>CM038670.1:700358056-702758056 GCA_021605145.1 Aegilops bicornis
CCCTGCAACCAAATAATGAAGAGTCTCTTGTGTCCCCAACACACCCAATACAATGGTAAATTGTATAGGTGCACAGTTCGGCGAAGAGATGGTGATACAAGTGCAATATGGATGGTAGATATAGGTTTTTGTAATCTAAAAATATAAAAACAGCAAGGTAACAAGCGATAAAAGTGAGCATAAATGGTATTGCAATGCGTTGAAACAAGGCCTAGGGTTCATACTTTCACTAGTGCAAGTTCTCTCAACAATAATAACATAATTGGATCATATAACTATCCCTCAACATGCAACAAAGAGTCACTCCAAAGTCACTAATAGCGGAGAACAAACGAAGAGATTATGGTAGGGTACGAAACCACCTCAAAGTTATTCTTTCCAATCAATCCGTTGGGCTATTCCTATAAGTGCCACAAACAGACCTAGAGTTCGTACTAGAATAACACCTTAAGACACAATTCAACCAAAACCCTAATGTCACCTAGATACTCCAATGTCACCTCAAGTATCCGTGGGTATGATTATACGATATGCATCACCCAATCTCAGATACATCTATTCAACCAACACATAGAACCTCAAAGAGTGCCCCAGAGTTTCTACCGGAGAATCAAGACGAAAACGTGTGCCAACCACTATGCACAGGTTCATGGGCGGAACCCGCAAGTTCATCATCAAAACATACATCAAGTGAATCACGTGATATCCCATTGTCACCACAGATACGCACGGCAAGACATACATTAAGTGTTCTCAAATAATTAAAGACTCAATCCGATAAGATAAATTCAAAGGGAAAACTCAATCCATTACAAGAGAGTAGAGGGGGAGAAGCAACATAAGATCCAACTATAATAGCAAAGCTCGCGATACATCAAGAACGTTCCAAATCAAGAACAAGAGAGAGAGAGAGATCAAACACATAACTACTGGTACATACCCTCAGCCCCGAGGGTGAACTACTCCCTCGTCATCATGGAGAGCGCCGGGATGATGAAGATGGTCACCGGTGAGGGATCCCCCCTCCGGCAGGGCGCCAGAACAGGGTCCCAATTGGTTTTTGGTGGCTACAGACGCTTGCGGCGGCGGAACTCCCGATCTGTTCTGTTCCCCAAAGTTTTTAGGGTATATGGGGATATATAGGTGAAAGAAGTACGTCAAGGGAGCCACGAGGGGCCCACAAGGGTGGAGGGCGCGCCCTAGGGGGGTAAGCGCGCCCCCTACCTCGTGGCTTCCTCGAAGCTTCCTTGACTTAGGGTCCAAGTCTCCTGGATCATGTTCGTTCCAAAAATCACGTTGCCGAAGGTTTCATTCCGTTTGGACTCCGTTTGATATTCCTTTTTTTGCGAAACTCTGAAATAGGAAAAAAAAGTAATTCTGGGCTAGGCCTCCGGTTAATAGGTTAGTCCCAAAAATAATATAAACATGAATAATAAAGCCCAATAATGTCCAGAACAGAAGATAATATAGCATGGAGCAATCAAAAATTATAGATACGTTGGAGACGTATCAGGCACTGATGCCGCGAAGCAGGAGAAGTTGATGGAAGGGCTGAATGATGAGATGAGCATGCAGTTGATGGTTGCAACATTCAACAACTACCAGGAGCTGGTAGACAAGGCTCTTATGATTGAAGGGAAGCAGCAGCAGATTGAGAGCCGCAAAACGAAGTATGGACAAGGAAGGTACAATTCAGGAGCTCAGCAGAAGCCTCGTTTAACCCCGAACTCCGGAGGACTTGTCCATAACCATGGAGGCCACACTCACAATGGAGGAAGTTCCCATAATCACAGTGGCCCCAAGAATGGAAACGGGAATGGAGAAGGCAGCAATCAGAACTGCTCTAACCCAGCCACACCCGCCAAGAAGGATCCAAGTCACATTACTTGTTTCAAGTGCGGAAAGACTGGACGCTACGGCAATGATTGTCCGGAATTGAAGAATGGCAATGGCAATGGAAGCGTTGGGAAGAAGCCCAACCCTTTCAATAGGGGACACGTGAACCACGTGAACATGGAGGAGGTTGTGGAGAAGCCTGATGCAGTTGTCAGTAAGTTTTTGGTTAAGTTTTTTACTGCAATTGTTCTTTTCGATACTGGTGCATCGCATTCATACATATCAAGGGGATTCGTGGATAAGTATAAGTTGCCCACTAAGGTACTTAGGACACCTATGTTAGTAAGTTCGCCAGGAGCGGAGTATATGGCAAAACAAGGATGTTTTCAGATGCCATTGACCATTGGAGGCCATGTTTTCCCCTTTGACCTGATAATTTTGGAGTCACAAAGATTGGATGTGATACTAGGAATGGATTGGCTCACTACAAAAAAATACACTTCTGTGATGATACGTGTTTTTCACAGTAGGTCGCGTTTTTTGTCATGCATGTACATCCATGACAAATTTATGACAGAATCAAGATAGTCATCCTGTCTTTGTCGCATAAGTGTTCCATGACATTACCAAAATTATCATCACGGAAGTGTCCACTTCCATGACGATAAATCGCGCGTCCACGTAAGTGCTTTCGTCAAGGGTGACCGACACGTGGCATCCACCGTGAACGGAACGCCGTTAAGCTATCGGGTCGGATTTTGGATCCGATAACTCGTTAATGTACCACGACCAATGGGAAATTTCCACGTGTAAAATTACGATTGGCGAAGGAACACCTGTCACCGTCGATGGGCGGATGTCGCCCGTCCATTGGAGGAGACATGCCTATGATACGTCGACACGTGGCTGGGCCCAACAGAGGCCCATATAGGTTAAAAAGGTCGTCCCAGTCAAAGGCCCATAGAACTTAATCAGGTACTAGTGGGCCAGCCCAATAACGTCCTGCTTAATGAAGGTCCATTTACGGCCTGAAGCCAGATCTGGCCCGTTAATTGTTCACCCAATATTTGGGCCCATTTACGGCCCGAAACCAGATATGGCCCGTTAATTGTTTGCCCAATATTTGGGCCCATTTGCGGCCTGAAGCCAGATCTGGCCCGTTAATTGTTCGCCGAATATTTGGGCCCAACTACAACCCAGTGACTTTCGGCCTGTTAGAGGCCTGATGTAGACATGGGCCCATTTCAGCCCAGTGCGACTTTCGGCCTGGGAATGGCCCGTGCTGCCCATGGTCCATATATGGTCCGAGGGGACATTGGGTCCACTAACGGCCCATGCTAAAGGTGGCAACAGTTAAGCCCAACATGACTTTGGGCATGTTAAAGGCCTGTCGCATAATTCGGCTCGTTGATGCCTGTACTAAGCTTTCGGCCTCTTAAAGGCCCATGATATTAGTATCAGTGGGCCAACTAAGGCCCGAGATATGTTTCGGCCTGGTAACGTCCCGTGAGCTAACTGGGCCCAAAACGGCCCGGTCTACATTTCGGCCTGCTGAAGGCCCGTCGAAAACTAGTGAAAATTGAGGCCCAACATGCATTTTGGCCTGCTAAAGGCCCGTGGTTTCATCTCGGCCATAACAGGCCAAGACAATATTCAGCTGTTAATGGCCCAACGCTACAGGCCAAACTAAGTTACTGGTCGACAAAAGGCCCAACTAAAATATAGGCGGTGTAAGTTTGGGCACAGTGCAATGTGTGAAGGCCCCAATCATTCGGCCCAAGAAAGACGCCTACCGCCCAATTGTGGCCCACTAAAAACCTGGCCCGTTAGAGTCGAATGTCTCGGTCCCACGACTACATCTGATTTTTTTACGAGATAGCGAATGATGGCGATAACTAGTAGGAATTAAGAACAAACCTACTCTATACAATAAATAAATTACGGCATAGTAACTAAGAATAAACCTACACTATACAATAAAGGATTTAAGGTATATTACCTCCACTTTGGGCATCAAGTTCGCCACCAAAGGATCATAAAGTGCAACGAAGAAGCAGATTACATAAAATCGGGCACCATTGCGGCGTAACAAAATAATCTTGAACCGAGACCACTTCCAAGACAGTTCAAGAAAGGTTAGCCTTGTGGGGAACTCTTGCACAAGCTTGAGCAAAGGCTGTGAGACCGCCTAGCATATCGGTCATAGCTTCCAGGTGTAGCTGTTTAGTGATGAGGTTCTCATTGGTGTTCTCCGCAATCTTTCTCAGAGATAGGACTTCAAGTCAAAGTTGAGTTGTAGAATGCCTTTCTGCTAGAACTTGGGACTGAAGAAGTCGAACTAATTCAGACAACGAATTTTGTGAGCTTGTCTGACTGTTAGTCTCAAGTAACTTGAACACTGCATCAAGACAAGACTTTGGGGTTGTCTCGCTATCTTCAAGATGTTTTGCCTTCTTTGCTGCAATATATGTTGGGTTTGTCTCATAGCCTTCAGCAGACTTGTGCATGCCATCAGGCATATCACCCTGAAACAAAGCAGAGAGATGACAGGTTTGCACATGTATAAACAAAGATGATAACTGTTCTGTCAATTCTATCCAATTTGAAATTAGAAAATAAAGAGTAAGTTCAAAATATCAATAGCATAATTTGGCATCGTTCATAATGCGGGGAGCTTCACCACACTCTTTGGATTACCATGTCAACATAACAAGCATAGATGAAGGGCAAAGAAAATCATTGTATCTAATTTGGATAATGTGCATGGCATGTTGTTCATATCATCAGCCACATCAATAAGATAAAACAGGAGATGACAAGGTGCAAACGTAGATCCACAAAAACAAGCATACATATAGGGAGTATTAAGTAATGTGCATGGTATGAATAAGGAATTTGGTTTTACAAGTAAAACTTAGAACTTACGGTCCTTACGAACATGCATTTTGGTAGAAACAGCAAACTAAGCAGCAGTAAACGATAGGGAGTAAGACCAAATTAAACAACAGTTGAGGATAATGGCTTTAGAAGGACTGACTTACATTAACAGTTAACACCGGCTATGTAATGCCCTTCTCCATGTCAAGGGAAGGATAACTCAAGAATTTCAGCACAAAATGTTCTTCATAAGCATTGCCTGTACTCTACATTTTGTAGAGAGTAATTATAGATATGATAATGCTGGAAGGGATAGAGGATAATGAAGATAAGATGTAGATTTATGCTACATAATCAACTACCAATCCATGGAAGTAGCTGTTAATGTAAGTACAACGATAGACCACGTTCAGTCCTTACAAGAGGACTGTAGAGCTAAACCTCTCCAAAAGCATTGGGTTGATTCTAAATTTATGTAAGAGTCCATACGGATCTTATAATGTCCACCAAATGGACGATTACGAGGCTAACATGTGCAGTGATGCTACATAATCAAACAGCTATGAAAGTAAGTATGGTCATACAGGGCAAGAGGTACTCACAAGAGCAATGCAGTGTGTAGTATAGTTGCGAGATTCTGTGGTCCCTTGAGAATGGATGTTCTTCTGCTAACAGTTTTCGTACAAGTGAGACATTAAGGCAAACGCAGAAATGTAGTTCAAGTCGTGATGTGATATCATAGACAGTACCTTACGCTGCAGCCGAGACCAATGTGTAACAAGATTATTCCAGTCACCGTCGGATAAATGTAGCACCAGAGACTTTACAGAAATTTCGTTCAGATGCTTGCCATCGAAGTGCGCTTGCCTCAGGTAGGAACGATACTTCATCAACGAGAGCTTGAAACGCGCAACCAACCCTTGCTCATCATCACAATCCAGTTTGCTCCTCGCCTATTTAAAAGAATGAAATCTTGTGTCTTCGTCATGGTAAACATATGCGATAATGACCATGAATAACATTAGTACATTACTTACGCGTAAGTTGCGGAGGAAGACTGGAAATTGTTCTGTGTTCATGTATAATCTTTCCATGAAGGAAAGATGCGCACAAAGTTCTGACAACAACATAAGCTTCGTCTTCTAAAGCTGGGAAGAAATGGAACAGGGTCCTATTTGCTGCAATTGGGGCTCTCTACGGTTTGAAAAGGGATTTGGCAACTGGATTTGGTGTACTCTTTCTTTGGAATGGGGTTTTGCATCGCATAAATTTGGTGCTATGTCAATCGGGCATAATCATACTGTTTGCTGCAGCTTGGGGTCTGCTGAGTTGGGGCATCGTAAATGACCCAGTGTAGTAGGGCTAGAGTCTGCTAGAGTTGGGGTATTTTGTGGGTCAGGTGATATTGCAACTACACCTAATGGGCTATTTGATTTATCAGGTGCCACTACCTTTTCCAAATACTTTGCTTGTCCACCTCCATGATCAGCAATCGCCCTCTTTCCTTTTGAACGTCTGATACACAGGAACAACATTTGAATGGATAAATATGGTATGATGAGTTGATGACAGGTGGAATATGTATTGAAAATGTATAGGCAGGGCGTATTCACATACACGATGTGTAAACTAAGCTAATGGCAGTTCAACAAAGTAGAAGCAATGCAAAGCATCAGTTGCAAGATATGTGCAAGCAATGTAACCTTGGGAAGTTAAAGCAAGTACCTTGATGGGTGAATAAGATAGGGCATCTTTCTCTGACTCCTCCACTAGGGAGCTACATTGACTTAGGTCTCCCTCTAGCTCAAAATCACTGTTAGGATCATATTCTGAGCATGAATCTGTAGGTGGAGAGCGTTTGCATTGCATTGCATCCAGACTTGATTTTAGTCCCTTAATGCCAAGTTTGACAGCCATAGCATTGTTCTGCTTTATTCTTTTCATGCACGCAAGCTCATAATCACTATGATGCTGTTCAGAATCTGAGATTCATGAAAACATAAAAAGTAGTCAGATTATCTATGGAATGCATTGCGGATTCAACTCGGAGAGTGTCTCCCTATAAACTCCTGCATATGCAGAGTTCACCTCCCCAACCGTGCTGACCAGACCACACACAGAAATACAAACCCCTTAGGTCTCTATAACAGGCAGGCACACATTTCAAAACTGAAGTAGGAACATTAGAATCATATGAAATTCGTATTTGAACAAATAAACTAAGCAATTATGAGTGGTGTAATGTTTAGCTTCAAGGGTGGAGTGTTGGTAGTGCGACACAAAGCAAGTAGGCAGATTGTATTCCATGTAAAAGATCGAAACCTATGTAAAAGCTGGAAATGACACTTTCTTTCTATACAATGCAGTGTTCGTTACCCACACATGATGGAAGAGATCACATAGACAAATACTATTCACTCATGTCTACGGTTCCAGTATTTAGAAACAGGGTGGTCCACCATAAAAGAATATTGACAACAAATATGACAAGGCAAGCATAGATGTAGTGAATCAATCATTTACTTGTGAGCTTATTAGGACAAGTATGCAGAATTGTAACTGCAGTAAGAGACCGTCCAAAATTTGAATGAAGAAGTTTGTCTAGCACTTATTGTTTGCAACTAATTGACATGAATAATTGGATATTATATCGAATGAGTAAGAAAGACAAGTAAAATTGTCAACAAACCTGGCTTGCAGTAGTAATCTGGGTCAATGTCACTATGACCCACAATCCAAAATGACTAGTTTCTATTCCGAGGGCCAGAATTTTGAAAACCCTGTGAACTTTAGAGGTACTAAAGATTACCGAAATACATCTGAACCATTAAGTGTAGGTAGCACTGAGCATACAACAAACCCTAATGACAGTCCTACCTAATGAGTAATGAATCAATTAGAAAATGGGTGATGAGGAGTGGCTGCTGAGTGTTGAGGACGTATCTCAGGATAAATCGGGTTGGCTTGGTGGGTGCTGCACGCCTGGGCCCTGAACGGACTAGGAAGGTAGGCACGGTGAAGCGCCCGAGCAGCGGTGACGCTGTTGGGCGAGCGGCTCCTGGCCTCCTGTTAGTCCGGCGTTCCTCCTAGAGTTATGCCGTCCGGGGGCGGCAAGTCACCGCGGCAAAGCGGAGGCGAGTAGAGATCGAAGCCTTGGCGAAATGAGGGGAATCGGGGCCTAGGACGACCCAAAATCCCAGGGTGGGCCGGCCCACCGTGGGCACCCTGTAGAGATACACACCCTAGCGGCAAACATGCATTTTTGAAACTAATTTAGGAACATTTAGCTGGCCAATTAAACAACTCTGTTTTAATAATATCAGATTCGTATTTGAACAACTAAGCTTGTTTAGCTTGATGGCTGGAGCAGTGTTATTATGACACGAAGCACGTATTCTGATCATATAGTGATCATAAAAGGGGGGAACTCTAAGCATATTTTTTTTAGCAAAAGAGGGTTTCCCCTCTGATTTCTATTAAAGAAACCACCACGGAACCAACATGATCAATTAAACCCTAAGCATGATCAATTAAACCGTATTATGGTTGTGCCATGGCAGATTTGAAGCTGCAAACAAGAGAAATGATATTTAGCATCCATTGTTTGCTTCGAACTAAGAACTAAATTCTAAGAGCTGAAAAGAAAGTAGGGTAACCAAGTTAAGATCTATTTTCTGGTTGAGATCAAAAGGTTGAGGAGATATGAAGTACCACCTCTCTTGCAGCGCCGTGTAGGCATCGGGTGTGCGATGGCTGTCAGTGGTATTGAAGCAGATCTACGATGGTAGATGGGTGCATCGGGGGATAAGTCCCGTTGCGGTGGAAGAGAAGGTCGTGTGAGCGGCCCCGACAAAGAGGATGACGGCGCCGATGAAGCGAGAGGACGCGATGCAAGGCTATTGGTCCTTCGCCGTGGATGAGAAACGACCATCTCTAGCAGTGGACGACGCGGTCTTGGTAGGCGCTCCGGCATGGTGGAGGACGGTTGCGATGGATGTGGTGGAGGACGGCAACGTGGATGGGGTGGCGGACGGAGGCTGGTGTGGGGATGGGGTGTTCTAGCGCGGACGATGTATGAATGGTAAAATGGAGGGAGAGGTACGGGGAACCATGTTTTTGGGACGCACCTGTCTGAAATATGGGAAAGTTACGAACTTAGCCCCCGTTTAAAATTTGGACGTCTCGTCGGTTGGGGATAGGACGGTAATCTCGCATCTCGCCAATATTTTCCCAGAGCGATTTCAGGCGAGGAGAGGGTGGTAGGCGCCCATGGTTGGCGCCAACGGTGTATGAACGGGCCGTGTAGGGCGGTTGTGTCACATCCGAGTGAAGTTACAAACCTGCCCCTATTGAAAATATTGGCCTACATCGATTTCGGCCGAGTCGAGTTTGTTTTGCCGCCCACCGTGTATGAATGAGGAATGGAGGGAGAAACAGAGGTCTTTCGAACGAGCTTGAATCAAATGTGTTTTGTCGCCCATGTTTGATGCCCACCGTGTCAGAATGGAATCAGAGGCGGTCGTGTCACGTCTAATTGAAGTTACTAACCTACCCCTATTTAGAGCAGTGGAAATCGGGCTGATGGATTGTCCGTGTAATGGGTAGACAGTAATTTCCATCTCCCAAACACTTGGCTTCGGGCAGCCGACGTGGGAGTGGACATTTTGATGCTTGAATTTTGGGACAATAAGCATCCGCGTTTACCCTAGCAACTAAATTCGAATCCATTTTGTATTCCTATATGAATCTTTATAGATCATTCTATGTGTTTTTATATATCTTTAAAAGGACGACAAAGATGTATTCCACTGTCATATATGAATATGGTTTACAAATGCCGATACTCAAATTCAGAAACTAGAATCCAATTTAAGGTGAATTCGAATATTTGGAACACTTCATGTCCAACTCAAATGTCACACGCAGCATAATGTGTACTCCCATTTAGATATGTACACAATGCGATGTATCAAGATTCAAATACCGAGTCAATCAACCAAGAATGTACAGAACTAACAGACATATAAACACTTACAGAGTATATGGATCAATAATATCAACTAACATACATAAGCCAGACCGGTGTACTTTTTTTTGGCTACAACAACATCCTTTTTTTAGCCAGCATCTTGGCCCTGTCCGATGCGTGCCACTTATGGTCCATCTATACTACTACTATTGTTGAATGCACATTCAGCCCGACATATTTGTAGGTCAGGCACAGCAATCCAAATGAAATGTATCCGAGTCTTATCAATTAATACAGACTTATGCTCAAATAAAATTACAAACCAAAAAAAACAATTATTACATGATCTCTAAAACAAATGGTTTGATTGATTACATGAACAGACAACACAAAGGTTATTCAACTATGGAAAGAACATTTCACCTATGATTTACCAAGTAGGAATTTAGTTTCCTTTTTTCCTTCAGGACCTTAACAATCTAGTCAGTCTCAGCTTGCTTCATTTTGAAATCTACCAAATATTTAATGGTTGTCTTGAGTACTGCTTGTGATTGTGCTGTTTGCTTCCTCAACATGTCAACTTCATCTCTAAGTGCAGAAGCAGAATCTCTTTCTACCACTAGTTTAGCCTCTAGAGCATCAGCAGTTGGCAATTTATAATGCACGATTGGGCCGGTGCCACTGTTGTGGAATGATGCAACGTCCATGGGGACCTTCGCTCTTTGATCTTGGGCTAACCAGTTTTGCCATTAAAGTTCCGATTGGATTCAGAAAAGTTGAAGTTAGCAAAACATCTCAACTGGGAGTTATAACAGCAAACCAGTTAAACAAACAAGGAATTAAAGAGTTTCAATTGGATGCTGAAAAGTAGTTATTAACATCATTGTAACCGCATTGTTGCAGCAACAATGCGATTAAACAAACAAGTAGATATTTAAGTTAAGGAAAAGCAGGTAATTCTTAACGATGAAGTATCAAACACATAGATAGGCGCAGATCTACAATATGATTAACAGGCTGTGCCATTATGTAATCAGTAGCAAACTAAATTAAGCCAAGCAACGTAATTGAATTTTTTTTCAATAAGTGGCTAACTAAAATTCCGAGAAGCGGAATGGCCCGAACATACGCTAGTTCTTTGTATAGGCACACTGCAACTTCTTTTTCGCTTACAAGGTTGTACGAAGGAGTCCATGGCATCAATTGCTTGGATACGCAGTCCCAATACTTCTTTCTTCCCACACTGCATGGGTAAGTCGAATGATTAATCTGGTAAGATGGTGCGTCCTTGATATGTTATATGAGGACGTGTAGTCAGACTATTTGTAGCCAAACACATCACACTGGCTTTTACTGTATATTTCATGCGATTACTTTTGGCATATTGAGATCTAAGCAATCTACAATAGGATGAAAAGACTGGCATCCTTCACATTATTGGCGGACTCAGTTCATAAAAATAAGCAATTCAACCATTCTGTGGGTAAAACAAAAGCGCCATTGGAATATTTTTCACTATCCAGTCATACACGCAAAAAGGGGCGACACCACCATAGGGGCTGGTATGGGCGGCCGCCTCAGGTGGCTGGAAAGTGTGCACCTAGTTTGAGTCGTCCAGGTTGGCCCATCCTAGTTTTGTCCGTCCCAACGCACGAGCAGGCAATGTAAAAAATGAAGAAAAATGTTTCAATTTGGATGGGCCAATATCATAGGTGCAAGGCAGGCCCTATAGCAGGCTCGCGGCCCAAACGAGCGCCTCCCATATCGGTCGATAGCAGGAAAAATCCCAATTCATTTGCTCCAGCCTCCAGTCTGGTTCGCTCCTAACCTAGCCGCCGCTGGACAGACCGACACAGCACTTCCTCACGCCCTCGTTGGAGGGCAGTCGCCGGGCTTCAAGTGAACGGAAGGACAAGAAGATGAAGATCCAACCACAGGTGTAGCCTGCATGGGAGGCAGCGGCGGCAGACGGGCATGGCATCGAGCTTGCGCCAAGCAGACAATCGCGGCTTGCAAGAGTAGCATGCGCATAGCGGCAGGTACATCACATCCCCTGATTATATCTAATTCAACTCTTCAATTTCTGGCCAATAGTTGAACTGACGGTGTTGTAAAACTACTTGTATGTAGGGAATCTATGAGAAAATGAAACCAATTTCTACTTATTTTATAACTCCCCAATCAATACCGAATCGACTGAATCGATGTATCTAATCAAGTTTCCGGTGCAAACATACAAGCTCATGTTGTTCTTGAGCACTGAAGTGTCTAATGAATGCAATTCGCTAATGAAGGATTTGATGCAAACATTTTACATGCTCCTGGTGATGAACATATAGTGTCTAATGAGGGATCTAATGCAAGCATTTTGCAAGCTCATTGAAGGATATAGTGTCTAATGATGATCTACTATGTAGAGAGAGACAGATATTTGCAGGTATTGATGACAAGCAAATTATAGTGCATTTTCATAGCTTGAGGAAACGTCGAGGCCATCTACCAGAAAGTCCCTGTATCATGACAACATAGCATAAATACTTTTCTAATCTGTTGTTTGAAACTATTGGCATACTTGTGCAGGATAGATATATTGATATGCATTTTGCGCACTGGTTATACGTGCAATTACACTTCGATATTTTCAGCCAGAGAATGAATAATTCAAGCAGGTACAGACCATGTTTGTAGTCCTTGTACACCATATTGCATTTTGTGTTTTTTGGTGCTTGCATCATTTAGTGTTTATAATCTGAACTACTTTGGATCATTAGCTGGTTTTCAAAGTGCATGTAGCTTCACATTTCTCAAGTTATGTTGATTTCCGAAGTGCAAGTGCCTTCGTATTTTTTAAGTTAAATATTCGCCCCTGGTAACTTGAATTCGTGGATCAGCCACTGCACACAAATTATACATGAATGCCAGTATGAATTAAATGAAATGCAGGGACTTACGCTAGCTCGTGGTAACGGCTCACTGCAGCTCTGCTTGCGCTTGGGATGTTCCATGTACAAGTCCATGTTACCACTTGCTTGGATGTGCAGGCTTGTGCTCCTTGCATCCCCCTCTGCATTTTTGACACGGCGAATGCTTGATCAAATAAGAGGAATCGACCTTGATGTTGTCGAGGACGATGATACTTACAAGGTTATACGGTGTGCAGGATGTGTACCAGATCCCGTAGCGCCGTCATGCTTCGCTAAAAAATGGATTTGCTTGTTTCAGATGAAATCTCCAGAAGATATAGGAGTTAATTTCCGAGTTGCATAGGCGTGTAAGCTAAGAGAGCATTGAAAGGATATCCAAACATCGTCGAATCAGTGCACAAGGGAGTGATGTGTGGATACCTTGTTCGGGCCGACGTTTGGGCATGCTCGCCTATCTAGAGTGCGGATCACTTCAGAGCCGTTGAGGGTGATGCGCTGGCGTTGGCTGGCCGCGCACGGATGTAGATCTTGAGTGGCAGCGAGGGCTACGATGCGGTGTACGAGACCGTTGGTGAAGCCCCAACGGCCTCGGGGGGCGGAGGTGCGACGATGTGCTCGGTGAAGTAGCCCCGTGAGCTGGGAGACGGTGTCGGTGAAGTGCACTTGATGCGGTGGAACTCGGTGTCTGTGAGGCACGTCGGTTACGGCGGCCGACGTTGTCGCTGGACCACCCGGTGGGGGGGACGAGGGCGTAGATGAGGTAGCTCTGGTGCGGTGGTGAAGCGCGACCATCGCCTTCGTCGTTGTCGTCTGGCACAGAGGTGGGGAACTGTGGGGAAAGAGACAAGACGTGGGGCGATTCGAGGGTTGGCGGTGAATTACGGATTTGAGCAATCTGGGCGCGCAAGGGGACGGTGGAGAAGAGAGATTTTGCAGGACTGGAATTGGGGCCGCCAGATATTTCAATCCGAAACGTGGAAGCGCGAACTTATATTGTCGTCGTCCTTTTTGGGGGGTGGGTGGCTGGGTGCTATCGTCCGTCCGACACACGCGACCACCCGACAGACTATGCTTTGGTGCCTTAAGGCACCTGACTTTAATCCATGAAATGTGGGCCCAACAGGTTGCCGCCCACATGTCGATCATCGAAAGGCGATGGCCTTTAAGGCACCAAGCGGATTCCACCCGACACGACCACAGTCTGCACTCGGTGCGCCTACATTTGAGAATGCAAACGAATCTTCTTTCATTTGCAAATGAATCTGTATGTATTACCATGGCCGTGTTTTCCTTGCAATAATTAGTCATTCGAAACGAGATACTCCATCCATTCACTTTTGTAAGTCGTTTCAGACAACTTAAAATGATCTGTTTTGCACATTGTCTGAAATGTCTTCAAGGTCTTATAAAAGTGAACAGAGGGAGTACTATAAATTAATTAATGAGGAGTTATTTGAAAAAAAATCGAAACGGTACCCACGCTAACGTGGATTAGAGTGTGTGTCACATAATTAGTTATTTGAATTAGAGTGTGTGTCACGTAGTTAGATTTTTGAATTAGAGTGTGTGGATTTCGCGTTTCACTGTATCCACGCTACTTTTTTAATACAAATTCATATGTATATGATGAACACCATGGTAGTGAGAACATTTTTGGATGGATTCAAACATATGACCTACAAAATAGCACAACAAATTGAGTCAATGTCAACTTTTCGAAACTTAGTATGGCACGAATTCGAAATAATTACCCGTATGCCTGGTCCTCGGTTCAAATCTTACAATGTACACCAAATTGAAACCTCGATATTAAGTCTCGTACGATGTACATTCAAATGTTGTTTTTAGCCCCCCCCCCCCCTGCACAAACGCTACATACTTGCTGTATCGGTCAATCTTCCTCTCCTAAACACCTTAGGAAGCTATCGGTTTCCAACACATGTTCATTATTTCTCTCCATGTTTCGATCTCTAAGTCTCTCAACTACACAACCCCTTTTTCCACTCTGTTACCAAATGTATTTACCTCACACACCCGCCATTGCACCCCATGCCGAGCTCTCTCTCTCTCCCCCCTCTCCCTCTACCCTCTCGTGCTAAATACATGCATTGCCTATCTAGCCCACCCAACCTCTCGTGCGCATGCAAGCACGTTGTATATCTAGGTCACTCCCTCGAGAATGTCTCACTCTTTCTTCCGCACGGCGAGCCACACTTGCTCAATCTCGCTCTCTTTATCTGAGTCTCGTTTAACCTCATTTTCTTTCACACACAAATGATATATCTCCCTCTTCAGGCCTCGATCGACACACTCTATACTCTCTCACGCAGATTGTCTATCTAGGTCAGTCCATCCAAGCCGCCGCCACTCTTTCGACCTCATGGTGGGCCACGCTCACTCAATCCCTTTCTCTCTCTCTCTCTCTCTCTCTCTCTCTCTCTCTCTCTGTGTGTGTGTGTGTATGTCTCGATTGACCTTGCTCTTTCTCGGACAAAAACGATATATCACCATGTTTGAGCCCAGTTCGACCTATTCACATTGTATACTCTCTCACGCACATCGTCTATCTAGGTCACTCTCTCCAACCCGTCTCACTCTTTCGATCGCAAGGCGACCCTATGTGATCGGTTGACCTTGCTTCCTCCCACGCACAAAATATATCTACACATCTGTGACTGGATCATCTCTCAAGCTCTATCTTACAGCCCTCACCCTTGCCAAAAGCTCAATCGGACAATATCTCTCCATAGCATATATATTTGTTCAATGAATGTCGGACCACACTCACTTTGTCTCTCTATCTATATGTCTCTCGATTGACCTCGCTTTCTCACACTGTATCTTCCACGCTTTGAAGCTACTACCTCTCCATCCCTCGCAAAGCCGGAGCTATTTACATTACGAGGGGCACTCCAACCTTGGATTAATTTGTGTAGGCATTTATTCCAGTCAGTTTAGATTATATTTCCGTAGCATTCGGCCCACAACTACTCCAAACACTGTTGCAACCCACGCAACTCCCCTAGTTGATTTCCCTCTGGCTCGGTCATCGCTCTCTCGCACGTCCTTTCTCGCCTTCAACGTCGCATCATGGTATTATTCAAAAAACTATGTTGTTCTCTTTAATTATTATAAATAACCTACAAAACTACACACCGATAGTCCACTTGGAATGGAACAAATTTCGACCCACAAATTAAAGTGCTACAAACTACACACCGAAGGGCCCACATGCCATGAAACAAATTTGGACCCATATACAAATTAAAAAATAAATGACGAGGATCGAACATGCGACCGGGCCTTCAAGCCGCACGTCAATAGGAAACATACGTAGAATAGCAATGTTTGTTGTACCCCCTTTGTTCACATAATGTTTTTATATTACCACAGCCAAATTAATGGATAACATGCAATATTATTTTTAGTACTATTCTCCTTCACTTAGTGGGTTCCATGTGTGCTCTCTCTCTCTCCTCCCCTTCTGCGTTCAGACGCACGAGCAAACAGGAAGAACTCGCGGGCGATGTTGCCCGTTGACCATATCTGGACGCGTTCACAAGTCACGGCACCAGTTTCACGTACTAGCAGCACTAGTCAGTGTGTACGTGCAATGCACGTTAATTTGGAAGTATATGAAGTGCATGCGGATATTAACTAATAGGATATTATTTGTGTGTTGTCATGTGATTAGCACTATTTTTGGATTGAAATTAACTGCACGCTAAACGTGTTGAGCGCTCGACATTGAAGCAGTCTAGGTCGTTGGATGACAAGGAATACATGTGGCTTGATGAAGTTTTATATTTAATTTGATACGGCTCTAGCAGAACATTCAATTGATCATACCATACATTTCGTTCAGTCTGACTCCGACTTTAAATTATACGACGATCGATATAAAATAAACGGAAATGATAAACGTTCAGATTTTAAGCATGGCAATCCGAACGTTTTTCATGGCAAATTTAGATTACGCGGCGGCGGCGGGGGCGTCTCGCGGTGGGAAGCGGCTCCTCTGCTGTGCTCTGTGTGTCGTCGGGCCACTGACCGACGGCGACGGCGGCGTCTTGTGCCGTTGTTGGCGTACTCCTGGACGTTAGCCTAGGTTCAAGGAAGGCCAAAATGTTCTGGACTTCGGAGCGAGTCAACTGGCGGGAGGAGGCGACTGGTGTTGGTGCAAGGAAGCGGTCGACGGTGGCCATCCATGCCGCTGAGGAGGGCATCGCACCGCTACTGGACAGGCGCTAACGGCGCTGGCGGAGACATTCGTGTGCACGGGCACCGGCATGGCGCGCCGTCGCTGCCAGACGCCAGCATCTTGTTGGCAGGTGCACGGGCACCGACATGGCCGTGCGGGTCAGTGCACGCGCAGGAGCATGCGTTGGCAGGTGCACGGGCGTGTGAAAGTCGGCGGGGACCTCGTGGAACCCCGTGGCATCAAGCTCGGCGACAATGTGCGGCTCCCAGCCCATGAATGCCACGGGGATGGTATTTGGCGCAATCGGCGACGGAGCGAGCAGGGAGCGAGACAGACGCGACGTCTTCCCGCAAGGCCAGTTCAAGCTTGTCCCAAAGCACCTTATGTTCTTGAGACTCCGGCAGGGTGTCTTCCTCAGGAAACTGGAACACTAAGGGCAGACCATCGTGATGCGGCATGGCGTACGTTTAGGTCAGGCTAGTTGGAGGTAGATAACAAGAGAATCGGAGAGGAAGAGAGAAGATTGTAGCGATACTGGGTAGTGCGGGGTTGATTTTAAACTGCGGCGCCGGCGACATTAAAAGTGGGAGCAGTTGGGACGACGGTGGGCGGTGGAGCCTGGTCAAAGGGCTCGCCTCCTGGTGAGTCTGCAGTGATGCCTTTCGCCAGCCTCCCTAACAGCCCGGCGCAGGTTGCCTTTCGCCGCCTCCCGTCGACTCACACGCTTGCCGGGGCGGCACTGCCGATGAGAAGCGGGGACTCGTGGCGGCACGTAAACGCCTACAGTTTCAATAGTGAAAGTGTTCTCCTTAACGTGATGTGTCTTTGTTCCAAAATACCTTGGCTCTTCATTTGTGCAACTTGTCATAAGCAGCTTGTCTCGAATTGAAGAAAAAACTTACGAAGTAATATTTGTGCCATATCACGTGACCATGCTCGGTTTCAAGAATTTATGCTCAATTTTGGATTTTCTGAAATTTAAGATCCGAGATTGAAACAATATCATAACCTGCATCATGCAATAAATTTTCAAGACGTCTGATTGTCCTGTTGTATTTCTTAAGAAAGGATTTGGTCAAACATTTTGCTTAGTTAGACTTGAGACAAGTTATATATGCAGAGTAAAAGGATAATCCCTCCATACCGATTGCATTGCCTGATATATTAACTCAAGAACTAGGCACGAACAAACAAGCTCAATTCTGTGCTCATCCTGGTGTAGTAGTAGTAGTACTACTAGGCAATGCAGTTGACGGGTGACCTTGACAAGCGGCGGCCGAGGGAATTGAACAGTGCTCAGCACGGTAGGTAACGTTGTCTAGTTACTAAAGCATCCCTCCGTTGTTCATCGGTAGTCATTATGGACCGGGGACATGAGGGGAATTTCCTAGGGCTGGAATTCTGGCCGCCAGATATTTCGACTTGAAACGCCGAGGCTCGGCTGGTTGGGGTTGCCTAATGTGCGTACCACGCACGCCACCGAAGGACACGAGCCCGGTTTTTTTAGGATCAACACGAGCCAACGTCTGGCTGGTACGCCATTGGGTCCTACCATTCGAGAATACAAAGGAACCTTTTAAATTGCCGAACGAATCTATGTGTATTACAATACCCGTATTTTCCTTGCAAATACTAATCTCAATGTGGTAATTGATTTATGACGAGTTGTTGAATTAGAGTGAGTTTGTGATATAGTGATCTCAACGTGGATTTCACATTTCATGGTATCCCTAGTAAGTTTTCCAATGCAGATTCAAATTTAAAAGATGACCAATACGGAGGTGAGAAAACTTTGTATGTATCAAGCATATGACGACACAGAGAGAGAGAGAGAGAGAGAGAGAGAGAGACACGCACGAACACAACAACAATCGAATAAGTATAGTGCATCTATTTTTCCAAACCATGCATGTATGACACGAATTCAAAAATACTCCTTCTATTCCTAAATACTAGTCTTTTAGAGAGTTCAACAAGTGACTACATACGGAGCAAAATGAGTGAATCTAGACTCTAAAATATGTCTATATACATCTGTATGTGCCAGTCCATTTGAAGCCTCTAAAAGACTAATATTTAGGAACGAAGGAGTAAAATGTAAGACATCCATGGTCCTCGGTTCAATATTTAAAATGAACATGAAACTGAAACATGAATATTAAGTCTAGTACTACAAGACATGCAAATGTTGTGTTTAGGTGGAGCTATGATTGTCGGGGGTCAACCCCTCGACCTTAGATAAAATTGTGGAGCTCTGTTTAGGGTTGTTTAGATTATATTTGTCCCCACCCTCCCAACCACCGATTGGTTGTGCACCCCACCCTCCTCCCCGAGAATATCATGTGCCCCCATACCTTAGATGCTATATGCCGTCTGAGTTGCTTGGAGCTTGTAGATCTGAGATATAGCAGCTCACATGATGTGTCTTAATATTTTTGCAGGAAACCTTGATGAGTTTGAGAATTGCACACAATTTGTACAAAAACTACTTAGATGCCGCTTGATCCCATATCCAATGACCTCGAAGCTCGTATCACCGTAGCATCTAAGATAAAGGAGGACATCATATTCTCCTGTATGTAAGAATATCATGTGCTACCACACCTTAGATGCTTTGGTGATACAAGCTCTTCGGAGGCGTTGGATTTATGACCCAACACCTCCTCGGTGGTTCAAATGGTTTTTTGCAGAAAAGCCCCAAAAGAGTTCGGCCACTGCTTACAAGCAAAAAGACTGCTCAGATGCCATTGGATCTCAGATCAAAACGACCTCCAAGCTCGTATCACCGTAGCATCCAAGCTGCGATAGCACCTTATGTTTTCTCGCACGGGAGAGTATGAGGTGCTCCCGCACCATAGATTATATGGTGATACGAGTTCACTGAGATCTAACGGCCCACAGTAGGAGGTTTGAATGTTTTTGCAATATACGGCTGATAGAGTTTGGGAAATGCACAGAAAGTACAAGTACTACGCATGTGCCATCGATCATCGATCATATGACCTAGATGCTCATATCACCGTAGCGGGTAATTAAGCTACGGGAGCACCTAATATGAGCACCGGGAGCCGTTGGATCGAAGATGCAGCGGCACACACGAACTGAATGTTTTATTTTACAAAAAACCTTTGGAGAGTTTGAAAATTGCGCATAATTACAAAGACTACTCCCAAGCCATTGGATCTCACTTCCAGTGATTGTAAAACTCGTATCACCATAGTATCTAAGCTGCGGGGTGGATGTGATATTCTATCCCGCTGTCATTTTGTTCGTAAACTTGCAAAATACATGTAACTCGTCTTTGTTACTTGTCTAACCGCGCAAAGTGTTTGTTCAAAAAACCATCCTACACTGAAATATCGGAACAACACACGGGGTCCCACTTGTCATTAATCAAATTTGGACCTAAAACTAACAAATCGAAAGGCGATATTGAACCGCAACCTGGACTACAAAGTGTAAGTCGATAGCCTGAAAAATGAATGGTTGTTGGCTTTGTCCCATAACTTGATTTTGTACAGTACTTGCGTTGAATAGAGTAGAGGGAGTGCCTCGTCAACACGTCCATGACCGTTGTCTCACTTACTGGTGGGTCCCAGGTCTGCGATCTCAATCTCTCTTCTCTCCATCGTCTAACCTTTGCACGGGCACACACGAAGAGCAGCGCTAGCTTTCCGTGGTGTTATTACAACTAAAAAAGCTTGGAAAATAGAAGAATCGCCTAGAACAAGAGACATTGTGGCTGGTCGAGACGGAGCTAACCACATCTATCCTCCGTGCCACGTTTGCATGATGAAGCTGTGTGGGTAGTGGGGTGTTTTCGACCAACTGGCTGGGTCCCGAGGTCGAACCATAGGTACTAAATACGTCTGATATATTTTTACACACACATTTTCCTCCGTGCGAGACGTGGCACACCCTACCGTCTTGGTTTCGTGGTCCTCCCGGGTGGTGCACGCATATATTCTTCTCGACGTGGAACGCCCTACCGCTGCGTTTTACGGGTCCTCCTTGGTCGTGAGGCGAAGCAAGTAAATGAGTCATCAAATCACGAAGACCACCTTTCCCGCCGAAAGTACATCGGTGAAGCACGATGGCTAGCTAGTTGGGCTAGTTCGACCGATTAGCTAGGCCGCCGCCACATTTGTTTTTTCACCCTTTTTATCTACTTGCGGCATGTAAATTTAAATATCCACCACGGCGTTGCTCACGGTGTTTGGGTGCGGCAGGATTTTTAATTTTTGATTGACGGAGCAAAGGCGCCGCAGGATTTTAAATTTTTGATTGGCCGGGAGCGGTAGCGGCAGCAATTAGTCAGGATGACTCCGACTGTAAAAACCCACTGCTCCCTGATGTGAGAAATCGTTGACTGGTGTTTTACCGTGGTGAAAACCAAAAGATTCCCTGCTCCATCCGCTTCCCGTAGATTACATTGCCTTTCAGCCGTTTTGCCCCCTTTGCTTCCTCTCCCCATTGCTTCTACCTGGTGCCATGGCGGCGCAGCAGATCATGGAGTCCGAGGTGAGGCGCCTGACACAGGAGCTCCATGCCAAGGATGCGGAGCTCGGGGCCAGGGCGTGGAGCTCCGTGAGCTCAAGGAGGAGAGGAGTGCCATGCTCCTCCATTATGTGCGGGAGTTCACGGAGCTTCAAAAGCGGCGCGTCCACCACAAAGATGCTCCAGCGTCGGCGGTGTTGCTGCGAAGCGGGAGATACGATAGGCCGTCGGGGAGCTGCTAGACGCCAGCGGGCCGATCGTGACGAGGTCCAGATCGCCTCAGCCACTTGGTGAACCAAGTTGCCACGCACGTGTTGCGGCTGCGCGATGCCTACCGTCGTGCCAGCGCGACGATGCCGGCCGTCGGGCAAAACCCGTTCGACCACCCGGTCGACTTCAACGAGATGCGGCTTCCTAACCTGGTCTCCTTCTTCACCTATATCTCCGAAGAGCTGAGCCATCTCCGCGCGATGGTGGGGGCTGAGCTGGACAAGGAGGGGTTGCGGGCTGCCGTCGCCGTTGCCGGGCGAATCCTTTCAGGGCTCCGTCACTGGAATCCATTCGTGCCATTGGACGCCGTCTTTGATGAGGTGGCTCCCGTCGACCGGGAGCGGGCTCTGCGGGTGGTTTCACCCTGCATCACCAACATCGTGCGCCTCGATAAGCAGAGGGACTTCGGTGGTGTTTAGGCGCCCTATGGGCATGTCCATGTCTTAGCGCAACATGACCGTTGGATCAAACTCGAGCCAGTGCAGATCGATCCTTTGTAGCACAAAGCGTGTGGGTGTGTTTGGTTGCATTCTCATCTCAATATAGTTGTTTCCTCTTCGTGTATTTTTGTCAACCTACTAGTGTGGACTCCTGCACCCTTCATGCACTCTGCCAAACACCCAATAGTGGGTCGAGAAGGAACTTTTGCTCCCATCCGTGCACCCTTCATACACCTTGCCTAACACTATTCGTGCTTCATATGGTTCATGTTTAGGTGAGTACTGTAGCACCGTACTCTCCGTGCGATGTGGACCTAATTCTGTTAACATTGATCTCACCGTTCATTCTCGACCGGACAGTCGAAAAAGCGGTACTATGTTACATATAGGAGTAGTTGACATGCGCAGAACATCATATGTTATCGTCATATCTTACTACACTAGCAACAAGATTGTGTAGTACTGACGTATGAACCACTGCACATGCCTAGTAGTAGGAGCACTTTGTATGTTCAAGTGGCTGCCGTGTTTCATACTCCTCCGTCATAAGAGTGGAAACTCTTGCTTTAATCATTTTTTTATTCAGAATGAAAAACAGTGGACACGCTCTACCGTGCGGATCCTCCTCCAGCCATACACTAAATTACTCACTTTCGCCGACGTGTGGGACAGCTAGCACCTGGGTCCACCAGCCATGCACTAAATTGTAGTAGAGTGATGGTAGACTACCCCGATCGAACCGCCGCAGTAATGCCCATTGAGCCGTCAAATCACAAAACCCCCTCCTTTCCAGTAGTAAGTTGGACGAACGTAGCAACCATCATTTCACTCTTCTCTCTCAGCTTCCTCTCTTGAAGGAAAACCCCCACTCGCTTCGCTTCTCCCTCATCTCGTTCCTCCTTTCACTCTTCTCTCTCATCTTCCTCTCTTGGATGGACGCCGAAGCACCGGCCGACTGATGTCTATGGCTCTGGCCAAAACCGTTGAGGCTCATGGTACGAAGAAGCGCAAGCACCCCGCCGAGACTACCGCAGACAAGCTCAAAGCCATCGCACTGTCCAAGCCCCCCTCTCCGGGATCCCTCATTAAGCAAGGCCAGGTAATGTCTCTTGTTGACGATCTTTTTCTCGATCTTGATCGTGTTTTTTCATCTAACACGCAGTACTAGTACTGGTTGTACAACTTTCTGGGTGATCTTGGATGTGATTTTAGAGTGCCAAATGACGGTTATAAATTCCTCTTTTGACCAAAACATGTGAGAGGTTGACACTGATTTCTTATAGATTACTTTCAACTACTCCCTCTGTCCCAAATTTCTTGTCTTAGATTTGTCTAGATACGGATGTATCTAATACTAAAATGTGACTTGATACATCCATATCTAGACAAATCTAAGATAAGAATTTTGGGACGGGAGTACTTTATGAACATCAATGCTACCTTTTAAGAGGGTATATTTGCCTCGAGAACTTGTGTTATGGATATTGCATGTAATCCCTCTGCTCTCATTCCTTTGAAGACATGTTCTAGTGTCTTTGTTCACTCATTTCTATGCGTATATGTAGTCATATATGGAGTATAATATCGAAAATAATCTTATATTTCTGAACAGAGGTAGTAATAAAATATGGTTTCGCTTGAATTAGAACCAGGTCCGTGGTGGAGATGAAGTTCTCAAAGTCATGCCGTGTGAACTGGAAGACACGATGATGAGTTCTCTTGCTGAACTATCCAGCTCTGTGTCCTTGTCTCCACGTGTCCTGAACTAGTGTATTCCTATAGCATTGTTGTCATGCGTGTTCTCGAGGCTGTACTTGACCACAACAATTTCCTGGCTGTGCCTTCGATTACGAAGGGTGTGGTTCTTGTAAAGCTTCCCAACAAATCTGATGCGGCATGTCTTCATCATCATGTTTATGAGTGGAAAGACCTCTCTGTTAGGTTCTCCAAGGTTGACAAGATGGTGAGGGTGCATGTGGACATCTCACACGAAGTCCATGGCCTAGTCAGTTATGTGGGTTTCATCCCGTAGGTCGGTGGCAAGAAATAGTTTGCAGAGTTTAGTTAGTGCAACTTTGCTTGTCTGTAGTAAGTACTATTGTTCAGTACTTGATTTGTGTTTGTGAACCCTGTATTGTTTATTAATCTGCCGCTTTTGGTGTGTGGTCAGTCCACGAGAACGGTCTATGTTAATGTCTGTCCACTCAATTCAGTTTGTATATTTTGAAGTATCCAGATCATATTTTTTGTGAGGACGGTTTATCAATTATGGTTACACTCCAATATCTATATGCATTGCAGGGTTTATCGCACCCACCAGGATTTCCAGTCCCGTGGATGTTCGGTCCATCATGATTTACCACGACCTTTGGACTGTCCTGCTTGTGGGAGTAGGCGGGGCCCCTGCATGCCACGCATAGTTGGATGATCAATCTTCTGTTTAGTACTTCAACATGGTGATTTCCTGGTAAGGATTCGCTCGTGTCACATCAAGTAAATCTTATTGATTTACTGTCTAAATCTTATTGATTTAATGTCATGTTTTCTTTCTTTTCCTGCAATTTTACGATGCAGGTTTTTCCATGTGACATTCATCACAGAATAAACCATTTGGTTTGCTCTACGATGGCTATTTTTGCAGGTTTCACTTCTTATGTCGTGTCAATAACGAAGGCACTATCCATCACTTATATTACTGGAAAAAATTGGATCAGTCTGTTGTCTGAGTACAAGCTGAATCCCTATGATGAACTGCAAACTGGTTTAACAAAAATGCCACAATTAGTCCTTCTCGCGTTTAAAAGAAATGAAGAAAAAACTGGATCATGGTCACGGATCCTAGTCAAGTTAGAAAGCTGATCATAGCAGACCAGACACGATCGCCGCTGTCTCGCACAGATCGATCACCGGTAGTTGCTCTAGCACTGACAATGGCGATAGCTTCGATCTGATCCAGGTGAGGATTGGGCACCGACCGGCGTCGGTGAATCAGTCTAATCTACCGGAGGATCGGGCATCGACACGGCACCTGCTCGACACGGCACTAGCTCTACAAGGAGCACCATCTCCGGCAAAGCAGCGGTGCTTCGCACCGCACCAACACTTGCACTTGCATCTGCTCCGCCCGTGCGGTTGCACCGCAATGATCGGCCTGCAGTACGCACTACATATACCCAAGTCCTTACAAAAACCGGCATGTCCACCTTCTTGGTAAGCATTGGCCGCCCAAGTGCTTCATTCTTTTTTATTTCCATGTTGTTTCACATGATTCACTGTGTTGATCTAACTGTTTGGGTATGTCTTCTTGTTTGCAAACATAGAATTACTAGACCAACGATGGAGTCGTTCAACAATCCGGGCGACCGCGGCCAAGTTTCTCTTACCATGCGCAGCCTTGGTGTGAATGAACCTGCTCAATATACCATAAGTACAAAGGATGGTCGCATGATGATTGATGCTAAAGGATGGTCGAGGTTCAAATCTAAATCATATCTTGCGGTAGGGGATGATGTAAAATCGAACTTTCTCGGCAAGGAGAGCTGGTCCAAATCAACTTTGAAATTCTTGATGGCAAAGACGCATCGCCGAACTGATCTATCCTCCGAGAGATTTTGATGTAATAATCGGCATGGTGAAACAAGTGTCATGTGTATATAAGTAGTACGACAATATTATTTATCACATGGTATATCATTGATAGAATTGCAACTCTGTTTGCTGGTTAGGAACTGTCGTTCGATTTCATTCCAACAGCTGCCGTGCTTTATTCAATTTTGAGTATTCGCCTTGCGACAACATCTAAAAGCAGCGCCGTACCAATCGCTTGCAATATGAAAAGCGCTGAGGTAGAACACATGGGCCCCCAAACATGCAGGGTCGGCCTGCGGCCCAAAGTCCAGAATAGTGAGCCTATCTGAGTATTATATTCTCATCTTAAACCCCATAAAAAAGCTGAACCCCATAATGCCCGTATGTTGCAGAGGGAGTATATTTCTCGGCAAGGTGAGCCTGTGATATAAAAGATTTGTATATTTCTTTACAAAGGGAGTATCTCTCTGTCAAAAAATATATTTAAGTGTAACTAGTTACTCCTGTCTTTCTACTTCCTTTCGCTGATATGTGGGGCAACCGGCAACGGGTTCCACGTGCCATATGCACAAATTAGAGTGCACAACTTCACGATAGACACACCTCGATCGTAGCGTTGCAGTAATGCCCAATGAGCCGTCAAATCACAACCCCCCTTTCCGGCTTAAGCGATGAAGCTGAACGGACGAAGCGGCAATATTTCACTGGGCACGAATCCCCTTCTCCCTCGTGCCTTGTTCAGAGAAAACCCCTCTCGGCGATTGCATAGGGTTTTCTCATGGAGAACCAGGTACGAATTCTTCATCCATCCCCGATAAATCCAAGTCCCTTGGTCGCAGGTAATCCTAGGATGGCAGCCGCCGCCGTTGATGCATTTTTTTCCTACTGAATCTAGTGTGTTTCATTTGAAGTGCCCAAAGTGCGAGTACCCTACAGGTTTACATGCCCTCGGCGACGCCACACTTGTTCCTTCTAATCCTAACACAGCATTTTGAAACGCGCGCAGTATGTTCCTAGAATCCTCTTTTCTATCCGGTGGGTGGGGGATTTTTTGAACATGCTGTGTTCTCATATTATTTTTCCTGCGGTGTATTATTTGCTCTGCCGAACACATGTACTCAAGATGCTTGGCCTTGCCATAACTGAATACACTAGTTTAATGGTCACAGTGAAGACAAGCCATGGATATAAGTTCGAGTTGGGTTCATGAACCAAGAAGATCGCTGCTTTTTTATGGCCGAACTTGGATAAACTTTCTCAAGTGTTACAGACTGAAAGTTGGCGCACGAATGTTGATGGAAATAGCAGAACCTGGTCTCATCTTCACTGCGATCTTCCACCCTGACATCGTTCCAATTGTTCATCCATGTTAGTTTTGTATCTGGTCCTTGCTTGTTGCCTCGATAACTTCTTAATCCACCCATTATGTCTAACTAATCACAATTTAACTTTAGAAGTAGCAACGAATCTCTCACGAAGATGCTACTTCTAACTAATATTTTCTTATAATTGGTGTCACGTGTAGGTTTTTTCAGAGTTAAGCGATGCTTTCGTTTGTTACTCTGTAATAACTCGGCTGTTACTAATGGCACCGAAGTTGACTGGATCGACATCCACAAGTTCCTACACTTTATTGATCATCTTGAGGTCCTTGTGGGACGTTTAAATGGTGGAAGGCCACGTGGGATATGTGTGCCACTACTGCACTCGTTGAACAGGTCCAACTGTGTCGAGAAACTTATGGTATGAGCTATTTTCTGTTATATATGTTGTTCATAAACTATTGCTTATACATAGTTTTACAGCCAGATCTTCTTGAAACAGGAACTGCCGAAGTTCTATTGTTCCTATACTGAGATGCACGACCATGGTCGGGTCAGACTTGCACTTGGTCACAACATGATGTTTATGTCGACCTACTCCATTTCCCTTGGAGGTGAAAAAGATACTTATTCATGGGTGGTCTCAAATAATGAAGGCCCGTCCATCTTGGAGAATAGGACAGAAGATTATGTTCATGCTTTTCCGTGGCTCTAAAGCGAATATCCTGTTTATTGACCACGTTGCGAGATGAAGCCGCTTTCGGAAAGGTTGTGGATCTGCGCGGTGGCGCTGGGCCTTGTCACGGAGCTTGGCAGCCTCACCCTTGGTTAATCAGAGGCAAAGTAGCATGCTCGATGCGTGCTTTATGCGGTTGAACCTGTATAAGTACTCATCGCTTTCGACTTTGGTTGTTAAGTGCCCTGCTGGTTTCAGTTAAGGTTGTTAAGTACTGCGTCTTTGCTTTTACGATCTGTCGTGTTTCTTGATCTGTCTTCCTCCGCCAAAACCAAACCCGGTCTTGGGGCACGCTTCCGCCTCCCACGGTGGCTCCGCCTCGGCCTTTTACATCGCCCACCGTCTCCTAAATCGTTAACGCCGACGTCCTCCGTGCGCTTTGGTGCACTTGCCGCGGCGCCGCCCTCTTGTATTGTCAACATGGTCAACAAACAACAGGAATCAGCAGAAGTATGTGGAGAGGATGACAGTAAGGGCCCACCATGTCAGCGTATGGAAAAATAAAATGCTTCCTCCTAGTGTTTTCCTCACATCTGGACCCACAACATTGTGAGTGTATATATTCAATAGACAAGAGAACAGCACAAGATCGGCTGACACCTGGGATGTAGCTACTCGACCAGTATTTTTTTTGTTTGGTATTGTTGAGACGGAGCAGGGTTTGAACTGGTCAGGCCCGTCTAGCCTGTGCTTATATTTTATGTTCACCATGTGACCAGCCAAGCTATTTTTTCTTTGTGAAAATGAGCCCGGTTTATTTTTTCGAAGAATACCCAATCCAGGCCTACTTATTTTTCATACGATGGGATGCAACTCTTTCAAGACGCCTGCAAATCTTGAAAGTAATATGAAATGGGTTGTAAATATAAAAGCAGATGACAAATTGGCAATTACTTTATAATTTCTGATTTGTTTTCACATTTTCAGATTCCTATTTCAGTGGGCATTAACCTAATTTAAATATATCTTCAAAGTACTTTAAATCTGGCTCAACATTTCGGTATTAAAAATAGTTTGGAACCCACAGAAATATGCGAAATTGGCTTTGGCCAACCAAAAAAAAAAACGACTGCAATAAATTGCATAAGATGTTGCCGTGAGCTATATATAAATTATTAAAAAAAAGAGGGAGTGGTTGGACTTGTGGGCATGTATAGTTGACGCGTATGCAAGATTTTTTAGTTATTATATACGTCAACAAACGATTCTAGCAGACGTAACCGTTGGATGTCAATCCAACGACCGTCGTGTTTCTTCAATCTCTGATCTTCTTGCTCCGGCCGTCAAAAGCAACGCCGTGGGACCGCTACTCCGCCTCCGTGGCGGGCTGTCTTTGCCGTCTTGAGCCTCTGCGCCCCCTACTACTCCCACCGCTAGCCAGGGCATCCCTCTACTCACCCACACCCCCTGTTATTCTGCGGCGACGGCAGCCTCACACCGCAGCCGAACCAGTGAACCCTCGTACTCCTCTCCGCGCGGGCTTCCACTGCCGCATCTTCCCCGACTCCGCGTAGTCCCCTTCCTAGGCCTCGCCGTCGTCCACCGCCGTGGTGCTCTTGGCGCGGCGTGGTCAATGTGGTCAACGACCGACTTCCATCGGAAGAGTACTGTACATGGAGAGGATGACAGCTGGGTCCACGGCAGCCGCAAGGAAGTGCCTCCTTATTACGCGGAAAATAATTATTCCTCCACCTGACAGCAGGGACCCATCGAACGGGCCACCAGTATTTCGCGAAAAAAACGTTTGCCCTTGACTGCTGGGACCCACAGGACGGGCCACCGTATTTCGCAAAAGAAATGTTCCACCTGCTGTCAGCTCGGACCCACCGGAAGTGCCTCCTTATTACGCACAAAAAAATGAATACCCCCTGCTAGTTGGGACCCACCTTGGTGGGAGGCTGACTTGTGGGGCTACTAAGTTGACTGGGACGGATGCCTTTGTCAACTTTAGGCAAATATATGAACGATTCTAGCTCCAGTGACTGTATGATGTCCATCCAACGGTCGTAGTGCTTCTTCAACCTCTGGTCTTCTTGCTCCAGCCGCCCAAAACAGAGCCGGTCGTGCCGCCTGCTCCTGCCGCTCGTGGCCGGCTGTGATGCCGCAGAGGCCTCACCGCCCCCTACTACTCCCACCGGTGGCCAGGCCATCCCTCTACGCACCCACACCCCCCGTTATTCTGCGGCGACGACAGCCTCACACCGCAGCCGAACGAGTGAACCCTCATACTCCTCTCTGGCGTGGGCATCCACCGCCGCATCTTCCCGGCTCGCGTCGTCCCCTTCCTAGGCCTCACCGCCGTCCACCGCCTGGTGCTCTCGGCGCGACATGGTCAACGTGGTCAAGGAATGGCTTCCATCGGACGTGGACTGCGTGGAGAGGTTGACAATTTGGGTCCACGCGGCAAGGAAGTGCCTCCTTATTACGGAAAATAATGATTCCTCCACACGACAATTTGGGACCCACCGGATGGGCCACTGTATTTCATGGAAAAAACGTTTCCCCCTGACTGCTGGGACCCACCAGCTTCATCTTCTCATGCAAGGAAGTGCGTCCGGGCAAAAAAAATGATTCGCCCCCCTGACTGCTGGGACCCACCAGCTACACCTTCGCATGCAAGGAAGTGCGTCCGGGCAAAAAAAATGATTCGCCCCCCTGACTGCTGGGACCCACCGGCTACATCTTCGCATGCAAGGAAGTGTGTCCGGCAAAAACGATTCGCCACATTGCTGGGACCCACCAGCTACATCTTCGCATGCAAGGAAGTGCACGACGGTCGGGACCGACCTGGTCGGCGTCGTAGCATTGTCATTCTGGTCGCGAACGGTACGCGTACATCTTTGAGTCGTTGTAAAGGCGCGCACGTGTCATAGTAGAGGCGCGCACGTAGCATGTACACGTACGTACAGCGGCCAGGGTGCAAGAAAGAAAATATGGCCACATTGTGTACATACGGGCGGGGTCTCGAACGCCTACTCGCGCATACGTGCGGCCAGGGCTCATGTACATGGCTGGGTCGGAACGGAGAAACAGCGTCGTCGTCGTGTTCATGGGGAGGCAACGGAGTGTGTCGTGTTCATGGCGAGGCAACGGAATGCGTCGTGTTCATCGGGAGGCGACGGAACGCATGGGAGCCAACCGGCTGGGTCGGAACAGAATGCGTGGTCGTGTTCATCGGGAGGGCTTGGATGGAACAGCCTTTGAAGCGAGGCTGGCGTATCGCTGGCGGAGGAAACGGACCTCCTACATTCAGAACGGGGTCCTGTTGATCGGGAGGGGTGTGACGTGCCGCAAAACGGAGGAAACGGACCTCCTACGGTCGAAACGAGGGTCATGTTGATCGGGAGGGGTGTGGCGTACCGAAAAACGGATGAAATGGACCTCCTACGGTCGAAACGGGGGTCCTGTTGATCGGAAGGGGTGTGGCGTACCGCAAAACGGATGAAACGGACTTGTGTTGGAGCGCTACGGTCGAAACGGGGGTCCTGTTCATTGGGAGGGGTGTGGCGTAACATAAAACGGGACTCCACGGGATACTGTTCATCTCCACCGTCGACCTCCTCCTGCCTCCACGGGCTACCATCGACCTCCTCCAGCCTCCACGGGCTCCTGTTCATCCAGCCTCCACCGCGTGCTACTCCACCGGCTACTGTTCAACCACCCATCCACCGTCTACTGTTCATCCAGCCCTCCACACCACGGGGTCCTGTTCAACCACCCCTCGACAGGCACCCCTCAACCGTGTACTGTTCATCCAGCCCTACACACCACGGGGTCCTGTTCATCCAGAGGCAAATGCCACCGCTCACTGTTCATCCACCCCCCCCCCCCCCCGCAACACTCACTGTTCATCCCAAAGGCAGCATCGATCGGCTTCAGTTAGTAGCAATAGCGAAGGAATTGCCCGATCGGGTTCAGTTAACAGCCATTGATCGATTGCTCGGGTTCGATGTACGCGTAACTGCGGTAATCGCCGGGTTCGATTAGAGCCCAACGCCTCGCTTCGGGTTCGATTAGAGCCAACGCCTACGCACACGCTGCAGCGTCACGTGTGTCTGAAAAGAAAGCGCGCATCGCTTCGGCCCCGACCTCCCACCGTAACCGGAACTCCCCGAAATTTTCCTCCCCCTCGCTTCTACCATGGTTTTTTCCGTCATGGACGGCCCAAAGAATGTCAGGCAGCTGCGTCTCCGGCCCGCCCAGGACGAAAAGCCCATTTTATGTCATGATTTTTTCTCATAGAAGTAGGAGCCCACCACATCTATGATGATATTGGGTTTTGTCACAATTATCATCATATAAGTGTCATATGTATGACAGAAAAAAATCCGTTCGGCCCAAAATGTCACGGATGTGTCTTTTTTTTGTAGTGGCTATCGGTGTATGAAGGAAACATCGATTGCGCGAGTAAGTCAATTTTGCTCACCACCCCTGAGGGAAAAAGGATCAAGTATGTATCTAGGCATGTGCCTAGGAGGAGCCAAGTAAATTCTCTCACGGGAGTTGTTCAGGAGGAAGTGCTGGTAGTAAAGGATTATCCGGATGTATTTCCAGAGGAGTTACCAGCCATGCCGCCAGATCGAGACATTAAGTTTCTGATAGCGCTATTGCCAGGCACCGGGCCAATATCAAAGAGACCCTACCGGATGCCTGCAAATGATCTAGAAGAGATCAAGAAGCATATTAAGGAGTTGTTGGAGAAATGTTACATCCGACGAAGTTCATCACCATGGGGAGCCCAAGTGCTCTTGGTTGAGAAGAAGGATGGATCGTTAAGGATGGTTGTTGATTATCGTGCGCTGAATGAAGTAAAAATCAAGAATAAGTATCCACTACCGATGATCAATGATTTGTTTGACCAGTTGCAAGGAGCTAAGGTGTTTTCAAAGATTGATCTACGATCACGTTATCACCAGCTAAAAATTAGGGAAAAGGATATACCTAAGACAGCCTCCACCACAAGGTACGGGCTGTATGAGTATACGGTTATGTCATTTGGATTGACTAACGCTGCTGCCTATTTCATGAGTATGATGAACAAGGTGTTCATGGAGTTCTTGGATAAATTTTTCGTGGTGTTCATTGATGATATCTTGGTATACTCGAAGAATGAAGAAGAACACAAGGAGCATTTGCGTTTAGTTCTCGAGAAGCTCAGGGAACACCAGTTATATGCCAAGTTCGGCAAATGTGAGTTTTGGTTGAAGGAATTTGGATTTCTTGGACATTTTATATCAGGAGAAGGTATAGCAGTAGATCCCACCAAGGTCGATCAGTCAACACCGAAAGTGGTTGGCACCCACCTCAGTTGGAGAGATCCGCAGTTTTCTTGGACTCGCGGGATACTATCAGAGATTCATTGAGAATTTTTCTAAGATTGCGAAGCCTATGACGACATTGTTGAAGAAGGACACCATGTTCCATTGGATTGAAGAATGTGAAGCTAGTTTCCAGGAGTTGAAGAAGCAATTGACTGCAGCCCCAGTGCTGATTCTGCCAGATATACGCAAGGATTTCCAAGTGTATTGCAATGTCTCTCGCTTAGGACTTGGAGGAGTACTTATGTAAGATGGGAGAGTTGTTTCGTATGCCTCACGACAATTGAAACTGCTTGAGTTGAATTATGCCACGCATGATTTGGAGTTAGTAGCTGTGGTGCATGAGCTCAATACCTGGAGACATTTTCTCATTGGAAACCGTTGCGATGTATACATGGATCAGAAGAGATTGAAGTACATCTTCACACAGAAGGAGCTTAACCTCAGGCAGAGGAGATGGTTGGAGCTCATAAAGGATTATGATATGAAGCTGCAATATCACCCAGGAAAGGCCAATGTCGTAGCAAACGCTTTGAGCCGTAAGAGTTATGTTAACACCCTCGTAAGCGGAGAGATGCCAAAGGAGTTAGCCGAGGATCTCAGGAAGCTACGCTTGGAGATTGTTCCTAGAGGTTTTGTTGCAGCAATGTAAGTTCAGTCTACATTGTTGGGAAAGATTCGGGAAGCTCAGAAGGATGATAAGGAGATTGTCGAGATAAAGGAGAGAATGAGCGAAGGAAAAGCCAAAGGTTTTCGTGAGGACGAACACGACACCTTATTGTTTGAGGACCGTATATATGTGCCTAATAATGCAGAGATCACGAAGTTGATACTACAGTAAGCTCACGAGTCGCCATACTCGATACACCCCGGAAACACCAAGATGTATTTGGATTTGAGGGAACGTTTCTGGTGGACCGGTATGAAGAAGGATATTGCCGAGTATGTAGCCGTATGTGATGTATGTCAGAGAGTGAAGGCAGAACATCAGAAGCCAGCAGGGCTACTGTAGCCTATGCTGATACCCGTATGGAAGTGGGATAATCTTGGCTTGGATTTTATCACCGGATTGCCCAGGACCCGATCAAGATATGATTATATCTGGGTAGTACTGGATCGCTTGACCAAAGTAGCCCACTTTATCCCAGTGAAAACCACTTATACAAGTGCGAAGTTGGCCAAGATATATATGACCAGGATCGTATGTCTGCATGGAGTTCCAAGGACCATTATATCAGATAGAGGAACATAGTTTACTTCAAAGTTTTGGCACCAGTTGCACCAGACTTTGGGAACCAGGCTGGAGTTCAAGATGACTTTTCACCCGCATGAGATGGATGCACCGAGAGAGTCAATCAGATTCTGGAGGACATGTTGAGAGCTTGTGCGCTAGATTATGGATCTAGTTGGGATGACAACCTTCCCTACGCAGAGTTCTCACACAACAACAACTACCAGGCCAGTTTGAAGATGACACCTCGAAGCCTTGATTTGATTAAGCAATCTGAAAAGAAGGTTAAGCTGATTCGAGATAGGTTGAAGGTAGCTCAGTCCCGACAGAAGAGTTATGCAGATTCAAAATGCAAGGAGGTAGTCTATGAAATCCGAGACAGAGCGTATCTGCGAGTGTCACCTCTTCGAGGAGTTAAACGTTTTGTAGTTAAGGGAAAGTTAGCCCCAAGATTTGTGGGACCGTACCGTGTTTTGGATCGAATGGGAGAAGTTGCCTACAAGTTGGAGTTACCCGAAGGACTGTCGGGAGTACATGATGTGTTTCGCGTCTCCCAGTTAAAGAAGTGCCATGCGGAGATGGCCGACATACCGCTCGGGGATACAGTACCCCTAGAATCAATTCAATTGGAAAGTGATTTGACATAAGAGGAGAAGCCTGTCAAGATTCTTGAGTTTGCCAGCCGAGTTACTCGCAGCAAAGTTATCAATTTTTGCAAAGTTCAGTGGAGCCACCATACCGAGGATGAAGCCACCTGGGAACGAATCGAAGACCTACGGAAGGATCACCCACACCTATTTTCTAGCCAACCCGAATCTCGAGGGCGAGATTCATCTTAAGGGGGGTAGGTTTGTAACATCCCAAATTTTTAATTTGGAATGTTATACATAGGTCATTCATGCATATCATATTTTATTGCATTTCGTTTCGCGATCTTCGAAATTCTAAGCAATTCAAGGACCCTCAGAGAGAGTTGGGGATTTCACGATTTTCATATTTGAATTTTATCAAATATCAAAACGACGATCATTTGTTTTATTATTTTTCTCTCCAAAAATATTTCATATTAAAATATAAGAGAGGAGATAATATGACTTCTCCAAAATAAATGAAATATTGGAGGAAAAATATTAAAAAAACAAATAAATATTTTTTTTGGGATTTTATTGCTATTTTATTTGCATAGGAAAATATGCGTTTTTCAAAGTTGCATTATACGTCCAAATAAATGTTCACATTATCCGGGAAAATTTATTTCGGGATTTTTTAAGTCCGTTTAGTATTTCTTTTCTTTCGTTTTCTACATGTCAGAATTATTAAAAAAAGTTAACCGACTCCGGGCCGTACCCGGCCAGGACACCTCGGGCCGGCCCTTATAAGCCAAGCCTCCGCCGCCCTGCAGCCCACCCAGCCGCGCCTCCCAAACCCTAGCCGCCCGCGCTGCTCACCGCCCGCACTGCGCCCGCCACCGCCGCACACCAGCGCCCGCGCCCGCCGCCGGATCCGCCCGCCGCCGCTGTGTTTTTCCCCCGGAGCCGCCGCCCCGCCGGTCTCGCCGGAGGCATCCGCCGCTGCCTCGCCGTTCATCGGTTTTCCCAGAAAAACCGATCGGTTTTTTTATAAACCCTAGTTTTTGTTTTTTTATTAGATCGGTTTTGTTTCGGTTTTTTTGGTTCGGTTATATAGCGGACGTTCGTCCGTATGTTTGTTTTAACGAATGGTTTTCGGCCGTTAGTCACAGACAGCGAACGTTCCTTCGTTAGCCTATTTGTCAGTTTTTCTTTTTCTCGGGATTTGTCGCGATTATTTTTTGTCGCGATTTTTGACCCGATTTTCGTTTTACTTTATCTTTTTGCTCGTTTATCGCAATCAGGCGATTCAAGCGCCTAGATCTTCGTCTCGAAGCCCTCTTTCTGTTTATCCAACTTGAACAAGATTTTGGTACTGTAAATTTGACTTTAGTCCAGATTAGTAATCGGATCTTGTTTCATTCGCAGTTTGTGTTTTGTTGCTCCGTTTGATTTGACTCTTTTTGCAGACCCGAGTTCTTAAGTTGAACTTTCTGGTTAGATCTTCTTATTTTAGTTTTACCCGTGCATCTTTGCTTGATTGCTTATGTGTGTTATTGTTTGTTTGTGATATAATTCCCGGAGTGCGAAGCGTGCTACTACGAGTCTCTAGGTTTTGCAGATCGTCAGCAAGGCAAGTAACACCTTGATCTTAACCCTTTATTACCCAGCTTTTATGCATTAGATACAACACTCACACATTGCATGAGTAGGATCTCTTAACTTGTGGGTTTGGGAAGTAGATGTTGAGGTAGAACCTATTACCTCTTTTCATATCAAACCTTGGGAGTTACTTCTACGTTATGCTTATATTGCCATGATATGCTCGTAGACGTGGATTGGGTTTGAGTGTATCCATGACAGATGTGAGTTGTTAATTAATGGTTCAACTTAAGGTGGCAACTTTAATACACATCTGGATGGATTGCTTGTTTGGGCACCTGGGGATATACCAGTGTTGTCCTAGGAGATCCCGGGGATATACTGTGTGATCCTCCTACGGTCCGCCACCCAGGCTCAAAGGGATCGTGAGATATTTCATGCTAGAAACTTCCGTGTGCAGCCACAAGCCAATATGGGCTATGGTATAGTTGAGTATGTTGTGTGACCTCTTTCAGTGGTGGGCTAGCAGATGTAGAGGGGAAGTAGGTGTAACTGTCCACCTGGAGTAAAGAGTTAATGCTTCTGAAAGACTGTCACTACTAGAAAAAAGGCTACTAGCAGCGCGGGCAAAATGGCTACTAGCAGCGCGGGTACCCACGCTACTAATAAGGCGCTACAGCTAATAGTTAGTAGTAGCGCGGGTGAAACCCACGCTACTACTCTAGTAATGAAATAGTAGTAGCGCCTCTGGGTTTTTCCCACGCTACTACTAAAAAGAGCCTAGTGGTGGGAAGGGGCTGATGCCTTCCCACCCACCCAGGTTCAAGGCATGGTACTTGCAATTTGGGTTTGTTGCACCAATTATACTGTAAGGGGTTCCCTTACAGTCTTTCTGTCAAAAAAAGTTAGTAGTAGCCTGGATGCAAACCCACGCTACTACTAACGAAGTAGTAGTAGCGCGTCCGGTGTTTTCCCACGCTACTACTAACTAATTAGGAATTAAAAAAATAAAATCCACCAATTCCATTCCATGCATACAATTCCAACTAAAACAAACACATATTTGCAATAAACCAGCAGCATTACACATCATTACTAATCCAAGGTTTATAATAAACCAGCGGCATTAGAGCACATCCTGTAAGAGCATACATATTGCCATGGCTTTTCATGCCTTCAATTAAAACACCTACACTTTTTGAAGTCACTTACTCCCAGCTAGTGCAAACACAGTTACAAGCAAACCAAAATGCATAAAAACACCAAACAGTGGCATCCTATCTCTCCAAATGATCCGCTCCCTCTGCATCCTTGCTAGCATCTTCACGATAAGCAAATCCGCGGGAAAAAATTCAACTTAGCTTAAACTCCCTCTGTCAACTATCCAGAGTAGATTTTATCCATTGCCCTGGCCATGTTCAAGAAACACTAAATCAACTATCCAGAGTAGATTTTCTTCCTTGCATGAACTGGTTTGCAAACAAAAATAGAACTCTGTTACTAAATATTGACTTAATGTGGAAGAATATAAATTCTGGTACCTTTATAAAAATCTCCCTACTAATGTAGTAGCACATGAAGTAACAATCATAGGTATATCAGCATCATGGTTACAAAAGCTTTTGTGCAAAACTATAAAGCAGTAGAAGTTAGAGACGTGAACCATCAGTTTCACATAGGAAACAGAAACATATGATATTAGATGAAAGGCAGCAAGCATACTCTTTCTCAAACAAACTTCTCATCTGTGTACATAACAGTAGCATGGAGTGGGCACTGCTAGTGCATGGTTAGAAAAACGCTCTACTGACCATGCTTTGTACCAAGCTAGATATTTATGAAGTATACCATATACTAAGCTTGTGGTTAGCTGATCCGTTGGTTTGCTGTAAAATATTAGGGAAAGAAAGGGCGTAAAGGATGATGAGATGATGGACCTACGTTTCACATTATACCTGATATGAACTGCAGTTACCATAACTTTGCTTGCCACCTCATAGATGTTGAAAAAAAAAGTCTTGACAGCAAGGAAACTTCAAACGATACTTCCATGGCATGACAAATGAATGACTTCCCTGCACAAATTGTACTGCTAGAATAAGAAAATTAATGCAAGATCCATGATGTCTTCATTACCATTTGTGTCATCCTCTGTATGGTACTTAAGCTATTCCTCTGAATCTGCTGAAAATTGTCTCACCCTCGAGATCTTTAATAAAAGAAATCAACATTTTTGTGATTTAAAGTTCTTTTTTATATGTGATGGTCCTAGCATTCCAAAAAAATATCAGAAATATTCTAAACATAATCTAACGACAGAGGACAAAGTAATATTCATCTTCACTTATTACCTGGGTTCACTGGATGAAAGAAACCAATGTGTTTACAGATAGAGATTATTTAAGTCCATGGAATATCGAATACAAATCAAACTTCTCGAGAAAATTGTTGAATAGAGTGTAGATCTCTATCCTGCATTGTAGAAAGTCACAGTAGGTTTAGCGCATAAGAAGCAACAGATTTCCGTTGGCAATTACTTGTAGGTTAAACAAAAACTTATCAAATATTACGTCTTTGACAGGGCAAGTTATTATTATTAAGCATACTGAATTCACTACCGACACAGGTTGGATACTTAAAAATATGTAACCTGAACATTTATAAATTCCTTGTCCTTGTTGTACCAGAGGGCTAAACTCAGCAACCTCAAAGAGGTTAGACTATGCTGCCAATACTCAATTAACTTCGACAACACATGGTAACAAAGAATCTAATAAGACTCGTGAAATCCCTATCTCCCTGCCCATAAGAACTAATCATTCCTAATTACATGTGGACTTATGTGCCACATTTCATGAACTTGTGATTCTACTATAAGAGATTAACTTGTTTGCGAAGTGGAAAACAGTGATAAAATAGGACATACTTCAGATGTCCTTACTTATAATCCCATAATATATATAAGCATAACTAATTGCGTAGAGTAATACTGGGATAAATAAAGAAACTTTAATTCACGTTTTCCCTATTTGCATATAGTAGTAGCCAGATCTATAAAAATTAAACATCAACTACTTTGTCATGTAAGCATGACGCACTTGCACAAAGAATTTGCCGGATTGTCGAAAACCTATAACACTGTGAGACTGAACGAAGCTTCGCATTCAATACTCGTCAATTAATTTGTAGAAGAACCAATTTCCTCCGCTATTCGGCAGTAAGAATAAGTTGTCCGTACATAGCTCTGCAGAAAAAGGAGCCCAGAAAATCACTTAACCAATAATTCACATCTATAAATGTATGAAACTATGGAATACATAAATATGCATCATGCAAATATGATAGCATACCAGCCATGAGGAGCTTTGCATATTTTAGAGAGAGAGAGAGAGGAGCGAGCTTTGCATATGCACCCTGCCTGAATAAATTGGCAATGATTCAATGAGAGCATCAACAGATTGCATACAGCACCTGGCTGTCACCGAACCCGGCGGACGAGGAGTTTATTACAGATAAACAAACACAAAAGTCCTATCTAATAATACAGTCAGATGGACTATCTGGACACTGCTCATGTGTTAAGAGTCTAGCACATAGGTCTACAGAAACAGGCAAGCACGCATCTGAACATAGGTAGCAAATTTAAGCTATCTCGGTACAGCATGTTTGTGTATAAATTGATGAAGTGCACAAATAAACTGATGACAACTCCAAGCTGGCAGATAGCCGGACGGTGGCTGAAACATTGGCCAGAGTAGAGCTGAAAACGAAGCCGTTGGGTATTACCGATCCGGCAACGAATTGCACAATGTTTGTATGTAGCATGATGGAGCGATCAGGAACAACACCTGCATTCCAATCATGCAGCTTAGACCTGAGGCATTAACGCATCATCGATCTGCATCGCCCCTGAGGCTCCAGTGATCCCCCGATTTGGTCCCTGAATCGACCCCCAAATCCCTAGAGTTCTGTGGCGGAATACATGGGCCCCCGATGGAGCGCCCTGGCGATGGCTCTTCCTACCTAGTGCCTACGCGCGGTCTGGTGGGGGGCGAGACCGGCTCGGACGGGGGAGATCCGGGCTGGCCGGCAGGGCCGGACTCGATCCGGCTCAGTTCTTCATGCGGGAGGTCGTATGTAAGCGAGGAAACTAAGGGAAATCCGAGGAAAGATAAGGGCTTCCTTACCGGGAGGAGGACGGTTTCTCGCCCGTGCTCCGGTGGAGATGGGCGGCGAGGGTTTCCGGCGGCGAGAGGCTTCGGGGCGGCCTCTCCTGGTAAACGCCCTCCAACTCGTCCGCCGTGCGTGGGCGCTTCTCGTCGGCGGCCGCGGGCTCCTCCCCCTCTTCGCGCTCGCGCTTCCGCGCGGGGTACTGGTGCTCCTCCTCGCCCGCGCCCATCGCCGGCCGCCAGGAGGAAGGAGGAGAGAGAAGAGGCGCGCAGAGGAGGAAGGGGAAGGGAGGGGGAGGAGGAGGAGGTGGGGTGTTGCGCGCGGCCGGTGATCGCCGGAACCGGCCGGCGTGGGTGGGGGCGGCGGCGAGGAGATCGTGGGGAGAGGAGCGGGGGTGGGTTGGACCGACGAGATCGTGCGGAGTTCATGAGAGAGAGTGGTGGGGTAGTGGACACGGTTAGTAATAGCGTGGGTGTCTTACCTGCGCTATAGCTACCTACGTACTTAGTAGTAGCCCGGGTTTTATACCCCATGCTGCTACTATGGCCTGTTTCAGAGGTATGATGAAGATCATTTAGTAGTAGCGCGGGTTTATACCCCTCGCTACTACTACCAGATTATTAGTAGCGCGGTTTTTATGCCCCAAGCTGCTACTAATTAGTAGTAGCGTCCGTTTTTAGACCGCGCTACTGATAAACTTCTGTGTATAAGGTTTTCTCTAGTAGTGTGTGTCCCGGTCATCTATTTCTCAAACACCATGTAGTGCGAGAAATCCAACGGAGGAGATCGAGTCTTGTGGGGAAAAGCGTGCAAACCTCTGCAGAGTGTACAAACTAATCATGGTTAGCCGTGTCCCCGGTTATGGACATCTTGAGTATCTAGTACTTGGATTATCCTATTGTATCTCATCACTCTAATTTAATTTGTTGGGTTAATGATTACTTTAATTGGGATTGAGTTGGAGGAACCTTCTCAATGATGTTTCAACTACCATGATAGTTAAATAAAACTTATTCCTTTGTTGTAGGGAAAAATTGGTTTTTTGCAAAAAAAAACATATAACCATAGAGCCTCCACCAGCCATATATGCATATTGTGATAGCATGTATCTGTTCGTTGCTCTACTGTGTTATATTGACAGCATATTCCATGTGCTGACCCATTTTCGGGCTGCAACGAATTATGTTGCAGACTTTTCAGATGACGAGTAAAGGTGTGATAGGTCATTGTCATGCACTCAGCTATGCCGTTGGAGTTGATGGACTCACTTTATCTTCCAAGCCTTCCGTTGTTATCGTATTAGATGGCCTTAAGCCATATTTATTGTAATAAGTTCTCTTTTGAGACATTCGATGTAATAAGTGTGTGATTGCTACTCTGTTATAAATCCTTTGAGTATTGTGTGTGTCAGCATTACCGATCCAGGGATGACACTGAAGCACAGAGACTTGACTGTTTGAGGTCGGGTCGCTACATTCATTATCCCGGCGCTCTCCATGACGAGGAGGGAGTATTTCACCCTTGGGGCTGAGGGTATGTACCAGTAGGTATGTACCAGTAGGTATGTGTTTGATCTCTCTCTCTCTCTCTCTCTCTCTCTCTCTCTCTCTCTCTCTCTCTCGTGTTCTAGAGGTGTTACGATCTTGATGTATCGCGAGGTTTGCTATTATAGTTGGATCTTATGATGTTTCTCCCCTCTACTCTCTTGTAATGGATTGAGTTTTCCTTTTGAAGTTATCTTATCAGATTGAGTCTTTAAGGATTTGAGAACACTTGATGTATGTCTTGCATGTGCTTATCTGTGGTGACAATGGGATATCGCGTGCTTCACTTGATGTATGTTTTGGTGATCAACTTGCGGGTTCAGTGACCTTGTGAACTTATGCATAGGAGTTGGCATACGTTTTCGTCTTGACTCTCCGGTAGAAACTTTGGGGCACTTTTTGAAGTTCTATGACTTGGTTGAATAGATGAATCTGAGATTGTTTGATGCATATCGTATAATCATACCCGCGGATACTTGTGGTGACATTGGAGTATCTAGGTGGCATTAGGGTTTTGGTTGATTTGTGTCTTAAGGTGTTATTCTAGTACTAACTCTATGATAGATTGAACGGAAAGAATAGCTTCGTGTTATTTTACTACGGACTCTTGAATAGATCGATCCGAAAGAATAACTTTGAGGTGGTTTCGTACCCAACAATAATCTCTTCGTTTGTTCTCCACTATTAGTGACTTTAGAGTGACTCTTTGTTGCATGTTGAGGGATAGTTATGTGATCCAATTATGTTATTATTGTTGAGAGAACTTGCACTATTGAAATTATGAACCCTAGGCCTTGTTTCCTAGCATTGCAATACCATTTGTGCTCACTTTTATCATTAGTTACCTTGCTGTTTTTATATTTTCAGATTACAAAAACCTATATCTATCATCCATATTGCACTTGTATCACCATCTCTTCATTTAACTAGTGCACCTATACAATTTACCATTGCATTGGGTGTGTTGGGGACACAAGAGACTCTTTGTTATTTGATTGCGGGGTTGTTTGAGAGAGACCATCTTCATCCTACGCCTCACACAGATTGGTAAACCTTAGGTCATCCACTTGAGGGAAATTTGCTACTGTCCTACAAACCTCTGCAGTTCGAGGCCCAACAACGTCTACAAGAAGAAGGTTGCGTAGTAGACATCACCCACCCTACTCCATCACTGGCCAGGCCATTCCTCTACTCACCCACACCTCCTGTTATTTTCCGGCGACGGCAGCCGAACCAGTAAACCCTCGTACTCCCCACCGCATGGGCAACCACTAACAATTCTTCCCCAGCTCCGTGTCGTTCCCTTCTTAGGACTCGCCGTCGTCCAACGCCCTAGTGCTCTCGGCGCGACGTGGTCAACGTTGTCAATGAACGACATCCATTGGAAGTGGACTGTACGTGGAGGGGCTGACAGCTGGGTCCACAGCCACACACAAGGAAATGCATCCTTATTACACGCAAAATAATGATTCCTCCACCTAACAGCTGGGACCCATCGGAAGGGCCTATGTATTTCACGAAAAAAAACGTCCCCCCCCCCCGCTGTCAGCTCGGACCCACCAGCTATATATTCGCACGCAAGGAAGTGCCTACTTATTACGCACAAAAAAAGAATACTCCCCCTGCTAGCTGGGATCCACTATAGTGGGAGGCTGACTTGTGGGCCTACTAAGTTGACGGGGACGGAGGGCTTTGTCAACTTAGTCAAATATGAACGATTCTAGCTCCAGTGACCGTATGATGTCCATCAAACTGCCGTAGTCCTTCTTCAACCTCTTGTCTTCTTGTTCCAGCCGCCAAAACCAGCAACGGTCATGCCGCCTGAACCTGCCTTGCGCGACCGGCTGTGCTGCCGCGTAGTCCTCACCGCCCCAACTACTCCCACCACTGGCCAGGCCATCCCTCTACTCACCCACACCCCCTGTTATTCTGCGGCGACGGCAGCCTCACACCGCAGCCGAACCAGTGAACCCTTGTACTCCTCTCCGCGTGGGCATCTACTACTGCGTCTTCCCGGGCTCTACGTCATCCCCTTCCTAGGCCTCACCGTTGTCCACCGCCTTGGTGCTCTCGGCGCGGCGTGGTCAATGTGGTCAAGGAACGAGTTCCATCAGAAGAGTACTGTACGTGGAGAGGCTGACAGCTGGTGAAGGAGTCCTAGATTAGCGGGTCCTCGGACGGCCGGACTATATTATTTAGCCGGACTGTTGGACTATGAAGATACAAGATTGAAGACTTCGTCCCGTGTCCGGATGGGACTTTCCTTGGCGTGGAAGGCAAGCTTGGCAATACGGATATGTAGATCTCCTCCCTTTGTAACCGACTCTGTGTAACCCTAGCCCCCTCCGGTGTCTATATAAACCGGAGGGTTTAGTCCGTAGGACAACAACAATCATACCATAGGCTAGCTTCTAGGGTTTTAGCCTCTACGATCTCTTGGTAGATCAACTCTTGTAATACTCCTATCATCAAGATCAATCAAGCATGAAGTAGGGTATTACCTCCATCGAGAGGGCTCGAACCTGGGTAAACATCGTGTCCCCCGCCTCCTGTTACCATCCGCCTTAGATGCGCAGTTCGGGACCCCCTACCCGAGATCCGCTGGGTTTGACGCCGACATTGGTGCTTTCATTGAGAATTCCACTGTGCCGTCACCATAACGCTTGATGGCTCCTTCAATCATCGGCAACGATGCGATCCAGGGTGAGGTTTTCCTCCCCGGACAGATCTTCGTGATTCGGGCGGCTTGCATCAGGGCCAATTAAGCAGCTATCTGGAGCGGATCGAAGCTTCGCCCCAGCCATCGTGTCAGATTTGGAAACTTGAACTATACTGCCGACATTCACGGAGACTTGATCTTCGACGGATTCGAACCTATGTCAGGTGCGCCACACAATCACGACGGGCATGACTTAACTCTGTCGTCGGATAGTGTTCGGGTGATCACACTTGCAACTACTCCGGCCCTTAATCCGGAGCAAATTGCGCCATTGGAGGACGGGTGGATAGACCCCGCCACGGAGGTTGCACTCTCAGTGGCGATAGAGCCAAATACTGACTTCACCTCCTATGAGAGCCGTGTTGCCGAACCATTGGACTCTTCCCCGGCGACGGGCTCCGAGCCGCCTGCGTCCGTGCCTATCGAATCCGATTTAGCACCGATCATGGAGTTTACCTCCGCGGATATCTTTCAGCACTCGCCTTTTGGCGATGTGCTAAATTCATTAATGTCTCTCTCCTTCTCAGGAGAACCTTGGCCGAACTATGTCCGGCTAGAATGGGATGCAGACGACGAAGAAATTTGCTCCCCACCCACCACCCACTTAATAGCCACTGTCGAAGATTTAACTGAAATGCTCGATTTCGACTCCGAAGACATCGACGGTATGGACGACGATGCAGGAGACGATCAGGAACCACCGCCTACAGGGCGCCGGACAGCCACCTCATCACACGATATATATATGGTCGATACCCCCAAAGAAAACAATGACGAGGAACGGAAGGATGCAGCGAAGGATAGCTCCCTCGAGAAGCAACCAAAGAGACAACGTAGGCGCCGCTCCAAATCCTGCCTCGACAAAAACAGTGATAACACCGCAAGAGAAAATAACACCCCGGTCGACTCCAGAGGAAACGACGACCACATTGACCCAGCGATAGAGCAGGATGAACCAGCAAACGGCGAACATAGTACGGATCCATTGTCCGAACACGGCGACGCCGAGGATAAAGCTCATCAACCTCCCTCTCGAGAGGAAGACAGTCCGGACGAGGATGCACACATCATCCCGGAAAGACACTTGGAACAAGAGAACCTTTGTAGAAGGCTCATTACCACCGCGAGGAGTCTGAAGAAGCAGAAGCAAAGGCTTAAGGCCGCGCAGAATACACTCAACAGTAGATGGAACAAAGTGCTCGACACTGAAGAAAAGTATGGTGGTAGCTGCCACACAAAGAGCTGTCCAAAGCGCAAGCTGTTGCCTGAGTTCGACGACGAGGTCGTAGAGCCAATACAGCCGAAGAATAAAACAACCGATCAGCCGGATCGACACCCTCGTGGCCGCGATAGGGCGACTGACGGGGCCGCACATAAGTCGACACACGATTTACGTGAGGACTTGCGCCAAAAATCCGGTATGACCAGGTCCATTTATGGATCAAGGAAACACGCTCCAGCGTGCAACCAAAACCGAACACTACAACCGTCACAACGCCATGACAGATAGAAATACAGGGGTGCCGCACACCCCCTATGTTTCACCGATGAGGTGCTGGACCATGAATTTCCAGGATTCAAACTAGTGAACATAGAAGCGTACGACGGAACCACAGACCCTGGGGTCTGGATTGAGGACTTTATCCTCCATATCCATATGGCTCGCAGAGACGATGTCCACGCCATCAAGTACTTTCCCCTCAAGCTACAAGGACCAGCTCGGCACTGGCTGAAGAGCCTCCCCGAAAACTCAGTTGGAAGTTGGGAGGAGCTTGAGGATGCTTTTCGGGCCAATTTTCAAGGGACTTATGTCCGACCTCCGGACGCAGACGATTTAAGTCACATAATTCAACAGCCCGGAGAGTCAGCCCGAAAGCTTTGGAACAGATTTCTCACCAAGAAGAACCAAATCGTCAACTGCCCGGACGCCGAAGCCTTAGCAGCTTTCAAACACAGCGTTCGTGACGAATGGCTTGCCAGACACCTCGGCCAAGAGAAACCAAGGACAATGGCAGCCTAAACAAGCCTCATGACCCACATTAGCGCGGGTGAAGATAGCTGGTTGGCTCGTAGTAGCACCAGCGACCTAGGCACATCTGAAGTCAGGGATGGTAATGGAAAACCACGACGCAATAAAAGCAAGCATCGAAATATAGAAGACAGCCCAGATAACACGGCGGTAAACGCCAGATTCAGGGGCTCTCGACCGGGTCAGCGGAAAAAGCCTTTCAAGGGCAGCAGAGATGGACCGTCCAGCCTAAACAAGATTCTAGACAAATTGTGTCAGATTCATGGCACCCTCGATAAACCCTGCAAATCACACCCACAGAGAATGCTGGGTCTTCAACCAGGCCGGTAAGCTAAATGCCGAACACAAGGGGAGGGAGACACCAAGTGAAGATGAGGATGAGCCTCACAAGAAAGCACCTGGGGATGTAAAAATTCCACCAGAGGTCAAAATAGTGAACATGATTCACGTAATGTAAAGAAAGGGCAAACATGCACTCCAAGACACATGCGCCGTAGAGCCCGTCACCCCCAAGCTCAACCCTTGGTCGGCCCGCCCAATCACCTATGATTGCAGGGATCACCTGACAAGTATCCGGCATGGAGGATTGGCTGCCTTGCTCCTAGACCCAATTATCGATGGACACCATCTCACCCAAGTCCTCATGGACGGCGGCAGTAGCCTGAATCTGATATATCAGGACACATTCCGCAAAATGGGGATAGACCCGACAAGAATCTGCCAAAGTACTACTACCTTTAAAGGGGTAATACCAGGCCCAGAGGCCCGTTGTACGGGCTCCCTAGTACTAGAGGTTGTATTTGGTTCCCCCGACAACTTCCGAAGCGAAAAGTTAACCTTCGACATCGCTCCATTCCGAAGCGGCTATCAAGCACTACTCGAAAGAAAAGCTTTCGCTCATTTTAATGCAGTACCGCATTACGCTTCTCTTAAGCTTAAGATGCCCGGTCCACGTGGCACCATCACAGTTAGTGGAAATATTGAGCGTTCCTTACGAGCGGAAGAACGTGCAGCGGCTTTAAACAACCGAACACTAGACGACCCCTCCAACCAGAATAAATGATCGACCGTCAAGACCGCGGACACGGCTAGACGAGTCCGGCGCATCACTACCTGTGACAGCTTAGACATACCTGAGATTGGTTTGCTGATTATACTCCCATAGGCGGTACCAGAGGCTTCCCGCGTGTAAAAAGGACTAGTTCGGCTCAACTTTACTTACCTTGAATTTTAAAGGTTTATTGAGAATAACCAATTTTGCGCATGACAACTTTCACCTAAGTTCTTCTCTTTTACAGATGACAATCGTGCTACACCCTTCCAGGATACGGCACAACGGAGACACAGGCGCAGACGTGCAGCAGGGACCCGCTCAAAGGTTTATTTTTAGATTAAGACCATGTGTAAACCTTTCTCACTGTCTTTTGTTGCTTCAAATTCTCCGGACACTCAGTATAGTCGAGAAGGATGCTGATGTTATTGGCATTTGGCCACGTCAGAATAATGCACGTACCTGGACACTCGGGGTTCATTATCAAGGGCATTGCTTAGTCCGGTATATGTTACAAAGACCGAATACCTTAGGGAGTGTTCGGCGTCGTGAGTTTGGCCTTATATGCATCAGCTCTGAATCATGTCTTTGGTCAAATGTTGGGTTTGCCCGGCTCCCGTGTTTTGCTACCTTATGTTCTGCTCTATCGGCTAAGGTGGCACCGGGAGAACTACTGCGATTGTGCCCTGGTTCATCCGGACGAGCACCTCAGTAGAGAAAGCCAAAAACTGACTGTCATGATAAAGCGCGAGACTGTTCAACCACTCAATGACTTAGCGAAATCTTCGGGATTCCTCCGCATTAATGAAGGGCCGGTTTTCCCGGTCATGTACGTACGCGCCCCGAATTCGGATGAGTGCGGAAATACCAGGGGCTATATAGTAGCCCCACTGTCAAACTCCTATGGTCAAGTGAAAGTGTTAAAGCAATATAGTCTAATTGCCTCGTTCACGCTACCACCTCCTTAATGGACCAAGACGTTGGATCAAGTGTGAAGACGCTTTCATGAACACCCGCATTATATGCGTAAATTTGGCCGACATTTAACGCAAACTTTCAGGACACACATATATATATATATATATTTATTTATTTATTTATTTATTTATTTATTTATTTATTTATATATTTATATATATATATTTATATATATATATATACACACACACACATAAATGACCGCACACGAGGCAAAATAATACTTTCAGGCAAAAGTATAACAACGGCCTTTACAATTCAAATAACATTGTTCTTACAATGGGGATACATGTCACTAGAACATAAATTTTTCGAGCACTGAGCCTCTATTAAACGAGCGCCTTCAAGGACCTCTTCAAAGTAGTGCCCGGTCGATACTCGGCCTACGGCCGAACTCTGGGTTGCAATAGCGGTGGCCTCCATCTCTGCCCAGTATGTGTTGACACGGGCAAGGGCCATCCGCGCACCCTCTATGCACGCCGACCTCTTCATAGCGTCGATATGCGGCACAGCACCAAGGAATCGTTGCACTAGGCCAAAATAACTATTCGGCCTTGGTCCTTTCGGCCAAAGATGATCCACAACAGACCTCATGGCAAGCCCGGACAACCTATGGAGCTCGGCCCACTTGGTCATTCGCTCATTTAACAGCAGCATGCGCACCGGAACATTGAACTGCGACCAGAACAGCTTTTCCACTTCATGATCTTGTTGATCTTTGAAAAACTCGGCCGCATCAGCAGCTCTCGCTGCCAAATCCACGTACGCGTCCGCAGAACTCCATAATTGCTCGAGAAGGGCATACTTCGGATCTCCGAACTTCGTCCGCAACAAAAAGGGCTTCCCAGCCGCGATATCTCCAGCTTGACGCAGCTCCTCCTTCGCCGCTCTGATTTTAGAGCGGGCTTCCTTGGCTGCTACCATGGCCTTCTCCAGGTCCGTCGCCTTCGCTCGGCTTTCCTTTTCAAGAAGCTCGTAACGGTCGGCGACATCTTTCAACTCAACAGCCATCTTGGCCATTTTATCCTTGCTTCGGCAATGCGCAGCATGTTCGGCTCTCAGCTCTTCGACCGCCTTTAGAGCGGTCGCATCACTCTTCCTGGCTTGTTCCTTGGCTCGGGCAAGTTCCGCCCGAAGGGTCTCCACGGCGGCAGCTCCATCTGCAGTCGCAACATATTAAAGATACTAGCATCATGCTCCTCTTACTATGTGTTGATCGCCGGAGAAATCACATACCCTGTGCCTCGTCAAGCCGCTTGTTTACAAGCACGATGTCGGCATCTGCCGCATCAAGTTGCCGCTCCAGCTCGGCAAACTCACCAAAGACGGCTAGCCATCAGCCTTCACCACCGCACATGAAGGTGGCATGATTATTACTTGACCATGATCCTCTGCTTGTCACGCCGCTTTAAAGAACCGAGTCTCGAGGGCTACTATTCGCATAGGGCACACCTAGCGTGTGCGGTACCATCAAAACATATACTACTTTATGCATTCTCAAAGCCTCTCAAAGCTCATAAAAGCTTCATGTAGCCCACTTTCGGCGGATGAAATCCTCTCAACCACCGTACCCATTAGCGTACGATGCGCTTCTGAGATAGCCGCTTGCTCCAGAAGATCCTTCAGTGCGTCGGGTCACGCACCGGACAGTCCCGGCCTCTTTCTGTTGCTCTCCTTAGGAGCCGAATACTCCGGACTTCAGGTGGCCAAAGGATTACCCTCTGGCCTTGGCGGATTAGGAGAAATCCTCCGTGACGACACCTCAGGGTCGCCCGCCTTATGAGGCGGGGAGGCATGGGGAGGTGTTTCGCTCTCCATCATCTCCAGAAGAAGATCCTCAAGACAAACTCACGAGAAGGGCTACGATCCGAACTACAAGATATATGCTTCGGTTATTGTCCTCGAGTAAAGCGGGATATTTTTACTATTAAGTACTTTTGTTTACTTACAACTCGGTGGAGGGCTGATCCCCTTCTGCGGCACTGTGCGGCAAGGGTACCCTCCGGCAGGACCTCCGCGAAGATTTCCTCCCTCGTTTGGAAACCATTGTTTCCGAGTCTTCAGAGGTGGTCCTCTTCCTTCCCTGGGGAGAGGGACTTTCAGATTCTTCTCCCCGATTATCCTCCTTCGCGGAGGCACTAATTCCCCTGGTTTGGATGAATAATGAGTGAGGCCCGCTTTCAGCCTCTTTATTCCCCCCTTTATCTTCCCCTGAGGGCGGTTGATAAGGCGCATGCTCGAGCATTCTGGCCAGTACTGGATTTGCTGAGCCTTCGGGAAGGGGGGCCGAACACCTGATCATCTTTGCCTTTTTTACCCAGTCCTGGTCAAAGAGCGACTTTTCAAAATGATGTTGTGATAAATAAAGAGACAACATGTTCGGCCGAAGGACTACTTACTTGGGTATCTGGACGATTGCAGCTCAGACCCGCATCCTCGGTAGTGTCCGGACACCTTATTTGTGATCCGAAGAACAATTTGTACATCTCTTTGAGCGTCATACCGAGGAAATGCTGAATAGCTCGCGGTCCTTCCGGGTTGAACTCCCACATACGGAGGGGTCGACGTTTGCAAGGCGGGACTCGACGAACTAGCATGACTTGCATTACCGTGACCAGGCTGATATCTCTCTCGAGGAGATCTCGGATGCGACTCTGCAATATCGGCACATCATTTACCGGCCCCCGGTCCAGCCCCTTGTTGATCAATGACGTCAGTCGTGGCGGGGGCCCCGAGCGAAAGGCAGGGGTGGCCACCCATTTAGTACCGCGGGGAGCTGTTATGTAAAACCACTCCCATTGCCATAAGTTGGATACCTCCGGAAAGGAACCCATTGGCCATGGAACATCGGCGCCTTTGCTTATTACATCTCCTCTGCATTCTGTGTGTCGCCCATTAATCATCTTCGGCTCTACATTAAAGGTCTTGAGCCATAAGCCGAAGTGCGGGGTGACGTGGAGGAAGGCCTCACACACGACGATGAATGGCGAGATGTGAAGGATGGAATCTGGGGCCAGGTCATGGAAATCCAGCCCGTAATAGAACATGAGCCCCCTAACAAAGGGATCTAGAACAAGGCCTAGCCCTCGGAGGAAGTGAGAGATGAATACGACGCTCTCGCCGGGTTCGGGAGTGGCAATGACCCGCCCTCGAGCAGGTAGCCTATGCGAGATTTCGGCGGTCAGATACCTAGCCTCTCTTAGCCTCTTGATGTCTTCCTCTGTGACAGAGGAGGGCATCCACCGACCTTGAAGGTTGCATCTGGACATGGTTGAAGGTCCGAAGCGCCTGACCTGAGCCTTGGGTGTTGGAACTCGAGGCGGGGGAAGGATTCGATTGAGTGAGAGAAGAAAAAGGACAGGCCTTGGCCTCTTTATAAAGAGGGTGAATATCAAGCGTCCTCCTCGTGGCCGTTTGGGACTTGCCTAAAATCGAGGAGTCATGCCAACGGGCATGATTGGGTTACCCACATCCGTATTGATGAGAATCCCGTAATAAGGGGGACTGATCTCTGCTTTGAGAAGACGTGCCAATGAAATAGCCTCGCAAAACGTGTAGTGGCAGGCTGATTGAGAAAAACGGCTCGAGTAATGACCAGGCCATGGTGTGATGTCACGTCATGAAAATTTGTCAGCAGATTAGATTTGTGGAAATATTATTCTCTCTACGGTGGTATGTGGAGTTTGTTTTGCAGAGCCGGACACTATCCTTGTGTTCAAAATCTTCTATGGAGTATTCGGAGGAGGAACCCGCCTTGCAATGCCGAAGACAATCTGCGCGCCGGACTCATCGTCATTGAAGCCAGGTTCAGGGGCTACTGAGGGAGCCCTAGGTTAGGGGGTCCTCGGACGGCCGGACTATATTCTTTAGCCGGACTGTTGGACTATGAAGATACAAGATTGAAGACTTCGTCCCGTGTCCGGATGGGACTGTCCTTGGCATGGAAGGCAATCTTGGCAACACGGATATGTAGATCTCCTCCCTTGTAACCGACTCTGTGTAACCCTAGCCCCCTCCAGTGTCTATATAAACCGGAGGGTTTAGTCCGTAGGACAACAACAATCATACCATAGGCTAGCTTCTAGGGTTTTAGCCTCTACGTTCTCGTGGTAGATCAACTCTTGTAATACTCATATCATCAAGATCAATCAAGTAGGAAGTAGGGTATTACCTCCATCGAGAGGGCCCGAACCTGGGTAAACATCATGTCGCCCGCCTCCTGTTACCATCCGCCTTAGATGCACAGTTCGGGACCCCTACCCGAGATCCGCCGGTTTTGACGCTGACAGCTGGGTCCATGGCCGCAACAAGGAAGTGACTCCTTATTACGCACAAAATAATGATTCCTCCACCTGAAAGCAGGGACCCACCGGACGGGCCACTGTATTTCGTGAAAAAAAATGTTTCCCCCTAACTGCTGGGACCCACCAGCTACATCTTTGCATGCAAGGAAGTGCCTCCTTATCCTCCCTGACAGTCGGGACCCACCTGGTCGAAGCATATGTAGCGTTGTCATTCTGGTCGCGAACATGTACGTACATACTGGTTGATCGATCTGTCTGCAGGCTGCAGCGATGAACCGTGGTCGGGTAAGGAAGGGCATGTGTCATAGTAGAGGCGCGCACGTAGTATGTACACGTGCATACAGCCAGGGTGCAAGAAAGTAAATACGGCCACATACATACATACGAGCGGGGTCTCGAACGCCTACTCGCGCATACGTACGGCCAGGGTTCATGTACATGGCTGGGTTGGAACGGAGAAACTGCATCGTCGTGTTCATCGGGAGGCAACGGAATGCGTCATGTTCATCAGGAGCCAACCGTCTTGTAGGGAACAACCAGTCAAAACGAGGCCTGGCGTACCGCAGAACGGAGGAAACGACCTTGTGTTCAACCGCCTACGGTAGAAACAGCATCCTGTTCACCGGGAGGGGTGTGGCGTACCGCAAAACGGAGGAAACAGACTTCTCTTCGACCTCCTACGGTCGAAACGGGGTCCTGTTGATCGGGAGGGGTGCGGCGTACCGCAAAATGGAGGAAACAGACTTGTGTTGGAGCGCTAAGGTCGAAACAGAGGTCTTGTTCATCTGGAGGGGTGTGGCCTACCGCAAAACGGGACTCCACGGGCTACTGTTCATCTCCACCGTCGACCTCCTCCAGCCTCCACGGGCTATGATTCATCCACCGTCGACCTCCTCCAGCCTCCACCTGTGACTAATCATCCACGGGCTCCTGTTCATCCAGCCTCCACCGCTCCTGCACTGGCTACTGTTCAACCAGCCCTCTCCACGGGGTCCTATTCAACCACCCCTCCATGGGGCTACTGTTCATCCAGCCCTCCACCGGCTACTGTTCAACCAGCCCTCCACAGGGTTGTCCTGTTCATCCAGCCCTCCACGGTGTCCTTCATCCACCCCTAACCGGCTCGATCAATCGGGGTCCTGTTCATCCAGCGGCAACGGCCTCTACTACCACGGGGTCCTGTTCATCCAACCCCCACCGGGAACTGTTCATCCACCCCCCCCCCAACAACACTAACTATTCATCAAGAGGTGGCATGTTCGATCGGCTTTAGTTAGCAGTAGTAGCGAAGGAATCACTCGATCGGGTTCGATTAATGAGCGAGAGATCGGTCGATCGCCGGGTTCGATACGCATATCCTCTGCAGGTAATCGCCGGGTTCGTGAGGAGAACGCCTCACTCGGGTTAAGTTAGAGCCCAACGCCTCGCACCCACGCGCGTACGTGTATGAGAGAAACGTGCATCGCTCCCCGACCAACCACCGTAACCAGGAACTCCCCGATATTTTCCTCGCCCTCGCATCTACCATGGTTTTTTCCATCATGGACGGCCCAAAGAATGTCATGCAGCTATGTCTCCGGCCCGCCCAGGATGAAAAGCCCATTTTCTGTCATGATTTTTTTTCATAGAACTAGGAGCCCACCACATCTATGATGATACCGGGTTTTGTCACAATTATCATCATAGAAGTGTCATAAGCATGACGGGGAAAAAATTCGTTCGGCCCAAAATGTCACGGATGTCTTTTTTTGTAGTGGACCAACGCCTCCGCAACGAGTGGCTCGCCACCAACAGAAATCCTTTCCGTCTGCAAAGCCCGGGCCTACTCATGGCATTACTCACGTTGGTAGGCTCCATGAAAAAATGACTCAAGTTGGAGGTTCAGAACCAAAGCCTGCACAAAAGAGAATCAACCCAACAACCACAAAGGTAAAACGAAAATACCGGGACATGACAACAATCATCGTTATCCTCTCCGTCTTTGATGACTTGCACTACCTGATCTAGAAGGATAGGTGCTCAGCAAGCTCAAAGCCAAATCTGATTTATAGAGACCCTAATTACAGCTACAACTATACAAGGGGAGGGACCCTCGCTCAACTCAACTTGGACGGTCGCCTGGAAGAGTGCGGGGGGGTGAGGAATTTTGGAGGAGTTCTCAAAGACTATTTTTTTGAACTGAAGACTCTATTTCTTTCGCGGGATAAGGAGAAAGGAGAACTTCCAGCTCTTCTTTTTCACATGAGAACAATTCTGCTGTGTGGGGTGGTTTTTGCAGAAGTGCAACTTTTGTTGTTCGGGGACAACTGGTCTCAGACTCAGTCTTATATTCTAGATCAAACGGTTAGATTGCATGATGGTAGACAGACCATCATCACTAACTCACGCATAGATGATACGTATGCAGGCTAGCGGGTAGGCATTCAAACGATATGTCTGAAGGTGTATCGTGTACTTGTCTTGGCACCTTGCATCAGCACTCATGCTGTTAGAGTATCTACAGCCGCACTTGGCAAATCCGACTCTATACGCCTGCGTGAACGCCGCTTCGAGCCCGTCTCACGGCGCAAGATTCTCACGGCCCTCGATTTCCCTCCCTAAGATCCACATATCTCAAATCTGGACTCTCAAATCCATGCACGTCGATCATAAAAGACAATGTTGCACGTAAATAACAAAGGTTGGTACGGAGAATAGATACAGTTTACATAAAATTTATTTTAGGTGCACAACTCAAGCATTAGCTCCTTGGTTTACATTGTGGGTCCATATGTGCTCCACAAGATCAATGATTAGCTGCGTGTGCACCTGATGATCTCGAAGATTCTGATGCATCTGCAGAAAGTTCATAAGCTGAGCCGCATCTTGATCTTCCAGGATTTCAACTTGTTCTCCAAGTGCTTCAAAATCATTGGTTTGCGCCACACCATCACCCTCATCCTCGAAAATCATATTCTGCAGAATAACACAACATGTCATTAGCTGCCACAAAGTTTTTGATTCCCACATCATTGCAACACTCCGCACAATTCCCCCGACGAGTTTGAAGAACACCAAATGCCCTCTCCACATCCTTTCTAGCCGCTTCCTGCATTGTTGCATAGTGGCTCTGTTTATTGCCATGCGGTTCGGATATGGTCTTCACAAACACCGCCCACTGAGGATAGATACCGTCGGCAAGATAGTACCCCATGTTGTAGTCTCGACGGTTGATGGTGTAGTTGCACGGCGGTGATTTCCCATTGCAAAGCCTCCTGAACACCGGAGATGTTGAAGCACGTTGATGTCATTGTGAAAACTTGGCATTCCAAAGAAAGCATGTCAAATCCGTAAGTCATGTGATGCCAGCGCTTCTAGTATGATGGTGGCCTCTCTAGTGTGACCTTGATAGATTCCACGCAAACCTTTGGGGCAGTTCTTCCATTGCCAATGCATGCAATCAATTGAGCTGAGCATTCCTGGAAACCCCCTTGCTTCTCCAATAACCAACAACTTCTCCATGTCTTGCGCATTTGGTTCTTTGAGATATTCAGGTCCAATCACCTCCACCACGGCGCGGGCAAACTTGACAGTACTCTTCAAGCACGTGCTTCCCCATCCTAACCATCTCACCAACGGCATTTGCAGCAGTACCAAGTGCAAGCATCCTTAGAGCAGCCGTGCACTTCTGCTTGGCAGAGAAAGAGATTTGTCCATAGCAATCCCTTATGAGCTTGAAGTAGTCGTCGTGTGCCTCCACTCCCTCCACAATGTGCAAAACAATGGTTTTCGCATGCGAAAATGGTGATGAAACCATGGATCATCCGGGAAAGTAGGATTGGGAGCAAATCAGTCCCTGTGATGTAGCTTTGCTCCAAACACCATGTCCCAGTTGATCACTCTTCTCTCTTTCATTGAGCCCTTCAAGTTGAGAATATGCTCCACTTGTCGGTCCATTTCCTCTTGCATGTTGATGAGCATGATCATGACCACTTCTTTGTCCGAATCCGAGGAATCGAAGAACTCATCTTGAATCATTGGATCCAGCTCCGTCGGTACATACTCCTTGTCCAACAAAGCATCATAATCCATCATTTTCCCTAATAAAATCACAAAAAATCCAATCGGACAATGTGTCAAACACATCAAGCGCAAGGCGTAGTTAGAGAGTTGCCGGACGTACCGCAGTGGCATCTGGGCCGCCGATGATGTCCCCCACTACGAGGATGGGAGAGAAGACTGTTCTGCCAGAGCTGGCGGTGCAGAGGCTGGGAACGGCCGTGGAGCGCGCGCGGCGGCGGAGCTGCGAGACGGACGACACGGAGGAGGAAGAAGAGAGGAGATAGCAAATGCATCTTGCGGGTCTTGGGGGTGGATTTGGTATAATTTGCAGTGGGTCGGGTTGTCAGGTCCGACATGAGGGGCGTGCCCGGACGCCACCATATATGCTCCATATTTGGCTGGATATGAGGGATGTCGATCAGCCCGGACATTTGAGGCCCATTTGACGGGGCCGTTGTCGGTGTCAAAACCGGCGGATCTCGGGTAGGGGGTCCCGATCTGTGCGTCAAGGCTGATGGTAACAGGAAGCAAGGGACACAGTGTTTACCCAGGTTCGGGCCCTCTCTATGGAGGTAATACCCTACTTCCTGCTTGATTGATCTTGATGAGTATGAGTATTACAAGAGTTGATCTACCACGAGATCGTAGAGGCTAAGCCGTAGAAGCTAGCCTATGGTATGATTGTTGTTATATATCTATCGACTAGCCTGGCCTCAGTTTATATAATGCACCAGAGGCCTAGGATAACAAGAGTCCTAGCCGAATACGCCGGTGGGGAGGAGTCCTTGTCTTGATCGTCAAGTCTTGTGGAATCTTCCTTGTATGCGGCAGCTGTCCGGACTGGCCCATGAGTATATGGCCATGGGGGTCCTCAGCCCAATCTAACAGATCGGAACACGACGTGGTGAGTACCCCCTAGTCCAGGACACCGTCAGTAGCCCCCTAAACCGGTCTTCAAGTTAGGGATGCTCATCGATTCTTCCGAACTGTTCTTCATCTTCGGTCGTCGGTCTTGAAAACTGGTTCAACAAATCTTCTCGTCTTCGATCTTGAGGATCACCGAAGTGCATCCGAAGAGTTTACACGTTGGGTATCCGAGGAGCCCCTTTAAGTTTCAGGCCTTTATCAATGCCTTGTTATTTTTATGCCCTACCTCGGGTTTGAAGTTTTTCCTGGGAGGCAGTGTCCTCTTGCGTCCGAGCTCCAACGCCGGACTGCATTCGAGGTATCCTTTGCAGCCGAGCACCAATGCGGACCGCTTCCGAGCTCCAACACCGAAATGTATCCGAGATCCAACGCCAGACTATATCCAAGATGTCACAGATCATCTTGGTTCACAAAAGGTGAAGGAGTTTAGCCGAGCTTAATGCCGGAAATGCCCTCTATGGAGCTAGTTGCTAGCGCCCGAGCTTTATGCCGGACTGCTTCCAAGGTGGTGCACCACCCCGACCGCGGGCTGATTTTTTGTGAATATTTTTAATCGTGCGCTTTATTCTCTCGCCGATGTATATCCAGTAGCCCTCAAGGTGTGTATCAGTCTAAAACCCGAGATGCACCTGAAGGCAAGCATAAAAACCGCTGTTCCCAATAGCCCCTGAGACTCAGGTCGATGCACGAAATCGGCCTGAGGATCAACTCCTAGCTCGGCAGCATACATACGAATAAAAACACGGTGTAATATATTAGAGATAATAGTGATCGGCGAACGGGCCCCTGAGAGAGGGTCGTGAGAAGTCGCCGCAATATACTAGCTTGATGCCGGATAGGTCCATATGGTACCTATTATTGCTCGAAGACATGTATGCGCATAGTTCGCTCAAGCTTCGAACACTGAGCACTTTGAATTCTCTGCATTGAATAAGCAATGCAGTAGCCCCCGAGACACCGGTCGGGTGGCAACACCAGATCAGGGGATCGATGTGCCCCTTTTAATATTTATAAATAATGAGCACAAACCCAGTAGCCCCCGAGCCTTAATGTGGGCACGGGTGGCCGAATTAAGGATCGATATCCAGAGTAAAATCACAGAATATGTGTAACGATTCTATGTATCCAAGTACTTTACATCATTAATTTGACTCCATTGTGACCGTTTATCAGTTTAAAGTGGCCCATCGTCGGCTTCTACCCCTTGGTAGATACTACATAGGGTGTTTCCGCAATAACAAAGCAACCCTTAGCCGACGTCTCGGCGTTCAAGGCGGTCGTGTTAGCGTAAACGGCAATCGGATATGCGGGCTTTATAACTTTCGCTTAGTCATAGGAGCTTTAAACTGGGAAGCTAGCTATGAGCCCCGTTACATCGTTCGGCGACATCCGAGGTCAAGTCAGAACACTTTGGCCAATGTTATGAACGACACGCCATTTAACATAGTCATTGGATCGCTGACCAGTTTACGCCTATTGTGACATGGGTTTTCGGCTTTCTCCATCGAAGTTGCTTGACCATGCGAAATTTGGAAGCACAATCGCAGTGGTTCTCCCTTGGCACACCTAGCCGAACAAAGCAGAACGTAGGAGGCAAGAACAGGAGCAGGGCAACCCAACTATTGACCGAAGACACAATTCGAAACCGATGCATATATAGCAATGTCCGAGAATGTTTTTGCCGAATCTCTAAAGGTGTCCGGCATTGCACTGCGAGACTAATGCTGGAAATGCACAAATATTTTAAAAGTGCCATAGGCTCGAAAAGCCAAAAAAAATTATTCAAAAGTTTAATGTCCAAACTAGATCAAGTGTTCGGTGCCAAATCGAAAATTGGTCTTAGAAAAAAGGTGTTTCTGTCATGCTTTAACATGACACATCCTATCTCGAGACTTCAAGCGGGTCAGCCTATGGCTTCAACCTCCTATCCCGAAGGCGGAGTACTTCTCGTTAGGCCAGTTTAGCAAACTTTAGCGGCTTTGAGAGAGAAATTAGGCGCCCCGGCTATTAACCGCACACTCGCGTCGAAAAAAGAAGTGATAGAAAAAAGACTTTGCAACGACTAAGAAGAACACTTATTATAAAACAGCTCACATAAATTTAAGAGCCCCCAAGTGACTTGGGTAAAAGAATGATTGTGTGTACCGAAGTACTTATATCATATCTATGTTCACCCGAACTTTAAACGCGTCTTAACCGACCGTCGGCTTCTCCCTCTTCGGTCAAAAAGAACGAAAAGTGTTATGTACTCCACCTGTCGAGAATATCGACGGTGTTTCCTAAGAATCAGCAATCAGGCCATAAGGTCAGTAATGCATAAAGCGCTCGAGGAACTTATGCTATATTACGAGCGAAGTGTAAGAAGCATCTTCAAAGAAAATAGTACCCCACCGATACCTTTCTTCGGTGCTCATTGTTACTATGAGACTTTGTGCAATAGATTTTGTACTCATGAGTTCCGTTGTGTGCCGACCATTATTGAAAACAGAAGAGCGCTTAGCTTTCGGCTTCACCAGTCGAGGTCCGCTCGGGTGACCCGATCGTGACAATCGCAGAGGTGCTCCCTTTACTACCTAGCCGAACAATCGGGAACGAGGGTAAACACAGAGCAAGGCAACCCAAAGATGCAAATCACTTAGGTCAATATGGTGCATATTGTGGCATAATACACGAACAAGGAACGAAGCCGTACAAGTATAATCATATGCAAGAGGAAAAGCTCCCGCAAGGGAGCCCCCAAGTAATCGGGGTATTTGAATTTGTCCGTCACAAACAAAGTTTGGACAAGGAAAAAAAATTTACAAGCAACTTTTTTCCAAAAAAGTATAATGCTTGATCAAACCGAACACAAGATAAAAATTTAAAATTTTGAGCATGAAGGCAACTTAGCTAGTTAATGTGTTCGGTATTGATGACGCGGTCCGAGCTTGATGCGGGACAAGGTTCCATCCCCAAGCCGTCCCGAGGTGACGCCAAAGGATATAGTCCGGCTGGATCATTTTCCTGTGCACAAAAAATAGTGCAAACCGGAGATAATAGCAATAATGATAAATTAAAAATAAAAATTGATGCATAATAAATAATTTATGCAAAGTGAGTAATAAAAGAAATATGGCCTGGCGCCGAAGTCAATGTCGATGCAGGGCATCAGCGTGATGCGGTAAAGGCGTGGCAAAGCCTGAATTCACAGGTCGGTCCGAGTTCCGGATGCGGCGTTCGCCGGACTATGTACGGAAACTGACCGAACCACCATGCGATCGTTGTTAATGCGTCCACCATTTGATAGACCTGCGTAAATGTGATGGACAAACCAGAGTAATGATTCCTTGGGAAAAATGAACCCAAACAAGCAAAAAATACTAGGATTAATAGCACCTGGTTTATTTATTGTAGCAATCCGAAGAAAGGTGATTCCCAAAATTGGTACTCGATCCGCACACCCATTGCCTGACGGGTGATAAAGCGACGGCATGGCAATGCTGGCAAAGGTTGGCTCGCCAAGGCAAAGCCCTCGGTCCAGCTAACGTGACGGAGCTGGTCGGCTATTGACGCCGAAGTCTCTGGAGTATAGGTTGATGAAGAGATGGCGAAGCCCCCGGTCCAGCCGAGACGTCGAAGCCTCGATGTCAGCCGATGAGTCGAAGTAGGTCGGCGTGATGGACACCGGCTTGAAGGAGCAACAGTGCGACCCTGTCGATGCAGGTCGTGACGTGGTCAATGCCGGCTTGATGAAGTGACCGTGCGGCGATGCCGGTCCGCCTGCTCCGTGTAATCCATGGGGTGATGATGTTGGTGATGATTTATCCTTTCCGATGCCGAACTCTTGTTCGGCTTGCCAAGATGATGATCCGAAGAAGTTGAGCTCGGCTCAACAAAGTGACGACGTGTTTAGCGTAGGTCGACGGCCGTGGAGCAATATTGCCGGACTGGTTTGACACCAGCATGATGTTGAAGATCATGTTCAAAAGATTTTAAAGTTAGTGGGGTGTGTTCGGGAACAAAACACAATACCCCATACAAAATTTTCTTCAAAAAGGATGTCCGAAATCCCATTCATAAAAAAGACGAACTCGGGTCGGATTCGTTTTCACGCAGAAAACAGATCAGAAAAGTGATGCACTAATCGGAAAGTTCCCGGAGTTTGGACGGTCGGATCGAGCTGAAATTTTGAGGGGTGGTAGATATAGGAATTCCGCAGCCGATCAACGGTTGGATCTTCCAAAGGACATACGAGCTAGAAGCTGGACACCACGCCCTAAACTCGTCTAGATTCTCGTCCAGATTTGACAGGGCTCCGGTATATCGCAGATTGCCAGAGATTCCTCCATCGGAACTCGACGAAATTTTCCAGGATTTTTGTAGACTCAGTTCTGCACAATTACATCGAAGCAATCGTTAAAACGACAATCGAGGAGGCGGTGGCGGCGGACACAAGTTTGATGTCCAGAAAAACAGCACGGTCGCCCGAGGGCAATGTTGGCGTTGAGCCCCCGGGCTCCCTGGATGATTCCTCCATGATCTTGATAGATATCGGAGTTGATGTTGATGAAGGCCCTCATCGGAACATGACGATCGGAGGTAGGGCGCAGCCCTTGGTCGAACCAAGGTGACCAACAGCCGGTGACGAAGATGCCAAGTCGCAGCTTGATCGTAGGGCGAGCCATCGACCTTTTGCCGAACACATAGCGGAACTCTCAATGAAAGCACCAATGTCGGTGTCAAAACCGACGGATCTCGGGGAGGGGGTCCCGATCTGTGCGTCAAGGCTGATGGTAACAGGAAGCAAGGGACACAGTGTTTACCCAGGTTCGGGCCCTCTCTATGGAGGTAATACCCTACTTCCTGCTTGATTGATCTTGATGAGTATGAGTATTACAAGAGTTGATCTACCATGAGATCGTAGAGGCTAAACCCTAGAAGCTAGCCTATGGTATGATTGTTGTATATCTCTATCGACTAGCCTGGCCTCGGTTTATATAATGCACCAGAGGCCTAGGATAACAAGAGTCCTAGCCGAATACGCCGGTGGGGAGGAGTCCTTGTCTTGATCGCCAAGTCTTGTGGAATCTTCCTTGTATGCGGCAACTGTCCGGACTGGCCCATGAGTATACGGCCATGGGGGTCCTCGGCCCAATCTAACAGATCGGGAGACGACGTGGTGAGTACCCCCTAGTCCAGGACACCGTCAGCCGTCTTGATCGAAAAATCGGTTAGTGACCAGGCGCCCCGCCCAGCTGTCGATGCTCTTAGAGCATCTCCAGCCGCGCCCCCAACATGCCCCCAAGGCCCTTTCTGAAGGAAAGATGCCCTAGAGGCAATAATAAAGTTATTATTTATTTCCTCATATCATGATAAGTGTTTATTATTCATGCTAGAATTGTATTAACCGGAAACATGATACATGTGTGAATACATAGACAAACTTAATGTCACTAGTATGCCTCTACTTGGCTAGCTCATTGATCAAAGAAGGTTATGTTTCCTAACCATAGACATGTGTTGTCATTTGATTAATGGGATCACATCATTAGGAGAATGATGTGATTGACTTGACCCATTCCGTTAGCTTAGCACTTGATCGTTTAGTATATTGCTATTGCTTTCTTCATGACTTATACAAGTTCCTATAACTACGAGATTATGCAACTCCCGTTTACCGGAGGAACACTTTGTGTGCTACCAAACGTCACAACGTAACTGGGTGATTATAAAGGAGCTCTACAGGTGTCTCCAAAGGTACATGTTGAGTTGGCATATTTCGAGATTAGGTTTTGTCACTCCGATTGTGGGAGAGGTATCTCTGGGCCCTCTCGGTAATGCACATCACTATAAGCCTTGCAAGCAATGTAACTAATGAGTTACTTATGGTATGATGCATTACGTAACGAGTAAAGAGACTTGCCGGTAACGAGATTGAACTGGGTATTGAGATACCGACGATCGAATCTCGGGCAAGTAACATACCGATGACAAAGGGAACAACGTATGTTGTTATGCGGTTTGACCGATAAAGATCTTCGTAGAATATGTAGGAGCCAATATGAGCATCCAGGTTCCGCTATCGGTTATTGACCGGAAACAGTTATAGGTCATGTCTACATAGTTCTCGAACCCGTAGAGTCCGCACGCTTAACGTTATGATGACGGTTATATTATGAGTTTATAGTTTTTGATGTACCTAAGGTTGTTCGGAGTCCCGGATGTGATCACGGACATGACGAGGAGTCTCTAAATGGTCGAGACATAAAGATTGATATATTGGAAGCCTATATTTGGATATCGGAATCGTTCCGGGTGAAATCGGGATTTTCTTGAGTAATGGGGTTACCGAACACCCCCGGGGGTTAATGGGCCTACATGGGCCCTAAGGAAGAAGAGGGGAGCCGGCCAGGGCAGGCCGCGCGCCCCCTCCCCCCTAGTCCGAATAGGACAAGGAAGGGGGGGGCGCCCCTCTTTCCTCTTTCCCCTTCCCCTTTCCTTCTCCAACAAGGCAAGAGGGGGGAGTCCTACTCCCGGTGGGAGTAGGACTCCTCCAGGCGCACCCCTAAGGGGACGGCCGCACCTCCCCCCTCCCTCCTTTATATACGGGGGCAGGGGGCACCCCATAACACAAGTTGATCTTCGTGATCGTTCCTTAGCCGTGTGCGGTGCCCCCTTCCACCATATTCCACCTCGGTCATATCGTAGCGGTGCTTAGGCGAAGCCCTGCGTCGGTAGAACATCATCACCGTCACCATACCGTCGTGCTGACGGAACTCTTCCCCGACACTTTGCTGGATCGGAGTCCGGGGAACGTCATCGAGCTGAACGTGTGCTAGAACTCGGAGGTGTCGTAGTTTCGGTGCTTGATCGGTCGGGCCGTGAAGACGTACGACTACATCAACCGCGTTGTTATAACCCTTCCGCTTTTGGTCTACGAGGGTATGTGGACAACACTCTCCCCTCTCGTTGCTATGCATCACCATGATCTTGCGTGTGCGTAGGAAATTTTGTGAAATTACTACGTTCCCCAACACTTTTTGTCCCCAACACCCAAAATTCGGCACAGTCGTGCCCGCAGAAGCCCAATTTTCATCGGTTAGGCCCGATTTTGGCGTCGGCGGATCTAGGCCGAACCGGCGCGCTGGGGGGCTCCCGGGGGCGCTGGGGAAAACATTTTTGGCGCGAAAAGAAGTGGGCCCGCCGAGTTAGTGACTCGCCGCCTTCGTCGTCCTCACCGCCTCGGTTCCCGCGACAATCAATGGCAAGGCTGCCACGCTGCCGCGCCGGTCAGCCTTCCTTGATGCCTCACGGGCAGCGAAGGCGCGGCGACGCGCGTCCCGCCCGCTCCCGCCATGCGTACGCATGATGCCGCCAGCTCGCCCCCCCCCCCCCACTCCCCCGCCGCCGCTAAAAAAGCTGGGCCCTCCCTTGTCGGTGAGCGCATACCCTCCATCGCCACAACCCTCTTTCCCTCTTGACTTCTCACCGTCGGCGCGCCTCTCATCTCTCCCCCCGACGATGAGCATGGGTAAGCGCTACCCAGGCGATGGTGCGGTGGCCAACGGCTTCGGCCGCCGCCGCCTATACGAGGACGAGGCACGCCTCCTCTACGAGGCCGATTACAAGGCACTAACGGACATGCGGGTGCCGAGCTCTTGGAGGCTCAGCGCCGGCGGTGTCCCGGTGCCTCCAGTGCCCACCGGAGCTGATCGGCGTGCCGAAATCGCGCGCATCCGGTCCTCTCTGCCGGCGGCGGCGAGGAACGAGCCGAGGTACGCCCCCGACAGCAACACACTATGGACGGCATACTTCGCCCGGCGCCATGAGGAGCTGCTCGCCTCCACCAACAGCATCGTGCCCCGCGGCCGCCTCAACTCCAACGGGCGGCGCCAATGGTGGGGCGTCCCCTGCCGCACCCTCAAGGCCATCCTCGAGTACATCGAGGGCCAGTGGCGGAGCCACCTCCCGGCTACCCGGGGCGGCTGCCCTGGCTCTGCCGTGGATTCTTGCTTAAATAATAGCAGTAAATGTACGTCTAAGCATCATTTGTAGGGGCAACCAACTCACAAACTAGAGCGTAGTGTATTTTGCCCCGGCTCTTTGGCTGAGCTGGCTCCGTCACTGTCGAGGGCGGCAACACGCCGCGCCTGGAGTACCCGGCGCCCCCTGCTTCTCCCATCGCCGTGGTAGCTCTTAGATGCCGCGGCGGATGGAGACGCGACATCCTCGTCGTCGGGGTCTCGCTCTCTTTCCTCCGGTTCGCTGCGCTCCGCCCCGTCAAGCCGGATCCGCAGGAGACGCCACTGGGGCGCCGCACCCGCGGCGGCGCCCTCATCATCAACGAGGGCATTCGCCCCTCTCCTTCTTCTTCCCGCCTTGTCAGACCGAAGACCGAGTCGAGTTTGCTCCCCTGAAGAAGGAGCACGGGGCCATGGCCGCCGATGACGAGACTGCTCTCAAGTGGGCGGAGGCAGACTACGTCCACGAGCAGATGGAGCGTCAGCGCCGCGCCTTCGAGGAGATCGCCGCTCGGTGTCGTGGACGCGAGGAGGGCGGCGTCGTCATCCTCGACAGCAACGACGAGGCGCCGGTTGCCCAACCTCCACGCCAGCGTGCTGGCGAAGTGCAGCAGGGACGGCGCCGGCACCCACCACGGCGGCGACGATGACGGCGGCGACGACGGCGGCGGCGGCGACTACACCTCGTTCTACAGGCTCCTCCGCATGTAAACGGGTAGTAGTGCTAGGCGTAGTCGTCGTTTTTAGTTTGTGTTTTTAATTTGTGTTTTTAAGGTTTTTGTATAAATATCATTGAAATCGACTAGTTTGGATGAATTTGTGTCATGTTTGGCCGATTTTACTTTTCAGAAAACGGCGTATGAGCGCTGAAATTATCGCCGGTTCGCCCCTGGCGACGTTATTTCAAGCCCCTGTGGGGCCAACGCTGGAGATGATCTTATTTGCGCATACGCAAGGGATATACACGCCGTATGAAGATATTGATCACAAGCAGTAAAGAAAAGATCACGGTCTCTGTCTCATCTGTCACTCAGTCACTGTGTCACATGCATGCATGCATGTGCATGTGCACACAGCTAGTCATGTTATGTAGCTGTAGTACTTCTCACCTTGAGATGACAGCGGTTGGTACTTGCTAGCTTGGATTATTGTTGAGCCCGATTCAAGTATACGCGGACGACAAATATCCTGCTCTGATGATCGAAAAGGCAAATATTCCGCTTTCGGCATGCGACAAACATCTAGAGAAGTAGCAAGTGAATAGTCACCTCACCTTCGGAATTACTCGCTAAGAAAAATGGTCCCGCCTCAGATAAGCTCTCCCTCTCTTCGCTGTGACAACACTAGATAGACATATACTCCCTCCGTCCTATAATGTAAGACGTTTTTTGATACTATTAGTATCAAAAAACGTCTTACATTATAGGACGGAGGGAGTAGGTCTGAAGCTGTCGAACTCTGATAATGAGAAAGGAGGCCAGCTGTCGATCAGTGATTCGACCCAGGAAGAACATATCCTTGTGCGCCTACAATTTTTGGACTATTAAAATGTTGCTAAAAAGTTAAAAAAAACACAGCACTGATATGCATCTATCATATCATAAAAACTCAAACAAACATCAACCTGAATACATAGCTCAAGAAAAAATACTCAATGTTGATAGTCATGTTAATGAGCCGAATTTGTTTATTTTTTGTGAGTATAGCTAGGTTTGTTCTTTTTGTTTCTTGAGTTGTATTATAATTTCGATTAGATTTTTTGTGACGGCCGATATTTTTTCATTTATGTATTTGCTGTATATTGGAATTTCAAGACTTCTACAGTAAGGTTTCTAGATTTGAGAGTACTGGCAATACCTCACACATGACTTTTATGGTGAGGTTTTGCTTTTGAAGCTATTGATTTTTATTTTGGAAAGAAGGCTATGTGTCTATCACCTAGGAGCGTAGAAGTACCAAATGGAGTATGGTATTTCGATGGTATAAGCTGAATATGGTATTTCACCAGGTCACCGCTGAGAACTGTTCAATTAGACTATATAAACAAGTGTAGTTGGGATGGCAAAATACTGATTACTCCTATATGGCTAGGAGCGGTTGAAAGAGAAATAATTATTCCAAGTTGATCAAACCATATCACTCCCTAAAACTATTTGTTTATCTAAAGCAAAAACTAACGATCACCCTCTTTATAAATTTTTTATGTTTTTAAAACATATGACATTTTAGACATTGCCGCAATTTCCAAGGGGTAACTCTATAGTTATGTTTACACAAATATGCCATTACAATTTGTAAAGTTACACAGCCATCACCTGGTTTTTTTTCTTTATTTGAAGAATCTCGATTTGCTGTTTATAATACTAGTTACTAATAGTTATAAGTATAGCATCACGAGAGTGAGACCATTCAAACACACTACATGCATGTATACAATTTCAATTCAAGCACAGTGCAAAAAATAGTAAAACTTGCAAATGTAGTAGTATATAATAATAATGGAAAATAGCAAATCTTTTATTTAGTCGGAGATAGCGGTACATCATGAGCACTCTGGCAATAACTAACTCATCACAAACATGTGACGATTACGACAACACATCATGCACACACACACAACGAAATCCTTACGCACGCAGGTAACAGTGCGTGCTTGTACGTAGAACCTGGAGAAGTAGTACGTAGCTTCTCCGCAATCGAAATCCAGCCACACCAGCAGATGATTACGTAATTAAAGCAAACAATTAAGTACGTAGTGGTACTTCAAATAGCCAGTCATGCATGCATGCATGCATGAGGTATGGCAGATGCAGGGTCCGGCCGGCTCAGTTGGGGCACTGGAAGCCGGAGGGGACGTTCCTGCCGCAGTTGTTGAGGACGAGGCTGAGGGCGATGGGCAAGGTCAGGTTGATGCCCAGAAGGTTGAGGTTCAGCGTCGTGCACAGGCACAGCGCCGCCTCCAGCTCCGCCAGCCCCTGGATCAGCGAGCAGCACGGCTGCACCGGCGGGCTCCCCAGGGTCACGTTCAGCAGCCCGAGCACGTTCGCGCACACCCCCAGCTTCAGCGCGTCCAGCGGGCACTGGGTGCTGTTTCCGCCCCCACCGTTGCCGCCGCCACCATTCCCACCTCCACCGTTTCCGCCGCCACCATTTCCACCTCCACCGTTTCCTCCACCACCGTTTCCTCCGCCACCGTTCCCACCGCCACAGTTTCCGCCTCCGGGACAGTTTCCGCCTCCACCATTGCCACCACCACCGTTTCCGCCTCCACCGTTGCCACCACCACCGTTTCCGCCTCCACCATTGCCACCCCCACCGTTACCACCCCCACCACAGTTCCCTCCTCCACAGTTCCCGCCACCACCATTTCCGCCGCCACCGTTTCCTCCCCCACCACAGTTCCCGCCACCACAATTGCCGCCTCCCCCGCCCCCGCTGCCCCCGCCTCCCCCACCGCCACCGCTCCCTCCCCCGCCGCTGCCCCCGCCACCGCCAGGAGGGCAGGGACGGCCGGTGGCGTTGGCGAAGGTGAAGAAGAGAAGGTTCAGGGCCAGGAGCGTAGCGATCACCTGCACTTTCTTCGCCATCTCTGCCTAGCTAGCTAGCTACGCCAATGGACGTGTACAAAGGGCACTCACAGGCTGTTGCTTTGCTTCTGTTGTGTGTGATAATGCAAGGGGAGCCTGGGTGGTATTTATAGGCAAGGGAAGGGAAGGGGCGAGGGGGGAGATATCTCACATCACTTCTCCTGTAGTGCATGCATCTGAAGAGCTGCGCACGGGTACGTGCAAGCAAGATGATCACGCCAGGGGAATTGTGTGGACTGGGACACCGGGTGAGCCAGCGTCTAGTCCAGCTGGTGGAGGAGGAAGGAGACAAAGATGCCAACGGAGATGCCGGCGTTGCTTGCATGCTTGAGTTTCTAATGTACGTACGGGTGTATCACTCTGAAAAGCGTACTGTAATGTCGTTTTCAGTTAGCTCAAGTCGCTATCAAGCCTCCAACTTTCCAGTTAATTTGGTGCACAACAGTGCACTTGCTCGCTTGCTAGTGGAAGATGGTATTTAGCTCGTGTCGGTTTCGATGATTCGCGATCCCCCATCATAGATATCGTTTTGTCCAGTCCCCTACCTAGCTATGTAGCCATACATCCCGTGACATGTACGTACCGCGTTGGATGGTGCATGGCCGATCTAGCTTTTGCACTCCGCGCGTCACGTCGCCCACATGAATCGAGCAGCGTGTGCTAAGATAACGAATTTCTAATGTGCAGTCAAGATCAAATTGTCTCTCTCACCATCACAACTGATTAGTGAACATCACCGTGCATGTGCACAATAAAACTTAACCAGGTGATGCCATGCACATTGCTGTGGGAATGGTGTTAAAATTGTATAACATGTGCTTAAAAACAACTTAAAATAATGGTAAAATAAATGTAAGAGTGTTCTCGGTTTACATCTTTTAAACAACAAACTTACAAAACGTGATAAAATGATGTATAAAAAGAGTTCTTTTTTAAATAAACTTAACACGATGTCATCTTTTGACAAAATGTGAACCATGCATTATACATTTTGCTCCAAATGTCAAACACATATACCCCTAATAGAATAGCCGTGCGTTGCTACGGGCAACAATGCATATAATTAAATGAATCAAACAAATGATTAAGGTCATCTTTAAGGTCGAAATTCATTTCTTCCTCATATGTCCAGGCGTGTTTGGACATCAAACAGGACCCAACAGGTTCTCCAAACTTTAACTTAACCATATGAACAGTCTGGGCTCCCCAAATCCAGACAATATGTGTTGGAGGAATGTGGCTGTCCGGAAAATCCGTTATATTATCTTCAACATGCGGGCCCAACACAAAAATCCCACCCTATGATTCACCCTTCCCAGAAAAAATCAGTGGGTTGTTTGTTCGATGTATGGGGAGGAGGAATGAATGAACAATGTATGAACTCCCCTTTTAGGAGTGGAGATTCATGAACACACAAAACAGCACTTTTTTTAACTTGTGACTAGCACATGATATAGAAGATTAGGCATGGTTCTTCTTTCTCCTTCGCTACCATTGGCACGTCTTACTTTATGCACCTAGACTTATGATCTTGGTAAAGACTTGATTGCTGATTATTTTATCTATCTTAATAAACAAATCTTGATAGTAGTATTTTTCTTTTCTGAGGAACCGGCAGGAGCACTGTCTTTTTTATTAAGAGAGAAAGATGTGAACATAATCTACAAGGTGGTGCAGTTTTGTGGGGAAACGTGGCAAAAAACGAAGAACTAAACAAATACATGGGCCAGTTAGCCGATGCCCACGGCATGCACGGCACTCGAAAACGCCATTTGACATTGCTTGATTGCTTCAGATGCCAACATTGCCACTTCACGGTGAGTCATGCGACGTCTCGTGAACACTTGTCGGTTTCTGTCTTTCCATATATTCCAAACGGTGTAGATGAGCCTACCACTTCGATGTTTACACACCTCTTTTGACTCATTTGCGATCAACTTGTTCCGCCAGATCAAAATATCACCGGGCTTAGGTAGAAAATCGGGCACCCAAAGATTCTCATTTGTCCAAGTGATCACTTGGTTCTATACAGCGACACAGAGGGGACAATCATTGCACAAGTGGGTCATGTTTAAGGCGCCTGGAGGCAAAGCTGGCATCACGGGTCGTGTGTCCAGCCCTGGATTGTAATCATGTCCGCGGTGAGAATTCTTCCATGAAGGACAATCCAATCGGAGAACTTGCATTTAGGGTCAGTGTGCGGGGACCAAATCTTGGCCGGTTCGAACCTAGGTTAAGATCCATAGAAGTGGATCGGACCACATATGTAGACGTTGAAGAGTAAGAACCATTTGTAGTCAGGTTCGAAGATATGGTATCCTTCTGGTTGGTTGTAAGGTGAACGTGAATAACACACTCCTTTGCATCATCATGTTCTTCCTGGAAGCAATCTTGTAGAGCTCCGGGGCCACTAACTTTAGGGGCCCTTTTCCGCTCCATTCATCATGCCAGAAAAGCGCCTGGCGGCCGTCACCGATGGTGATGGTGGTGCAAGCCTGGAAAAAGAATCATGGTTCTTCCTTACTTCTTTGCTATTGTAATGATCCAAGTTGGTGACTGTCTATTCATCCTCAGATACAACCTTAGGTTGTCAAGGAATTAATTGCCCCAGTTAACATATAGTAGTTCATAGATGTATCACAACTAACCTTTTCATTTGGGGCAATATAACCCCCCCCCCCCACCTCAATTTTTTAATAATAATTTCCCCAATGAAATTGATGGAACTATCCCACCAGGACCATTCCCTCGAGTATGGTTCCAAAATTATGATATATACATATCAAGAACAAAATGACAACCTTAAAGATGAATTAACTCTCACTATTTATATCAGTTCAACCTAGAAACCTTTACAAACCACCATCACAGAATAAGCAGACCATAAGCCTAAATGAAGGTACTGTCGTGGAATTGTCACGGCAGATGTCCTCATGAAAGGACTTAGTCGTAGGGCCATCGTACGGGTTAACCTAGAGGGGTTAAAGCGGACACAAGACACGGGAATTATACTGGTTCGGCCCTTCGATGAAGGTAAAAGCCTACGTCCGGTTGTGATGTGATTGATATGATTTCGGCGACTAGGGAGCAATAGCTTTGCCTTAGCCTCGAATCCTCTCCCTCAACTCGCAGGTCGTCCCTTATATACATGGGTTGGCCTTGGCCGGTCTCAGTCCCGATCCGCTCATACAAGCGTCCGGCTCGGTCTCTCCTTTCTTAACTTACAACACAAGTTACAATACTAAGGCGGTTTACATAAATGGACCTTAATTCGCCTCTGGGCTCCGAACCTCCGTGGGCCTGAATCATGGATTTAGGTAAACCGGCCCTTGAGGCGGTTCACGCCAGATAGTTGTATCCCCAACATTAGGCCCCAGTTGACTTGAACCGGTTCATGTTAATCTTCAACACCTTTCGAAACTCTTGATCTCTTTTCACATTTTGTAAACCGCCACCGCTTGAACCGCCGTGATGTCATCTTCCGATCCGCGTGTCGAGGTGTCTTGACGTCATTTTTAATAAAGAAATCCAAACAAGAAGATTCCCGCATTTAATGCCATCCGAAATCGAGGCGGCCCGCACCGTCGCCGCTTTTGACTCCTCGAATCTCGCGCCCGTTGATTGCTCCGGTTCCTTATAAATAGACCGCCGCCTCCTGTCTCTTCTTCTTCTCCTTCCTCGCGCCGCTCCAGTCTTGAAGCTCCGCCGTCGCCTCCGACCTTGAACGACGCGTCAACGCTGGCCGCCGCATCAACCTCGACCGTATCGTAGGCTTCCGGCGCTCCTTCGGCTTCGCTCATCGTAAGGTCCTTTTTCAACCCCTAGATCGCATCTGTAGACCCTGTTCATCCCGCAGTTCATCTCGGTTTCTTCACACCTGCTCCACCATGGCCATGCGATCCAGTTGCGTCGTATATCCTGTGCAGGGGACTGCCCCGCCGTCCATCTATCCTTTCACGCATCGGCTTTTTTCCGTAGATCCTCGAGTTTAGAATACCCGAACCCTCCTGTTATTTCTGAGGTTTGCATAGGTCGTGAAGGTTTTTCTTCATCGAACTTCGGTAGATCTTGATTACTTCCCTTCGCATGTGAAAACTGTTTACATCCATACTTAGCAGATTTTTCAATTCTGCCTTATTCGCGGTTTAACTTTTGATAGCTAATCCGTCACTCCATTAGCCCTCGCTTAAACCGGAATGGGAGGCCGGCTGCTGAATCGCCGGTTTAACAATGCATAATATGCCTGAACCGTTTAATGGTGAACCGTTTCTCCCTTTATTCCACAGCTTAGTCTTCCGGAATGGCTCCTCAATTCTCAGCTTGCAATTGGGTCCGGTCGAAAATCATCAAACGCAACTCAACGGCTATGTCACCACCGGGCGGTTTGGCTCCAAAAATGCCCTCCTTTGGCGTGTTCCGGATGGCGAAGTTTCCTCCGGAGCCACAAGAGGGAGAAGTAATTGTGTTTATGCAGCATTTAGACCGGGGTTCTGCGCCTACCGGTTCAAAATTTTTCCGGGACGTCCTTGCAAGCTTGCAACTCCATCCACAGGATATCGGCCCGAACTCGTGTCAAACATATGCAACTTTCAAGTCTTCTGTGAAGTCTATCTTCGTGAAGAGCCCTCTGTGGAGCTATTCGGGATTTCTTTCACTTGAACCGCCGCACGGAGTTTTCTCGATGGTCCCAACACGTAACTAGGCGGCGTTTCAATTCGTAAGAGGAAGGAAGCGGACTTTCCTCACGCCAAACACCACAGCCATCCAAAGGATTGGAACCAAACCTGGTTCTATTGCCGGAACACCGCTCCTGCCAACGAGAATCCCTTGCCGGGTTACCGTCCTCACCGGCTCAGCAACAACCATCCGCTGCCTTTACGCTTAACCGCCGCGGAACGGAAGAACTTTGCACCTCAGATCATAAAACTCCGGGCTCTAATGGCCAATGGACTAACTGGTGTGGACCTTGTGCGATCTTTGGGTTTCTTGGGGCATCTTGCCTTTAAGCCGCCGGCCGGATTGATGCACGAGTATCTTGGCAGCCTCAAAGACCCTCAAAGACGCGTCACGAATTACCAATAACTGAAATTGAGGTTACAGAGGTCAGAAAAAGATGCTTGATGAACCAATCTCCGTCTGCAGCCTAACCGGTTGGCTCCGCTCAGGTTGCCAAGCCGCCACCTGCGATAAGACTTTGCTCACCGCTTTTCGGGCTTTTAACATTTTGTTGATATTCATTAATCCTTGCTACCTCGCGGTGACAGCTCCTTCGAGACGGACCAAACCGGCCCGAGCTCCAGTATAAAGTCCAAGGCTACCAAAAAGTCTAGCAAGAAAACCGTCGGGTCTTCTGATCCGCCGGAAGAAGAAGAATCTGAAGCTGAGGTAAAACTTGATATCCTTACGAGGGAGCCGCCGTAAACCGGCTCTCCTCCTTGTCTTTCTTCTTATGATTTATCCCTCTTTATTCTTCCCTTCATCGACAAATTTAATTCCCGAGGATGATGCGAAGCCAGCCATGCCGACCATTTTGAGGTAATCCTTCTTTCTTCCGACCCGACCTCGTGCGGTTAAAAGAATTCGTCGCGCCCGTTCGGAAAGTGAAAAATCTCATTCCTATGCTTATCTCGAAGACACAAGGCTAAAGAGCGCCGTACAACCCGGCAAGGTCAACAGATCCTCTCCTCCGGTTTACGGATACACCAACCGGAAGCATCGTCCGGAAGGTGACTTGTTCTCTGAAAAACGTTATCCCTTAAAGGTTTCTTCCGATGTCCTCTCAATCCGTCGACCCGAATTATCGGGCCTCTTCCAACTCCTCTGGCGGTTCATCAACAACGCAACTGCCTCCGCTTAAAGTTGCTTTGCGGGGTATGTAACTGTTGTCCATCGATTCGATTTACAACTGCCTTGGTTGATTTGCCTTAATCCAATTACGAACATTGCAGCACCAAGGCTCGCTTGAGTAAGAAAGCGAAAACCCTTGACTCTCTGCGGATGTTGATCCGTAAAAGACCCGGAACAAACCCACGAAAATCACGAAGTCACCAAAGATAGCTCTGGCGAGTTGTACAAAGACGATCTGGCGATCCGCCGGAAGTCGAACCGAGGTCCAAATGGAAACGTCACACCTGCTTCCACCAAACCCGCCGATAGAGCGAGTCGTAATAGTTGAACCGCCGAGCGAGTAAGCAAGCATCCAGCCCAAAGAAGACCGCCGAAAATGACGATGTTATTGTGGCGACATCAGCTACGCTGCTCCTAGCCAACGGTCGCTTTAACAAAACATAGTGCCAAGGGCGAAGTCGGCCACCGTGAGTAAAGATAAAGGCAAAACAGACACGACTTCGACAACTTCTCGCCAAGAACTGCACTCGGGTTTACGAACCGCTCTATACCAGCCGTGACCTTGAAGCTGGTCTGGTAAACCGGATGAAGGACCGCTATGAGGTAATGAATTATGTCTTTCTTGTACTTTAGCTGTATAGTAGCCCCCAAGGGTCGGTTCAACTTAGCATAGTTAAACCGGGACTTAATTTCTGTACCCAAATGGCAAACTGAGATCAATTAGCCATTAGCCCCCAAGTGCCAAGGTGAATATGTATATTGAGCTTGGGACTTGATAATGAGACACCTAACATGCTTCCTTTGTTACGAGAATGAAATAGAGCGAAAGCGTGCAACTCAAAGACCTGCGAGCCAATCTGGAGACTCGAAGCGAAACCATTAAGGCCAAGGACGAATTGAGAACGGCCTTGGCCACCATGGAACAGCTGAAGGAGTGGTATAAATCCGAACGGGCCAACTGGGACACCGAGAAGGTCGGTTTGAAAAAACGGGCGGAAGAAGCCGAAGCAGCCGTTAAACCGGTGACTGAAGAGCTTACCGGACTCAAGCGCCAAGTGCATGCCATGACCTCTGCCGTGTTTGGTAAGAAACTATGCACTGACTATCTTAATTTTGATATTTCCGCGGTTTATCCTGAGTTGTCTTAAACCGGTGCGAGCAAGCGTATTGCACATATGGGTTACGATGTTGGGAAGAAGCTCAAGGCCGCTTATACGCTGATTGAGCAGCTGTATACCGGCGCCAATGAGTCATATGTGCTACATCATACGACAACACGGCGCCGTCCACGATCGAGAGAAACCACGGACCGTTGTCCATGGTTCCGGCAGCTTGAAGAGTTGAAGCGATCCGCGGCTCGGTGGCACCTTCTTGGCTCGGCAGCGCCAAAGGCGTGGATAGCGAGATCTTGATCCGGCTGACATAGCCAAAGGTTTCCCCAGTGCTCAAGAGAATGGTGAAGCCTTTGATAACGACGCCCTGAAACGGATCACAAAGGAAATGCGTCCGCTGGCGAGTCAACTGGCAGACGAAGCCAACCTGACGGTTCACCGCTCCTTTTATGACGCCAACAACAAGCGGGTGGATTTTGTCATCCCTGAAGTGCAGAGCCTTGTTCCCCCAATCCGTAAGCACACTTACGCCTCGACGTTGATCCGGCTGGTGATAAGTGAAGAAGCATCTTTCGGGCCTTAACCCGGATTGGTGGTCTACCAATGACTTCGGGCTTTGGGTGAGGAAGAAGAAGAAGTTGAACCGGCGTCGGCGCCCCTCTACCTCACGTCAACCCGGCGGCAGCGTAATTCGTCAAGCCGGGTGACGCCTCCAAAGCTTCAAGGCATAACCCCACATGAAACGTCGGGCCTCAAAAGGCTTTGTAATAGGATAGTCAGTACTTTGTTTTGAACAATGCCGTTACAACCTCCGTCTGTAAATTTTTGCATGGCGGTGCTGGATACTTTGGTTTTGAAGTAGTGAATCCTGCAACATATTTTGCCTGCAATCACAAATTCTTAAACCGCCATGGCGGCTTGCGCCTCTAGCCGGATTGTGATACCAATATATTTATATAAGAAAATATCGAGGTATACGATCAAAATTTTGTGATACAAACATACCGCCAATTATCGGGGCACACAGTTGGCTTTAGCCAATCTCAAGCGGAGGCTTTATAAACCATCACCGTCAAAGGAGAACAATCCACAGTGTGTATAATACCGATTTACCGTGTAAATCGTGTCGGTATGATAAGCCCCTGTTACTCCATAATGGGATGTTAACAGCAAAATCAAACCGGAACAATCAATCGCCGGAAAAAATGGACCAAATTTTGAAAACTTGAATCCGGTTGAAAGAAGGTTTGTCGGTTTAAGACAACAAACAAAAGACAAATTATATGTATAAAAAACACATGGATGCAAAAACAATAACAAAGACTGTTTGCAAGAAGAGGCTTTATTGAGTCTGATCAGATGGCGTTACCATGGTCGGACAGGACCAAGCTCCCTATAAGGTGTAGCGATGGTTCAAGTCAGCAGTCCCCAACCGACATCGTGGCATTACGCCCGATCAAGTGGCATTGCATTGGTTCGGGTTCGACCAAGCCCCCAAGTGATTCTATGGCCTTAGGCCGACCAAGAGGCGTGATCGGGTTCAGACGTGACCATGTCCCCAAGTGATCCGGGTGGCTTTCGCTTTTGTCAAGAGGTGTTGCATTGGTTCGGACACGACCAAGCCCCCCAAATGATCTGGTGGCTTTCGCCGCCAAGAGGTGTTGCATTGGTTGGACACGACCAAGCCCCCAAGTGACAAAAATTTCACAAAAGCAAGGCCAAGGGTTAAACCGGAGGACGCTTCACGACAGCATCTCCATGTACCCAAACCGGACTTTGATACAGAACAGATACCCCGCTTTAGCCGAGGATCTGGTTTATTGCCTTTATTCATAATATATACATTGTCTTAATATGTACATAAGTGGAGCCAATGGCTCAGGTATAATAAGGCGAAGATGAGCTATGTTCCACGGCCTGTTGGTCTCCTCCTCTGACGTGCGTGAGTCCTTTCGCTCTCGAACATCAATCAGATAGTAGGACCCGTTGTATAGATTCTTGCCGACCACAAAAGGCCCCTCCCAAGGTGGGGATAGCTTGTGCATATCTTTCTGGTCTTGAATGAGCCGCAGCACTAAGTCTCCTTCACGAAGGTTCTGGTTTTAACCCGCCGTGATAATCTGACGAAGACCCTGGCTGGTAAACCGCCCGAACGAGCAGCTGCCATATCGCGCTCTTCATCCGGTCGATCCAAATCGTCTTGCCGTGCTGCCTCGCTATCTGCCTCAACATAAGCTGCCACTCGAGGCGTAGTCGTGACGGATGTCGCTGAAGGACCGCCTCCGCTCCATAGACCATAAAGAACGGGGTGTATCCGATTGGATCGGTTGGGGTAGTATTTATACTCCATATCACCGATGGTAGCTCTTCCACCCAACAACCCGGCGTCCTCTCTAAAGGGACCATAAGTCGGGGTTTGATACCTTTCAAGATCTCCTGATTAGCTCGTTCCGCTTGACCATTGGATTGCGGGTGGGCTATGGAAGAAACATCAAGCCGGATGTGCTCTCGTTCACAAAATTCCTTCATAGCTCCTTTGGATAAATTGGTGCCATTGTCCGTGATGATACTTGTGTGGAAACCCAAACCGAAAATCACCTTTTGATGAACTGAACCGCCCGTGGCGCATCACACTTGCTAACGTGCTCTGCCTCAACCCACTTGGTAAATTTATCAACCGCCACCAATAGGTGGGTCTTTTTGTCCTTGGACCTTTTGAAAGGTCCAACCATATCCAACCCCAAGTCGCAAACGGCCAAGTAATTGGAATCATCCTCAATTCTTGGCTGGCACATGGGCACGCCCGGAGAACTTTTGGCAACCATCACATCGTCTCGACCGGATCCTCCGCGATCAGCATGGGCAACAACCAATAGAAACCATGGCGGAACGCTTTGGCCACCAAGGACTTTGAACCGGCGTGGTGACCACAATCCCCTTCATGGATCTCTCACAATATCTCACAACCCTCTTCAGGGGACACACAACGCTAAAACGCCCCTGACACACTGCAATGGTGCAACTCGCCATTAACAATGGTCATAGACTTAGACCGCCGAACTATCTGCCGGGCCAACGTCTCATCTTCCGTAACTTCGCCCGGTTCATGTATGCCAAATAAGGGAGCGCCCAATCCGGAATGACATGCGTGGCCGCCACCAATTGAGCCTCCGGATCGTGGATAGCCAAATCAATTTCATCAGGAAGCTTAAGCGACGGATTGTGCGATACATCAAGGAAGGCGTTAGGCGGGACCGGTTTTACGTTGAGAGCCCAGCCGGCTTAAAGCATCACCGCTTCGTTCCTCCGACGATCCACATGGTCCACCTGATATCCTTTAAAATGTCCTGCAACAACATCCACCTCCCGACGATATGCAGCCATGAGTGGATCTTTGGAATCCCAAGTACACGATACTTGGGGGCCACCAAGTCCGAGTCACCAAAGCATTTAACCCGGTGAGATTCATTTCCTTAGCCATCCGGAGACCATGGAGCAAAGCTTCATACTCAGCTGCATTGTTAGTACAAGGGAACATTAGGCGGAGAACGTAATGTAACTTGTCACCTCGCGGGGAAGTTAATACGACTCCAGCCCCGAGCCCTCCAATTGCTGGACCCATCAAAGTGGATGGTCCAATAGGTATGATCCGCTTCTTCAGCGCTTGCAACTCCGTCCAATCATTAATGAAATCCACAAGTGCTCGAGACTTCCTCACCGCCGTCCGAGGCACATACCTTAAACCGTATTGCCCAAGTTCTATAGCCCACTTAGCAATCCGCCAGCCGCTTCCGGTTCTGTGATATCGCCCAAAGGAGCTGAATCGACCAATCGTGATGGGGTGCCCTTGGAAATACTACTTTAGCTTCCGACTTGCCATAAAACCCCATATACCAGCTTACGCCAATGTGGATATCTCGCTTAGACTCAATGAGGACCTCGCTGATGTAATAAACCGGCCGTTGAACCGGATACTCCTTCCCGCCTCCTTCCGCTTCCACCACGATGGCCACGCTTAATCGCCACGGCATTAGCGACAACATATAACAAAGCGGCTCTTTGTCAATGGGCGGCTAGAACGGCGGGTTGGCCAATCGCCGCTTCAAATCCTCCAATGCTTCATCGCCGGTGAACTCCGGACAAACTAATCCGTTTTCTTCAACATCCGGTACCAAGGAATGGCTTTCGCCTGAGACGGCTGATAAACCGCTTAGCGCAGCAATCCGCCTGCCAAACGCTGGACGTCATTGATGCACTTTGGCTTAGCCAAGGATGTGATAGCCGTAATTTTTTCCGGATTAGCTTCGATCCCCTGTTGGACACGAAAACCCAATAACTTGCTGCCGGAACACCAAAGACGCACTTGGCGGGTTGAGCATCATCTTGTACACCCGCAAGTTGTCAAAGGTTTCCTTTAGATCCTCAATCAAGGTTTCCGTCTTCCTTGACTTAACCACGATATCATCCACATAAGCATGCACGTTACGGCCGATCTGTTTGTGCAAGCAACTCAACGCATAGCCGATAAGTCGCTGGGCGCTCTTGAGTCCAAAAGGCATAGATACATAGCGTAAGGCTCCAAAGGGGTGATAAACGCCGTCTTCTCCTGGTCCTTAATCGCCATCTTAATCGATGATAACCGAGTACGCATCCAAAAGCTCAAACGCTCACAACCCGCCGTAGCATCAATAATCTGGTCAATGCGAGGGAGGGCGAAAGGATCTGGCCGGATGTGCCTTGTTGAGATCTGTAATCCACACACATGCGCCAAGTGCCATTCTTCTTAAGAACCAACATCGGATTGGCAAGCCACTCGGATGAAAGACTTCGACGATAAACCCCGCTGCCAAGAGCCTAGCAACTTCTTCTCCGATGGCCTTGCGCTTTTCCTCATTAAACCGTGAAGAAACTGCTTTACCGGTTTGTATTTTGGGTCAACATTAAGAGTGTGCTCAACGAGTTCCCTCGGTACACAGCATGTCGAAGGTTTCCATGCAAAATGTCCCGATTCTCACGGATGAACTTCGATGAGCGCTTTCCTATTTAGGATCCAAGTTGGCACCGATGGTGAACTGCTTGGACGAATCGCCGCACAAAATCAACAAGCTTCGTCTCACCGCCGATTTGAACTTCAAGTCCGGATCATGCTCGTAGTTGGCTTCTTCAAAGGGGTCATATCCACGGATCAACATTGTCTCTATAATATTTTAGCTCTTCAGTGGCACAAACCGACTCTGCGTAAGCCGCATCACCTTCCTCGCACTCCAAAGCGATCCGGCGGCTCCCATGAACCGTTATCGTTCCTTTGTGACCCGGCATTTTCAGCTGTAAGTAAACAAACAGGCCGTGCCATAAATTTAGCATAAGCCGCCGCCCAAAGAGGGCGTGGTAAGGGCTTTGAATTTTCACCACCTCAAATGTCAATGTTTCGATCCGAGTCATGTTCGTCCCCAAAGGTCACCTCCAGAGCTATCTTACCGACCGGCACGCCGACTTGCTGTGCACCACTCCGTGAAACACTTGTCTTTGGATGGCCTAAGATGCCTATCCACAACCCCATACGCCGGAAGGTCTCGTAGTACATGATGTTGATGCTGCTTCCTCCATCCATAAGAACCTTGGTAAACTTGTACCCTCCTACCGGGTGCCACCACCAGGCTAATGACCCGGATTGTAAACCCGGGAGGATGGTCCTCTCTGCTCCACACGATCGGTTGCTCGGACCAACAGAGGTAATGCGGCGCAGCCGGTTCAACAACGCCGACCGCCCGCTTCAAGTTTTCGGTCTCGTCTGTCCAAGCTGGTGGTAAAGACGTGGTACATCCACCGTTCAACTGCTTTGGGTTACTTTGATAACCCGATTGCTACATTGTTGATTGTAGCCCCTTGGTTACGATTGTTCGACTATTCTGATTACTTTGATTATTCTGATTGCCTTGCCCGCCCGGATTACCACCGAATCTCGGGCCCGAATTTCCTCCATCAGAACCCGGGCGGACCACGAACCGCCGCCGGGCCCTTGATCATACCGGAAAGAGTTGGAGTTTTTGAACTCCTGCATAATGTAACAATCCTTCCAAAGGTGGTTCGCCGGTGCCTCCTTCGTCCCATGCTTCGGACAAGGTGGATTCAATATGAAATTCAAACGATCCGGATTGTGACCGCCCAGGTTTGATTGCCTACCCCTGCGCCGCTGACCCTTGTCCTGCGCGTTGGTGTTGGCCACAAAGCCCATGTTGCCATTCGCTTTACGCTTGTTCCCTCCATTGCCTGCCGAATGATGTCTGCCGCCCTCGGAGTTGCCGTTACGCTTTCCCTTCCCCACTTCATCGTTCTCGATTCGGGATCCTTGGTACTATCGTAATCAGCATACTTTACCAAAACGCCCATTAGAGTGCCCATGTCATGGCAAAAACGCTTCATGCGGCCCAGCTTCAATTTCAATGGCTCGAACCGCAATTGGCTTCCAAGGTCAAGATCGCGGAATCGTGGTTGATCCGTCCGAAGAATGTAAAACTTCAAACGCGGCGCACCCAATGGGTTGTGGATTCTCCCTCCGCTGGACACAAGCTGCTAAATCCACCACGTACATGGGCTGCTTACAGTGTCTTTGAAATTTTGAATGAATCGGGTTCGAATCGGGTCCACGAACCGATAGAGTTGGGCGGCAAATTTTTTAACCAAGTCCGGGCCGTTCCTTCCAACATCATTGTGAAGTATTTCGCACATGCGGCTTCATCCACATCTAGCATCTCCATGGCCATCTCATAGCTTTCTATCCATGCTTCTGGAGCCAAATCGGCAGTATAATTGGGCACCTTGCGCGGCCCCTTGAAGTCCTTGGGTAAGCGCACGTTACGTAAAGCGGGGACGAGGCAAGGCACCCCCAAAGAACCAGACGTGACCCCTGGTTCGAAGATGGTCGGACGAACCGGCGCGTGCGGATGATCCTCTGCTTGTGCTGCTAACTCGGCCTCCCTGCGTGCCCTGGCGCGGTCCACTACCACTTGAGCATCCTCAAAGCCGCCACCGGATTGTTGCCGCGAGGCGGACCACGCCGCGCATTGCTTGACACGGCCGTCGGCCGACGCGTCGGCTATAGCTCCGGCTTGGGCGGGGGTGGAGTGGATCCGATCCCGATCGTATGAATACGCTTCTTCTTGCCGAGCGGGCCGTCTGAGGAGCTCCTTAACCCGGCGTGTCTCTACCGCTGTGGTGAATCGCCTTCAATTGGAATCGCCTCCAACCGTGCCGCAGCCGCCACGAGGTTATCCATTGGGTTGGAGTAGTGACCCGAGGCGTCTGCCGCGGTTCTGAGGCGCACGGTATGATGGCGAGGTAGATCCATCACACGGGCTGAACCGGTGCGGCCGTCCAGTGCTTCCGGCCGGTTTACCGCCGGCGGCGGGTTACCGTCCTCGCCTGGGGTATTGAAAAGCTCTTCCCTCGAAAACCGAAGGTAAACGGACCTGTACTTCCTTTTCATGACTTCATGGGACGCGCTCGATCCAAAGATGAGCCTATAAGCTGCGCATCCAAAGCGGCCCGCTCGCTGCCATCCTCACGTCCGCGGCTGCCAGTCCGCTTTAGCTTTAGTGATCTGTTCTCTCACCTTTGCAATCTCCGCGTTGTGCGGGTCACGATCCGGATTAGCCTCTGCCATGAGCACAGCCAATGCGTCAGCTCGACAAAACTTGAGCCGGCGGGCGACAGGCCTCCTTCCCCGGCTGCCATCACGCTGTTGAACCGGCGACCGAGGCGCGCCATGGTCGAAGAGTGAAGCGCCGCTGCGTACCGGCCATGAAGATCCCAACCCGGTTGGGTAGATCGAAGGGTCCGGAATACTCTCACCGTCGGAACAGCCCCGATCCGCCATCTTGCGGTGGTATAGAGACTTCGGTTTCTTGACCGACGATTAAATCGCCGGAGTAGACAACAGTTTCGTCACCGGATGCTGATCCGTCTCGCAGCCTCCGTGGGCGACTCCCACGAAAACATGCCCGATCACGGTTTAGCGAGCAGGACTCTTCTTCGCCCACGAGCCGTCTCGACGAGGTCGGTCAGACGTCCGGCCCAGGCCACGGCTCGCCCGATCTTGCCGATGAACACGTGTATGCCGCCAAGAGGACCGGTACCCGTACTCAATCGAGCCGCCTCGGGGCCCCAAATCCGCATCGTCGATGTAGAGCTTGCCGCGACGACTCTTGGTCATCCGCCCATCAGATAGCCTTCGAGTCCTTAGAACTTGCCCTCTAAGATCATCAAACCATCGTGCGATAGCCCCACGGTGGGCGCCAACTGTCGTGGAATTGTCACGGCGGATGTCCTCATGAAAGGACTTAGTCGTAGGGCCATCGTACGGGTTAACCTAGAGGGTTAAAGCGGACACAAGACACGTGAATTATACTGGTTCGCCCCTTCGATGAAGGTAAAAGCCTACGTCCGGTTGTGATGTGATTGATATGATTTCGGCGACTAGGAGCAATAGCTTTGCCTTAGCCTCGAATCCTCTCCCTCAACTCGCCACGGGTCGTCCCCTTATATACACGGGTTGGCCTCGGCCGGTCTCTGAAGTCCTGATCCGGCTCATACAAGCGTCCGGCTCGGTCTCTCCCTTCTTAACTTACAACACAAGTTACAATACTAAGGCGGTTTACATAGATGGACCTTAATTCGCGTCTGGGCTCCAGGCCTCCTCCGTGGGCCTGAATCATGGACGAGGGTAAACCGGCCCCTTCGGGGCGGTTCACGCTCAGTAGTTGTATCCCCAACAGGTACTGTATAATCAACTCAAAACGGTAAATTCCTTCAACCAGCAAGCGGCAAAACCACTGGCGCCCATCCTTTCTTTCTACCGAAGAGCTGCAACTCGCAGCAGGAATCTTGCAGTTCTCACTTGCATGCCTCGTAGTTCTTGCAAAAACCTACAATCACACAAACTACTTATATATTTTGACATATTTTTTCTTTGCACAGAGTTGACGACCACAATCATAAGTGTTTATAAAAAACTCATGCGAAACAAAAGACCTTATAGCGATCCATAGTACTAGTACTATTTAACTTCTGCAGCAACTCAGAGCTGTTTAGTTTTTTTTTCAATAGATACATGTATTTAGCATCAAAAAAGATTCCGTGGACGGTGTGGGGGCACTCGGAAAGTCACGGGACGTACGATTTCAAATTATTACTGTTGGACCGACCAAAAGATGATGATGAGTTGAGTTGTCTTGATCTACCAAGTTTCCCAGCCATTCGCTTTGGTGCGTCACAGGTCGATCCGTCGCTCTCCAGCCGGCTTCTCAACGGAAAATAACAAACCATTACGCAGTACGCACCCCTACACCAGTAGATCTGTTGCGTCCTGTGATCGTTACCACCATGGGCTGATTGTTTGCTGTATAACTAAAATCCATCGAACGCGGTTGGTCATGCAAGTATATACTCCGCAGTATATATGCCAGTTTGTGTGGCAGCTATCGATGTGTACATTTGCTTGTATTTTGTGTGTGATATCGATGAAGTGTGCACATCTAACTGTGTCGGCAGTGTCTGGGTAGTTATTTTAGGGACGCAATCTCTACTAGTAGCTTCACATGACTTAGGTTGCTCAAATTCAATCGCCAAAGTCAGGCGATTTAACTTAAGAGATACACCAATAGATCTGTTGCGTCCTGTGATCGTTACCACCATGGGCTGATTGTTTGCTGTATAACTAAAATCCATCGAACGTGGTTGGTCATGCAAGTATATACTCCGTAATATATACTAGAAGCAGTCGCGCGCGTTGCTGCGCCGTTTTCTTTGTTGCGTTTTTCCATTGACCATCCACTCATTGAACTATTACAGTGATATGTTGAAGATATTTGTCTTGTGATGATGTGTCAAAAATATGTCTCGCATGACAATATCCTTGGTTGCACTCTTTTTTGTCCTAAATATTGGTTATATATGTGAACCGAACGATTATATTGCTTGCTCGTTTTGTAAAACTATCAAGTATCTACCAGCCGGTCTAAAAGCAATCACACAATTATGAATACAGCTTCAGCAAATATGAAGCGATATCATTTGGGATGCATAAAGTACGAATGTTTCAACTTCACTCCCAAGGAGCACCAAAACCAATTTTGCAAAATATAACTTGCTTTATATTCTAGGTACAGAGTATTTGTCTATCAGTCACTTTTTCTCTTTTCTGGGATATCACTTCTCACAACCAAAGCTTTAGCCAACGTAAACAAAAGACCGTTATCACCATGCCATAGAACAACAACTACCAAACTGCCATAGACATAGATGCCGTCAGGCAGGCACAATACTAAATGCATACTGAGATGCTAGCTCTAGGTAAATATACCACAACAAGATACGTTAAATATGGTCGTAACATGCTCGATACTAGATTATTAGCTGCCAAGGCTGATCTAGAATATCATCAAAAGCAGGCACCTCTCCCAGACCATACTTAACAAACTATAGAGGAAGAAAATTGAACAACAACAAAATAGAGACCTCCCAATAAAATAGAGAAAAGCAAACGGTTAATTAATACGCTGGGAAATTAGGATGATTAGGACACATCTTGTGTTAGCGTGACATGCACTGTACCTTATCTGTATATTTGTATTACTGTTGTAACTCACTCCTGGTCTTCAGGATCGCACCTTCCCCTCCTCTTCTGCCTGCGTGCCTTCCGTTACGGGAGACAAGGGGAGGGGGTGCCTGTATATGTATCTGTACTCTCACGGCATGGAATCGACAGTTCAGTGCCTTTCTCTCGTCTAGCTTCTTGCAGAAACATATTGGTGAAATAATAATCACGGAAAGAATCATGGGAAAAGAATTATTGTCAGGATCATGAGGCGAACAATTAATTGCATAGCTAGTAATAGTAGTGGCCGATTAACAGCTTAGTTGACCTGCAGGTAGACATGGTAAATCTGCTCGCAGATAGACAGTTCACGTCCCACGGGCCTCTACTCTCCTGCATTGTCTGTTGGAAATATGAGCAAATTACTACGAGATTTAATTCGAATAAATAGGAAATAGATCATGACAGCAATAGCAGAGATTAAACTAATTATGCAAACTAGCATAGCAGATGAACAGATCACATCTAGGGCACATACTAGAAACATGAATTCTACCACGATCTCGAACAGGAAGGATAGAATCACATACGGTGCAGCGGGAACCTTGGCCCGGCGTTGACGTTATGTCGCCCATAAATCGAGGATGAGGTTGCCGAGGCGGGAAGAAGTCGTCGTTCACGAAGTCGTCACCGCCAAAGATCGCGTGAGTCGCTCCCCAAAACCCTGATCGCCTCTTCCATACAGGATCATGAGAGGCGGGGTTCGAGGCTCGCTGTCCCTTCTCCCGGTGCACGCCGAAAGGAGGGATGGAGAAGACTTGCTTGGCGGCGCAATGATCTGGAGCGCTGGTGAGAAACCATACGAAGCGGCAGCGGCTAGGGTAGACGTCTGCCCGATTCAGTAATTAACGCGTCCGTTAATTATTAATTAATGACTCATTAATTTTTTCCGAGCAGCAAAAATATAGACAACGTGCATAGCTCTGTCCTCGGCTCGGCTCAATCCCGCAACCCGCGGCGCGGCGCGGCGCGTCGTGACGAGGCGAGCGAGGAGGAGGAGCGCGCGTGTAGGTCTCCTCTTCTCATGCTCATACAAGTGGTAGAAGAGCTCACCTTATAAAGAGGTGCAACTCTCTCTCAACTTATGAGGTGGGACTAAACTTTAGCCTCACTCACTCCACTCACATGTGTGCATGAATGGGCCAAGAGAATTTCAGAATTTTAGTTGGGCTTTGGGCCAAAAGCCCACTAGCAAATTCCAACAATCCCCCGCAAAGTCTCATTGGCACATTTCACCATTTATTTCCAAAACATTGTTTATATGCCGGTGCTTGTTGGGGAACGCAGTAATTTCAAAAATTTTCCTACGCACACACAGGACCATGGTGATGGCATAGCAACGAGAGGGGAGAGTGTTGTCTACGTACTCAGAGACCGTGCGGAAGCGATCACAATGTAGAGGAAGTAGTCGACGTTCTCCTCGCGATCCTGCCGATCCCAGCGCCGTTACTCGCACCTCCGAGTCGATGATGACGTAGAGGAAGTAGTCGACGTTCTCCTCACGATCCAGCCGATCCCAGCCGTTACTCGGCGCCTCCGAAGTTCTTGGCACACGTTCAGCTCGATGACGCCCTACGGGCTCCGATCCAGCAGAGCTCCGGAGAGAAGGAGTTCCGTCAGCACGACGGCGTGGTGACGATCTTGATGTTTCACCGACGCAGGGCTTCGCCTAAGCACCGCTACGATATGACTGAGGTGGAATATGGTGGAGGGGGGCACCGCACACGGCTAAGGAACGATCTCAAGGATCAACTTGTGTGTTCTAGGGTGCCCTCCCCGTATATAAAGGAGGGAGGGAGGAGGTGGCCGCCCAAGGGGCGCACCAGGAGGGGAAACCTACTCCAAGTAGGTTTCCCTCTCCTTTCCTTATCTTATTTGGAGGGAAGGAAGGAGTACTAGTATTAGGAAGTAGTACTAGTAGTAGGAATAGGAAGAGGGGAAGGAGAAAGGAAAGGGGCCCCCTTCCCCAATTCGGATTGGGCTTGGGGCGCGCCTCCCTTGTTCCTTCTCCCTTCCTCCTATATGGGCCCAATAAGGCCCATAAACCTCCCGGGGTTCGGTAACCTCCCGAGCTCCAAACTTCTCCGGAACCTTTCCGGTGTCCAAATATATCCGTCCAATATATCAATCTTTATGTCTCGACCATTTCGAGACTCCTCGTCATGTCCGTGATCATATCCGGGACTCAACAACCTTCGTACATCAAAATACACAAACTCATAATATAACCGTCATCGAAACCTTAAGCGTGCGGACCCTACGGTTCGAGAACAATGTAGACATGACCGAGACACATCTCCGGTCAATAACCAATAAGCGGGACCTGGATGCCCATATTGGTTCCTACATATTCTACGAAGATCTTTATCGGTCAGACCGCATAACAACATACGTTGTTCCCTTTGTCATCGGTATGTTACTTACCCGAGATTCGATCGTCGGTATCCAATACCTAGTTCAATCTCGTTACGGTAAGTCTCTTTACTCGTTCCGTAATACATCATCTCACAACTAACTCATTAGTTGCAATGCTTGCAAGGCTTATGTGATGTGTATTACCGAGAAGGCCCAGAGATACCTCTCCGACAATCGGAGTGACAAAACCTAATCTCGAAATACGCCAACCCAACAAGTACCTTTGGAGACACCTGTAATACTCCTTTATAATCACCCGATTACGTTGCCAGGACGTTTGGTAGTACCCAAAGTGTTCCTCCGTAAACGGAGTTGCATAATCTCATAGTTACAGAACATGTATAAGTCATGAAGAAAGCAATAGCAACATACTAAACGATCAAGTGCTAGGCTAACGGAATGGGTCATGTCAATCAGATCATTCTCCTAATGATGTGATCCCGTTAATCAAATGACAACTCATGTCTATGGTTAGGAAACATAACCATCTTTGATTAACGAGCTAGTCAAGTAGAGGCATACTAGTGACACTGCTTGTCTATGTATTCACACATGTATTATGTTTCCGGTTAATACAATTCTAGCATGAATAATAAACATTTATCATGATATAAGGAAATAAATAATAACTTTATTATTGCCTCTAGGGCATATTTCCTTCGGGCCTCCCACTTGCACTAGAGTCAATAATCTAGTTCACTCAAGAATGATTCTAACACCCATGGAGTCTTGGTGCTGATCATGTTTTGCTCGTGGAAGAGGCTTAGTCAACGGGTCCGCAACGTTCAGATCCGTATGTATTTTGCAAATCTCTATGTCTCCCACTTGGACTTGGTCCCGAATGGAATTGAAGCGTCTCTTGATATGCTTGGTCCTCTTGTGAAATCTGGATTCCTTTGCCAAGGCAATTGCACCAAAGATTGTCACAGAAGATCTTCATTGGTCCCGATGCACTAGGTACAACACCTAGATCGGAAATGAACTCTTTCATCCAGACTCCTTCATTTGCTGCTCAAGCAGCTATGTACTCCGCTTCACATGTAGATCCCGCCACGACGCTTTGTTTAGAACTGCACCAACCGACAACTCCACCGTTTAACAAAAACACGATCCGGTTTATGCGATTTAGAATCGTCCGGATCGGTGTCAAAGCTTACATCGACGTAACCATTTACGACTAGCTCTTTGTCACCTCCATATACGAGAAACATATCCTTAGTCCTTTTCGTGTATTTCAGATGTTCTTGACCGCTGTCTAGTGATCCACTCTGGATTACTTTGGTACCTTCCCGCCAAGCTTACAGCTAAGCATACGTCAGTCTGGTACACAGCATTGCATACATGATAGAGCCTATGGCTGAAGCATAGGAACATCTTTCATTTTCTCTCTATCTTCTGCTGTGGTCGGGCATTGAGTCCGACTCAATTTCACACCTTGTAATACAGGTAAAAACCTTTCTTTGCTCGATCCATTTTGAACTTCTTCAAAACTTTATCAAGGTATGTGCTTTGTGAAAGTCCAATTAAGCGTCTTGATCTATCTCTATAGATCTTGATGCCCAATATGTAAGTAGCTTCACCAAGGTCTTTCATCGAAAAACTCTTGTTCAAGTATCCCTTTATGCTATCCAGAAATTCTATATCATTTCCGATTAATAATATGTCATCTACATATAATATCGTAAATGCTACAGAGCTCCCACTCACTTTCTTGTAAATACAAAGCTTCTCCATAAGTCTCAGATAAACCCAAATACTTTGATCACACTATCAAAGCGTTGATTCCAACTCCGAGATGCTTGCACCAGTCCATACATGGATCGCTGGAGCTTGCACACTTTGTTAGCTCCCTTTGGATCGATAAAACCTTCTGGTTGCATCATATACAACTCTTCTTCCAGAAAACCATTTAGGAATGCGGTCTTTACATCCATTTGCCAAATTTCATAATCATAAAATGCGGCAATTGCTAACATGATTCGGACAGACTTAAGCATCGCTACGGGTGAGAATGTCTCATCGTAGTCAACCCCTTGAATTTGTCGAAAACCCTTTGCGACAAGTCGAGCTTTGTAGACAACAATATTACCGTCGGCGTCAGTCTTCTTCTTGAAGATCCACTTGTTTTCTATTGCTTGCCGACCCTCGGCAAGACAACCAAAGTCCACACTTTGTTTTCATACATGGATCACATCTCGGATTTCATGGCATAAAGCCATTTTATGGAATCTGGGCTCACCATCGCTTCTTCATAGTTCGTGGGTTCATCATGATCTAGTAGCATGACTTCCGAGAACAGGATTGCCGTACCACTCTGGTGCGGATTTTATTCGTTGATCTACGAGGTTCTCAGAGTAACTTGATCTGAAGTTTCATGATCAACATCATCAACTTCCTCACTATTTGGTGTAGATATCGCAGAAACTGGTTTCGTGATAAACTGCTTTCAAATAAGGGAGAAGGTACAGTTACCTCATCAAGTTCTACTTTCCTCCCACTCACTTCTTTCGAGAGAAACTCCTTCTCTAGAAAGGATCCATTTTAGCAACAAATGTCTTGCCTTCGGATCTGTGATAGAAGGTGTACCCAACTGTCTCCTTTGGGTATCCTATGAAGATACATTTCTCCGATTTAGGTTCGAGCTTATCAGGTTGAAGCTTTTTCACATAAGCATCGCATCCCCAAACTTTAAGAACGACAACTTTGGTTTCTTGCTAAACCATAGTTCATAAGGTGTCGCCTCAACGGATTTTGACGGTGTTCTATTCAGCGTGAATGCGGCCGTCTCAAGAGCATAACCCCAAAACGATAGCGGTAAATCTGTAAGAGACATCATAGATCGCACCATATCTAGTAAAGTGCGATTACGACGTTCGGACACACCATTGCGCTGTGGTGTTCCGGTGGCGTGAGTTGCGTAAACTATTCCGCATTGTTTCAAATGTAGACCAAACTCGTAACTCAAATATTCGCCTCCACGATCAGATCGTAGAAACTTTATTTTCTTATTACGATGATTTTCAACTTCACTCTGAAATTCTTTGAACTTTTCAAATGTTTCAGACTTATGTTTCATTAAAAAGATATACCCATATCTGCTTAAATCATCTGTGAAGGTGAGAAAATAACGATATCCGCCACGAGCCTCAACATTCATTGGACCACATACATCAGTATGTATGATTTCCAACAAATCTGTTGCTCTCTCCATAGTACCGGAGAACGGGGTTTTAGTCATCTTGCCCATGAGGCACGGTTCGCAAGTGCCAAGTGATTCATAATCAAGTGACTCCAAAAGTCCATCAATATGGAGTTTCTTCATGCGTTTTATACTGATATGACCTAAACGGCAATGCCACAAATAAGTCGCACTATCATTATCAACTCTGCATCTTTTGGTTTCAACATTATGAATATGTGTATCACTACTATCGAGATCCATTAAAATAGACCACTCTTCAAGGGTGCATGACCATAAAAGATATTATTCATATAAATAGAACAACCTTTATTCTCCGATTTAAATGAATAACCGTCTCGCATCAAACAAGATCCAGATATAATGTTCATGCTTAACGCCGCACCAAATAACAATTATTTAGGTCTAAAACTAATCCCGAAGGTAGATGTAGAGGTAGCGTGCCGACCGCGATCACATCGACTTTGGAACCATTTCCCACGCCGCATCGTCACCTCGTCCTTTGCCGTTGTTCGCTTAATCAGAAGTCCCTGTTTGAGTTGCAAATATTAGCAATGTAACCAGTATCAAATACCAAAGCTATCATGAGCTCTAGTAAGGTACACATCAATAACATGTATATCACATATACCTTTGTTCACCTTGCCATCCTTCTTATCCGCCAAATACTTGGGGCAGTTCCGCTTCCAAAGGACCGAGTCTGCTTGCGGTAGAAGCACTCGCTTTCAGGTTTAGGTCCAGACTTGGGTTTCTTCACTTGAGCAGCAACTTGTTTGCTGTTCTTCTTGAAGTTCCCCTTCTTCTTCCCTTTGCCTTTCTTCTTGAAACTAGTGGTCTTATTGACCATCAACACTTGATGCTCCTTCTTGATTTCTACCTCCGCAGCTTTCAAAGCATTACAAGAGCTCGAGCATAGTCTTTACTAACCCTTGCATATTATAGTTCATCACGAAGCCTTTGTAGCTTGGTGGCGTTGATTGAAGAATTACATCAATGACACAATCATCCGGAAGATCAACTCCCAGCTTGAGTCAAGTGATTGTAATACCCAGACATTCCGAGTATGTGCTCACCGATGCACCCATTCTCCTCCATTTTGCAGCTATAGAACTTATTGGAGACTTCATATCTCTCAATCCGCATTCTGTTGAAATATCAACTTCAACTCTTGGAACATCTCATATGCTCCACGACTTTCAAAAGCGTCGTTGAAGACCCGGTTCTAAGCCGTAAAGCATGGCACAATCGAACTATAGAGTAGTCATCAGCTTTGCTCTGCCAGACGTTCTTAACGCCGTCGGGCCAGCATCGCCAGCAGTCAGCACCTAGCGGTGCATCCGGGACGTAACTCTTCCGTGCAGCAATGAGGATAATCATCGAATTACGGACCCAGTCCGGTAATTGCTACCATCATCTTTCAACTTTGCTTTCTCAAGGAACGCATTAAAATTCAACGGAACAACAAAGACGAGCCATCTATCTACAAACGTACATAGACAAGCAAGATACTATCAGTACTAAGTTCATGATAAATTTAAGTTCAATTAATCATATTACTTAAGAACTCCCACTTAGACAGTACATCTCTCTAGTCATCTAAGTGATCACGTGATCCAAATCAACTAAACCATAACCGATCATCACGTGAGATGGAGTAGTTTTCAATGGTGAACATCTTATGTTGATCATATCTACTATATGATTCACGCCGACCTTTTGGTCTCCGTGTTCCGAGGCCATATCTGCATATGCTAGGCTCACAAGTATAACTCGAGTATTCTGCGTGTGCAAAACTGGCTTGCACCCGTTGTAGATGGACGTAGAGCTTATCACACCCGATCATCACGTGGTGTCTCGACACGACGAACTTTGGCAACGGTGCATACTCGTGGAGAACACTACTTGATAATTTTAGTGAGAGATCATCTTAAAATGCTACCGTCAATCAAAGCAAAATAAGATGCATAAAGGATAAACATCACATGCAATCAATATAAGTGATATGATATGGCCATCATCATCTTGTGCTTGTGATCTCCATCTCAAGCACCGTCGTGATCACCATCGTCACCGGGCGCGACACCTTGATCTCCATCGTAGCATCGTTGTCGTTTACGCCATCTATTGCTTCTACGACTATCGCTACCGCTTAGTGATAAAGTAAAAGCAATTACAGGCGTTGCATTTCATACAATAAAGCGACAACCATATGGCTCCTGCCATTGCCGATAACTTCGGTTACAAAACATGATCATCTCATACAATAAAATATAGCATCACGTCTTGACCATATCACATCACAACATGCCTTTCAAAAACAAGTTAGACGTCCTCTACTTTATTGTTGCAAGTTTTACGTGGCTGCTACGGGCTGAGCAAGAACCGTTCTTACCCACGCATCAAAACCACAACGATACTTCACAAATAGACTCCGTTTAACCTTCTCAAGGACCGGCGTAGCCATACTCTGTTCAACTAAAGTGAGAGAGACAGACACCCGCCAGCCACCTTTAAGCACGAATGCTCGTAACGGTGAAACCAGTCTCGCGTAAGCGTACGCGTAATGTCGGTCCGGGCCGCTTCATCTCACAATACCGCTGAACCAAAGTATGACATGCGGTAGGCAGTATGACTTGTATCGCCCACAACTCACTTGTGTTCTACTCGTGCATATGACATCACCGCATAAAACCAGGCTCGGATGCCACCGTTGGGAACGCAGTAATTTCAAAAATTTCCCTCGCACACACAGGACCATGGTGATGGCATAGCAACGAGAGGGGAGAGTGTTGTCTACGCACTCGTGAGACCGTAGCGGAAGCGATCACAACGTAGAGGAAGTAGTCAGACGTTCTCCTCGCGATCCTGCCGATCCCAGCGCCGTTACTCCGGCACCTCCGAGTCGATGATGACGTAGAGGAAGTAGTCAGTACGTTCTCCTCACGATCCAGCCGATCCCAGCGCCCGTTACTCGGCGCCTCGAAGTTCTTGGCACACGCTCAGCTCGATGACGCTCCACGGGCTCCGATCCAGCAGAGCTCCGGAGAGAAGGAGTTCCACAAGACGACGGCGCAGTGACGATCTTGATGTTTCACCGACGCAGGCTTCGCCTAAGCACCGCCACGATATGACCGAGGTGGAATATGGTGGAGGGGGCACCGCACACGGCTAAGGAACGATCTCAAGGATCAACTTGTGTGTTCTAGGGTGCCCCCTCCCCGTGATATAAAGGAGGGAGGGAGCAGGTGGCCGCCCAAGGGGGCGCGCAAGGAGGGGGAAACCTACTCCAAGTAGGTTTCCCTCTCCTTTCCTTATCTTATTTGGAGGGAAGGAAGGAGTACTAGTATTAGGAAGTAGTACTAGTAGTAGGAATAGGAAGAGGGGAAGGAGAAGGAAAGGGGGCCGCCCCTTCCCCAATTCGGATTGGGCTTGGGGCGCGCCTCCCTTGTTCCTTCTCCCTTCCTCCTATATGGGCCCAATAAGGCCCATAAACCTCCCGGGGTTCCGTAACCTCCCGAGCTCCAAACTTCTCCGAACCTTTCCGTGTCCAAATATATCCGTCCAATATATCAATCTTTATGTCTCGACCATTTCGAGACTCCTCGTCATGTCCGTGATCATATCCGGGACTCGAACAACCTTCGGTACATCAAAATACACAAACTCATAATATAACCGTCCATCGAAACCTTAAGCGTGCGGACCCTACGGTTCGAGAACAATGTAGACATGACCGAGACACATCTCCGGTCAATAACCAATAGCGGGACCTGATGCCCATATTGGTTCCTACATTTTCTACGAAGATCTTTATCGGTCAGACCGCATAACAACATACGTTGTTCCCTTTGTCATCGGTATGTTACTTACCCGAGATTCGATCATCGGTATCCAATACCTAGTTCAATCTCGTTACCGGTAAGTCTCTTTACTCGTTCCGTAATACATCATCTCACAACTAACTCATTAGTTGCAATGCTTGCAAGGCTTATGTGATGTGTATTACCGAGAAGGCCCAGAGATACCTCTCCGACAATCGGAGTGACAAAACCTAATCTCGAAATATGCCAACCCAACAAGTACCTTTGGAGACACCTGTAATACTCCTTTATAATCACCCAGTTACATTGTGACGTTTGGTAGTACCCAAAGTGTTCCTCCGGTAAACGGGAGTTGCATAATCTCATAGTTACAAGAACATGTATAAGTCATGAAGAAAGCAATAGCAACATACTAAACGATCAAGTGCTAGGCTAACGGAATGGGTCATGTCAATCAGATCATTCTCCTAATGATGTGATCCCGTTAATCAAATGACAACTCATGTCTATGGTTAGGAAACATAACCATCTTTGATTAACGAGCTAGTCAAGTAGAGGCATACTAGTGACACTCTGTTTGTCTATGTATTCACACATGTATTATGTTTCCGGTTAATACAATTCTAGCATGAATAATAAACATTTATCATGATATAAGGAAATAAATAATAGCTTTATTATTGCCTCTAGGGCATATTTCCTTCAGTGCTTAGTGGAGACTGTGAAGTTGAACTTCCACATAGAGATTTATGCTACACTAGATCACAACTTGAATAGTGGACTATGCCTTGAACTACAAGTTTTCTGCGAGACTAGTTTCACACAAACTCTTGACCGATACTGGGCTGCCACAAGGCTTCCCAGGGTGGAGCGTATCGTCATACTCGGGGCCTTTCATGAATTTATTAGAGAACACCCAATTCTCACAGATCATGCGGCGTTAATCGTCAAATTCATATAGGTGTGTTCCTCGTAAGATGTTCTGCAGGACAACATCTCTGCTTACCCGAATAAGCCACTTAGAACACATTAAGATAAGTATCAACCTGCCATGCAGATCGTGAGAGTATTGCATCTTCACGGAGTGGGATAGTTAATATAGGATACTCTCCTCCCAAATGACCAACAGCTTGTCTCCCACTTCTACTTCACGGGATCTCCGGTCACATAGAGTGGGTTACCACTATGGAAAACTCATGCGGTGGGTCTCAGACCCATCTCCATCGATGCATTATCTATCACATTACGTGATAGACCCTTTGTGAAGGGACCTGTCAAGTTTTTCGACGTTTGGATATAATCCAATGTAATAACTCCGGAGTTCCTCAGTTTCCTGACAGATTTTAATCTCCTCTTCACATGCCTTGAGGACTTCATATTGTCCTTAGAACTGTTTATCTTGACGATCACAGTTCATCGGGATAGCGGGTATTGGTTTTTAAACCATAGGTAAGTCCATCAATAGCTCACGAAGCCACTCTGCTTCAACAGTGGCAGTGTCTAATGCTGTGAGTTCTGCTTCCATAGTTGACCTCGTTAAGATGGTCTGCTTGCAAGACTTCCAGGAAACAGAGCCACCACCAAGTGTAAAAACATAACCACTTGTGGTCTTAATCTCATCGACATCGGATATCCAGTTCGAGTCACTATAACCCTCCAAGTACCCTTGGATACCCGGTGTAGTGAATCCCATAGCTCATGATGCCCTTCAAGTAGCGCATAACTCTCTCAAGCGCACGCCAATGATCATCTCCGGTTTTGACACAAACCGACTCAGCTTGCTCACAAAGCAAAGGAGATGTCAGCCTCGTGGCACTCGCCAAATACATAAGCGAGCCAATAATCTGAGAATACCTCGGTTGATCTCTAGCAATCCGTCGATTCTTTCAAGCAACACACTAGCATCATATGGAGTTGGACAAGGCGTGCAGTCGCTATACCCAAAAGCGACTCAAGACCTTTTCCACATAGTGAGATCAAGCGGTGTGATCCCACCATTCTCATCTCTCAACAGCTTGATGTTTAAGATAACATCAGCTACTCCTAGATCCTTCATCTCAAAACAGCGAGATAAGAAATCCTTAACCTCCTTGATTAAATCAAGTTTGGTTCCAAAGATCAATATGTCGTCGACATACAGACAAAGAATAACTCCTTCGCCCCCACCATAGCGATAGTACACGCACTTGTCACCATCGTTTACTACAAAGCCGGCAGCAGTTAATGTTCTTTCAAACTTCTCATGTCACTCCTTAGGAGCTTGCTTAAGGCCATATAAAGACTTTAACAACTTGCACACCTTTCCTTCCCGACCGGTACTACAAAACCATCTGGCTGATCCATGTAAATTTCCTCCTTCAACTCTCCATTGAGGAAAGCCGTCTTAACGTCCATTTGATGAACGAGAAGACCATGTGAGGCAGCCAGTGATAGTAGCACCAATTGTGGTCGATCTAGCCACGGTGAGTAAGTATCAAAGAAGTCTTCACCTTCTTTCTGGTATAACCCTTAGCCACAAGCCGTGCCTTGTACTTTTCAATCGTACCATCAGGTCTAAGCTTCTTCTTGAACACCCACTTACATCCTACAGGTTTGCACCCATAAGGACGGTCAAGTGATCTCCCGAGTTCCGTTAGCTAAGATGGAATCCATCTCGCCACTTCTGAACAGCTTCCTTCCAAAGAGTGAGCATCAGAGATGCATAGGCTTCCTGAAATAGTCACTGGTGTGTCATCCACAAGGTACACAATGAAATCATCACCAAAGGACTTTGCAGTCCTCTGTCTCTTACTCCTTATAGGAGTTTCATTGTCACCTTCAACTGGATTCTCAACGTGTTCCATCGCAATGGTGGGTTCAGGAATTACAGTGAGCTCCTCACTAGATGGAATAGGTATCTCCTGATTTGATGAACTTGACATATCCTTCATAGGAAATATGTCCTCAAAGAAAGTTGCATCATTAGACTCCATAATCGTACCAACATGCATGTCGGATACCTCAGATTTTATTATCAAAAATCTATAGCCAATGCTATGAAAAGCATAGCCTGTAAGAACACAATCCACGGTTTTTGGTCCAAGCTTGCGCTTCTTGGGAATTGGTATATTAACTTTTGCCAAACAACCCCAAGAACGTAGGTAAGAGAGTTTCAACCTTTTCCTTTCCCATTCCTCAAATGGAGTCATGGTCTTATGCTTTGTGGGAACTCGGTTTAGGACATGACACGCGGTCATTAGCGCCTCCCCCCACCATTCCTTGGAAAGACCCGATGTGTCCAACATGGCGTTAACCAAATCAGTTAGAGTTCGGTTCTTTCTTTCGGCCATCCCATTAGACTGAGGTGAGTAGGGAGGCGTCCTCTCATGGATTATACCATGTTCCGCACAAAACAGATCAAATTCATTGGAAAAATACTCTCCACCACGATCGGACCTAAGCCGTTTAATTTTTCGATCAAGTTGGTTCTCTGCCTCAGCTTTATAGTTTTTGAAGAAAGTTAAAGCCTCATCTTTTGATTTTAGAAGATACACATAACAATATCTAGTGGAGTCATCAATCAACGTCATGAAATATCTCTTTCCACCTTTTGTCAACACGCCATTCATCTCACAAAGATCAGAATGTATAAGCTCTAGTGGTGCCAAGTCTCTTGCCTCTGCAGTCTTATGGGACTTGCGAGGTTGCTTAGCTTGCACACATACTTGGCACTTAGAGCCTTTGACAGCAGAGATTTTCGAATTAAATTCAGATTGGCTAGCCACGTCATGCAACCAAAGTTAATGTGACAAAGTCGTGAATGCCAAATATCGCACTCATTGTTGTGGCAAACATTATCAATAACTTTAGTGCAAATATTCGACAAAGATAGGCGGAACAAGCCTCCGCACTCATAGCCTTTTCCAACAAATTGTCCACACTTGGAAATTACAACTTTATTGGACTCAAAACCAACTTAAAACCATCTCGACATAAACGGGAACCGCTAACGAGATGTTTATTGATGGACGGCACATGATGAACGTTCTTCAGACGCACGGTCTTCCCCGAAGTAAACTTCAGATCATACAAGTGGCGAGGCGAGCGAGGAGGAGGAGCGCGCGTGTAGGTCTCCTCTTCTCATGCTCATACAAGTGGTAGAAGAGCTCACCTTATAAAGAGGTGCAACTCTCTCTCAACTTATGAGGTGGGACTAAACTTTAGCCTCACTCACTCCACTCACATGTGTGCATGAATGGGCCAAGAGAATTTCAGAATTTTAGTTGGGCTTTGGGCCAAAAGCCCACTAGCAAATTCCAACATTGTCTTCTGGAGGGTAACCCCATGACCGTGTGAGCCAAGTTCTTCACCCTAATCTGGCGGAGCTCCGGAGTGCCATCTCCTCAGGCAGGCCCCCAGACTTAACACTTACACAAGGGTATCTTCGCTGGTTATAGGTATTGTTTCTCAAAACAATAAAGAAAATAACATTAATAATATGCGACATTATATAGCTTTGTAAAACATACTGAATTAGTGACATTACATGGTCATCTGCTGTCAAATGAAATCATAATTTCCACCAATAAAACATTCAGGGTAATGTCTAGTGGTTTGTAGAAAAAGGATTTTCCGCATAAATAGCGCCACGGTTACCTCAAGCGAGAGAGTATCCAATCAATCTATTGTTGTTTCAACAAATTATGTGTCCTGGCCTTAGGATATCTTTGACTTGGGAAGCAGTTCCATCATCTGTTTTCCTATTTGGTACTTCAGTGATTTCCCCCCGGTTTGAGCTTGGTAATTCATTTTCCAGCTGAAGTCATGAGAAAAATGAAACTGTGTTACATAACCTACATTGAGGATTACACTGCAATTAAAGTGATGTTAATACTATCTATACATTGTCAGCTAAGAAATTAAGATATACTGGGAGGGCTACCATGTTCTCCTAGAGAAGGCATAATTGGAAGATATGAATTAGTTATGTCCAGACTTGCAGAAAGCACATAGGACGAATGTTTGTAGTCACACCACATAATCTCGACCAAACCACATTAGACTGAATATTTTTTCCGATAAAGGGTGGATTTATTGACTCAAAACAAAGTATCAAGAAAATACAAACATGATGAGCACACACCCGGCCTCTGCATAGTTAGGATGCACACAGCCAACACTAACACACATAAAAACACACGCGAGCAAATAGCAAAGTCATATAAGACCAAAGCTATGCATATGCGAGGCAAAAAAATAAAACTAAATGATCAGATCCTTGATCGGCAAACTATAGGAAAGACCATATCCGCACTAACCATCTCATGACAACACGTGAATGAAGAGATTCTTCAACAGCAACGCCTTCACAAAGGGAGCGACACTTAGGCGCCTGCGTCACCGGATCCAACCACCGAAGGATAGAATCTAGGTTTTCACCCTGAAGAAACGGTCTGAGCATATCCGAGCAATGCCTTCAACAAGGTAACGATGTATGAATGTCGCCATTGCTAGGTATAACCAACTCGGGTCAGACCTGGGCTTTCACCCCGGAGCTCGATACTAGGTGCTTGAGAAGCACCACCATTGTAGTCATTCATGTGACGTTGCCACCACTTTTCCGCAATCCGAGCAGCTACACGCGATACTAACGCTGCCGCTGCACAACCATTCCTCTGCGTCAAGCCGCCATCCATAGTTTGCATCTCATCGCCGGAGCACCGAATCTGGAGAGATGAACCCTCACGAAGATTTCCAGTGGCCACAACCGCCATGGAGCCGCAGGAGGTCAAAGCTACGTAGTTTGCATCCACCACCAAATAGGCCAATCAAAATCTAGATCACCACCACCGCCTGAGCGCCCGTCCGCCGGCGAGGGGAGGCCAGACCGAACCAAGTGCTTGCCCACCCGTGGGGATGCATGCAGCCATACACTCTCGAACAATTCCACACATCGCTGGAACAAATCCATGGCCCTGGCCAGCGGCATCACCCATCCAGCGCCCATCCATCCAGGTTTGTGCGCGCCCACCGTTGCCGTCCAAGCCAGCCGCCAGGGACAGTCGCCCGTGTCCACCAAGCCGCCGAGCCCCGCCAGGACCTCACGTCCCAGCGCGCGCCGACGCGCCGCCCTTGTCTGTGCCCACCAGATCTGGGTGTCGCCACGAGAGGAGGCCCCGCCGCCGCCGTCAGCCCCACATGCTTTGCCCGGCGGCGTTCTCCGGCGACGGCGCGGCAGCAGGTGGAGGGAAGGAGGGTGGCGGCGCTAGGGTTTGGCAAGGGACACCCGAGCCGCCTTGGGCGAGGCGACTGAATGTATCAAGTAAAATGCAAATAAAGTGCACGCTGCTATCAAGTACCAAAACTTTATGTTCCTTGATTCCTTCCTTGGAGAGTAAGCAGGTATTCCACCATTTATTATATAGAAGAAAAAAGGACAATATCAGCTAGAGCTCTCATGTCCAAAATAAAATGGCCACATATATCTACTTTGTGATAATCACTGATATGCAAACTTGCAGCATAATCAAAATAGCACTATATGGAAATGGTTATATATTTGAAATTGTTGCACGGAAGCTTCGACAGTATAAGCAAAGATAAATGCACACCTTCCATATCTCCCAAACCTGCATAGTTCATACAATAGCCCATTAGTGTGAGACCTAAAATCGTTTATACCTAACAGTTCAGCTAACTAAGAGCGGTGTGAAGGGAAATTCGAATCTGAGCCCGAGCTCATCTACACCTACGCTCACGAAAAAAATCAAAATAAATAATAGAAAAAATCAAAAAATTCCAAAACAAATTTGGATGGTGGACAATTTGATGCGTGAGGTATGCTCCAACTTTCAAAACATTTGGACTTCTGTGCAGCTCTCAGCAAAAAAGACAAATCGGAGGTCTGTAAAAATGTGTACTGTTCATATACTGTTCTAGTCTGATTTGTCTTTTTTGCTGAAAGCTGCACAGAAGTCCAAATGTTTTGAAAATTGGAGCGTACCTCGCGCATCATATTGTCTACCACCCAAATATTTTTTGGAATTTTTTGAATTTTTTACGAATTTTCTTTTGACCGGGTGTAGATGCACCCGGGCGCCAAAACGCCGTTCTCGGTGTGAAGGAACTACTCCCTCCATTCTTTTTGATAAGACGTTTTGGACAGCTGACATTGAGCTGTTTTGTGCTCTGTCTGAATTGTCTAAACATCTTATAAAAGGGAAAAGAGGGAGTGTATGTTTTTTTCGCGAATACGCAAAGTTTGCGTATCTTTTCATTGATAGATAGAAGGAGAATGAGTACAACCGAAGATACAACACATGACATACACAAGGAGCATGCGCATGGTACCTGGAGCAGAGAGAAAGGGTGCTCAGCCCAAACAGCAAGAAGCACACAGCTAAACCCACCAAACCTAAGACTAGAGAAGCAGACCAACAGAGCACGACGTCAAACATCTGCAATTCCAACACCGGAGACTCCGCGAGCGAGCAAGATAGCGCCTTCAAGAAGGGGAACGACGTCGCGACGCCGTCGCCATCCGATCCGACAAGCCGGACCTAGGGTTTCCCCTGATGCTCGAGGAGGGGCTCAGAAAAAGGCCATGGCAGCGCCTCCAGTAAGGGAAACGACACCCGCGGGTGTCGCTGCTGCCAGCATCGGCAAGCCGAGCATGGCTTTACCGCTCGAGTCCGAGCAATCCCATATCTACCAGATCAGGATTCGAAGATGCCTGAGTCAACATGCCTGTCGACCGCTACCTCAGAAGGAAGGTGGGGCTGCACCTGCCGCAGACAAAAACACGAGCTTTGCAACCGATGGCATGGTGGATGGGGTTGGAGAGGCAGCGGGACAGAGATCCGACACGGGTGGTAGGGTGGCGGCCGGCACCGCCGACAATCCGGAGCCGGAAGAGAGCGCAGCTCCGTGATGCTGGAGGCGTAGCCACCAGGACCGGCGAACCGAAGATGCTGGAGGGGACGCAGCAACTTGTTGGCCGGGGCCGAGACCACGCCTGGAGACACCGGCAGACCATGGACATTGGAGAACGCAGGTCCGTGTAAGCCGGGACCGGAGCAGTGCCGACCAAGAACCACCATGAAAACTTCAGCCGCCTGCCAAAGGACGCCGTGACCACACATACGCAAGTTGTTGCCGTAGCTCGGAGGAGGCGCCGTCAGGGACGGAGGGTGGCTTGCACCAAGGCAAGACCGAGCCCTGTCCTGCCCGGCCACCTCACCCAAAGGTCTCACCCGCCCCAATCAGCAGCAGTGAGAGCTCCGCCCACGGGAGACAGGAGGCGGACAGGGGAAGGTCACCACGGGCAAGGTCGCGCCGCCGCGCCGGAGCAGCAGGAGGGGGCCGCAGTAGCTGGACAGGAGGGAGAGCCCATGGGACGCCAGATCCGATCTGGGGCCATGGGAGGAAGCGGGCTGGGAGGGCGGGGCTCCAGGGGACCCAGCCGGGGCAACACCACCACGGGCGAGGAGCGCAGCCGCCGCCGGGGAACCGCCGTCGAGGAGCCATCACCACATCATGCGGCGGGGGAGGGGGAGGGAGGGAGCTGGATCTAGCCGAATCGCCCCGCCGCCACCCTCCTGGGAGCCGGCGCGGGCTTCGCCGGCAGCTCCTCCGGTGGCGGCGAGGTGGGAAGCGAGGTGGGGAGGGGCGGCGGCGCTCGATCTAGGATTCCCCCGCCGCCGCCAGGGAGGGCGACGCGGGGGACGCGCTGTTTCGGGGGAGTGTATGTTTAAAGAATATAGAAGAAAGAATGTATAAATACAACCATACACAAGCATATTAATGTAACTCACCATATATTTAAAGGAACCCACCATTTCTCATCTTCACTATGTACAACTTAAACTTAAGTAACAACCACAAAGTTTTCATGGGATTGTGAGAGGGCAACCAATGCCTAGAATCAGATGAGAAAATGCTAGTGTAATGGTACAATTAAGAAGACTATAACTACAATAATAGAGTAATCCAGATGTAAGTATGAAGTTTTATAGAGGATAAACAATGAAATTGTTCACTTCAGAGAATAATTTCACAAGTGTAGGTACGTATTGATCAAATTTTCATGGGCCTCACTTTGGCCAAGATATAGAAAATCAAGCTCCTCAAATAGGCAAGTTCCGAACTCTCAAAGCTTGATAAGTTGATCAAGTAAACATGGAGCCAAAGTGAGGCATCCAGAAATATTTGATGGAGCATCCCAATAAGCGATTCGTACACCAAATCAGTAGATTGCAGCCGTAGCCCACACCATTTAATCACTACGTCCAAAAAAGAAAAAAGAAAATAAAATTGTAGCCTGAATCACACATACAACACTAATTTCTGCGGATAAAATAACACACTCCAAAATAATTTCGTAACATATACTACTTTTCATGTTTGGGTAATCAAAATGAAATAAAACGAAGGTGTCAACACTGTATAAAATGTTTGAGATTGTCTTTTAAGGCGAAACATTAGTGTGGAAATTACTCCCAACGGAAGTACTTCTCAGTTCCTTGTTATGCAAAAGGAACTTTTTGACGTGGATACATTTTCCCCCTTTGCTATAAAAATATGTCCCCAATGATTGATCAGTTTACCTAAAATTGAAACCTATCATAAGACTCGACACAACAGATGTTTGTTGAATTTATCTGGAAATGGTAGAACATTGAGTAGGTTTCTCAAACTGAAAATGCTTAACCTTAAGACATGATCTTGTAAAGCCCAGGTTTGGATGGAAACCAAGAATGTTAAGATTTAACCATGGACGGTATGGTTTGGATCTTACTGTAGCTTCAGCCACCTGCAATGTTCATTTATTAAAAAAACAACAATAATACACACACACACACACGCACGCACGCAAACCTTGGTGTACCAATATTACTCCATCTAAAAATATAATTTAAGTGGCTCGGTGACATCTATATTCTCAAGTACATATCTCGTAAAGGAATAGTGCAGGTTAGGCCATTATAATACCAAACCAGAACTCCAATTAAAATCGAGACTGAACTAATAAACTGTAGAAAATAGTTATAAGTCACAAGAACAGAGATGTTGGGTGTTAACAAGTGATAATAAAGTGGAGTTGGTTTCTTAACATCAACTTCACCAAATAGTGCCCTCGTGTTTGAATATCTCTCTTGGGAAAAGAATCGAACACTTGGTGGGTGCTCCTTCAGCCGGTGGTTTCATCCTACACAGAAGTGATTGGAACAACAAGTCATCAGCGGCATCCATCGTGTATACGGACATGAGGAGGGAAGGGAATCAGAGGGTTAAGTTGTAAAATGCATCTACGGTACTCAAACTTATGCATCGAGTTCACTTTGGTCATCGTACATAAAAAGTTAGTCAATACGGTCACTATATACCGGTCAACTCTCCAACCCACGCGGGTCCCACCTGTCAGTAAATGTAAGAAAGTAATAAAGAGAAGGAAAAAAACTTAGTTCAGTCGGGAGTCATGGACGGTATGGTTTGGATCTTACTATAGCTTCAGCCACCTGCAATGTTCATTTATTAAAAAAACAACAATAATACACACACACACACACACACACACACACACACACACACACACACACACACACGCAAACCTTGGTGTACCAATATTACTCCATCTAAAAATATAATTTAAGTGGCTCGGTGACATCTATATTCTCAAGTACATATCTCGTAAAGGAATAGTGCAGGTTAGGCCATTATAATACCAAACCAGAACTCCAATTAAAATCAAGACTGAACTAATAAACTGTAGAAAATAGTTATAAGTCACAAGAACAGAGATGTTGGGCATTAACAAGTGATAATAAAGTGGAGTTGGTTTCTTAACATCAACTTCACCAAATAGTGCCCTCGTGTTTGAATATCTCTCTTGGGAAAAGAATTGAACACTTGGTGGGTGCTCCTTCAGCCGGTGGTTTCATCCTACACAGAAGTGATTGGAACAACAAGTCATCAGTGGCATCCATCGTGTATACGGACATGAGGAGGGAAGGGAATCAGAGGGTTAAGTTGTAAAATGCATCTACGGTACTCAAACTTATGCATCGAGTTCACTTTGGTCATCGTACATAAAAAGTTAGTCAATACGGTCACTATATACCGGTCAACTCTCCACCCCACGCGGGTCCCACCTGTCAGTAAATGTAAGAAAGTAATAAAGAGAAGGAAAAAAAACTTAGTTCAGTCGGGAGTCATGGACAGTATGGTTTGGATCTTACTGTAGCTTCAGCCACCTGCAATGTTCATTTATTAAAAAAACAACAATAATACACACACACACGCGCGCGCGCGCGCACGCAAACCTTGGTGTACCAATATTGCTCCATCTAAAAATATAATTTAAGTGGCTCGGTGACATCTATATTCTCAAGTACATATCTCGTAAAGGAATAGTGCAGGTTAGGCCATTATAATACCAAACCAGAACTCCAATTAAAATCAAGACTGAACTAATAAACTGTAGAAAATAGTTATAAGTCACAAGAACAGAGATGTTGGGCATTAACAAGTGATAATAAAGTGGAGTTGGTTTCTTAACATCAACTTCACCAAATAGTGCCCTCATGTTTGAATATCTCTCTTGGAAAAGAATCGAACACTTGGTGGGTGCTCCTTCAGCCGGTGGTTTCATCCTACACAGAAGTGATTGGAACAACAAGTCATCAGCGGCATCCATCGTGTATACGGACATGAGGAGGGAAGGGAATCAGAGGGTTAAGTTGTAAAATGCATCTACAGTACTCAAACTTATGCATCGAGTTCACTTTGGTCATCGTACATAAAAAGTTAGTCAATACGGTCACGATATACCGGTCAACTCTCCACCCCACGCGGGTCCCACCTGTCAGTAAATGTAAGAAAGTAATAAAGAGAAGGAAAAAAAAATACTTGGTTCAGTCGGGAGTCGAACACAAAACCAACACAAGCTCGCAAGGGCTACTGCGCTAGCCACCTGATCACAACATGCGTTATGCCGATTTTGCTTTATTCTTGTATTAGAACGCACGCACGAACGTACACCATGACGCGCACACATGCATGCACCGGTGGTTGCTCACACACAGGCACACAACGCATGATGCGCACAGTCGCACAGACACAATCAGTCAATCACAACTCTGGAATTTAGGATATTTTCGCCTGAAATTTTCAAACGAATTTTGAAATTCAAAATAAAACAAAAAATATTTAGCACCAAAACATGTTATGTTTAACTTATATTTTGCGCAAACTACTTGATGGTCAAGTGGTCAGCATGGGTTAGTTACTTATTATCGATGGTCGTAAATTCAATTTTTCAATATAACGCAGCACAGCCAGTATATTTTTATGCTCGTATATAATACAAAAAAGAAAAGGAAAATTGCAAGACAGTGCCTCAAACTTAGGCCGCCAAGATGATAGGCTGCGGGTCCTACAGCTATGCCAATTGCTGAGTTATGTCAAAACATATTTGACATTGCTTGGTTGTTTAAATTCAAAAAATGGAAATATTCTGGCCGGTGCGAAAAGTAAACCTAGTGACAATCACCCAGCACACATGCAAAATCAGACCCAGCAAGCACACGATATCGTCTGTGTGTCTCATGCGTGGTGTGCGTGTGTTCTGTTGTTTATCAGATAAATAAAGTAATGCATCTATTGCCCAACAGATAGAATTTGTGTCTCCTGTGGCTAGCGTGTGCGAGGATGGATGGGAGGTCTCCGGTTCGAATCCTTGCTCCCACATATTTTGTTTTCTACTTTGTTTTTTTTTCTCAAGTCACTGACAGGTGGGACCCACGCGCGGGAAGAGAGAGAAAGCTGACACACAACGTGGTTTTTTTTTTTGTGAACACAAACACACAACGTGGTTGACCCGTCAACCCAGATAAAATACGAAGTCATACAGCGGCGAGTGACCGTATAATCATCTAAACTTGTATATAGTGACCGTATTGACCAACTTTTGATGTACCGTGATCAAACTGAGCTCACAGCACAAGTTCGAGTACCAGGAATGAATTTTACTCAAGGGGACATACTCGCCTGCTACAGAATGCAGGGTAAGGAGCAGAGAGCGGCGGCGCGAGCAAGGATCCACCAGCCGTGCGGACGCGCCTGGACCACGACGCGCGGCGCAGCTCCACCTATACTGGCCGCCGATTCACTCCTCTTCCTCCTTCGGGTCGCACACGATGCGCGGTGCAGCTCCGCCTATATTGTCCGCCAATGCTCTCCTCTTCCTCCTCTAGATCGCCTCCCTCATCCTCTGTGTCCCCTCCTGCTCCTTCCGGCTCTCATCAGCAGCGGCACACCCAGGCTCCCCATCACCGCTACTGGCTGGCAGCTGAACACTACGTGGTGGCATGGGTGAGAAGAGGTGGGAGGAAGACAGGACGGGCTGAGCAGATCAAGGCGGTGGCGGCGGCAAGCGCGGTACGTCTGCGACGCGAGCGTGGAGTTTGACCAACTCAGAGACGTCGGTTACTATCACGATCTTTATATGACAGCAGGGGTCCACTTCGAGAAAAAAACAACCGAGCTCTCCCAAGGCTTTATTTCCTGGGAGCTTAGTAACTATATTGATGCCAGTTTGTGTGGCAGCTATCGATGTGTACATTTGCTTGTATTTTGTGTGTGATATCGATGAAGTGTACACATCTAACTGTGTCGGCAGTGTCTGGGTAGTTATTTTAGGCATCTTCAAGGCTAACCCGTAAACCTCCCGCAACCGTTTCGATCATGCTTTCTGAACCGCGGAAGCCGTCCAATGCCGACCTGTATCGGTTTACGAAGCAGTCCAGACGCGATTTCTCCTGCAAACCGGAGACAAACGTGGGGGAGGTTTGCGGGAGTCCGAACCAATCCCAAGCTTGTTTCCTGACCGCCCTGGCCCACCAACCCCCCTCCCCCTGCGCGCTCCCGCCCGGCGCCAGCTGCCCGCATTCATGTCCGCTCAATCTTGAAGACGGCAAAGGGCAGACGCGATCTCTCACTGCCTCTGTCATTCAAGCGGCACACCGGCCGAGAGCGCCGCCCGCGACGTGTCTCCGGTGTCTGCGCCTGAGATGCGTGACTGGACGAGACATGGCGGATATCTACCGCGCCCGTTCAATGCCATTGTCCGTCCGCCTGCCGCCATTAAGCAGGCTCGCTAGTCGAGAAACTCATTCCGACGCCGCGCATTGACGCACCCGGAGGCCTGGCCTCACCGGAATGCGCTATCTAAAGGCGGACACGCCCGACTAACTCCACAACACAACACCAGGCCCTTCACATCCACCACCATTGCACTGCATCTACCATGACCGCCAGCGGGAAAGAAGTTTGGGACAATTTGTCGCTGGAGATGAAGCACGCGGCGGCCGCCCTTGCCATTGTGCTAGGTGAATGGAGGCCACCTTGCCGGCCAGCTCGCCTGAGGTCTCTAACGACGAGGACGACACCACGAGGGAGACGGGCTCCGACAACTCCGCCCGACTCCCACGCCTCCTGTGCACGCTAGCTTCACCATGGAGCAGGCGCAGGCATAGTTCAACGCCGCCATGGCGGAGGTGTAGCCTGCGTCGACACCTTTGTCAGTGTTCCAGTAGGCGCAGGAGGAATATCGGTACAACCAGTTCCTCCTGGAGCAGCACTGGCTGGCGGAGGGTCAGATCTACAGCGAGCGCGCGAACGAGGAGGTCGTGGCTGCCATGGCCGCGGCGAACCCAAATTTCGTCATGGAGCAGCGTGCCATCTAGGATGTCGTCCGCACTAAAGTCGCCGCTCGGCAGGAAGCGGCAGCCACGGAGGCACAACTGCAGACGATCGCGGAGGAGAACATAGCCAGTTGTGCCTCCTACGCACCGCCAACGAACCATCAGCCGGGCCAGTGGGACGACGAGAGCCAAGGCGCCACCATTTCCCTCGTGGACCTCACGTCCACTGGCGACGGAGAAGGCGCGAACACCTCTGAGGATGAGTAGGCCACGGGAGGCGGCGGAGCCTGGTGTCTCATGTGGGTTGGTCTGTCTCCCGTGTTATACTCTTCCTCGCCGGAGACCGCACCTTCACTTCATCGGTCTTATTGCCGGTGCTCATGGAGACGGCGGAAGGAGGACAACACGGGCTTGGACGCTGTGAACCGCCGTTGTAGGATAGGTTAAGGGCGGGTCTTTTTATTCTAAATGTTCGAAATGTAGTTAAATTCGTCGTGTTTCTATGAAATTCATCATGTTTGTACAAAATTCGGCGTATTTGCATGAATTTCATCCGATTTGTTGAAAAATAGTTTGAAATGTATGCGGCTAGGGTTAGATGTTGACCTCCCGGATCCATATCCATGGATTAGTCCCCCTGTCCGTGGACACGAGGAAGGTTTTTTTAGGGTTTCCATTGGAGATGCCCTGAGCAGTCTGCTCATTCTTGAGCTTCTAAAAGGCCATTTTGGCTCCAACTATTTTTTTGACACTAGTGCAGAATTATACTGTCAAGATAGAAAATCGAACTATGTGTGATTGATGGATTGCACACATTACAAAAAATATAAACGCCTGGCCGCAAATGAAACGTTTGCGATGATTGATCCATTGAGTAGGATTTAGAATGGAGATGTGTGTGTGATATGGGGTGATACGTCTCCAACGTATTTATAATTTTTTATTGTTCCATGCTAATATATTATCCATCTAGGATGTTTTATATGCTATTTTATATAATTTTTGGGACTAACCTATTAACCTAGAGCCCAGTGCCCAGTGCCAGTTTCTATTTTTTTTCCTTGTTTTTGAGTTTTACAGAAAAGGAATACCAAACGGAGTCCAATTGACCTGCCAATTTTTGTGGATTTTTTTATGGACCACAAGAAGCCCCCGGAGTAAAAGAGTTGGGCCAGAAGAGTCCCGAGCCGTCCACGAGGGTGGAGGGAGCGCCCTACCCCCCTAGGCGCGTCCCCCTATCTCGTGGACGACTCGGAGACCCCCCCCCCCTGATGTGACACCGACGCCAAAAATTCCTATAAATACAGAAACCTCCAGAACATAACCTAGATCGGGCGTTCCGCCGCTGCAATCCTCTGTAGCCACCAAAAACAAATCAGGGCCCTGTTCCGGCACCCTGCCGGAGGGGGGAATCATCACCGGTGGCCCTCTTCATCATCCCGGCGCTCTCCATGATGAGGAGGGAGTAGTTCACACTCGGGGCTGAGGGTATGTACCAGTAGCTATGTGTTTGATCTCTCTTTCTCTCTCTCTCTCTCTCGTGTTCTTGATATGGCACGATCTTGATGTATCACCAGCTTTGCTATTATAGTTGGATCTTATGATGTTTCTCCCCCTCTATCTTCTTGTAATGGATTGAGTTTTCCCTTTGAAGTTATCTTATCGGATTGAGTCTTTAAGGATTTGAGAACACTTTATGTATGTCTTGCATGTGCTTATCTGTGGTGACAATGGGATATTCACGTGATCTACTTGATGTATGTTTTGGTGATAAACTTGTGGGTTCAATGACCTTGTGAACTTATGCATAGGGGTTGGCACATGTTCTCATCTCGACTCTCCGGTACAAACTTTGGGGCACTCTTTGAATTTCTTTCTGTTGGTTGAATAGATGAATCTGAGATTTTGTGATGCATATTGTATAATCATACCCACGGATACTTGAGGTGACATTGGAGTATCTAGGTGACATTAGGGTTTTGGTTGATTTGTGTCTTAAGGTGTTATTCTAGTATGAACTCTAGGATAGATCGAACGGAAAGAATAGCTTCATGTTATTTTACTACGACTCTTGAATAGATCGATCAGAAAGAATAACTTTGAGGTGGTTTCGTACCCTACAATAATCTCTCCGTTTGTTCTCCGCTATTAGTGACTTTGGAGTGACTCTTTGTTGCATGTTGAGGGATTGTTATATGATCCAATTATGTTATCCGTGTTGAGAGAACTTGCACTAGTGAAAGTATGAACCCTAGGCCTTGTTTCAACGCATTGTAATACCGTTTGCGCTCACTTTTATCATTAGTTACCTTGCTGTTTTTATATTTTCAGATTACAAAAACCTATATCTACCATCCATATTGCACTTGTATCACCACCTCTTCGCCGAACTAGCACCTACACAATTTACCATTGTATTGGTTGTGTTGGGGACACAAGAGACTCTTTGTTATTTGGTTGCAGGGTTGTTTGAGAGAGACCATCTTCATCCTATGCCTCCCACGGATTGATAAACCTTAGGTCATCCACTTGAGGGAAATTTGCTACTGTCCTACAAACCTCTGCACTTGGAGGCCCAACAACATCTACAAGAAGAAGGTTGTGTAGTAGACATCATGGGGCACACAGTTCCTCAAGAATTGTGTGAGATAAGTACAAATAACACATATGATTTTGATGAACGAATCATATGCGCTGCTTGGCAAAAGGTTATTAGGAATGAATTGTCTTCGATGATGGGGAACATCACAGACGCTGCATAATCTGTCCACCGTGTATGAAGTTTCGCACATGGTTTTGCAAGTATAAAGTGTGTGCGATAACTCGGGACAACACACATGATTGTACAGTGAGAATGGTGTGCTCCACTGGGCACATGATTGAACTAAAGGAACTATGTGCGATGGGGTTAACAGTCGCACACGTTTTTGCAAGGTGAATCGTGTGCGATGTGAAATGCTCTATCTACAGAACAAAACATGCTTTGTCTGTAGAACAACAAAAAATACTTAGAAAACATCATTGCATAATTGAACTAAACACCTATTTCATTAGTAACTAAACATCACATTGCACATCTCGTTGCATAATTACATAAACTAGGAACTGCTCATCATATACCACAACTACTAGGGAAAACCCTAGCAGTAGCGCATGATTAAAGCCTATCAGTAGCGTGGGGTGCGGCTCTACTAGTAAGGCGCTACAGCTAAAGGTTAGCAGTGTAGCGTGGGTTGAACCACGCTACTGCTATATCGACTTAGTAGCAACGCTTTATACTATGAGCGCTACTGGTAATTAGTAGTAGCGCTTCTCCTAGCACGCGCTATTACTATTATTTTGTATTTCTTTTTTTATTTCATGTTGTATTCATACACCTTTATACAAGTTTTCATACCGCAACAATTTAGAGAATGATTTTACATCATAATGAGTTATTACATCACTGGGAGAAAGAACCGTGGACTAGTTTCAATTGGATGGACATCCACTTGAAACTAATCCGCGGTTCTTTCACCCAATGATATAATATATCATCATCATCATCATATCATTAACAACTTATCATCATAATACATCATTGTCATATAACACCTCCTCATGATCACCGTTTTCATCAATGAGACATCACATACAAGTTGGTCACTAGACATAATCACAACCATCATAAACTCTCATAAACATATTGTACCTCATAGGACCTACTACATTTGAGGGAGTCCTGGATTAGGGGGTCCTCGGACAGCCAGACTATATTCTTTGGCCGGACTGTTGGACTATGAAGATACAAGATTGAAGACTTCGTCCTGTGTCCGAGTGGGACTCTCCTTGGCGTGGAAGACAAGCTTGGCAATACGGATATGTAGATCTCCTCCCTTGTAACCGACTTTGTGTAACCCTAGCCCCCTCCGGTGTCTATATAAACCGGAGGGTTTAGTCCGTAGGACAACAACAATCATACCATAGGCTAGCTTCTAGGGTTTAGCCTCTACGATCTCGTGGTAGATCAACTCTTGTAATACTCATATCATCAAGATCAATCAAGCAGGAAGTAGGGTATTACCTCCATCGAGAGGGCCCGAACCTGGGTAAACATCGTGTCCCCCGCCTCCTGTTACCATCCGCCGGTTTTGACACCGACATTGGTGCTTTCATTGAGAGTTCCACTGTGCCGTCACCACAAGGTTTGATGGCCACTTCGATCATCGGCAACGATGCGATCCAGGGTGAGGTTTTCCTCCCCGGACAGATCTTCGTGTTCGGGCGGCTTTGCATCATGGGCCAACTCGCTTGGCCATCCGGAGCAGATCGAGAGCTACGCCCGCCATCGTGTCAGGTTTGGAAACTTGACTATACTGCCAACATCCGCGGAGACTTGATCTTCGGACGGATTCGAAAGCACATGTCGAGGCCGCGATACGACGAGCACGACTTAGCTCTGCCGCCGGACGGTGTTCAGGAGATCACACCTATGCCTACTCCGGCCATAGATGTGGAGTCAATTACGCTGTCCAAGGATGGGTGGATGGACCCCGCCTCGGAGGCCACACAATCAGTGGCGATAGAGCCGAATACTGACTTCACCCCCTATGAGACCTGTGTCGCCGGACCCCCGGATTCATCCCCGGCCACAGGCCCCGGACCGCCTGCGTCCATGCCTATTGAATCTGATTGGGCGCCGATCATGGAGTTTACCTCCGCGGAAATCTTTCAGCACTCGCCTTTTGGCGATGTGCTAAATTCATTAAGGTCTCTCCCTTGTCAGGAGAACCTTGGCCGAACTATGTCCGGCTCGAATGGGACGCAGACGACAAAGGAATTCGCTCCCCACCCACCACCCACTTAGTAGCCACTGTCGACATTTAACCGACACGCTCGATTTCGGCTCCGAAGACATCGACGGTATGGACGACAATGCAGGAGACGAACAGGAACCACCGCCCACTGGGCGCTGGACTGCTACCTCATCATATGATATATACATGGTGGACACCCCCAAAGAAGGCGATGGCGATAAGACAACGGAGGATAATCCCTCCAAGCAACAATCCAAGCACCGACGTCAGCGGCGCCGCTCTAACTCCCACCATAGCAAAAGCAGCGATGCCGGCACAAGAGACAATAACGCTCTGGATAGTGCCGAAGATGACGACAATCCCCTCGGCCGGACCTCGGCGGGAGGATGAACAAGCTAGCCCTCCAGAACAGGCAGCAGACGGAGAATCAGAGGATGACAATTACATGCCTCCCCCCGAAGACGAAGTGAGCCTCGGCGATGAAGAATTTATCGTGCCTGAGGATCCTGCCGAAAGGCGAGCGCTTCAAGCGCCGCTTATAGCCACAAAGAAACAGCCTGAAGAAAAAGCAACAACAGCTTCGAGCTGATCAAGATCTGCTAGCGGATAGATGGACTGAAGTCCTGGCGGCCGAGGAATACAAACTCGAGCGCCCAACCAAGAGTTACCCAAAGTGCAGGTTGCTACTCCAACTCGAGGAGGAAGCATTAAAACCTACATCACCAGTGTATGATGCGGCCGATCGGCCACCTCGTGGCCGAGACAGAGGGGCATACCAGCCCGAAGCCTAGCGCGCACCCCGCCGCCATTCAAACAAAAATACCAAGGCCCGGGGCAACACGCGGGACCTGCGATACGTATTGGAAAACAAAGCACGACACGCGAGATCGATCTATGGATCACGGGGGCGTGCCCCAACGCGGGACAATGACCGTCACACCGGATATACTAAAAGCAAATCCGGCCGGGCCGAATACAGCAGACAAGACTCGTATGAACTGCGTCATGATATAGCCCGGCACAGAGGCACCGCACACCCCCTATGCTTCACTGATGAAGTAATGGATCACGAATTACAGAGGATTTTAAACCCATAAACATTGAATCATATGATGGTACAGCAGACCCCGCGGTGTGGATCGAGGATTTCCTACTCCACATACACATGGCTCGCAGTGATGATCTACATGCCATCAAGTACCTCCCACTAAAACTCAAAGGACCAGCTCGGCATTGGCTGAGAGCTTGCCAGCAAACTCCATTGGGAGTTGGGAGGATTTGGAAGACGCATTCCTTGACAACTTCCAGGGCACTTATGTGCGACCACCGGATGCTGATGACTTGAGCCATATAACTCAGCCTGTGGGAATCGCCCAGGAAATTCTGGACCCGGTTCCTCACTAAGAAGAACCAAATTGTCGACTGTCCGGATGCAGAGGCCTTAGAGGCATTTAAGCATAATATCCGTGACGAGTGGCTTGCCCCGCAGCTCGGCCAGGAGAAGCCAAAGTCTATGGCAGCCCTCACGACACTCATGACCCGCTTTTGCGCGGGCGAGGATAGCTGGCTGGCTCGCAGCAACAACACATCAAGAAGTCATGGCAATTCAGATGCCAAAGATAGTAACGGCAGACCACGTCGCAACAGACACAAGCGCCACAACAACGGCGACAACGCCGAAGACATGGCTGTCAATGCAAGATTCAGTGGCTCTAAATCCGGTCAGTGGAAGAAGCCATTCAAAAGAAGCAACCCGGGCCCGTCCAGTTTGGACTGCATACTCGATTGCTCGTGTCAAATTGACGGCACCCCCAATAAGCCAGCCAATCACACCAACAGAGAATGCTGGGTGTTCAAGCAGGCCGGCAAGTTGAATACCGAAAACAAGGAAAAGGGGCTGCATAGCGACATGAGGAGGAGCCCCAGCCGCCGAACACAGGAGGACAGAAGAAATTTCCTCCCCAAGTGAAAACGGTGAACATGATATACACAACCCATATTCCCAAGAGGGAACGGAAGCGTGCACTAAGGGACATCTATGCAATGGAGCCAGTCGCCGCAAAGTACAACCCATGGTCTTCTTGTCCGATCACTTTCGATTGCAGGGACCACCCCACTAGTATCCGTCATGGCGGTTCTGCCGCATTGGTCCTTGATGCCATCATTGACGGATTCCACCTCACCCGAGTCCTTATGGACGGTGGCAGCAACTGAACTCGCTTTATCGTGGTACATTGCATAAAATGGGTATAGACCCCTCGAGGATCAAACCCACTAAAACCACCTTTAAAGGTGTCATCCCAGTGTAGAGGCTCGCTGCAGGCTCAATCACACTGGAAGTGGTCTTCGGATCTCCGGACAACTTCCGAAGCAAGGAGTTAATCTTCGATATCGTCCCATTCCGCAGTGGCTATCACGCACTGCTCGGGCGAACCGCATTTGCCAGATTCAATGCGGTACCACATTATGCATACCTCAAGCTCAAAATGCCAGGAGATGTCCGGACATTATGCATACAAATCAGCCCCTTACGAAGCAACGCATAAACTAGGGCTTAAGCTTCTGTCACTCTAGCAACCCATCATGTACTTATTACTTCCCAATGCCTTCCCCTAGGCCCAAATAATGGTGAAGTGTTATGTAGTCGACGTTCACATAACACCACTAGAGGCTAGACAACATACATCTCATCAAGATATCGAACGAATACCAAATTCACATGACTACTAATAGCAAGACTTCTCCCATGTCCTCAGGAACAAACGTAACGTCTCACAAAGCATATTCGTGTTCATAATCAGAGGGGTATTAATATGCATAAAGGATCTGAACATATGATCTTCCACCAAATAAACCAACTAGCATCAACTACAAGGAGTAATAAACACTACTAGCAACCTACTAGTACCAATCCCGGACTATGAGACAAGAATTGGATACAAGAGATGAACTAGGGTTTTGAGAGGGGATGGTGCTGGTGAAGATGTTGATGGAGATTGCCCTCTCCCGATGAGAGGAGCGTTGGTGATGAGGATGGCGATGATTTCCCCTTCCCGGAGGGAAGTGTCCCTGGCTGAACAGCTCTGCCGGAGCCCTAGATTGGTTCCGCCAAGGTTCCGCCTCGTGGCGGCGGAGTCTTGTCCCGAAAGGTTGCTTATGATTTTTTCCTCGACGAAAGACCTCATATAGAATAAGATGGCCATCAGAGAGCCAACAAGGGGCCCAGGAGGCAGGGGGCGCGCCCTGGGAGATAGGGCGCGCCCCCCACCCTCGTGGCTGTGTGGGTCCCCTCCGTGAACTTCTTCCGCTCAATATTTTTTATTATTTCCAAAAATGACTTTCGTGAAGTTTTAGGACTTTTGGAGTTATGCAGAATAGGTCTCTAATATTTGCTCCTTTTCCAGCCCAGAATTCCAGCTGCCGGCATTCTCCCTCCTATATGTAAACCTTGTAAAATAAGAGAGAATAGGCATAAGTATTGTGACATAACGTGTAATAACAGCCCATAATGCAATAAATATCGATATAAAAGCATGATGCAAAATGGACGTATCAACTCCTTCAAGGTTAGACCTCGCTTGTCCTCAAGCGGAAGCCGATAACGATAAATATGTCCCCATGTTTAGAGGTAGAGGTGTCGATAAAAATAAAATACGGACATGAAGGCATCATGGTTATTCTCATTCAGCAACATATATAGGTATTGTCATATGATTTCTTATACTCAAGTAATACTCCGTTGACAATGCAGAGTACGAATCATAAACTTTATTGAGAACCAACAAAATATAATCTCAGTCATTGAAGCAATTGCAATTTATCATAGCATCAGAAAGCGTCTATGTCAGAGCTTAATAGCAAGTCTACATACTCAACTTTCATTTAGTCCTTCATAATTGCTAACACTCACGCGATACTTGTGGTTACGGAGTTTTAATCGGACACAGAGAAAGACAGGGGCTTATAGTTTCTCCTCCAACCTTTTACCTCAAGTGTAATGTCAACAATAATAACTCATGCTCCCCTACATCCAATTAGATATATCTATCAGGATCTTTCCAACACACTGTGCTTGCCAAAGGATAAAATGTAAAAAGGAAAGGTGAAGATCACCATGACTCTTGCATAAGGTAGAAGATAATAATAAAAGATAGGCCCTTCGGAGAGGGAAGCAGAGGTTGCCATGCGCTTTTATGGTTGGATGCACAAAATCTTAATGCGAAAAGAACATCACTTTATATTGCCCTTGTGATATGAACCTTTATTATGCAGTCCATCGCTTTTATTTCTTCCACATCACAAGATCGTATAAAGCTTATTTCCCCCACACCAATCAATCATACATATTTAGAGAGCAATTTTTATTGCTTTGCACCGATGACAACTTACTTTAAGGATCTTACTCAATCCATAGGTAGATATGGTTGCTACGACTTGAGCTTGCGTTGGTTTTCCCCGAAGAGGAGAGGATGATGCAAAGACAAAGAGCGTAAGTATTTCCCTCAGTTTTTGAGAACCAAGGTATCAATCCAAAGAGGAGGCCACACACAAGTCCCTCGTACGCACAAAACGATAGCTACTGCAACCAACACGATTAGGGGTTGTCAATCCCTTCACGGTCACTTACGAGAGTGAGATCTGATAGAGATAGTATTTTTGGTATTTTTGGTATATAGATGCAAAGTGAAAAGTAAAAGCAAAGTAAAAACAAAGCAAGTATAAAAGTGATGGAGATTGATATGATGAGAATAGACCCTGAAAGTGCTAGTTATCGACTAGAGGGGGGGGGGTGAATAGGCGATTTTTAGGAAAGTCTTCAAAACACGGATGTTTCAAAGACAAACAAAAGAAATGACCTAATTTATCGGAAGCGGAATATAAACTACAACAAGCAAAACCATAGTCAAGTATGCAATAACGTGAAAGTACAAGACTAATAGCAGCTTGGTAGTAGGATCAAGATGGAAGATAGTGAGAAGCCAATCAACAAAAGTAGTCAAGCAATGAAGTCAAACAGGTATGACAAATAGGCAATGCCTTCACGAAGACAAACTCTAAGTAAGGAGAGGGAGAAGATAGAACCAGTCATTTGTTGAAGACACATGATTTGTTGGACCAGTTCGATTCTTTGTGACAAGCTGTACATCCGGGTTAGGGAGGCTGAGATTCAACTCGAAGACCGCGTCTTCACCTTATTCCCCTTGAGCTAAGGACACACAGTCCTCGCCCAATCACTCTGGTAAGTCTTCAAGGTAGACTTCCGAACCTTCACAGCATCGCGTTCACCGACAATCCACAATGACTCTTGGATGCTCGAACGCGACGCCTAACCGGGCCGGAGGATTCACAGTCCTCAAGTGTAATAAATCTTCGTGTCACATGACATAAAGACTTCAGTGATGCCTAACACTCTTTGGCTCACGAGTGTTTGGGCTTTGTCCTCGCAAGGATTTCTCTCTCTCAAAGGCTTCGAGGTGGATTGCTCTCAAAGCGACAAAAGCCGTGCACTAACTCCGAGCAGCCACCAATTTATGGTGTAGGGGTGAGCTATTTATAGCCACTAGGCAACCTGACTGATATGTCCGAAATGACCCCTGGTCACTAAGGAACCGACACATGTTCCAACAAATGATTTCAAACACACACGACAACTTTACTTGGGCTACAAGCAAAGCTGACTCATCCAGCTCTGGATAAGTTTTGCTCTCATTGTCTTCGCTCGAAGACATAGGATTTGGGTTGAGCATCACTTCAGTCATTCCGACTTTGATCACTTGAACCCCACTTAACAGTATGGTGGTTCCTATGACTCAACAAAGAAGAAAAGGAAACAACGAAATGACACAGTCTTCGCGCTCCATAGTCTTCACTCAATGTCTTCTCATGTCATAGTCTTCAATGTGAATATCTTCACATGCCACCATTGTCGTCAATGTCTTCATACATTTTTAGGGGTCATCTCCGGTAGTTAAACCGAATCAATGGGGGACACTACCTGCGTTATCCTGCAATTCTCACAAACGCATTAGTCCCTCAACCACATTTGTCGTCAATACTCCAAAACCAACTAGGGGTGGCACTAGATGCACTTACAATCTCCCCTTTTGGTGATTGATGACAAAGCTGGTTGAAGTTTTCAATGGGGATAAAGTATGTGAAATTGTAAAGGATAGGAATTGTCTTCATAAGTGGCAAAGGCTCCCCACGAAGATGTGCATATAAGTAGTTTGCTTTTGGAATGCAAATGCACATGGCAGGTTGTACTTGTGGAGATCCTCTTCAACTTATGAAGATAATTCATCATGCATGAAATGATATAACTAAGAGAATGACATGCATAATGAAAATGGACGTCTGCGAGAATGATCTAAGTGCGGAAGTTATCATCGCAGATGCGGAATTTATCATCGCACGTAGTAAAGCAAATAAGTAGCAGACGACCATCGAGTTTAAGTGTTACAACTCAAAGAACCAAATGTATCAAAACGAGAGTTGTAAACACTAGGCAAAATATAATGCAACCGCCCATATGAACACGCTTGAAGACTATCAAACTCATATGCTTCTCCCCTTTTGTCAAGAAGGACCAAAAGGTTTGAATACATAGAGTGTCTACTCGTCCTCTTCGTAAGAAGATGATGCAGCAGGGTTGTCGTTGTTGTTGGTAGGCGGTGCGAGCGAACTTAGTGCAAAGGTCGATGCGTCAGAAGTAGGGGCGGTGAAGTAGCATCGGCTTCATCATCGATCACTCTGGCATTGACAGTTGCCTCGGAGGAAGAATAGTCGAGTCTTCAAGAGATGGAGTTAAATCGTGGGGACTGCATTCCATGGAGGAGTGGAGTCAAACTTGAAGCGTTCAATTGAAGCCATCGTCTTGAAGATCTGCTTGACCGAAAGCGAGGTCAAACTCTTCCATGATCGCCGATGTGTCTCATGAGTGACAAAAGCATTCTTGGTGGCAAGATTTGAATGCGATTGACGTCCACCAAGAGGCTTTGCATCTATCGCTTGAGCCAGAGTGATGCTTATCTTGTTTTACGATGCGGTCGACAAGAAGTTCTCGATCATTGAGGATGCGAGGCGCTTCACAGGTCTTTGGCCAATTGTGCTCTCGGTAACTTCGGTCTGCGCCGCAGTGAGGTAGACGTGTGTTCCAGCCGGAAGGATAAACACGAGATAATGCTTGGACGCCTTCCATGGTTTGAGAGAAGCTATGGTGATCTACATTACGAAGACAAAGTGGCGTTTTGGCGGGCTCGGTATATGGCTTCAATCGACATATCAACCTCTGGTAGAAAGATCGGATGATTGCGCCGCGAAGGCGATAGTTGATAGCAGATTTCATCTTGATGAGGCGCATGACCCATGGAGCATAAAATTTCGGACCAAAAGATCGAGATCCAGACGCAGCCAATTTCCGGATGAAGAATTCTTGCGTATTGAAGTTGATGCCATTGAGGATGTAAAGACCAATGTCTTCATGGCTCCTTCAAGTTTTGCAGATGATGAATGCCCTTTGATAGGCCATAGAGTTCGCCTGATGATGTGATATATTGTACGAGGCAGATACTCAAGGTAATCAACAAGGAAATCTTGAGGGTATTCAGCGTCACGTGGCGTAGGCTTCATCATGCTCAACATCGACTCATGTTGGGTTACGGCTTATGAAAGATGCTCTCCAAAGGCATCGCGGTGGAGTTGACAACCAGGTTCAAACAGCTCTCCGGGAGTGGGTAGGCACTGTGAGCTCAATGGCGTCAAGAGCTTTGGCTTCATGACGAACATTTCCTGTCATCCACTCGAGAACCCATGTCTTCGTATCTACCGTAGTAGCCGCGGATGTGGAGGGTAGCATAGAATTGAAGCAAAAGTTCTTCATTCCGGTGTTGTTTATGCATTACGAAGCCTAGCAGACCAGCATCACGAAAGCAATCAAGTGCTTCTTCTAAGCACGGCAGTCCGGCAATGGCTTCAGTGTCGAGGCGCATATGAGGAAAAATGCGCCCTTGATCATACAGAACGCATGAGTAATAGCTTCGTTGCTGATAGCTCCAGAAATGGTCAGATGATATCCTTGGCCTTGTGTAGGGGTTCTTTGCTCTGTCAAAGAAAGTGTTGTGGGCTTTGAAGCCATTTGCATTGAAAGAACACATAGAGGTGGCGGTGCACAGAAACCTTGGCGATCGTGGCTTTGGTTTGGACCGGAGGCCTATGCCCAACATGATATTCATACCGAGGACCGAGGCATGAGGCGGAGGGACGAGCAGGCCATCTTCTTGTGGTTAGCTGACCATAGTTGTATGCTTGCTCAATGGTGTAGGGCCTTGGTGGCGGGCTGGGCAGTGGCAACAACCGAGGCTTGAGCTACTCGGCCAGATGCTTGAGGCAGTTGCCTCATTGGCTTGAGCACATTTGGTGCAGCTCCACATTTGCTTCAGCCATGACCGTGTCATTGGCTTCATTGGTGTTAGAGGTGGCAGCCTCAATGTTTTCAACCTCCACTAGAGGAGCTGGAGGGTCGAGCATCGCACATTGATATCGTGAATAACTTCTTCAATAACAGGGGTGTAGGGACACGTTCTTCTTCTTCTTGGGTGTCTTCGGTGATGCAGCCGGATTGTCTTCAGCAGCTTTGGCTTCGGACTGGAGACATTCACGCTTGGAGTGGCTTCGAAAACACTTGACGGGCAACAGGTTGGTGGTGCACTTCTCCTTCCAGAACGCTCGAGAGAGGTACTTGAGGCCTTTGACCTTTGCGAAGCCTGCGAAATGCAGGCGACGCCTTTGGAGATGGGGTTGCCTGGGCCTCAAAGTCTTCCTCTTCTTGTTGTTGTTGTTGTTGTTGTTGGGGAGTGACTCGTTGTTGGGGAGTACTAGGGGAGTCTTGTTGCTGTGGGTGATCAGCCCATGATGCATCCTGCGCAATTGGCGTCAGAGGACGACCAATGCTGATGAGTTTGCTGTTCGTGAGAACAGGCGATGATACCGGGTTTGGTTCGATCTGAGGAAGAACTTCATCATCTTTAACATTGTCATGATGACCAATGTCTTCAGCAGCGGTGGGATCAACTGCTGGAATGTCTTCAGCTTCATGAGCCTCTGTGGAAGTAGGCTCATGAACTATCATCTGTCGTTCTTGGATAGTAGAGGCAGGGCGAACCATTGAAATGGTTTCAACAACCAAGGGCTCTGTGGAAGCAGCCCGATTCTTCTTGGTCTTGAGCTTCTTCTTGGAGGGAGTAGCATCAGAGGCTTCAGGATGTTTCCTTTTTCTGGCTTCAGCCTCAGCAGCCCTCGTCTTCTTCTGTTTAGAAGCGGTTGACCTGACCTTTGGCTTCGAGCCAGTGATGCTGCTTGGGAAGACTATGCGGGGTTCTTCCTGCCTTGACGGTGTAGCTTGATCAGTTGAAGTCTTGTTTTTCTTTGCAGCCATTCTGGGGTCAATGCCAGGACAGCCAAGAGCCTTGCGCTTCTCAGCCTCATTGTAGGCTAGTACACACTTGTCAGCCAAGCTCTTCATGCGCTCACGAGAGCCTCTGGCTTCTTCACGCTTCTTGAGAAAGGCTTCTTTGAGGTCAAGCAGCATAGCCTTGAAGTTTTGACATCTTGCACACTGAGTGCAGCCATATGCTTCTTGAACTGAGCCTTCTCATAGTCAATCTTATGCTTCAGTTCAACAATGCGCTGAGAAAGAGCTAGCTCAGAAGCAATGGCTCCATTGAAGGAGACGCTGAGGCCAATAGGAAGTTGCAGATCTTCAAAGCTGATGTTTGGGGTGTCAAACCACTCATCAATGAAGTGATGGATGATTGCTATATCAAAGAGAGGCAAATTGTTGAAAATGTCTGCTTCTTCTTTGCTCTTGATAAGTTGCTCAAGGGCATCATCCGCAAGATCTTCATCCTTTGGGCAGATCAATGTGCTCTTCTCGCAAAATGGCGGCGAAGTCGGTGTCGGATCAGTATTCTTGACAACTTTCTTTTTCTTCTCCGTCTTCTTGGAGATACGGGATTGATCTTGAGATCGCTACCGGCTTCGTGGAGGTGCAGAGCTTGCTGGCTTCACACATGAAGCTTTTGGAGGAGCTGCTGACTTTGAAGCCTTGACTTTCTTTTGCTTCTACGGCTTTGGAGCAGGAGCAGGAGCAGGAGCTGGGACTTCATCAGAGTCAGCATCATCATCAGAGTGATCCACTTTGGCACCTTGGACCAAGATGTAAGTGATGAGGCCATCAAGGTTCGAAAAGGGGCCGATGACATTGGGTTCAGCATCACGAGAGCCGTCAGCACGGGGAGCAGAGGGACCAGGGTTGAAGTCTAATCCCAATGACTTCTTGTTTTCCTTGGCCGAAGCCTTTGCGTGCTGGAAGTTGCGCTTGAAGAGATTATCGTCACGACACCAGAGCAATGACGTTGGGTCGGCATTCTCAGGCTGAGGTCCACGGACCATACAAGGAAAGAAACCCTGTGCAATAGCTCCAGCCATGTTCTTGGGTGGAAGGCCTCGAAAGAGAATATCACCCCAAGGGCTTCTGATAGCATTCTTCTCTGCATATTCCTGGGTCACAAAATTGTACTTGAACCATTGTTCAGCCCAATATCGACGAATCCATTGGATTCGTGTCTTGCGCTGATTGTAATTCTCTTCGGGATCTGTCTTGTAAAGCTCCGCGAGGTCATCAGGCAGATCTTTTGAGGTTCCCCCACGATGCTGTCTGTCGCCCTTCCTAACTGATTTATCAGCAGCCATGAACGTCAAACTGAATGGCTTCAATACGTTCAAAGGCTTCAAAGGCTTGCGTTTGCTGGACAAACATGAACTGGCTTCGGGAGAGTTAAGTTGATGCTGTAAGAATTCTGCAAACGAATGCAGACTATGAGAACCAAGGGATTCTCCCACGGACATGTACCTGTGATAACATTAGAGATGCGAGGAAGGGGAAGAGGTCATATGCATTCTCGTAAGATTTTGAAGATAAATCAGTTTGAAGACATTGACCTCATGATGCGAAGACATTCACTTATCTGGCGAGAGTTGGTTCTAGATTTGTACGAATCCGTGAATAAGTACAAGTGAGGAATCTAACTAGTTGTGAAGCTTAAGTGAATATACTAGGCAGTATGAGATGCAGACAGAATAGATCTAACATTGTATAGGCAGAAACCAATTTTGGTAAGAAGGATGAATCTTTGAGGATCAAAAAGATGGTAAAAATAGAGTTATATTTACCACTCGAAGAACTGCTAGACGGGAAGAAAAGGAGGCCGAGCAGTTCAATCCACCGATGCCCTAACTTGGCGACGGAGGACACCCTCTGGCGGCGGCGACGGAGAGGACGATGTTCGCGGCCGGCGTGAGGATGACGTCGGAGAAGTCGCGCAGCTAAGCGCTTCGTCGCCGGCGTCGTCAAGAGCTAGCGGTGGCGCTAGGGTTTTGACGAGGTGGAGAGGTGGAAGAAGGTCTTCTTTACCGCAGGGGACATGTATTTATGAGGAGGTATGCGGCACAATGCAATTACGCAGGTGCCCCTGGCGGTTCACATCTAAGGGGCACGTGGCAAGCATGCAACATACTCTGAGTTGTCCCACGTTCCCACGCCCGCCAGGTTTGTCGGATGGTCGTTCCGGCTTCTCCGGATTTCAACAGAAGGATGAATCATTTAAAACAGACTTAAAGTTTGTCTCTGTGTCTTCTGCTGACAAGGACGCAGAGAAGACATTCGGCAGTTTCAATAGAATGCATATGATTTGGACAGATAGAGTTTGAGATGGAAAGCATAGAGAGATTAGGGTCCGATCACATTCACTTAGTTCAAAAGATTCAACTTGGAAGACATAGCTATAAGTGAATGTTGTAGAGGACAGAACAATATATATCAAAAAGCAACCAAATCAACATAGTGAAGAAAATCATGAAGATAGGTTGAAGTTGAAGACAAATCAAATGCGAAGATATTGAGAAATAACGCCATGAGTGAAACACTTCAAACAGAGAAATTTGGTGGTGGCGTTACCCACCGTATAGGAAGTGTTAGACCCAGACACGGCGCACAATTATTGTGGCGCTCCGAAGTCAAATTCCACGTTAATGTATTCACACTCAGAATGTAAGTCTTCATTGATTGAAGATATACTTTACTTCGTGTGTTGCACATCTAAGTCATCAACATGCATAAGTGTTAGGATGTGTGCTTGATCACATGACATTTGAGGATTCCAAGATATTTAGCTCACACCGTAACTTGCAAAACCTTTTCTCATCCAAGGGCTTTGTGAAGATATCTCGCCAATTGCTCTTCGGTGTTGACGTGAATGATGTCAATATCTTTCTTCATGACATGATCCACGAGAAAATGATGACGAATTTCAATGTGCTTTGTCTTCGCGTCTTTGGACTGGATTGTTGGCAATCTTGATGGCGCTTTCGTTGTCGCATGAAGAGAGGTACTTGTATTAGATTGATGCCACAGTCCTTGAGAGTTTGCTTCATCCATAGAAGCTGAGCACAAGCAAGATCCAAAGACAATGAATTCAGATTCAGCGATGAGAGTGATACAGTTACGCTTGTTTGAAGACCAACGAGACAAGTGATCGTCCCGTAAAGTGACACGTGGCTGATGTAGACTTGCGATCCACCTTGTCACCAGATAATCAGCATCTGAAAATCCAACCAAATCAAATTTTGAGCCCTTTGGATACCATAATCCGAGTGTTGGGGTGTGAGCCAGATATCAAAGATTTCGCTTCACAACTAAGTGATGCGATTCCTTTGGTGCCGCTTGGAATCGAGCACACATGCAAACACTAAGCATGATATCTGGCCTAGATGCACATAGGTAAAGTAAGGAACCAATCATGGAGCGGTATACCTTTTGATCGAACACTTTACCATTGTCGTCGGGACCCAGATGATGTTTGGCTGGCATTGGCGTCGTGTATCCTTTGCAATCTTGCATTCCAAACTTCTTCAAACAATCTTGGAGGTATTTTTCTTGAGATATAAATATGCCATTCCTTTGTCGATTTAATTTGAAGACCAAGGAAGAACTTGAGCTCTCCCATCATGGACATCGATATTGTTCTTGTATCATGTATCCAAATTCATCACTATACTTACGGTTGGTGCAGCCGAAGATAATGTCATCCACATATATTTGGCATACAAACAGTTCACCATCGTATGTCTTCATGAAGAGTGTGGGATCAAGGGATCCAGGTTTGAAGCCTTTGCTCTTGAGAAGTCTTTGATCATATCATACCGGTAGCGAGGAGCTTTTTTGAGGCCATACAGTGCTTTATTTAGCTTGTACACCATATCAGGATGTTTTGGATCTTCAAATCCAGGTGGTTGAGCGACATATACTTCTTCTTCAATCTTGCCGTTGAGAAATGCACTCTTCACATCCATTTTATATAACAAGATGTTGTGGTGGTTAGCATAGGCTAGTAGTATGTGAATAGCTTCAAGCCTAGCTACAGGAGCAAATGTTTCATCGAAGTCAATTCCTTCAACTTGAGTATATCCTTGAGCCACAAGTCGTTCTTTGTTTCTAACGACTTGACCATGCTCATCTTGCTTGTTTCGATATATCCATTTTGTGCCGATAATGTTATGCTTGCGAGGGTCAGGACGCTTGAAAAGTTCCCAAACATTGTTCAGCTTGAACTGTTGAAGTTCTTCTTGCATAGCTTGTATCCATTCTGGTTCCATAAAGGCTTGACAACTTTCTTGGGTTACGATATTGACACAAAAGAAAACTGCCCTGAAATTTGCTAGCTGTGTTGCTCTTGAGCGAGTAAGCGGACCAGTGCATTGATGCTATCGATTATCTTCTCAATCTGTACTTCATTTGCAACTCGAGGATGAATGGGCGAAGACTTTGCTCTTGCCGATCATTGTCATCATTGGGAGGATTTTCTTCGGGATGAGCATTGTCTTACGGTTCGTTAGGTGCGAAATGATAAGTTCCTCTTCAGTCAGTGCTTGAAGGCATGATTTCACCGATTCCCATCGACTTGATAGATTATTTGGCGGAGCTTCGTCTAGTGTACTTGGCGGGAACTCTCTTTGTGAACCATTGGTTTCATCAAATCGCACGTCCACAGTTTGACGATTTTGTAGAGATAGAGGTTGAAGACTACTGTAAGAGTGTGAGTCCTTTCCGTAACGAGCATGAAGCCTTCGTGAGCTTTGGGTTCAAATTTTGACTTGTGATGGGGATCCTTGATCCAGCACTTAGCCCCAAAAACTCTAAAGTAACTGACATTTGGCTTCTTGCCAGTAAGGAGCTCATAGGATGTTTTGTTCAGAGGCTTATGGATGTAAACATGGTTGATGACGTGACATGCTGTATCCATAGCTTCAGGCCAGAACTTTCTTGGTGTCTTGTACTCGTCAAGCATTGTTCGAGCCATCTCAATGAGGGTTCTGTTCTTGTGCTCCACGATGCCATTTTGCTGAGGTGTGTATGGAGCAGAGAACTCATGAGTGATTCCCATGGTGTCCAGATAAAGATCAAGTCTGGTGTTCTAGAATTCAGTGCCGTTGCCACTTCTCATATGCTTCATCTTGACGCCATAATTGTTCATTGCTCGATTGGCGAAGCGTCTGAAGACATCTTGCACTTCAGTCTTGTAGAGAATTATGTGCACCCATGTGTATCTTGAGTAGTCATCAACAATGACGAAGCCATAGAGACAAGCAGTCATTGTGAGGGTAGAGTAGTGAGTAGGGCCAAACAAATCCATGTGTAACAGCTCGAAGGGTTGAGATGTCGTCATGATTGTCTTCGAGGGGTGCTTTGCCCTAGTCATCTTTCCAACTTCAGAGGCACCACACAAATGATCCTTCTTGAACTTGACACCTTCGATGCCTATGACATGCTTCTTCTTGGCGAGTGTGTGTAAGTTCCTCATGCCAAGATGCCCCACCTCCGATGCGAGCCAAGATTTGCAAGCTTTGCAAGAAGACATATGGAAAGGCATGGACCTGCCGAGAAATCTACCATGCATAGATCATCTTTCCTATACCCTTCAAAGACTAGAGACTTGTCGATTCCATTAGTACAAGGCAATGATATTTTCCGAATATCACAATCATGTTCAAGTCACAAAGCATTGAGATGGACATCAAGTTGAAACCAAGGGATTCAACAAGCATCACTTTATCCATGTGTTGATCCTTTGAGATTGCAACTCTACCTAGACCCAATACCTTGCTTTTACCGATGTAAGCCAAATGTGATGTGACTCTTGTCCGATGGGCGTAAGGTTGAGTCCATGAGAAGACTTCGATCACCGGTCATATGATTGGTGCATCCACTGTCCATAATCCATTACGAAGCATGAGGTGTCATACCCTACAGTACAGTTAGGGGGATAGGCTTCACCAAGAGCATTGTGAAGCATAAACATTTGACGGGCAAGTGGATTATTGAAGCTTAAATCAAGATTAGGACTGATAGGATGAATGGTAAACAATTCAAGAACAAAATACATAGTGAGACCATTTGGGCATTTGATCTTGTGCCCTACAAGATGTTTTAGGTCCCCAAAGAATAGCATCGACGCCTTTGATTTTCGGTGGAGACCCTTTCACCTGCAAAACAGAGTTAATTCTTCTTAACCACCCACATCTTGAGGGTGGCTTAGAAGCAATGAGTCTAAGTGCAGCATCGAGAACTTTGGCTTTGGAGCCCTAGCAAATAGCCTTGCAGGAGATGAATGATACTCATATGAATAAGCGAGAAAAGTTCTTAGTTCTATGAACATAGCGGTTTGAAGACACACGCTCATATTCATAAATTTGAGTACGGTTTCCCTGCAAAACATTGGCGTTAGGGTGACTCAGGTGAGTCCTCTGTCTGTATGAAGCCTTTAGACTGTGACGCCCCCGATTCAATCGTACACTAATCATGCATGCAAACGTGTACGATCAAGATCAGGGACTCACGGGAAGATATCAAAACACAACTCTAAAACATAAATAAGTCATACAAGCATCATAATACAAGCCAGGGTCCTCGAGGGCTCGAATACAAGTGCTCGATCATAGACGAGTCAGCGGAAGCAATAATATCTGAGTACAGACATAAGTTAAACAAGTTGCCATAAGATGGCTAGCACAAACTGGGATACAGATCGAAAGAGGCGCAGGCCTCCTGCCTGGGATCCTCTTAACTACTCCTGGTCGTAGTCCGCGGGCTGCACGTAGTAGTAGGCGCCTCCAGTGTAGTAGTCGTCATCGACGGTGGCGTCTGGCTCCTGGGCTCCATCGTCTGGTCGCAGCAACCGGGTAAAGAAAGGGGGGAAAAGGGGGAACAAGGCAACCGTGAGTACTCATCCAAAGTACTTGCAAGCAAGGAGCTACACTACATATGCATGGATATATGTGTAAAGGGCCATATCGATGGACTGAGCTGCAGAATGCGAGAATAAGAGGGGATAGCTAATCACGTCAAGACTACGCTGGCAGCCTCCGTCTTCTTGACAAGTAGAAGAGAGTAGACTGAAGTCCTCCAAGTAGCATCGCATAGCATAATCCTACCGGCGATCCCTCCTCGTAACCACGATAGAGAGCGACCACCGGGTTGTATCCGCACTTGGAAGGGTGTGTTTTATTAAGTATCCGGTTCTAGTTGTCATAAGGTCAAGGTACAACTCCAAGTCGTTCTGTTACCGAAGATCACGGCTATTCGAATAGATTAACTTCCCTGCAGGGGTGCACCACATTACCCGACACGCTCGATCCCATTTGGCCGGACACACTTTTCTGGGTCATGCCCGGCCGCGGAAGATCAACACGTCGCAGCCCCACCTAGGCACAACAGAGGTCGACGCCGGTCTAAACCTAAAGCGCCGGTGTGCAGGCCCATCGCCCATAGCACACCTGCACATTGCGAGGCGGCCGAAGCGAACTAGCCCCTTAATACAAGAGCAGGCTTACGTTCCAATCCGGTAGCCACCGCTCGGCCGATGTCATGAAGGCTTTGGCTGATACCACGACGCCGAGTGCCCATATCTTTCCCACGTAGTTGGTTAGTGCGTATAGACCAAATGGCCAGACTCAGATCAAATACCAAGATCTCGTTAAGCATGTTAAGTATCGGCGAACGCTGACCAGGGCTAGGCCCACCTCTCTCCTAGGTGGTCTCAACCTGCTCTGTCACTCCATACAAAGATCCACTTTACATGGTGCTCCTACGAGCCGACCGTCTTTAGTCACCACATGTATCATGTATAAGTATAATTATATACCCGTGATCACCTCCCGAGTGATCACGGCCCGATAATATAGCACGGCCAGACGGACAAGAATGTAGGGCCACAGATGGAATACTAGCATCCTATACTAAGCATGTAGGATTGCGTAAAGGTAACAACAGAGTAGCAAGGACAGGCTATGCATCGGGATAGGTATAACGAGCAAGCGGTAGCATGCTACACTACTCTAATGCAAGCGATATAGAGTAGAATAGGCGATATCTGGTGATCAAGGGGGCTTGCTGGTTGCTCGAGACAAGAAGGAGGGGTCGCCGTGGCGTAGTCGACCACAGGGCATCGGCATCGTCCACGGGGTCTACCGAAGAGAGGAGGGGAGAAACAGTAAATACATAGCAAGCAAGTGCATAACAGGATATGAGCGAGCTAGACGTGTTCTAACGCGGTATGAGGTGATACCGGTGAAGGGGGAAAACATCCGGGAAAATATCCCCGGTGTTTCGCGTTTTCGGGCAGAGGAGCCGGAGGGGGAAAGTTGCGAGTTCGATAGGTTAGGGGGGTGTGGCGGACGAACGGGTTCGTATCTAGGATTGTCTCGTCGTTCTGAGCAACTTTCATGTAGAAAGTATTTTCATCTGAGCTACGGTTTATTTTATATGATTTTCTAAAGTTTTAATCATTTTTAGATTTTATTTAATTAATTTAAACTAACATTATCCAGAATAGTGTTTGCTGACATCATCATGACGTCAGCAGTTGACCTGGTCAACCTGACATGGGGGTCCCGCATGTCATTGCCTAACTAACTAACTAACTGTTTAGTCAAATTAATTAGCAGGTTAATTTGGTTTAATAGTTAGTTAACAAAATTAATTAAATTAATTAATTCTTTAATTAATTAATTAATTAATATTATTTATTTATTTTATTATTATTTTTAATTCTTTTCTCTAACATTCTAGGATGGGCCCATTGTCATTGGGCGAGGCCATAATGGATTTAGGCGCTAGCGGCTGGCGCAACTTGAGCCATGGCGCCGCCACGCCCGTCATTGCCTCGGCCTTGACCAGCAGAGGATGGCGAGCGGCGCACACCCTCTCCGACGGGCGGCAGCCTTGACCGGTCTTGAGGCTGCGTCCATGAGCGACGCCTGGCGGAGTGGGAGCAGGGGCGACAGAGGCAAGGACCGGGCGGTGCGGCCACATGTGCGGTGGTGCGGGCGACGAAGCCATAGAGACAAGCAGTCGTTGTGAGGGTAGAGTAGTGAGTAGGGCCAAACAAATCCATGTGTAACAGCTCGAAGGGTTGAGATGTCGTCATGATTGTCTTCGAGGGGTGCTTTGCCCTAGTCATCTTTCCGACAGCGAGCACCACACAAATGATCCTTCTTGAACTTGACACCTTGATGCCTATGACATGCTTCTTCTTGGCGAGTGTGTGTAAGTTCCTCATGCCAAGATGCCCCACCTCCGATGCGAGCCGGCATTCTAAAGCTTTTGCAAGAAGACATACGACAAGGCTGTGGACCTCTTTGAGAAATCTACCATGTATAGATCATCTTTCCTATACCCTTCAAAGACTAGAGACTTGTCGATTCCATTAGTACAAAGGCAGCGATATTTTCCAAATATCACAATCATGTTCAAGTCACAAAGCATTGAGACGGACATCAAGTTGAAACCAAGGGATTCAACAAGCATCACTTTATCCATGTGTTGATCCTTTGAGATTGCAACTCTACCTAGACCCAATACCTTGCTTTTACCGGTGTCGACCAAATGTGATGTGACTCTTGTCCGATGGACATAAGGTTGAGTCCATGAGAAGACTTGATCACCAGTCATATGATTAGTGCATCCACTTGTCCATAATCCATTCTCAAGCATGAGGTGTCATACCCTACAATGATGCTTAGGGGGGATAGGCTTCACCAAGAGCATTGTGAAGCATAAACATTTGACGGGCAAGTGGATTATTGAAGCTTAAATCAAGATTAGGACTGATACGATGAATGGTAAATAATTCAGCAACAAAATACATAGTGAGACCATTTGGGCATTTGATCTTGTGCCCTACAAGATGTTTTAGGTCCCCAGCAATAGCATCAGACGCCTTTGATTTTCGGCTGGAGACCCTTTCCTGCAAAACAGAGTTAATTCTTCTTAACCACCCACATCTTCAGGGGTGGCTTAGAAGCAATGAGTCTAAGTGCAGCATCTGAGAACTTCAGCTTTGGAGGCCTAGCAAATAGCCTTGCAGGAGATGAATGATACTCATATGAATAAGCATAAAAGTTCTTAGTTCTATGAACATAGCGGTTTGAAGACACACGCTCATATTCATAAATTTGAGTACGGTTTCCCTGCAAAACATTGGCGTTAGGTTGACTCAGGTGAGTCCTCTGTCTGTATGAAGCATTTGGACCATTTGAAGTCTTTGGTCTGGGGTTTGTCTTCTTCCCTGGTGGTGTCATTATGACATTCACTGGTAGATTATCAAGACAGATTTTGGTAACCCAAATCTTCTTCGTAGGTGGTCCATTCCTGCGATTAGGACCAATATACAGCAAACACTTCACCATTACTGATTCTTGAACAGCTTATAGTTTGCATCAAAGGATTCATCAATGATAATAGGGTTAGCACAGGTAAAGCCGGATAAGGTGGATGGATCCACTGAAGGTCCCTTTGCGACAACCCATGTGGTTTTGGGATCTGCTCGGGGCTTCCGGTAGGAACCATCAACATTCATTTTCCTCTCGAACCCAACACCCTCTTTCCTAGGGTTTCGGTTCAGAATCGCTTTTGAGGACATCGCATAAGTGTCTCGATGCCCTTCGCACTTTTATACATCCCTGTTTCAAGCAATGTCTTCAACCTAGCATTTTCATCAGCAATAGCAGTGGTATCCTCCGCAGAGGGGTTAGTAACCACATTAGTAGTTGAAGACAATGCAACAGTAGCAACAGTTGAACATTCAGCAACAGAGGTAGCGATATCACGCTCAAGACATTTTAGACATGGTGGTTCAAATCCATCCTGAGCGGAACTGATACATTGAGCCGAAGTGACTCATTCTCTTTTGAAGATCTTCATGAGCCGCTCTCAATTTCTCAAGCTCTTGCTTCCTTTGAAGATAATCATAGGAGAGCTTTTCATGAGTAGTTGAGAGCATTTCATGACGACTTTCAAGTTCTTGGTACTTAGCATGAAGATTTTTAATGTCTTCAACTAAGGACAGTGAACCTGTCATTTCCGCGTACAACAGGTCATCGCTTTTGTCTAACAGTTTTTGAGTATGTTCCATAGCTCTTTGTTGTCCGGTTGCAATTTTAGCAAGTGTTTTGTAGCTGGGTTTGGATTCACAATCAGAGTCATCTTCACTTGATGTTTGAAAGTAAGCATCACGTGATTTTACCTTGGCACCACGTGCCATGAAGCGATAGGTGGGAGCAGGGTCGTCCTTGTCATCGGCTTGGCGTTGGTGTGGAAGTCATTGTCTTCAGTGTTGAAGATTGACTTGGAAACATAGGCTGTGGCTAAAGCCAGACTTGCAACGCCAGGGTCGGACTCCTCTTTAGACTCCACCTCCACCTCCTCAGAAGCAGACTCCTCCTCTGAATCCATTTCCTTGTCAACAAAAGCACGAGCCTTGCCAGGTGAGCTCTTCTTATGAGATGAAGACTTAGATGAGGACTTGGAAGAAGACTTTGAAGATTTCTTCTTCTTCTTGTCATCGTAATCATATTCCTTGCTCTTCTTCTTCTTCTTCTCATTGTCCCAATTGTGGACACTCAGAGATATAGTGTCCAGTTTTCTTGCACTTGTGACAGGTTCTCCTCTTGTAGTCATGAGTGGAAGCTTCATCATTTCTTGAGCTGGATCGTGAAGACTTTCTGAAGTCTTTCTTCCTAGTGAACTTCTGGAACTTCTTCACAAGCATAGCAAGTTCCTTTCCAATGTCTTCAGGATCATCAGAACCGCAGTCAAATTCTTCTTCAGACGAGGAAACAACTTTTGCCTTCAAAGTGCGAGTTCGGCCATAGTTGGACCATAGATATCTCTTTTCTCAGAAAGCTGGAACTCATGTGTGTTGAGCCTCTCAAGTATATCAGACGGATTGAGTGTCTTGAAGTCAGGGCGTTCTTGTATCATGAGGGCAAGGGTGTCAAAAGAGCTGTCAAGTGATCTCAGTAGTGTCTTGACGATTTCATGCTTGGTGATCTCAGTGGCGCCGAGAGCATGAAGCTCATTTGTGATGTCAGTGAGGCGATCCAATGTGAGCTGGACATTTTCATTGTCGTTTCTCTTGAAGCGGTTGAAGTGGTTGCGAAGAACATTGATCCTTTGATCTCTCTGGGTTGAGGCATGCCGTTGACCTTGGATAGCCGGTCCCAGACTAGCTTCGGCGTTTCGGAGCACTCACACGGCCATCTTGTCCTTTGGTTAGATGACCACAGATGATGTTCTTTGCAAGAGAGTCGATTGAATGAACTTCTTGACATCAGCAGGGATGACACCTTCACCAGTTTTGGGAACGCCGTTCTAGACGACATACCAGAGGTCGACATCAATGGCTTCAAGATGCATGCGCATCATATTCTTCCAGTAGGGATAGTTAGTTACATCGAACATGGGGCAAGCAGCGGAGACTTTGATTATCCCTGCAGTCGACATAGCTAAAACTCCAGGTGGTTAAACCAAATCACACAGAACAAGGGAGTACCTTGCTCTGATACCAATTGAAAGTGCTAGTTATTGACTAGAGGGGGGGGGGTGAATAGGCGATTTTTAGGGAAGTCTTCAAAACACGGATGTTTCGAAGACAAACAATAGAAATGACATAATTGATATGCAGCGGAAGATAAACTACAACAAGCAAACCATAGTCAAGTATGCAATAACGTGACAGTACAAGACTAATAGCAGCTTGGTAGTAGGATCAAGATGGAAGATAGTGAGAAGCCAATCAACAAAAGTAGTCAAGCAATGAAGTCAAACATGTATGACAAATAGGCAATGTCTTCACGAAGACAAACTCTAAGTAAGGAGAGGGAGAAGATAGAACCAGTCACTTGTTGAAGAAACATGATTTGTTGGACCAGTTCGATTCTTTGTGACAACTGTACATCCAGTTAGGGAGGCTGAGATTCAACTCGAAGACCGCGTCTTCACCTTATTCCGCTTGAGCTAAGGACACAGTCCTCGCCCAATCACTCTGGTAAGTATTCAAGGTAGACTTCCGAACCTTCACAGATTGCGTTCACCGCAATCCACAATGACTCTTGGATGCTCGAGCATGACGCCCTAACCGGAGGATTCACAGTCCTCAAGTGTAATAAGTCTTCAGGTCACACAGACGTAAAGACTTGATTGATGCCTAACACTCTTTGGCTCGGGTGTTTGGGCTTTGTCCTCGCAAGGATTTCTCTCTCTCAAAGGCTTCGAGGTGGGTTGCTCTCAAGCGACAAAAGCCGTGCACTAACTCTGAGCAGCCACCAATTTATGGTGTAGGGGTGGGCTATTTATAGCCACTAGGCAACCCGACCTGATATGTCCGAAATGACCCTGGGTCACTAAGGAACTGACACGTGTTCCAACGGACAGATTTCAAACACACACGACAACTTTACTTGGGCTACAAGCAAAGCTGACTCATCCAGCTCTAGATAAGTTTTGCTCTCATTGTCTTCGCTCGAAGACATAGGATTTGGGTTGAGCATCACTTCAGTCATTCTGACTTTTATCACTTGGACCCCACTTAACAGTACGGTGGTTCCTATGACTCAACAAAGAACAAAAGGAAACAACGAAACGACACATTCTTCGCGCTCCATAGTCTTCACTCAATGTCTTCTCATGTCATAGTCTTCAATGTGAATATCTTCACATGCCACCATTGTCGTCAATGTCTTCATACATTTTTAGGGGTCATCTCCGGTAGTTAAACCGAATCAATGGGGGACACTACGTGTGTTATCCTGCAATTCTCACAAACGCATTAGTCCCTCAACCACATTTGTCGTCAATACTCCAAAACCAACTAGGGGTGGCACTAGATGCACTTATAGACCCGGGGGCCATAGGTTTCACTAGTGGCTTCTCTCAAGAGCATAAGTATTCTACGGTGGGTGAACAAATTACTGTTGAGCAATTGACAGAATTGAGCATAGTTATGAGTATATCTAGGTATGATCATGTATATAGGCATCACGTTAGAGACAAGTAGACCGACTCCTGCTGCATCTACTACTATTACTCCACTCATCGACCGCTATCCATCATGCATCTAGAGTATTAAGTTAAAAAGCAGTAACGCCTTAAGCAAGATGACATGATGTAGAGGAATAAACTCATGCAATATGATAAATACCCCATCTTGTTATCCTCGATGGCAACAATACAATACGTGCCTTGCAACCCTTTCTGTCACTGGTAAGGACACCGCAAGATTGAACCCAAAGCCATGCACTTCTCCCATTGCAAGAACTACCAATCTAGTTGGCCAAACCAAATGGATAATTTGAAGAGACTTGCAAAGATAACCCAATCATACATAAAAGAATTCAAAGAAGATTCAAATATTATTCATAGATAAGCTGGATCATAAACCCACAATTCATCGATCTCAACAAACACACCGCAAAAAGAAGATTACATCAAATAGATCTCCACGAGAGAGGGGAGAACATTGTATTGAGATCCAAAAGAGAGAAGAAGCCATCTAGCTACTAGCTATGGACCCGAAGGTCTGAAGTAAACTACTCACACTTCATCGTGAGAGGCCATGGTGTTGATGTAGAAGCCCTCCATGGTGGATGCCCCCCATGGAGCTCCAAAACAGGCCCCAAGATGGGATCTCGTGGATACTGAGGAAGTTAGCGGTGGAATTAGGTTTTTGGCTCCTATTTTGATCGTTTGGGGGTACGTAGGTATATATAGGAGGAAGGAGTACGTCGGTGGAGCGACAGGGGGCCCACGAGGTAGGGGGCGCGCCCTAGGGGGGGCGCCCCCCACCCTCGTGACCGCCTCTTTCGTTCCTTGGAGTAGGGTCCAAGTCCCTTGGATCACATTCAGTGAGAAAATCACGTTTCCGAAGGTTTCATTCCGTTTGGACTCCGTTTGATATTATGTTTCTTCGAAACACTGAAAAAAGGCAAAAAACAACAATTCTGGGCTGGGCCTCCGGTTAATAGGTTAGTCCCAAAAATAATACTCCCTCCGTCCGGAATTACTTGTCATCAAAATGGACGAAAATGGATGTATCTAGAACTAGAATACATCTAGATACATCTATTTCAATGATAAGTATTTCCGGACGGAGGGAGTATAAAAGTGGAAAATAAAGCCCAATATAGTCCAAAACAGTAGATAAAGTTGCATGGAGCAATCAAAAATTATAGATACGTTGGAGACGTATCAATGGTGGACTCTCATGGCAAAACTGGTTTAAGGGTTTTGGAAGCACAAGTAGCATCTCTACTTGGTGCTGAGAACTTGGCTAGCATGAGGGGGAAAGGCAAGCTCAACATGTTGATCCATGACAATATACTTTATCTCAGATATAAGAAAACATAACCCATTATGTTGTCTTCCTTGTCCAACATCAACTCTTTAGCATGTCATATTTTAATGAGTGCTCCCAATCATAAAAGATGTCAATGATAATATATTTATATGTGAAACCTCTCTTTCCTTACTACTTTCTATTAATTGCAACGATGACCAAGGCTATGTTTGCCAACTCCCAACAACTTTTAATCACCATACTCTTTCTATGTGAAGTCATCACTCTCGATAAGATCAATATGATCTCTTTGTTTATTTTTATTCTTTTCTCTTTCTTTTATTCACTCAAGATCATGGCAAAATAATCAAGCCCTTGACTCAACACTAATCTTTATTATATAGCTCACGGACTCGATTACATAGGGAGATCATAAAGCAAAACTCAAAACTAAATCATGCCATAAACTTTATTCTACTAGATCAAGATACTACTAATAGGATCGAACTAAGAAAAACGGTAAAGACAGGAGATGTGGTTGTGATACGATACCAGGGCACCTCCCCCAAGCTTGGGAGTTGCCAAGGGGAGTGCCCATACCCATGTGATTATATCTCCTTCTTTGTTGGTGAAGGTGGAGGTGTTGTTGATGATGCGGGCTTGTCGTCCATCTTCCAAGGCATGGGCTCACCATCATAGAAGGATGATCGAGTCTCCGTGATCCTCAAATCTGCAGCCAAACTCATCCTTTTGAATCTATATTCATACTCACAGTTTTGGTTTTGCAGGTCATAGATTTGGGCTTGAAGGTGCTCGATCTTCTCGTGAAGCTTGAAGATGGCCTCCCCGATGTTGTTGGCATCCATCTTGTGTTTGTTGGTAAACTATGCGATCATCATGTGGTTGGAGTTGAGTCCATGTTCCACCATCCCTTGGCACTTGAAAACTTGTTGCTCCATTGCTTCGAGCCTCGTCTCCACGCTTCCGGTCCCCTTTGGTCCCTCAACATCGCGGATGTGCAGCAACCCATCACGCATCTCATTGGTTTGAGGGTGTCGCAGCACCTCCGCGAGGTAAGGGTTGATGACCTTCTCGAAGAACTTGTCCTTGGAGGCACTTGGGGACGTCATGATAATCTAGATCTGTCAGAAAACAGCTCGAAAGAAGAACAAAGGATAATTGCGTGATACAGGGGTCAAAACCTTCGGGAGAATATATAATGAATTTTTACAGACCAAAATACGTATCATGCAAGAAAACGGAGTCCGGAAGGCACAGGAGGTGCCCACGAGGTAGGGGGGCACGCCCAGGGTGGTAGGGCGCGCCCTCCACCCTCGTGGGGCCCTCGTGTCCTTCCCGGACTGCTACTTATTTTTCTTTTTTTCTAAATATTCCAAAACGGAGAAATATTGCCTTAAAAACTGTTTTGGAGTCGGTTTACTTACCGTACCACATACCTATTCCTTTTCGGATTCTGAAACATTCTGGAAGGTGTCCTTATGTATTCCTCCGGAGTTACGGTTTCAATAACATTGGTTTCAACATTTATAGGATTACGAGATATAGTGTTTAATTCTTTGACCGTTCACCACCTTGGATTTGTGCCTTGAAGTTGTTGATCTTTATGGCACCGAAATGATAGACCTCCTCGATGACGTAGGGGCCTTCCCATTTAGAGAGAAGTTTTCCTGCAAAAAATCTTAAACGAGAGTTGTATAGCAATACATAATCACCTACATTAAACTCACGCTTTTTTATCCTTTTTTCATGCCATCTTTTGACTTTCTCTTTAAACAACTTGGCATTTTCATAAGCTTGGGTTCTCCATTCATCAAGTGAGCTAATATCAGATAACCTCTTCTCACCGGCAAGTTTGAAATCATAATTGAGCTCTTTAATAGCCCAATATGCCTTATGTTCCAATTCGAGAGGTAAGTGACATGCTTTTCCATAAACCATTTTATACGGAGACATACCCATAGGATTTTTATATGCAGTTCTATAGGCCCATAATGCATCACCTAGTTTCTTGGACCAATTCTTTCTAGACCTATTGACAGTCTTTTGCAAAATTAATTTGAGCTCTCTATTACTCAATTCTACTTGACCACTAGACTGTGGGTGATAAGGGGATGCAATTCTATGATTAACATCATATTTAGCAAGCATTTTACGGAAAGCACCATGAATAAAATGTGAACCACCATCCGTCATTAAATATCTAGGGACTCCAAACCTCGGAAAAATAACTTCTTTAAGCATTTTAATAGAAGTGTTATGATCCGCACTACTAGTTGGAATAGCTTCTACCCACTTAGTAACGTAATCAACAACAACTAAAATATGTGTATAACAATTAGAGGCAGGAAAAGGTCACATGTAATCAAAGCCCCAAACATCAAATGGTTCAATAACAAGTGAATAATTCATAGGCATTTCTTGATGTCTACTAATATTACCAATTCTTTGACATTCATCACAAGATAAGACAAACTTACGGGCATCCTTGAAGAGAGTAGGCCAATAAAAACCGGATTGTAATACCTTATGTGCAGTTCTATCTCCCGCGTGGTGTCCTCCATAAGCTTCGGAGTGGCACTTGCGTAGGATATGTTCCTGTTCATGCTCAGGTACACAACGTCTAATAACACCATCTACTCCTTCTTTATAAAGATGTGGGTCATCCCATAAGTAATGTCTCAAATCATAGAAAAACTTTTTCTTTTGCTGGTATGTGAAACTAGGTGGTATAAATTTAGCAACAATATAATTAGCATAATCAACATACCATGGAGTACTACGAGAAGTACTTATAACATTTAATTGTTCATCAGGAAAACTATCATCAATAGGTAGTGGATCATCAAGAATATTTTCTAACCTAGACAAGTTATGCGCAGCAGGGTTCTCAGCTCCTTTTCTATCAACAATATGCAAATCAAATTCTTGTAGCAAGAGAACCCATCTAATAAGTCTAGTTTTAGCATCTTTCTTTTCCATCAGATATTTAATAGCAGCATGATCAGTGTGAATAGTTACTTTAGAATCAACAATATAAGGTCTGAACTTATCACAAGCAAATATAACTGCTAAGAATTCTTTTTCAGTAGTAGCATAATTTCTTTGAGCAATGTCTAGAGTTTTACTAGCATAATGGATAACATTTAATTTCTTATCAATTCTTTGCCCTAGAACAACACCTACAACATAATCACTAGCATCACACATAATTTCAAAGGGTAAATTCCAATCAGGTGGTTGAACAATAGGTGCAGAGATCAATGCTTTCTTAAGTATCTCAAATGCTTCTACACAATCATCATCAAAGACAAATGGTATATATTTTTGTAATAAATTGCTCAGAGGCCGAGAAATTTTTGAGAAGTCCTTAATGAACCTCCTATAAAATCCGGCGTGACCAAGGAAACTTCTTATACCTTTGATGTCCTTGGGACATGGCATCTTTTCAATAGCATCAACCTTGGCTTTATCAACTTCAATACCTCTTTCAGAAACTTTATGCCCCAAGACAATACCTTCATTAACCATAAAGTGGCACTTTTCCCAATCCAAAACAAGATTTGTTTCTTCACATCTCTGCAAAACTCGATCAAGATTGCTCAAGCAATCGTCAAAAGAAGATCCATAGAGGGAAAAATCGTCCATGAAAACTTCACAAATCTTTTCACAAAAGTCAGAGAATATAGCCATCATGCATCTTTGAAAGGTAGCAGGTGCATTACATAAACCAAAAGGCATACGTCTATAAGCAAAAGTACCAAAAGGGCAAGTAAAAGTAGTCTTTGATTGATCCTTGGCTGACACAGGTATTTGAGAGAAACCAGAATAACCATCTAGAAAGCAATAATGTGTATGTTTGCATAGTCTTTCTAGCATTTGATCGATAAAAGGTAAGGGGTAATGATCTTTCTTAGTAGCCTTATTTAATTTGCAGAAATCAATTACCATCCTATAACCTGTAATAATTCTTTGCGGAATCAATTCGTCTTTATCATTAGGGACAACAGTAACACCTCCCTTCTTAGGGACACAATAACAGGACTTACCCACTGACTATCAGCAACGGGATAAATTATACCTGCCTCCATAAGCTTTAGTATTTCTTTTCTTACCACTTCTTTCATCTTAGGATTCAGCCGTCGTTGATGATCACGAACCAGTTTGGCATCTTCTTCCAAATTTATTTTATGTTGACATAGAGTGGGACTAATGCCCTTAAGATCATCAAGAGTATATCCAATAGCAGCACGGTGCTTCTTCAGAGTTTTCAATAACCTCTCTTCTTCATGCTCTGAAAGGTTAGCACTAATAATAACATGAAAGGTTAGCACTAATAATAACAGGATATATCTTCTTTTCATCAAGATAAGCATATTTAAGATTATCAGGCAACGGTTTAAGCTCAAACACTGGATCACCCTTGGGTGGAGGAGGATCTCCTAGGATTTCAACAGGAAAATTGTGTTTCAGAATGGGTTCCTGCTTAAAGAATACTTCATCTATTTCCCTTCTTTCATTCATAAACATATCATTTTCATGCTCTAGCAAATATTGTTCTAAAGGATCACTAGGAGGTACGGCAATAGAAGCAATACCAATAATTTCATCCTTACTAGGCAATTCTTCTTCACGGTGTTGTCTACTAAATTTAGAGAAATTAAACTCATGAGACATATCACCCAAACCAATAGTAACGACATTCTTTTCGCAGTCTATCCTAGCATTAATAGTGTTGAAGAAGGGTCTACCAAATATAATGGGACAAAAGCTATCTTGTGGGGAACCAAGAACAAGAAAATCAGCAGGATATTTAGTTTTCCCACACAAGACTTCAAAATCTCTAATAATTCCCATTGCGGATATAGTATCTCTATTGGCAAGTTTAACTGTAACATCAATACCTTCTAACTTAGCAGGTGCAATTTCATGCTTAATTTCTTCGTATAAAGTAAGTGGTATAAGACTAGCACTAGCACCCATATCACATAAGCCATGATAAAAATGATCTCCTATTTTAACAGAAATAACAGGCACGCCTACCACAGGTATATGTTTATGTTTAGCACAAGGTTTGGCAATTCTAGCGGTTTCACCGCAGAAATGAATAACATGCCCATCAATATTATCAGCTAAGAGATCTTTTACAATAACAATATTAGGTTCAACTTTAATTTAATCAGGGGGTGTATAAGTTCTAATATTGCTTTTATGAACTACAGTTGAAGCTTTAGCATGATCCTTAATCCTAACAGGGAAAGGTGGTTTCTCAACATAAGAAGGTGGAACAATAGGATCATTATAAGTGACAATCTTTTATTCAACTTTAGTAGGTGCAGCTACTTTTACTTCTATGGGAGGATCATATTTAAACCACTTCTCCTTGGGGAGATCAACATAAGTAGCAAAAGATTCGCAGAAAGAAGCTACTATCTCAGAATCAAGTCCATATTTAGTGCTAAACTTACGGAAAATATCGGTATCCATAAAAGATTTAACACAATCAAACTTAGGTGTCATACCTGACTCCTTACCTTCGTTGAGATCCCAATCTTCAGAGTTGCATTTAATTCTATCCAATAAATTCCATCTGAATTCAATAGTCTTCATCATAAAAGAGCCAACACAAGAAGTATCGAGCATGGTGTGATTGTTTTCAGAAAGCCGAACATAATTTTTTTGAAGAATTATTTCTTTTGAGAGCTCATGATTGGGACATGAATATAACATTGATTTAAGCCTCCCCCAAGCTTGAGCGATGCTTTCTCCTTCGCGAGGCCAAAAATTATATATATAATTGCGATCACGATGAACAAGATGCATATGATAATACTTCTGATGAAATTCCAACTTCATTCGTTTATAGTTCCATGACCTCATATCATCACATAGCCTATACCATGTCGATGCATCTCCCTTCAAAGATAAAGGGAAGACCTTCTTCTTAACAACATCATCAGGTATACCTGCAAGCTTAAATAATCCACAAACTTCATCCACATATAGTAGATGTTCATCAGGATGCTTTGTTCCATCTCCTGTAAAAGTATTAGCTAGCAGTTTTTCTAACATACCCGAAGGAACTTCAAAGGGAATATTTTCATTTTCAGTAGGTTCAGTAGGTTGAGGAGCAACTCTTTGCTCTACTGGTCGGGGTGAAGATACCCCGAACAAGCCCCTCAGAGGATTACTTTCCATAGTAAAAAGTGACAGTAAATTTCAGCACACTATATAAATTTTTCCTTACCAAATTCCACCTACCAAAGGCACTTCACTCCCGGCAGCGGTGCCGGAAAAGAGTCTTGATGACCCACAAGTATAGGGGATATATTGTAGATAAGTAAGAGTGTCGAACCCAACGAGGAGCAGAAGGAAATGATAAGCGGTTTTCAGCAAGGTATTCTCTGCAAGTACTGAAATAAGTGGTAACAGATAGTTTTGTGATAAGATAATTTGTAACGAACAGCAAGTAACAAAAGTAAATAAAGTGCAGCAAGGTGGACCAATCCTTTTTGTAGCAAAGGACAAGCCTGGACAAACTCTTATATAAGGAAAAGCGCTCCCGAGGACACATGGGAATATCATCAAGCTAGTTTTCATCACGTTCATATGATTCGCGTTCGGTACTTTGATAATTTGATATGTGGGTGGAACGGTGCTTGGGTGTTGTTCTTACTTGAACAAGCATCCCACTTATGATTAACCTCTATTGCAAGCATTCACAACTACAACAAAAGTATTAAGGTGAACCTAACCATAGCATGAAACATATGGATCCAAATCAGCCCCTTACGAAGCAACGCATAAACTAGGGTTTAAGATTCTGTCAGTCTAGCAACCCATCATCTACTTATTACTTCCCAATGCCTTCCTCTAGGCCCAAATAATGGTGAAGTGTTATGTAGTCGACGTTGATAATCCCCAAGTGCAAGGAGTCATCGTAGCACTTTCTGAAGGTGGAAGTGATAAGTATGGAGTGTCGAACCCACAAGGAGCTAAAAATAAGATCAATATTCTCTCAAGCCCTATCTGCCACTGATACGACTCTACGTGCACCGAACGTTTTACTTCCAACTAGAAACGGGAAATAAAACTATGTTGTGGGTATGAAGAGGATAACTTTGCATGATATCGGAGAGCTAAAATATAGAAGTAGGTGCTGTTATCATAAAGTTAGAATATATTACCAAATAGTATAAATAGCGAGTGTGGAATAATGGTGGATCAGTGTGCGGAATTGTCCTATGCAATTGTTAACAAGACGATAATCACTATTGCAGTTTCATATGAGGGAAAGGCATAAGCTAACATACTTTCTATACTTGGATCATATGCACTTATGATTGGAACTCTAGCAAGCATCCGCAACTACTAAACATCATTAAGGTAAAACCCAACCATAACATTAAAGCATCGAGTCCTCTTTATTCCCATAATCAACAATCCCTCTTACTCGGGTGTGTGTTTCAGTCACTCACCAACCCACTATAAGCGAATCATGAACGTATTGCAACACCCTACAGCGGGAATCCCTCACGCTTGCACGACATGGAGGGCACCATAGGACATCACCAAAGTAAAACATACAACTCATACCAATCTAGATCATCAATCAACCCAAAGACAAAAGATATCTACTCAAAACATCATAGGATGGCAACACATCATTGGATCATAATATGTGGCATAAAGCACCATGTTCAAGTAGGGATTACAGCGGGTTGCGGGAGAGTGGACCACGTAAAAGAGATGGGGATGGTGATGATGATGGTGATGTTGATGAAGACGATCACCGTGGCGATGATTCCCCTCTCGATGGCACTCCGGTGCCACCAAGAGAGAGGAGGAGAGGTTCTCCCCCATGCGCTTCCTCCTCCATGGCCTCCACCCTCTGGTCCTTGGCCTTCATGGTGATGATGGCCCCTCCTGGATACTCCTCCATGGCCACCGGTGATGATGGCCCCCTCCGGCAGGGTGCCAGAGAGGGCATAGATTGATTTCTCATGGCTACAGAGGCTTGCGGCGACGGAACTCCCGATCTAGGTTAGTTTTCCGAGGTTTCTGTATTTATAGGAATTTTTGGCGTCGGTCTCACGTCAAGGAGGTGCCCGAGCTGTCCACAAGGCAGGCCCACGCGCCCTGGGGGGTGGGCGCGCCCCCACCCTCGTGGGCAGCTCGGGACTCTTCTGGACCAACTCCGATACTTTTTGGTCTTCTTTTGGTCCATAAAAAATCATCAATAATTGGCACGTCAATTGGACTCCGTTTGGTAATCCTTTTCTGCAAAACTAAAAAACAAGGAGAAAACAGAAACTGGCACTGGGCTCTAGGTTAATAGGTTAGTCCCAAAAATCATATAAAATATCATATAAATGCATATAAAACATCCTAGAAGGATAGTATAATAGCATGAATACTTCATAAATTATAGATACGTTGGAGACGTATCAGCATCCCCAAGCTTAATTCCTGCTCGTCCTCGAGTAGGTAAATGATAAAAGGAATAATTTATGAAGTGTGAATGCTAGCAGGTGCACTTGATCAATGATAATTTCAATCACCTTTTCTAGCATCATTATATGTCATAACAGTAGCTCATCGCATAAAACTTTTCATGATCAAGTAACAAGCCATTCACATGTTAAAGTATAGATCATAAACTTTCTTGAAAACTAACAAACAATATTCTCAGTCATCAAAGAATTGCAATTCATCTTATTTTCAGGAAGAGTCTATGTCAGAGCTTTGATTTAGCAAACTCAACATACTCAACTATCATTTAGTCTTTCACAATTGCTAACACTCACGCGATACTTGTGGTTACGGAGTTTTAATCGGACACAGAGAAAGATAGGGGCTTATAGTTTTGCCTCCCAACCTTTTACCTCAAGGGTAATGTCAACAATAATAAATCATGCTCCCCTACATCCAATTAGATATATCCATCAGGATCTTTCCAACATACTGTTCTTGCCAAAGGATAAAATGAAAAAGGAAAGGTGAAGATCACCATGACTCTTGCATAAGGTACAAGATGATAATAAAAGATAGGCCCTTCGCAGAGGGAAGCAGAGGTTGCCATGCGCTTTTATGGTTGGATGCACAAAATCTTAATGCGAAGAACGTCACTTTATATTGCCCTTGTGATATGAACCTTTATTATGCAGTCCGTCGCTTTTATTACTTCCACATCACAAGATCGTATAAAGCTTATTTCTCCCACACCAATCAATCATACATATTTAGAGCAATTTTTATTGCTTTGCACCGATGACAACTTACTTTAAGGATCTTACTCAATCCATAGGTAGGTACAGTGGACTCTCATGGAAAAACTGGTTTAAGGGTTTTTGGAAGCACAAGTAGTATATCTACTTGGTGCTGAGAATTTGGCTAGCATGAGGGGGAAAGGCAAGCTCAACATGTTGGATGATCCATGACAACATACTTTATCTCAGATATAAGAAAACATAACTCATCACGTTGTCTTCCTTGTCCAACATCAACTCTTTAGCATGTCATATTTTAATGAGTGCTCCCAATCATAAAAGATGTCAATAATAGTATATTTATATGTGAAACCCCTCTTCCTTCAATATTCTTTCATGAATTGTTCAAGTGACCAATTCTACGTTTGCTAACTTTCAATAAGTTTACTACCTATACTTATTATGTGTGAAGTCATTACTGCCCATGTTATAAGCATATGAAACATACATAAATCCAGGTTTATGACATTCAATTTATTCAACCATTTACTCATAGGATATACATGAGGCACATGAGTAAATGACAAACTACTCCAAAAGATATGAGTGAAGAACACTGAGTAGTCAAATAATTAACTAGCCATGGGAGGATTCTTTTTCATTCAATATTTCAGATCCAATGATTTTATTCAAACAGCAAGTAAAATTGAAAATACGCTCCAAGCAAAACACATATCATGTGACGAATAAAAATATAGCTTCGAGTAAGGTATACCGATAGTTTTGAAGACGAAAGAGGGGATGCCTTCCGGGGCATCCCCAAGCTTAGGCTCTTTAGTCTTCCTTGAATATTGCCTTGGGGTGCCTTGGGCATCCCCAATCTTAGGGTCTTTCCACTCATTATTCTCCTCATATTGATATCTCACCCAAAACTTGAAAACTTCGATCACACAAAACTTAACCAAACTTCGTGAGATAGGTTAGTATGATAAAGACCAAACCATTTACTTTGGTACTGTCAAAGACAAGGTTCATAATTGTTCTCACACAATGCCTACTGTAACATATCATTTCTACAATTTATATTGAGGAATATAAGCCATAGAAACTAGAAAACAAGCAAACTATGCAATGAAAACAGAATCTGTCAGGAACAGAACAGTCTGTAATGATCTGAACAATAATCATACTTCTGCTACTCCAAAAATTATGAAATAAATTTTTGGACGTGAGTAATTTGTCTATTAATCTTCTGCAAAAACAATCAATGCAAAATCACCCATCTATAAAAGATTACAGCTAATCTCGTGAGCGCAAAGTTTCTGTTTTTTACAGCAAGATCACATTAACTTTCACCCAAGTCTTCCCAAAGGTCTTACTTGGCACTTTATTGAAAAAAAATCTATAAAAAATGATTACTAAATTAGCTTAATCATGTAAACGCACAAAAACAGTAAGGGTAAATATTGGGTTGTCTCCCAACAAGCGCTTTTCTTTAATGCCTTTTAGCTAGGCATGATGATTTCAATGATGCTCACATAGAAGATAAGAATTGAAACATAAAGGGAGCATCATGAAGAATATGACTAGCACAATTGATTCTAATAAACTTCCTATGCCTAGGGATTTTGTGAGCACACAACTTATAAGAACAACAATCAACTAGCATAGGAAGGCAAAACAAGTATAACTTCAAAACTTTAAGCACATAGAGAGGAAACTTGATATTATTGCAACTCCTACAAGCATGTATTCCTCTTTCATAATAATTTTCAGTAGCATCATGGATAGCAACTTTGTTCTCATAGTCAATTGGATCCTCTTCCGAAATAGTGGAGTCATTACTAGCTAAAGTTGACACTCTTCCAAATCCACTTTCATAAATATCATACTAAGATTCAACATCCTCCAAAATAGTGGGATCACTAATTCCTATAGTTGACACTCTTCCAAACCCACTTTAAATGATAGTATTATTCATACTCCAAAATATATAAGTGAATTTCATGTGTCATTCTACAATTAACATAGACTAACCAATATCCAAGCTCAAAATATATAAGTGAAGCACACGAAGCATTCTATAAAACCATACTCAAAAGATTTAAGTGAAGCACAAAGAGCAATTCTATAAAATCATACTTAAAAGATATAAGTGAAGCTCATGAATTATTATATAAATCAATGAAGGCTATCTCATGCTAGCATGGTTATTAAAGAAAAAGAAAAACTCAAAGGACACAAATCATGTGAACAAAACAAAAACCGAGGTATACCGATAATTGTTGAAGAAGAAAGATGGGATGCCAACCAGGGCATCCCCAAGCTTAGATGCTTGAGTATCCTTTGAAATATTTACTTGGGGTGCCTTGGGCATCCCCAAGCTTGAACTCTTGCCTCTCTTTATTCTTCTCATATTGATAGCTCCTCGACCTTCAGACACTTCGTCCACACAAAACTTTAACAATAACTTGTGAGATCCGTTAGTGTAATAAAGCAAATCACTACCTTTAGGTACTGTAATGAACTCATTCTTTATTTATATTGGTGTTAAACCTACTGTATTTTAACTTCTCTATGGTTCATACCCCCCCCCCCCGATATTAGCCATGGATTCATCAAAATAAGCAAACAACACACGCAAAACAGAATCTGTTAAAAACAAAACAGTCTGTAGTAATCTGGAAGTTTGGTAAACTTCTGTAACGCCTAAAATTATGAACTAAATTTTAAAATTTGAAAAATTTGTACATAAGTAATGTGAAAAAAGTTTCAGACCCATTTGACTTTCCAGTTAAAAAATCTAAATTCACGCACTACAACCAAAGTTTCTGTTTTTGATCTGCACATAGTAAACAAGCAATCTAACCATCCTAAAACCAAAGCTTGGCACATTATTTTTATAATACAATGAATATATACAAGGGGATAATTATTTACAGAGAATCTTCCATGAAAAATTCTACATTGTTTCCGTGAGCATGAACACAAGTGCTCAAGGTCGACTCTCACTTCTTCAATGCATAACTTTCCAATCGCTTCTCTTTTCGAAAAACTTTTTAGGCATGAAAGGCAAGTAATTTTTTTGTATTTTCATTCTTTTAAATTTTTTTGTATGTTTCACCCACAACTAAACAGAAACAAAAAGGAAATACAAAATCTACTTAGCGAAGAAAGCAAACAAGCACACACGAGAATATGAACCCCACGCTATTGCTCCCCGGCAACGGCGCCAGAAAAGAGCTTGATAAACCCCAAGTGGAAGGAATCATCGTAGCACTTTCCGAAGGTGTAAGTGATAAGTATGGAGTGTCGAACTCACAAGGAGCTAGAGGTAAGATCAATATTCTCTCAGGACCTATCTACCACTGATACGACTCTACGTGCACCGAACGTTTTACTTCCAACTAGAAACGGGAAATAAAACTACGTTGTGGGTATGAAGAGGATAACTTTGCATGATATCGGAGAGCTAAAATATAAAAGTAGGTGCTGTTATCATAAAGTTAGAATATATTACTAAATAATATAAATAGCAAGTGTGGAATAATGGTGGATCGGTGTGCGGAATTGTCCTATGCAATTGTTAACAAGACCGGTAATCCCTATTGGAGTTTCATATGAGGGAGAGGCATAAGCTAACATACTTTCTCTACTTGGATCATATGCACTTATGGTTGGAACTCTAGCAAGCATCCGCAACTACTAAAGATCATTAAAGTAAAAGCCAACCATAGCATTAAAGCATCAAGTCCTCTTTATTCCCATAAGAAACAATCCCTCTTACTCGGGTTTGTGTTTCAGTCACTCACCAACCCACTATAAGCGAATCATGAACGTATTGCAACACCCTACAGCGGGAATCCTTCACGCTTGCAAGACACAGAGGGCACCATAGGACAACACAAAAGTAAAACATACAACTCATACCAATCTAGATCAACAATCAACCCAAAGACAAAAGATATCTACTCAAAACATCATAGGATGGCAACACATCATTGGATCATAATATGTGGCATAAAGCACCATGTTCAAGTAGGGATTACAGCGGGTAGCGGGAGAGTGGACCGCGTAAAAGAGATGGGGATGGTGATGATGATGGTGATGTTGATGAAGACGATCACCGTGTCGATGATTCCCCTCTCGATGGCACTCCGGTGCCACCAAGAGAGAGGAGGAGAGGTTCTCCCCCTTGTGCTTCCTCCTCCATGGCCTCCACCCTCTGGTCCTTGGCCTTCATGGTGATGATGGCCCCTCCTGGATACTCCTCCATGGCCACCGGTGATGATGGCCCCTCCGGCAGGGTGCCAGAGAGGGCCTAGATTGATTTCTCGTGGCTACAGAGGCTTGCGGCGGCGGAACTCCCGATATAGGTTATTTTTCCGAGGTTTATGTATTTTTTGGAATTTTTGGCATCGGTCTCACGTCAAGGAGGTGCCCTAGCTGTCCACGAGGCAGGCCCACGTGCCACAGGGGTGGGCGCGCCCCACCCTCGTGAGCAGCTCGGGACTCTTTTCCGCCCAACTCCGATACTTTTTGGTCTTCTTTTGGTCCATAAAAATCATCAAAAATTGGCACGTCAATTGGACTCCGTTTGGTAATCCTTTTACGCAAAACTCAAAAACAAGGAGAAAACAGAAACTGGCACTGGGCTCTAGGTTAATAGGTTAGTCCCCAAAATCATATAAAATATCATATAAATGCATATAAAACATCCTAGAAGGATAGTATAATAGCATGAATACTTCATAAACTATAGATCCGTTGGAGAGGTATCAGACGTTCACATAACACCACTAGAGGCTAGACAACATACATCTCATCAAATTATCGAACGAATACCAAATTCACATGACTACTAATAGCAAGACTTCTCCCATGTCCTCAGGAACAAACGTAACTACTCACAAAGCATATTCATGTTCATAATCAGAGGGTATTAATATGCATAAAGGATCTGAACATATGATCTTCCACCAAATAAAGCAACTAGCATCAACTACAAGGAGTAATCAACACTACTAGCAACCTACTAGTACCAATCCCGGACTTGGAGACAAGAATTGGATACAAGAGATGAACTAGGGTTTTGAGAGGGGGTGGTGCTGGTGAAGATGTTGATGGAGATTGCCCTCTCCCAATGAGAGGAGCGTTGGTGATGATGATGGCGATGATTTCCCTTCCCAGAGGGAAGTGTCCCCGGTAGAATAGCTCTGCCGGAGCCCTAGATTGGTTCCGCCAAGGTTCCGCCTCGTGGCGGCGGAGTCTCATCCTGAAAGGTTGCTTATGATTTTTTCCTTGACGGAAGACCTCATATAGTAGAAGATGGCCATCGAAGAGCCAACAGGGGGCCCATGAGGCAGGGGGCGCGCCCTGGGGGGTAGGGTGCGCCCCCCACCCTCGTGGCCAGGTGGGTCCCCCTCTGGTGAACTTCTTCCGCTCAATATTTTTTATTATTTCCAAAAATGACTTTCATGGAGTTTCAGGACTTTTGGAGTTGTGCAGAATAGGTCCCTAATATTTGCTCCTTTTCCAGCCCAGAATTCCAACTGCCGGCATTCTCCCTCCTTATGTAAACCTTGTAAAATAAGAGATAATAGGCATAAGTATTGTGACATAACATGTAATAGCAGCCCATAATGCAATAAATATCGATATAAAAGCATGATGCAAAATGGACGTATCATTACCCACGCTCGTATTGATGAGAATCCCGTGATAAGGGGACACGATCTCTGCTTCGACAAGATGTGCCAAGAAAATTGCCTTGCAATATGTGCAGTGGATGGTTATGAAAAATGATTCGAATAATGACCGGACCGTGGTGTGATGTCATGTTGCATTATGTGTCAGCAGATTAGATTTGTGGAAGTATTATTCTCTCTACGGTGGTATGTGGAATTTGTTTTGCAGAGCCGGACACTATCCTTGTGTTCAAAATCTTATATGGAATATTCGGAGGAGGAACCCACCTTGCAATGCCGAAGACAATCTGCGCGCCGGACTCATCGTCATTGAAGCGTGGTTCAAGGGCTACTGAGGGAGTCTTGGATTAGGGGGTCCTCGGACAGCCGGACTATATTCTTTGGCCGGACTGTTGGACTATGAAGATACAAGATTGAAGACTTCGTCCCGTGTCCGGGTGGGACTCTCCTTGGCGTGGAAGGCAAGCTTGGCAATACGGATATGTAGATCTCCTCCGTTGTAACCAACTTTATGTAACCCTAGCCCCCTCCGGTGTCTATTTAAACCAGAGGGTTTAGTCCATAGGACAACAACAATCATACTATAGGCTAGCTTCTAGGGTTTAGCCTCTACGATCTCGTGGTAGATCAACTCTTGTAATACTCATATCATCAAGATCAATCAAGCAGGAAGTAGGGTATTACCTCCATCGAGAGGGCCCGAACCTGGGTAAACATTGTGTCCCCCGCCTCCTGTTACCATCCGCCTTCGACGCACAGTTCGGGACCCCCTACCTGAGATCCGCCGGTTTTGACACCGACAACATTGTCTTAGGACCTACTATATTATCTGAGGTAAAAGAGCATAAAACAAGATAGCCCCTGACTTTCCATTATGGAGAATGGAGATTATCCTGTCTCCAATTCTTGCCTTTCGCACAATGTTGCTTCCGAGAACCTCCTTAGGACTGTCCATACATTTTTTCCATTCTAAGATTAGCATTTGTTCACCGGTTTTAGAAATCCGGTATGGACATGTGAGATTCGTAGGATGACCTGGCTGTATGTTCGAAACATCAAGGCGACCATTCTGATACATCAAGTGAGGCACACAATCCATCGGGATTCTCTGATGAAAAACATAGTAATAACTTCGTAGTTAGCAATGATGTACTAGTTTTAGAAGTATGCAAAAGATGCACGGATGTCGTAATAGTAAAAAATCTAACCAGCATACCTCCATGGAAGTTATCGTGGTTCAACACGTGCACTAGTGGCACGTATTGACCATAATTTGGAGGAGTTCGATAAAAGGCATTGTAATTCTCAAGATAAGTACAATATGCGACCAAATGACTTATCTCCTGATAAGTTAACTTAGAGCCATCGGTGTAGTTGGTTCTGTCTAACATGTTCCGCACAAGCTATCAATGGAAATAAGCTGTCAAATATTTTGAATAAACAATATAAATTACTTATAACTATGTTTGAGGAACTCACATAGCGGTTGAATTGGAAGCGTATCAACAAGGACCCAAATGTCCAAATTGTCTTGGTCGATGTCAGGATCACCAAGATCCATGGTGACAAACATACCCTCTTGAAAACTATACATCTTGCAAAGTGCTTCCCAACCCAAGCAACTAAAATGGGATACGCTCTCAGAATTGTATAGATTTACCTCAAAATCCATACCATGATGGGTCCTTAGGTTAATTTTCTTTGTTTCATTCCTCTCATGATCTTCAAAACCCATCCTCTCCAAGACATAGCGTCTTGCATGGCATGGGATAAGCTAGTTGAATTGTAAAAGACGAAAATTACACGTTGAAGTAGTAGAAGTCGAGCTTAATTACGAAAAAACACTTTGCGTCGTAGCTTACCGTATCACAATCGAAGGCCTCCTCGAGCTTAATCTTTGAAGCTACCGACCTTCGTCCGGTGAGGCTGTCGCAGAAACCCCGATTGTCGCCGCACCAGGAGCACTCCCCGGGACCTTCTTCGTCCGACGACATTTCCTATGTTCATAATTCAAAGATTAAACTTGTACAATTAAAACTCTCAGCTTGTTCATTATTCATCACGGGTTGACTATCAGTCTGCCGAGTCTTCACTACAAAAAAAGACACTTTCGTGATGATACGTGTTTGTCATAGTAGGTTGCGTTTTTTGTCATGCATGTACATCCATGACAAATTTATGACAGAATCAAGATAGTCATACACTGTCTTTGTCGTAGAAGTGTTCCATGACATTACCAAAATTATCATCACGGAAGTGTCCACTTCCTTGACGATAAATCACGCGTCACAGAAGTGCTTTCGTCAAGGGTGACCAACACGTGGCATCCGCCGTAACGGAACGCCGTTAAGCTATCGGGCCCGGTTTTGGATCCGATAACCCGTTAACAGCCCCGACCAATGGGGATTTTCCACGTGTAAAATCATCATTGGCTAGAGGAAACACGTGTCGACTCACCGTTGGGACAGATGTCATCCACTCATTGGACACAAAGCGCCTATGATACGTCGACACATGGCACGGCCCAACAGAGGCCCATTCCTATGAAAAGGACGGCCTGTTTGACTTGGTCAAAAGGTGGCGGGCCGGCCCACGACAAGCCTGTTAACGGCCTGTTCGCATATAGCCCATTTACAGCCCGCTAACCCAGGGCCCGTTTATGGCCTAACCGAATTAGGCCCAGTAGCGTCATCTAGGCCGTCCAATATAATTCCAGCTCGTTTTAACATCCGGCCCCATGTATGGCCCATGACGTCTTTCGGCCCATATGAGGCCCTTATTACTCTCGGCCCATTAACGACCCGTGGTAAAACTGACCCGTAATGAACAGTGTATCACTTTATACCCATTAACGGCCCATGGTGACACTGGCCCGTAATGAACATTGTATCACTTCATACCCATTAATGGCCCATTATTCCGTTGGGCCGTTTCCATCCCATGTTATCTTTCGGCCTTCTCGGGGACCATTTATTCTTGGGCTCATTTCCAAATTCGTTTACTTATGGCCCATTACTGTCATTTTCTACTTGTGGGCCAAATTCAGCCCGTGGTTACAGTCGGCCCGTTTGTGGCTCGTTAATACGTTGGACCGTTTTCATAGCGTCATCAAAATATGGCCGATTAACGACGGCCCGTTATGGTCGGCCCATGAACGGACGATTTCAACTGCCCATTTACGACCATAATGTGGGCTGTTATTGGCCCATGTTTGGCCAACCGATCATAAGCCCGTAGAAGGCCCATTGATGATATGGCCCATAGAAGGCCCATTGTGTCTACGGCCCATACAAGGTCCATTGTTTCTACGCCATGTAGAAGGCCCATTGTTTCTACGGCCCTTAGAAGGCCCATTGTTTCTACGGCCCGTAGGAGGCCCATGTTAACTACATGCGGTGGGCATCAAAGTTATCGCCACCGGTGCAAATTTAGGGAACACCCTACACTATACAAAAATGGCTTGCTGTTTTCTTCAGCCGGTGGCTGCACGTTAAGAACAAATTTTGTATCGCACCAAAACAAATTACAACTATAAAACAAAAGGAAGGTTGGCATAAAAGTTAACCGTCTAGCAGATAAATGCACCACCAGAAGTTCAGAAGCTCAGTTCATTTGACACGACTGTTACGTTTTCATGCTGTATTGTCCGATGGAGCACCATAACCTTCGCCTTTAGTTCTCCTATACTGCTGAACAACATAGCAAATGTCTGATAGTCTGGTTTCAAAACCATGCATATCTTGACAACATCGAACAATGTCTCTCCTTGTTTCACAAAGGGCCTCTGTTAGGGAATGGACTTGTGTCTGGAGCACAGATACAACATTGTTTTGAGCTTGCATATCTTGATCATGAGGCAGTTTGGACGAGATTGCCTTAACAACCAACCCAATATTACGCAGGAACGTGCTTTTGGCACTGTTAGTGGACAAATCTTGACCCAACTGCGACAAGAGGCGACATTGCGGTTATAGTTGCCTCGCCACCTTCAGAAGGTGGCGGTTCCACCATTTTTTCCATAGCTCACTGAAAAGTTGTGGTTTTACATTAGTAGTACTAGAAGAGAAGATATTAAGGAGGCAACAAAACCAAACAAAATAGCTTTGGTCTATATACAGAACTTATTCTGGTGAACCCATGTAAAATAATAGTTGCATTTTATTGCAAAGTACATAATAAAACAAGGTCCCAAACATATGACCATGTACCATCACTAATGTATTGTCTATTTCTTCACATTGTATTGAGGGCTAAGGATAAAGAGACGAAGTTTATAATACGGTAAGCATAGTATGACATCATTCATATCACAAAACAAGCGAGAACGAGACAAGCGAGCAATTGTAACGTTGTGTGGGCAAGTCCAGTACGGAACTAGATTACAGGTCAAGATCAAAGGAACATCACTCCTCTCTTTTAAACCTTGTAAGGTGCAATGATACGCTAAGACAATTGTGTATAAAATTGAAAAGAGTAATAGACATTGGCTGCAAACCATGCAGTTCAAGGCACAAGTCGAGTAAGTAGTAGTTAAAAGGCATGAGGATAACAATGCTTTGGCCGATGTAGTCATGCCCTTCTTCTTCTTTGGTGTGACAGTCCTTGAAGATTTCCACAGCATTTGGTTCAGGTACTTTTTGGTCCTTGCGGGCTTTCCTCTGCATTTGGAACAAGTCAAAATAGATCTCGATAATATGGTACAATGAAAAGAGTGAAACAATGACTAATTACAAGAGCCTCGAAGTGTGCAATATAGCTACGAGATTCCGTAAATGCATTGGAATTTCACTTTTCGTGCAGTTGGCCTTGTTCTTTGAACAGTTCACCTACAAGAATATAGATTTGTGTGGCACATGCGTAAATAGGACTTCAACATGTGATCCGATGACATATATATAATGTACACAGTACTTGGATCGAACCAAAGTGTTTAACGAGGCCTCTCCGGTCTTCATCGGATATATTTTCCACTAGAGATGTTTGGGCAAGTTCACCGTTAGCCTTGCCTTCAAAGTGAGTTTTCCTCAAGTTATCTGAATCTTGTCATGAGCAGACTTGAAAACATGGGTGCAAGCTTGTCTGGTTGCATCGTCTTGGCTATCCAACTTGAACCTCATCTGTTGAAAATTATGGGAGTCTCATTATCAGCAACCTAGGAAGTATTGGACAGAGCAAGATGATATTACTAGTTTCCATACATAACCATACTTACAAATAAATGGTCGAGGAAGGTGTTGAACTGGGTTTCGTCTTTGTCATTCTGTCTTTGAATCCATGTTGGTAGGATACGTACATGACACCTAACAGCAACCGCTGCCTCGATACTAACTTGGTGACTCAGAAGCATCACGTGGCCTTTTTAAACCTGCCTCAAATTGGATCTGCATTCTTCCTCCTCTATATTTAGTTAACCTATCGAGCATTATCCCTGATGTTTGTTTCCTCTTGCGCCTAGGTGCTAGTCCAACAACAAACATAGGAAGTGTTAGTGTACATCAAACTGTGAGACTACATACAAAGAAGCATGCAACTGTAACATGACTCCAGCAACTACCTTCTTGCTGTTGAAGCTCACAAAGTTCATCTGATCTTGCCAACTTATCTTGTGTCAAGAGTGCTTCGGAAGTAGTGTCAGGTGGCAAGGGAGCTTGGGAACGTCTTTGCTAGGCTGAGTTAATGAGCGAGTAAATCATGCAACCGGTGGTCTTGTGGAAGGTGTTGCAACAACTAGAGTTGTCTCTCGCTTGTTTGGTGGCAGCTATTTGTTTACATTTGGCTTGTTACGCAGCTCGTGTAGCATGGGATACCCTGTTTGTACAATTTTCTCGCTAGACTTTGACCTTCTATTGCACCATCGGTACCAGTGAGAATCTGCGGGATCGTTGCACTTCCCTTTCCACGTCGTTCTGTCTTGCTTCCTCTTTCTACGTGCCATGTTAAGTCAAGCCGACAAGAAAAACGAATAACAATTTAGTTCTTCGTAACATATGTACTTTGATGTAAGAACATGGTGTGATAGATGATATTGTATGTTCTAGAAAGCAGAACATGTGTCTTAGTCACCAAAGATAATGTTTAAAGTAAGCAGATGCAATTCAACAAAATTAGAAGCAATACAAGCTAGACATCATACATAACATGCGACCACATATAACAGTGCCAAGTTAGAGGGAGCACCTTTGATGGTGCACTAAGGGAGACGTGCTCATCACCAACACAGCTACGTTGAGTGTCTATGCATGTGTTGTCTTGGAAATCATCTTGGGGGGATGGAGGAGTAGAATCTGTAGAGGCCCTCCATTTGGAAGGAGCACCTTCATCCGCTGCCTTGCTAACTTCCTTCCGCTTTATTGATTTTGAATTGTCATGTAAAACCGACAAGAAAAAGCAACAAAATTGACTCTTCAGAACTCATTTGTGCATGATACTGACAATTACTACTTTGATGTAAGGCAAACACATGATTCCAGGATGGAATAATACGAAAAACAGGACGACATGGCATATTCACAACTGTTTGTGTAAACTAAGCAGAAACCATTTCACCAAATAAGAAGCAATGCAAGCTAGACACCACGTGAAAGATGCAACCAATATGACTCTGCCAAGTTAAAAGTGTCCATCATAAATGGCATTTCAACAAATTAGAAGCAGCGCATGCTATAAATCATACCAAAGATGCAACTAATATCACATCGCATATCTTTGAAGGTGTCTCGTCATATTGATTTATGCGGGATACAAAAACAATAGTTTTATGTGAGGACATGCTTAATGAGATGATGTACTATGTACTAAATACAGGAAGGCATGTCACATTAACAGGTATAATGTATAAGCTAAGCAGAATAGCACATGAAGTTTAACCAGATTGGAAGAATTACAATCTAGACACCATATGCAACATGCAACCACATATCACGCTGCCAAGTTGGAGCAAGCACATGCGATGCTATTGTAGGGGAAATGCGGTAATCAACTACAGAGCTACGTTCACTATATTCATCTAGCCTTGCTGTTTCTTGAGAATCATGTCGGGAGGCTGACGCTGCATTCTTTAAATGTGGAGTAATCCACTTGCCTGACTGCCTCATCATAAGTGATTGATGAGGGATACACAAGAACATTAGTTTCATGTAAGAACATGGTTAATACATAGATGTACTAGTATGTACCAAAAACAGAAAGGCATGTCATATTCAAAGGTATAATGTGTAAGCTAAGTAGATGCAATTTAACCAAATTGGAAGCAATACAAGCTAGACATCCGGCTGGAGTGGTGAGCATGATCATCTAGGACCTGAGAGCCTGGTGGGAGGTGGGCTGCTTCGCCACCATTGCGGCTTTTTAGTTGGCTTCCAGGTGATGCCTCTCTTTGCTGGGCTTGTCACTGGCTCAGCCAGTGCCCTGACTAGTTATTTGTCTTCTGGTGCTCACGGGATGGTGGTTCATGTAAAAAATATATTTCCTTATCTTAATAAAGATCGACTTCGGCCTTTTGAATACAAGCTAGACACCATATGCAACATGCAAACACATATGACACCGTGAAGTTAAATAAAGCACCTGGGATGGTGGTTCATGGCGAGCGAGATCATCAACTCCAGAGCTACTTTTACCGTCTCCATCTCGACCTTTGCACCCTTTATAACACTGAAACGTGTCTTGCCTAAGCCCGAAGAAATATGGAGCTGCTTCTCTCTTTTATTTCGTGCTTCTATCAACTGATTGGCAGAGTCTGAAATACCCATGCATAAAAAAACAATAGTGATAGTATGGGTGAAGTGTGTGCAGAACTAAAGCACTTTAAAAGTAGCAGACAGCAGGTGGCTGAAAAATAAATGACAAGAGACATATGATATCTCTACAACATTGCCTGGCAAACAAAATTAGATTCTACTCCGTATGATTTTGTAATATATGAGCACAGGGATGGCTAGGAAATGCAGGTACTCCTCCAGCACACGACCACATGTGGTCATGTCAAGATAATAGTCGACTGAAAATAAATAGGCTAGTCGATTTTTTTATTGAACCGTCCGATCTATAAGGAACAGGTAGATGGCCTTCGTCTACCTCCCACCAGTCACTGTTGACGATCTTTCTCGAACCGCCAGCGACCACCGGCCCAGACCCACTGCCTCCACCTGCCCTCCCCTCGACCTCACACCACCGCCGTGCTTGGTAGCACCCCCAGGCCATCCCTTTAATCCTGGCCGACCTCCAGATCAGGCCCCAGTAGCTCTAGGCCCCACACGCCCCTAATATAAACACCGAGGCACTGCTTCCCCGGCGTAATAGGCGGACTAGCGCCTGTTACGCCGGGGAATGCTTTAGTTAATTGGGAATAAACTGACCAGGAATTGAAATTCAGGGGGGCGACGGACCTATAGCTAAGGTGAAATAGTATATGAGGAGAAACCTGTGCATCGCGAGTTACTAGGAACATCTAGTATCAAGAAGAAGAGGTCAATTAGTGTCTTCTGTGGGATGAATACCGTGCAAGCAGACACGTAAGATTTGCATGGATAAGGGAAGAGGATTACCATTTTCGGTTGCCGGTGTGGTCCCCTCCACATGTCGCACCGATCTAATTCTTTTTACCGGGGAAACCGATGTTCTGGAGGGTGCATGTTTGGACGAACCCATGTCCAAATTGTTGACTGTGTTGCCGTGGCCGTATGTCGGCAGAGGGGAAGCAGATCCGAGGCGGTGAAGGACGGCATAGCAGGAACAGCTTCGGTGCAGTGGAGGGTGGCAAAGTTGGAGCGGCAGCGGTGAGGCGCAGGACGGCGTGGTTGAACTAGCTCGGGTACGGATGGCTCGACCTCGGCTTCAACTACTATCTGTGGAGGGCGTTGCGGTTGAGGTTGCGGTGGACGACGACGTCAGGGTATCGGCTCTGGCGTGATGGAGGAGGGCAACGGTTGGATGGGTGGATCGGGGTGGCGGACGGAGGACGCCGGGGTTTCGCGGCTGGTGGAAAGGTAGTTTTTGCGCCCACGGAGTACGAATGGGGAATCGGACGGGTGGGCGGAGAAGAGGAGGAGAACCATGTTTGATGCAGGGACGCGCTTGTTTTTGGCTTTTTTGAACAGAAGATGGGACGCGATTGTTTTGAAATTTGGGGAAAGTACAAACTTTGCCCCCCCCCCTCTTAAATTTCGGACTTACTGCGGGTCGGGGGTAGGATGGTAATCCCAGGTGTCACAATTAGTGGGCAGGAGCAATTTCGGCCGCACGCATGTGTGCTTAGGCAGCCATTGTGTATGAATGTTTTTCGGAGGCGGTTGTGTGGCGTCTAGATGAAGCTACAAACCTACCCCGGTTTAGACATTTGGACGTCGGGCTGGTAGGTTTCACGGGTCGGAGTTATTAGAAAAGTAATTTCCTTTTACTACCAAACATTGGTCTCACGCGGTTTCGGGCGAGTAGAGGCTCTTTTGGCGCTTCGTTCGAAATTTTGAAACACAAGCATTCACGTTTAGAGTACTCTTGAACTTTGAGGATTGACCTAAATAGACAACGTTAAATTTGACCTTGTATGTTTGAAAACCTCATTAAATTATCCGCTTCTTTTTGAAATTTTGACACTTGAATATCCTATAAATATGATTATTTTGGAATGGAGGAGCTAAATTAGAATGCTATTATGTACAAAATCAGAGCAAAGATTGGTGCCCCCATAATTTAGGTATGATTTACAAACGCCATGATATCAAATTCAAATAATTGAATGGACTTCATGTTGAATTCGATTTTTTGAAACCACCTTAAGTTGAATTCAAATGTATGCTAGTTCATAGGTAGCTATTTATAATGTTCATTGTGTAACTTTCGTATGTATAATGTGCTTTACACACACAACATGAACTATACTCACATTTATATTCGATTGCTAAAGCGATGCATTGTCTGGAGTTCAAAATACTAACTATGTGGATCAATTGTATCGCATAATAACATAGACATGCTCATATTCGATAGAATCTAGATGTCTGATGGATCAATGACCGTTCCTTACGCGAATTGCAAATATCATGATCCCATCCTAATATTTGGATACAATTTATATCTTTAATCAATGTGTACACCAGTCTTGTACGTGTAGTTTCACTCTCCGTCGGTGGTCTGTCACACATGCTCACACACTCTCTCCCGAGGTGTCTTTCTCGCACACATGCTCTCGATATAACCCTCCCTCCCTCTCGTAATCATTTACGACTATTTTCACTAACCTTTATCACAAGCACTCTTCCTCTCGCAAGCATACACACGCACAATCCCCATCGACCCTTTCTATATACATAGACCTGCCTACGTGTCTCCTATACGCACATCATCTTTAGGCATGTCTCTCACGCATTGTCTCACACCTCTCTTCCTAATCGACGAGTATGATTCTAGAAGGCATTCTGTAGGATGCCCCTTAAAGTTAGGTTGGATGAATAGTAATATCAGAGATAAAGGGGTTACCTTAGTCCGTGAACCCAGGGTTACAAATCCTAGCCGGCTTTGTCAGTGGACATAGTGTCCTTCACAATTATGCTATCTTTGTCTTGTATGACTAGTCATCCATGGGTCTCCCTAAATGCGTCACGGGCCAACCAATGTGGCGCGGGACGGAACCGAACGAAGGGCCTCACCTCGACCCACCGGACCTCACACGGTGACACACCCTCTACCCCCATGTCTCGTTATCTTCTCACACCCACACATACCAACACAGACACCACACACAAAAAATATATTCTCCTGGTGCCTCCATCCACTCCCTCCTTGCATATACACACTCAAGGGAATCTCTCGCTGTGACGTCATATTCGTCTCTCTCTCTCTAGACCACTCTCATTTCTCGTGCTATCTCTCCCACGCCACCCTCTCGGCCCATCTATCCATGCCTCTCTTGAATACATAATACACACACATACCTCTCTAGGCCCTGCCAAATGCATCAACTACACATTCACACATGTTACATCACGTACCCCATTGATCTAAAAAGCCCTCGCTTCACGTTTATTTCGCATACAACATTCCTTTTGAATAAAGTGTGGCCAAAAAATAATTTAGAATTTCTACATATATACAACATTACAAAGTTATATGGAGGAGTATGAACGCTTGCATTGCATGGTGCCCACAATGATATTTATTTCGCACTGTGAATTTGTATATTTTTATACTATATATAAAGGTAGTCATAATAAAGAGAAACGAAGAGCATCTCTCTCTCCATCGCATACCCCCCCACTACGCCCCTTTTAGGTATGCACACAAACTATCTCCAGGTCCTCTAAAAGTAAGCCCCCAGCACATTCACGCATGCTTCATCTTTCTCTCGCGATATATATAGTGACGATCATTGTATTTGAAGCGAAAGCACGATACGTACATTGGACTTCAGAATCCACTCATTACAGTCACCATTTATGTTTTGTGGTTATTATACAGTCACGGGCTCACCGTACAACTCTGTCTTTGCTCAAGACACGAATAGTTGACCAGTTAAACGCTCCACGCGACACCTCTAGTGTTGCATCACATTATCTCACTAGAATCGGGCCCACCTATCGGCTTGTATCTACTCTACATCTACACTCTTATAAAATACTAGCAAGATGCCCATGCATTGCACGGAACATCAAGATGCATTTGTATGAGTAGTTTATCTTGTGGGAGAAAAGGATGAACAAGGGAATGCCTTATTTGCAAGTATGGAGAGGGGTGTGGGTATCTTTTTGCAAAATTGCCATAGTTTCCTTCCTATCCGTCAGATATAGATCGGATACTCTTATAAAAAGCATAGTCGGTGATGATGGTGTGCCTGCCATCCTGCAATATAGGCCGTCCGATTTATATCTGACGGATAGGAAAGAAACTATGACAATTTTGCCTAAGATGTACCCGCACACCTCTCCACATTTGCAAATAAGGCCTTCCCTCATTCATCCTTTTCTCTCACAAGATAAACTAGTCATACAAATGCATCTTGATGTTACGTGCAATGCACGGGCATCTTGCTAGTAAGAATGAAAACAAACGACAAAAAATATTGGACGGTGGTTGAGTCATGACCCATGAGCTGTGGACAAGGTGGCCTTGTATTGGTATGCTGAGCCGTCTGTTTTAACACACAGGAGCTGGTGTAGTGATTATACACACACGCACGCATGCACACGAACTGCATGCACGCAACACTCACACGAACACATGCACCCACGCACGCATGCAACACTCACACGTACACACGCAGCCACACACGCACACAACACTCACACGCACACACACGCATGCATGCACACACCAAGACACCACACGACCAACACAGTCTCACGCTCAAGTGCTCAACCTACACGTGCATGCGCACACATCAGCCCCGATAGACACATACACAACCAGGTGATTCCAGCGCCGCGGGGTGGAGTCTTGTCGCGCCTGCGTAAATTTGTGTTTATCTGACCTTTTCCCTATGGGAACTGACAGGTGGGACCCACAAGGAACGTGGTCAATTTAACTAGTCAACATGGTGCCACGCAGACTATTTGGTCGGTCAACAGAGTGCAATCCGATGCTGAACAGTGAGTAAGTGACTGTATAATCACCACAAAACGTATATAGTGACCGTAATCAGCTTATTCTGAAGTTCGGTGAACGTATTATGCTTTTCTCTCTGTAGGCCCTCCAAAACTACATCTCTACACGTTCTCGCATGTTACATATAACAACTATGCAATACAGCACTACTACTACACTCTAACACAATAAATCATATGTGTTTTTAGTTTTACTAGATATCATATTGTTACTTAAGTATTCAGTCATACATTATAATTGCCTTTGAAATGTATGGCTAGTATCATATACCGCGCGGGAAAAATCCCGCCCTTTCCTGTTTAATCAGGTTTGTATCGATGGATCATGCGAAACAGCAAAACTATAGTACTATATACAGTACAAGTGACAGTTCACCGGGCGTCGTGTCGTGTACTCACGTGTCGTAAGAGTGGGCGCCGCTTTCATAAATCTTCTAGTCCCTTTTTCCGACATGTGGGGCATCAAGCTACCGGGTCCACGTGCCATACCGGAATACAGTGCAGAGCAGCCGGGGTGAAGCACCCAGTCATGGCGCCAGCGTAGTAATGAGCAATGAGGCATCAAATCACAAAGCTGCACCTTTCCCGCAGTTAAGTTGGAGGGATGAAGTAATAATGCTAAAAAAAGAAGTTGGAGGGACGAAGCAACCATCATTTCACTCGTTGCTGAATCTGCTTCTCCCTCATCTTCTTCAAGTTAACCACGTGTTGCTTCTGCCATTGTTCTGCATCATGTGGGAAGCGGATCGGGTTGGTAAAGCACTGACACGTGGGACCGCATGTTAGCAAACCGCCAGGACAACATCCTCTAAAAATAAGAAACCTCCCCCCGCCATGCGCGCGGCAAAATCACCTTCTTTTTATTAATCTTAATTCTATAATTTTTTAGATCAATATAATTGAGATTTGTATAGATAGCACACAGGAGCAAAACCAAGTGGTACGGGTAAGGGCATCCACAATGTGTAGACAAATGTGAAAATAGCTTTTGGCATCATGGGAACCATTATGGACGGTGTTGCCAAAGCCAAAGGGATGGAACCGAAGCTCCCTAATTGATTGATTGAAGGAATAGAAAAATGCAACGTCTCTCCTCTTTCTCTTGTGCTTGGACGCATGTACAGTATAGAGGACAGAGTCTACTCCCCTGTCCCTTCTATCACAAATCACAAAGCAGTGAGGCGTCAAATCACAAAGCACGGACGAAGCAACCATCATTTCACTCTTCGCTGACTCCGCTTCTCCATCGTCTTCTTCGAGAAACCGTCTCACCGCACTAAGCTGGACGGACGACGCTATTGTGTACGAGTAGTACTAGTACATTTACGCGTACTTTGGTTCAACGGACTTCCTGGATGCAAGTAAGGCGGTTGGTCGGCTTGCAGGTGGCACTTACGAACGACTTACCGTGGTCTCCCTCAATGGTGTTCTCCGTCGAACGCACTTCGCGAAACCACAACGTTCGAGATATCGTCGATGTCACCGCAATGGGGAAGGGAGTCAAACATAGTTACTACCTTCATTTTTTTGTACACAAGGCCAGTATATCAAAATTACAATTCGCAAAAGGCCACTAACACTAATCGAGGCAAAATTGATGGGGTTTGCCTCGTACTAGCAACCAAGGACATTAATATCCCCTGCATGCATGAGGAAGTGAGAAGGTTGGTTTGCTCTTTGGGCTTTGGGCTTTGGAGATGAGGAGTGAGATGGTTAGCTCTTTGGGCTTTGGAGAAAAAATACGCATTAATTGACACGTGAAACGAGGATTTGTATCGATTAATCCCGCGAAGGAAAACCCCGCCTTTCTTTTTTAACACTAGTACTCCTAGTACGTAGTACTACGTACTTATCCTGTTTGGGTCTAGGCCTTGCATTGCCATACTTCGCCACAAATTTTTTCCAAGCTTGCCTAAAGTTTTCAAAATGAAAAGGAAGTACGCTTGCACACGGCTGTCACGGTCGCACCGCACCCTCAAACGGTCACTCCTGCACGCTGCGGTCGCACCGCACCCTCACATGAACAGTCGCTCCCGCACGCCGCAAACCCAACCAAGGGAACGCACCCTCACTGACACATGATGTCGCATGTGAACAAACCAAACTCAGCCATCCTACCACTGACACATAATTTTCTTTCATAGAGTATGTTTATCCAACTGCATGTTGGGGATTATCCGTACGGCCCGTGGGGTGGTCTGTTGGGGAAGAAGAAGAGGCGAGGAAGAAGGGTTAGGAGACGTAGGATATTCATCCAACCGCATGAAATGGTAGACTGACCGAAGTCAGGCGACTTGCATAAAAATATATGTTTTTACACAGCAAAAGATCCATAAAAACAACAACATAAAGAAAAACTATCACTGCTCGTGGAACGAAACGACCTCGTCGTCTTTGGCTGCCGGCGCGAACCAGCTGTAGTTGCCGACGTGTGTCTCTGCACTATGGTTGTCCTCGGCCTCCAGCTACTCGTTCATGCGGAGCGTGCGGGCACTCTGCACGGACAAGAGCACTGCCCAGTTCAAGTCGAGGACGTCCGATTCTGCCTGCAGGAGGGCCTCGATGGTAGTGGCATCCGCACACTCTGCGTCGAGTCGAGCCTCCGCCGCCCAGTTCAAGTCCAGGACTCCGGTTCTGCCTGCAAGAGGGCCTCGATGAGAGCGGCATCCGCGTGCTCCCCGTCGAGTCGAGCCTCTGCCGCCCGGTTCAAGTCCGGGACGTCCGGTTCCGCCTGTAGGAAGGCCTCGATGGCAGCGGCATGCGCGCGCTCCGCCTCAAGTTGAGCCTCCGCCACCCGGTTCACATCCACGACATCCGGTTCCGCCTGCAGGAGAGCCTCGATGGCAGCGGCATGCGCGCGCTCCGCGTCGAGTTGAGCCTCTGCCTCCCGGTCCTCCTTTAGTATCGCCAGGTTGAACCGCTGGTCCGCCTGCACCATGGGGGACTCGGACGCCGGCAAGAAGTCGACGTCCATCGTCTCATACCCATCGGGGGCCTTCTGCGCCGCGACCTCCGCCATGAACATTGGATCGGCTTCCTCCTCCTCGTAGCTTGGCTCCAGAGAACTCGGGGATTGGCCCGTCGCAAAGCGAGCTTGGGAACGGAGGTCTCTGGCGCCGACCGCCGCCGCGATTTTTGCGCAGCGCTCCGGCGTCTGCATCGTGTAATACGTGATCTTGCGGCACACCATGGCTTTCCGGCGAACTAGGGGACGCTTGATGCGGGCTAGGGGATCGAAAGGTGGGGGAAGCGGCTGGAGATTAGGTGTGGTTTTAGGGCAGTGGCTGGCGTAGGCCGAGCAGCGAAGGTTTTGGTGTGAATAGTTGTTCCGGTGACGACCGGTCAATCGGTTTTGACTGTACATCACTCTTGTCGCCCTCGCGTTGCAGCCCGGCACGCTGGACCCTCCACGTTGCTCACCTAATGGAACGTGCTTCGTCTTGCGTTTTCGCTCGCTTGTGGTACCGCAATTGAGAGCAAACCGACGTCCTTCCCCCTCCCCAGCCCACGTCATTTTATGCGGAGTAAATAAAAACAGAGGGAGTATACTACGGATGAGGATCCCCTGACGTGGCCGAACCCATTGAGTAACTGACATGCGGGGCCTAGCAAGCATGGGGTCCGCCAGTAAGTGACCGAAAGGGAGGGTAAGGCAGGGATACGTATGTGAAAAGGAGCTTGCAATGATATAATTTTCACATTATACATCTCATGTACTATTAATCTTGTCAATAGTCAAATGCGGTTTTGAAAAACGCATTAGAGCATGGTTAATAATATAGCCAGTTGATGGCTATAAGGAACTGCCATGTCATCTATAGCCATCATCTATTATGGGCTATAAGGTTGGCTATTTCCCACAAAAAAAATTATAAGGTTGGCTATTGTATTAGTACTTTTTTCCATCTCCTCTCCATCTCTTTCTTCATATTTATTGTACGTATTTAACTAGGAATGCGTATATAGCTAGGCTCTTGCATGAGAGCTCACTCACCTTACTTTTTCACATCTCTCTCCTCCACATAGGCCCTATATAAATGGAAGGAGGGAGTACAACTATGAGCACTGCATACTCTAGTACAGATGTTGTCAGTACTCCACTAGTACTATTGGATAGGGAGCTTAAAAAAAGTTACTATTGGACTAGCTATACGTGGCGAAATCCTAGTAGGAAGAGCATGTGCGAGAACAAGCACATTCACGTGGTTGAAAACCAATTGGAAACCATCTCGAGTACAAATCTAGGAGCATGTACGAATCTAACAATATTGATTGGGCGTTGTTGAATGTTGATACTTTTTTTTATCAAAGTAGAGATACTTTGACTACACATAAAACTTATATCTAAACTAGAAAGGATAGGAGGGAGTATATTGTACGTTCAAAAACGAAATGAACATTGAATACCCTTTATATATGATTTGCAGATGCTATGATCACTGGTTCAAAATTTTGAATCCGCCTTAGGTACCACACATGCCCCCACTCGTTCTCTCTCGATTTCATCTCGGGGTCCGGAGATCGATTGAAAGAGGACTAGGGTGGGTAGAATACGTTCGTTTCGCTTATGAACGTACATTATACTCCCTCTGATCCACAGAGACCCCCCCCCCACCTGCGAGTCATTTCTATCATAGAAACAGACCAAACCTTTATCTCCTTGCACGACACGCAATTGATCTCTGAACATCAATCGATCTCGTCAACATGTGTTGGGGCATGCATGAACGGAATGGGATGCCAAAACTAAGACGCGAAGTGACACGTAGTGGAGGCAAAGTGAAACTTCAAACGAACCGTTTGTTTGTATGCATGTCGGACAAATTACAAATAAACATTGGAAATACAAGCATGGTCTAGGCCCACATGCGAATGATACTCGGCAGAATGTTCAAATGAGGCATGCGGGAGGATGGACTCGACCGGAGGGCGACATGATCGATGGAGAAGAGGGTTGGAGATGAATGAGAAATAAGCAAACGCCACAGGGTTATACTTGACCGGCTCAAATAAATAATAAGTTGCCTCGCTTGGCCTACATAGTGAAAGGCCTAATGCGCAACGCGGAGCACTGACGCTCGAATATGGCCGGGAAAACACGGAAACTGACATGTGGGGCACACCTGTCGGGACGACATAGCACAAACTAGTCCAATGGGGGAGCTAGCCCATGACCTCCTCGCCACCGGCAACCGTTCATCTGGACACGGCGACCATGGTGAGCGACACACTCATCATCGCTAGACACGGCCGGTTTTAGTGTGCCGAGGGTGGCGTTAGTGTTGTGGCATGACCAACAGCTAGTATGTTTGGTTTGTGCCCAAGGTTGCCCCATCAAAGCATTGGGTAGCCAAAATTTTGGTTGAGGTTTTGGTTGCCCATGATTTGGCCGACATCGGCAAGAAAAATGAACTAGAGTTGGCTAGAGTTCATTGGCATGCCAAAAAAATGGCAACCATCCATTTTTGGGTCATGACCAAAACCTCAAAAAAATGGCAACCATCCAAACAAAGACAAATCTTTGGGTCATGACCAAAATTTTGGTAACGTGCACTTTGGCCACAATCCAAACACAGCCCAACACCCGGCTCGTCGAGGATGCACGGGGCGCCGGGACGCGTCCGCGGAGTGGTGTAGCGGAGCCAACAACATCCTCAGGACCTGAGACCATGCCGGGTCGTCTTGCTTTTTCAATGACATGCGTCGATCGCATGTGAGAAAAGGGCATCTCCAACGTTGCCACGACCGCAGCTGACTACCCTGGCACACCAAAAACCCTCGTCCCTCGCGCCGCCGCGTGGTGTGATCCCAGCCGGCGCTAGCTGCCCGCATTCATGTCATCCGTCCGTATGCTGTCGTTAAGAGGCTCGGTGCCCGAGGAACCAACTCTGGAGACTTAATGATGCACCAGGACGCTTGGCCTCACCGGAATGCGCTACTTAAAGTGGCAACACCAAGCTAACCTCCACACCATAGCGCATCGTCCTCCTACCTGGCACCACATCCGCCATGACTGCAACCGGGAACGCTCTGCGGGAGAGCTTGTCTTCGGGGATGGAGCTCGAGGTCGCCGCCCTCGCTCAAGTTGCGGCACAAGCGGTGGCCACGCTGGCGGCCGATGACGGGAGCACCGTCAGCCACGCGTCCTACTTGCCGTCGTCCAACGTCCGGTACCGCCGAGGTCGGGGACTCCTCCGAGGATGACTAGGGCATGGGAGGCGGCAGGGCATGGTGTACCAACTGGCCGGTCCGTCTCCCGTGTTCTACTTTTCCTCACCGGAGACGACACCTTCACTTCACGGGTCTTGAACCCCGCCCTCGTACAAGGAGATCGCAGATGGAGGACGTCGGTCGCCACCATAGAATAGGTTTAGGGTCGGGTTTGTTTTATTTTTCTATCCTATAAAAGTTCGAAATGTAATGAAAATCTGTCGTGTTTGCATTAATCTCGGCCGGTGTATATGAACTTTCACAATAATATAGTATATTGTAGGAGTACTAGCAAGATGCCCGTGCGTTGCATGGAAGATCAAGATCTTGTGGGAGAAAAGGATGAACGAGGGAAGGCCTTATCTACAAATGCACATTCACGCATTTCACATTTTTCTACATCTATGGGAACCTACGAAAGGGTTAACGTAAATTGCCTCTCTCTCTCCTCCTCTGATTTTCATTGTGGTGGGCCCCTCCCTCCCCCCAATCTACAATCAACAGCTCACACGTTTCACATTATGTTAATTACGTCACTGGGACTACGTAGGTGTAGCATTACTCATCCTAAAAAATCCAACTAGGAAAACCATCCAGCATATCGCGTGGGAAAAGACCCGGCCGCGCCGTTTTAGTCGGGATTACCAGATTACTAGTAGTAGTACCGATGGATCGCGCGAAGCAACAAGTTTTTTTTGAGGGGGCGAAGCACCTAGTTTAAAAGGAAACAAGGCGGTACACTCACAGCACCCCTGTCATGGTCGCATTGCACCCTACACACGTTTGGTCCTGCAGACAGCTCACGCAAACGGAACGCGCTTAGGCTTGCCTCTTCACTAACAAGTGGGACTGCACTTGGAGAAACCGACCATGCGCCAACATCCCCCCGCCCACTGCGCGAAAATTCTCCCCCCACCCAAAAATTCCCCCCTAATCCTAGATTCAACCGCCCTTCGGCCAACTAGCCAATAATATTCCCCAAACCCCCTTCCCCCGTCCCCCTCCACTCCATTCGCTCCGCCAAAGCCGCCATCCCCCCCACGCCGATTACGTTGGTGCTGCGGTTCATCGAGGGGACGCACGACGATCCTCTCACTCCCACAAGACGCTCTCAGAGATCGTCCTCTAGCCGCCGCCATCACCGTGGCGACGTTCTTGTGGAGGCGCAGGTGGTCGGCCCGCCAACGCCGGGCGACGTTAGGTGGAGACGCCTGACGGTCAGCTTCTCCCACGGTACACGCATTCTAGACCGAGGCCCCGTGCATGTCGGTGTAGCGCCGAATGTTAGGCGATAGACGCCGTTAATCTCACTGTTTGCGAAGTAGTTTACAAATCAATATGTTGTGCTTAAGAAGCTTCCTTGCCTGATTCTGCACTCAATCTGCTTAGCTGAGATGGCATGCCAAGGCCGATTAGTTGCTAAAATATCCTGCCATATATTTATTGTGACGTAGATTGCCATGGTCTAGTAGCCAATCTGTTAGGTGAAATAGCTCTACACTGTTTTATACTTGATCTTTGTTGCTGCGATGGCCTTCGATAGTTCGATGGCTGTGTGCTCGGCCTCATTGACTGCTGAAACAGCCTGCCATAATTTAGCACTCAAATATGTTTGCTGAATTAGCTTTACATATATTTCGTTACTTAGATCTGCTCGTCCAAATATCTTGCCATAGCTTTAGACATCGACCTAGGTATTTTCTTCTGGACTTCATAAAAAAGCATATATGTTTTTCATGTAATATCTAGTAGAAGAACTAATTTGTATGTCTAACAGATGGATAGGACTTGGATAACTTATGTTCGAAGATTCTCCGCTGCATATGTCGAGGGGGTTGAAAACTTCATGTACTTTATCAGAGCTGAGTACGGTGGTCCGAAATCAGATGTGCTCTGCCCTGTAGCAGTTGTATGAATTCAGTTACAAGACCCCAGTCAACTGTGCAAAATCATCTACACTTGTATGGGATGTCGGTCACATATACTAGGTGGGTTCATCATGGTGAAGCTGTGAACATCAATGTTATTGACTACGTGGAAGCAGCAGATCACCATCTTGATCTGCCTGATGCTCAGGTGGAAGAGGAGGAGGAGGAGGCGGTGGCGGAGCCAGTGAGTTTGACCAACATTGAAACAATGCTACGAAATGCTCATGCATTCTGTGAACTTTCACCTGTAGAAGAAAAACGGAGGGCCCGCATGTTGGAACAATGCAACATGGCTGTCACCCCAGGAAATAAGCTGTCAGTATTCTCAGCTATTGTCACCTTTCTTCAGGTTAAGACATCTAAGCGGATGACCAACAAATCATTCGATGCGATGTTGGCTGCTTTCCGCAAAGCTTTCCCAGATGCGTCTGAGCTGCCACACACATACAGTAAAATGAAGAATTTCCTTCATGTAGTTGGAATTGGATATGATATGATCCATGTTTGGAAGAATAATTGTGTTCTGTTCTGGAAGGATTATGCCAACTTAAGTGAATGCCCGAAATGCAAATCATCAAGATGGAAAGATGGCGATGCTTTGAAGAGGATTCCTCATAATGTTCTGAGACATTTTCCAATTACACCAAGATTGCAGAGGTTGTTTCATGATCTTTGAAACAAGAGAGGATGTCTTGTGGCATTCTAGGAACTAGGATTTGAGAGATCGAGAATGTAATGAGCCATCCATCTCATGGTAGTGAGTGGAAAAGCTTCAATCGGAAGCACGTAAGCGTTTCTTCTTGACCGAGAAACATTAGACTTGGCTTAGGTTCAGATGGATTTAACTCATTTGGCCACTAGAGCGCCACATATAGTAGGTGGCCAGTGCTTGTTATCACTTACAACATGCCTCCAAATGTCTGTACCAAAGAATCAAACTACATGATGGCCTTGCTCATCCCAGGTCGAAAAAGTCCTGGAAAGGATTTTGAATTGTTCATGGAGCCTCTTGTGGAAGAACTTCAACAGATATGGAGGGGTGTTCTCACTCGAGACCTATATAGCAGCCCACCAGCTGATTTCTTTCTGCGTGCTGTTATAATTTGGTGCATCCATGATTATCTGGCTTTGGGCACTATGTCAGGGCGAACGACACATGGTTACAATGCATGTGTTCGCTGTGACAGGAATCCGGTGTCATACGCAATACTTGGCAAGATCTGTTACATTGGACACCGCCGTTTTCTTGCCAAGGACAAGCCACATCCTAGAAATACCAAAGACATGTGTTCAATGCAAAGCATGAAAACCGTGATGCGCCAAAGAGGCTCACCGCCGATGAGTTGCAAGTGGAATTAGAGAAGGTCAGGCATATTACACTAGGAAACCATCCTGATAATGGTAGCGGAAAAGGAAGCGTGGCGAGCGGAAGAGAGATTATTGTTTACCCGCAGGTCCACTTTGTGGGACTTGGAGTATTGGAAAGATTTTGATCTGCGGCCTAATCTTGATGTGATGCACATCGAGAAAAATATATGTGACAACATTATCAGCACACTTCTTAATATTGAAGGCAAGACGAAAGATACCTTAAAATGTAGGATTGATTTGACACACCTGGGTATCAGAAAGGATTTGCAGGTGCAAGATGAAGGTAAACCACGGGATATGGCACCAGCTGTGTACGTCTTGGACAAGATAAAAATAAAAGAATTCTGCAAGGTCCTGTCACGTGTGAGATTCCCACATGGCTTTGCTTCCAACCTTGAAAGGAGAGTCAGTGCAGATGGAGACAAGGTACAAGGGTTGAAAACTCATGATTGCCACGTCCTACTTCAAAGGGTTTTACCTGTTATCCTTAGAGGATTGGGCCGCCCTGACTTATACAGAGCAGTTGTAGAGTTGGGACAATCTTCAGGGAACTCTGCAGTAGAGATATCAGGATAGATGCTTTGATGCGTCTTAGAGACAAGATACCAACTATCCTATGCAGCCTTGAGAAGATATATCCTCCATCCTTCTTTGATGTGATGGTGCATTTGGCTGTTCATCTACGTGATGAGGCACTACTTAGAGGTCCAGTACAGTATGGCTGGATGTACCCTATTGAAAGGCGGCTAGGCACTTTCAAGGGCTATGTTAGGAATAGAGCTAGACCCGAGGGTTCCATTGTAGAGGCCTGCATTGCTACAGAAGCATTGACATTCTGCTCAAAATACATTGAAACAGCATATTAGCTTAGCAAAGACGTGGATGAAGACAATCCCGGGCTCAATGTTTTCGATTATTCTGTTCGACTTACAGGGAAGATTCGACAAGAGGACAAACCTAAAGATTTGGAAAAAATGGTTTGGTATGTGTTGAATAACTGTCCTGAGATACTACCTTATATCAAGTAAGTGCTAAGTACTACAGCTTATACATCATAATCTACTAAACTTGCAACACATTCTTATATATTTAGATCTTTGACGCGATCACTATGTTGTGCAACATCTACAAAAAGAAGTTACTGGCGCAAAATCCAAGAAACATTGACAAACTGGTTATGGAAGGATTTGCGAAATGGTTCAAGAGCCATGTAAGATTTTGAATTGCACTGTCAGTTTTTTTAATATATTGAGTACATGAGATGATCATCTTGTCTATTTTCTAACCATAGGTTAAGAAGATACGGGAGGATGGGCAGGCAGTTGATGATGCCCTTTACTCACTAGCAATGGGTCCTGATACTCGGGTAAGACATTATGAATCTTGCATTGTTGGAGATGTGTGCTACAACATCCTTGCACGAGACGAAGGCAGGAAGACACAAAACAGTGCCATCATGAGCACGTATACGTATGACAAAGAGACAACCGAAATGTATGCTAACATAACAGACATTGTTCAGTTGCAGTATATCTCCAGTTTCAAGGATCATCGGTGTGTGGTTACAGTCTTTGTCGTTGATATAACCTATTTTCCGGGATCGCAAAACCCAGAGCTGATGATTATTTCAAATCCATCAATGTCAAGGCGGCGTACTGCACCAACGAGCCTTTTATTTGGCAAATCAAGCAACACAGATATTTTTCTTGGAAGACACATTTGCACGTAGCGATGACTGGAGAGTAGTGCAAAGGTTTGAGCAGAGGAATTCGTTTAATGAAGTTGCACAACAAGATGATGCCTACACTGCTCCTGATGTACAAGATAACACATATGTTCCAAATATCTTTGAGAACCATCACGTCAATGACGCTGGCAAAAAGATTGCCTGTCGTGCTGTGGACATACAAGAGTTGATCAAGAAGAAGCCAACGTTCGAGGGGCGTTGAGGACGAAGAAAGAAGATGACACCATGGGGAATTACGATTGATGATACACAAGACGAAGATGTTGACGCTGCTGCTGCAGATGATGATTACATTGCTTTTGTCGTATTTGCCTGTCAGAAGACGTTTTTTTATCTACTATGTGAAATTGTCTTTGCTATGACAACTGAAACCTGATGAACATGTGGTTTAGTATTTTCCTGTGAGAACATCACTTTTTATGTATGCTGATTTTGTGTTTGGTGGTTGTATGACGACTAAAACATGATGACATTGTTGTTTATTTGTACTCATATTTGGTTGTGAAACTTGAATTTGATGACATAGTTTGCTGTTGGACTGCAATTTGCTCGACATCTTCGAATGAAAACAAAGCTGACCCGACAGGTCGTCTGCTAATTTATGTATTTATTACCAAAAGGGCCTCTGCTATTTATTTATTTATGAGCAAAATGGGATACCCCTGATTTCCGTTAATAGAAATCATTAGATGTTCACAACACTATGCCCAGCCTGCTACACATGTTTCATTCATTACTAGTTTCAGCAAAGTGCTCATGTCATAGCCACTGAATACATCACGAGTGCTACATACACTAAAAATAAAGAGACAATCATCCTACAGAGCACATCGATTTTTCCCATTATCTTCACAAGCTCTTTCATCTCCTCATTGCTGTCAAGGTCGTTCAGCAGTTGTTGCTTGGCCATGATCAGAGGAACTACACCCCAACCTGCTGGTATTGGGATTCCTCGGCTAACCAAATAATCAGCATAGTTGCACTCCCCCACATCAGCAACTTCCCAGAAATACAAATCACACGAATCTTCCCTTTTCTGCACGAATCAAATTGGATGATCATCAACCAAACTATTAAAAAAAATCAGCAACTGAAAGCAGCAGAACAACACTTAAACATATTATTACCCAATGATTCGGGCATTTGTAGAAGACTTGGCCAGTGTTGAGGATTGTGGTTGAGACGCGACGGATGACTCTGCATGATTTGCAGCGGTGGAACCACACCAATGGCACGGGGTTGCGATAGGCAACCGGTTGCAGTGCGCGTGCCAGCGGGGGTGTGACGAGACCCACAGGCGATGGTACAGGTGGTGACTCTGCGCATATTTGGTTGTTGCCTGCTGAAGAGCAAGTGGACGAGCAGCCAGCGAACATTGTTGCTGCGGCCAGAGCTTCTGATACTAGGCAGAGTAAGTAGAGAAGAGGAGAAGCGAACATTGGATATGTCAGTTTCATTACTTGCAGAGTAGCATAGCACCATATATAGTCATACTCTTGGTTTGGATTCGAACCAGCTACATGTGAGCACGCCTCTCTTTTTCTAAAACTCAGCAACGTCTCTTTACCGGGTACACTAGCTTGTTCTCAGACGCCTTCTCAAGTCTTTGATTCCTCCACGACATCCGGGACCCACCGGAAGGGTCTCTGTATTTTGTGAAAAATGTGCCTCTACCGGCTGTGTCGAGACCCACCAGCTATCTTCGCAAGCAAGGAAATGCCTCCTTACTACGCACAAAGAAATGAATACTCCCCCTGCCAGCTGGAACCCAGCAACGTGGGACGCTGACTTGTGGGCCTACCAAGTTGACGGGGACGGAGGGCTTTGTCAACTTAGTTAATATGAACGATTCTAGCTCCAGTTACCGTACGATGTTCATCCAACGGCAGTAGTGCTTCTTCAACCTCTGGTCTTCTTACTCGAGCCGCCCAAACCAGTGCCGGTCGTGCCGCGTGCTCCTGCCTCCCGTGGCCGGTTGTGATGCCGCGGAGGCCTCACCAGCCCCTACTACTCCCACCGCTCGCCAGGACATCCCTTTACTCACCCACACCGCCTGTTATTCTGCGGCGACGGCAGCCTCACACCACAGCCGAACCAGTGAACCCTCGTACTCCTCTCCGCCTAGGCATCCACTGCCGCGTCTTCCCCGGCTCCGCGTCATCCCCTTCCTAGGCCTCGCCGTCGACCACCGCCTTGGTGCTCTCGGCGCGGCGTGGTCAATGTGGTCAACGACCGACTTCTATCGGAAGAGTACTGTACGTGGAGAGGCTGACAGCTGGGTCCACGGCCGCAGCAGGGTCCACGACCACAGCCTAGTCTTTTTGTGATTTGCCAAGTAAGTCGCTTTGTGAGGCCTGTTGGGCTGCAAATCTTTCAAGATGAGGAGAGCTTCATTCGGCTGGCCGAGAAAATGGCCTACCAGTAATGAGAAATGGGCTGTACATTTTTAGAACACATCAAACCGGCAATTAGTTTCAAATTTCTTTTTTTCATTTCGAGATTTTAAATTGCATTAATTTTTATGCGTGGACAATTTGTTGGATTTTATATTGATATACATTTATTTTTAAAATCAGTTTGAATGTGAATAGAAATTTCGGGATTAAAAACAGTTCGGACCGCACCGAAATATGCAACATTTTGTATAATTTTTTAACCGTGGCCACAATATGGGCTATAATGCTAACAAAAAGTATATGGGCTCCAAAAAAACCTTAAGAATTTGCAAATGGGCTGTAAATTATGTCGCTAGAGGCGGGGGTGAATAGGCACTTTAAATGGCGCTCCCACCTCCCACCCCGGCGCTGATCTCACCACCGGCGATCTTCCTCCCTCTCCAGTGATCTCTTGATCTTTTCCGATCATCTTCTCCGGTGTCTTCTCTGGATCAAGGCAATACCCCTCTCCTATGGGTTCTTCTGGTGGATCTACCATTGGCTTGGATTTCTCCAAGGGTAGGGTTTTTTCGGATGAGGTTTTCAGATCTACTGGTCGCACAATTCATCCGATGGGAAGAGGGAGGGCTTTCATCCTGATCGTGTCCTTCAGTAGGCATGCTTTCCGCTTATCTGAGGATTCTGTGGCGGCAGCGCTGGAAGCTGCGCTTGGTGGCTCGGCAATTGATCTTCGGGTTAGTCATGTCAAAGACAAAATTTTTTCTTTCCAAGTCTCATGCAAGCAAGTTGGCTTTATTATTATGGATCTTCGCTCTTTTGCTTGTGATCTGTTCAAGTGCTATTTTCATCTTTGGGGTAATGGAGGCCCTAACTGGGTCAGAGAACTCAAGATCTAGCGTAAGGAATGTGATGCTGAATGGATCTTGATTAGCCCTACCAAGCGTAGGTCATCGTTAGGTTTGTTGGCTATGCATAAGCCCCCGGTTAAATCCTCTTTGAAATCTAGTTGTGCTGCAAGTAAGAAGCTGTCTTTTGCAACTTTTGAAAACTATTCTGCTTGCAAGGGCTATAGATATCCAGCTTCTCAGACTTGCATTGATACTATAGCTGAAGCGGGATATCATCTTTCTGCCCATGAGTGTGTTGTCTTTCGACAATCTCCTGCCCCGGATTTGCTTTGGACGGTGGCAAGGCCACCCATTGTGTTTGGTACGGTTAACATGTCGCCGGAGTTGCTCCGTGAACCGTTCTCCTTGCCCGGTCCGATTTGGTGGATCCGTAAACCGTGATCTCCGGTAATCTTTCAGCACAATTTGAGGAAGCGGGAACCTCTCTGATTCAAACTGGATGTTTGGTTTCGGGCCCGTCTCAGTTGGTTAACCCGTCTGCTGAGGGTTCGGTGGCCCAGGATTGTCTTGTCTCGGGTGGGCCTGTCTATGATATGTCCACTGCTGGGCCTCCTGCTAGTGGGCTGGATTCTTCTACACGTCTAAGTCCGATGGGTGTCTCTCTAGAAATTCCTTCTATGCAAGAGGCTGAGCGGCAATTTGAAGAGATGGTCGATGACATGGTGGACCAGGTTATATCTTGTACTGTTTGTGGTCAGAAGGGCCACATGGCAGTCTCTTGTGGAATGCGAGCGGCCTGCTCGGCTTGCTCCAGGGTGGGTCACTCTAGGCATGCTTGTAATGATTTTGCTCGCTCGCATGGATTGGCTTGGAGGCAGAGCTCTCTGCAACAAAACATGATATTTCTAAAACATCAGCTGATCAGGGGAAGGGCGCCGGAGTTATTGGGATTTCTAGTCCTGTCACATCGTCACCACCCGCATTGCTCCAATCTCCTCCCCTCCCTGCCAGAGAAACCCCCTGCTCTTCCAAAGAAACCCTTGGATCGTCGCCGCTGCAGCCGGCCATGGCGAACCTTGAGCTTGACCCGCATCGCCTGGTGCCTCCGGGGCATCATATCATCGATGGTGGTGATCGGCGCTTACCTCGCACCTTCTTCACACTAGCGGCTCGCCCCCCTCGACGCCATGAAGATTACATGGTTGCTGAAGTTATGCCTGCTCCGGATGGACCCTTCGGGCCTGTCAGAGAGGAAGTGGTTCAGTTTCTCCAGAACAGAGGTATACTTGTCTGCTCTGCTCAGCCATGGTTTCATGGAGTTGGTCTGTTTCAAGTTCGGGACCCGTCTGTTAGATACACTTTGATTCAGCATCCGCCGTTTGCTTTGGGGAATGATCGATTTGTTAGATTCATGAAGCATGATGAGGGGGAAAACTTCAAAGGGAATCATGGTTTTCGTAAGGGCTGGCTAATGTTTGTTGGGATTCCCCTTGATTATCGAACGACGGAGTATATTTCTCAGGCAGTAGGTACTTTTGGAAAATTTCATTCATGGGATAGTGAAGATCCGTATCTGGTCCGTACTGTTGCGGAAGCCAGCTTTCCTGATACACCTATGGAGCCAAGGGATGTGGTTTTTGGGGATTATGCTGATTGGGGAGGTGCTCAAGTTTCTTGGACTGCTTCATGTTATGTTCTTGGGGCAGATTTTGCTGATCAGATGCCCAACGATGAGGATCTGATGCCTTTGGATGGTAATCCTCATCCAATGCCTGGACACCTCATTCCTGACAACATTCCTTTTGTTCTACCGCCTTACCCAATGCTTGGATGGAATGACGAACCACTTGCACCAGCTCCTCCTCCCGATAACCCTGTGGATGCTGATTGGGGTAATGCTCATTGGGGAGATGATGAGGTTAATAATCAGCCACCTCAGCCTGCTGTGCTAGAACAAGATCAAGTCTCCATTTTCATCGATCAACCTGAGCAATCTGAGTCTGTTGAGCAGCTTCTGCAGGATGTTGAGCTGCAACACCCACCGCTGATCGATCTGGTTGCTCAAGTTCAGGAACAACCTGCAATTGAGGTTGAAAATCCTTTGGCAATTGTCCCCTATCACCGCCGGTTTTACAGCACCATCAGATCTTCATTGGGATGGCTCGGATTGTGGCTGGGCCCCCTCTTCCGCCTGAATTGCTCTGGAAGCGCTCCTTTGAGAATTTGATGTTTGACTTCTCAGTGAAAGAGGTGTCAAGGTCCATATTCCTCAAGCCATTGGGGACAGTAACCTTTTCCAAGCGTAAGTGGTCGATTGCGTTTGTTGATTCTTCGCAGATGTCTACGTTGGTCCCTAGTTTGCCAAGTACTCTGCCCCGCAATGTTTCAACTGTCACTAGACGCCCTGTTGCTCGCTCCTTGTTTGGTGATCTGTCTGCCACTAGATTTTCTGATTCAAGTGAAGGACCTGCTACTGCTGTTGAGCCTGAGGGGCTAAGTTCTGATGATATAATGTCTTTGGACTCTAGGACCGGGGAACTACGCCGGAAGAGGTTTCCTCTCCTGTGGTTTTTTGTCTGAAGCTAAGTCCACGACGTAAAAGCCAGCGTGGTAGACGCAAGATATCTGCTCCCTTGGTTGACACTTCAGTTAGAAGGTGTACGAGACGCGGAAAAAGCTGGATGGTTTCAAACCGGTGGTTTTTGAGCAGCTTCCACTTCAGCCGCTAAAGACGCCCGAGGTCCAAGGCTATGGAAGAGAAGGCCCAGCCCAATCCGGAACCTGCTGATGGCATGGACAACTCTGACGATGTGAGCCACGACAAGTCTGAAGAGGTCCCTTCGCCGACGCCTCTCGTGGTGCTACAGGTTATTGGAGCTGAGCTGGAGATGGATCCTAAGATGCTATCTCAGGAGAAGCTTATGGCTAATCCTAAGGACGACTCCTCCTCCAACAATTCTTAAATGTCAAAGTTTACTGTTTTTTCTAGGTGTAGCAAGCCTGTCAAATTTGCTGTCTGTTATGTTCTCTCTGAACCTTGGCACTTTGGTTGTGACTTAGCACTTTTGCTGTTATATGGTCTGGGTTGTGTGGTACTAGGTGTCACACTGTTTTTGCTATGTTCCTTTATTTTATCCCATGAATCGAATGTCAACGCGTAGCTGGAAGGTTCTCTGTTGGAATGTTCGTGGACTGAATTCTAAAGCAAGGCAGCGTGCGGTTAGGCGTAGTAATTGAAAGCCAATGTGCAGTTGTATGTCTGCAGGAGACTAAGCTCTCGGAGTGCCCTCGAAATTTAATTAAGAGCATTTGTCCTGCGGGTTTTGATCATTTTATCGAATCTCCTTCTAGGGGAGCTTCTGGTGGTATTTTAGCTGTGTGGCGCTCTGATGTTTTCTCAGGGGCTTTAATTGAAGCTAAACCTTACGGGATTGTGATTAATTTCAAGTCTGTGCATAATGATAACAAATGGTACCTGGTCAATGTTTATGGACCCTATCAAGGTGTCTTGAGGGATGAATTTGTCAGTTGGCTTTATAATTTAAATGTGGAACCTGAGCAGAATTGGCTTTTGCTGGGAGATTTTAACTTCATACGATCTCTTGATAATAGAAATCTTCCTGGTGGTGATATCAATGGTACTTTTATTTTTAATGAGATAATCAGTCATTTGGGTCTGCTTGAACTACCTCTAAAGGGAAGACGGTTCACATGGTCTAATATGCAGGATTTCCCTCTTCTTGAACAGTTGGACTGGTTTTTTACCTCTGCCACTCCTAGGATAAAATAAAGGAACATAGCAAAAACTGCTTTAGACCATGTTCCTTGTGTGGTTTCAATATGCACCAGCATCCCAAAAGCTCACATTTTCAGATTTGAAAACTATTGGGTCCATCAATCTGGTTTTATGGAATGTGTTCAACAGGTGTGGCAAAAACATTCTCACAAATCTCACATATCAGCAATTATTATGGACAAACTCAATTCTTTGAGGTTTGCTCTTAAGAAATGGCAGAAGGGTTTGTCACATATTAAAAATCTGATTGAGATGTAACTGGGTGATATTTTGGTTGGATGATTTGGAAGACTACAGGCCTCTATTCTTACCTGAATCCAATTTCAGAAAATTGGTGAAGTTGCACCATGATCATCTTCTCCATCTGCAATTTTATACTGGAAGAAGAGATGCACTATTAGATATATCAAGGTGGGTGAGGAAAACTCAAAATTCTTCCAGGCAATGGCAACTGAGAGATATAGAAAGAATTCCATTGCCACTCTTCAACTGTCAGATGGAACAGTTTCTTCAGGCCATGACAGAATTGCAAAGGAATTTCTGGAGATTTTTAAAGGCAGAATGGGAACAGTGAAACCAATTCTCTTGGGTAATGACATCCTTTCTATTATCCCTAGGGTACAGGGACTGGATGTTCTCACTAAGCCTTTTGAGGTCAAGGAAATTGAGCAGGTTATCAAGGAATTGCCCATTGACAAGGCTCCTGGACCTGATGGATTTAATGGTCTTTTCATGAAGAAATGTTGGCCAATCATTTCGGTGACTTTATTGCTCTAGTTAATGAGTTCCATGCGGAACTGCTCAGCTAGAAAATCTCAAAGGAGGCATACATAACTCTGATCCCTAAGAAGTTGTCACCTAAAACTGCTGGTGATTTTAGGCCAATTTGTTTGACCAGTGTGGGGTTGAAATTTCTCACTAAACTTGCTGCTAACAGGTTTCAAGATGAAATAACCAATTGTGTTCATAAGAATCAATATGGTTTTATCAAATCAAGAACCATTCAGGATTGCATTGCATGGACTTTTGAGTACATTCATCGGTGCAATCACCAAAAAGCCAATCATGTTACTCAAGTTGGATTTTGAAAAAGCGTTTGATTCAATACAGCATGATGCAATTATAAAGATCTTGGTGGCCAAGGGTTTTGATAATAAATGGATATCCTGGATACAGCAATTGTTGTCCTCTGCAACCTCTTCAATCCTGCTCAATGGGGTTCCAAGAAGCCATTTTAAGTGTAAGTGTGGGGTAAAGCAAGGTGATCCTAGCTCACCTTTGCTATTTGTGGTTGCTGCTGATCTGCTATAGACTATGATTAATGATCATCTCAGTAAAGGACTTCTCTCCTTACCCCTAGTAACTCATGATCCTGACTACCCAGTGGTTCAGTATGCTGATGATACACTGTTGTTTGTGTCTACTGAGTCAGTTCAGTTGGAGGTGCTCAAATATGTTCTGAACTCTTTCTCCCTTGCAACTGGTTTGCAGATTAATTACCACAAATCTTCAATGTACCCAATCAATGTGGATGCCACTTCTGCCAATGCTCTTGCTGCACATTTTGGGTGCCAATTGGGGGTTATGCCATTCACATACTTGGGATTGCCAGTGGGTACCACTTGGCCCAAAATTGTGGATCTGCTTCCACTTGTCGACTGTATGGAAAGAAGATTGACTGCTAGCTCATGGTTTCTGCCCTAAGGTAGCAGGTTGCAGTTGGTTAACTCTGTTATCTCTTCATTGACAATCTTCTTCCTTCGTAGTTTATCAATACCACAAGGGATTTTAAAACAACTGGAAAGAATACAGAGACAATGCCTATGGAGAAAATATGGCCAGGAAAAGGGGAATTCTCTGTCTGCTTGGCCCTTGGTCTGTAGACCCAAACTAAAGGGTGGGCTTGGCATACTCAACCTGGGTCTGCAGAATGAAGCTTTGTTAATGAAATTCCTCGATAAGTTCTATAACAAAGTAAATGTTCCATGGGTTCATTTGATCTAGGACAGTTATTATTATCAGAGGGTTCCTCATGACACTGCTTTGTGTGGCTCCTTTTGGTGGAGGGACATCTGTAAGCTAATGGACAATTTCAGGGCTGTATCTTCAGTAACTGTTGGAAAAGGGGACTCTTTGCTGTTCTGGTCAGATTCTTGGGAAGTGGATAACTCTTGCATCCCACCTCAAGACAGATTCCCCAGGCTTTTCTCATACTGCTTACAAAAGAATTCCTCTATTATGGAAGTGTTGCAGACTGACGAGTTTCATAGCATGTTCTCTTTGCCATTATCTGAAATGGCCTACAGAGAGTTTAATCTCCTGTATGGAATCTTGTCTGCGATGTCCTTGGATACTGCTTCTAATGATTGCTGGCAATGGAAACATGGGAAGAAAGCTGGGTTCACAGCAAAAAAATACTATGACTTGGTTCATGAGCCAATTCCTACCAACCCTCTACTCTGTTAGATCTGGAAATCCTGCTGTACTATGACAATTAAAATATTTGCCTGGCTGGTCATTATGGACAGAGTAAACACCAAGGATATGATTCAACGCAGGAAGTGGAAGATTAATGATGGGCCTGAATGTGTTCTTTGTCCCACAGAGCTCTTGAAGACAGGAACCATCTGCTGTTCCTTGATGCAACTTCAGCATGAGAGTGTGGAACTATCTACAAATCACATGGCTCAATACTCGTGGATATGGTTCAGATTGCACGCCTTGCTAGGAAGGATTTCAATAAGCCTTTCTTCTACTGAGGTGGTTTTCCTAACTTGGTGGAATATTTGGAAAGTCAGGAATGATAAAGTCTTGGTATATCAGACCTACCTTCAGCAAAGGAGAAATAGTTTTGTCCAGGACATCTCTCTCTTGGCTCACAGAATCAAGTCAAGACACGGGGAGGCTTTGATTAAATGGATTGATTTCCTGCCTCCTTGAGGGGTCTTGCATTTGTACTCTCTGTACTTTCTTTACTTAGTTTTTTTCTTTCTATGTTTAGACTAGGTTGTACAGTTTTTATTCTTTTCCTTTCTGCCCTGTTCCTTCTCTTAAGGAACTCTTTTCTGTACATGCTGTTTCAAGTTTTAATAAAATGCTGTGGGGTGTAAACCCTGCAGTCTTCAGTCCAAAAAATTATTAGAAATAATGGCAGATGGGATGTATGCTATTTCCATAGATTTGAGGCTTTCCTTAAAAAAAGGTTGACGAACAAGCAGTGACTGTTTGATGTCCATCCAACAGCCGTCGTGCTTCTTCAATCTCTGCTCTTCCTGCTCCAACCGCTCAAACAAGCGCCGGCGGGACTGCCTGCTCCCTCCTCCCCGCGGCCGGCTATGCTGCCGCGCAGGCCTCATCGCCCCACCATACTCTCATCGCTAGCCTAGCCATCCCTCTACTCACCCACACCTGCTGTTATTCTCCGGTGACGGCAGACGAACCAGTAAACCCTTGTACAGTCGTACTCCCCTCCGCGTGGGAAACAACTGCCGAGTCTTCCCTGTCTCCGTGTCGGTCCCTTCCTAGGCCTCGCCATCGTCCACCGCCCTGGTGCTCTCGGCGCGGCGTGGTCAACGTGGTCAAGGAACGACTTCCATCGGACCCACCGTGCCTCGTGCCTCGTGCTCCTGCCTCCCGTGGCCGGCTGCGATGCGGCGGAGGCCTCACCGCCCCCTACTACTCCAACCGCTGGCCAGGCCATCCCTCTACTCACCCACACCCCCTGTTATTCTGCGGCGACGGCAGCCTCACACCGCAGCGAACCGGTGAACCCTCGTACTCCTCTACGCGTGGGCATCCACTGCCGCGTCTTCCCCGGCTCCGCGTCGTCCCCTTCCTAGGCCTCACCGTCGTCCACCGCCCTGGTGCTCTCAGCACAGCGTGGTCAACGTGGTCAATGAATGGCTTCCATCGGACGTGGACTGTACGTGGAGAGGCTGACAGCTGGGTCCATGGCAGCCTCAAGGAAGTGCCTCCTTATTACGCGAAAAATGATTATTCCTCCACCTGACAGCAGGGACCCACCGGACGGGCCACCGTATTTGGTGAAAAAATGTTTCCCCCCTGACTACTGGGACCCACCGGACGGGCCAACGTATTTTGTGAAAAAAAGTTTCCCCCGCTGTCAGCTCGGACCCACCGGAGATGCCTCCTTATTACGCACAAAAAATGAATACTCACCCTGCTAGTTGGGACCCACCTTGGTGGGAGGATGACTTGTGGGCCTACTAAGTTGACGGGGACGGAGTTCTTTGTCAACTTAGTCAATATGGATGATTCCAGCTCTAGTGACCGTACGATGTCCGTCCAACGACCGTAGTGCTTCTTCAACCTCTGGTCTTGTTGCTCCAGCCGCCCAAAGCAGCGCCGGTCGTGCCGCATGCTCCTACCTCCCGTGGCCGGCTGTGCTGCCGCGGAGGCCTCACCGCCCCTACTATTCCCACCGCTGGCCAGGCCATCCCTCTACTCACCCACACCGCAGCCTCACACCGCAGCGAATCAGTGAACCCTCGCACTCCTCTACGCGCGGGCTTCCACTGCCACTTCTTCCCCGGCTCCGCGTCGTCCCCTTCCTAGGCTTCGCCGTCGTCCACCGCCCTGGTGCTCTCGACGCGGCATGGTCAACGTGGTCAAGGAACGGCTTCCATCGGACGTGGACTTTACGTGGAGAGGTGAGAGCTGGGTCCACGGCCGCAGCAAGGAAGTGCCTCCTTATTACGCGCAAAATAATTATTCCTCCACCTGACAGCGGGCACCCACCGGACGGGCCACCGTATTTTGCGAAAAAACGTCTCCCCCTGATTGCTGGGACCCACCAGCTACATCTTCGCACGCAAGGAAGTGCGTCCGGGCAAAAAAAAACGTTTCGACACTACTAGGAAAAGGGCTATAGCTAATATGGACATTAATGGCGCACCATGTATGTGGCGCCATCGCTATATAGCGATGGCGCAGATACAAAAGCGCCATTAGTGTCCTCATTACTAATGGCGCACCACACACATGGTGGAGAGAACGAAGCTGCTCTCAGGTTACCAATGGCGCACCACCATTCTCTCCACCTCCTGGACAGCCACCGTGGTAGGTGGAGGAGGAGGTGGAGAGAATGAAGTGGGGAAAGTGAGTGTGGTAGGTGGCTGTCCAAAATATCTTTCCCCACTTCATTCTCTCGACCTCCTCCTCCAAGCTTGTCTCGGCTGCCTCCTCCTCCTCACCTCATTTGCACCATAGATTCACCCAAATTAAGTGGTTAAATTACCTTTTATTTGATAGGTATGTAAGGGGAAAGCTTTCTTTATGTTGTAGATCTACTTATTTCTCCCTCCAACAACGTGCACATGCACTTTTTATGGCCTAGGTCTACGTATGTTTGTGGTGTTGCATATGTTTGTGGTGTTGCATATGTTTGTGTTTGTAGGTACCGGTATTTGAAATGCGATAGTTGCCAATATTTTGCCGGAATGTTGATTCATTTCCGTTTCAGCGAGAATTTGGCTCTATGCTTTCTTTTTTGTCCTATTTTTAGGCAAAGTCATGCCAAAATTTTTCATGGTTCTAAAATATCGTATTGCTCTACCCCGCAGGCGACCATGGTCCGCACGATGACCAAAGGCATCGTGACTAGGTTTTTGAGCTCCGCGAAGGCCGAGATGCTTCAAAAGAACGAGACGGAGATAAGATGTTCGTGTCGAAAATGCATGCTGAAGAGCCTTATTACGGACTCGGATTCCGAACAGGTGCGGGACCACCTGCTCTTGCGTGGTTTCATGGATGGCTATCGGTGGCAAGGTGATGAAGATGGCTATGAAGTCGTCCATGGGGGCCGGGAAAGAAATGAGGAAGGGCAGCAAGACAACCACCGCGGCGAGGGCGGGTGAGAAGACGAAGAATCTCCAGGACATGATCACAACGGTGATGCAGTACACAGTCATCATGTAGAAGATGCCGGACATGATGAGGAAGATCAAGACGAAGGGCATGATCATGAAGATGAAGATGCCGGAGCATACGGCGATGGACCATCGATGGACTGGGTGCAGGACCCTCATATTCAAGAGCTGCTTCTCAAGCAGACGGATAACGCAGGAGCTGCCGCCCGAGAGAAAGCCAAGCTGTATCAAATGGAGATAGATGCGGTTAGAACATTGTATGAAGGATGCAGTCCCGAGGATACTCGCCTGGAAGTAACGCTCATGGCTCTGGAGATGAAGGTAAAACACAAAATGACCGACGCATGCTTCGACGGGAACATGTTATTCTGGCACGAACGTCTTCCCAAGGGGAACAAGTGCCCGACCAGTTTCGAGGAGGCGAAGAAAATCGTGTGCCCTCTGGATTTACCGCATGTGAAATACCATGTGTGCATGAACAATTGCATCATTTATCGGGACGAGCACGCGGAGTCTACCATATGTCCGGTGTGCGGCATCACTCGATACAAGAAGAGGAAGAAAGCTCCTCGAATAGTGGTGTTGTACTTTCCGATCACTCCTCGTCTGCGGCGGTATTTCGCGGACCCTAAGCTAGCAAAGCTCCTGCATTGGCACGCGGATAGGGAGGAGAAGAAGCGAGAAGATGACGGAAATGATCCGGAGATAAATAAAAAAGACAAGATGCTGAGTCACCCTAAGGATGCGAGCCAGTGGCAAGCGTTGAACTTCGAACACCCAGAATTTGGGGACGATCCAAGGAACATCATGCTGGGCGCGAGCACCGATGGAGTCAATCCGTTTGGCAGCCAGAGAAGCACACATAGCACCTGGCCTGTGTTTGTGTGGATGTACAACCTTCCCCCCTGGTTGTGCATGAAGAGGAAGTACATTCACATGAGTATGCTAATTGAAGGGCCAAAACAACCAGAGAACAACATCAATCTGTATCCGGGGCTGCTGAAAGAGGAGCTAGACACGCTATGGAAAACACCAGCCAATACGTGGGACATCGCAGAGAAAGAATATTTTCCTATGAGAGTCGCACTGCTCACGACGGTGCACGACTATCTCGGTTATGGATATGTAGCGGGGCAGGTGGTCCAGGGATTTTCTGGATGCGTCAGGTGCATGGATGACACAACGTATCGCCAGCTAGATAGAGATCCCGGGTCTTTGAAAACCGTGTTCATGGGACATCGAAGGTGGCTTCGCGACGATGACTCATGGAGAAAACGCAAGGATCTGTTCGATGGTGAAACCGAACCCCGAAGACGCCCGCGTACGAGGAGCGGCGAGGAAATAGACGAGCTGTTGAAAAATTGGAAAGATTGCCCACTACTGGGAAAGAAGCAAAAGGCACCAGAGCTGCTGCTGAAGGTATGGAAAACGAGGTCTGGTTTCTGGGACTTGCCGTACTGGAAGATCCTCCGTGTGCCTCACAGCTTTGATGTCATGCATATCACGAAGAACGTGTGCGAGAGTCTTCTTGGTACCCTGCTCAACATGCCAGAGAGGACCAAAGATGGGCCGAAAGCAAGGGCAGACTTGAAATCAATGGGCATCAGGGAGGAGCTTCACGCTAATGATGATGATGATGAGGCGAAGAAGGTCACGGAAAGTCGTGGCAAAGGCAAAAAGGCCAAGAAGATCGGAAATGACTACCCTCCTGCGTGCTTCACTCTAAGTCAGGAGGAGATTGAGCAGTTTTTCACCTGCCTCATAGGAGTAAAACTTCCTTACAGTTACGCGGGGAAGATAAGCAGATACCTAGACTCAGCGAAGCAGAAGTTCAGCGGGATGAAGTCTCGCGACTGTCACGTGCTGATGATGTAGATACTTCCAGTCGCAATCCGTGGGATCATGGACGCGCACGTCCGTGAAACGCTATTTGGCCTATGCAACTTTTTCGACGTCATATCTCGGAAGTCGGTTGGCGTGAGGCAACTCAGAAGGCTACAGGAAGAGATCGTGGTGATACTATGCGAGCTTGAGATGTACTTCTCGCCTGCATTCTTCAGTGTTATGGTGCATCTGCTGGTCCATATCGTGGAGGATATCATCCAACTCGGGCCGACGCTCTCGCACAAAGATGATGTCGCTCGAAAGGATGAATGGTGTCATCAAAGGATACGTTCGCAACATGTCACGTCCAAAGGGAAGCATAGCCGTGGGCTTTTCGACCAAGAGTGCATCTCCTCTCGCATTTAATTATCTAGGCATCGAGAACCCCGTTGGTCTACCCGTCAACAGGCACCTCGGCAGGCTCGCTGGATGGGGTCACCGTGATGGTCGTGGCGATATGCATGTCGACTTCGAGGGTCGACTCGCCGACTTTGAAAGAGAAAACCTAGTCGCGCTACAATACATAGACGTGGTCGATCCTTGGGTGGTACAGCACAAAACTTTATTGAGAAGACGTACAATGACCGAGGCCAACAGAGGGCGGACGGAGATGTAATCAAAGAGCACAACTCATGTTTCACGCGTTGGTTCAAGGAGAAGCTTCTGTCGTACCCTTTACATGAGGATTCTTCCGCGGAAGAAAAACTCATATTCTCCTTGTCACAGTATGCCGAGCACAACCTCGATGACCTATTAGGCGCATTTATATCAACGGCTACACATTATACACCGAGGGAAAGGACATGAAGAGCGATGGTTATCAGAACTCCGGGGTAACGATGGAATCCTACATTGGTAATGACAAGGACAAATACTATGGAAGGATCGAGGAGATCTGGGAGCTGAGCTACGCTGGAGAGAAGGTCCCGATGTTCCGTGTCAGATGGGCCAAGAGCGTCCTAAAATAAGACCGGTATTTCACCACCGTGGTTATACCGGGTTAAATCCAAGACCGCGGGCGCAAACATCACCGCGAAAAATGAGCCATGGGTACTGGCTTCCCAAGCGGACCAATGCTTCTTCATTACCGACCCGTCAAAGCCCAGTCATGTTGTCGTGAGGAGAGGCAAAAGGAAGATCATCGGAATGGATGGATTCCCCAATGAGCAAGACTTCGACAAGTACGGCGACCCGAAGATGGATCATGACGACGACGATGAAGTGCCCTACACCACAAGAAAAAGCAGGACCACCCTACCTAAAGGACGTCCGTTCAACAGAAGAACTCCATTTGCGAAAAAGAAGGGCAAGAAGATTGTGAAAAGATAGCTAGCTAAGATCGATTGTATTTAAATTGTAGTCTTCATTTCTCGATTGTATTTCGACATATTGAAATGATATTTCTTATGTTCTAGTCCTCATGAATATTTATTTATGTTTATTATGGTATTGAATTTCTAACTCACAAAAAGTATTGAATTTGTTAATTTTTTTGAACTCATGATTATTTTTAAATTTCATGGGCACTTTTTGAAATCATGAATATTTTTTCAAATTTGAAGATATTTTTTCATATTCATAAATGTTTTACCAATTCACAAATGAATGCAACTAAAAATCCAAAAAAATATTGATGATATTTTTTAAATAACAAACTTTATGATATTTTTTCATATTCATAAATATTTTGAAATAACAAATTTGATGATATTTTTTCACATTCATAAATGTTTTCAAATAAAAAATTTGTTGATATTTTTTCACATTCATAAATGTTTTCAAATTTGATCGTCATTTTCTAAAAAAATATTAGATGCAACTAAAAATCCAAAAAAAGTTAGTAATGGCGCACCAGGCGTAGGTGCGCCATTGCTATCAAGGTACTTATGGCGCACCCCTAGGAGGTGCGCCATTGGTATACAATTTTTTATGATATTTCTTCAAATATTTTTGAATAACAAATTTGATGATATTTTTTCATATTCATAAAGGGTTTCAAATAACAAATTTGTTGATATTTTTTCACATTCATAAATGCTTTCAAATTTGATCGTCATTTTCTAAAAAATATTAGATGCAACTAAAAAACCAAAAAAAGTTAGTAATGGCGCACCGGGGGAGGGTGCGCCATTGCTATCACTGTCTTTATGGAGCACCCCTAGATGGTGCGCCATTGCTAACCTTCCCCCCTCGCTAACCCTTCCTCGCCAGATCGATCCCCCTCCCTCGCCAGATTGATCCCCCTCCCTCCCCCTCCCTCGCCAGATCGATCCCCCTCCCTGGCCCACCGCGCCCGCTCTCCATCGCCGCTGACGACCCCCCACCGACAAGGAGAAGCAGCAGCGCGTCCACCTCGCCGAGGAGCAGCAGCCTCGTCTACATCGCCGGGATCGAGCGCTCCTTCCTCTTCGGTCGCCGGCGCGCCACCGCCCAACTACTCTACTCCGACCACTCCGGCATTCCCCGAGCACGCCTACGGCTCCGCGGTGAGCTCCTCTCCCAGCTCCCCCTGTTTCCCCTTTGAATCCATCACCGTAGATGCCGTCCCATGCACGCCGCCGCTCACCATGGCCGGAACTCGTCCATGCACACACGCTCTCTGCCTTGCCTCTAACGGTTGCTCCTGCATGCCGATGCTGCTCTACTGCTGCTGCTACTTGCCGTCGTTGGCCACCGCCGTTGTTGCCTCGCCACGCCTCCACCTCAGGCATGTGCGCCGCCCACCTCGCTGCTGCTCCTCCTCTGTTTCTCCTCTCACGACCCTGCTTGGCCTCGGCTGAAGCTTTTCTCTCAACCCTCCACGCTGCTGCTTCTCTGAACCGCAACTGCTGCTGCTCCTTCCCTCAACCTCTCTGCTGAACTGCCGCTGCTCCTCTCTCTTGTTGCACCTTCTCTCAAACCCCCTGCTGCTCCTCATCTTCCAAAAACCTTGTTGCTCTTCCTCCCCCTTTCCCAAAACATGCTGTTGTTCTCTCTCTCTCTCTCTCAAAATTTTGTAACCTTGAGTAGTGTAATGTTCAGAATTGTGTATTGTTCAGGGTTGTGTAATATTCAGACTTGATTAGTTCTAACCCCATACAGAAACCCTAAATCCCCAATCCCTTCTACTCACCACGTATGCTCATTTATTTTTCCTTTTGATGAACAGCAGGTTAGTGGATTGGTCAGCGGATCTGAAGGCAGTGGATTCCGAGCAAATGATCAAAGGTAATCAAGAAAACACCATTGCTCTGTTATGCTTGTGATGGCCTGAGTGATGGTGTAGAGATGTTCTTTTGATTTTTGTGATGGTCAAATTTGTTACATCAGATCAACTAGACATGATTTGTTACATAGTTGTAGACATGTTCTATTGATACTTGTGATGGTCTGATAGTTGTAGACATGTTCTTTCGCCATACCCCAAACACCATGAATTGGTAAGCTACTGGTTACTGCCATACCCCAAACCATGAACAAGCTAGTTGTTCCCAAGGATCATGTAAGGTCTAATATGCTTCTCTAAATGAAAACACCATGTTTATGAACACTTTGACATTGACTATATATTTTTCACACAAATCAAGTACTTGGAGTTCTATCTTTCATGCACTAGCCTATCAATGGAGAAAGAGAAAAAAACACTGACTAAGAATATCAACATTTGTGTCCATGCTTCGACGCAGAAGAGCCCCTTTTCCTTTTTATAACTAACAAGATTAAAGAAAGAAAACCAAGCAATGAAGGAGAGAGGGGATGCATGTAGGGGCAGGATGGTGGTGGCTCATAAAGTCACTCCATTGCCCATGGCCATGGGGCATTTTCATTGCCCCAGTGCAGGGGCAGGAGGGAAAGATGCAAAAGCTCTTTTTACCAGCTGTAAGGCAGTGTGCAATGCAAGACCTGCATTAGTTAGTGGATGAGGCCACAAGACCAGCTTTAGGGTTTAGGGCTTAAGCCAAGAGGAGAAAGAAAGGGCTGTCCATATGAAAAGATACAATCATTATTGTTTCCATGAATGTAGTGTAATATATGTGGCATGTGTTTGTTCATCTTTTCAAGGAGCATCTTTGAGTCCTGACACCTTCTAGTGGTGTTGGTGTCTTCACGCAAGAAGATATATTGCTGGGTTTTGTCTCCGACCATCGTGTCGTGATGATTTTGCAGGTACCCCAAGAGACCCTTGAGTTTGCCGAAATGTTGATTAACTTCCGTTCCGGCAAATTCGGTTACTCCATATGTCCTATTTTCAGCAAAGGTCATGCTGAAATTTTCCGTGAATTTTAGCATGACTTTGCTAAAAATAGGACACAAGGGGTACTTGCGACTAATGCATGGCCCGGGGTATCTTAGTATTTAATTAAGTAGGATCAACTGCCTCTTGTGTTATACATATAGAAGTGTGATATGTTTACTTTCTCTTGGTGTTTGTCCTTAATTAAGTAGGATCAAGAATTAAGTAGGACTAGTTCTGAATAGCTTCTATCAACGGCTGATATGTTTACTGTCTCTTGGTGTTTGTCCTTCAAGAAGTACCTAGTTGAAGTGTCTCATGGTGTTATATTTGCAAATGCAAGTGTTGAGATGTCTATTTTTTGTTAATCATATAAAAAGATTAGGGTGTGCAGATAACAGTTAACTTAGTTAAGTCTGACAAATACAGTTTGGACAGGTAGAAAGTAGAATGCACCATAAGCCTGGTTATATATACACTGTCATGTTAGGCTCAATTGTGAAATTTTTGACATGTGGTGTCCCTTTATTCTTGCTGCATTAAACACATATGATGAATTCATGTGTGGACAAATGAAACCATGAGTCGTTTATAGTTCAGGAAAAGAATGTTATCATTATTGTTTGGGGGGTTGAAATAATCTGTTTGTTGCACTTTGTGCACTTTCTAGTTGAAAACAGTTAAATGGAGATACTAGATTAGCTTTTTGAGGTATCCCATTAAATATTATTCATTACTGCCCGCTCATATAAACCTAAATGATGAAAGCTTAGGCTTTTAGGGTTCCTCGGCGTCGACAAACCCTAAATGATAAAAGCTTAGCTTTTAGTATGCCTCGGTGTCGACAAACCCTAAATGATGAGACCATGATAATTCCTCACAAACCAACCCTTAAATAACACTAAGCCATTATGTCATCACCATTGAAGCCTTTCGGGCATTTGCAGCCCTTAGCTTGTTCATTCTGTAGATTTCCAAAATTCAGTCTTGTACCGCACACCGAAGCCCCAAGAAAGAAAACTGCAATCTGAAATAGATGATCAATTTTCAGCCCTTGGATTAGTTTAGTATTTTTCACACACTCAGACACCCTTGCTTGCCATGTGTGTGAGAGAGATAGTGAGAGGAGACAAGAAGAAGGGGTTAGGAAGGGACTTGGACCTTAGCAACAACACACTAACAAGTGTTCCATCCCAAAACACCTAGGCAATATCACAAACATCTCTCAATTGTTTCTTGACAATAACCAACTTTTTGGCGACATTCCTCGAGAATTAGGTTATTTGGTCAACTTAGAGATCTTGTTCCTTGATAATAACCAACTTTTTGACCAAACTTTTTTCCTATTTAGAGCGAAACATGGCCCACAACGATGAGGTTGGCGGTTCGGGCAAGGCATTCTGGGAGCTGTCCCAGGAGATGGAGGAAGAACCTCACCGCTATGAGGACGCCGCGGAAGACACTGATCCTGACTACACAACCCCTAGTGGCGTCGGGGATGACACCACTGATGGTGCTGCCGAGGATGCCACCACCACTGATGATGGCAGCGCACGCACAGATGTCAGCCAACCGAAGAGGCAACGGAAGGACCGGTGCCCGAACGAGCTCCGCACCGTCAAGGAGGAATTTACGGAAGTGTCCTCCGAGGGGCATCCAACGACGCCAAAAGAAATAGTCAAGGGGTACGCGGGACAGCTCGGGTGCATTCATCGGAGCACCATCTCGATCAACACCGAGAACCTAAGGCATCGTGACCGAGGGAATTTGCGCAAACTCCTCTTCACGAAGCTGCACGAACGATACAAGTTCCTCGGTGACTTTGCAAACACATGCCTCTCAGCGAATAAAGTGAACAGTGTCGCACTCACGAAGATGAGCGGGACCCTGGCTACTTGGAGAGCCGCGGTGAAGAGAATGATTGAAAAAGGTGATAGTTATGAGAAGATCAAGGAGAAAAATCCTTCGATCAAATGGGTTGACTACCTGGAGTTCAAGATCAAGTGCGAGAGCAACGCAACCGTGGAATCAAGTCAGTGGGGGAAAGATATGCGGGACTTGAACTTAGGGGTCCACAAACTCGGTCCCGGCGGTTACAGAGTGGCGGAACCTATATGGGACAATGAGGACGCGGAGCGTGCCGAGCAAGGCCTACCGCCTCTTCGAGAAATACCGTGACAAGCGCACTCAGAACTATGTCAGGGCCCGAAACAAGATTGACCCAGTAACCAAGGAGCTTACCACGGATCCGAAGACCAAGGCGCTTGAGCTTGTTCTAGTAAGGAATACACCCCCGCGTAATTAGCTCCATATGGTTGCATTCTAATTAATGAAGCCAAATTTCTAAATGGTTCACGTTCCTTCCGCGGGACACTGAAAGCAGCAGCACCGGGTCGTCTAAGAGCTCCCCTTGGGACACCACTTTAAATAGGGCGTTGAACATAATGAAAAACAAGGATAAGATCAGTAAGCCGTCGTCAGCTGGTCGTCTGGCCAGCAAAGGTTTGTCCACGAAATGGTCGGAATACTATACCGCTGGTGGGCGAAAGGAGAGAAAGACCAGCTCGGAAAGCCAGGAGCGTGAGGTTTAAGAACTCAAGGCACAAGTGGCGCGGATTCCGGAGATGGTCGAAGAGCAAGTGCGAGACCAACTGGGAGCGACGATCACCGCCATTATACTTACCTTGGTTTCTGGGCTGCAGGCGTGGATGGCGAGCGGCCAACAGGGGCCGCCCCCGATTCCCAGCTTCACGGCCAGCAACTCGCGCAACGCGCCGGTGGCGCCATTGGTGTCTCCGGCGGAGGAGGCATTGGTGTCTCCCGCGGCGGCGCCGGGATTGCATCTTAATGCACCCGGGTGTGGGAAGAATACGCCGGTCGTCACATCGGCAGCAAGCGGCCCCTCTGTCACTTGCACGCCCGCCGTTGGCGATGCCTCGACATTAGCCGAGCTCGACTCCATCACGGTAACTAATTAAGCCTCTCGGCTGATGACTTCATCTCCTTGCCTTTGACTGGGCATCCCTGACGCTCTACATGTTTTCGCAGGCCGCCGTCGACGTTCCATGCACTCTCCTGCACTTCGTGGACGGTGAGTTGATCGATGTCACCAAGGCCAGAATCGTTCAACCGGGCAACCGCCTGTTCCATGGTAATCCGATGCCACCCAACGTGTATAGGGTTCAACTGGTTCGGGTGCTGCGGGGCTGCGACGACTTGTTACCTCCGTTTCGACCCCCTGGGGCCGGTGAAGATGATGTGATGACCCTCAGCGCTTGCTTAAGCTAGACCCTGCTTTGGCCGAAGAGCCAAATTCATTTGGGCGCGGGGGACACCACCCCACAGACAACACCGCCAGTCGTGTCGGCGCCAAGCCATGGCAAGACCACCACAACGCTACCGGACATGTCGGACATGCATATGGCACAGGATCCGGGCATGCATATGGCACAGGATCCGGACGACGACGACGACGACGGTACATTTACCAACGTCGATAAGTACTTCAACGAACATGGGTACGGTGACGAATTCTTGGGGCCTCCTTCTCAAGAACCCAACCCTGCAAAAGACGGTCGCGATCTAGCTGGAACCGCGGAGAAACCCAATTGCAACAGGCGTCGTTTGGCGTTCAGTTCTCAGGAGACGCCTCCAGCTGCCTCCTTCACCGAGCCTCAGATAACCGAGGTGCGAAATATTATCAGCCCCAACACACTCAAGAAGGCGGTGTCTGAGCAGAACTCGATCCCATTACAGCAGAAGAAGAAGGGACGGAAAAGAAAGAATAACAAGGGTACGAGCCAGCCGGCACCGAGTACAATACGTGCTCAGGACGGGCCACCTTCACCTAAGGATATCTCGAGGAGGGTGCATGTGGCGGGTAGGGCGATGCTACCAACTAATCTGCTCAATGCTGCAACACGTGCTATGCGGAGTCTGCATGACAGTATTCTTTCTTTGGAGAAGCGGCGTCTCTCCGAGAATGATGTGGCATACCCGGTTTTCGTGGCCAAGGTGCCAGAGGGCAAGGGATTTGTGGATAGCGCCATCGGGGGTATGATCGTCCTGCCGTTGATGACATCTTCACTATGTTTAACCTTCATCCGCTGCACTACACCTTCGTTCGGCTATTTTCGCTGAGTATGGAGATGCAGATCATTAGAGACAAGATCCCGGACATCGTGATAGTCAACCCCTTCTATATGCGTGCGAAGATCTTGGGCAGTGCTGGGGACCAGCAAGTCGCGAGTTCATACCTCGAAGGCATCATTTTGGCAAACCCAGATAAGGATAACTTCCTCGTGACTTACTTTCCTGAGTAAGTCATCCCCTCACCGCCCCGTAACATTTGATTTCTTAGATTTCGATCGTTCTTTTTTTTCTAACATTCCGTGTTTTGTGCAAAGGACACACATTGCACACTCATCCTCTTAAGCCCGAAATATTCCATGGCCACGTATTTCGACTCGGACCATCAATCGAAGAAAGACTACACAAATATCAAGAAAGTTCTTGATGATGTTCTCCCCGGCTACGCCAGATCTGGAGGCACCTTCAGCAGGCCAATTCATAGGTACGGCAAGCATGTGTACACCCACAATACGATGTTCCGATGCGTCAAGCAGCCGCCTGGTGGTCAGAAGGATTCCTACTACGCCCTCCATCACATGCGGGCGATCATACGGGACCATAATCACCTTCTGCTACCAAATAATCTCAAAGATTTGGGCCGCACGCTTGTCGGCAATCCAGGACGCGGACATCAGACAAGAATTCTTTCGCATCCAGTCAGAGTTTGCGGAAATCATCCATCAAGATGTCCTTCGTACCTCCGGGAAGTTCTACCTCAGATGTCAACCGTCCAACAGTGAGATAGAAACAATGCTACAAATGCAGGCTGACAACGCCCGCGATTTCATGACCATCACGACAGACGGCGGCTTCATCCACGCTCTGGTCCCTGAGTCGAGTCGAAATTAGTGATGCTATGTAGTTCTGAAATATCGATTAGCTCATGTTCTAATTAAACTTTAATGAACTTGTATGTCTCTTTGGTTTGGACAGTCGTTCAACTTATATGTAATCGATGCTATTTATTAGTAGGACCATGAATCGTGCTATTAATGTGTTGCTTTTCTCTTCTGATCCTTTTTTTTTGCATACTTATATATTGCTTATGTATTGTCTGTGAATTGCTACTAACGCTTTGTTTGGCTAGTGCATAGAGATGCCGCCGTATGTCGTGTACAAGGGTAAGGTTCCCGAGTCTCTACGACGACTGGGAGGAGTGTCAGAGACAGGTTCACCGTTTCAGCGGTAACAGTTACAAAGGGTACACTACTAGGGCGGAGGCGGAATCTAGATACGCGCGCTATCTAGCGGGAGAGAGGAGGGAGCGGAGGAGGAACCAGATGAAGACCAGTTTCATCGTGATGATGCTAATCGTGATGACCGCAGCTCTCTTCTATGTGATGGTAGTTCAGATGATCGATATCGACTTGCAATGTGAAGACAAACTCGCTACTCGCGGTCTCGAGACTTGTAATGTTCTAAGTTTGTTCGGTCTTTTGAATTCGGAGACTAATATGATGAATTGTATCCGGAGACTAATCTTCTATTGTATTCGATAAATCTATTGTTTATATGTTGTGCTGTCTATATTCTGTGCAGTAATATATTTTGTAACCTGTGCAAATATCAGGAAAGAAAAAAAAATTCCAGAAGTGGCGCATTATCTAGAAGTGCGCCATTAGTAACCCAGAGCACAAGGTAAATATGGCCCCCTGGGAGGCATAGTAATGGCGCACCGTTTGACATACTAATGGCGCACTCCCTGGTGCGCCACTATTGTCTGGTATACTAATGGCGCACAAGGGGTGCGCATTAGTATTAGTTACTAATGGCGTGATGATAGTGGCGCACCTGTAGTGGGCCATTAATGGCCAAAACAGGTGCGCCACTAATTAGCCTTTTCCTAATAGTGCGCCCCCTGACTGCTGGGACCCACCAGCTACATCTTCGCAGGCAAGGAAGTGCCTGACAGTCGGGACCCACCTGGTCGAAGCGTACATAGCGTTGTCATTCTGGTCGCGAACGTGCACGTACATACTGGTCGATGTAGAGGCGCGCACGTAGCATGTACACGTACGTACAACGGCCAGTGTGCAAGAAAGAAAATACGACCACATACGTACATACGGGCAGGGTCTCGAACGCCTACTCGCGCATACGTACGGCCAGGGCTGTGTACATGGCTGGGTCGGAACGGAGAAACAGCGTAGTCGTCGTGTTCATGGGGAGCCAACCGGCTGGGTCGGAACGGAATGTGTCGTCGTGTTCATAGGGAGGGCTTGGACGGAACAGCCGATGGAAATGAGGCCTGGCTTACCGCAGAACGGAGGAAATGCCCTTGTGTTCGACCGGCCACGTTCGAAACGGGATCCTGTTCATCGGGAGGGGTCTGGCGTACCGCAAAACGGAGGAAACGGACCTCCTATGGTCGAAATGGGGTCCTATTGATCGGGAGGGGTGTGGCGTACCACAAAATGGAGGAAACGGACTTGTGTTGGAGCGCCACAACAAACGGGGTCCTGTTCATCGGGAGGGGTGTGGCGTACGGCAAATGGGACTCCACGGGATACTGTTCATCTCCACCGTCGACCCCCTCCAGCCTCCACGGGCTACTGTTCATCCATCGTCGACCTCCTCCAGGCTCCACCTGCGACTTCTCATCCACAGGCTCCTGTTCATCCAGCCTCCACCGCGCGCTACTCCACGGGCTACTGTTCAACCAGCCCTCTCCACGGGCTCCTGTTCAACCACCCTCCACGGGCCATCGCTCATCCTACCTCCATCGCTCATCGCTCAAACTGCCCTCCACGGGGTGGTCCTGCTCATCCTGCCCTCCACGGGGTCCTATTCATCCAGCCCCAACCGGCTCGAACGATCGGGGTCCTGTTCATCCACGCCCACCGGGAACTGTTCATCCAAACCCCCCAGCAACACTCACTGTTTATCCAGAGGCAACGCCACGGGGTCCTATTCATCCACCCCCACCGGGAACTGTTAATCCAACCCCCCCCCCCCCCCCCCCCCGCAACGCTCACTATTCATCCAGAGGTAGGATCGATCGGTTTCAGTTAGCAGCAGTAGCGAAGGAATCGCACGGTCGGGTTCAGCTAACAGCCATCGATCGATCGCTCGGGTTCGGTAACGCGTAGCCTGCAGTACAATCGCTCGGGTTCAATTAGAAACCAATGCCTCACTCGGTTTAGTTAGATCCCAACGCCTCGCACACACGCGCGTACGTACGAGAGAAACGCGCATCGCTCGGCCCCCGACCACCCACCGTAATCGGGGACTCCCCGATATTTTCCGCGCCCTCGCTTCTACCACGGTTTTTTCCGTCATGGACGGCCAAAAGAATGGCATGCAGTTGCGTCTCCGGCCCGCCCAGGATGAAAAGCCCATTTTTTGTCATGATTTTCTTGTCATAGAAGTAGGACCCCAACACATCTATGATGATACCGTGTTTTGTCACAATTATTGTCATAGAAGTGGCATAAGTATGACAGAAAATATTTTCCTTCGGCCCAAAATGTCACGGATGTGTCGTTTTTTGTAGTGCTTTTCTTGAAAACTATCAGCTCACGTGGTGTATACATTCGACCGTTGGTGATGATCGCTCCTCCTTTCGTCCCCGAGTGCACACCAAAATGTCTAGCACACGGGAACGAAGGAGAAGCGACCCCCATGACAACAGTCAGAATTCTTCGTCCTCTCATACATGGTGGAGACTCTCCCTCACTGATTCCTCTCTGACATTTGTGACCGTCGGTGATGGTCGTTACTCCTCCTTCCCCTAGTGCATAACAATGGTCTATAGCACAAGGAGAAGAAGGAGAAACGACCCCCATGGCAACAGTCGGGATTCTTCGTCCTCTCATATATGGTGGAGCCTCGACAGACTTAGTCAACCCGAAATATCGTTTAATTATCTTTCTAGAAAATCCAAGCCACTCGATATTTCCTACTTATTCAAGCACAAGTCATGCCAAAATTCACGAAAAAATCCGGCATGACCTTTGCTAAAAAAGGACATATCAAGCGCCTGAAATTTGCAAGAATGGAAATTAATCAAAACTCTGGCAAAACATAGGCCACTCGAAGGTGTAACCTGAACATTACCGGCCACTTGGGCAACCACATATGCTATTTGAGCAACAACAGATATACATGTTTTTTATCTACATCATATCTTATAGGCCTCATATTGACATGGAGATTTGGCTGGTCTCACCTCGAGGTCGGAGGGGGTCTGTGATGGGGACGATGGCGGCGATGATGGAGGGGCTCCTTGATTTCTGCAAAAACAAAAATCCTATAAGTTATCACTAATACATACTGAATAGTATCATACATATAACATCACTAATATAACTAAAACCCTAGAGAACGACGTGTATCAACGACGAGGATGTGGGATAGGCATCGTCGACGTCGTTGCGGGAACAATTTCTTAAACTAAAAAAATAACAACAAATGTGACATGTTCAACTAGTTCTATTAATTCAACTAGCTCTTACTAAATATAAACTTACTATAAATAAATAAACTAATTATTCCTAAAAATAAACTAGTTCAACTAGTTATATTAATTTTCTTACTAAAAATACATTAGTTCTATTAATTCAACTAGTTCTTACTAAAACTAAACTAGTTCAACTAGTTTATTAATTTACTTGCTAATTATTTTAAACACTTAATAAAACCGTAAAAAACTACATTATACAATAAAAACTATAGTGAAAAACAGGAAAAAAAAGAGAGGGAGGGGCGGCCGGAGGAGGAGGAAGGAGGGGGCGGCCGAAGGAGGAGGAGGGAGGGGGCGGGGGGAGGGGCGGCCAGTGGAGGAAGAGGGAAGGGGCGGGGGTGGAGGGGGAGGGGGCGGCCGGAGGAGGAGAAGGGAGGGGGCGGCCGGAGGAGGAGGAGGGAGAGGGGCGATGGGAGGAGGGCGGCCGGAGGAGGAGGGGGAGGACGAAGGGAAGGAGGGAGTACCTCGGTGAGGAGCAGCGCGGCGGTGGCGGATGACGTACGGGTTCGGCGCGGGCGAGAGCGAGTGAGAGGGAGTGAGTGTGAGAGGGTGAACCGCTCCAGGATAAGGTAACTAAGTAGTAGCGCGTTTCAGAGAAACGCGCTACTGCTACGGTCCGTAGCAGTAGCGCTTGTCAGTGATACCGCTACTGCTAAGTGGGGCTAGCCATCTGCGCCCAGCACAAATATAGCAGCACCGTGGTTTCGCAGAACGCGCTACTGCTAAAGTAGTAGCAGTAGCGCGGTCTATTTAAAAACGCTACTACTAAGTAGTAGTAGCGCCCTATTTTATCCAGCGCTACTGCTAAGATGCTGCGTATAAGGTTTTCCCTAGTAGTGCACTCCTGGCACTCTTGCCACTGTTGTGGTTGTTTGGGAGACCCCTCGGCGGCAAGGGGAAGGAGGCACGTCCTCATGTCCACGGTCCCCATGTATATGTCGTAGCTTGTGTAGGCGTCCTTGGTGTGTAGGTGAGGTGGCCTGCATCCAGTCCGTCCTCCCAGACCGAGTGTCAAGCACGTCTGTTCCTGATGTAATCCTTCATGCTGGCATAGAAAGGGTCGATGATGGTTGCAGCGAGGTCAGCCAGGGAGCCCTGCTTCTTCCTGTTACCGATGATATTGTATTGCTTCTAGATGTCAGCTAGATTCGGGCAAGAGATGCCCGAATTACAAAGCACCTTTGCATTGTTGGCGGAGTCCACCGTAGCGAATTTATAATCATTGCTATTGATAAACCTGGCAAAACTTTCACAAGGCCTTATGACCCTACAGTCATGAGAGATGAGGACGTGATGGCGCACACACAGCTAGGCGATGACGATCTGATCATGCCCGGCACGCCCGTGGGTGTACTCGTGTCAAACCTGACCACCTTGTACTCGTCCTCCCATAGGAACCACTCAAATGTGGCGATGTGTCTCGTTGGTGCACAACACAGTGAGGTCAGGCCTGTCGTGGGATGGCATGGTGAACTCCTCACTGAATTGCTAGTAAGCGTTCGCCCCTAGGATCTCGATTGGAGGCATCGATCCTCTTTGTATATGTAGTTTTACATGGGTGTGGTTCTTCGGGTTGTTTGTTTATCAAAAGCTTGAATTAACACAAACAATGGCGGTCGAGAATATATGGGACTGGTCTACCGGGAATATTGGCACATCCGCATGGTGATTGGTAGTACCGATGTGTATAACTACATGGTTGAGATGCGTGTGGTGCAACCGGATGCATGGCGCCTCAACTACGATCATGTGCCGGTGCCTACTGTGATGGTCCATCAGCTGCAGCCGCAAACAGAGCACACGAAGGCCAAGAGAGCATGTTGGGGCCGTGAGCAGAGCGCGTCGAGGCGATCCCAGTCGCGAGCATCCACATGTATATTTCACTTGAGCGACATTACATAACATGATCAGATATTGGCATTATATTTAGGTAGGTATAATAATAATTCTAAAACTAAAATATCTAGCTAGGTGTCGTCTTCTACTTCGACGCAAGCTAGGAACATGCAAGTGTCGTCCATGCGGGGAACAACCACATACACTGCTATGATCGACTGCGCCATGCCGGTTTCGCAACCCGCGACAACGCCAAGTACGACGATGAAATGGCATGCGGCTAGGACGCGATTGGTGTCGACAACTACTAACACAATTGTGTTGGCCTTCCGGTCTACGCATTCAGCGTGATGGTGGGTGGCGTCGACTAACTCAACTAGAACACTGACAGGATTCTTCTCTGCCACTTCATCGAGGTAGGCGTCGAAATCATCCTAGAATTGGCCAAGTGTGTCATCTCGGGAGTTGAACACATACTAAAATGACTAATCACATTGTGAAAGGCCGAGGAGCATGTGATGATCTTATGTTCTCCCAATCTTTCCTGCAATGGGCGCGGGAGTTTTGTTTTCTGCGAGCCATTATTAGCTCTTACAATAAGTATTTTTGTTCTTTATGATTAATGTGAGTTTTTGGCCCTTTATGCACTTTCACTTGTCCATATTTTGCTAGCCTCTACGTATCATGCATTGCCTACTCTCAGCTCGAGACACGATGCATACTTCTCCACAGCATCCAATATCCATGGGAGAACTTCATTCTCCTGCACATAAAACACCCATCTCCTGAAAACAGCCACCATAACTACCTATTATGGTTTTTCCATAGTCATTCCGAGATATATTTCCATGCAACTTCCACTGTTACTTTAAATGACTTGAGTTTACATTATTGTTCGCTTTGCATGTGTTGGTAAACATAGTAGAAAAAAAATCGCGCCTGCGCATGATACGTCTCAAAAGTATCTATAATTTTTTATTGTTCCATGTTGTTATATTATCATTCTTGGATGTTTTACATTCATTTTATAGAAAAATTTATATCATTTTTCGGTACTAACCTATTGACATAATGCCTAGTGCCAGTTGATGTTTTTTGCTTGTCTTTTACTTCGCAGAATATCCATATCAAATGGAGTCCAAACGCAACGAAACTTTTTGGAGATTTTTCAGTCCAGAAGACAACTTGGGAGCCAAGAAAGTGCATGAGGGGAGGGCCATGGGGCCCACCACCCACCTGGGCGCGCCAGAGGCCCCTGATGCACCCTAATGGGCGGTGAGGCCCATGGAGGTCTCCTCCACCGCCTCTCAGCTCTATAAATACTCAGATATTCTAGAAACCCTAGGGGAGCGATCGAAACACAATTCCATCCGCCGCAAGTTCCAGAACCACGAGATCCAATCTAGAGCCCTATTCTGGCACTTTGCCAGAGGGGAACACGATCATGGACGGGTTCATCATCCTCATTGGTGCTCCTCCAAGATGCGTGAGTAGTTCACCATAGACCTACGGGTCCGTAGGCAGTAGCTAGATGGCTTCTTCTTCTCTTTTTGATTCTCAATACAATGTTCTCCTCGATGTTCTTGGAGATCTATTTGATGTAATGAGTTTTTGCGGTGTGTTTGTTGGGATCCGATGAAGTGTTAGTTTATGATGAGATCTCTCTATGAATATTATTTGAGTTCTCTTTGATCTCTTATATGCATGATTGTTGTAGCCTCGTATTTCTTCTCCGAAACTTTGGTTTGGTTTGGCCAACTAGATTGATTTTTCTTGCAATGAGAAGAGGTGCTTTGTGAAGGGTTCGATCTTGCGGTCTCCTCACCCAGTGACAGAAGGGGTAGCGAGGCATGCATGTATCGTTGTTATTAAGGAATAAAGATGGGGTCTATTCCTACATGAATAGGTCTTGTCCACATCATGTCATCATTCTTATTGCATTACTCCGTTTCTCCATGAACTTAATACACAAGATGCATGCTGGATAAAGGTCGATGTGTGGAGTAATAATAGTAGACGCAGGCAGGAGTCGTCTACTAATCTTGGACGTGATGCCTATATACATGATCATTGCCTTGGATACCGTCATAATTATTTGCTCTTCTATCAGTTTCCCAACAGTAATTTGTTTACCCACCGTATGCTATTTTCTCGAGAGAAACTGATGTCTACTACAGAACCTTCTTCTTATACACGTTGTTGGGCCTCCAAGTGCAGAGGTTTGTAGGACAGTAGCAAATTTCCCTTGAGTGGATGACCTAAGGTTTATCAATCCGTTGGAGGCGTAGGATGAAGATGGTCTCTCTCAAGCAACCCTGCAACCAAATAACAAAGAGTCTCTTGTGTCCCCAACACACCTAATACAATGGTAAATTGTATAGGTGCACTAGTTCAGCGAAGAGATGGTGATACAAGTGCAATATGGATGGTAGATATAGGTTTTTGTAATCTAAAACATAAAAACAGCAAGGTAACTAATGATAAAAGTGAGCACAAACGGTATTGCAATGCGTTGAAACAAGGCCTAGGGTTCATACTTTCACTAGTGCAAGTTCTCTCAACAATAATAACATAATTGGATCATATAACTATCCCTCAACATGCAACAAAGAGTCACTCCAAAGTCACTAATAGCAGAGAACAAACAAAGAGATTATTGTAGGATACGAAACCACCTCAAAGTTATCCTTTCTGATCGATCTATTCAAGAGTCCGTAGTAAAATAACATGAAGCTATTCTTTCCGTTCGATCTATCATAGAGTTCGTCCTAGCATGACACCTCAAGACACAAATCAACCAAAACCCTAATGTCACCTAGATACTCCAATGTCACCTCAAGTATCTGTGGGTATGATTATACGATATGCATCACACAATCTAAGATTCATCTATTCAACCAACAAAAAGAACTTCAAAGAGTGCCCCAAAGTTTCTACCCGAGAGTCAAGACGAAAATGTGTGCCAACCCCTATGCATAAGTTCACGAGGTCATGGAACTTGCAAGTTGATCACCAAAACATACATCAAGTGGATCACGTGATATCCCATTGTCACCACAGATAAGCACATGCAAGACATACATCAAGTGTTCTCAAATCCTTAAAGACTCAATCAGATAAGATTACTTCAAAGGGAAAACTCAATCCATTACAAGAGAGTAGAGGGGGAGAAACATCATAAGATCCAACTATAATAGCAAAGCTTGCGATACATCAAGATCGTGCCAAATCAAGAACACGAGAGAGAGAGATCAAACACATAGCTACTGGAACATACCCTCATCCCCGAGGGTGAACTACTCCATCCTCGTCATGGAGATTGTCGGGATGATGAAGATGGCCACCGGTGAGGGATCCCCCCTGCGGCAAGGTGCCGGAACAGGGTCCTGAATGGCTTTTGGTGGCTACAGAGGCTTGCGTAGGCGGAACTCCCGATCTAGGTTATTTTCTGGAGGTTTCATTATTTATAGGATCTTTGGCGTAGGTCTCACGTCAGGGGGGTCTCCCGGTTGTCCACGAGGCACGGGCCCATGCCCAGGGGGTGGGAGCGCCCCCACCCTCGTGGGCAGCCCGGGACTCTTCTGGCAAAACTCTTTTACTCCGGGGGCTTCTTTTGGTCCAGAAAAAATCATCAAAAATTGGCATGTCAATTGGACTCTGTTTGTTTTCCTTTTCTACAATACTTAAAAACAAGGAAAAACAGAAAGTGGCACTGGGCTCTAGGTTAATAAGTTAGTCCCAAAAATCATATAAAATAGCATATAAATGCATATAAAACATCTTAGATGGATAATATAATAGCATGGAACAATAAAAAATTATAGATACGTCGGAGACGCATCAAGCATCTCCAAGCTTAATTCCTGCTCGTGGGTAAATGACAAAAACAAAATTTTTGATGTGGAATGCTACCTAACATAATTCTCAATGTAATTTTCTTTATTGTGGCATGAATGTTCAGATCCGAAAGATTCAAGATAAAAGTTTAATATTGATATAAAAATAATAATACTTCAAGCATACTAACTAAGCAATCATGTTTTCTCAAAACAACATGGCCAAAGAAAGTTCATCCCTACAAAATCATATAGTTTGGTCATGCTCCATTTTTGTCACACAATAATGTTCTTATCATGCACAACCCTGATGACAAGCCAAGCAATTGTTTCATAATTTAGTAATCTCAAACTTTCCCAACCTTCACGCAATACATGAGCGTGAGCCATGGATATAGCACTATGGGTGGAATAGAATATGATCGGGGTTATGTGGAGAAGACAAAAAAGGAGAAAGTCTCACACTGACGCGGCTAACCAATGGGCTAGGGAGATGCCCATCAATTGATGTCAATGCAAGAAGTAGGGATTGTCATGCAACGGATGTGTTGACACCAAATTTTGGCACGGCCAAGAACTTAATTAAGATGGCCTCAAATGGAGAAGTGCTCAAAGTGAGAAAGTTCCGTATCGTCAAAAGGAAAAACTTTGATATTTGGGCCATAGTCATCCGGTCTCATCTCTAAGGCCGAAGTTGTGTTTGAATTACTCAGACTTTGTATTCAGAACACTATTCGGCTGATTACGCCCCCAAGATGGACTCATATGGGAAACGTTTCTACACGGATTGCCTTCGTCTCGTCAAAGCGATCGATTTTGTTATAAAGACCGTCTCAATCCGAGGTCGTATGCAAAAGTTAGATCCCACATAGCGAGACCCTCCAGCGAGCAAAATATGACGCCCGGAACCAGACACATATGTGGGTATGTCTGATGAGCTGCGTGGGTAATTAGCTGTTCTGCGCGAGCGATTTGACCCTCGATATGACCTCTGGTGAAAAAACATTCAACGTGGAAGATGTTCATCTCGTCGAAACGGTCAAGATTGCTATTGGGCTCGTTTCCATCCGAGGTCATTTGTCACCACAAAAATGACCCTCAAAGTACAGCCAGTTTAAACGAACAGTTTTGGAAAGTTCGGATAAAACCAGTCCGAATTTGACTAGGGTTTTGGACGTGAATTGATGTAATTTTCTTGTAAGGAAAGCCTAGATAAATCATTTTCTCATACGGGAAGTCCAGCCGCCTTTTATATATGTTGGGGGTGACGGCCGATTGGAGCAACACACAATCGATCAAATCATCTACCAGTTTTTATCTTTTTATCTTTCTCATTAACCCTAGTTCTTCTTCTTCCTCGTTCTTCGTTCGTTCTTCTTGTTGCTGTGCGGCGAACCTCGAGGCCCTAGGGGCGATCAGGTCGACCTAGGGCAGCCCATAGTCACGCATCGCCGACGGGTCCCTCCCGGGCGTGTGGGGTTTCGGGTCTTCAAAAGCGCCCGCCGGATTGCCTGCGTACCGCGCTTCCGGACGGGTCTCTGTTGGGGATATTACTACTGGGCGTAAACCGGCCTATCTGGGCTGGGTTAACTTCATCAGTAGTTCAACGGTGTAAAAGCCCAAGAGGCATGAAAGTAAGGGCCCAAGGCCTGTAGTCGGTTTAGAACCTGTAGTCGTAAACCGGCCTGATATGTAAACTTGTATTGTAAGTTAGGAATAGAGAGAGACCAATCCGGACACGAATATGAACCGAAGATTGGAACTCTCTGAACCGACGGGCGTCACCCGTGTATATAAGGGGACGACCCGGGGCGGTTCAAGGAGAGACAACAACAACTCGAGGCCTAGGCGAAGCTTATTTGCTCCCTAGTCATCGAAACCACATCAATCCCATCACAAACTAGACGTAGGCTTTTACCTTCATCGAAGGGGCCGAACTAGTATAACTCTTGTGTCTTTGCGTCCGCTTTAACCCCTTCAAGTTAACCCGTAGCGATGGCTCCACGACTAAGTCCTTTCATGAGGACATCTGCCGTGACAAAACCACGACAGCTTGGCGCCCACCGTGGGGCTATCGCACGATGGTTTGATGATCTTGGAGGGCAAGTTCGAAGGACTCGAAGGCTATATTGTGGGGCGGATGACCAAGAGTCGTCGCGGCAAGCTCTACATCGACGATGCAGGCTGGGGCCCCGAGGCCGGCTCAATTGAGTACGGGTATCGGGTCCCCTTTGGTGGCATACACGTTTTCATCGGCAAGATCGGTGAGCCCGGGCCTGAGCCGGACATCTGCACCGACCTCGTCGAGATGGCTCAGCGTGCGAGACCTGCCCAGGCTAAACCGGCCGTAAAGCGTTCCTTTGTGGGAGTCATCCACGAAGGAAGTTATGAGGGCGGATCAGAATCTGGTGGCGAAACCGTCGTCTGCTCTGATGATGAGTCGTCGACCGGAGAAACTGAGTCTCTATATCAGCTACAAGATGGCTGGATTGGGGGCTGTTCCGACGGTGACAGTATTCCGGACCCCACTGATCTGCCCAACCGGGTTGGAATATTCATGGCCGGTACACAAGCAATGCTTCACTCTTCGACCGCTGCGACAATGGTTGCCGGTTCAACAGCGGTGACGGCTGCCGGGGCAGGAGGCCCTATGCGCCCGCCGGCTCAAGTCTTATCTGAACTATTCGATGCGTTGGCTGTGCTCATGGCAGAGGTTAACCCGGCGGACCAGGACGCTCATAACGCGGAGATTGCGAAGGTGAAGGAACAAATCACTCAGGCTAAAGCGGATCTGGCAGCTGCAGACGCCAGGATGGCGGCAGAGCGGGCCGCTTTGGATGCGCAGGCTTATAGGCTCATGCTGGATCAGAGCGCGTCGCATGAAGTCATGAAGAGGAAATACAGATCCCGTTTGCCTTCAGTCTTCGAGGGAAGAGATCTCTTCAACACCCCAGGAGCGGGAACCAGTAATCCGCCGGTGGTAAACCGGGCGGACGCACCTGGGACGGGCACGCCGGTTCATCCCCGCTTAATAGATCTACCTCGCCATAACACCGGTGCGCCTCAGGCTGTGCAGACACCCCTGAGTCACTACTCCAATCCGATGGATAACCTTGTTGCAGCTGCAGCGCGGCTGGAGGCTATTCCAATTGAAGGCGATTCACCACAGGCAGTAGAGACGCGCCGGGTCAAGGAGCTCCTTAGGACAGCTTTGGTCCAACAGGAAGCGTATTCATACAGCCGCGACTGAATCCACTCTACCCCCCGCCCAAGCCGAAGCTATAGTAGGCACGTGGATGAACCGGCCGTATCAAGTAATGCACGGCGTGGTGCGCCCTGTGGCAACAATCCGGCAGGTGGCTTCAACAACGCTCAGGAGGTGGTGGACCGGGCCCGAGCACGCAGGGAGGCCGAGTTAGCAGCGCAGCATCAGGATTATCAGTTTACGCCGGTTCGTCCGACCATCTCGGTCGAGCCTGGAGTTACCTCTAGCTCATTGGGGGTGCCTTGCCTCGTCCCCGCTTTACGCAATGTGCGCTTGCCCAAGGATTTCAAGGGTCCGCGCAAGGTGCCAAATTACACCGCCGATTTGGCTCCAGAAGCGTGGATAGAGAGTTATGAGACGGCCATGGAGATGCTGGATGTGGATGAAGACGCGTGTGCAAAGTACTTCACCATGATTCTTGAAGGCATGGCCCGTACTTGGTTGAAGAGCTTGCCACCCAATTCTATCAATTCATGGGCCCAGCTATGACCCGGTTTATCCAGAATTTCAAAGATACCTGTAAGCAGCCCATGTCCGTGGTGGACTTGGCGGCTTGTGTCCGTGGTGAAGGAGTCAACAACCCATTGGGTACGCCGCGTTTCGGAAATCTTGCACTCGTCAGACCGGATCAACGATGATTCTGCAATCTTGACCCTGGAGGGCAATTGCCGGTTTAAACCTTTAAAGTTGAAGCTGGGGCACATGAAGCGGTTTTGCAATGACATGGGCACTCTCATGGGCGCTTTAGTAAAGTATGATGATTCTGATAGTACCAAGGATCCCGAGTCTGATGATGACGAGACAGGGAAGGGAAGGAAGAACAGCAACTCCAAAGGCCAGCAACATCACTCAGCAGGTAATGGTGGGGGCAAGCGTAAAGCAAACGGCAACATGGACTTCAGAAGCTAACACCAACGCTACAGGACAAGGGCCAGCGGCGCAAAGGTAAACAGCCAAATCAAGTGGAGGGCCTAATCCCAATCCGGACTGCTTGAACTATCTGCTGAATCAACCCCGTCCAAGCATGGGATGAAGGAGGCGCCAAAGAAACCACCTCTGGAAGGATTGCTACATTATGCAGGAGTTCAAGAGGTCTAATGCTTTCCGGTATGATCAAGGTTCCGCGGCGGTTCAGATCCAGCCCGGTTACGGTGGAGGAAATTCGGTTCAGGATTTAATGGTAATCCGGCGGACATAACAATCGAACAATCGTAATAACCAAGGTGGTTACAATCAGCAGCAGCAGCAATCGGGTTATCGAGCAACCCAAAGCAGTTGAATAGTGGGCAGATACCACGTCTTCACCACTAGCTTAGACAAGCGAGACCGGAAGCTTCGTAAGCGGGCAAATAATGTTGTTGAACCGCCGTGCCTCATTAATTTCGCTTGTCAGAGCAGCCCATTGTATGGAGTAGAGAGGATCATCCTCCCCGGGTTGACAATCCGGGTTAGCTAACCCTGGTGGTGGCACCTCAGGTGGGAGGTTATAAGTTCACCAAGGTGCTTATGGATGGAGGGAGCAGCATCAACATCATGTACTATGAGACCTTCCGTCGTATGGGGTTAACAGATAAACATCTCAAACCGTCCAATACAAAGTGTTCCATGGTGTGGTACCGGCAAGTCAAGATATCCGGTTGGTAAAATAGCTCGAGGTGGCCTTTGGAGATGAATATGACTCCAGATCGGAAACATTGACGCTTGAAGTGGTGAAAATCCAAAGTCCATATCACGCCTGTTTGGGCGGCCGCTTATGCCAAGTTCATGGCACGGCCTTGTTATATATATTTGCAGCTCAAGATGCCGGGTCACAAGGGGACAATAACGGTTCATGGGAGCCGCAAGATCGCTTTGGAATGTGAGGAAGGTGATGCGGCTTACGCAGAGTCGGTTTGTGCCACCGGGAGCTGAAGTATTATAAGGACAATGTTGATCCGGCGGACATGACTCGCTGAAGAAGCCAACTACAGAGCATGATCTCGCCCTGAAATTCAAATCGGCAGCAGAGACTAAGCTTGTTGACTTCGTGTTCGGGCGATTCGTCCAAGCAGTTCAAAGATCGCGCCAACTTGATCCGAAATAGGAAAGCGCGCTCATCGAAGTTCATCCGTGAGAACCGGACATTTTGCATGGAAGCCTTCCGACATGCCAGGTGTACCGAGGGAACTCGCTGAGCACACTCTTAATGTTGATCCCAAGTACAAACCGGTGAAGCAGTTTCTCCACTGGTTTAACGAAGAAAGGCGTAAGGCCATTGGAGAGGTGGTGGCCAGGCTCTTAGCGGCTGGCTTTATCGTTGAAGTTTTCCATCCAGAGTGGCTTGCTAATCCGGTGCTGGTTCTTAAGAAAAACGGCACTTGGCGCATGTGTGTGGATTACACAGATCTTAACAAGGCTTGCCCAGCAGATCCTTTTGCCCTCCCCCGCATTGACCAGATTATTGATGCCACTACGGGTTGTGAGCGTTTGAGCTTTTTGGATGTGTATTCTGGGTATCATCAGATCAAGATGGCAGTTAAGGACCAGGAGAAGACAGCGTTTATCACTCCCTTTGGAGCCTTCTGCTATGTGTCTATGCCTTTTGGGCTCAAGAGCGCCCAAGCAACCTATCGTCAGGTACGTAATTGCTCGCATAAACAGATCGGCCGTAATGTGCATGCCTATGTGGATGATATTGTGGTTAAGTCAAGGAAGAAGGAAACACTGATTGACGATTTGAAGGAAACCTTTGACAACCTGTGGGTTTACAAGATGACACTCAACCCGGCCAAATGTGTTTTTGGTGTTCCGGCAGGCAAGTTATTGGGTTTTCTCGTGTCCAACAGGGGGATTGAAGCTAATCCGGAGAAGATTACGGCTATCACCTCCCTGGCTAAACCGAAGTGTATTAATGATGTCCAGCATTTGGCAGGCCGGATTGCCACGCTGAGCCGGTTTATCAGCCATCTCGGAGAGAAGGCCATCCCTTTGTACCAGATGCTGAAGAAGACAGGTCAGTTTGTCTGGAGTCCAGCCGCCGATGAAGCGTTGGAGGACTTAAAACGGCAATTGGCCAACCCGCCTGTGCTCGCCGCTCCCATCGACAAGGAGCCGCTTCTGCTATATGTTGCTGCTAACGCCAGGGCGGTCAGCGTGGCCATTGTGGTAGAGCGGAAGAAGGCAAGGAAGGAGCATCCGGTTCAACGTCCGGTTTATTATATCAGCGAGGTGCTTATTGAATCTAAGCAAAGGTATCCGCATTGGCAGAAGCTGGTGTATGGAGTTTTTATGGCAAGCCGGAAGCTGAAGTAGTGTTTCCAAGGGCACCCCATCACGGTGGTCAGTTCAGCTCCCTTAGGTGATATCATACAGAACCGGGAAGCGACTGGCCGGATTGCCAAGTGGGTTATAGAGCTTGGGCCAAGACGGTTGTAATGCGCCTCGGACGGCGGTGAAGTCTCAAGCACTTGTGGATTTCATTAATGATTGGACGGAGTTGCAAGCTACCAAGAAAAGCCGGATCATACATATTGGACCATCCATTTTGACGGATCCAGGCAATTGGAGGGCTTGGGGGCTGGAGTCGTATTAACTTCCCCACGAGGTGACAAATTTTGTTACATTCTCCGCTTAATGTTCCCTTGTACTAACAATGCGGCTGAGTATGAAGCCTTGCTCCATGGTCTTCGGATGGCTAAGGAGATGAATCTAAGCCGGGTTAAGTGCTTCGGTGACTCGGACCTAGTGGCTCAAGAGGTGTCCGCACCCGATTCAAAGGACCCGCTCATGGCTGCATATCGTCGTGACGTGGATATTGTCGTAGGTCATTTCAAGGGCTATCAGGTGGACCACGTGGACTGTCGGAAGAATGAAGCGGCGGACGCTTTAAGCCGGTTGGGCTCTCAACGGAAACCGGTCCCGCCCAATGTTTTCCTGGACGTGCTGCACAACCCGTCAGTCAAGCTCCCTGGTGAAGCGGATTTGGCTATTCCTGATCCGGAGGCTCAGTTGGTGGCAGCTCTGCACGTCACTCCGGATTGGGCGCTTCCTTATCTGGCGTATATGAACCGGGGCGAGTTACCAGAAGATGAGATGTTGGCCCGACAGATAGTTCGGCGATCTAAGTCTATGACCATTGTTAATGGCGAATTGCATCATTGCAGTGTGTCCGAAGCGTTTCAACGCTGTGTGCCCCCTGAGGAAGGCTGTGAAATATTGCGTGAGATCCACGAAGGAGATTGTGGTCACCACGCCGATTCAAAATCCTTGGTGGCTAAAGCGTTCCGCCACGGTTTCTATTGGTTGACTGCCCATGCTGATGCGGAAGATCCGGTCGACGATGTGATGGTTGCCAAAAGTTTTCAGACGTGCTCATGTACCGCCCAAGAATTGAGGATGATTCCAATTACTTGGCCATTTGCGACTTGGGGTTGGATATGGTTGGACCTTTTAAAAGGTCCAAGGACAAGAAGACCCACCCGCTGGTGGCGGTCGACAAATTTACAAAGTGGGTAGAGGCGTAACTCGTTAGCAAGTGTGATGCGCCACGGCGGTTCAGTTCATGAAAAGGTGATTTTCCGGTTTGGCTTTCCACACAAGATCATCACAGATAATGGTACCAATTTGTCCAAAGGTGCCATGAAGGAGTTCTGCGAACGTGAGCACATCCGGCTTGACGCTTTCTTCAAGAGCTCACCCAGTCCAATGGTCAAGCGGAAAGAACCAATCAAGAGATCTTGAGAGGCATCAAGCCCCGCTTATGGTCCCTTTGCAGAGGACACCGGGTTGTTGGGTAGAAGAGCTACCGTCAGATTATGGAGTATAAATACTACGCCTAACAGATCCACGGGATACACGCCGTTCTTTATGGTTTATGGAGCGGAGGCGGTTCTCCCAAAGGACATCCGTCATGACTCACCTCGTGTGGCAGCTTATGTTGAAGCGGTCAACGAGACGGCACGGCAGGAGGCTTTGGATCGGTTGGTTGAAGAGCGTGACATAGCAGCTGCCCGCTCGGCGATTTATCAACAGGATCTTCGTCGTTATCATAGTCGCCGGGTCAGAACCAGAACCTTTCAAGAAGGATATTTAGTGCTTCGGCTCATCCAAGACCAGACTGATATGCACAAGCTATCCCCACCTTGGGAGGGACCTTTTGTGGTCAGCAAGAATCTGCACAACGGGTCATACTATCTGATCGATATTCGAGAGCATAAAGACTCACGCACATCAGAGGAGGAGACCAACAGGCCGTGGAACATAGCTCATCTTCAGCCTTATTATTATACCGAGCCATCGGCTCTATTTATGTACATATTATGACAAAGGTATATATTATGAATAAAGTAATAAACCGGAGCCTCAGCTAAAGCGGGGTATCTGTTCTGTTACATCATGCGTGGTTACATGGAGTTGTTCTGTCTTAAAGCGGCCTCCGGTTTGCCCCCTGAGTTTGCTTTTCAAAGCTTTGTGATGTCACTTGGAGGCTTGGTTGTATCCGAACCAATGCAACACCTTTTGATAGGCGAAAGCCACCAGATCACTTGGGGACATGGTCAAGTCTGAACCAGTCACGCCTTTTGATCGGCCTAAGGCCATAGAGTCACTTGGGGGCTTGGTCGAACCCGAACCATTGCCACGCCACTTGATCGGCATAATGCCATGGTTTCAGTTGGGGACCTGGCTGACTTGAACCATGGCTACACCTTAAAGGGAGCTTGGTCGTGTCCGACCATGGTAACACCATCTGATCGGCTCAATAAAGCCTTATTTTTGCAAACGGTTTATCATTGCCTTTGCTTCCATGTTTGTCATAACTATTATTTGATTTTTGTTGCGTTTCTTAAACCGACAACATTTTTTAAAACCGGTTTCAAAACTGTCAGTTGACGAAATTCGGTCATTTTTTTTAATCCAAAGATAATTTCACCGGTTTGATGTTTTTTCTGTTAACATCCTATTATGGAGTAACAGGGGGCTTATCATGACCCAGCACGGTTTACGTGGTAAACCGGCATTATAAATAACAGGAGTTATTTTCTCCTTTGACGGTAAGGGTTTATACAACCTCCGCTTCAAGATTGGCTAAGCCAACCTTATGCCCAGCGATGGCAGGTATTTGGTATCATTAATTTCGATTATATACCTTAATATTTCATCTCACATATATATGAACGTCACAAGCCAGCTGGCGGCATAAACCGCGGTGGCGGTTTAAGATTTTGTGACTACAGGCAATATAAGATTGAAAGTTTTGATCATTCAAGCAAGAGTATCAGCACCTGTGCACGAAGGCATATTCAAAGCAAAAGGGTTGGCTATCCTATTACAAGGCAACATGGTGCCCAAATAAGATCATTGTTTCTTGACGGAATGTAATGAAGCAGCTTTTCAAACCGGCTTCCGGTTCATGCTTGCTCGCCGCCCCGGTTTGATGGTTGTGGGTCGTCCTGCGCCGCTTCAGCTTCTTCATCTCTACCCAGCTGCTGGAAGTCAACAGTGGTCCAGTCGATTCCCATTAAAGCTTGAAAGACAGCCTCCTCATGGATCATGGAAGTTGGGTCAATATCAGGAGCGTAAGTATGCTTACGGATCGGAGGGATCAGGTTCTCCGCTTCAGGAATAGGTGCAGCCACTCGCTTGTTCTGATCGTCATACTGAGCTTGATAATGCGACAAGTTGGCTTCTTCAGCTAATTGGCAAGCCGATGGCACACCGCCCGGTTTATCGCTTCTCAAATCATCTTCGTTGAACTCGAGCCATCTTCCTTCAGACCGATAGCCTCACCGCTTCAATGGGATCGAAATCTGGCACCCATGCTTTGGCCCGGATTAAGGCGTTGATGGCGCCGGTTCGAGCAGCAGATTTCTTCAGCTCTTCAATCCGGGCAGAAGCATGGACAACCTCCTAAGGGTGTCTTGAATTAAGGAAGGTGCCGGATTGTTATGAGATGCGGTGGAGATGATCCGCGCCCAAAGATATCTGTTGCTCTATTAAGGTATAGGCAGCCTTCAATTTCTTCCGAACATCTGACCCCAAGGGTCCAATGCGTGTGCCTACAGCATTGCAAGAGAAGGCACAAACCGGACTTATCATAAGAAGGTCAAAATTATCATAGAAGCCAAAGGAAACTTACCGAAGATGGTAGCAGTCATGGAATACACTTGCCGCTTCACGCTGGTCAGCTCATCTACCACCGGTTTAAGGGCAGCCTCAGCATTTTCAACCTTTTTGGTTAAAGCGGCCTTTTCAGTGTCCCAGCCGGCCCGCTCAGACTTGAACCACTCCTTGAGTTGCTCCATAGTAGTTAAAGCGGTTTTCAGTTCATCCTTGGCCTTGGAGGTTTCTGCTTGTTGAGATTTCAGATTTTCTTGAAGGTCATGGATTTGTGAGGCTTGTTGACGTATCTCACTGCAACAACAAGGGAGCATGTTAAATATCGTCATTTCAAAGTCCCTGCATAACCAGTTATACACTTGGCACTTGGGGCTAATGCATATTTGATCTTCATCTATCAATAAAATCACAAAGTCCCAAGCTCAATACAAGTATTCAACTTGGCACTTGGGGGCTAATGGCTATTTGCTCGAACATGTTCTGATGCAGCGATATAAAATGCAGTCCCGGTTTAACTATGCTAAGTTGAACCGGCCCTTGGGGTCTACATCAGTGGATTCTGAAGCATTGAGTTTATACTAAGTCCCGGTTTAACTATGCTAAGTTGAACCGGCCCTTGGGGACTAGGAGAGTTAACAAAAAGTTGAAATATTCAGGCGAGAAAAGAGCATGGAGGTTACCTCGAATTTCTCTTTCATCATCTTCACCAGGCCAGCTTCATAGTCACGGCTGGTATACAGCCGATTCAAGTAGCCGGAATGAAGGTCTTGGGGGTTCAGAGCGGCATAAGTTGCCAGATCAACATCCCACTTGCCCTTGCTCATAGTGGCAAACTCTTCTTTAGCAGAATGTTTAGATAAAGCGACTGGATTACCCGGTTCGCTGTGGCCAAAACCATTAATTACGACATCATCGTCCTTGGAGTCACCGGTTTGACCAGGGGCCGTCGGTTTGTCAGCAGGCCGGATTGGACTGGTGGATTTTTCAATCCGGTTCGGGCTTCTGGGCTGGTCAGTAGGAAGGGCGGTATCAACGGGCCTTTCTTCAGCAACAAAATCGTCATCTTGCTGTGGCGGATCATTGGGCGTGTCTTCGCAGATGGCCGCTTCAAGATTTGGGGCACCGCCTGCCTCAGGCGATCTCTTCGCCGGCCGCTTTATCCGCACGAGCCTTTTTTCTCGCCTAGGCTTGGCCTCAAAAGGCACAACAACAGTTAAATACGGCATATACTACACAATGATGCAAGAGAAATAATATGAAAGGTATAACTTACCCAAGCACCGTTTTTAGAGGCGGCAGCTGAGTGGCTGATGACTCGCCAGATGAGGAGTGGGAAGTGACCTGATAATCGGAATCAGACGGATTAAGGGGTTGACGAAACTAGCCTGCTTTAGGATAAGCACTAACAAGCAAATTAGAGACCTCTGAACGACGTTTCCGAACCGGACTGTTCGGTAAACCGGTGGAGGTAACTACCTGGCCGCTGTGCCGAGTTGTGCGGCGAGCTTCATGTTGTTGAGTCTTCATAAGAAATTTGGGATCCAAGTAAGCAAGGGGATGAGAAAATTTAATTTTCCGGTTTGCCTGACGGTTTTTTAGTGAAGGCAAAGATTTGAGTCAGAGGAGAGAATAGTTACCTCTACAACATCAGCATTACTGGTTTCAGCATCATCCTGACAAACATCATCATTAATTAGGCGTGTAAAAAGTAAGCCAAGCGAATCAAGTTCTACCTCAAGGTCCGGATTGCCCACATCATCATCCGCAGCATTTGATCAGAAGATGCAGTGGTTTTCCTCTTATGAGTGGTCTTCTTGATAGCTTTGGTCTTTTGCCTAAGTGGTTTTTCCGGTTTATCTGGCTTCTCTGGTTTTTCTTGTGGGCGTTTCTTGCTCCAGAATGGATCATCACCCTGGTTAAGTAGCAGTTGATGTTAAAAGTTATACCGGGATGGCAATAATATATTCAGTAAAAAATAATCAGAAGCCTTACAGATGGCGGTTTGTTGGTAGCACAGAAGGGGAGCAGACCGGTCCGGGCACAGAGGTTTTCCAGTTCGTTCAACATCTTCTTCACCGCCTCGGTGACCTCATCATTGGTAAGCTGGATATTAATATGACGGAGGGGTCGCCGACACTACCAAGATACTCGCACATTAAACCGAGCGCCGAGAGGGGCAGATGCTCCAAGATATCCAACAGCCATGAGGTCAATTCCGGTTAAACCGTTAGCCATGAAGGCTCTGAGCTTGGAGAGTTGAGGAGCATATTTACTTCTCTCACTGGCAGTTAATGTTTGCGGAAAGGGATGTGTGTTGCTGAGTCGCTCCGGATGAAAACCGGGCAAGTGATTCTCGTTGGCAGGCGAAGTGTCTTTGCAATAAAACCATGTTTGATTCCATTCCTTGGGGTGGCTGTGCAGTTTGACATGAGGATAAGTGACCTCCTTTCTTTTCTGAATCGCCACACCACCCAATTCCGTGTTAGGCCCGTCAGTGAATTCTGTGCGGCGGTTTAGATGGAAGCAGTCTCTAAACAGTTCAACTGTGGGTTCTTCTTGAAAGTATGCCTCACAGAGCACTTGGAAGTGGCAGATATTGGTAACAGAATTGGGGCCTGTATCTTGTGGACGGAGTTGAAAATTGGCTAGCACATCTCGATAAAATTTTGAACCAGGCGGATTGAAACCCCGGGCTAGGTGATCTGCGAAAACTACAACCTCTCCTTCTTGAGGTGTGGGTGGACATTCTTTGCCAGGAACCCTCCAATGGATACTATTTTTACTGGCTAAAGCGCCAGTCGGGACCAGGTTGTTTAATTCAGTTTCGGTGACACGGGAAGGAGCCCAGTTGCACTCATACACTTGTTTGGCCATCTACAAAAAAATATATAAATCCGGTTCAAAAAATGTGTTGGGACAAAGAGAGAACCGGTGTACAATGCTAAATCGGAGACAAATACGTCTAAACCGGAGTTCTATGAAGTGACAGTGTGCGGTTAAGGAGTTCTGGCAGTTCAACAAGGGGACTAATGGTGTATACCGGTTTATCTAATTTTTTCTATATTAAGTTAAACCGCTTGGTCTAAGGTTTAAAGATTGAAAACAATTGAAGTTGCGAACGGCTAAGTGTGCAGAAACAAGTTTCGCAAGATTTATCTACAACGAAGGATCTGAAGCTAGATCAGAAAAGACAAAAATATCCAAAAAGGAAGACAGCAGAGCAGTATTGATGCAATGAGCAGAGGTGATGTGCGAGATCCATGGACGCACGCACGAGACTACAGGCGGATGCTAAAAGCTACTACTAATCGATTGCAAGGTGTCACGAGATATATCCAAGAGTCTGGTATGAGCAGGAACAGTTCATGGAGCACGGCAAAAACAGGAAACCCTAGAACGGATCTAGGTCAAAAGGGAACCGAGGACCTACCTGAGTTGAGGAGATGCGGAAGAATCTGCGTTTCTCTGGTGCGTTCAGGTCAATGCAGCGGCCCAAGACGGTGCAGAGGTCGATGGCGGCGGCGGAGCTCCGAGGCCATCGATGCGAGGAAGACGAAGAGAAAGGGGACGAAGGGAAGAAAAGGAATGACCCTTCGGTCCTATTTATAAGGCAAGATACCTGTGTCAGGCGCGGGAATCAAGGAACCACAAACCAAGGAAGCGGAGTTGTCGCCTCGATTATTGCGGATCTATTAGACAAAGAAGATATCGTGAATGCTATTTTTATGGGGACGGCATGCCGGTTTACAGCAACCGGAGAAGGTGACATCATGGCGGTTCAACGATTTCAAGAAGGTATTGAAGTTGAAGGCTTTTTATCAAGGATTGACATGAACCTGTTCAAATCAATCTGGGGCCTAATGTTGGGTATATTACTACTGGGCGTAAACCGGCCTATCTGGGCCGGGTTAACTTCATCAGTAGTTCAACGGTGTAAAAGCCCAAGAGGCATGAAAGTAAGGGACCAAGGCCTGTAGTCGGTTTAGAACCTGTAGTCGTAAACTGGCCTGATATGTAAACTTGTATTGTAAGTTAGGAATAGAGAGAGACCAACCCGGACACGAATATGAACCGGAGATTGGAACTCTCTGAACCGACGGGCGTCACCCGTGTATATAAGGGGACGACCCGGGGCGGTTCAAGGAGAGACAACAACAGCTCGAGGCCTAGGCGAAGCTTATTTGCTCCCTAGTCATCGAAACCACATCAATCCCATCACAAACTAGACGTAGGCTTTTACCTTCATCGAAGGGGCCGAACTAGTATAACTCTTGTGTCTTTGCGCCCGCTTTAACCCCTTCAAGTTAACCCGTAGCGATGGCTCCATGACTAAGTCCTTTCATGAGGACATCTGCCGTGACAAAACCACGACAGTCTCCATCGACGTGAGCTATCACCCTCGGCGTCGGAGGTACACGGTGACGTGTTCGTGTGCGAACACAATTTTTGGCGACTCCTCTGGGGACGAAGCTTTGAACGGTCTCCAGCCCGTTCTTGCTACGAAGAGATCGTCATCTAGGGTTTGCAATCTACAAAGGTAATATGGTGTTACTAGATCGTTCAATGATTATACTGTATCGACCAGCCCTAGTTTTTTCAATAATGCATCTAATTACGTGCATAGGCCGATTCAAAGTAATTTACATGTTTCAACTTCTTATGATACTAGTAACATACAACATATGTATTCTAACTCTCATGCATCGGCAACCCCACAAACCATATGCTGATGAACAACATGATGAGTTTGGTTAATCAATTTGAAACACCTCATGTTAAAATTTCCAATAGCATACAAGAAAGTGTTTCACCTTTTTATTCATCGGCAACTAATTTGCAATATGTGAATCCAACCTTGCCGATGGATGGGAGAATTGGCCATGCTACTACTAGCTATTCGGCCAGTTACTCTCAACCATCATATGGTACACCTCATGTTAGTAATTTTTCAGCACCGTATGCAACTATAGATGTTCATAATTCGGCCCCGCATCTTCATGGTAATAGCCGAGTAAGTGAAAAATTTGCAGGAACACATGTGCCGTCATCAAATCAGAGCATATAATGCATACTCTACGCAGTTCAAGAATTTCGGCAACACTCATGAATCATTGCCGAAAGAATCTGAAAGTATTGCGGAGCAATCCCTTCCAGAAGCGGTTGTGGTTGCATTAAAAAAGAGCTTGGCACAAAACAAGAGAATTAGTGCTCTTTGCCTTGAACAATATGAAAAGGGGTTGTTTCCTGATTATGCTGCAATAAAGGCTAGAGTGTTGCAGGAAGATGAAACTTCATCAATTGTTAGTATTGGTGAGAGAGCATATGGTTATACAGAAGTGCATACACCTCCACCTAGTACCGCATCATATTATACACCCCCTATACAATTGCAAAATTTCGGCAACACTAACACTTCATTGCCGAAAGATCCTAAAAGCATTGGGGGGCAAACTAATCTAGAGCGGGCTGAAATTGAGAGGGGAGTTAAAGCTTTGCGCGATAGGGTGCAAGTACTTCACCAAGAGAGAATTGATAGGGAATTAGCTCAAAGAAAATAAGCCCTGCAAATTGATATAACCGGTGAAAAGAATGATGATTCAAAAACTGAAAGTGCTTCGGTTGAAAAAGCCGAATCAAGTAGTATATATTCCGAATCCATCAAATCCATAGAGGCAAACATTGTTGAGAAAGGGCATGGAAAGTATAGCAAGACAACCATACTTGATTTTTCTGAAGTTAATGGAACCTACTTCCTGCCCTATGAGTTTCGTGCCATAGAAATTGAAGAGCTTCAAGAACAAGAACAAGTAGCCGAAGAAAGTTTGGTGGACAAATTTCCTCAAACTAATGATGCACGAAATCAAGAAAAAGATGATGACAAGGCGTTGGGGAGCTATCCGAAGGCGGAGCAAGATATTCTTCAAGTCACACCACCATCACGCTCTCCCAACATATTTGAAGAGGTATGTCTAGCAATTAATTTACCTGTTTTCATATTTGGTCATGACTTCGTTGTTGATGCATATATTAGAAAAATCTTCATAAGAAATATTGAGAGACCAATGAAGAAGGGTAATTTATTTGTTAGCAACCAGATTGTCACAAAGCATATCGGTCAACACATTACACCATTCAGAAAGACCGATAGCGAAAAACTATTGCAGCCAAGGCTTTCCCCATTGCTTTATCTAAAGTTCATATCTAATTGGGTAGCTTTGCTTATTTCTTACTTGGCTTACACTTGGTCTCAACTGAGACATGTATGTTCTAACTATTTTCGTTTCGTAAATTTAAAGCCAAGGTTAAAATCTTCTGAGCAAACCGATGCAAGTATAGTTTCTTATCCAATGACATCGGTAAGAGAATGCAAAATAAAATTCATAGCCGAATGGGATGATACAAAATCTGAACCATTCGTTTGCTTAACTCCAAAGCCGTTCTCACAGCAAGATCGGCTAGAAAATAAAAAGTTTGCCTTCAATTCAAGCATGTGTGATCAAATATTTGATTTGTTGCTGAAAAATAATTACATAAGAATTCTTGATCACCATGTCAAGCCATCAATTCAAGGACGAATGTATTTTTGGTTGCATCATTCGTTCAAACATAATTTTGAGGATTGCAATATGTTTCGTCAAATAGTTAAATCGGCCATTGATAAAGGACGGTTGAAATTTGTTGAGACACCAAGAGATGACCAGTCTATTCCGATTGGTCCCGATGGCAGAAAGTTTTTGCATCGGCTGCTTCAAGCCGATCCATTTAAAGACAAGGTAAAAACTGCAGGTGATGGGATCGAGCTTTCAAGTAAAGAATTTGTTGAAGAACATAATGAACATAATTTTGAGGGCAAAAATTCCATCGAAGCTACAATGGAGACGCCAAGGACTGGGGGCAGCAAGCAAATCCAATGATCGATGAAAGCAAACCAAAAGAAAACAAAGGCCAAAATAAGCGCAAGTGTAAGAGATCAAAAATCACCTTCGCTGAACTATTGGATAAAATATCATAAGAAGAGAGAAGAGAAGAATGCTTATCGGCCAAATCATGCAAAGAAACCAAGATCACCCCCAAGGCGCAAATATGAGGATCGGTATTGGCAAAGTGATAATTTTAATGCAACATATTCATATCCTTATTTTTGGCCGCCAATGCCAATGCCGTGGATGCCTCCCTATGTTCATATAGATCCATATTCATCATGGGACAGGTATGATACGAGGGCACATTCTCCATCTTATTTAGACCATCTCACCAATACTATGCAGCTCCAAGAAGATCAACATTTGAACAATCACGCGTCAAAGACCGTTTCAATCATAAGGATTCGGTCCAGAGCTCAAGGAAGAAGAAATAGGTGGTAAAGCAAGTTTACCGCGTGAAAAGAGATGGTCGTGAGTGTGCTAATTCAGATTTGATCTCAAATAACAAAGAGCCAATTAAAGTGTTGACTTTGTCTACAAAAGGCAAAGAAGTGAAGCTATCAATTGATAAAAATCAGAGTGTCAAATCTGAAGAAAATAGGTTGAGGGTGCACAAGGCCCAAAACGATTTGCCATAGGTTGAAACAAAATCATAGCCGACATGCCCACTTGGCTTATCGTATTGGCAAAAGAAGGAATTACAAAATCTTAGTGCACAAGAGTTGAGAAAGAAGAACATGGCATGGATTGCCAAGAGGGTAATTCCGAACAAAAATGATGTGCATGCTTCTATTGCAACAAGTACAAAAGTGAAGAAAGAGAAGGATGGAAGCAACAAACAGTTAAGCCGAAGGCGTGCATCACAACATCAAAATCTTCGATTAGCACATCATCCATTTTCTTCAACCATGCCATTGATGCCTTTGACATGGAATTCATCCCTAGGTATGATCAATTACCCTCCATGGATTTATTTTGATACATGGATGCAACATAATTTTCTATATCATGACAGGGTATTACCAAATCACTATACATTTGGTTAGTTACATTTTTGTTGCTAATACAAAGGGGCCGAAATATTTTATTGCTATTTCATTTGTTTATTTCGGCTATACATACTTTGGTGGGTGAATTCTACATGGGCCTCATAATAATGACCTATACTTACCTATCGCCCTAAGAATATATCTAAGAATGGTCGGTGTGGTATTCTAACATCATCCTTAGTTTGTATAGAGATTGAGATAAGTGCTTGCAAAGGAATTTTTCAAATTGATGCCATTGAAGATATTATGCATAGACCAATTCACCAAAATTGTAAAGTGAACTTATGTTTTGATTGGGTGTGCTTTGGCTTATTAGTTTTCAGAATTTACGTAAGGCCAAATCATGGTTGATTTTATTATTGAGCATCATATTGACATCATGCATAATATTGATTTCAGCTTGATCTCTCTAGTACCATGGAGATTATATATTGATGATTAAATTTGTAGCAATGGCCAAGGTGTTGGTGTTGTTTACATATATCCTTATGGTGCTATTTTGTGAAGCCTCATGCCGCTTAAAATATTTTTGCACAATAATCAAAGCCGAATATGCATTATCATTCGGATTGGAGCTTTGCCTTGCTATAGGTGCTATACATATTGAGGCTTCCGGTGATTCGTTACTAGTAGTGCAACAAATATCCAATGGTTATCAATGTTTTGATGAATCACTTTTAGTTTATCTTGAGGTATGTCTAGATGTAAAATTTACCATGGGTTGTTTTAAGATTCTTCATGTATCTAGACATGATAATTGGAGAGAGTTGGCATAGCAAGCATTTGGCTATCATGTTGGTCATGGTGTATTGCACATCTATCAATAGCCGATGCTTATTCTTGCCAACATAGGTAAGGCCGAATTGGAGCTCACCATCTCGGTCACTAATGAAACTTTTATGCAGACGAAGTAAGGATTGAAGGAAGTTCATTCTTGATTATCTGCAAAATCCTAGCAAAAGGAAGAACAATATGGTTCGGAGGATGGTTTTGGTCTATGGAACCTTATCACCGGATTGTTATAGAAGCTGAGAAGTTTTCACCCAAGTTTGCATCAAGAGGTTCAAACAAGCAATGGCCGATATATACTTATCGTCCTAAGAACATGCAAAATGGCCGATGGAGTGTTGACATCGTCCTTAGAACAAGATATATGCGAGTTATTTTTCGGCACACAAGCTTTGCCGAAAAACAGGGGGCATGTGTTGACACCAAATTTTGGCACGGCCAAGAACTTAATTAAGATGGCCTCAAATGGAGAAGTGCTGAAAGTGAGAAAATTCCGTATCGTCAAAAGGAAAAACTTTGATATTGGGGCCATAGTCATCCGGTCTCATCTCTAAGGCCGAAGTTGTGTTCGAAGTACTCAGATTTTGTATTCAGAACACTATTCGGATGATTACGCCTCCAAGATGGCCTCATATGGGAAACGTTTCTACACGGATTGTCTTTGTCTCGTCGAAACAATCGATTTTGATATAAAGATCGTCTCAATCCGAGGTCGTATGAGAAAGTTAGAGCCCGCACAGCGAGACCCTCCAGCGAGCAAAATATGACGCCCGGAACCAGACACAAATGTGGGTATGTCTGATGAGCTGTGTGGGTAATTAGCTGTTCTGCACAAGCCATTTGACCCTCGAGATGACCTCTAATGAAAAAATGTTCAACGTGAAAGATATTCGTCTCGTCGAAACGGTCAAGATTGCTTTTGGGCTCGTTTCCATCCGAGGTCGTTTGTCACCACAAAAATGGCCCTCAAAGTACAGCCAGTTTAAACTGAACAGTTTTGGAAAGTTCGGATAAGACCAGTCGGAATTGGACTAGGGTTTTGGGCATGAATTGATGTAATTTTCTTGTAAGGAAAGCCTAGATAAATCATTTCTTGTACGGGAAGTCCAGCCGCCTCTTATATATGTTGGGGGTGACGGCCGATTGAAGCAACACACATTCGATCAAATCATCTACCACTTTTTATCTTTTTATCTTTCTCCTTAACCCTAGTTCTTCTTCTTCCTCGTTCTTCGTTCATTCTTTTTATTGCAGGGCGGTGAACCTCGAGGCCCTAGGGGCGATCAGGTCGACCTAGGGCAGCCCATAGCCTCCGCACGCCCTGACGGGGTCCCTCCCGGGTGTGTGGGGTTTCAGATCTTCAAAAGCGCCCGCCGGATTGCCTGCGTACCGCGCTTCCGGACGGGTCCCCTTCGACGTGAGCTGCGGTGCATCACCCTTGGAGTCGGAGGTACACGGTGACGTATTCGTGTGCGAACAGGATGCACTAGAGCTATAAATGTACGAAAACTCAACAAAAGAAACTAAGTGGGTGTGCATCTAACTTGCTTGCTCACGAAGACCTAGGGCATTTGAGGAAGCCCATTGTTGGAATATACAAGCCAAGTTCTATAATAAAAAATTCCCACTAGTATATGAAAATGACAAAACAAGAGACTCTCTATCATAAAGATCATGGTGCTACTTTGAAGCACAAGTGTGGAAAAAAGGATAGTAACATTGTCCCTTCTTTTTCTAGGCCTCCCTTTTTTTGGCCTTTTTTCTATTTGGCCTTTCCTTTTTTTATTTGGCCTTTCTTTTTTTAATATATATTTGGGACAATGCTCTATTAATGATGTCATTACATTTCTATTTATTTACAACTCAATGATTACAACTCGATACTAGAACAAGTATGACTCTATATGAATGCCTCCGGCGGTGTACTAGGATGGGCGATGAATCAAGAGTGACATGTATGAAATAATATGAATGGTGGCTTTGCCACAAATACGATGTCAACTACATGATCATGCAAGGCAATATGACAATGATGAAACGTGTCATAGTAAACGAAACGATGGAAAGTTGCATGGCAATATATCTCGGAATGGCTATGGAAATGCCATAATAGGTAGGTATGGTGGCTGTTTTGAGGAAGATATAAGGAGGTTTATGTGTGATAGAGCGTATCATATCACGGGGTTTGGATGCACCGGCAAAGTTTGCACCAACTCTCAAGGTGAGAAACGGCAATGCACGGTACCGAAGAGGCTAGCAATGATGGGAGGGTGAGAGTGCGTATAATCCATGGACTCAACATTAGTCATAAAGAACTCACATACTTATTGCAAAAATCTACAAGTCATCAAAAACCAAGCACTACGCGCATGCTCTTAGGGGGATAGATTGGTAGGAAAAGACCATCGCTCGTCCCCGACCGCCACTCATAAGGATGACAATCAAAGAACACCTCATGTTTCAAATTTGTCACACAACGGTTACCATACGTGCATGCTACGAGACTTGCAAACTCTAACACAAGTATTTCTCAAATTCACAATTACTCAACTAGCACAACTCTAATATCACCATCTTCATATCTCAAAACAATCACAAGAAATCAAACTTTTCTTAGTATTCAATGCACTTTATATGAAAGTTTTTATTATATCCCTCTTGAATGCCCATCATATTAGGACTAAATTCATAACCAAAGCAAATTACCATGCTGTTTAGGACTCTCAAAATCTATACCTATAATAATTACAGACTCCCAAAAAATTACCACGTTAATTAAAAAATAGGAGCTGTTAATCTGGCGGGACTAAGTTTTTACGGTGTAGATTGCCCATCTAATCGTCAGCCCAATTGTTTTTTGAAATGGAGGCAAAAAGAATAAAAATCCATCCAAAGAATTCCATCTCGGTTACAAAAAATACAACCCCAAACTGATAGGATCCAAACTTCCATGTCAGCAATTCAGAAGAAAAAAAACCAATCTCGATTGAGCCAAAAAACGCTTAAAAAGATCCTTTTTTACTCGGTTGATCCAAGCTACATGCAACAAGGATCAATCCTGACACAACCTACACGTACACAAATCACGTTGTTATAGAGTCCATATCAATATATATTTCACAAAAAATAGATCCTTCATCACCACGACCCCTCCATCCTACCTAAATTTCAAGATCTTGGGCCGCTAGAATAGCGTACATCTCCTGGACCTCTATCTCGCGTGAACAATCTCACGCGCACCCCCTCTTGCCGGCCGGCTCCCATTCACCGAACTCGCTGCCGCCGCCCACTCGCCATCATCCATCCTCTGCCACCATCCTTCGTCTTGCCTTGCTCCCTCCACAAGCCAATACGCTGGGCTTTCTACTCCTCGACATAGATTGAGGCATCGGTTTCCTCTCGACTGGACTAAGTGCATGTAATCCGCTTCAGAAGTCACTGTTTCTTCTGTCATCCAGCACGGCAGGTAGGGTTCGGTGTAAGCTCTTACTCCATTGCATCACTACCTGTCATTAGGCCCTCCTTTCCCTGTCATACAACATCAAGACAGACTGACCTTAAACTGAAAGGAACCAGAGGTACTTTATTGGTGGCATCAAGTGGTTTAGATAGATCTGGCTGTGGTATTTCCTGGCAATTTTAGTTGCCAAGTACTTCTCTGGCTTAGATAGAACTCGCTGTGGTTTTGCTGTTAATTTGAGTTCCAAATAACTTATTTTTGTTTTAATGGCGTTTATAGCACAGTAGCCTACAGTGACATGTTTAGATGATGGCTTCATCCGTGCGAATTCTTCTTCTTTTCAGGTAAAATTTCATCCGTCAGAATTTAGTTGTTGTGTTCTGCATTTGATTGATTCATGATTTCCCTTCCATGTTGAATTATACATGCACGAATTTAAAGCATTTTCATGTCCGGTTCCTGCAAACAATGGAGGGTCGTCAAGTATTTTAAGTAGTATAGCTGGTAGCCGCATATGTTGCTGAAGTACATATCAATCTGGTGGTCTTCAATAGCAGGTGAAGCATATATCACGTTGTCTAGCACTCTTCTTAAATAAGTTATTATCTTTCCTGCACTTCCAATCCGACATTGTCCTTTGGATATAAAAAAAATCACACTCTCTTTCCAATATGCATTATTCGTCGGGTAACAAGTGAATCAGTGACCGTGCCCTGCAATTTCGCACATCTTTTCCCCTCTGATAGGTTCTCTTCCCCTGCAACTTTCTCTCTACAAGACTATGTCCTTCGTTTCATTCCAGACTCAAGTGACAGGTGCTTCCCAGATTTCTCTCCATAGCAGGTAAATTTGACTATCTCTACACCTTTAAAAAAATCACATTTTTTGCCGCATTGGTGGTTCAGATTTGAATCTGAAGTTACATATACAAATATATCGTTGGATGGGGCGTGGTGCTATGGATGCTTACACAGATAAATGTATCTCGATCACCTCCTTAAACCTCCAGCTCAGTGGTCCGTATGAATTGTACAGGATCTGTAGAATCTAATTGCTGGACAACTCTTATTAGCTCTGCTTTATTGCACAACAAGGCATCAAGAATACACTTCTAGATGTATACACTAAAGTTACTTTAAGATTTATTTTTTGAGACTAAATTACATTCGGATTTAGTGAGGGTGTATTGTACAATGTTTTCCATAACTGCTACTCATCATAACAATACATGTGAAATCATATTGTAATTTTTTTTATTGTACAGACTGGTGCTATGCGAACAATGTTTTCTCTAGAATATGTGTAGACACCCAATCATGCATGCATCACAACACTTGGTTGTACCATATATGTCCGTCAGAGCTTATAAATATTGTAGTTTTACAATTACTTGATACACCAACACTACCAAATATTATTTTCTTGATTTTATAGGCCAGTCAGTAAAGATAGAGGTATTCATATTTATGCGTTCCAAGCATCCCCGTGACATGTTGAGATTAAAGTTATCTTAATTGTTAAATATTAAAATGCTCTCTGTCCACTACTCCAACGGAATTGGATTGTGTCTTATTTATGTCGAATACATCTTATACCTTGCACTATTTGCTCCTGTTTCTGGAGATAACTACTCCCTGTGTTACATGGTGTAATAAATTTCAGAGAAGCATGCTGGCATCTTCATTATTACGTAAGGTATTTCATGGCTTGCTTCTGTAAAAAAATTATTCACCTGTTTCATTATATAATTCATAGATGCCCTGCCTTTTCTTTACTCGGAATGATGTATCGGAGGTGAAAAATAATGTTAATTTTCAGTAAGACTTCCACATCATCTATTTGTATGGATTTTGTTTGCAACCATATGAGCGTGCATAACATTTGGTCTTCATCTTAATATAAGATGCGAAGTAAATGTTATTACATCCTATAAAATGTACTAAATTGGATAACCAACACTTTGATTAGTTGGAGATCTGAGAACGACGATATATGCCATATTAGAGAGTAGGGTTGCTTTGGAGGAAAAACATAAGATGGACGCTGGGATTTCATATAAATTGTTGCATAAGAAGTCCATTGCATTCCAATGGATACACTATTTTTTGCCTTATAAAAAGGACATTTTCATCCTACTGGTGTGAAGTAGATTTTACTTCTGGTACAATATGTAGGTATGCATTTTCAGTAGAAGCCATCACCCTATATGCCCTTTTGCCTACTTCTCCAAGAGCAAGTCAGATAGACAAATTACTTTTCCGAGGCATATATGTACAAAGTTTTGCACACAATCCATTGATACAAGTCATAGTATATCGAAAGCCCTGGAACCACTGAAGTAGGAGTACTGATTCGATGCTACTTCTATTTGCCCTTGCCTTATGGCCCTATCCTTTTTGAAATAGAATTCGGTAGCTATGCAAGCTGATTTACCTGGCATATATGCTTCATGTGCTGCTACTTTACTAGCCAACTTTAATAGATGCAAGAAGTAGAATATATATGGTTCCAGTATTTTGCAGGAATTTACAAAAGGTTTTCTTGGATATGTTAAAATTTTGCTTGGATTAACAAAAGGGTTTCCTAGATTTATCTAGAAAACCTTTTTGTAAATCCAAGCACATATATAAAGGATTTATTCGTTATTGAAATTTTAAATTTATTAAGCTAATACTCAATAATAGCTTTGGTTATGTTCTCGAAATTGCAAAACGCTTTGTGTATTACGAAGTCCCAATTAAAGTAATATTTAGTAACTAATTATTGTTCTATTTTCAGATTGTAAACTACTTTATCCACTGCAAGGAAGAACTCCATTTTTTGCCAAGGAGACATGCGTACAATAGCTTGATTTACTTGGTAGGAAGAAACTGAGCATTATAGGGCTTGCTTGCTGTTGCCGAGAAATGTGTACAACAAATTGATTTACTTGCCAGGAAGAAATCGATCATGGCGGGTGATTTAAACTCTTAGCCTTATCTGGCCTAATAGGATGTTACTATAAAAAACTTAATAGATGTAGGAAAATGAACGGGGGAGCTTGCAAGTCGAATGCCAATCAATTTTTTTGCTATTATATATATTCGAATGATACATCCATTTGGGAAATATGTTGTAATGTAATTTCTTATAACAACTTAGATTAATTATTGAGATGTACATCATTCGTGTGATCAAGGATATCATCAAGTACAAAAACGTTAAGGCTTCTTTAATTTTTGTAAACACGCCATGTTTTGTAGAATTTAGTTATATCACAATCTGGCGTTTAACATAAAATTAAATAAAATAAGAAAATCTGGAGAAAGGAAATATACCTGCCGGATCAGAAAAGTATGACCCAAAAGGACCGATTTTAGAGACCATGTGAACATGCAATTCTTTGTATGGAACATATTACATCATTTTCATTAACATGTCTCCATGTATATATAACTCAAATATCCTTTTTGCCATAAAGAATATGTTTATGCATGCGGAAGGTCCATGCAAGTAAAAATGGCATGTAAATTAAGGAAGTCTCAACTAGCTAAAAGAAAATGGCAATTACCATGTAAAATCAATATTCTTTGTTTTTGATTTAGAACTTACTGTAACAAATTAGAAGTGAATGAAAAGGTAACCAATTATAACGGTACTTGATTATATTAGACAATGGTTATAGGTAGGCCACAATGATATATAATTTTACCAAAATATATTTCGTATGAACTAGGCCGTGCGAATGCACGGGTTGACGACTAGTAATATAAGTGAAGCATGAGAGTTCATCTATTTCTTCAAAATAAAAACACCATAGTGCTCTAAAATATATAAGTGAAGCACTAGAGCAAACGACAAACTACTCCGAAAGATATAAGTGAAGATCAATGAGTAGCAGAATAATTATGCAACTATGTGAAGACTCTCTAACATTTAATAATTTCATATCTTGGTACTTTATTCAAACAGCAAGCAAAAAAATAAAAAATAAATGACACTCCAAGCAAAACACATATCATGTGGTGAATAAAAATATAGCTCCAACTAAAGTTACCGATGGACCAAGACGAAAGAGGGGATGCCATCCGGGGCATCCCCACGCTTAGGCTCTTGGTTGTCCTTGAATATTACCTTTGGGTGCCTTGGGCATCCCCAAGCTTAGGCTCTTGCCACTCCTTATTCCATAGTCCATCGAATCTTTACCCAAAACTTGAAAACTTCACAACACAAAACTTAACAGAAAACTCATAAGCTCTGTTAGTATAAGATAATAAATCACCACTTAGGTACTGTTGTGAACTCATTCTAAATTCATATTGGTGTAATATCTACTGTATTCCAAGTTCTCTATGGTTCATACCCTCCGATACTACTCATAGATTCATCAAAATAAGCAAACAACACATAGAAAACAGAATCTGTCAAAAACAGAACAGTCTGTAGTAATCTGTATCAAACGTAAACTTCTGGAACTCGGACAATTCTGAAATAAATTGGTGGACCTGAGGAACTTGTCTATTAATCATCTGAAAAAGAATCAACTTAAAAGCACTCTCCAGTAAAAAATGGCAACATATCTCGTGAGCACTAAAGTTTCTGTTTTTTACAGCATGATCATGAAGACTTCACCCAAGTCTTCCCAAAGGTTCTACTTGGCACAAACTCTAATTAAAACCTATAACCACATCTAACCATAGGCTAGATGAATTATTTATTGCTAAACAGGAGCAAAAAGCAAAGAACAAAAATAAAATTGGGTTGCCTCCCAACAAGCGCTAACGTTTAACGCCCCTAGCTAGGCATGATGATTTCAATGATGCTCACATAAAAGATAAGAGTTGAAACATAAAGGGAGCATCATGAGGAATATGGCTAGCACATTTAAGTCTAACCCACTTCCTATGCATAGGGATTTTGTGAGCAAACAACTTATGGGAACAATAATCAACTATCATAGGAAGGCAAAACAATCATAACTTCAAAACTTTAAGCACGTAGAGAGGAAACTTGGTATTATTGCAATTCCTACAAGCATATGTTCCTCCCTCATAATAATTTTCAGTAGAATCATGAATGAATTCAAAAATATAACCAGCACCTAAAGTATTCTTTTCATGATCTACAAGCATAGAAATTTTACTACTCTCCACATAAGCAAAATTCTTCTCTTTCGGAAGAGTGGGAGTATCATAAGAGACTCGAATACTATAAATTGTTTCCACATTAAAAGAGTAATGTTCAGAAAAAGGGTACTCATACTCATGATATTTTTTATAAATATAATCATCACTACTTTTTATAGCATAATTATCATCACAATAATCATCATAAGTAGCAACTTTGTTCTCATCATAATCAATTGAAACCTCTTCCAAGATAGTGGAATCATTACTAAATAAAGTCATGACCTCTCCAAATCCACTTTCATAATTATCACAATAAGATTCAACATCCTCCAAAGTACTGGGATCATTACTTCCTAAAGTTTACACTCTTCCAAACCCACTTTCATCAATATAATCATCATAAGTAGGAGGCATGCTATCATCATAACAAATTTGCATATCAAAACTTGGGAGGCTAAAAACATCATCTTCATTAAACATAGCATCCCCAAGCTTGGGACAAACATTAATTTCTGCAAATATATTCTCAAACTTGTCATTATCATCAAACATATCATCCCCAAGCTTGGGCCTTTTATTATCATAAGCATAATCGCTCTCATCATTAACAGTATGGATAGCACCAATAGTATAGCAATTATTATCATCACAATGAGTAGTAGGAGCAACATCATTTGGGAGGGATACCTTTCTACCTTTGCTTCTCCGCCTTTTATTTTTCTTCTTCACATCATGTGTGGGTTTAACCCTCTTTTTTGAGCTCCTTATTGATGAGATTGGTTGAATAGAAGGCTCCTCCTCGTTACCTGATTTATCATAAGAAATAATAGGAGGATATTGGGAAGTCTCTTCCCTTCCGTTAGTATTCTCTTCATCTTCTATTTGTTTTCTTGTCTTTATGTAATTGGCAATATAAGGATTTTCAATGCAACTCACCGCACAATACATAAAAAATTCTTCTAGATCAAAATCAAGAACTTTATCAAGGACAAATTCTGGAAGATCCTTGGTTATACGTTTAATTTCTTCATAACGCAAAAGCAAACTAAGTTCATTATGATGTGCAAGGGAAATCAAGTCATCACAATTTTTGGACACGATACGATCATGAAAATTTTGCATTGGGTATTGAAATGATCACGTTCATTGCAAAGTTCACAAGGACGACAAAGACAGTTTAAATTTTCAGTACAAACATCTAGCCTTTCTTGCAACCATTTAGTTTCCAAATACTTATGCCTCTTGCAAAATCTATTTCCCTATTTGGTGTGTACTTGAAAACTCTATGCACTCCACAAAAGTTGACATTCTTATAAGAGACATTTTCATCATGACTAGTGCAATCATCATTAGTACTATGGATATTCAAAGAGTTCATACTAACAACATTGCAATCATGCTCATCATTCAAAGATTTAGTGCCAAACATTCTAATGCATTCTTCCTCTAGCAATTGAGCACAATTATCAGAATCCTTATTCTCATGAAAGATATTAAAAAGATGAAGCATATGAGGCACCCTCAATTCCATTTTTTGTAATTTTATTTTATAAACTAAACTAGTGATAAAACAAGAAACTAAAAGATTTGATTGCAAGATCTAAAGATATACCTTCAATCACTCACCTCCCCGGGAATGGCGCCAGAAAAGAGCTTGATGTCTACTCCCTCCGTCCGGAAATACTTGTCACCAAAATGGATAAAAGGGGATGTATCTAGATGTATTTTAGTTCTAGATACATCTCTTTCTATCCATTTTGGTGACAAGTATTTTAGGACGGAGGGAGTACTACACAACCTTCTTCTTGTAGACGTTGTTGGGCCTCCAAGTGCAGAGGTTTGTAGGACAGTAGCAAATTTCCCTCAAGTGGATTACCTAAGGTTTATCAATCCGTGGGAGGCGTAGGATGAAGATGGTCTCTCTCAAGCAACCCTGCAACCAAATAACAAAGAGTCTCTTGTGTCCCCAACACACCCAATACAATGGTAAATTGTATAGGTGCACTAGTTCGGCGAAGAGATGGTGATACAAGTGCAGTATGGATGGTAGATATAGGTTTTTGTAATCTAAAAATATAAAAACAGCAAGGTAACTAATGATAAAAGTAAGCACAAATGGTATTGCAATGCGTTGAAACAAGGCCTAGGGTTCATGCTTTCACTAGTGCAAGTTATCTCAACAATAATAACATAAATGGATCATATAACTATCCCTCAACATGCAACAAAGAGTCACTCCAAAGTCACTAACAGCGGAGAACAAACGAAGAGATTATTGTAGGGTACAAAACCACCTCAAAGTTATCCTTTCTGATCGATCTATTCAAGAGTCTGTAGTAAAATAACATGAAGCTATTCTTTTCGTTAGATCTATCATAGAGTTCGTACTAGAATAACACCTTAAGACACAAATCAACCAAAACCCTAATGTCACCTAGATACTCAAATGTTACCTCAAGTATCCGTTGGTATGATTATACGATATGCATCACACAATCCCAGATTCATCTATTCAACCAACACAAAGAACTTCAAAGAGTGCCTCAAAGTTTCTACCGGAGAGTCAAGATGAAAACGTGTGCCATACCCCATGCATAAGTTCTCGAGGTCACGGAACTCGCAAGTTTATCACCAAAACATACATCAAGTGGATCACGTGATATCCCATTGTCACCACAGATAAGCACATGCAAGACATACATCAAGTGTTCTCAAATCCTTAAAGACTCAATCCGATAAGATTACTTCAAAGGGAAAACTCAATCCATTACAAGAGAGTAGAGGGGGAGAAACATCATAAGATCCAACTATAATAGCAAAGCTCGCGATACATCAAGATCGTGCCAAATCAAGAACACGAGTGAGAGAGATCAAACACATAGCTACTGGTACATACCCTCAGCCCCGACGGTGAACTACTCCCTCCTTGTCGTGGAGATCGCCAGGATGATGAAGATGGACACCGGTGAGGGAAACCCCCTCCGGCAGGGTGCCGGAACAGGGTCCCGATTGGTTTTTGGTGGCTACAGAGGCTTGTGGCGGCGGAGCTCCCAATCTAGGTTATTTTCTGGAGGTTTCAGTATTTATAGGATTTTTGGCGTAGGTCTCACGTCAGGGGGGTCTCCGGGTTGTCCATGAGGCAGGGGCCCACGCCCAGGGGGTGGGCGCTCCCCCACCCTCGTGGGCAGCCCGGGAATCTTCTGGCCCAACTCTTTTACTCCGGGGGCTTCTTTTGGTCCTGAAAAAATCATCAAAAATTGGCACGTCAATTGGACTCCGTTTGGTTTTCCTTTTCTGCAATACTTAAAAACAAGGAAAAAAACAGAAACTGGCACTGGGCTCTAGGTTAATAGGTTAGTCCCAAAAATCATATAAAATAGCATATAAATGCATATAAAACATCTTAGATGGATAATATAATAGCATGGAACAATCAAAAATTATAGATACGTTGGAGACGTATCAGAAACCACTAGTGAAATCTACAGCCCCCGGGTTTATGTTTTATCATATTGTTTTCAAATCTATTATTCCAAAAACCCAAAAATACCTTGCTACACTTTTTATTTACTTATTTCATTTTGTGTTTTGCTAGATCTATTTATCCAATCTCATACAATTTAATCTATCTTTTTACCGTAGAGGGATTGATAACCCCTCTTACGCATAGGGTTGCAAGTATTGTTCTTTGTGTGCAGTTACCGTTTACATAGTATTGCTTGGTTCTCCTGTTGGATTGATAACCTTGGTTTCATAACTGAGGGAAATACTTACCGTAGCTGTGTTGCATCATCCCTTCCTCTTTGGGGAAATACCAACACAGATTCAAGCTATCGTCAACGCACACCCAAGATCAATATGAAGATGCATAACGGGTTGGGATCACGGTCGTTAACGTCACTGAGTTGCAAGGGAAGAAGAATGTGTCATTGTAGATCGTACTTGGAGTCCCTCGAACCGTCGATAAATGATCCCGCGAACTGCCCACGAACAGTCCCTCGAACCAAAGACCGAAAGCATGGTCTCTCTACTTAGTTGCAAGCGTGGAGTCTTCATGATCCGACAATTGTTCGTCGTCCAAAGCTAATCATCGCCAGAGAATTAGATAGAGGAGATTAGAAACACGCGGGTCTTCTAATTATGAGGACAAGAGGATTAGCCCAGCTCCAATTAGTCAACTAGGACCAACTAGAACTAAAACTAGAAGAACTAGAGGAGGCTCCATGTTGATGCAATGATAGGCCCCTTATGTTTTGGAGTTTGTTGACATAAACAGTATGGGACTTATGTGTTTGCTAGTGCACAAAGAGTAACAGGTCCCTGAGATCACGAGGAGTTCGATGCAAACGACGAAGATAATATCCCTGCGGTGCAGCGAAGGTTATCACCGAAGATTATGATAACAAGAGTGACCTCTCAAAAATTGCTGGAATGAAGGAATTGGTTCGGTGTCATCCTAAGAAAATGACTGCATCCGAGGAGATTGAAGACGAAGTGAATACGTAGCATTTATTACATTGTTCTTCTTCTCTTTATTGAGTCATAGGACCACTGTACTATTAAGAGGGGTGTAGCATTCGAAACTTTGATTATCTGATGCTAAACCCAAATCCTATGTAAGTTGCGAGAGAAATCTCGTTGTGCTCCGAGCAAATACTTGCCAGCAAGAGACTATTATCTTCTTCGTTGCGAGAGATTTGTCTCGGACCGAGGAGTTATCATTACTTGTTCCTCAAGTAATGTTACTGTTGCTCCAAAATTGGACCATTGTAAACGTGTTGGTTCGCCATTGGCTAGATCGCATGTCCAAAATGGTCATTTCCCATCAGGGAAGGCTGCGGCTATAAATAGCCACCCCGCACCAGCTTTGTCCGATCGCTGCTCTGTTTGATTATAAAAGATTGTTGAGCAACCCCCTCTCTGAGCGATTTGAGTTTAAAATCCACCGAGAGAAAACCCCTAGAGCCGAAGAATTAGATAGTGGTTCAGCATCACTCGAATCTATGTCCAGTATGCTCCGCCTATTATTCTTGAGAGCTGCAAACTCTCTAGATGATTAGGTGTCAATTTCTTCAGAGATCAAGAGTGATTGTGGTTCTCGAAGAAGAAGTCTGTAAAGGTTCAGAGATCGCCTCAAGTATCTACCACGAGTAATCAGCATTGGTTGACGAGCCAATTGTCGAGGAGAATAGGGTGAAGAGAGTTTATCTTGTGTGTTAAGTCACAACCCCTCCAACCAGACGTAGTCCTTATGCATAAGGACGAACTAGTCGAACAAATACCCTGTCGCCATCAAGCACCACTGGTTATTTGTGTTACCTATGTTTCCATTCGATATGTTTTCCATCATGTGATTTGTCTCAATGCATGTTTAGTTTCCATTTGGTACTTAGTTTTAGCTTGATGTAGTTTGCTTTTCTTTTCGTTCTGCTACTGGGTTCTGAGAGTTTTGAGTTTTCCGAAGAAAACTTGAAACACTCATTCCCCCCTATGGTAGACATACTTCGTTCCTACAATTGGTATCAGAGCAAGGTACTTCTTGGCTCTGCTCATTTTAGTCTAACGACTTTGGAGTTTAAGTATGTCTTCAGTGAGCTACAAGTCGCATCTCAAGATGTCACATCCCTAGTTCTGGTATGCACTAGGATAGCCCTTCAAGTGTGCATCATGTTTAAATATCACATGAACTTGAAATGGGGGATGTTCAAACCCCAGGATCAAAAGGAATCCACCAGGTTCAACTAAAATATTTTCAGTGATTCCAAATGGCCTTAAAAAATGTTCATCATTTTTGGAAAATGCTGCAAATAGTTACCAGAGGTGATGCACATTTTTCCCTGACATTTGTATTTTTTAATCAATTCATATTGTATTTTAATTGGGGCTATTAATTCATATAAATATTTAGTAGCTCCAATACTTCAAATTTTTGGTGAAGGGCTTTGGGTTAATCCAACTATTCCCTACAAAAATTATCAGAGGCAACAAAAACGATTTAGTTCTTAAAACTAAATCAAAACAAATTACAGAATTAGAAAAGAAAAAAATAGAGAAAAGGAAAGAGGCTTACCTGGCGTTCACCAGGCGGCCCAGCAAGCCGGCTGGCCCAGCCCACCACCTGCCGACGCTAGTCGTCGTCCTCCTGGCGCCAGGAGGACGATGGGCATGCGCTCGCCGCCCGCGCGCATGGGCGCCACGACACCTGCCTGCCTGCCCTCCCCCATGATGCCCCGGTCTCCCTGGACATCGTCACGACTCACCTCGAACCCCTCTCACTCTCCCCCGTGCCTTCCTCCCTCCTCTGCTCTCTCTCTCTCTCTCTCTCTCTCTCTCTCTCTCTCTCTCTCTCTCTCTCTCTCTCGCTGGACCGAATGCCCCCATTGCCGACGCTCACTGCTGCCACGCCCACCGCCACGGTCTCGCCTCTCGGACGAGTCCAAGAGTTGTGCCGCATCTTCCTCGTCATCTTCCTCGTCCAAGATCTGTCTCACTAATAGTTCTGCTTGGACCTCGACGAATAGCTTGTTACCTCAGCTATGATCATGTTCCCTTGGGAGGTGATGTCTACAACGCAATTTTATTCTTGTAGACACGTGTACGGCCTCCAAGCGCAGAGTTTTGTAGGACAGTAGCAATTTTCCCTCAAGTGGATGACCTAAGGTTTATCAATCCATGGGAGGTGTAGGATGAAGATGGTCTCTCTCAAACGACCCTGCAACCAAATACAAGAAATCTCTTGTGTCCCCAACACACCTAATACAATGGCAAATTGTATAGGTGCACTAGTTCGGCGAAAAGATGATGATAAAAGTGTAATATGGATGGTATACATATGTTTTTATAATCTGAATAAATAAAAACAGCAAGGTAGCAAATAGTAAACTGGCACAAAAACGGTATTGCAATGCTTAAAAACAAGGCCTAGGGTCCGTACTTTCGCTAGTGAAACCTCTCAACAATGCTAACATAGTTGGATCATATGATTATCCCTCAAAGTGCAACGAAGAATCACTCCAAAGTTCCGATTAGCGGAGAACAAAAGATAGGAATTGTTTGTAGGGTATGAAACCACCTCAAAGCTATTCTTTCCGCTCGATCTATTCAAGAGTTCGTACTAAAATAACGCAAAGCTATTTTTTCCGTTCGATCTATCCTAGAGTTCGTACTAGAATAACATCAAAGCATATTCATATTCATAATACCCAATCCACACAAAGAACTACAAGGGGACCCCTAAGTTTCTATCAGAGAAAACATAATAAAAACATGCATCAACCCCTATGCAAAGATTTCCCAATATCACCGCGGGAATCTGCATGTTGAATGCCATAACATATATCAAGTGGATCAATAAGATACCCCAATGCCACCTCAAGTATTCATATCGCAAGACATACATTTTGTGTTCTAATCTCTGAATATTCAATCCGACATGACAAAACTTCAAAGGGTAAAGATTCCATTCATCACAACAAGAGCATAGAGGGGAGAAACATCATATGATTCGACTATATTAACAAAGCCCATGATATAGATCACGAGAGAGAGAGAGAGAGATTAAACACATAGCTACTGGTACAAACCCTCAGCCCCGAGGGTGGACTACTGCATCCTCATCATGGTGGTCGTCGGGATGATGAAGATGGCCACCGGAGATGATTCCCCCCTCCGGCAGGGTGCCGAAACGGGTCTAGATTGCTTTTTGGTGGCTACGGAGCCCTACAACGGCGGAACTTCTGATCTAGGTTAACCCCGAAGGGTTTAGGAATATTTGGGAATTTATAGTGCAAAGAGGGGGTGCTGGAGGCCACCGAGGTGGGCACAACCCACCTGGGCACGCCAGGGGGCCCTGGCGCGCCCTGGTGGGTTGTGCCCCCCTTGGGGCACCCCCCCAGGTGCAGATCTGGCCCATTGGGTTCCTTTTGGTCCAAGAAAATCTCCGTGAAGTTTTGTTGCGTTTGGACTCCGTTTGATATTGATTTCCTACGATGTAAAAACATGCAGAAAACAGCAACTGGCACTTGGCACTATGTCAATAGGTTAGTACCAAAAAATGATATGAAGTTGCTATAAAATGATTATAAAACATCTAAGAATGATAAAACAACAGCATGAATACTTCATAAATTATAGATACATTGGAGACGTATCAGCATCCCCAAGCTTAATTCCTACTCGTCCTCGAGTAGGTAAATGATAAGAGAAATAATTTATGAAGTGTGAATGCTAGCAAAGTGCACAAGTTTGATCAATGATAATTTCAATCACTTTTCCTAGTATCATAACAACAATTCTTTCTTATAAAACTTCTCATGTTATAGTGGCAACCAATTCACATGTTAAGGTTCAAAAAATGAACTCTCCTGAAACTCAACAACCTATGTTCTTAGTCGCCAAGCAATTGCAATTCAAATTATTCAACGGAGTTTATGTAAAAGCTCCACATACTCAACCATCTTGTAGTCTTCTATGATTGCTAACACTCACCGCATACACATGAGCAAAACGTTTCAACCGGACACATAGAAATATAGGGGCTTATTGTTTTGCCTCCAAACACATTCACCTCAAGGGTGATGTCAACAATAATAAATCACGCTAGCCATATTCAACTGGACATATGTGCCTAGATCTTTCCTCACCACATGATGCTTGCCAAAAGAGAAAAATAAAAAGGAATAGAGAGAAAGATAGGCCCTTCGTAGAGGGAAGCAGAGGTTGCCATGCGCTTATTTGTTTTTATGCTTAGTGCAAAAGAATGTCGCATTATATTGCCCCTTATGATAGCAACCTTTATTATGCAGTCCGTCACTTTTATTACTTTGCCATCACAAGTTCGTACAACGCTCAATTTTCTCTTACACTAAATGATCTCACACTTTTAGAAGCAATTTTTATTTCCTTATTGCACCGATGACAACTTACTTGAAGGGTCTTGCTCAATCCTTAGGTAGGTATGGCGGACTCTTGAAGATAAGATTTGGGTTTAAGGATTTTTTGGATGCACAAGTAGTATCTCTACTTGGTGCGGAGTTTTTGGCTAGCAAAGATGGGGGTCAAGCACCACATGTTGAAGGATCTATGACAATATAACTTCTATGTGAATATGAACAAACATAAATCATTATGTTGTCTTCCTTGTCCAACGTCAACAGTTTTGGCATATATTATTTTGATGGGGGCTCACAATCACAAAAGATTTCCAAGATAGTGTATTTTCATGAGAAAGTTCTCTTCCTTATACTAATTATTCGTGAATTGCTTGTATGACCAAAATTGTGATTATCAAGCCTCAAAAGATTTCACTTTCTAAGCCCAATGTGAAGCTACCACTAGGCATGATATAATTTCAACTTCATGATATTCACTTTATTCAACAATTTACTCATAGGATATAAGTGAAGCACAAGAGTAAATGACATATAAAAGAGTTTCATTGACGGGATGTGAATGCTGCTTACTTAGCCTCCCTGGCAATTATTTGAGGACTTATTTTATTTAAAAACTTTTAGATCTAAGTACTTTATTAAAACAACAATCAAAACAAAATAAAATGACATTCCAAGGATAGCACACATCATGTGAAGAAGCAAAAACTTAGGCTCAACCGATACTAACCGATAATTGTTGATGAAGAAAGGTGGGATGCCTACAAGGGCATCCCCAAGCTTAGATGCTTGAGACTTCCTGAATATTATCTTGGGATTCCTTGGGCATCCCCAATCTTGAGCTTTTGTGTCTCCTTAATTCTTCTCATATCACAGTTTTCCTAAATCTCAAAAGCTTCATCCACACAAAACTCAACAAGAACTCGTGAGATAAGTTAGTATAAAACAATGCAAAAACCTTATCATTCTCTACTGTAGCAAATCACCAAAATTATTATTCAACATTGCATACTAAATTCCTCCTCATATTTAACATTCCTATCCTCAAATAGAATCATTAAACAAGCAAATAAATGCAAACATAACAGCAATCTGCCAAAACAGTACAGTCTGTAAAGAATGCAAGAGTATCAATACTTATTCAACTCAAAGAATTCTAAAAATTTAACACACTATAGAAAAATTGTCATAGATTATTGTGCAAAAAGTTTCAACATTTTATCATATTCTGAATTTCCTAGGAAACTTTTGCAACAGCGATAAAATTTCTGTTTTCAAACAGCAACATGTAGACTTGTAAAATAAGCACAGTAAAGGCTATCATTGCCACTTTTATTAAAATAAAAGATGCAAAACATTATTCTAAATAACAGCAAGCAAATCCTAACAAAATAAATTGATGCTCCAAGCAAAACACATATCATGTGACGAATGAAAACATAGCTCTAAGTAAGGTTACCGATAATGTTGGAGACGAAAGAGGGGATGCCTTCTGGGCATCCCCAAGCTTAGTTGCTTGGATCTTCCTTGGATATTAACTTGGAGGTGCCTTTTGCATCCCCAAGCTTAGGGTCTTGTCACTCCTTGTACTCCTCATATCGACATCTCACCCAAAACTTGAAAACTTTAATCACACAAAACTGAACGGAACTTTGTGAGATAGGTTAGTATGATAACGAGCAAACCATTCCACTTTTGGTACTGTCAAAGACAAGATTCATAATAGTTCTCACACAATACCTACTATAGAATATCACTTCTACAATTTATATTTAGCAATATAAGCCATAGAAACTAGAAGACAAGCAAACTATGCATTGAAAACAGAATCTGCCAAAAACAGAACAGTCTGTAGTAATATGTACTCAAACCATACTTCTGCTACTCCAAAAATTCTAAACATTTAGGACCACGTGAGAAATTTTTATATTAATAATGTGCAAAAATAATCAAATCAAAATCACTCTTCTTTTAAAAATGATAATTATTTTCGTGAGCCTAAAAGTTTCTGTTTTTCAGCAAGATTAAATCAACTATCACCCAACATGATCCCAAAGGCTTTACTTGGCACTTTATTGAAACAAAAGCAACAAAAGATGATTACTACAGTAGCATAAACATGTGAACACAAAAAAGTAGTAGATAAAAGTGTTGGGTTGTCTCCCAACAAGCGCTTTTCTTTAATGCCTTTTATCTAGGCATGATGATTTCAATGATGCTCACATAAAAGATAAGAATTGAAACATGAAGAGAGCATCATGAAGCATATGACTAGCACATTTAGGTCTAACCCCCTTCCTATGCATAGGGATTTTGTAAGCAAATAACTTATGGGAACAAGAATCAACTAGCATAGGAAGGCAAAACAAGTGCAATTTCAAAACAATCAACACATAGAGAAGAAACTTGATATTATTGAGATATGTAAGAGCATAAGTTCCTCTCTCATAATAATTTTCAGAGGCATCATGAATGGATTCAACAATATAACTATCACATGCAGCACTATTTTCATGATGCACATATAGAAAATTTATTTCTCTTTATGGTATACATGTCATCATAGTAATCATCATAGGTAGCAACTTTATTGTCACAGTCAATTGAAACCTATTCCAAAATAGTGGATGTATCACTAAATAAAGTCATGACCTATCCAAATCCACTTTCATCAATATTGTAATAAGATTCAACACCCTACAAAATAGTGGGATCACTACTACCTAAAGTTGACACTCTTCCAAACCCACTTTCCTCAATGTAATCATCATATATAGGAGGCATGCTATCATCATAATAAATTTTCTTATTGAAAGTAGAAGGAATAAAAGGATCATATTCATTAAGCAAAGCATCCCCAAGCTTAGGACAAGCATTATTTCTAGCAAATAAATCTTCAAGCATGTCATGCTCATCAAACATAGCATCCCCAAGCTTGTGGTTTTGCATATAATCATAATCAATCTTATCAATAGCATAAATGGCACCAATAGTATAGCAAACATTATTATCATATTCTTCCAAGCAAGTAATAATAAGATTTTCAAGATCATAATGGATATCATTGTCTTCCCAATCATAATCATCACAACAAGCAATAGGCATAACAAAATCATCATCAATATCATCATCCTCCATCAAAATATTTGATTCACTTTCATGAGGCACGATGGTGATGGGAGCAACATTATTTGGGAGAGATACCTTTTTACCTCTATTCTTTCTTCTTTTCTTCTTCTTCACCACACCATGTGTGGGTTTAATTAATTTTTTCAAGCTTCTCTTTGAAGAGATTGATTGGATAAGAAGCTCATCCTCGTTACCTCATTCATCATAATAAACACTAGGAGGGTATTGGGAAATATTTTCCCTTTCATTAGTACTCTCTTCATATTCTATTTGTTTTCTCGACTTTAGATAATTGGCAATATAAGGATTCTCAATGCAATTTACTGCACACAACAAATAAATTTCCTCTAGATCAAAATCAAGAAATCTCTCAAGATTAAATTTTGTCATACCCTTAGTTATGCGTTTCATTTCTTCATACCCCAAAAGAAGACTAAGCTCTTTATGATGCTCAAGGGTAATCAAGTTATCACAACTTTTGGACATGATTTGATCATGAAAGAATTTGCATTGGAGATTTAAATGACCATGTTCATTGAAAGTTCACAAGGATGGTGGAAAAAAATAAATCTTTCAGAACAATCATCTAGCCTCTCTTGCAACTTTCTCGTTTCTAAATATTTATGCTTCTTACAAAAACTATCTTCCCTTTTTGATGTGCAAAGGCACTCCCAATTCACTCCACAAAAAGTGGCATGCTCATAAGAAACATTTTTGTCATGACTTGTGCAATCATCATTAGCATTTTGGATATTCAAAGAATTTATACTAGCAACATTGCAATCATGCTCATCATTCAAATATTTTGTGCCAAGCATTTTATTGACTTCTTATTCTAATAATTGAGCACAATTTTCCGAACCATCATTTTCAAGAAAGATATTATAAAGATGATCAATAATATGATGCAACCTCAATTCCATTTTTTTGTTTTCTTTTATAAACCAAACTAGTGATAAAACAAGAAACTAAAAGACTCGATTGCAAGGTCTAAAGATATACCTTCATGCACTCACCTCCCCGGCAACGGCGCCAGAAAAGAGCTTGATGTCTATTACGCAAGTTTATTCTTGTAGACACGTGTTGGGCCTCCAAGCGCAGAGTTTTGTAGGATAGTAGAAATTTTCCCTCAAGTGGATGACCTGAAAGTGCGTTATATCGACTAGAGGGGGGTTGAATAGGTGATTTTTATAAATTCTTCACTGAGGAATTTGCCGGTGAGGAAATTCCTTAGCGAAGAACTACTTGCAGCGGAATAAGTACTCAAGAGTAAGCATAACAGAATACAAGCATGGTCATCATGATGAAATGAAGACAATCACAGAGTACAGAAAGCGTAATCACAGGATAACACAAGATGAAGACAAACAGACTGAAGAATTTGAACTGAGGAAATTGAGAAAGCCTTCAGTCAAAGTCTTCAAACACATATATGAACAAACACTCAACACAGTAATGAGGAAATGAAAGAGTTGAGGTAATAGACCCAGTAAGCTTGGTGAAGACAATGATTTGGTAGACCAGTTCCAACTGCTGTCTCAGTTGTACGTCTGGTTGGAGCGGCCGAGTATTTAAACTCGAGGACACACAGTCCCGGACACCCAGTCGCTGAGCACGCAGCTCAGGACACCAAGTCCTCACCGTATTCTCCTTGAACTAAGGTCACACAGACCTCGTCCAATCACTCATGGTAAGTCTTCAGGCGACTTCCAAACCTTCATAGACTTGGTCACTCGGTGATCCACAATTCCTCTTGGATGCTCTAGACCATGACGCCTAACCGTCTGGAAGAAGCACAGTCTTTAAAGGTAACAAGCGTCGGATGCACGCAGGATCAATCTCTTCAGTGATGCTCAATCACTTTGGGTTTGTAGGTGTTTGGGTTTGGGTTTTCCTCACTTGATGATTTTCGCTCAAAGTCCTCGGAGGATGGGATGCTCTCAAATGACAAGTGTTAGTTTCTCTCAGAGCAGCCAACCAGCTAGTGGTTGTAGGGGGCGGCTATTTATAGCCTAGGGAGCAGCCCGACATGATAAGACATAAATGCCCTTCAATGATATGACCGTTAGGTGGATAAGATATTTTGGGACAGCTGGCGCAAGAAGACAAAGAACGGGTCGGAAATTTGACTCTCAAATTCCTCGGGCTATCATGTTCCTCCTTTGTGTAGGCAATTCGCATGGCGAATTCCTAACTCCTCGGTCAGAACAAATTCTCGGTGACTGGAAGAACTTCGTCTCACATCAAGAAATACTGAACTGTATGAGATTTCCAAAGGCTTCACTCGAAGGGATTGGTAGCTGTAGGATTTTGAGTTGAGAATCACATGGAAATTTTTCCTTAGTATTTCCTCGACCCCCTTTAACAGTACGGTGTTTCCTATGACTCAAGAAAGAGAAAACGAAACTACGAAAACAAAAGTCTTCACGCTTCATGTTCCTCAAATGAATACCAAGTCTTCAAGGTCACACCAATTTCTTCACTTTCAAAGTCTTCAAAGTCTTCGTAATACCAAAGTCTTCAGTTGAAGAACTTCATTTTTAGGGTCGACTTTCTCTCAGTAAATATCAAAATCCTCATAGACTTATAGACCTGTGTACACTCATAAACACATTAGTCCCTTAACCTATAAGTCTTCAATACACCAAAATCAATAAGGGGCACTAGATGCACTTACAATCTCCCCCTTTTTGGTGATTGATGACAATATAGGTTAAGTTTTCAACGGGGATAAACATATGAAGTGTAAATACTGATATTGAAGAATTTTATTGCAAGATATAGAAGAACTCCCCACGAAGATGTGCATAGTGAGGAATTTGCTTTTGAGGCAATGCACATTTGAAGAGTTGAATCATGGAGATCTCCCCTATATCTTGTAATTCGTACATGCATTTGACATATAATATGAAGAATTTGAAATGCATGATGAAATATGGTGACTGATGTAATTCAGCATGCGTGTATTAAGATATAACGAGGAATAAGCATGCAGAAGAACACATCAAAAGTATCAGAGCACCATCGGGTTTAAGATTACAACTCGATCCAATAAAGTTTCAGAAGAACGAGAGTTGTAACTTAGCAAAAAACGCCCATATAATAGACCCGCTTGAAGACTAACTCAAATTTCTCTCCCTTTGTCATCGAATGTCCAAAAGGATCGAAACTGAGGACTAACGCCCCAGAAGAATATCAAGTTGATGGAGGAGCGCCAGCGTTGTCGGGGTCGTGTGTCGTAGTAGGGCCTGCCGCAGTGTCGTCCAAGTCTTCATTTTCATCAGTGTCGCGTGATGAAGAATAAGAACTGGCCACCAAGGAAGGAACCTTGACCTTCTTGTATTTCCTCAGTGGAGGTGTAGACCAGTCAAATTCTTCCTTCTGACCCATTTTCTTCAGATCTTCTTCGCTGTAGACATGAGACAGAACAGCCCAGGTATGGTTGAAGGTTTCATGGAGGTAGTATTGGTTTTTCTTCACTTCATTGTGTTGAGGTCATGTTGTGAAGAATTGAACCAAATTGACGCTTGACCCATTTATGATTGCGATCAACTTTCTGATGAAGACTGAGGAGTAACTCACGATCAGTCATCACCCTGGGTGCTGTGGCTTGAGGATTTTGCTTGGCAGAGTTGTTGGCGGCAGAGTCATGAGTGGCAGATGTTGGAAATATGCCCTAGAGGCAATAATAAAAGGATTATTATTATATGTCCTTGTTCGTGATAATTGTCTTTTATTCATGCTATAATTGTCACGACCGGTTTTCCAATAAAAATATTTATTGAGAAACCGACCTACCAATTCCAGTGTGAGGAAAATACTCCTCACTGGTAGACAAAATCTTGATACAATAAGCCAGTAGCATATAATATATTACAAGGTCGAGCTGATCTTGCTCAACAAATTATTACAAGCGCGCCAATAATTATACATAGTGGCGGATATGACACAGTGGAGTGGTGGCATACTACTAACTCGAGGTAGGGTAGTGGAATAACACAGTGGAGTGGATGATATGACTCCAGCACTGGTGGCTCATCGAGCATCGAGATGAGGATCGGTGAATTTATTTGGGTAGCGGAAGCGAATATAACACAGTGACTAATCCAGGGGTCGCACGAGACTCACTGGGATTCCTCTAGGCGTCGGACTCGCTATCGAACTCTTCATCCATGAGATCGCCTTTCACAAGATTCCGCCAAATCAACAAGCTAGGTGAGTACTTTGAAAGTACTCGCAAGACAGTTCGGACAAAAGATATAACAAATGTATGCATGAATGCGTCATGAACAATTAATATGGTACATCCAAATGTGGAGGTAACACAACATTAATTAGTAAGAAGGAAGTCAGGTGGTAGAAAGAAATAATCGAAAACCAATCGGGTATGCAGGCGGCGCCTCGAAGGGTGAACAAATAAATAAAAGCGTACACCGGGCGTCTGAGCGACACCACGTAAAGGGCTTATATTGAAAATAAATAACCACAAATGCCGCAGTCAGACGTCTGAGCGACATCGCAGAAAGGGCTTATAACAAAAGTAAATAATAACAATTTCGCAGTCGGACGTCTGAGCGACATTGCAGAAAGGGCTTATAACAAGAGTAAATAATACCAGTGCCGCAGTCGGACGTCTGAGCGACATCGCAGAAAGGGCTTATAACAAAAGTAAATAATAACAATGCCGCAGTCGGACGTCTGAGCGACATCGCAGAAAGGGCTTATAACAAAAGTAAATAATAACAATGCCACAGTCGGACGTCTGAGCGACATCGCAGAAAGGGCTTATAATTCACTTTTCATATCGGTTAACTTGCAAGAAATAGTGCTCATAGAAAAATATTCATCACATGATAATAAACGGGTTAGTCCATCCACAGGAGATAAACATTTAACACTCCTGTGGTTCTCAGGAGTTTCTGTCACCGAGACTAACACTAGACAAGATAAGATGAACATAGCTCTTGGACATGGATAAGATGATTTCAAGGATTATTGACTCTGCAGAGTTTGTACTAAAATTATCCACAGCCAACGGATTTCCGTAGTCACGGGGGACTAGTTCCGTTTACGGTATTTCGGAGGAAACACAACTAACCAGTACACACCCATCCTACCTCACATTGCCAGGAATCACCCTAGACAGCGTTCAAGAAAAACTTTGAGACGGGGAGATCACAATCTCGAATAGCATGGGATCAAATTTATATCTGGCGCTCGAAGGTGCCCCTCTCGGTCCCAACCAGAAACACCCATGCCCCCTGACCGGATGATAGGCTTTAATCCAGGGCCATGGAACCCTCATCACGGCCTCTCGATTTGGTGTGTACCAGAAAGTGGTTTGCAACTTACTAAGCCGTATCCCTTGCGGAAAACATGTGGTAGTACGAAAGGGGAGACGGACGGGAACTGGACTGATTTATGTTGACACTGGGTCAACGGTCTGGCATAAGACTGGCATGCTACCACACTGCCATCTTACCCATTCTCATGCCAACTCATGGCCATGCAACTCGTTTCCAACAACTCGTGGATTTCCGAAACTCACTTGCCTCAACTTTTACGTGGTAAAACTTTCATCGAGATGCTCATGAACATGCCATGATACTAATTAATACAAACATGCCCAAACACTCATCATATCAAAAGTTCAAACATGCTTGCCTGGTTCGGAGTAGTCGGGGCCTAGCTCGGTGAAGTTCGCGGTTCCGTCACCTCCTTCGGTATCTACGGTATACAAAAATATACGCACTAACGTAAATACCAAGGGGTGCCCAAACAAATATTCCAAATATTTCTCAAATAGATCTGATAAGAAACTAGACAAAATTTTGAAGAGGACAGAAAAAGAATCACTCAAAAATCCTTTTCTGTTTAAAAGTTATAAGTGTTTTGGTCCAAGGACCTTTCTCAGAATGAAACGAGAAAATACTCGGGGACGTAATGTAAAAGTTCAGAAAACGATTCAGTTTGGAAAGCGTATTTGTCAGAATACGATTTCAGAAAACGTTTAAAAAAAGAACAGAGAGGCTGACGGGCGGGTCCCACCCGTCAGGTTTAAAAATTCAAACGAGGCGGCAGAGCTCGTCGGCGCCCGAGAGCCGCGGTGGTCGCCGGCGGCGATCCACGGCGAGGCAGGAGGATCGGGTGGTACCTCCGTGCTCAGGGCGTCATTCCGCGTCGGTGGGTGGTGGTGGTGGTCGCCGGCGAGCACTACGTCGACGGCGGTCGTTGCTCCGGCGGACGATGGTTCGGGACGGGTTGGATCTCGCCGGCGAGTGCTGCGAAGAGCAAATTGAAGAGGGGGTTAGACTACTGGGTGCTCAAGAGGGTTGCTGACGAGGTTACGGCGCCAGGGACGGCCTCACCGGAGTGAATCGAGGTGGACGCCGAGGCGGAACGGGGCGGCCGGAGTTGGGGGAGGAGACCTCCTCAAGGTCCTCCTAGTGGCCTAGCGGGGTGTGGGTGAGGTGCAGGGATGGTGCGTCCTCGAGGGCGAGCTCGGGGCCCCTTTTTATAGGCGGTCCAAGGCGGTGGCCGTGAACGGAGTTCTCCGGCGAAGGTTACGGCGGCGCAGAGCTTGGTCGGGGAGGTTTAGGGGGTTGAGCGTCATCGTGGAGGCCCACTGGTTCCATTCAGACGCTAAACGGACTTGGATTAGGAGCTTTGAGTGGATTTCGACGGAACGGGGTGGCAAGGGCCCGTCGGTGGCGTATATGCGCGCCATGCTTGCCGGGCCACGGGCGGTGCCGCTGAGGTGTGCTTATGCATGAGGCCACGCGGAAGGCAGGGGAGCATTGGGCGGCGCTGGATGGCGTGGCGAGCAGGCTCGGGCCCGCGCAGGCCGCCCCGGGTGGCGCAGCCACCACGTAAACCGCCAACGTCGGGCCGAGGCTCACCGCCACCGACGCCTCGCATCCGGCCCAAGGAGGCGTGCGCGCGCCTGCCAGGGAGGAGAGGTCGTGCTCAACGCGCCAGGCGCCTTTGTTGACAGTGACTGAACCCCGACGACACCGAACTTCTCCAAACTCTGAATTTTACCGAAAGTGCAAAGTGACAAAGGCATGCTGGGTGTTCGGCTGTAATGTTTTTGGCATGTGGGGATTTTTCCTTTAGCTGATTTTTGGTGGAGTGGCTTCTCATTGCAACTGGAGGTTGCCAGAATTTTGGTGGAATTTTTGGAGAAGAGGAGATATGAATTTCAGCAAATTTGACAAATCTGGTCCAAACTTGCAGAAGCTGATACTTGAAAATTTTCAAAAGAAGAAGAGTGGATCTTGATGGTTCTAGGTTGTGGGTGCTAGGGACTATCCAGAGAAGTTAGATTGAGAGCAAAGTTCAAAGGCAATTAGGTACTTGCTTTGCAAATCACCTAGGCTCATAATAATGGGCAGAATTGTTTTGGGGAAAGAATTAAATGAAATAAAAATCCAAAAATGAGTTGGACTTGTTGGGACAGAATATTTGGATTGTCCCAAAGGGGAAGGAGGGGTTTTGGGAAGATTTACCACATGAGGCATGGTAAAACCATGGGTGGTTTCAAAATAAGAGAAGACCCAAAACTCCTAGGGTTTTCTTTTAAAAGAAAACAAATCCTAAAAACAAATTTGAGAAGGGGAAAAAATCAGAAGAAAGGTTTTTAATAACCAACACCAGAGTTGAAGAAGGTTCCAAAATAAAACCTTTTGTCAAAGGGGAAATTCTTGAGAGAAAGAGATTTTTGGAAGGGTTTAAAAGACCTCCTTCAAAACCAACAAAGTTTTTGCTGAAAACCAAAACAAAATTTTTGGAGTGTCACAACACCTACCCCCTTAGGAAAAATCGAGTCCCCGAGATTTCAGCTGATCCTCAAATAAATGTGGGTGCTCTGTCCGAAGAAAATCCTCTCTTTCCCAAGTGGCTTCACTCTCGGTGTGGTTGCTCCACTGAACTTTGAAGAACTTGATGGTTTTCTGTCGGGTTCTCCTTTCAGACTCCTCCAAGATTTTTATTGGATGCTCTCGATATGTGAGGTCTGGCTGCACGTCAATATTTTCATGGGATACTCGCTTCTCTGGGTTGCTCACCCACTTCCTCAATTGCGAGACGGGGAACACGTCGTGCACGTCGGATAAATCTTTGGGTAAGTCTAGCTGGTAGGCTACCGTGCCTTTCCGTGCCACTATGCAGAATGGTCCGATGAATCTTGGTGCTAGCTTCCCTTTAATCTTGAATCGATGCAGGCCTCTCATAGGGGATACTCGTAGGTACACAAAATCACCGGTTCAAAGCTGATTCCCGATGTTTTTGATCGTAATAACTCTTACATCGACTCTGGGCTGTCTTGAGTCGATCCCTAATCACCTTGACTTTATCTTTAGCCTCCTTGAGCATGTCTGGGCCGAAGATATGGCTGTCTCCGGTTTCCGACCAATTTAGCGGGGTACGACATCTTCGTCCATACAGAGCCTCAAATGGTGCCATTTGCAGGCTGGCCTGATAACTGTTGTTATATGCGAATTCTGCGTATGGTAAGCTCTCTTCCCAACTGGTCCCATAGGTGAGGACACATGCTCTCAGCATATCTTCTAGAATCTGGTTCACGCGCTCAGTTTGCCCATCTGTCTGGGGGTGGTATGCGGTACTGAATGCCAGTTGAGTTCCCAGAGCTTGTTGTAAGTGATCCCAAAATTGGGAGACGAATTGAGTGCCTCTGTCCGAGATTATTTTCTTTGGGACTCCATGTAAACAGACGATACGGGAAAGATAAAGCCTAGCAAGTTTCTGAGTGGTGTGGGTTGTCTTCACGGGGATGAAGTGTGCTACTTTAGTCAGTCTATCAGTGATGACCCAAATGGCGTTATTTCCGTGCCGTGACCGAGGTAGCCCAACAATAAAATCCATCCCAATCTCGTCCCATTTCCACTCGGGTATTTTATTTGGCTGTAAGAGTCCGCCGGTTTCGATGCTCGGCTTTGATGCTACCGACAAGAGTCACAACATGCGATGAATGTGGCTATGTCCCTTTTTAGACCGTGCCACCAAAAAATTTCCTGAATATCCTTGTACATTTTTGTCCCTCCAGGATGTATTGAATACGGGGCGGTGTGGCCTTCAGCTAAGATCTGCTGTTTAAGATCCTTGATATTCGGTACGCAAAGTCTATCCCCGTACCACAATATTCCCTGCTTATCGACACGAATTCTGGGGCCTTGCCCAAACTCACTTTCCGTTTAATGCCTTCAATGCTGGGGTGTCCATGTTGAGCCTCTTTAATTGTCTCCATTAGGGTAGGCTGTATTTCTAAATTTGATATGCTGCCTTCGGTGACTACCAGCAGATTGAGTTTAGCAAACTCCTGCCGAAATTCGGGTCTCAGGTTTGGCAGGCCGTCGTCGTTTGGGCTAGGGTTCCGACTTAGAGCGTCTGCCACTATATTTGCTTTACCTGGGTGGTAGTGGATTCCAACGTCATAATCCTTCACTAGTTCCAACCAGCGTCGTTGCCTTAAATTCAGTTCCGGTTGTGTGAAAATATACTTGAGGCTCTTATGGTCCATATATATCTCACAACGATTTCCAAGTAAAAAGTGTCTCCATTCTTTGAGTGCATGAATGACTGCTGCTAACTCTAGGTCATGAGTAGGATAATTTTCTTCATGCTTGCGAAGTTGTCTGGAGACATATGCGACTACCTTGCCTTCTTGCATCAACACGCATCCGAGGCCTTTCCGGGATGCGTCGCAATACACCTCAAAATTCTTGTGTATATCTGGCACAATTAATACTGGTGCTGACGTTAATTTCCTTTTTAATTCTTGGAAACTTTTCTCGCAAGCTTCCGTCCATTCAAACTTCTTGTCTTTCTTGAGTAGCTGCGTCATTGGTTTTGCTATGGTGGAGAATCCTTCAATAAATCTTCGGCAGTATCCTGCCATTCCCAAGAAACTTCGTACGTCCGTTACGCTGGCTGGTGGCTTCCATCCAAGTATGGCCTTGACTTTTTCCGGGTCTACGGCAATACCTTCTTGGGTCAGTACGTGGCCCAGAAAACCTACATGCCTTAGCCAAAATTCACACTTGCTGAATTAGCGTACAATTGATGTTTCCTGAGTTCCCCTAGTACAATTCAGAGATGTTCACCGTGCTCTTCTGGTGTTTTGGAGTATACCAGAATATCATCGATAAATACCACAACAAACTTGTCCATAAACTTCATAAAAACTTTGTTCATGAGGTGAAAAAAATATGCGGGGGCGTTTGTTAGTCCGAATGGCATTACGGTGAACTCATACAATCCGTATCTGGAGGTGAAAGCCGTCTTGGGAATATCTTCGGTTCGCACTTTTAATTGATGGTATCCCGACCTCAAGTCAATTTTTGAGAACACCTTGGCCTGAGCGAGCTGATCAAATAAATCACTTATCCGTGGCATCGGATATTTGTTCTCAATTGTGACCATGTTAAGCGCTCGATAGTCTATGCACAATCTCAGGGTTCCATCCTTCTTTTTGGCAAATAAAATTGGTGAACCCCAGGGTGAGGAGCTGGCTCAGATATAACCTTTGTCTAGTAATTCTTTTATTTGCTTCTTCAGCTCTACCAATTCGGATGGTGCCATTCTGTATGGTTTCTTGTATATGGGGGCGGTTCCGGGTGCTAGCTCAATGCTGAATTCTATTTCTCGGTCTGGTGGCATGCCTGGTAGTTCTTCGGGAAATACGTCTGGAAATTCACACACTACTGGAACCTTTCTCAATTCAGAAATATCCACCTTGTTCAATCTTGGTTGTCGGGATATTTTTCTTTCCTTAGCTGAGACTTTTACGGTCTTCCCGTGGTGGTGGGTGAGAATCACGGTCCGGTTGAAGCAGTCAATAAAACCTTTGTTGGTAGTTAACCAATCCATCCCTAAGATGACATCCAGTCCTTTATTTTCCAACACAATAAGATTTGCGCGAAACTTCAACCCTTCAAACTCAATAATTACTCCCTGGCAATAACTCTGGGTAACTTGCTTAATTCTAGGGGACTTGACGATCATAGATTTTTCCAAGGGAAGCATCGAAAAATTATTTTGCGAGGCAAAACTTTTTGAAATGAAAGAGTGAGAAGCTCCAGAATCAAACAAAACAATGGCAGGTATTGTGTTGACAGGAAACGTACCGAGTACGATATCTGGGGCATTCTGTGCTTCCTCTTTGGTCACGTGGTTCAGATGACCCTTCCTGTGGTTGTTATTTGGGTTGAAATTGTTGCGCTTTGGCACCGAATTATTTCCTCCGTTGTTCGGCTTTGGGGTCGAGTTCCTTGGCTTGGAGAACTTCTTGGCATAGTGCCCTTCTTCTCCACAAGCGTAACAGGTAACGCCTGGGCGGTATGTGAACTCCTTGTCCCTTGCATGAAAATTCTTGATTGGACGTGAGACGCTTGTCGTGGGTTTGGGTGTCCAGTTTTTCTGAACATCTGTCTTGCTGCGGTGGCTGCGGGCATGATTAGTCTGGTCCCTCTTCCGCTTGCAGAAATCTTCTAAGCTGCGTCTCTCATTCTCCAAGGTAATGGCCTTATCCACCAGCGTCTTAAAATCTGGAAAGGTGTGCACGACCAGTTGGCATTTAAGCGCGGGCGTCAGACTGTCTAGGAATTTCTCCATCTTCTTGCTTTCCGACATACGCTCCTCGTTGGCGTAGCAAGACAGCAGAGTAAACTGACTGTTGTATTCTGACACCGTCATTGTCCTTTGCTTGAGGTGATCAAATTCTCTCTTTTTGATCTTCATAAGACTCTTAGGAATATGTGCCCCACGAAAGCCTTCTTTAAACTCCTCCCATGTTATATTATTTTCGTTGGGGTGCATGTGTAGGAAATTTTCCCACCATGATGCAGCTGCTCCAGTGAGATAGTGCGGTGCATATAGCACTTTCTCCAGATCTGAACACTGGGCAATAATTAATTTTCTTTCCATGTCTCGAAGCCAATCCTCGGCTTCAAGAGGTCTGTCAGTGTGAGAAAATGTTTGGGGACGCGTCTTTTGTAGCTCGGATAACTTTGATTGCTGCTGAAACTGTCCACGGTGATTTCCCATATTGATGACTTGGTTCATCATTTCCTGATGTTGTTGCTGACTTTGCTCATAAAGACGGCACATTTGGGAAAATGTTGTTTCACTGTCCTGTTGACTTGACTGCCCCTGTGTGAAATTGTTGCTGGGTTGTGTGTCATAATTTTGCTATGACGGAGTTGGCATGGAGCGCGTCCAAGGACGAGACATTGCTCACTCTGGGGACATATTTTGTGAAACTCATAAGAAAAGAAATTTGAGTCGCAAAAGTCAATAAATTCATGAAGACGGAAGAAGTCTCAAATGCTCCAAGATTTTTCAAGAGAATAAACGTTCACGCACGGAGAAGGACTGCTCATTACATAACTTACACGCAAACAGTAATTATACAATACATCACTCAGGATATGCGTACATAATCCTGACATGTTATTTAGGCTAGTGCACTCCTCCAGTTCCTACATGATGCGCAAACAAACTACTTCTCACAGCTTATGTACATATAAACATATTGCACAAGTCGGTACATCACATGGCGGCAAAGCGTACTCAGTCGGAGATGGTAAGGATTTCCCTTGGCCTGCCAAGGGTGAGGCGCAGTGAGGCTAGGGACTCAACCTCCTCTTCGGTGATAGGCTCCAGACGTGAAGTGCTGCGCTGAGTTGGTGGAGTAGGTGCCCTATGCGGGACAACTCGAACATGAGCGGGCACAAGGGGTGGTGCAGAATGAACCGGAGTAGGCGCAATGACATGGTTGAACTCCTCCGTGGTAGACGAGTAGTGGCGAGAGCAGTAGGAGCAAAATATGCTGATGACGAGACGAAAGTCAGTGGCGGTGCGGTGCGCAGGAGCTCCCTCACGTTGGCGGCACAGCCATGGACTGAGTCCATGCGGGCAGCTACAAAGTCGTCCACCAGGTATCGAAGGCTGCCTCCAAAGCCCGGAGATACTCGATAAGCATCTCAAAAGCTTCGTCTCGTTCTCCTCTGGGGCAAGAGAACGCGTAGTGGCAGGTGTATGGCACGTGACATGGAAGGTAGCGGTAACGACGAGTCTTCATCGAAGGAAGGATATCCACAGGACGCAGCAATCGCCTCACGGGCTGCCATCTGCAGTGCATGCTTCTCCGTGGGCATGGCTCTCCCCAAGAACCGGAAACGCTCAACTCGCCCTCCCTTGAATTACACCGCGGCCTGGTGCATGGTTAGACGGTCATTGACCTTGTGCTGAGAGAGGGAGAAGACGGGTCGCACAGATGGCCCCATCGCGACTTGGACGATGAAGGAGAGAAGCTTGACGAACCCATCGGGCATGTTGGCGAACATCTGTGACTCGCTGTGGTTGCCAGCCATCTACAAAAGTAGGCAAAAATTCTGAGTGGTCAAATCATAAATTTATGCCGATCGCCGTAAATTGACTACGTTTGTAAAAATATGAATTAGCTCTATATGCTAATAACCGGTTAGCGATCGCACCTAGTGGCTTCCTACAGTCAGCCTGGCTCTGGTAACAAGCTTGTCACGACCGGTTTTCCAATAAAAATATTTATTGAGAAACCGACCTATCAATTCCAGTGTGAGGAAAATACTCCTCACTGGTAGACAAAATCTTGATACAATAAGCCAGTAGCATATAATATATTACAGGTCGAGCTGATCTTGCTCAACAAATTATTACAAGCGCCGCCAATAATTATACATAGTGGCGGATATGACACGATGGAGTGGTGGCATACTACTGACTCGAGGTAAGGTAGTGGAATAACACAGTGGAGTGGATGATATGACTCCAGCACTGGTGGCTCATCGAGCGTCGAGATGAGGCTCGGTGAATTTATTTGGGTAGCGGAAGCGAATATAACACAGTGACTAATCCAGGGGTCGCACGAGACTGACTGGGATTCCTCTAGGCGTCAGACTCGCTATCGAACTCTTCATCCATGAGATCGCCTTCGTCAGCATCTGGCCAAATCACCAAGCCAGGTGAGCTTTGAAAGTACTCGCAAGACAGTTCGGACAAAAGATATAACAAATGTATGCATGAATGCGTCATGAACAATTAATATGGTACATCCAAATGTGGAGGTAACACAACATTAATTAGTAAGAAGGAAGTCAGGTGGTAGAAAGAAATAACTGAAAACCAATCGGGTGTCTGAAGCGACGCCTCGAAGGGTGAACAAATAAATAAAACGTGCCACAGTCGGGCGTCTGAGCGACACCACGTAAAGGGCTTATATTGAAAATAAATAACCACAAATGCCGCAGTCGGACGTCTGAGCGACATCGCAGAAAGGGCTTATAACAAAAGTAAATATGCCGCAGTCGGACGTCTGAGCGACATCACAGAAAGGGCTTATAACAAGAGTAAATAATAATAGTGCCGCAGTTGGACGTCTGAGCGACATCGCAGAAAGGGCTTATAACAAAAGTAAATAATAACAATGCCGCAGTCGGACGTCTGAGCGACATCGCAGAAAGGGCTTATAACAAAAGTAAATAATAACAATGTAGCAGTCGGACGTCTGAGCGACATCGCAGAAAGGGCTTATAATTCACTTTTCATATCGGTTAACTTGCAAGAAATAGTGCTCATAGGAAAATATTCATCACATGATAATAAACGGGTTAGTCCAGCCACAGGAGATAAACATTTAACACTCATGTGGTTCTCGGGAGTTTCTGTCACCGAGACTGACACTACACAAGATAATATGAACACAGCTCTTGGACATGGATAAGATGATTTCAAGGATTATTGACTCTGCAGAGTTTGTACTAAAATTATCCACAGCCAACGGATTTCCGTAGTCACGGGGGACTAGTTCCGTTTACGGTATTTCGGAGGAAACACAACTAACCAGACACACCCATCCTACCTCACATTGCCGTGAATCACCCTAGACAGCGTTCAAGAAAAAACTTTGAGACGGGGAGATCACAATCTCGAATAGCATGGGATCAAATTTATATACGCGCGCTCTAAGGGGATGCCCCCTCTCGGTCCCAACCGGAAACACCCATGCCCCCTGACCGGATGATAGGATTTAATCCAGGGCCATGGAACCCTCATCCCGGCCTCTCGATTTGGTGTGTACCAGAAAGTGGTTTGCAACTTACTAAGCCGTATCCCTTGCGGAAAAACATGTGGTAGTACGAAAGGGAAGACGGACGGGAACTGGAATGATTTATGTTGACACTGGGTCAACGGTCTGGCATAAGACTGGCATGCTACCACACTGCCATCTTATCCATTCTCATGCCAACTCATGGCCATGCAACTCGTTTCCAACAACTCGTGGATTTCCGAAACTCACTTGCCTCAACTTTTACGTGGTAAAACTTTCATCGAGATGCTCATGAACATGCCATGATACTAATTAATGCAAACATGCCCAAACACTCATCATATCAAAAGTTCAAACATGCTTGCCTGGTTCGGAGTAGTCGGGGCCTAGCTCGGTGAAGTTCGCGGTTCCGTCACCTCCTTCGGTATCTACGGTATACAAAAATATACGCACTAAGGTAAACACCAAGGGGTGCCCAAATAATATTCCAAATATTTTTCAAATAAATCTGATAAACAACTAGACAAAATTTTGAAGAGGACAGAAAAAGAATCACTGAAAAATCCTTTTCTGTTTAAAAGTTATAAGTGTTTTGGTCCAAGGACCTTTCTGTAATGAAACAGAAAATACTCAGGAGGCAGAATAGAAAAGTTCAGAAAACGATTCAGTTTGGAAAGCGCATTTGTCGAATACGCTTTTAAAATGTTTCAAAAAGAACAGAGAGGTCGACGGGCGGGTCCCACCCGTCAGGTTTAAAATTCAAACGAGGCGGCAGAGCTCGTCAATACCGAGAGCTGCGGTGGTCGCCGGCGGCGATCCACGGCGAGGCAGGAGGATCGGGTGGTACCTCCGTGCTCAGGGCGTCATTCCGCGTCGGTGGGTGGTGGTGGTGGTCGCCGGCGAGCACTACGTCGACGGCGGTCGTTGCTCCGGCGGACGGTGGTTCAGGAGGGGTTGGATCTCGCCGGGGAGTGCTGCGAAGAGCAAATTGAAGAGGGGGTTAGACTACTGGGTGCTCGAGAGGGTTGCTGACGAGGTTACTGCGCCGGGGACGGCCTCACCGGAGTGAATCGAGGTGGAGGCCGAGGCGGAACGGGGCGGTCGGAGTTGGGGGAGGAGACCTCCTCGAGGTCCTCCTAGTGGCCTGGTGGGGTGTGGGTGAGGTGCAGGGATGGTGCGTCCTCGAGGGCGAGCTCGGGGCCCCTTTTTATAGGCGGTCCGAGGCGGTGGCCGTGAACGGAGTTCTCCAGCGAAGGTTACGGCGGCGCAGAGCTTGGTCGGGGAGGTTTAGGGGTTGAGCGTCATCGTGGAGGCCCACCGTTCCATTCGCACGCAAAGCAGACTTGGATTAGGAGCTTTGAGTGGATTTCGATTTTAACGGGTGGCGCGGGTCTGCCGGGCGGCAGAGGGCGCGCCCTGTGCTTGCCGGCCACGGCGACGGTGCCGCAGGGTGTGCTGGCGTGCATGAGGCCACGCGGAAGGCAGGGGAGCGTTGCGTGGCTCGGGCCCTCGCTGGCCGCCACGGGTGGCGCAGCCACCAAAGAAACCGCCAACGTCGGCGAGGCTCGCCGCCACCGACGCGTGCATCCATACAAGGAGGCGTGCAGCGCTCTGGCCAGGGAGGAGAGGCCGTGCGCAACGCGCCAGGCGCCTTGATGACAGGTGGATCGAACCCCGACGACCGAACTTCTCTCAAACTCTGAATTTTACCGAAAGTGCAAAGTGACAAAGGCATGCTGGGTGTTCGACAGAATGTTTTTGGCATGTGGGGATTTTTCCTTGAGCTGATTTCTGGTGGAGTGGCTTCTCATTGCAACTGGAGGTTGCCTGAATTTTGGTGGAATTTTTGGAGAAGAGGAGATATGAATTTCAGCAAATTTGACAAATCTGGTCCAAACTTGCAGAAGCTGAAACTTGAAAATTTTGAAAAGAAGAAGAGTGGATCTTGATGGTTCTAGGTTGTGGGTGCTAGGGACTATCCAGAGAAGTTAGTTTGAGAGCAAAGTTCAAAGGCAATTAGGTACTTGCTTTGCAAATCACCTAGGCTCAAAATAATGGGCAGAATTGTTTTGGGGAAAGAATTAAATGAAATAAAAATCCAAAAATGAGTTGGACTTGTTGGGACAGAATATTTGGATTGTCCCAAAGGGGAAGGAGGGGTTTTGGGAAGATTTACCACATAAAGGCATGGTAAAACCATGGGTGGTTTCAAAATAAGAGAAGACCCAAAACTCCTAGGGTTTTCTTTTAAAAGAAAACAAATCCTAAAAACAAATTTGAGAAGGGGAAAAAATCAGAAGAAAGGTTTTTAATAACCAACACCAGAGTTGAAGAAGGTGCCAAAATAAAACCTTTTGTCAAAGGGGAAATTCTTGAGAGAAAGAGATTTTTGGAAGGGTTTAAAAGACCTCCTTCAAAACTAACAAAGTTTTGGCTGAAACCGAAACAAAGTTTTTGGAGTGTCACAATAATTGTATTATCCGGAAATCGTAACACAGGTGTGAATAGATAGACCACAACATGTCCCTAGTGAGTCTCTAGTTGACTAGCTCGGTGATCAATAGATAGTCATGGTTTCCTGACTACGGACATTGGATGTCATTGATAACGGGATCACATCATTAGGAGAAGGATGTGATGGACAAGACCCAATCCTAAGCATAGCACAAGATTGTGTAGTTCGTTTTCCTAGAGCTTTTCCAATGTCAAGTATCTCTTCCTTAGACCATGAGATCGTGTAACTCCCGGGTACCGTAGTAGTACTTTGGGTGTACCAAACGTCGTAACGTGAATCGGGTGACTATAAAGGTGCACTACAGGTATCTCCGAAAGTATCATTGGGTTGACACGGATCGAGACTGGATTTGTCACTCCGTATTACGGAGAGGTATCACCCCCACTCGGTAGTGCATCGTCATAATGAGCTCCACGGTGACCAAGTGTCCGTCACGGGATCATGCATTACGGTATGAGTAAAGTGACTTGCCGGTAACGGGATTGAACGAGGTATTGGGATACCGACGATCGAATCTCGGGCAAGTAACATACCGTTTGACAAAGGGAATAGTATACGGGGTTGCTTGAATCCTCGACATCGTGGTTCATCCGATGAGATCATCGAGGAGCATGTGGGAGCCAACATGGGTATCAAGATCCCGCTGTTGGTTATTGACCGGAGAGCCGTCTCGGTGCTGTCAGCTTGTCTCCCGAACCCGTAGGGTCTACACACTTAAGGTTCGGTGACGCTAGGGTTGTATGAATATGAGTATGCAGCAAACCGAATGTTGTTCGGAGTCCTGGATGAGATCCCGGATGTCACGAGGAGTTCCGGAATGGTCCGGAGGTAAAGAATTATATATAGGAAGTGCTATTTCGGCCATCGGCAGAATTTCGAGGGTTACCGGTATTGTACAGGACCACGGAAGGGTCCCGTGTTCCACCGGTGGGGCCACCTATCCCGGAGGGCCCGTGGGCTGAAGTGGGAGGGAACCAGCCTGGTGGGCTGGTGCGCCCCACTTGGGCACCCTGCGCCTAGGGTTGAAACCCTAGGGTGGGGCGCCCACTTGCCTTGGGGCAAGTCTCCCTTGGCCGCCCGCCCCTTGGAGATTGGATCTCAGGCCGTCGCCCCCTGGGGCCTATATAAAGGAGGGGGGCGGGAGGGCAGCCAAACCCTGCATCTTGGCGCCTCCTCTCCCCTGCTACACCTCTCCCTCTCGCAGGCTCGCGAAGCCTCATTGTGGTGATCGTTGCATCCACCACCACGCCGTCGTGCCTGGATCTTCATCAACCTCTCCTTCCCCTTGCTGGATCAAGACGGAGGAGACGCCACGCTGACCGTGACGTGTGTTGAACGCGGAGGTGCCGTCCGTTCGGTGCTAGGATCTCCGGTGATTTGGATCACGACGAGAACGACTCCCTCAACCCCGTTCTCTTGAACGCTTCCGCACGCGATCTACAAAGGGTATTTAGATGCATCTCTCACTCGTTGCTAGATGAACTCATAGATGGATCTTGGTGAACGTTGGAAAATTTTTATTTTATGCAATGTTCCCCAAGAGTGGCATCATGAGCCAGGTTTATGCGTAGTTCTCTTTTGCACGAGTAGAACACAATTTGTTGTGGGCGTAGATGTTGTCAACTTTCTTGCCGCTACTAGTCTTATTTTGCTTCAGCGGTATTGTGGAATGAAGCGGCCCAGACCGACCTTACACGTACGCTTACGTGAGACAGGTTCCACCGACTGACATGCACTAGTTGCATAAGGTGGCTAGCGGGTGTCTGTCTCTCCCACTTTAGTTGGAGCGGATTCGACGAAAAGGGTCCTTATGAAGGGTAAATAGAAGTTGACAAATCACGTTGTGTTTATTCATAGGTAAGAAAACGTTCTTGCTAGAACCCAATTGCAGCCACGTAAAAGATCCAACAACAATTAGAGGACGTCTAACTTGTTTTTGCAGCAATTGTCATGTGATGTGATATGGCCAGAAGTTGTGATGAATGATGAATGATATATTGTGATGTATGAGGTCATGTTCTTGTAATAGGAATCACGACTTGCATGTCGATGAGTATGACAACCGGCAGGATCCATAGGAGTTGTCTTAATTATTGTATGACCTGCGTGTCATTGATTCAACGCCATGTAAATTACTTTACTTTATTGCTAAACGTGTTAGCCATAGTAGTAGAAGTAATAGTTGGCGAGCAACTTGATGGAGACACGATGATGGAGATCATGATGATGGAGATCATGGTGTCATGCCGGTGACAAGATGATCATGGAGCCTCGAAGATGAAGATCAAAGGAGCTATATGATATTGGCCATGTCATGTCACTACTTTATATAATTGCAAGTGATGTTTATTATGTTTTATGCATCTTGTTTACTTAGAACGTCGGTAGTAAATAAGATGATCCCTCATAATAATTTCAAGAAAGTGTTCCCCCCTAACTGTGCACCGTTGCTAAAGTTCATCGTTTCGAAGCACCACGTGATGATCGGGTGTGATAGATCCTTACGTTCACATACAACGGGTGTAAGACAGTTTTACACATGCAAAACACTTAGGGTTAACTTGACGAGCCTAGCATGTACAGACATGGCCTCGGAACACAAGAGACCGAAAGGTCGAACATGAGTCGTATGGAAGATACGATAAACATGGAGATGTTCACCAACGATGACTAGTCCATCTCACGTGATGATCGGACACGGCCTAGTCGACTCGGATCATGTAGCACTTAGATGACTAGAGGGATGTCAAATCTGAGTGGGAGTTCATTAAATTAGATGAACTTAATTATCTTGAACATTAGTCTAAAATCTTTGCAAAATGTCTTGTAGATCAAATGGCCAACGCTAATGTCACCATGAACTTCAACGCGTTCCTAGAGAAAACCAAGCTGAAAGACGATGGCAGCAACTATTCGGACTGAATCCGGAACCTGAGGATCATCCTCATAGCAGCCAAGAAACAATATGTCCTAGAAGCACCGCTAGGTGAAGCACCCATCCCAGAGAACCAAGACATTATGAATGCTTGGCAGTCTCGTGCTGATGATTACTCCCTCGCTCAAGGCGGCATGCTTTACAGCTTAGAACCGGAACTCCAAAAGCGTTTTGAGCAACACGGAGCATACGAGATGTTCGAGGAGCTGAAAATGGTTTTCCAAGCTCATGCCCGGGTCGAGAGATATGAAGTATCCGACAAGTTCTATAGTTGTAAGATGGAGGAAAACAGTTCTGTCAGTGAGCACATACTCAAAATGTCTGGGTTGCACAACCGCCTGGGCTTGGACATTAACCTCCGGACGAGGCGGTCATTGACAGAATCCTTCATCGCTCCCACCAAGCTACAAGAGCTTTGTGATGAACTACAATATGCAGGGGATGGTGAAAACTATTCCTGAAGTATTCTCAATGCTGAAGTCAGCAGAGGTTGAAATCAAGAAAGAACATCAAGTGTTGATGGTTAATAAGACCACTAAGTTCAAGAAAGGCAAGGGTAAGAAGAACTTCAAGAAGGACGACAAGGATGTTGCAGCCTGCAAGCAAGTTGCCGGAAGAAGTCAAAGAATGGACCCAAGCCTGAGACAGGTGCTTTTATTGCAAAGGGAAGGGCCATCGAAGCGGAACTGCCCCAAATACTTAGCGGATAAGAAGGCCGGCAACACTAAAGGTGTATTTGATATACATGTAATTGATGTGTACCTTACCAAGACTGTAGTAAGTCCCGGTATTTGATACCGTGTCGTTGCTCATATTTGTAACTCACAGCAGGAGTTGCGGAATAAACGGAGATCGGCAAAGGACGAGGTGACGATCTTGGCGTCGGGAATGTTTCCAAAGTCGATGAGATCGCCACGTCGGCACGCTACCTCTACATTTACCTACGGGATTAGTTTTAAACCTCAATAATTGTTATTTAGTGCCAAGTTTGAGCATGAACATTGTATCGTGATCTCGTTTAATACGAGATGGCTACTCATTTAAATCCGAGAATAATAGTTGTTCTATTTATATGAGAGATATGTTTTATGGTCATGCTCCGATGGTCAATGGTTTATTCTTAATGAATCTCGAACGTAATATTACACATATTCATAGTGTGAATACCAAAAGATGTAAAGTTGATAACGATAGTCCCACATACTAGTGGCATCGCCGCCTTTGGTCACATTGGTGTCAAGCGCATGAAGAAGCTCCATTCGATGGACTTTTAAAGTCTCTCGATTATGAATCATTTGACACATGCGAACCATGCCTTATGGGCAAAATGACCAAGACTCCGCTTCTCCGGAACAATGGAGCGAGCAACCAACTTATTGGAAATCATACATACCGATGTGTGCGGTCCAATGAGCGTTGAGGCTCATGAAGGATATCGTTATGTTCTCACTCTCACAGATGACTTGAGTAGATATGGGTATGTCTACTTGATGAAACACAAGTCTGAGACCTTTGAAAAGTTCAAGGAATTTCAGAATGAGGTAGAAAATCAACGTGACCGAAAAATAAAGTTCTTACGATCAGATCGTGGAGGAGGATATTTAAGTCACGAATTTGGTACACACTTAAGAAAATGTGGAATCGTTTCACAACTCACGCTACCGAACACCTCAGCGTAATGGTGTGTCCGAACGTCAGAATCGCACTCTATTGGATATGGTGCGATCTATGATATCTCTTACCGATTTACCGCTACCATTTTGGGGATACGCTCTAGAGACAGCTACATTCACTTTAAATAGGGCACCGTCTAAATCCGTTGAGACGACACCGTATGAATTATGGTTTGGGAAGAAACCTAAGCTGTCGTTTCTAAAAGTTTGGGGATGCGATGCTTATGTCAAGAAACTTCAACCTGAAAAGCTCGAACCCAAGTCGGAAAAATGCGTCTTCATAGGATACCCTAAGGAAACCATTGGGTATACCTTCTACCTTAGATACGAAGGCAAGATCTTTGTTGCCAAGAACGGATCCTTTCTGGAAAAAGAGTTTCTCTAGAAAGGAGTAAGTGGGAGGAAAGTAGAACTAGATGAAGTACTACCTCTTGAACCGAAAAGTAGTGCAGCTCAGGAAAATGTTCCTGTGGTGCCTACACCGATCGGAGAGGAAATTAATGATGATGATCAAGGTACTTGGATCAAGTTACTACTTAACTTCAGAGGGTCCACAAGGACACGCTCCACACCAGAGTGGTATGGCAACCCTGTCCCGGAAATCATGTTATTAGACAACGGTGAACCTTCGAACTATGAAGAAGCGATGGCGGCCCAGATTCCAACAAATGGCTTGAAGCCATGCAATCCGAGATAGGATCCATGTATGAAAACAAAGTATGGACTTTGACAGACTTGCCCGATGATCGGCGAGCGATAGAAAACAAATGGATCTTTAAGAAGAAGACGGACGCGGATGGTAATGTTACCATCTATAAAGCTCGACTTGTCGCTAAAGGTTATCGGCAAGTTCAAGGGATTGACTACGATGAGACTTTCTCTCCGTAGCGAAGCTGAAGTCCGTCTCAATCATGTTAGCAATTGCCGCATACTATGATTATGAGATATGGCAAATGGACGCCAAAACGGCATTCCTTAACGGCTATCTTAAGGAAGAACTGTATATGATGCAGCCGGAAGGTTTTGTCGACCCTAAGAATGCTAACAAGGTATGCAAGCTCCAATGATCCATTTATGGGCTGGTGCAAGCATCTCGGAGTTAGAACATTCGCTTTGATGAGATGATCAAAGCGTTTGGGTTTATGCTTGAGACTTATGGAGAAGCATGTGTTTACAAGAAAGTGAGTGGGAGCTCAGAGCATTTCTCATATTATATGTAGATGACATACTTTTGATGGGAAATGATATAGAACTCTTGGACAGCATTAAGGCCTACTTGAATAAAAGTTTTTCGATGAAGGACCTTGGAGAAGCTGCTTATATATTAGGCATCAAGATCTATAGAGATAGATCGAGACGCCTCATAGGTCTTTCACAAAGCACATACCTTGATAAGATATTGAAGAAGTTCAAATGGATCAGTCCAAGAAAGGGTTCTTGCACAGACATTACAAGGTGTGAAATTGAGCTCGGCTCAATGCCCGACCACGGCAGAAGATATAGAAGAGATGAGTGTCATCCCCTATGCATCAGCCATAGGTTCTATTATGTATGACATGCTGTGTACCAGACCCAATGTAAACCTTGCCGTAAGTTTGGTAGGAAGGTACCAAAGTAATCCCGGCAAGGAACACTGGACAGCGGTCAAGAATATCCTGAAGTACCTGAAAAGGACTAAGGACATGTTTCTCGTTTATGGAGGTGACGAAGAGCTCGTCATAAAGGGTTACGTCAATGCTAGCTTCGACACAGATCTGGATGACTCTAAGTCACAAACCGGATACGTGTATATGTTGAATGGTGGAGCAAGGTAGTGCAAAAGCGAAAGGCCGTATGGCGGGATCTACGTGTGAAGTGGAGTACATGGCAGCCTCGGAGGCAGCGCATGAAGCAATTTGGGTGAAGGAGTTCATCACCGACCTAGGAGTCATACCCAATGTGTCGGGGCCAATCAAACTCTTCTGTGACAACACCGAGCTATTGCACTTGCCAAGGAGCCCAGGTTTCACAAGAAGACCAGCACATCAAGCGCCGCTTCAACTCCATTCGTGAAAATGTTCAAGATGGAGACATAGAAATTTTCAAAGTGCATACGGATCTGAATGTCGCAGATCCGCTGACTAAACCTCTTCCATGAAAGCAAAACATGATCAACACCGTAACTCTATGGGTGTTCGATTCATCATAATGTAACTAGATTATTGACTCTAGTGCAAGTGGGAGGCTGTTGGAAATATGCCCTAGAGGCAATAATAAAAGGATTATTATTATATTTCCTTGTTCGTGATAATTATCTTTTATTCATGCTATAATTGTATTATCCGGAAATCGTAATACACGTGTGAATAGATAGACCACAACATGTCCCTAGTGAGTCTCTAGTTGACTAGCTCGGTGATCAATAGATAGTCATGGTTTCCTGACTATGGACATTTGATGTCATTGATAACGGGATCAGATCATTAGGAGAATGATGTGATGGACAAGACCCAATCCTAAGCATAGCACAAGATCGTGTAGTTCGTTTTGCTAGAGCTTTTCCAATGTCAAGTATCTTTTCCTTAGACCATGAGATCGTGTAACTCCCGGATACCGTAGGAGTACTTTGGGTGTACCAAACGTCACAACGTAACTGGGTGACTATAAAGGTGCACTACAGGTATCTCCGAAAGTATCTGTTGGGTTGACACGGATCGAGATCGATTTGTCACTCCAGACACGGAGAGGTATCACCGGGCCCACTCGGTAGTGCATCATCATAATGAGCTCAAAGTGACCAAGTGTCCGTCACGGGATCATGCATTACGGTACGAGTAAAGTGACTTGCCGGTAACGGATTGAACGAGGTATTGGGATACCGACGATCGAATCTCGGCAAGTAACATACCGTCTGACACAGGGAATAGTATACGGGGTTGCTTGAATCCTCGACATCGTGGTTCATCCGATGAGATCATCGAGGAGCATGTGGGAGCCAACATGGGTATCCATATCCGCTGTTGGTTATTCACTGGAGAGCCGTCTCGGTCATGTCTGCATGTCTCCCGAACCCGTAGGGTCTACACACTTAAGGTTCGGTGACGCTAGGGTTGTATGAATATGAGTATGCAGCAAACCGAATGTTGTTCGGAGGTCGGATGAGATCCCGGACGTCACGAGGAGTTCCGGAATGGTCCGGAGGTAAAGAATTATATATAGGAAGTGCTATTTCGCCATCGGGAGAATTTTGGGGTTACTGATATTGTACCGACCACCGGAAGGGTCCCGAGGGTCCACCGGGTGGGGCCACCTATCCCGGAGGGCCGTGGGCTGAAGTGGGAGGAACCAGCCTGGTGGGCTGGTGCGCCCACTTGGGCCCCCCTGCGCCTAGGGTTGAAACCCTAGGGTGGGGCGCCCACTTGCCTTGGGGGCAAGTCTCCCCCTTGGCCGCCGCCTTGGAGATTGGATCTTGGGGCCGGGCGCCCCTGAGGGGCCTATATAAAGGAGGGGAGGGAGGGCAGCCGAACCCTGCATCTTGGCGCCTCCCTCTCCTCGCTACACCTCTCCTCTCGCAGGCTCGTGAAGCCCTGCTGCGGTGACTGCTGCATCCACCACCACGCCGTCGTGCTGCTGGATCTTCATCGACCTATCCTTCCCCCTTGCTGGATCAAGACAGAGGAGACGTCAGCTGACCGTACGTGTGTTGAACGTGGAGGTGCCGTCCGTTCGGCGCTAGGATCTCCGTTGATTTGGATCACGACGAGGACGACTCCCTCAACCCCGTTCTCTTGAACGCTTCCGCACGCGATCTACGAAGGGTATGTAGATGCATCTCTCACTCGTTGCTAGATGAACTCATAGATGGATCTTGGTGAATGTAGGAAATTTTTTATTTTATGCAACGTTCCCCAACAGCAGAGTCATCATTGGTGGAGTAGGATGCAGCCTTGCGAAATTGACCATCCAATGGACGAATGCCTTCATCTATCACAACAGTTGCCTTGCCTTTGTCATCAGCTGAGGAATAGGTCCGTTTGAGGACTTCAATCGGAGGCAAGTAGCTGCAGTGGTTCGTAGTATCAGCCTTTGTAATTGAGTGAAGACCTTGTCCTGATGAACCTCATAATCCATGGTGCATAAGGCTTCAGCTCAAATGGTGACATAGCAATATTCGCCAGAGTCCTCATGAAGAAATCATGGAAGTTGACGGGAACGCCATGAATGATATTGAAAAGCATATTCTTCATGATGCCAACGACTTCTTCATCATTTGAGTCGTGGCCTTTGATAGGACTCATTGTCTTCGTCAGAATGCGATAGGCAGTCCGAGGCACATACAGTAATTCCTTGACGAGGAATTTGGTTCGAGGGGCCTGCCCTGGCTTCAAAGGCTTCATCAGCACTTGCATGTAATGATTTGTAAGCTCAGGTTCATTGTAGATGCAACGAGCACCTTCAAGGGGAGGACTGAGTGGGAGGGCACGAAGCAATTCAGTTGCTGGTGCCTTGTAGTGAGTATTTTCTGACATCCAGTCCAGCACCCATGAGTTCACATCTTCAGAATTTCTTGTGATGTGCAGCGTCGCATAGAATTGAAGAATGAGTTCTTCATTCCAATCACATATGTCAGTGCAGAAATTTAGCAATCCAGCATCATGAAGAACACTGAGAAATAGCTTGAAGCCCGGCAGAGACTCCATGTCCACGTGAGGAATATGTGCATGATCGAAGACTTTGTCTTTGTTGAATAGCACAGAGGAATAGAAATTGGCTTGACTAGCAGTCCAGAAACGCCTCTTCCTTATGCGAGCAGAGTCATATGGGTTGTAGTCAGTGAAGAATACATGCTCGCCGAAGAAATTTTCAGCCTTGAACTTTTGCTTGCGTGAGAATGGATCCTTTGTCTTTGGCAGTGGAGTGTCAATGAGTTGCATCACGACCTCAGGAATCGCAATCTCGGGTTCTTTAGGCTGAGGAATTTCTAGTTCCTCTTCAGTTGCAGTCTGCATGTTCAAAGGATCAGCAGCAGCAGTTTCTTCAGCACTAGTGGCTGGAATTTTTTCACGAACAGATAAGGTGGGGTGAGTTTCTTCAGAGCCCATTTGAACGGTTGGTGCAGGGGACTGAGGTAATTGTTGTAGTGGAGTGAAGAGTGGGGAACTGGGGTGCTGACTTTCCCAAAAGTCATCATCCATCACTAGCATAGTGCATCCAATATCCACGTCTTCATCTTCAATTTCTTCAACGCCAGCCTCTTCAGTTGTGAACTGAGGCATTGGTGAGGAAACAACTGGTGTTGAAGGGATCGCATCCACTTCAATTTCTTCATCAATCTGCTCTGACGAAGCGGAGAATGATTTTCTTCATCGATCCGCTTAGGGATCACATATTCTTCACCAAAAGGAACAAGGTCCTTTGATGGCATGGTTGAGATCGGAACAACATCAATGGGATTTTCAAACGAGCTGGTCATAGGCTTCATTTTCTTCGGAGCTGAAGAATCTGAAGCAGTTGATGGTTTCCTTTTCTTCACAGCAGCTCGCTCTTCAGCCTTGGTCTTCTTCACATCTGATGCAGAAGGAAGGATAGGAGTTGGTATAGGCGCTGGAGGAGCTGAGGAATCTGGTTGATTTGCTTCAGGCGCAACTAATGCAGTTGCCCTGACTTCTTCATGTTCTTCAGTCGCACCACTAGTGGATGCAGCAATTTCTTCAGCGGCTGGTATGGAGTCATCAGCCCTGGAACTCTCATTTGCTTCAGCAGCCTGAAAGTCATCAGCGGTGCTGGCATGTTCTTCAGTAGGCTGAGCAGAAGCTGCAGCCTGAGGAACTTCTTGTTGCGTTGGAGCTGCAACATTTGTAAACTTCTCAGTCAGTTTAACAAACCTGACTTTGGCTCCTTGCCAATCAGCATAATAAGCATCGAAGTCATCGCTGAGGGCTTTGATTTCAGACTGGATCTTTGTAAAGTCATCAGTCATCAAAGAGATAACGTTTTTCCTCAGGAACTTCTCTTTCCTGTACTGAGCCTTCTTAATCTACCTGGCCTTCTCAAATTTCCATTTCTCTTCTTGGATGAAATGAGTCAGCATGTGATTTTGACCAGGAGTCAAATGGAAATCAGGCATAGGAGTGTCTGGATCCTTGTGTCAGATATCAATGTAATCGAGGATCGCCCTTGGATCCAAAAGAAGTGGCACAGATGTGCCTTTGGCTCTAGAGGCCCTTTCTTGTCTGTCTCTGATGATTTCTGCAAGTTCATCATCATCAGCTTCATCCTCAGATGGCACTTGGAAGGCAACCTGTTTCTTCTTCGGACTTGGCCGAGGACCTCGTCCAGTCGTTGCCTTTGTCTTCAGCAGAGTGGGGCCTGATGAAGAATTTGGTGTAGCTGAGGAACTCACTGAGACACCAGAGGCAATAGAGATGCCTGCAGTCCTTTGGCACATGGCCAGATACACAGATGCTGAGGATTTTGCCGGAGCAGCTGAGGACTTTGGAGGAGGATCTGAGGATTTTGGAGGAGCAGGAGCAGCATGAGGAACTGGCCGTGAGGGCTTTGAAGATTCTGGTCGTGAGGGCATTGCTGAAGAACTTGGCCGTGAGGGCATTGTCGGTGAAGCACTTGTCTTGTGCGCGGGCTTCTTTGCCATGGATTTCCTAGGCTTGACAGAGGCCTCAGTGGCAGCAGCAGCAGCAGCAGAGTCTTCATTGAATTTCCTCACTGCTTCTTTGGCTTGTCTTGCCAACTTGGCTTGGCGCTTGGCCCATTCTTCAGGAAAATCCTCACCACGCTTGATGCCGGTGGGGTCACTTTCTGGCCAGGTGCCAATGGAGCTCTTGGTCATGGAGGATTAAGTGCGAATTTCTTCATATACTTTGGAGTTACATACATGTACTCCCTCCATTCTCTTGCCCATCTCCTTTCAATCCTCTGTATGCGCACCTTGCACTAATTTTTATTCTCCTTTCCGAACTTGGCCTCATCAGGTGCAATAGTCAAGATAGATGTCCTCGTGTATTTCAAAAGCAGTCATGACCTCAGCCTCTTTCCTCCTTTCTCGTGGCTTCTTACCGTCTGCCATATTCTTCAGCTTGAGGAATTTGAACAATCGAATTCTCTCAAGAAGTATGCAACTTTTCTTCGAGGAATGCTGCAAATGAGTTAAGTTGATGACAACCTAGTGATTCAGCAATGACATGAGTACCTGTGAACAGAGTATAGTTGCGAGGAATTTGGAGAGGTCATATGCGTTCTCAGAAGGTTTTTCAAAAAGAACAAGTTTGAGGAATTTTACCAGATGAGCCTTGAAGAATTTCACTAAGCGTTCTTTGTCTTAGGTTCCAGAGTTGTATAGATCGAGGATCAACACAATTGAGGAATCTTGAAGAAAAAATGATGCTTAGAGAAACGAATCAAGACCAGATGACTAGTGAGGTGTTTTGTGTGTGAGGATTTGAAGAATAAAACACCTTTGAAGATTTTGTAGAGAAAATTTGAATCAAAGAGGGCAGTAAAAGTAACTTTTAATTACCCTGGATGAAGAACACGACGAACTAAGAAGTGTAGATTTGAAGCTCGTCAGTTCAGATCTTCCACGCCCTAACTCGGCGGAGGAAGACAGCTACGGCGGCGGCGGAGAGAAGATTTCCACGGCCGGCGCGAGTACGACGGCGACGAGGTCGTGGCAGTGAAGCTCTTCCTAACCGGCGATGATGGAGTAGCGGCAGCGCTAGGGTTTGAGAAGCTCGAGCGGGAGAGAGAGCGGTCGAGCGGAGTAAAGGTAGTGAGGAAGGGGAGAGGAGGTATTTATAGTCGCAGTGAAAAACTGTTCGCCCGAAGATTTAGGACGAACGTGCCCCTGACCCTTCTCATTCGTTTGACATGTGTCACCCACGTACTGTAAAGTGGAGATCGTGTTAGATCGTGTGTGAATAGATAAGTCTATCGTAGGAAGCGGAACGGTTTGAGCGGCAAAGCCAAAAATTTGGATAAGATTAGTTTTAAAGTTCCGTTCGCAATTTCTTCAGCTGACAAGGACACAAAGTGAAGATTTTGAACGAAGTTTCAAATAGAACGCACATGAAGAATTTGTGAATAGGTTGGGTTGAGTATAGCATAGAGGGGAAGGGTCCGATCACATTCACTTAGCGTAAAATGCAACTTGAAGAAATAGCCTTAAGTGAATGTCATGTGACATAAACCCATATATATATAGCCAATGAAGAAAAACAACGGAAACAATGAAGATTTTGCAAAGTTGAAGAATTTGAAATACTGAAGAATTTCAAAACTAAGGAAAAACTCAAATTGAAGATTTTCAACTTTGGTGGTGGCGTGACCCACCGTACAAGAATGATGATTTCAGACACCGCGTACAATTGTCGTAGGGTTCTGGGAATCAAATTCTTCATTAATTTCTTCACACTTAGAGTGTTGTTCTTAATTGATTGAATAAAAACGTTTCTTCATGTGTTGCACATCTAAGTCATCAATTTTGCATAAGTGTTAGGATGAGTGTCCTTTTCAAAGAACATTCGAAGATTCTAAGATATTTAGCTCACACCGTAACTTGCTAAATCTCTTCTCATCCAAGGGATTTGTGAAGATATCGGCTGGCCGTTCTTCAGTCTTCTCATGCTCGATGGAGATGTCGCCCTTCAACACATGATCACGAAGAAAATGATGACGAATCTGAATGTGCTTTGTCTTCGAAAGTGCCGAATCGATTGTGAGCAATCTTGATGGCACTCTCATTGTCACAAAGAGAGAGGCACATTCTTCACGTTGATGCCGTAGTCCTTGAGAGTTTGCTGCATGCACAACAATTGAGCACAGCAAGGACCAGCAGCAATGTACTCGACTTCCGCAGAGACAAAGGATACGCAGTTCGCTTTCTTCGAGGACCAATGCACCAAAAGATCGTCTGTGGAAATGACAAGTACCAGATGTTGACTTGCGGTCCACACGATCACCAAAGATAGTCGAGTCGTAATATCCAATGAGATTAAAAGCAGAGCCCTTGGGGTACCATAATCCTAGTGTTGGTGTGTGATCTAGATATCGAAGAATATGCTTCACAGCCTTATGATGTGATTCCTTCTGTGTAGCTTGAAATCGGGCACACATGCAAACACTAAGCATTATATCTGTCCTAGATGCACATAATTAAAATAAAGAACCAATCATGGAGCGGTATACCTTGTGATCGAAGTCAATACCATTTTCATCGGTGCATAGATGGCCATTTGTGGGCATAGGAATTTTGACGCCTTTGCAATCTTGCATGCCGAATTTCCTCAGAACATCCTTGAGGTATTTCTCCTGAGATATGAATATGCCATTGTGATGTTGACGATGTTGACGACCTAAGAAGAATTTCAACTCTCCCATCATAGACATTTGATATTCTTCACTCATCATATAGGCAAATTCATCACTATAACGTTGGTCAGTACAGCCAAAGATAATATCATCAACGTATATTTGGCACACAAACAGTTCACCATCATAAGATTTAGTAAAGAGAGTAGGGTTGAGTGAACCGGGTGTGAAGCCATTCTTCATGAGGAATTCCTTCAAAGTATCATACCATGCACGAGGGGCCTGCTTAAGGCCATAGAGGGCCTTGTTGAGTCTGAAGACTTTGTCATGATTCTTTGGATCTTCAAAACCTAGGGGTTGAGCAACATATACTTCTTCCTCAAGCTTACCATTGAGGAATGCACTTTTCACGTCCATTTGATATAAAGTGATATCATGATGATTAGCATAAGCAAGTAATATGCGAATAGCCTCAAGTCTAGCAACAGTGCAAAAGTTTCATCGAAATCAATTCCTTCAACTGTGTGTAGCCTTGAGCTACAAGTCGTGCCTTATTCCTCACCACAAGGCCATTTTCATCTTGCTTGTTGCGATAGATCCACTTTGTGCCAATGATATTATGCTTGCGAGGATCTGGACGTTTGAGCAGTTCCTGCACAATGTTGAGCTCGAATCGATGTAATTCTTCTTGCATGGCCTGAATCCACTCAGCTCCGAAATGCTTCATCTACTTTAGTGGGCTCTGTGATAGAGACAAAAGCATAGTTCCCACAAAAGTTAGATAAATGTGAAGCTTTTGAGCGTGTGAGAGGACCTGGTGCTTCAATGTCATCGATGATCTTGTCAACTTGCACTTCTTTTGCAACGTGAGGATGAGCTGGTTGTCGTCGAGGAATTTGATCAGCATTTTCTTCAAAGACCATTTTCTTCAAAGATTATTTCAGGTGCATCACTCGACGTTCTTCACGCTCGAATGAATTCTTCAGCAGATTCTTCAAGAGGAATGACATCCTCGGTTGCCTTGAACTTGATAGAATCCTCGGTGCCGGTTCATCTATCACGAAGGTAGGTGCTCTCTTTGCGAGCCATTAGTTTCATCGAATCAAGACATCTACGCTTTCAACAACCTTGTGAAGAGCGTTGTTGAAGACTCAGAGGTGTGAGTCCTTCCGTAACCAAGCATAAAACCTTCATGTGCTTTCGGTGCAAATTTAGCATTGTGATGAGGATCTCTAATCCAACATTTAGCACCGAAGACTTTGAAATAACTCACATTGGGTTTCTTGTCAGTGAGGAGTTCATAGGCAGTCTTCTTGAAGAATTTGTGAAGATATACCATGTTGATGATGTGGCACGCGGTATCAATTGCATCAATCCAAAAACGACGAGGCGTTTTGTATTCATCAAGCATAGTGCGATCCATCTCAACAAGAGTTACATTCTTGCGCTCCACGACGCCATTTTGCTGAGGAGTATAGGGAGCAGATAACTCATGAGTAATACCAAGTTCATCGAGATAGTCATCAAGACTAGAATTCTTGAACTCAGTTCCATTGTCACTCCTGATGTGCTTGATCTTCACACCAAAGTTGGTTGAAGACCTCGAGGAAAATCGTTTGAAGACTTCCTGCACTTCATGTTTGTAAGTAACAATGTGTACCCATGTGTAACGAGAGTAATCATCAACAATAACAACGTCATATAGAGATGCATCATTAGTGACTGCTGAGTAATGATTAGGACCAAAGAGGTCCATGTGAAGCAATTCGAATGGTCGAGTAGTGGTCATGATAGTCTTTGCTGGATGCTTGGCCTTGGTCATTTTTCCATCTTCACAGGCTCCACACAAGTGATCCTTGAGGAATTTGACATTCTCAATGCCAATGACATGCTTCTTCTTCGCAAGCGCAGTAAATTCCTCATGCCTGCGTGACCAAGTCGTCGATGCCATAGCCAGCCTTCTGAAGCTTTTGCAAGTAGGCGCACGGCTGGTTGTGGTCCTATAGAGAAATCAACAATATACAAGTCTCTCTCCTAAAGCCTTTGAAAACATTGGAATGGTCAGCTTCCATAATCAAAACACAACGATACTTGCCAAAGACAACAACTATATCAAGATCACAAAGCATTGAGACTGACATGAGGTTGTATCCTAAGGACTCAACAAACATGACTTTGTCCATGTGTATGTCCTTAGAGATCGCAACCTTACCTAGACCCAATACACCGACTTTTGCCTTTGTCAGCAAAGATGATATGCTTCAGATGTGATGGTGATAAGGGAGCATCCATCAATAGATTCTTGTCACCGGTCATGTGATTTGTACATCCACTATCGAGGACCCACTCAGAGGCTTTGGGAAGATCATCCTGCAGATGAATTAGTGCAACTTACGAACTCATATACTTCATTAGTGAAGAATATGATATCAAATTCATCAGATGAATTTCATCAAGCAAGAAACAGATATAGTAGTAGGAGGACGTGTGAAATGAAAGTTCATTTCTTCATGATTAGCCTCAAGGCCCTTTCAGTGCAATTTTGTCGTGCCCCAAAGAAATTCTTCAGACGTTAAAGCACGTCTGGAGACCTGACCCTGCAGAAGAGATTAATTCTTGTTCTTCACCACCCACATCTAAAGGGGTGGCAAAGAGTTCATCACTCTACGAGCTCCATATGAGAATGGTGGCATAGAAGCCAATCCAGTTCGTTTCACATAAGAGGGGTTAGGGTAAGCAAATGAATAAGCAGAGAAATTCTTCGAAGACTTATGAACATAATGGTTTGAAGAATAATGCATATATTTATAGCCCTTAGCTCTACCCTGCGAAACAGAGTTGTTAGAACGATGATAATCATATGAGGACTTTGATCCTTTTGAGGAATTTGATCCATGTGAGGAATTTGGTCAGTATGAGGACTTGGATCCATATGAAGAATTTGGTCCATATGAAGAGTTTGATCTGGGGTTCCTATTCTTCACAGGTGGTGTCATGAGGACATTCACCTAAAGACATTCAAGGCACTTTTTGGGAACCCAGATTTTCTTCATAGGGGAACTGTTCCTGCAGTTAGTGCCAACATATCTAGCAAATACTTCACCATTCTGATTTTTGAACAGTTTATAGTTGGAGTCAAATGACTCATCAGAAGAATGAGGAGATTCACATGTAAAGCCAGATAAATTGGATGGATCAACTGGAGGTCCCTTTGTAGCAACCCATGAGGTTTTGGGGTACTGCTCAGGCTTCCAATATGTTCCATCAGCATTGAGTTTCCTCTCAAAGGCAATACCCTCTTTCCTAGGGTTCCTGTTGAGGGTCTGCTTTTTAAGCACATCACAAAGAGTTTGATGCCCTTTGAGGCTTTTGTACATGCTCATCATGTACAATTCCTTCAGCCTCGCATCGTCAAGGATACTAGCAATGTCCTCAGATGAGGAATTAGTGATAGCAGAGGCAGGTGAAGAATTTGTAACCATTGAAGCATTTGAACATTCAGGTGAAGAATTAGCAGATTCACGTTCAATGCACTTTAAGCATGGAGGAACAAATTCTTCCTGAGAAGCGCTGATTTGTTGAGCAAGTAATGAATCACGCTCCTTTTGAAGATCTTCATAACTCACTCTTAGCTTCTTAAGATCTTGCTTTCTTTGAAGAAATTCATAAGAAAGCTTCTCATGATCAGATAAGAGTGTCATGATGACCTTGAAGGCTATCAAATCTAGACTGAAGTCTCTGAAGATTTTTAGTCAGGGCTTTAGTGCGATCCATTTCTTCACCCAACATATCATCACTTTTGTCTAGCATGTTTTGAACCTTTTCCAAGGCCGTTTGTTGTTTAGTGGCAATGCAAACAAGTTTGGTATAACTAGGTTCAACATCATCATCAGATTCATCGTCACTAAACTCGGATGAGGAACATTCGGTTACCTTGACAACGTTTGCCATGAGGCATGGTGCAGAAGATGATGAATCTGGTTCGAAAGTCATCGTTTTGAGAGATTCCTTGAAGTCCTCAAAGCAAGGATCATGACGGGTTCGATGACCTTCATAGACGCCGAGATTCGGTCCCAAATAAGCTTCTCATTGCAAAGATGCATAATGCGCTTGAATTCATCTCTGGATAGGCAGGAACAGATGATGTCCTTCGCCATGATGTCAAGTCGAGTGTACTTGCGAATGTCATCAGCGTCCGCCTTCTTGCATAGATCGGTAAGACCAATCTCAGTGACGGTTCATAGCTCGCTGTTCATTTCCATGAGGCGCTTCCTCATCATGGCCTTCCACTTGGTATAATCATGACCATCAGAGATCGGGCATGTCACTTTCTTCATACCTGCGGTCGGCATAACTAAAACTCCGGGCGGTTAAACCAAAATCACACAGAACAAGGGAGTACCTTGCTCTGATACCAATTGAAACTGCGTTATATCGACTAGAGGGGGGTGAATAGGCGATTTTTATGAATTCTTCACCGAGGAATTTGCCGGTGAGGAAATTCCTTAGCGAAGAACTACTTGCAGCGGAATAAGTACTCAAGAGTAAGCATAACAGAATACAAGCATGGTCATCATGATGAAATGAAGATAATCACAGAGTACAGAAAGCGTAATCACAGGATAACACAAGATGAAGACAAACAGACTGAAGAATTTGAACTGAGGAAATTGAGAAAGTCTTCAGTCAAAGTCTTCAAACACAGATATGAACAAACACTCAACACAGTAATAAGGAAATGAAATAGTTGAGGTAATAGAACCAGTAAGCTTGGTGAAGACAATGATTTGGTATACCAGTTCCAACTGCTGCCTTAGTTGTACGTCTGGTTGGAGCGGCTGAGTATTTAAACTCGAGGACACACAGTCCCGGATACCCGGCCCGAAAGCACGCAGCTCAGACACCAAGTCCTCACCGTATTCTCCTTGAACTAAGGTCACACAGACCTCGTCCAATAACTCGTGGTAAGTCTTCAGGCGACTTCCAAACCTTCACAGACTCGGTCACCTGGCGATCCACAATTCCTCTTGGATGCTCTAGACCATGACGCCTAACCGTCTGGAAGAAGCACAGTCTTCAAAGGTAACAAGCGTCGGATCAACGCAGGATCAATCTCTTCAGTGATGCTCAATCACTTTGGGTTTGTAGGTGTTTGGGTTTGGGTTTTCCTCACTTGATGATTTTCGTTCAAAGTCATCGGAGGATGGGATGCTCTCAAATGACAAGTGTCAGTTTCTCTCGGAGGAGCCAACCAGCTAGTGGTTGTAGGGGGCGGCTATTTATAGCCTAGGGAGCAGCCCGACATGATAAGACATAAATTCCCTTCAATGATATGACCGTTAGGTGGATAAGATATTTTGGGACAGGTGGCGCCAAGAAGACAAAGAACGGTTGGAAATTTGACTCTCAAATTCCTCAGGGCTATCATGTTCCTCACTGTGTAGGCAATTCGCACTGGCGAATTCCTAACTCCTCAGTCAGAACAAATTCCTCAGCGACAAGAAGAACTTCGTCTCTATCACTGAAGAAATAGACTGAACTGTATGAGATTGCCAAAGGCTTCACTCGAAGGGATTAGTAGGTGTAGGATTTTGAGTTGAGCATCACATGGAAATTTTTCCTTAGTATTTCCTCGTCCCCCTTTAACAGTACGGTGTTTCCTATGACTCAAGAAAGAGAAAATGAAACTACGAAAACAAAATTCTTCACGCTTCATGTTCCTCAAATGAATACCAAGTCTTCAAGGTCACACTAATTTCTTCACTTTCAAAGTCTTCAGAAAGTCTTCAGAATACCAAAGTCTTCAGTTGAAGAACTTCATTTTTAGGGGTCGACTTTCTCTCAGAATATCAAACTCCTCATAGACTTATAGACCTGTGTACACTCATAAACACATTAGTCCCTTAACCTATAAATCTTCAATACACCAAAATCACTAAGGGGCACTAGATGCACTTACATGACCTAAGGTTTATCAATCCGTGGGAGGTGTAGGATGAAGGTAGTCTCTCTCAAATGACCCTGCAACCAAATACAATAAATCTCTTGTGTCCCCAACACACCTAATACAATGGAAAATTGTATAGATGCACTAGTTCAGCGAAGAGATGATGCTAAAAGTGTAATATGGATGGTAGAAATATGTTTTTATAATCTGAATAAATAAAAACAGCAAGGTATCAAATAGTAAACGGGCACAAAAACGGTATTGCAATGCTTTAAAACAAGGCCTAGGGTCCGTACTTTCGCTAGTGCAACCTCTCAACAACGCTAACATAGTTGGATCATATGATTATCCCTCAAAGTGCAACGAAGAATCACTCTCGAGTTCCTATTAGCGGAGAACAAAAGATAGGAATTGTTTGTAGGGTATGAAACCACCTCAAAGCTATTCTTTCCGCTCGATCTATTCAAGAGTTTGTAATAAAATAACGCAAAGCTATTTTTTCCGTTCGATCTATCATAGAGTTCGTACTAGAATAACACCACGGCATATTCATATTCATAATACGCAATCCACACAAAGAACTACAAGGGGACCCCAAATTTTCTATCGGAGAAAAGATAATAAAAACATGCATCAACCCCTATGCAAAGATTACCCCAATATCACCGCGGGAATCTGCGAGTTGAATGCCATAACATATATCAAGTGAATCAATAAGATACCTGCTACGTCTTGAGCTTGCGTTGGTTTTCCTCGAAGAGGAGAGGGTGATGCGGCAAGTGTAGCATAAGTATTTCCCTCAGTTTTGAGAACCAAGGTATCAATCCAGTAGGAGGCTCCTCAAAAGTCCCACGCACCTACACAAACAAATTGAGAACTACGCAACCAACACAATAAAGGGGTTGTCAATCCCTTCACGGGCACTTCATGTAAAGTGAGATCTAATAAAGATAGTATGATAAGATAAATATATTTTTGGTATTTTATAATATAGATGCAAAAAGTAAAGATGCAAATAAAAGTAGATTGGAAGCAAATATGATAAGAGATAGACCCGGGGGCCATAGGTTTCACTAGTGGCTTCTCTCAAGATAGCATAAGTATTACGGTGGGTGAACAAATTCCTATCGAGCAATTGATAGAAAAGCGCATAGTTATGAGATTATCTAGGCATGATCATGTATATAGGCATCACGTCCATAACAAGTAGACCGACTCACCTTGCATCTACTACTATTACTCCACACATCGACCGCTATCCAGCATGCATCTAGACTATTAAGTTCATAAGAACAGAGTAACGCATTGAGCAAGATGACATGATGTAGACGGATAAACTCATGCAATATGATATAAACCCCATCTTGTTATCCTCGATGGCAACAATACAATGCGTGCCTTGCAACCCTTTCTGTCACTGGGTAAGGACACTGCAAGATTGAACCCAAAGCTAAGCACTTCTCCCATGGCAAGAAAGATCAATCTAGTAGGCCGAACCAAACTGATAATTCTAAGAGACTTGCAAAGATAACTCAATCATACATAAAAGAATTCAGACAAGATTCAAATATTATCCATAGATAAACTTGATCATAAACCCAAAATTCATCGGATCTCGACAAACACACCACAAAAAGAGTTTACATCGAATAGATCTCCACAAGAGAGGGGGAGAACATTGTATTGAGATCCAAAAAGAGAGAAGAAGCCATCTAGCTAATAACTATGGACCCGTGGGTCTGTGGTAAACTACTCACAACTCATCGGAATGGCAAGGATGCTTATGTAGAGGCCCTCCGTGCTTGATTCCCCCTCCGGCAGAGTGCCGGCGAAGGCTCCAAGATGAGATCTCGCGGATACAAAAGGTTACTGCAGTGGAAATTGTGTTTCGTGGTGCCCCTGGATGTTTTCGGGGTACGTAGGTATATATAGGAGGAAGAAGTACGTCGGTGGCCGCCCGAGGGGCCCACGAGACAGGGGGCGCGCCCTATGGGGGGGCACCCTCCTATCTCGTGGAGGCCTCGGCTGCTTCTTTACTTGCACTCCAAGTCCTCTGGATCACGTTTGTTCCAAAAATCATGCTCCCGAAGGTTTCATCCCGTTTGGACTCCGTTTGATATTCGTTTTCTTCGAAATACTGAAATAGGAAAAAAAACAGCAATATGGGCTGGGCCTCCGGTTAGTAGGTTAGTCCCAAAAATGATATAAATGTGTAAAATAAAACCCATAAACATCCAAAAGGGGTAATATAATAGCATGGAACAATCAAAAATTATAGATATGTTGGAGACGTATCAAGCATCCCCAAGCTTAATTCCTGCTCGTCCTCGAGTAGGTAAATGATAAAAAGAGAATTTTTGATGTGGAATGCTACCTAGCATAATTCATAATGTAATTTTCTTTATTGTGGCATGAATGTACAGATCCAAATGAATACAAAATAAAAGTTCATATTGACAAAAGAAATAGTAATACTTCAAGCATACTAATCAAAGTAATCATGTCTTCTCAAAATAACATGGCAAAAGAAAGTTCATCCCTACAAAATCATATAGTTAGGCTATGCTTCATTTTCGTCACACAAAGATGTTCCCAACTTCTATACCCCCGATGACAAGCCAAGCAATTGTTTCATACTTAAATAATCTCAAACTTTTTCAAGCTTCACACAATACATGAGCGTGAGCCATGGATATAGCACTATGGGTGTAATAGAATATGATGATGGGGATTGTGTGGAGAAGACAAAAAAGGAGAAAGTCTCACATTGACGAGGATAATCAACGGGCTATGGAGATGCCCATCAATTGATGTCGACATGAGGAGTAGGGATTTCCATGCAATGGATGCACTAGAGCTATAAATAAATGCTCAACAAAAGAAAACTAGTGGGTGTGCATCCAACTTGCTTGCTCACGAAGACCTAGGGCATTAGAGGAAGCCCATCATAGGAATATACAAGCCAAGTTCTATAATGAAAATTCCCATTAGTATAAAAATGGACATCTTATGAGACTCACTATATGAAAAACATGGTGCTACTTTGAAGCACAATATATGAGACACACTACATGAAGAACAAGGTGCTACTTTGAAGCACAAGTGTGGAAAAAGAGATAGTAACATTGCCCTTATTTACTTTCTTTTTTTTGGCCTTTCTTTTTTTCTTTTTGGCCTTTCCCTTTTTTTATATTGGGCAATGCTCTAATAATGATGATCATCACACTTCTATTGATTACAACATAAGAATTACAACTCGAAACTAGAACAAGATATGACTCTATATGAATGCCTCCGGCGGTGTACCGGGATGGTGCAATGAATCAAGAGTGACATGTATGAAAAATAATGCATGGTGGCTTTGCCACAAATACGATGTCAACTACATGATCATGCAATGGCAATATGACAAAAGTAAAGTATGTCATGATGATGGTGAACGGAACGGTGGCAATATGACAAAAGTAAAGTATGTCATGATGATGGTGAACGGAACGGTGGAAAATTGCATGGCAATATATCTCGGAATGGCTATGGAAATGCCATAATAGGTAGGTATGGTGGCTGTTTTGAGGAAGATATAGGGAGGTTTATGTGTGATAGAGCGCATCAGTATCATGGGGTTTGGATGCACCGCGAAGTTTGCACCAACTCTCAAGGTGAGAAAGGGCAATGCACGGCATCAAGAGGCTAGCAAAGGCGTAAAGGTAAAAGTGCGTATAATCCATGGACTCAACATTAGTCAAAAGAACTCATATACTTATTGCAAAAATTTAGAAGTCATCAAAAATCAAGTACTACACACATGCTCCTAGGGGGATAGATTGGTAGGAAAATACCATCGCTCATTCCCCGACCGCCACTCATAAGGATGCACAAGCCGTGTACACTTCATGTTTGAATGTTTTACACAACTTTAACCATACGTGCATGCTACGGGACTTGCTAACTTCAACACAAGCATTCTTTAAATTCATAATCACCCAACTAGCATGACTTTAATATCACTACCTCCATATCTCAAAACAATTATCAAGTATCAAATTGATCATAGCATCCAATTCACTTCCTATGATAGTTTTTATTATACCCAACTTGGATGTTCATCATTCTAGGACCAACTTTATGACCATAGAAAATACCATGCTGCTCTAAAAGACTCTCAAAATAATATAAGTGAAGCATGAGATACTAGCAATTTCTTCAAAATTAAGACACCACCATGCTCTAAAAGATATAAGTGAAGCACTAGAGCAAAAATTATCAAGCTCAAAAGATATAAGTGAAGCACATAGAGTATTCTAGCAAATTCTAATCAAATAGGCTTCTCCCAAAAGGTGTGTACAGCAAGGATGATTGTGGTAAACTAAAAAGCAAAGACTAATATAATACACGACGCTCCAAGCAAAACACTTATCATGTGGCGAATAAAAATATAGCTCCAAGTAAAGTTACCAATGAACAAAGACGAAAGAGGGATGCCTTCCCGGGGCATCCCCAAGCTTAAACTTTTGGCTATTCTTGAATATCCTGGGTGCCTTGGGCATCCCCAAGCTTAGGCTCTTGCCACCGAGGGAGTCCTGGATTAGGGGTGTCCTGATAGCCGAACTATCACCGTTGGCGGACTCTGGACTATGAAGATACAAGATTGAAGACTTCGTCCCGTGTCCGGATGGGACTTTCCTTGGCATGGAAGGCAAGCTTGGCGATACGGATATGTAGATCTCCTACCATTGTAACCGACTCTGTGTAACCCTAACTGTTGGGGATATTACTACTGGGCGTAAACCGGCCTATCTGGGCCGGGTTAACTTCATCAGTAGTTCAACGGTGTAAAAGCCCAAGAGGCATGAAAGTAAGGGCCCAAGGCCTGTAGTCGGTTTAGAACCTGTAGCCGTAAACCGGCCTGATATGTAAACTTGTATTGTAAGTTAGGAATAGAGAGAGACCAACCCGGATACAAGTATGAACCGGAGATTGGGACTCTCTGAACCGACGGGCGTCACCCGTGTATATAAGGGGACGACCCGGGATGGTTCAAGGATAGACAACAACAACTCGAGGCCTAGGCGAAGCTTATTTGCTCCCTAGTCATCGAGACCACCTCAATCCCATCACAACTAGACGTAGGCTTTTACCTTCATCAAAGGGGCCGAACTAGTATAAACTCCTGTGTCTTTGCGTCCGCTTTAACCCCTTCAAGTTAACCCGTAGCGATGGCTCCACGACTAAGTCCTTTCATGAGGACATCTGCCGTGACAAAACCACGACAGTTGGCGCCCACCGTGGGGCTATCGCACGATGGTTTGATGATCTTGGAGGGCAAGTTCAAGGACTCGAAGGCTATCTTTGTGGGCCGGATGACCAAGAGTCGTCGCGGCAAGCTCTACATCGACGATGCAGGCCGGGCCCCGAGGCGAGCTCGATTGAGTACGGGTACCGGGTCCCCTTTGGTGGCATACACGCTTTCATCGGCAAGATCGGTGAGCTAGGGCCTGGCCGGACATCCGCACCGACCTCGCCGAGACGGGCTCAGCGTCTGAGACCTGCCCAGTTAAACCGGCCGTGAAAGCGTGCCTTTGTGGGAGTCATCCACGGAGGAAGTTATGAGGACGGATCGTAGTCCGTGGCGAGACCGCCGTCTACTCCGACGACGAAGTCGTCAACCGGAGAAACTGAATCTCTCAGACGCTACAAGATGGCCGGATTGGGGGCTGTTCCGATGGTGACAGTATTCCAGACCCCTCTGATCTGCCCAACCGGGTTGGAATATTCATGGCCGGTACACAAGCAGTACTTCACTCTTCGACCGCTGCAGCGATGATTGCCGGTTCAACAGCGGCGACGGCTGCCACGGCTGGAGGCTCGATGCGTTGGCTACGCTCATGGCAGAGGTTAACCCGGCGGACCAGGACGCTCATAACGCGGAGATTGCAAAAGTGAAGGAACAAATCACTCAGGCTAAAGCGGATCTAGCAGCTGCAGACGCCAGGATGACGGCAGAGCGGGCCTCTTTTGATGCGCAGCTTATAGGCTCATCTTTGGATCGAGCGCGTGTCACATGAAGTCATGAAGAGGAAATACAAATCCCGTTTGCCTTCAGTTTTCGAGGGAAGAGACCTCTTCAACACCCCTGGAGCGGGAACCAGTAATCCGCCGGTGGTAAATCGGGCGGAAGCACCTGGAACGGGCACGCCGGTTCAGCCCCGCTTAATAGATCTACCTCGCCATAATGTCAGTGCACCTCTATGCAAACACCTTCGGGTCACTACTCCAACCCGATGGATAACCTTGTTGCAGCTGCGGCACGGCTGGAAGCCATTCCAATTGAAGGCGATTCACCTCAGGCAGTAGAGACGCGTCGGGTCAAGGAGCTCCTTAGGACAGCTTTGGTCCAACAGGAAGCATATTCAGACATACCGCGATCGGATCCACTTCTACCCCGCCCAAGCCGGAGCTATAGCAGGCACGTGGATGAACCGGCCAGATCAAGTAATGCACGGCGTGGTGCGCCTGCGTGGTAACAACCCGGCAGTGGCGTCGATAACGCTTCGGGAGGTGGTGGACCGGGCCCGAAGCGCCTTGAGGAGGCTGAGTTAGCGGCACAACATCGAGCTTATCAGCTTACACCGGTTCGTCTGACCATCTCGGTCGAGCACAGGTTACCTCCAGCTCTTTGGGGGTGCCTTGCCTCATCCCTGTTTTACGCAATGTGCGCTTGCCTAAAGACTTCAAGGTTCCGCGCAAGGTGCCAAATTACACTGCCAATTTAGCTCCAGAAGCATGGATAGAAAGTTATGAGATGGCCATGGAGATGCTGGATGTGGATGAGGCCGCATGTGCAAAGTACTTCACCATGATGCTCGAAGGCACGGCCCGTACTTGGTTGAAAGAGCTTGCCACCCAATTCTATCAATTCATGGGCCCAGTTGCGGAACCGGTTTATCCAGAATTTCAAAGATACCTGCAAGCATCCCATGTCCGTGGTGGACTTGGCGGCTTGTGTCCAGGGGGAAGGGGAGTCAACAACCCATTGGGTACGCCACGTTTCGGAAATCTTGCACTCGTCAGACCGGATCAACGCTGACTCTGCGATCTTAACCCTGGAGGGCAACTGCCGGTTTAAGCCTTTAAAGTTGAAGTTGGGGCGTATGAAGCGATTTTGTGATGACATGGGCACTCTCATGGGCGCTTTAGTAAAGTATGCTGATTCTGATAGTACCAAGGATCCCGAGTCTGATGATGATGAGACAGGGAAGGGAAGGAAGAACAGCAACTCCAAGGGCCAAAGAACATCACTTTCGGCAGGTAATGGTGGAGGCAAGCGTAAGTTTAATGGCAACATGGACTTCAGAGCCAACACCAACGCTACAGGACAAGGGCTAGCGCGCAAGGGTAAACAGTCAATCGAGGTGGAGCGCCTAATCCCAATCCGACCGCTTGAATTATCTGTTGAATCAACCCCGTCCAAGCATGGGACGAAGGAGACGCCAAAGAAACCACCTCTGGAAGGATTGCTACATTATGCAGGGAGTTCAAGAGTTCTAATGCTTTCCGGTATGATCAAGGTTCCGCAGCGGTTCAGATCCGGGCCGGGTTACGGTGGAGGAAATTCGGTTCAGGATTTAATGGTAATCCGGCGGACATAACAATCGTAATAATCGTAATAACCAAGGTGGTTATAATCAGCAGCAGCAACAGTCGGGTTATCAGAGCAACCCAAAGCGGTTGAATAGTGGGCAGTACCATGTCTTCACCACTAGCTTAGACAAGCGAGACCGGAAGCTTCAGAGCGGGCAACAACGCTGTTGAACCGGTCGTGCCTCATTACTTACGCTGGTCGAGCAGCCCATTATGCAGAGTAGAGAGGATCATCCTCCCGGGTTGACAATCCGGGTCAGCTAGCCCTCGTGGTGGCACCTCGGTGGGAGGTTATAAGTTCACCAAGGTACTCATGAACGGAGGGAGCAGCATTAACATCCTCGTACTATGAGACCTTCCGTCGTATGGGGTTAACAGATAAACATCTCAAACCGCCCAATACAAGGTTCCATGGTGTGGTACACAGCAAGTCGGCATATCCGTTGGTAAAATAGCTCTGGAAGTGGCCTTTGGTGATGAATATGACTCCGGATCGGAAACATTGACGTTTGAAGTGGTAAAAATCCAAAGTCCATATCACGCCCTATTTGGGCGGCCGGCTTATGCCAAGTTCATGGCACGGCCTTGTTATATCTATTTGCAGCTCAAGATGCCGGGTCACAATGGGACAATAACGGTTCATGGGAGCCGCAAGATTGCTTTGGAATGTGAGGAAGGTGATGCGGCTTACGCAGAGTCGGTTTGTGCCACCGAGGAGCTGAAGTATTATAAGGACAATGTTGATCCGGCGGACATGACTCCATTGAAGAAGCCAACTACAGAGCATGATCCGGCCCTGAAATTCAAATTGGCAGCTAAGACTAAGCTTGTTGACTTCGTGCCTGGCGATTCGTCCAAGCAGTTCAGCATCAGTGCCAACTTGGATCCGAAATAGGAAAGCGCGCTCATCGAGTTCATCCGTGAGAATCGGGACATTTTGCATGGAAGCCTTCTGACATGCCAGGTGTACCGAGGCAACTCGCTGAGCACACTCTTAATGTTGATCCCAAGTAGAAACCGGTGAAGCAGTTTCTCCGCCGGTTTAAAGAAAGAAAGGCGTAAGGCCATTGGAGAGGAGGTGGCCAGGCTCTTAGCAGCTGGCTTTATCGTTGAAGTTTTCCATCCAGAGTGGCTTGCTAATCCGGTGCTGGTTCTTAAGAAAAACGGCACTTGGTGCATGTGTGTGGATTACACAGATCTTAACAAGGCTTGTCCAGCATATCCTTTTGCCCTCCCCCGCATTGACCAGATTATTGATGCCACTGTGGGTTGTGAGTGTTTGAGCTTTTTGGATGCGTATCCTGGGTATCATCAGATCAAGATGGCAGTTAAGGACCAGGAGAAGACGGCGTTTATCACTCCCTTTGGAGCCTTCTGCTATGTGTCTATGCCTTCTGGGCTCAAGAGCGCCCAAGCAACTTATCAACGCGTTGTACAGTAATTGCTGCATAAACAGATCGGTCGTAATGTGCACGCCTATGTTGATGATATTGTGGTCAAGTCAAGGGAAAAGGAGACACTGATTGACGATTTGAAGGAAACCTTTGACAACCTGCGGGTTTACAAGATGATGCTCAACCCGGCCAAATGTGTCTTTGGTGTTCCGGCAGACAAGTTATTGGGTTTTCTCGTGTCCAACAGGGGAATTGAAGCTAATCCGGAGAAGATTACGGCTATCACCACCCTGGCTAAACCGAAGTGTATTAACGATGTCCAGCGTTTGGCAGTCCGGATTGCCGCGCTGAGCCGGTTTATCAGCCGCCTCGGAGAGAAGGCCATCCCTTTGTACCAGATGTTGAAGAAGATAGATCAGTTTGTCTGGAGTCCAGCCACCGATGAAGCGTTGGAGGAATTAAAGCGGCAATTGGCCAACCTGCCTGTGCTCGCCGCTCCCATTGACAAGGAGCCGCTTCTACTATATGTTGCTGCTAACGCCAGGGCGGTCAGCGTGGCCATTGTGGTGGAGCGGAAGGAGGCAGGGAAGGAGCATCCGGTTCAACGTCCGGTTTATTATATCAGCGAGGTACTTATCGAATCTAAGCAAAGGTATCCGCATTGGCGTAAGCCGGTATATGGAGTTTTTATGGCGTCGGAAGCTGAAGCGGTATTTCCAAGGGCACCCCATCACGGTGGTCAGTTCTGCTCCCTTAGGTGATATCATACAGAACCGGGAAGCGACTGGCCGGATTGCCAAGTGGGCTATAGAGCTTGGGCCGCACGGTCTGAAGTACGTGCCTCAGACGGCGGTGAAGTCTCAAGCACTTGTGGATTTCATTAATGATTAGACGGAGTTGCAAGCACCTGAAGAAAGCCGGATCATACATATTGGACCATCCATTTTGACGGATCCAGGCAATTGGAGGGCTCGAAATTTGAGTCGTATTAACTTCCCCACGAGGTGACAAGTTTTGTTACGTTCTCCGCTTAATGTTCCCTTGTACTAACAATGCAGCTAAGTATGAAGCCTTGCTCCATGGTCTTCGGATGGCTAAGGAGATGAATCTAAGACGGGTTAAGTGCTTCGGTGACTCGGACCTAGTGGCTCAACAGGTGTCTGGCACTTGGGATTCAAAGATCCCACTCATGGCTGCATATCGTCGTGAGGTGGATATTGTCGCAGGTCATTTCAAGGGCTATCAGGTGGACCACGTGGACTGTCGGAAGAATGAAGCGGCGGACGCTTTAAACCGGTTGGGCTCTCAACGCAAACCGTCCCGCCTAATGTTTTTCTCGACGTGCCGCACAACCCGTCGCTCACGCTCCCCCGTGAAGCGGATTTGGCTATTCCTGATCCGGAGGCTCAATTGGTGGCAGCTCTTCACGTCACTCCGGATTGGACGCTTCCTTATCTTGCGTACATGAACCGGGACGAGTTACCGGAAGATGAGACGTTGGCCCGGCAGATAGTCCGGCGATCTAAGTCTATGACCATTGTTAATGGCGAATTGCATCATTGCAGCGTGTCAGGGGCGTTTCAACGATGTGTGTCCCCTGAGGAAGGCTGTGAAATATTGCGTGAGATCCACGAAGGAGATTGTGGTCACCACGCCGGTTCAAAATCCTTGGTGGCTAAAGCGTTCCGCCACGGTTTCTATTGGTTGACCGCTCATGCCGATGCGGAAGATCTGGTCGACGATGTGATGGTTGCCAAAATTTTCTAGACGTGCTCATGTACCGGCCCAAGAATTGAGGATGATTCTAATTACTTGGTCGTTTGCAACCTGAGGGCTGGATATGGTTGGGCCTTTCAAAAGGTCCAAGGACAAGAAGACCCACCTACTGGTGGCGGTCGACAAGTTTACAAAATGGGTAGAGGCAGAACCTGTTAGCAAGTGTGATGCGGCCACGGCAGTTCAATTCATCAAAAAGGTGATTTTCTGGTTTGGCTTTCCACACAGTATCATCACAGATAATGGTACCAATTTATCCAAAGGTGCCATGAAGGAGTTCTGCGAACGTGAGCACATCCGGCTTGATGTTTCTTCAGTAGCTCACCCACAGTCCAATGGTCAAGCGGAAAGGGCTAATCAAGAGATCTTGAGAGGCATCAAGCCCCGGCTTATGGTCCCTTTGCAGAGGACACCGGGTTGTTGGGTAGAAGAGCTACCGTCTGTGTTATGGAGTATAAATACTACGCCTAACAGATCCACGGGATACACACTGTTCTTTATGGTCTATGGAGCGTAGGCGGTTCTCCCAGTGACATCCGTCATGATTCACCTCGTGTGGCAGCTTATGTTGAAGCGGACAACGAGGCGGCACGCAGCAGGACGCTATGGACCGGTTGGATGAGGAGCGTGACATAGCAGCTGCCCGCCGCCGATTTACCAACAGGATCTTCGTCGTTACCATAGTCGCCGGTCGTAACCGTAACCTTTCAAGAAGGAGATTTGGTGCTTCGCTCATCCAAGACCAGACGGATATGCACAAGTTATCCCCACCTTGGGAGGGACCTTTCGTGGTCAAGAAGAATCTGCACAACAGGTCGTACTATCTCGATCGATATTCGAGAGCATAAATACTCACGCACGCCGAGGAGGAGACCAACAGGCCGTGGAACATAGCTCATCTTCGCCTTATTATCCCTGAGCCATCGGCTCTACTTATGTACATATTATGACAGTGTATATATTATGAATAAAGTAATAAACCGGAGCCTCAGCTAAAGCGGGGTATCTGTTCTGTTACATCATGCAAGGTTACATGGAGTTGTTCTGTCTCAAATCGGCCTCCGGTTTACCCCCTGAGTTTGCTTTTCAAAAGCTTTGTGATATCACTTGGGGGCTTGGTCGTGTCCGAACCAATGCAGCACCTTTTGATAGGCGAAAGCCACCAGATCACTTGGGGACATGGTCAAGTCTAAACCAGTCACGCCTCTTGATCGGCCTAAGGCCATAGAGTCACTTGGGGGCTTGGTCGAACCGAACCATTGCCACGCCACTTGATCGACATAATGCCACGGTTTCAGCTTGGGGACCTGGTGACTTGAACCATGGCTACACCTTATAGGGAGCTTGGTCATGTCCGACCATGGTAACACCATCTGATCGGCTCAGTAAAGCCTTCTTTTTTTGCAAACGGTTTATCATTGCCTTTGCTTCCATGTTTTTTCATAACTGTTATTTGATTTTGTTGTGTTTCTTAAACCAATAACATTTTTAAACCGGTTCAACCTGTCAATTGACGGAATTCGGTCCATTTTTAATCTGAAGATAATTCTTCCGGTTTGACTTTTTCTGTTAACATCCCATTATGGAGTAACAGGGGGCTTATCATGACCCGGCACGGTTTACATGGTAAACCGGCATTATAAACACAAGAGTTGTTTTCTCCTTTGACGGTAAGGGTTTATACAACCTCCGCTTCAAGATTGGCTAAGCCAACTTTATGCCTAGCGATGGCAGGTATTTTGTATCATAAATTTTGATTATATACCTCAATATTTCATTTCATATGAACGTCGCAAGCCGGCTGGCGGCACAAACCGCTGTGGCGGTTTAAGATTTTGTGACTGCAGGCAATATAGATTGAAAGATTCGATCATTCAAGCAAAAGTATCAGCACCTATGCACGAAGGCATATTAAAAGCAAGAGTGTTGGCTATCCTATTACAAGGCAACATGGTGCCCAAATAAGATCATTGTTTCTTAGCGGAATATAATGAAGCAGCTATTCAAACCGGCTTCCGGTTCATGCTTGCTCGCCGCCCCAGTCTGAGGGTTGTGGGTCGTCCTGCGCCGCTTCAGCTTCTTCATCTCTACCCAGCGGCTGGAAGTCAATAGTGGTCGGTCGATTCTCATTAAAGCTTGAAAGATAGCCTCCTCATGGATCGGGAAGATGGTTCAATATCGTGAGCGTAAGTATGCTTACGGATCGGAGGGATCGTGTTCTCCGCTTCAGGAATAGGTGCAGCTACCGCTTGTTACGATCGTCATCTTGAAGCTTGATAATGCGACAAGTTTGCCTCTTCACCAATTGGCAAGCCGGAGGGCGACCGCCGGTTTATCGCTCTCAGGTCATCTTCGTTGAACTCTGAGCCGTCCTCCTTCAGACTGGGATAGCCCTGAGTTGCTTCAACAGGATCGAAATCTGGCACCCATGCTTTGGCCCGGATTAAGGCGTTAATGGCGCCGGTTCGAGCAGCAGATTTCTTCAGCTCTTCAATCCGGGCGGGAAGCATTGACAACCTCCTAAGAGTATCTTGAATTAAGGAGGGTGCTGGATTGTTATGTGATGCGGTGGAGATGATCCGCTGCGCTCCGATCTCTGTTGCTCTATTAAAGTGTAGGCAGCCTTCAATTTCTTCCGAACATCTCGATCCCAAGTGACCAATGCGCAGCCTACAGCATTGCAAGAGAAATCACAAACCGGACTTATCATAAGAAGGCCAAGATTATCACTGAAGCCAAAGGAAGTTTACCGAAGATGGCAGCGGTCATGGCATGCACTTGCCGCTTCACGCTGGTCAGCTCATCTACCACCGATTTTAGGGCAGCTTCAGCATTTTCAACCTTTTTGGTTAAAGCGGCCTTTTCAGTATCCCAGCCGGCCCGCTCAGACTTGAACCATTCCTTGAGCTACTCCATGGTAGTCAAGGCGGTTTTCAGCTCATCCTTGGCCTTGGAGGTTTCTGCTTGTTGAGACTTCAGATTTTCTTGAAGATCGTTGATTTGTGAGGCTTGTTGGCGTATCTCATTCTGCAACCAAAAGGGAGCATGTTAATATCTTCATTGCAAGTCCCAAATGCATAACCAGTCATACACATGGCACTTGGGGGCTAATGCATATTTGATCTTCGTCTGTCAATACAATCACAAAGTCCCAAGCTCAATACAGGTATTCAACTTGGCACTTGGGGGCTAATGGCTATTTGCTCGAACTTGTTCTGATGCGGCGATCTAAATTACAGTCCCGGTTTAACTATATTAAGTTGAACTGGCCCTTGGGGGCTACATCAGTGGATTCTGAAGCATTAAGTTTATGTAAGTCCCGGTTTAACTATACTAAGTTGAACCAACCCTTGGGGGCTAGGAGAGTTAACAAGAATTGAAATGTCCAAGCGGGAAAAGAACATGGAGGTTACCTCGAAATTTTCTTTCATCATCTTCACCAGGCCAGCTTCATAATCACGGCTGGTATACAGCCGGTTCAAGTAGCCAGAATGAAGGTCTTGGGGGTTCAGAGCGGCATAAGTTGCTAGATCAACATCCCACTTGCCTTTGCTCATAGTGGCAAATTCCTCTTTGGCAGAATGTTTGGATAAAGCGACCGGATTACCCGATTCGCTGTGGCCAAAGCCAGTAATCACAACGTCATCGTCCTTGGTATCACCGGTTGGACCAGGGACAGACGGTTTGTCAGCAGGCCGGATTGGACCGGTGGATTTTTCAATCTGTGTTGGGCTTCGGGCTGGTTAGCGAGGAAGGGAGGTGTCAGCGGGCCTTTCTTCAAAGAACAAAATCGTCATCTTGCGATGGCGGGTCATTTGGCGTATCTTCACAGATAGCCGCTTCAAGACTTGGGGCGCTGTCCGGTTCAGGGCGCCTCTTCATCGTCGCTTTATCCAAATGAGCCATTTTGCTCGGCCTAGGCTTGGCAACCGAAAAGGCACAATAATACCAAATCGGCATATGCTATACAATGATGCAAAGAGAAACAATATGAAAGGTATAACTTACCCAAGCACCGCTTTTAAGTGGTGGCGGTGAGTGGTGATGACTTCGCCAGATGAGGAATGAGAAGTGACCTGATAATCGGAGTCGACGGATTAAGGGTTGATTTAAAACAGCCTGCTTTAGGAAAGCACCGAGAAGCAAATTAGAGACCTCTGAACGCAGCGTTTACGAACCGGACTGTTCGGTAAACCAAAGGAGGTAACTACCGCCGATGTGCCGAAGTTGTCTGGCGAACTTCATGTTGTTGAGTCTTCATAAGAAATTTGGGATCCAAGTAAGCAAGGGGATGAGAAAATTTAATTTTCCGGTTTGCCCGGACGGATTTTTAGTGAAGGCAAAGGATTTGAATCATAGGAGAGAATAGTTACCTCTACAACATCAGCATTACTGGTTTCAGCATCATCCTGACAAATATCATCATTAATTAGGCATGTGAAAAGTAAGCCAAGCGAATCAAGTTCTACCTCAAGGTCCGGATTACCCACATCATCATCCACAGCCGGATCAGAAGATGCAGTGGTTTTCCTCTTATGAGCAGTCTTCTTGACAGCTTTGGTCTTTTGCCGGATTGGTTTTTCCGGTTTGTCTGGCTTCTCTGGTTTCTCTTGTGGACGTTTCTTGCTCCAGAATGGATCATCACCCTGATTAAGCAGCAGTTGATGTTAAAAGGGATACCGGAGATGGAAGTAATATATTCAGTAAAAAATAGTCAGAAGTCTTACAGATGGCGGTTTCTTTGGTAGCATGAAGGGAGCAGACCGGTTCGGGCACGTAGGTGTTCCGGTTCATTCAACATTTTCTTCACAGCCTCGGTGACCTCATCATCGGTGAGCTGGATATTAACGTGTCGGAGGGGGTCATCGACACTACCAGTGTACTCACACATTAAACCGGAGCGCTGGGAGAGGGGCAGTATGCTCCATGATATCCAACAGCGTGCGAGATCTATTCTGGTTAAACCATTGGCCATGAAGGCTTTGAGCTAGGAGAGTTGAGGAGCGTATTTACTTCTCTCATTAGCAGTCAATCTTTGCGGAAAGGGATGTGTGTTACTGAGTCACTCCGGTCGAAAACCGGGCAAAGGATTCTCATTGGCAGGTGAAGTGTCTCTGCAATAAAACCATGTTTGATTCCATTCCTTGGGGTGGTCATGCAGTTTGACATGAGGATAAGTGACCTCCTTTCTTTTTGAATCACCACACCACCCAATTCTGTGTTGGGCCCGTCGGTGAATTACATGCGGCGGTTTAGATGGAAGCAGTCTCTAAACAGTTCAACTGTGGGTTCTTCTTGAAAGTATGCCTCACAGAAGCACTTGGAAGTGACAAATGTTGGTAATGTAATTGGGGCCCGTATCTTGCGGACAGAGTTGAAAATTTGCTAACACATCCCGGTAAAATTTTGAACCGGGCGGGTTAAAACCCCGGGCTAAGTGATCTGCGAAAACTACAATTTCTCCTTCTTGAGGTGTGGGTGGACATTCTTTGCCAGGAACCCTCCAATGGATAGTATTTTTACTGCTTAAAGTGCCAGTCAGGACCATATTGTTTAGTTGAGTTTCGGTGACATGGGAAGGAGCCCAGTTGCACTCATATACTTGTTTGGCCATCTACAAAAAATATAAATCCGGTTCAAGAAATATGTTGGGACAAAGAGAGAACCGGTGTACAATGCTAAATCAGAGACAAATACATCTAAACCGGAGTTCTATGAAGCGACAGTATCTGGTTAAGGAATTTTGGCGGTTCAACAAGGGGACTAATGGTGTATACCGGTTTATTTAATTTTTTCTATGTTAAGTTAAACCGCCTGGTCTAAATATTGAAAACAATTGAGGTTGCGAATGGCTAAGTGTGCAAAAACAGGTTTCGCAAGATTTCTCTACAACGAAGGATCTGAAGCCAGATCAGAAAAGAAGAAAAATATCCAAAAAGAATAAAGCAGAAGCAAGATTGATGCAATGAGTAGGAGATAATGTGCGAGATTTATGAACGTGAGCACGAGACTACAAAGCGGATGCTAAAAGCTACTACTAATCGTGAGCAAGGTGTCACAGATCTATCCAGGAGTCTGGTATGGGCATGAACAGTTAATGGAGCACTGCAAGAACAAGAAACCCTAGAATGGATCTAGGTCGAGGGGAACCAAGGACCTACCTGAGTTGAGAAGATGCGGAAGAGTGTTGCGTTTCTCTGGTGCGTTCAGGTCGATGCAGCGGCTCAAGACGGTGCAGAGGTCGATGGCGGCGGCGGAGCTCCGAGGCTAGCGACGCGAGGAATACGAAGAGAAAGGGGGCGGAGGGGAGAAAAGGAATGACCCTTCGGTCCTATTTATAAGGCAAGATACCTGTGTCAGGCGCGTGAATCAAGGAGCCACAGATCTAGGAAGCAGAGCTGTCGCCTCGATTATTGCGGATCTGTTAAACAAAGATATCATGAATGCTATCTTTATGGGGACGTCATGTCGGTTTACAGCAACCGAAGAAGGTGACATCACGGCGGTTCAACGATTTCAAGAAGGTATTGAAGATGAAGGTTTTTATCAAGGATTGACATGAACCTGTTCAAATCAATCTGGGGCCTACTGTTGGGGATATTACTACTGGGCGTAAACCAGCCTATCTGGGCCGGGATAACTTCGTCAGTAGTTCAACAGTGTAAAATCCCAAGAGGCATGAAAGTAAGGGCCCAAGGCCTGTAGTCGGTTTAGAACCTGTAGCCGTAAACCGGCCTGATATGTAAACTTGTATTGTAAGTTAGGAATAGAGAGAGACCAACCCAGATACAAGTATGAACCGGAGATTGGGACTCTCTGAACCGACGGGCGTCACCCATGTATATAAGGGGACGACCCGGGACGGTTCAAGGACATACAACAACAACTCGAGGCCTAGGCGAAGCTTATTTGCTCCCTAGTCATCGAGACCACCTCAATCCCATCACAACTAGACGTAGGCTTTTACCTTCATCGAAGGGTCCGAACTAGTATAAACTCTTGTGTCTTTGCGTCCGCTTTAACCCCTTCAAGTTAACCCGTAGTGGTGGCTCCACGACTAAGTCCTTTCATGAGGACATCTGCCGTGACAAAACCACGACACTAACCCTATCCGGTGTCTATATAAACCAGAGGGTTTTAGTCCGTAGGACGAACAACAATCATACCATAGGCTAGCTTCTAGGGTTTAGCCTCTCTGATCTCGTGGTAGATCCACTCTTGTACTACCCATATCATCAATATTAATCAAGCAGGAGTAGGGTTTTACCTCCATCGAGAGGGCCCGAACAGGTAAAAACATCGTGTCCCTTGTCTCCTGTTACCATCCGCCTAGACGCACAGTTCGGGACCCCCTACCCGAGATCCGCCGGTTTTGACACCGACATTGGTGCTTTCATTGAGAGTTCCTCCATGCCGTCATCCTTAGGCCCGATGGCTCCATCGATCATCAACAACGGCGTGGTCCAGGGTGAGACTTTTCTCCCCGGACAGATCTTCAGATTCGCGGCTTTGCATCAGGCCAATTCACTTGGCCATCTGGAGCAGATCGAAGCTACGCCCGCCATCGTGTCAGATTTGGAAGTTTGAACTACATGGCTGACATCCGCAGAGACTTGATCTTCGACGGATTCGAGCCACGCCTGCGCCACAAGATCGCTCCTCAATGGGCACGATCTAGCTCTGCCACTGAGCAAAGGCTGCGAGGTCGCAGGCCGTCTGGCTCCGACCCTTAGCTCGGAGCCGACTCACGATCGAGGATGAGTGGTTGGACACCACCTCAGGGGCTACAATCTCTCTTGTGATTGAGCCGAACTCCATCCCCGCCCTTCATGAAGACCGTGACTCCAAGGTGTCGGACTCCTCTCCGGACTCCAAACCCTCCGCGCCTCGCCAATCGAATCCAATTGGGCGCTGGTTATGGAGTTCACTGCCATGAGACATCTTTCAAAGACTTCGCCCTTTGGCGACATCCTGAATTCACTAAAGTCTCTCTCTTTATCAAGAGAGCCCTGGCCGGACTACGGTCAGGAAGGTTGGGATGCGGACGACGAAGAAATTCAACGCCCACCCACCGCCCACTTTGTAGCCACTGTCGAAAGCTTAAACAACGTGCTCGATTTCGACTCCGAAGACATCGACGGTATGGACGACGATGTAGGAGACAACCATGAACCAGCACCTATAGGATACTGGACAGCCACCTCATCCCACGATGTATACATGGTGGATACACCTAAAGGAAGTGACGACAAGGAACAACGGGACACTACGAAGGATAAATCCCTTGAAAACAGTCAAAACGGCAACGTAAACGCCGCACCAAGTCCCGCCTCGACAAAGACGGCAGCCACACAGACCCAGCCATAGAGCAGGGCGAACCGGTGGACGACGAAAATGCTATCGAGCAACCGTCCGAACAGGACAACTTGGATAAACAACCCGTCCCGGCGAAGATAACACTCCGGACGATCTCACGCCGACAAATTATTGGAGTAGAAGAACCTCCACAAAAGGCTCGTCGCCACTACGCGTAGCCTGAAAAAGCAGAAGCGGAAGCTCAAAACAGCGGAAGATGCACTCAGAATCAGATGGAGCAAAGTACTCAACACCGCAGAGAAATACGGCGACAGTCGCCAAACAAAGAGCTACCCGAAGCGCAAATTACTGCCCGACCAATGAGGAGGCCGTAGAGCCCCGCAATCAAAGAACAAAGAGGCCGCCCGATCGGATAGACGACCACATGGCAAACATGGAGCGGCAAGCGGCGCGCCAGCACACAAGCCGCACGCGATCTCGCATAAGGATTCGCATCAAAAGGATGGACCAGTTAGGTCCATCTATGGGCCGAGAAAGCAAGCTCTTCGAAGCAATGCGACACGCCAAATATCCGAACATCACGGCACACCCAAATATAGGGGTGCCACACACCCCCTGTGTTTCACCGATGAGGTGCTGGATCACGAATTCCCAGGATTCAAACCCGTAAACATAGAGGCATACGACGGAACAATGCACCACGAGGTCTGGATTGAGGATTACATCCTCCACATACACATGGCTAGAGGAGATAATCTCCACGCCATAAAATACTTACCCTCAAGCTCAAAGGGCCAGCCCGCATTGGCTCAAAAGCCTCCTGAAAATACCATTGGAAGTTGGGAAGAGCTCGAGGATGCTTTTGGCAAATTTTCAAGGGACTTATGTCCGTCCTCCCGGATGCACGATTTATTTAAGTCACATAACTCAACAACCCGAGAGTCAGCTCGCAAATTCGGAACAGGTTCCTCATCAAAAGAACCAAATAGTTGATCGTCCGGACGCCAAGCCTTAGCAGCTTTCAAACACAACGTCTGAGACGAATGGCTCGCCAGACACCTCGCCAGGAGAAGTAGAGAACAATGGCTGCATTAACAAGCCTCATGACCCGCTTTTGCAGGGAGAGGATAGTTGGTTGGCAAGATGCGTACCAGCGACCCAAGTACATCTGAAGTCGAGGATGGAAATGGATAACCACAACGCAGCAAGGACCGCGCCGACAAAGGGAAACAGCCCAAAGAGCACGGCGCAGAACGCCGGATTCGTAAGCTCCCGCAGAATCATAACAAACTGCCCTCAAGGACAACAAATGACGAGCTATCCAACCTAAACAAAATCTTGGACAAAATATGCCAAATCCACAAGACTGTGGAAGCTCGCAAACCATACCCACAGATTGTTGGGTCTTCAAGCAGTCCGGCAAACTCAATGCCGAACACAAGGGGCTCGACACACCAAGCGAGGACGATGACGAACCCCACAAGCAGAGCACCGGAAAACAAAAGAACTTCCCACAAAAAGTCAAAACAGTGAACTCACTTCAAGTGACAAAAGGGAAAAACAGAGTGGCGCCCATAGAAACACGCGCCGCACGGTCAGATGGTTGTCAAAACCAATCACCTTCGATCATCAGGACTATTCCGGAAGTATCCGGAACGCAGGATGGACTGCCTTGATATTAGATCCTATAATCGACGGACTCCAATTTACACAAGTCCTAATGGACGGAGGTAGCGATCTAAACCTGCTATATCAGGACACAATCCGCAAAATGGGGATAGACCCAACCAAAATTCGCCATAGCAACACCTCCTTCAAAGGGTAATGCCAGGCCTATATGCCCATTGTACGGGCTACCTACTGCTAGAAGTTGTGTTCGGTCATCCGACAACTTCCGCCGCTAAAAGTTAACCTTCCACATCGCCCCATTCGAAAGTAGCTATCAAGCACTCTTTGACGCGAAGCTTTACCGCTTTAACGCAATACTGCATTATGCATCTCTTACACTCAAAATGCCCGGTCCACGCGGCATCATCTCATTAAAAGGGAGTATCAAGTGTTACTCGAGCACGGAAGAACATGAGACTGCCTTGATAGCCCCACACTAATCTGGCTCCGCTAATCAAAGCACCTGAATAGGTCATTCGAACCCCGGACATGGCTAGACGAGTCCAGCGTAAACATATAAACGCCTACTAGCGGCATACCCCCGTACAAGGGGCTGCACGCATGTACAACAAGAGACAATAAAGCTCAATTTTATCCACTTTTCGAACCGTTCTCTGTTTATTTAATATAAAGTACATTTTTCGCACGATCTTTTTTCTTTTCAACTAAGTTCTTCTCTTTTCCAGATGAACACCGTGCTACACCCGTCCAGGATACGGCACAACGGAGACACAGGCGCAGACGTGTAGTAGGGACCCGTTGCAAGGATTCTTTTCAGATTAAGACCCTGCGTAAACCTTTTTTACTGTCTCTTGTTGATACACATCCCCCGGTTTCTTGCTATAACCGAGGAGGAGGCTAGCGTTTTGGCATCGGCCGCACCAGAATTTTTGCGCGTACCTCAACACATGGGGCTTAGTGCATTATTCTGCCCGTTTTCATAAAGACCGAATACCTTAGGGAGTGTTCGGCGTCTCGAGTTAGGCCTTATATGCATCAGCTCCGAATCATGTCTTTGGTCAAATGTTGGGTTTGCCCGGCTCCTTTGTTTTGCTGCCTTACGCCCGTTCTATCGGCTAACGCGGCACCAGGAGAACTACTGCGATTGTGCCCCGGTTCGGCCAGGTGAGCACCTCAGTAGAGAAAGCCGAAAACTGACTGTCGTGATATAGCGTGAGACTGGTCAACCACTCGATGACCCACCGGAATGTTTAGAATTTCAAGATTAACGAAGGACCGTTTCCGGTCAGCACATACGCCCGACCGGGAGAGCGCGGTGCCCCTAGGGGCTATATAGTAGCCCCACCATCGAACTCCTATGGCTAAGTGAAAGTGATAAAGCATTATAGTCCGGTTGCCTAGTTTGCTATGCTATCACCTCCTTTACAGGACCAAGACGTTGGATTAAGTGTGAAAATGCGCCTTTTGCAAACACCCCGCACTATGTGCGTGAAATGTCAAGACTGCCATCTTTCAAAGTTATATACACATATACATCAACGTCAAGACAGAGGTGTTTTAATACTTGAACGCACAAGTATAAAAAGCTCTTATATATATTGAAACATTGTTTTCACAAATCATACATGTCATTAAAACATAATATCCTTCGAGCACTGCGTCTCTATTAAACGAAGCGCCTGCAGACTTCCTCAAAATAGTGCTCGGCGGTACTAAACTTCATCTCAATCTTGGGATGCAACGTCGGTGGCCTTCATCTCCGCCCAGTATGTCTTGACACAGGCAAGAGCCATCCGCGCACCATCTATGCATGCGGACCGCTTCATTGCATCGATATGCGGCACCGAACTAAGGAACTGTTGCACCAAGCCAAAATAACTCTTCGGCTCGGGCCTTTTCGGCCACAAATGAGTCACGACAGCCTTCATGGCAAGTCCGGACAACCTATTCAGCTCAGCCCATTCGGCCAAACGATCGGTTAATGAAAGTGGACGCCCGGACTATGGAACTGCGACCAAAAAGCTCTTCCATTCCGTGATCCTTTTGACCTCGGAAGTGTTCGGCCGCGTCTGCAGCACTCGCCGCCAAGTCCAGATAAGCATCCTCCGCACCCCACAGCCGGTCCAATTGAGCGTACTTAGGATCCGTGAATTTCCTCCGCATCAGAAAGGGCTTTCCAGCCGCAATATCTCCGGCCTGACGTAGCTCCTCCTTCATAGCTCTCATCATAGAGCGAGTATCCTTGGCCTCGGTGGCGGCCTTTTTCAGGTCCTCTTGTTTCGCTCGATCTTCTTTTTCAAGAAGCTCGCAACGGTCAGTAGCATTCTTCAATTTCACGGCCATCTCGGCCATTTCTTTCTTGCTTGGCAAAGTGAGCAGCCTGTTCGGCTTTTAGCTCTGCGACCGCCTTTAAGGCAGCCGCATCACTTTTTCTGGCTTGCTCCTTGGCTCGGGCGAGCTCCACCCGAAGGCTCTCCATAGCAGCGACACCATCTGCATAAAGCATACATGTTGTAAGGCATGGGCGTCAAGCTCCCTTACCAGGTGTCCGCAGAGAAGTTGCATACCTTGTGACTCGTCAAGCCGCTTATTACCAAGCGTGATGTCCGCATCTGCCACGTCAAGTTGCCGCTTATTACCAAGCGTGATGTACGCATCCGCCACGTCAAGTTGCCGCTTCAGTTTGGCAAATTCATCAGCCCGGCTAGCCACCGGACACTTCGCCACCTACATAGGAAGAGCGCATATTATACCTGGGGTTATGATCCTCGGCGCGCCATCATTTTTGACACCGCACCAAGTCTCAGGGGCTACTATCTATACAGGCGCATTTTATATGCAAAACTGTCGAAGGTACATCATTTTATGCCTCAAAACCCGCCAAGAAATTACGACGGCTTGATGCAATCCGCTCTCAGCGGATGAAATCCTTTCAATCACTATACCCATTAACGTACGGTGATCTTCCGAGATAGACGCTCGCCCGAGGAGATCCTTCAGCTCCTCCGACCGTACACCCGTTGGTGCCGGACTCGTTCGGTGGCCTTTTTCGAAGGCCGGACACGGAGGGCTTTGAGGGGACATACGGCTGCCTTCTGGCCCCGCCGGATTCGGAGAAGCCCTCCGCGACGACACCTCGGTCGCCCACCTCGCATAACAAGACGGGCAGGCGGAGGCGTTTCGCTCTCCATCATCTCCGGACCAAGATCCCTCAAGACGAGCTCTGCTGTGAAGGGCTGAGATCCTAAATACAAGTTAAACTTTCGTTTACCTTCGTAAATAAAATGGGGTTTTATCTATTTTAAAAAAAAAACGCCCCCCCCCCCTTTTTTTACTTACGGCTCGCTGGAGGGCTGATCTCCTTGGGGAAATAGTGCGGCCGGGGCATCTCCGCTGCAGACCCTCTGGTGAAGATTTCTTCCCCGCTTGAGGCTTTGGTCTCCGGATCTTCAGAAGCGGTCCTCTTCTCCCCTTGGAGGGAGGGATTCTCGATCCCCCCTTTCTTGATAGCCTCCTTCACGGAGGTAGTAGTTCTCTTGTTCCCCCCTTCGCCTTCTTCAAAAGGCACAGCCTCTAGCATCTTGGTTAATACAGGATCCGGCGTGGTCTCAGGGAGGGGGGCCGGACACCTGATCAGTTTTGCTTTTGCTATCCACTCATGTTTAAAGGATAGCTCTTTTAAGGGCAAGTGTATGATAAATATGTGGACAGCATGTCCGGGTACAGGACCACTTACTTGAGTATCCAAGCGATTGCAGCTCAGACCTCCGTCCTCGGTTAAGTCCGGACGCATTGCTTGTGATCCGAAGAACAGTTGGTACATCTCCACGGGCGTTACGCCCATAAAATGTTGGAGAGCTCGTCGTCCCTCCGGATTAAACTCCCAGAGGCGGAGGGGGCGACGTTTGCAGGGCAAGGTGCGACGAATCAGCATGACCTGCGCTACTACGACCAGATTGATCTCTCTCTCTCGGAGGTCTCGAATACGGCCCTGCAACAGAGGTACGTCCTTGGACGGTCCCCAGTCGAGCCCTTTATTGACCCATGACGCCCGCCGCAGTGGAGGACCTGAGCGGAAGGAAGGTAGCGCCGCCCATTTGGTGCCCCTGGGAGCGGTGATATAAAACCACTCCTGTTGCCATAAATTGAGCTCCTCTTGAAAAGAGCCCTCGGGCCAGGGAGCGTCCGCACTCTTGCTTATAACAGCCCCTCCGCACTCTGCCTGATGCCCCTTGATCATCTTCGGCTCCACTTTGAAGGTCTTGAGCCACAATCTGAAGTGAGGGGTAATGCGGAGGAAGGCTTCACATACGACAATGAACGACGAGATGTGGAGGATGGACTCCGGATCCAAGTCATGGAATTCCAGCCCATAATAGAACATGAGCCCTTTCACAAAGGGGTCCGTCGGGAAGCCTAAACCCCGAAGGAAGTGAGACACGAATACCACACTCTCACCAGGCTCGGGAGTGGGAATAACCTGTCCTTGGGAAGGCAGCCTATGCGAAATTTCACCGGTTAGATACCTGGCGTCTCTCAGCTTTAGCACATCTTCTTCCGTGACGGAGGAAGACATCCACCGGCCGTGCAGGTCGGAGCCGGACATCATTGAATGTCCGAAGCACCTAAATCTGGAGCTTTGGGTGTTGGAACTCGAGGCGAGGGGCGGATTTTCAATTGAGATTGAAAGAAAGGAGCGGTCCTTGGTATCGTTATAAAGAGGTTGAATACCAAGAGCCCTCCCCGTGACCGTTCGGGACTCGCCTTCGATGGAGGAGGCGTGCCAACGGGCACGACTGGGTTACCCACGCCCGTATTGATGAGGATCCCAGAATAAAGGGGGCACGATCTCCGCTCTGATAAGACGTGCCAAAGAAACCGCCTCGCTAAACGCGCTGAGGTGGGACAGTAAAAACGATTCGTATAAAGGCCTGGCCGTGGTGTGATGTCACGCCGCGGAATACGTCAGCGGATCTGTGCAAAGGTTATTCTCTCTACGGTAGTATGTGGAACTTGTTTTGCAGATCGGATACTATCCTTGTGTTCAAAATCTTCTATGAAGTATTCGGAGGAGGAACCCGCCTTGCAATGCCGAAGACAATATGCGCGCCGGACTCGTCGTCATTGAAGCCTGGTTCAGGGGCTACTGAGGGAGTCCTGGATTAGGGGGTGTCCGGATAGCCGAACTATCACCGTTGGCCGAACTCCTGGACTATGAAGATACAAGATTGAAGACTTCGTCCCGTGTCCGGATGGGACTTTCCTTGGCGTGGAAGGCAAGCTTGGCGATACGGATATGTAGATCTCCTACCATTGTAACCGACTCATGTAACCCTAACCCTATCCAAAGGTCTATATAAACCGGAGGGTTTTAGTCCAGAGGATCGAACAACAATCATACCATAGGCTAGCTTCTAGGGTTTAGCCTCTCTCGATCTCGTGGTAGATCCACTCTTGTACTACCCATATCATCAATATTAATCAAGCAGAGTAGGGTTTTACCTCCATCGAGAGGGCCCGAACCTGGGTAAAAACATCGTGTCCCTTGTCTCCTGTTACCATCCGCCTAGACGCACAGTTCGGGACCCCCTACCCGAGATCCGCCGGTTTTGACACCGACACCACCCTTTATTCCATAGTCCATAAAAGCTTTACCCAAAACTTGAAAACTTCACAACACAAAACTCAACAGGAAATCTTATAAGCTCCGTTAGTGAAAGAAAACAAAACCACCACATAAGGTACTGCAATGAACTCATTCTTTATTTAATTTGGTGTTAAACCTACTGCAGTCCAACTTCTCTATGGATTATAAACTATTTTATTGGCCATAGATTCATCAAAATAAACAAACAACACACGAAAAACAGAATCTGTCAAAAACAGAACAATCTGTAGTAATCTGTAACTAACGCAAACTTCTGGAACTCAAAAAATTCAGAAAAAATAGGAAGACCTAGGCAATTTGTTTATTGATCATCAGAAATTGGAATCACTATTTTATCACGTTATGGTGATTTTTAACAATTGTTTTCGTGAACCAAAAGTTTCTGGAAATTACAGCAAGATCAAATAACTATCATCCAAGAAGATCCTATAGGTTTAACTTGGCACAAAAACTAACTAAAACATAAAACCACATATAGACAGAAGGTAGATGGATTATTTATTACTAAACAGAAGCAAAAACAAAAAACTAAAAATAAAATTGGGCTGCCTCCCAACAAGCGCTATCGTTTAACGCCCCTAGCTAGGCATAAAAGCGAAGATAGATCTAAGTGGTGCCGTCTTTAATTTTCAGTTTTTTAGCGGAGTCATGCTCGAATCCGGGAGGTTCTTTCCGCTTCCCTTCATACTCGGAAATTTTTATATCTAAAGAATCCAACCGCTTATTGCAAACAGTAATCAACATATTCATGCGGTGAAGATTTCCGCTAACACTTTTAAGAGGCTCAAGAGACTTTTGTAAAAAAAAATTACTTCGCAAATCTTTCCAAACACTTGGGTTTCTTCTTGGATAGGATGTGATCCTCCCTTTTGGGGTAGTGTTCCCACTATTCCCTCTATAATTTCATGCAATACGGGATCAATCTCAATGAAATTTCCCTTGGCAATGCAATCCAAGAGTTGTCTATGCGTCATATTTAACCCAACATAAAAATTACGAAGAAGAATTCTAAAGTTCACCTCTAGGGTGCACTTGCGATAAGATTCCATCATCCTATACCAAGCATCTTTTAAGTTTTCTCCTTGCCTTTGCTTGAAGTGAAGAACTTCAAACTCGGGAGACATAGGAGAGGATAAGGAACTAGACATAACGACAAGGTAAACGTGCTAACACACGGCAAACGGGGGAAAAAAGCAAGCGAAAAGACAGGAGGAGACTGGGAAAGAAAGGGCGAATAAAACAGCAAGGGTGAAGTGGGGGAGAGGAAAACGAGAGGCAAATGGCACATAATGTAAATGCGAGGGAGATGGGTTTCTGATGGGTACTTGGTATGTCTTGACTTGAGAGAAGACCTCCCCGGCAACGGCGCCAGAAATCCTTCTTTCCATGTCTTGAGCTTGCATTGGTTTTCCTCGAAGAGGAGAGGGTGATGCAGCAAGTGTAGCGTAAGTATTTCCCTCGGTTTTGAGAACCAAGGTATCATCCAGTAGGAGGCTCCTCAAAAGTCCGACGCACCTACACAAACAAACTGAGAACTCGCAACCAACGCAATAAAGGGGTTGTCAATCCCTTCACGGCCACTTCATGTAAAGTGAGATCTAATAAAGATAGTATGATAAGATAAATATATTTTTGGTATTTTATAATATAGATGCAAAAAGTAAAGATGCAAAAAAAGTAGATTGGAAGCAAATATGATAAGAGATAGACCCGGGGGCCATAGGTTTCACTAGTGGCTTCTCTCAAGATAGCATAAGTATTACTGTGGGTGAACAAATTACTGTCGAGCAATTGATAGAAAAGCGCATAGTTATGAGATTATCTAGGCATGATCGTGTATATAGGCATCACGTCCATAACAAGTAGACCGACTCACCTGCATCTACTACTATTACTCCACACATCGACCGCTATCCAGCATGCATCTAGAGTATTAAGTTCATAAGAACAGAGTAATGCATTGAGCAAGATGACATGATGTAGACGGATAAACTCATGCAATATGATATAAACCCCATCTTGTTATCCTCGATGGCAACAATACAATACGTGCCTTGCAACCCTTTCACATCCTTTGGGTAAGGACACCGCCAGATTGAACCCATAGCTAAGCACTTCTCCCATGGCAAGAAAGATCAATCTAATAGGCCAAACCAAACTGATAATTCGAAGAGACTTGCAAAGATAACTCAATCATACATAAAAGAATTCAGACAAGATTCAAATATTATTCATAGATAAACTTGATCATAAACCCACAATTCATCAATCTCAACAAACACACCGCAAAATGAGTTTACATCGAATAGATCTCCACAAGAGAGGGGGGGGGGAACATTGTATTGAGATCCCAAAAGAGAGAAGAAGCCATCTAGCTAATAACTATGGACCCATAGGTCTGTGGTAAACTACTCACAACTCATCGGAAGGGCAATGATGTTGATGTAGAGGCCCTCCATGCTTGATTCCCTCCCCAGAAAGTGTCGTGAAGGCTCCAAGATGAGATCTCATGGATCTGAGAAGGTTACGGCGGTGGAAATTGTGTTTCATGGTGCCCCTGGATGTTTTCGGGGTACGTAGGTATATATAGGAGGAAGAAGTACGTCGGTGGCCGCCCGAGGGGCCACGAGACAGGGGGGCGCGCCCTATAGGGGGGCGCCCTCCTATCTCATGGAGGCCTTGGTTGCTTCTTGACTTGCACTCCAAGTCCTCTGGATCACGTTTGTTCCAAAAATCACGCCCCCGAAGGTTTCATTCCGTTTGGACTCCGTTTGATATTCCTTTTCTTCGAAATACTGAAATAGGCAAAAAAAAACAGCAATATGGGCTGGGCCTCCGGTTAGTAGGTTAGTCCCAAAAATGATATAAATGTGTAAAATAAAGCCCATAAACATCCAAAAGGGGTAATATAATAGCATGGAACAATCAAAAATTATAGATACGTTGTAGACGTATCAATACCCCAATGTCACCTCAAGTATTCATATCGCAAGACATACATTATGTGTTCTCATCTCTGAATATTCAATCCAACATGACAAAACTTCAAAGGGTAAAGATACAATTCATCACAACAAGAGCGTAGAGGGGAGAAACATCATATGATCCGACAATATTAGCAAAGCCCATGATATAGATCACGAGAGAGAGAGAGAGAGAGAGAGAGAGAGAGAGAGATTAAACACATAGCTACTGGTACAAACCCTCAGCCCCGAGGGTGGACTACTCCCTCCTCATCATGGTGTCCGCTGGGATGATGAAGATGGCCATCGGAGATGATTCCCCCCTCCGGTAGGGTGCCGGAATGGGTCTATATTGGTTTTCAGTGGCTCTGAAGCCTGCGGCGGAACTTGATCCAAAGTTAACCTTGAAGGGTTTCGGAATATTTGGGAATTTATAGTGCAAAGAGGGGGTGCGGGAGGCCACCGAGGTGGGCACAACCCACCTGGGCGCGCCCTGGTGGGTGTTGGCCCCCTCGGGGCATGCCCCAGGTGCAGCTCTGGCCCATTGGGTTCCTTCTGGCCAAAAAAAATCTCCGTAAAGTTTCATTGTGTTTGGACTCCGTTTGATATTGATTTCCTGCGATGTAAAAACCATGCAGAAAACAACAACTGGCACTTGGCACTATGTCAATAGGTTAGTACCAAAAAATGATATAAATTTGCTATAAAATGATTATAGAACATCTAAGAATGATAAAATAACAACATGAATACTTCATAAATTATAGATACGTTGGAGAAGTATCAGGAGTGTCTTGTAGATAGTCAGGCTCCTCAGCCTTTTCATTTGTAGTTATCTGTACTCAGACATTTTATGCTTCCGTTTCTTGTATGCTCTGTATGTTGGGTCATGTGACCCCTGTTTGTAATAAATTCTATGATGGCTCTTCTGAGCCTTTGTCTATATGAGTTGTTGAGTTATGTTGTGATTCCATGTTGTATAACACATACTTGCATGTTATGCGTACGTGTAACGTGTATTGCTATGTGTGGGATCCCACACCTAGTTGTAACGTGTATTCTTGGTAGCCTTCCTTGTGGGGAAATGTCTCCTCGTGCTTCCACTGAGCCGTGGTAGTCCGCTACTACTCCGGAACACTCAGGTTGGCCGACATGTATCCTTCTTTGTTCATGTGTCTGTCCCTTCGGGGAAATGTCACGCGTTGTTCCTTTAAGTCCTTGTAGCTTTCTATGACTTGGGTTCATACGTTGATGACCGACACATTCATTGTTGGGTTACATATGCTTGTCCCTGTAAGTTTGTGCCACCTTGGGTTTACGACTAGTCATGTCGGCCCGGGTTCTCTGTCATATGGATGCTAGCGACACTATCATATACGTGAGCCAAAAGGCGCAAACAGTCCCGGGCCAGGTAAGGTGGCACCCGTGGGAATACCATGCGTGAGGCCGCAAAGTGATATGAAGTGCACATGCTAGATCGGTGTGACTTAGGATCGGGGTCCTGGCAAAAGATTCCCATATTCGATGGAACAGACTATCCCTTCTGGAAGGAGAATCCGTCTCCGAGCAATAGATGATGATATGTGGAATGTGGTGCAGTTCAGTTTCATTGTTGCAATACCTCAAGCCCCCACTGACGAGGGGAAGAAACTCATTCAGATGGATGCTCAAGCCAAGGACGAAATTGGTGGCCATCTCTCTCGTGCGCAATTTCTTCGCTATCGCCAGTGTGAAACTATGAAGGATTTGTGAGACGTCCTCGAGAAGATAAATGAAGGTGTTTCAACTCAGAAAGAAGCTCGAATTGATACCCTTTGAGCAAAATTCAATCGATTCAAGCCCATTGGAAATGAGAGCTGTCAGCAAACCTTCGATCGCCTAAGTGACATAGCAAATGAGCTTCAAGGTCTCCGCGCCAAAGATATAACTAACCATGAAGCTGGGAAGAAGCTGCTCTGATCACTTGACAGTTCGTCCGATACTCTTGTCCTGATGATTCGTGAACAAACTGATTTCAAAACCCTTGACACTGCTGATATCATGGAAAGAATGAACACCCATGAAGAACTAGAAAAAGAGAAAAGAGATCTCTATGGTTCAAGTCAATGCAAAAATTATGCTCTCAAGGTTGTAGCTGATTCATCCTCCGATGGAAATGCCGATGAAGATTCAGATGACCCAGAAAGGCTCAACAAAGATCTTGCATTAATCACGAAAAGATTCCAGCGTCTCCAGACAAAGCGTCAGTTCCAGAAGAAGGGATCAAGCAACTCTGGCGGTTCAAAATCTTCATCAAAACCTACTGGAGAATACACCTACTTCAAGTGCAAAAAGCCTGGAGACTTCATTTCGGGCTGCCCTCTCTGGGACGCTGAAATTTGGGCCAGTGGAAGATATGATTCTGGCAACTATTGAGGAAAAAGCAAGAGCAAGAACTACGACTCCAATGATGAGAAGAAAATGAAGAAGTTCTTCAAGAAGGACAACTCCACATCAAAATCTTCATCAAGTTCTTCCTCAAGGAATCCTTCTAAGTCCTCCTCAACCGCAAGAATAACTCTTGCAAGGCCAAGTCATACATCGGCAAGGAGATGGGTTCTGATGAAGAAGAATCATCTGATTCCAAAGAAGTTGATGAATCCGATCAGGATTCCGACTCCGGCATGGATGGCATAGCATGTGCCTCTTCTCCTGCAACAAAGTTCTCGGGAATCCGTCAAGCAACGATGAACCTCCTGCCTACTGCTTCATGGCCAAAGGTCTCGAAAGAAAAGTATCCTCCAAACATCACAAGGTTCACTCTAGTGATCAATATTCTTTTGATGAGGATGACCATGCGAAATTGATCAAAATTGCCAATATTCAACAAAACTATCTTTAGAGTCCAATCTATTTGTCGTCTCTGGTCAAGATTGATTGGTAGTTCTTTAGAGGGAATTGTGCATCGTAGTGGGTTCAAACTTGCGGTGAACTATCCCAGTGACTGAAGGGGAACTGGCACATATTATATTGTTGCTACTAAGGATAAAATAATGGTTTCCTTGTCACACTTAGATGATAGTTTTATTGCCTACATTATGTCATCATGCTTAATGCAATGATCTGTTTCTCATAAACTTAATACTACAAGATGCATGTTGGTTAGCGGTCTTTGGTGGAGTATTAGTTGTAGATGCATTTGAAAAAGGTCTACATGTTGTAACGCCCAATGCAAGATTATGCCATGAATGATCATAGTCATAAATATAAATACTGCTTGGAGAGATGCCTATAGTGAATCTATGGCCCTGTGGGTCTATTTTCCTTTACTGGAAACATCATAAAAATACTTTTATTTGTTGTACCCTGAGACCCGCAGGCCACAAATCCTCGTCTGTGTTATGAGGTGCAGTGTAATTTTGGTGTTATAAATGCCAAGTCTACACTATATTACTCAGCGAGAATCAAACTATGAGCCATATCATTAGTAAATAAATTAACATTTATCTTCAAATGCCCATATACTTTTGGGAAAGATAACGCCCGTACGTCAGTTTTTTGATGTCCCAGACCGATTGCCGTGTTGCCAGTCGGATCTGGAGCATGCATCTTGCCACAAGGAGGGCAATGTCACATCATTCTAGCTCGTTTGGTGGTTAGAGAGATGTGACTGAATGAGTTCTTCTTTCTTTTTTCGTCTTCTCTTTCACTGCCACTCTCTTTCTCACTATCACCATGCCCCCGTGTCTTATCCCTAGCGACCCAATCCTGACGACCAAACCCCAGCTCGCGCGCGCGGTGGTGCGAACCGTGATGACTGAGTTGTGGTGGGCTATGCGAAGGCCGTGCAGCTCATGACCGAGGGCGCACCCTTCACCCATTACCTACTACCTATAGCAGGGCACTGAGGAGTTCGTCGTGCGCAAGCAGGAGGTGGAGGACGCACTACTTGGCGCCTGGGAGCCCGACGTGCAGGTGCACATGAAGTTTCCTGACACCGAGGAGTGCTGCTCCGAGTGGATCAACAGTTTAGTCAAGGACATCGACCCCTCCTTCTGGCCCTTGTTCAAGGTACAAGATGCATCCATCTCCTTAGTTAATCCATCTGATTTTTTGGCGATAATTTTTGAAGCGGCAATTGTCTCATTGATCAATCCAGTCCGGCTCTATTTTTGATTCAGTAGCTGCAATGTTTTTTCTTCAATTGTTGTTTCTTTGCCATTCAATACAAGTCGATTCACCGCATGTTTTGGTTCAGTACTTATCTCCATGCATGTATGGTTCAAGTTTTTTGATAGGTTATGAATGAGGAGCGACAAGCAATCTTCGACTAATAATTGATAGGAACTATGTTTAGCCACTTGTACTTTTTAGGAAATAACCATGGCAAATTTTGTTTACAATCGTGGAAATTTACATTAATCAACCATGGAAAATTTATTACATTAATCATGGTTAATTTAGTATTTTGATCATGGCAAATTTAGTTAACATGTCATGGAATTTTTTTATTTTCTCATTAATTAACCATGGCAATTTAATTTATTTTCATTTGATCATGGTAAGTTTAGTAATTAACCACGACCAATGTAGTTTATACATCATGGAAAATTATAGTTTCATGTTTTTGCATGTCAAATTTATTTTTATTGCGAATATGATGGATTTTTTTAGTAAATGGTCATGTCAATATAAGTTTACGATTCATGGCCAAATTCATTAATTAAGCATGGCAATTTTATTTTTTTCATTGATCATGGTAAGTTTAGTAAATTGACTATGGCAACTTGAGTTTATAGATCATGGCGAATCTTAGTTTCATGTAGCTTGGCTAATGCCAAAATTATTCACTCATGATAATTCTTTACATGGAATTTTCACTTATTTTTTATCATGCCAAAAGTACTTTACATCCATGGCAAATTTTTGCTATGACATATGAAATTTACCACATGAACAAATACCGAATAGAACTTTTTTATTAATATGTGCCACCTCCAAGTTATTAAGCAATTTTTCTATAATGACACAACATAAATTAATGATGATTTATTCCATGGAAAATTTGTTCTCTACATAGTTTCTTTCACCCATGGCATTTTTTTGCCATGATATGCATAGGATTTCATAAAGGTTTTGCCATGTATGATGGTAAATTATTCTTTTAGTGTCTTCATAATATGGAAATTTGTAATTGTTCATATGGCAAATTCCATTTATTTGTCACATGGCATATTCTTAACATTATTCATTTTTCTGTAGGCTTTTTCTCCATAACCTGACAATTCTTTATTAATGGTCACCTGGTAAAATCCATTACAAAACTATTTCACATACATGGCAAATTTCTTTTTATAAGCATGGTAAATTTGATTAAAAAATACCATGGAAAATTTGAATATCCATTTGCCATGGCAATTTTTGATCATTTTTTGTGTTACTTCACATACATAGCAAATTTATGTTTATAAAGCATAGAAAATTTGAGAAAAGAAATATCACAACAAATTTGTATATGCATTTGCCATGGAAATTTTGATCATTTTTGTGTTATTTCACATACACGGCAAATTTATTACAAAAAAGATGGCAATTTTGATAGAAATACCATGGCAAGTTTAAATATGCATTTTGCATGGCAATTTTTTGATCAATTTTTTGTGTTATTTCACATACACGGTAAATTTATGTCTATAAAGCATGGAAAATTTTGATCAAAAATACAATGGCAAATTTGAATATGCATTTTCCATGGCAATTTTGATCATTTATTGGGGTTATTTAACATACATGGCATTTTTTTATAAATCATGGCAAATTCGATAAAAATGTCGTGGCAAATTTGGATATGCATTGGCCATGGCAATTTTAAAAATTTTGTGTTATTTCACATACATGACAAATATATTGCACAAAATACGACAGTTTTTATAGAAATATCGTGGCAAATTTGAATTACTTTTACGACCATCTCAAATTTTAGCAATTGACCATGGGAAATTACTTGGTGGATCATGGCAAATTTAATAATTGAACATCGCAAATTTTAGTAGACCATGGGAAATTTATTAATTGACCATTTAGTTTATGGATCATGTCAATTTCTTAATTGACCATGCCAAATTTAGTTTTTTGTATCATGGTAAAATTAGCTTATTGTGCCTGGCCCGAATTATTCTTCTTATGACAATACTCACTTTTTAGAACCATGGCAATTTAGTTGATTCTTTTCTTTTTTTGAGCATCATGGGAATTAGTGTGTATGTATCATGATGATTCTCCATCATGTTTGCCATCATGACAAGTTTGCACCACTTTTGGCCACCATGGCAACGTTATACATTTTTCTCCTTCAATGCTTGTTTTTAGGACCATGGAAAAAATTTCTTTTCTTTTTGCAACATGGCAAAATTACTATTCATGTCGCCATGGCAAATCTGGTCATGGTATATTCACTTTTTATACATCTTGGTTTTTTTTTATGGCAAGGGCAAAATTTTGTGAGCACGACAATTTGTTTCTGGACCAATTTCAAAATTTAATTAAAATCGTGGCAAATTTATTTTTTCTAGTACGGCAAGTTTGTTTTTTTGTTGGACAATGGCAATGTTTATATTTTCATCAGCTTTTTTTCTATGAATTTCTAGATTTTTGTGGCATTTTATTTGTAAAGTTGTTAGCTGGTTTTTTGCATTTTCTTTCGTGCTTTAGTATCCAAATTGGTCTAGCTCGTGCAATAGGCCAACGCTGGCGTATTTGTTTATGCTTTTTATTGTGTTCTTCATTAGTGTTCTGGAAGTGTTCGCACTGGGAGGCCTCCCAGGCTAAACGAAATGTTCGGTCACTCCCCCTGCCATGGGGAACGATTCGTTCGGTCTCAAGTCGGTAGAAATCTGATGTTCACCCCTTGTCGGGTCCTATACGTTCGCTCGAAACCTTCTTTCACCATTGAAAGCCTGCTAGGCAAATCAGCAAACATATGACAACACATCACTGGGAGCCATGTTGATTGTACAAACGGATACAAGCCACACGCCATGAAAGAACTCACAAAGTGATTATAATGAGAAGGGTGTATCTAGGTCTTAGTCGACTTAGACTTAACCAAGTCTTAATTAAGTGATACATTATATAAGAAAAAAAAAGAAAATTGAAAAAAAAATTATACGAATCTTCATGCAAGATCAAAAGCATCGACGGAGATATAAAGTCTTCCATCAACTGAGACTTAGCAAAAAGATAAAAAAGGATTAAACAGGCTACGGACGTACTCCCTCCGTTTCTAAATAATTGTCTTTCTAGAGATTTCAACAAATGACTACATACGGAGCAAAATGAGTGAATCTACACTCTAAAACATGTCTACATACATCCGTATGTTATAGTTTATTTGAGATGGCTAGAAAGATAATTAGTATTTAGGAACGGAGGGCTACTCTTCATATGCATGTACATGCAGACTTGTGGCTAGCACGTCTAGTAGTAGTATAGCAACCAAACAAACAAACAAACCTGCAATAAATCTCGGCGCCACGATCCGCATGGCCGCGTGCAGCCATGGTTGGCACACGTCCGCCGACCGAGATCGCTTAGCACTTGAATCCGGTGGGCACTTTCTTGCCGCAGTCGTTGAGGATGACGCTAAGGTCGATGGGGAGGTTGAGCTTGACGATGTTGAGGACGTTGGCCTTGAGCACCGTACAGAGGCACAAGGCCGCCTCCAGGTCGACGAGCCCCTTCAGCAGCGGGCAGCAGGGCAGCGTGGGCGGCGCGCCCAACTCGGCCTTGACCAGGTTCAGCGCGTTGACGCACAAGCCTATCTTCACCGCGTCGGCGCGTCGCGTGGGCACCTGCCGAACGAGGCCGGGGTCGGGGTGGGCGTCGATGGGGTGGGCGTGGACGGGGTCGGGTAGTTTCCCCCGCACGCGCTGGCCACGGAGAACACGACCAGGTTTACGGCGAGGAACAGCGCGATGGATGCCTTGCCTTCCATTGCTGCGAGTGATCTGATCAATACCACGCAGAAGCACAGACAAAGTGATTATTGGAGCCTCAACAAATCGGGCAGATACACTACTGAGGTCAACTCCACCGCACGATCGACCTCAAACGGACGTTCGGTTTAGCCGGATTTTATCCCTTTGGGATGCCAATGAATTCGCCCGTGTTCGGTCTTGTCCATTGGGTCGTGCGTGCGCTCATCGTGTGGCCGCACCCCAAATCATGTCCGGAGTAGACGTGATTAAAAAACAAAAAACTTAAATAAAATGCCTTAAAAAGTAAATAAACGCACTTAAAAAAACTTAAAACATATAAAGGTCACGGCCACAAAACGGCCCAGTTTCACGCCGCACTTAAACGGCCCAGTTCCATAATTAACATAAAAAAAACGCCGCCGCGCGCTCCAGCCGCGCCCGTCGATGCCATGGCCCTCGCCGTCTTCAGTGGCCGCCGGTGTCGTCGTCGTCGCTGACGAGGTCGACGTAGGCCGGCGGCGTCCAGAGGTGGGACGGCGGCGCGTGGTACACAGGGGCGGCCTGGAAGGCCGGAGGTGCCTGCACCACCTCCTCCCGTGGCGAGGCCTCCCGCTCCGGTGACCGCGGCGGCGTGGGGCACCAGTTCACGCCCCCCACGGCGTCGGCCATCTCCGACGCGGTGCACAACCAGCTCCATTGCTGGCCCACCAGGCCGGGGTGGAACGCGGCCACCGGCTCCACCTCCATCGCCTCCTCCCTCCTCTCCTCCTCCTTGACGGCCACCATCTCCAGCTCGGGGATGGTGACCTCGCCGGCCGCAGAGCGGGCCATCATCTCCTCGAGGCCCTCCCATTGGCGCTCGTCGTGTGTGAGCATGGAGTCCTCCATGACACGCGCCATGAGGCGGGCCTCCTCCTCCACTGTCATGCGAGGAGGTGGAGGTGGTGATGGAGACGGGGAAGGGGACGGCGTGGGCGTGAAGTAGGACGCGCGGCGCGTGTCGTGCTCGTCCTGGAGCCATCTGTCCCAGAGCACGGAGTCGGGGGCGTACCTGTCGTCGTAGTACAGGTCGTCGGGGAGGAGGCGACGGCGGAGCGCGGTCTCATCGCGCCGGGCACGGCCGCTCGCCGGCACCGACAGGATGGGGACTCGGTCCGCAGAGAGGTGCCAGTTGTTGGGGAGGTGCATGTCGCTCCACGGGACCGGCGTCCTCGTCTCCCAGTACCGCCAGCACACATCCATGGCTAGGTACCGCCGGTCACGCTCGCCGACGGCCCTAGGAGCGATAGTGAAGGGGGCAAGCGCGGGGGCTCGAATGGAGGACCGCTGCGGTGATGTGGGCTCCTACTTCTTGACGGAGCCGCGGCGGCGTCCCGAGGAGGAGCCGGCCTCGCGGACGTGCTTCCCCTTGCGAAAGTAGTTCCAAAGGCCCATGGCTGCGGCCGGCCGGCGAGGTCGACGACGGGGAGCGAGTAGGGTTTCGAGGGTGTCGGGTTTCGAAGGGGCAGAGAAGGGCCGGAGTGGGAACTGTGGACGACGACCGGTCCACGGCTTCCCATTTAAGAAGGATGGCGACCCTTCGCTGTGCGGATGACAGGTGGGGCCACCCACCCGTGCGCATTTATGTTGGCGGATGGGAGGTAGGTGGCCGCCTGCCACGCGGCCCCGACACAGACGTTCTAAGCGTCCGTTCGCCGTCCGCCGCGAACCAAACCCGACACAAGTTTGCGCTTGAAATGGGTCGGCCCGGACACAAAACGGACCAGATGGGTCCGGGCCGTCGCGCGCTGGGCCGCCTCGTTTGTCCGTTTTACCCCAAACGGACGGGGCCGGACAGGATAAGGTCGCGCGGTGGAGTTGGCCTAAGTCTATGTATAAGTGGCTCGAAAAACCCCTTAGTGGGTGCAACTTTAGGTGGATTTGCAAAGCTAGTACTCCCCTTAAAATCCTAATCTTTCTTTGGCAACTCTCGCAAGATGCAATTCTGACTAGGCAAGTGATGCGGCAACGTAAGTGGTCTGGGAACCGGTGTGCTCCTTCTGCCAACAAATTGAAACTTCCCATCATTTGTTCTTTGACTGTCATGTTGCCAGAGTTCTTTGGTGATCTATTGGGGTGACACTTGGGGCTGACCTTTGTCCTAGAAACTGTTGTCAATTCTTTGTGTGGTGCTACTCCTTCCTACTTGGATATGAATCATTCTATACCGTGGCTTTGGGTGCGGTTACTTGGTGTATCTGGCTGGCACGGAATAGTGCTACCTTTGAGAAGAAGATGATTAAATCTCCTTTCGAGATTGTTTTTATGATGGTTTCCTTTCTTCTATATTGGGCAGGTCTTCAGGTTGGAGACGACGTCAAGCAACTTCGAGCATGGGCGGAGATGATTCGCGACGAGACTCTAATGTTGATGAAGGCCTGTAACGCGACTATCAAGATTGGAGACTGAAGCTGATCTCCCCCAGCGCCCGTGTCCTGTTGTTTCTTTTGCCTGTCCGACTGAAGATGCCTGCTGAGTGGACTACGCTTCCTTGAAACTTGTCGTCTTAACACTTGTGGCTTTTGGCTATCTTTTGTAATACGACTAGATGAATGGTGTTGTTAGGTTTTCGCCCCATAGCGCTTGTTTCGATTTTTTTCGAAAAGAGGGACTCCCCGGCCTCTGCATCAGAACGATGCATACGGTCACATTTATTAGAAAGTAAATAAGGTTCAATAAGGTCTTAAAGTATGCAAACAAAAGGAACAGCTAGCTCACACGGAGCCTCAACGCCAAAAAAAAAGCCCAACAAGCCACAACCGGTTGGCAAAATAAAAGATAGGTAAACTAATCGCTTATCCTATTACATGACCGCCATCCAAACCGGTTGAAGATATCCCGTGCTACCATCTCCCACCGGACAGATCCAGTAACCAAACGCTCACTGGCCTCCGTCGGAGTGAGTAAGGACCACATATGGATCAGCGCAGTGATGTGCTGTGGGCGAGTGCTGTGAGTTTCCTAGTAGTGCGTTGAACTCCGAAACCTCAAAACGGTGCTCGGGCTCATCTGCTCCCTCTCAGCAAAAAATTCAAAACAAATACTAGAAAAAATCAAAAAATTTGAATTTTTTTTGTGGTGGTAGATAAATTGACGCGTGAGGTGCGCACCAAAATTCAACTTATTTGGACAGCAGCTCTCGGCAAAAAAGACAAATCGGGTTAAAACAGTGTATGAATAGTAAACATTTTTACAGACCCTGATTTTGTCTTTTTTGTCGAGAGCTGCTCAGATGCTCAAATGAGTTGAATTTTGGTGCGCACCTCACGCGTCAAATTATCTACCACCACAAAAAAATTTGGAATTTTTTGAATTTTTCTAGTATTTTTTTTGAATTTTTTTCTACGCGGGGGTGCAAATGAGCCGCACTCGTTGAACTCGCTCTTCCCTTCTCCCTGTTCTTAGACTCTTCTCTGTTTTCAGACTGCTGTATTTCCGTTCTAAGAAATGGAATGGGGGTTAGCCCGGTTCAAAATAAAAGTGATTATTGATCAGCTGATCTGGGGCTATAGATTGCTATTAGTGCTTGTGATGCCCCTAGGGTGGTGCTCGAGTCTGGTATTTATGGGGAAAATATCGGAGTGGACTATTAGCGTGCTTGCATTCTCTTGCTCGTGAACTTGCATGTGATCGACAGTAATTTGAAGTCTGATCTGGATCGGTTTGCTGAATAATATGGGCGTTATACGCAGAATATATGTACATAGTACATTACAAGTTAAACAATTTGGAATGGCACTAGCTAGTGACAAGATTGCTGCATTACTGGATGCATGTTGACGCTTGTTCCTGCTCGGCGATTGATGTTATTCTTGAAGCTGGCTTAATTGAAAGCTGCATCTGTCGGCAACGGCGGCGCTGGGGGTCTTCCTGGGTATTCCCTGGAATACCCAAGATTTAGGCCCAATTTTTTTTCAATATACATGTTAGTATTGGCCCAGTCCAACCAGAGGACAAAGCGAGCCACGCAGCGAACCAGACAGACCACAGAGCGGTGTCTGGTTGGTAGCGCGACTCGTGCGGGCGAGGAGCCAAGCAGGTGAGCGCCTCTCGTCCTCTCCCAGCCCCAGCAGTTCCCACTTCCCAGTCTCCCTTCCCCGATTCCCAATACCAAACCTAGCGGCGGTGGGCGGCGGCGATTCCAGGTCCGACCGGCCTTCTCCTTCCCTCCCCTCGGGCCTCGGCCTCCGGCTCCGCCCCTCCCCTCCGCGTCCGCCGGCCAGCTGGTCAGGGCGTCCCGCCGACAGACGGTCCTGGTCCCGCGTCCGCCGACCGCCGTCCGGCCGTCTCCTCCACAAGGTGCTGCGCCTCCGGGATCCGGCCTCCGGCCTCCAGTGGCCCCTGCTGACTCGACTCCCTCCATGGCTGACCGTCTCCTCCAGCTGACCAGCTCCAAGGTATTTTTTGCCGTGTATTTTGTAAGAAATCTGAAGATTTGTGTGTAAACTGAAATTGAACTAAATCTGAAGGATGTTTGGTTCATATACTACATTTAGAGCAAAATTATTTTTTGAATGAATACCCAGCCTTCATTTCCTGGCGCCGCCACTGTCTGTCGGTCACGGACGGGAGTACATCTTTGCGCAAAAATCAAACTAGGGCAATCATAAGAGGCAAGGAACAACTTGTTTGAAGGCTTCCATGGACCAGACATATTCTAACCTGCACTAAACCGGTTGTTTTTTAGAGAAGAGGCTCAAGGCCAGCCCTACTTTGAATTATTTTTCAGAGAAAAGGCTCAAAGCCATGATGGGTTATGGATGGGCTTAGACCCATATAAGACAATAATTCCTGATTAACCTCTAAGGCCTATTATTGTGTACGGGCAAGTGATGGAAGTGTGGAAAGTTTAGTACCATAGTGTTACAGTAAGAAGAGTGAGACCTCTTTATAAGGGTTGCTCCACCACTTGCTACTGGGAGCTCAGGAATAGGAGATGTACACGCACGCTCCTCCTCCTCCGCCCGCCTCGCCTCGCCACGACGCGCGCGCCGCGAGATTGAGCCGAAACTTATTTTTGCTGGTCAAGAATGGTTAATTAATCTCAGACACTAACGAGTCGCTCTTCTAGTGCCACTGTCAGGAGACGTTGGACCGTGGGTCGTTTCACGGACTTCGATGCGTGGGCTCGAGCCCAGTCCCATCTACTCGATGGCCTATATAAGAAGGTGTTGGCTAGTGGAGTGAACCCTAACTCAGTTCACTCACTGCTTCCGGTGATCCCATCCCGACGACCGCGTGCACGGTTGGTCTGGAGAGCTGGTGTCTCTGGAACCCTGTCGTTTGAGATCCTGTCCGGAAGAACATGAATAAGGTTTTTGGGGAGCGTCTTGACGCGACTGCTCCCGATCCGTCCCGTCTCCGTCCGCCTCTGCTTCCACTATTTCCCCTGCATCGACTCTATGGCTGACGACGGAGCCGCCAAGAAGAAGGCCTCGGCCGATGCTTTGAGGGTTGTTGCCGCTGCCAAGGCTGTTAACCGGAGGGTATGACCTTCATCCCTATTTGCTCGTTCATGTGCTGGCCGTATATATGTTGTTCGTAGATGTTTTGGTTCTATGTACTGTACGTGCTCACATGCTTAGGTGTCAATATGAGATGCTTACTGTATTTGCCATGCATGTTTACTGTTTACTTGTGGTTTAGATTAGTTGAGAAAGTGCTAACATTCCAACAATCCAAAAACCTTATTTTAGATACTTTTCGACTCATGGCTTCGCCGCTACACTAAAACCGGAAAATTTTACCGGGACGCATTTTAAGCATTGGCAGACGAGGACTACCTTGTGGATCACAGCAATAAACGTGTTATGGGTTGGTGGTGTGTCTCCCACAGTAACGATTGCTCCTGAAGAGGAGAATGCATTTAGGGAGGCAACCATCATCTTTGTGGGAGCCGTTCTTACTGTGATCGGAGACAAGCTAGTTGACGCATATCTTCATATGCGTGTTGCCAAGAATTTGTAGGATGCGCTCGAAGCTAAGTTCGGTACAACCGATGATGGAAGCGAGTTGTATGCTATGGAGCAGTTCCATGATTACAAAATGGTTGATAACCATTCTGTATTGGACTAGGCCCATGAGATACAATGCGCTAAGGAGCGGGAGCTCCTGAAGTGTGAGTTACCGGACAAGTTTGTCGCGGGTTGCATTATTGTAAAACTCCCTCCTGGATGGAGGAACTTTGCTAGTTCTCTCAAGCACTTTAGACGTGAATTCTCTATTGAGGATGGCATCGGTCATCTAAATGTTGAGCAGAACTCGAGAGCAAATGACTCACACGTGAAAGGGGCAGAGGGTTCTTCTAGCGCCAATGTGGTGTATAAAAATTTCCACAAGTTCAAAGAAAAGAACTCTGCCCAGCAAAATACTACATTTAAGAAGAAGGGTAAGAAGAAAGACAAAAGGAGAGATGGTTTCTTTACTTGTGGTTCAGAGGAACATTGGGCAAACAAGTACAAGAAGTCAGGACAGGACGCCAAGTCTGTCAATGTCACTCTGAGCAACAATGATGGGGCATCCGGGTATGGTAATTTGTTTACCATACTTTCAGTTTGTCAGTCCACCGATTGGTGGGTTGACTCTGGGGCCAATATTCATGTGTGTGATGTTGTGTCTTTGATTTCTTCTTACCGGGTCACACGATTTTGTCCCGTCCTGATGGGGAACAACTCGCATGCTTCTGTTTATGGTGTTGGCACGGTAGATCTGAAGTTTACTTTGGAAAAGATCGTGCAACTGAAGAACGTGCAGCATGTTCGCGCCATCAAGAAGAATCTCGTTAGTGGATCCCTTCTATGTAAAGAAGGGTTTAAGTTAGTATTTGAGTCTAACAAAGTAGTTGTATCTCGGTATGGACTATTTGTTGGAAAAGGATATGATTGTGGTGGTTTTTTCCGTCTTTCCCTGGAGGATTTCTGTAATAAAGTTGTGAACCAAATTCATTCTAATGTGAACGAATGTAAGGTTTAGCATTCACGTCTTTGTCACATAAATTTTGGTTGTATGACACGGCTGACTAAGATGGATCTAATTCTGAGTTTCACTTTAGCCAAAGGCTCTAAGTGCCATGCGTGTGTGCAAGCAAAGCAACCTCGCGAGCCTCACAAGCCTGTGAAGAAGAGACACCTAGCACCATTAGAGCTCATTGTTAGAGTTGTGTCGAATATTGTGTACAAGGTAGGTTACAGTTGGACTTGTAGTAGTATTGTGTTTAGATAGGATATGGAGTCGTGTCCTATTAGGACACTTGTATCTTAGGCCTCTCATTATAGTGGGGGTAGACACACGATGTAACCTATGCCAACATAATAGCAGCATCGCATGAGGAGCCGTGGCGTGTGCCGGCGCCCGGGTGGCCGGTGTGCGATATTGTGACGGTGTCACGGGGAGGAGCGCCCATAGTCATGCCCCGGGGATGTAGCCATATCGGTGAACCTCGTTAACAGATCTCGGTGTCGTGCATCGTGTGATTTCTTGGTACTCGGATGATCGACGGAGTGCCTCGGATTTATTCTAACAAGTGGTATCATGAGCTTGGTTGTTCGGAGGCTACTGGGTGTTGATTGATCGAGAGGAAGGCTTGATGTTCAGGTCGGTATCGTGTACACGGAAGTTTCCGCAAATACGTGTTGGCATGGTTGAGATCGATCGGAAGAAATCAAGCAAACATCAATGTCAACGAGTTGTGGTGCTAATCGGACAACAACAGCGGTGTGGTATAGCGTAAGCAGCAGGCTTATCGATTGACGCAGCGTGTCGTGGAATTAACACGTCAGATGTCCTTAGTGTCAGGACTTAGTCGCGAGGCCAACGCATCTATGTGGTAGCTTGAGAGGGGTTGAGCGGAATCGAGAGACACAACACAAGACAGGGATTTAGGCGACTTGGCCCCGGAAACATCATCCCAGAAAAACCCTACATGTCGCTTTGAGGCTAGGTCTCATTATCATCACGAGGGAGTCGCCAGAACCGGCTCTCCTCTTTGTGTCTAGCCCTAAGATTGTTTCTTCTTGCTTGTAGCTTGTCCCTTTGGGAGCCACCCGCCTCCTTATATATGTCAAGGGCGGTTTACATGACTAGTCCTACTTGGATTAGGATTACTCTATTACAAGTGGAGTCCTAGTCTTGCTTCCTTTGTAAGGGAATATTCCTTGTGCTTTCCTCATAAACCGGACCACCATTAAACGTGAACTGCCTTCCGGGCCATGGGCCTCGTCATCCATCCGACCACCACGGGTTACTAATGAACCGCCAAGACCAAGGCGGGTAGCCCGTGAATCGTCTCCGCCGGGTTATACTTCCGATCGGCCACGCCACGGTATATCCTCGACATTAGCCCGCAGCTTAATTTGGATTTATCCATGTTAAAGCGATCCTCAAAATAAACACAAGAACAAACTTGACAAAGTTGTGCTCCCGTTAAGAATTCTTGTAAATCGGCACTGATCATCCTTAAGTCCTTGTCATTTCCTCCTTCTAGAAAATCCAGTCAATAAGCCATCGTCATACTCAATTTGCTAACATTGGTTTCTCACGGAAAAATATTGTGAAGAATAATCCACTTGAGTCGGCTTCCAATGCTACCGTTTAAGAAATATTGGTCTTGAAATATTCATCCGATATTCAGTTGGTTTGAAGATGTAAAAACTTGCCGGTTTAACATTACCAAAATGGCCGAAGTTATAGAAACCGATGATCCGGATTATGACCGTTTATAGACGCCGGTTATGATTGTTTAACGCCGGATCACACAATTAATCTTCTGATTTGCCAAAACCGAGAATTCAAGATGTTCCTCCTTTATATGCATATTATCTCAGAGCCCCCAAGTCTTAAGAGGAGAACATAATGATAGCTTAAGACTTGTATCAATATAAATGTTGCAACCTTGAAGAAATCCAGATTGTTCATCTCGGTTACTAATCACAACCGAATATTCCACATATGTAGCCCCCAAGTGCTCGGTTGTTATGCTTGCAAAGAACACAGGACTTGTAATTGCCTTTATACTCATAAAAACTTCAACCAATATAGCCCCCAAGTGCCGGTCATTATGCAATAATGAGCGGGGACTATGTAGATATGATCATGTAGACTTGAATTGTTGACAGAGCAATTGGTAGCCCCAAGGGCCGCTCAATATGATATGATGAGTCGGTTCTTCAATGAGATGAGCAAAAAATGACTTTGCATTAGCCCCAAGTGTCATGGTGCATGCTCATGACTACATGAGACTTGCATATTTGATATAATCTCAACTTAAATAATGTAGCCCCCAAGTGCTGTCGTAAGCTTTGCATCGACTGGGACTATTCCTCCATTGTAGAATAAATTATACCCATTGATGAAATAATAGCCATTGTCTTTGAGCGACCTTGAAAACCTCAATCATAATATTGGTTATTGATAACCATAATAAAAATCTAGCCATGTTGGCTTATTCAAGATAATATAATGCGGTATGAAAAACCTTATTCATTCAATATCATAATGAAAATTCAGCCAAGTTTGGCTATTTGAATAATATAACCCAATGATTTATAAGCGCATGATTCCAATGGCACAATCCAAATATATACTGGCGACTTATAGTCCAAAGCCGTGCCGGGTTAACAATCACCGGATAATTTCTCATCATATCTTTGGCGACTTATCGTCTTAAAGCCGTGCCGGTTTAATAAACACCGGATAATTTATCATCATGCTTTATTCAACCTGTCTCTGCATACAACAAGTTTAAAGTGTCCTGGCGGTTTACCGTCGGACGGGTCATAATGCCCAACATATAACCCAGGTTTATAACCGAGGCTGCACTTAAGAATAATCAATGAAATATGTCATACCTGTGACATTGAATCACATCATTGGTTTACAAAATTTTTGTAGTAAGGGTGATAACCCCAATCTTGAGTATTGATAACTCCTTTCATCGTGTCGGTTTATGATAAAACCGTGCAGGGTTGTGATAAACACCGGTTTAACCATATATAATCTTGGCGACTCGTAGTCAAACCAGACCCAGGCGGATAGTCTCCGGATTATGATTTGATCATGTCTTGACAATTTGTAATTGAAAGTCAAGCCGGGTTAATGAACACGGTTTACTCCATAATAAGATGGTAACATAAAATCAAACCGGCGAGATAGTCTCCGGATTAGGATTTGATCGTGTTCCGCCAATTTGTAATTGACAGCTTGAAACGGATTAACAATGTCGGTTTAAAACGCAACAAAAATCAAATAATGATTATGAAAAAATATGGAAGCAAAGGCAATGATAAGATCGTTTTGCAAAAGAGGCTTTCTTGAGCCGATCGGATGGTGTTATCATGGTCGGACACGACCAAGCTCCCAATAAGGTGTAGTTATGGTTCAAGTCGCCAGTCCCTAATCAAAACCGTGGCATTATGCCGATCAAGTGGCGTGGCAATGGTTCGGGTTCGACCAAGCCCCCAAGTGACTCTATGGCCTTAGGCCGATCAAGAGGCGTGTTGGTTCGAGACTTGACCATGTCCCCAAGTGATCTGGTGGCTTTCGCCTATCAAAAGGTGTTGCATTGGTTCGGACACGACCAAGCACCCATGTGATATTGTGTCTCTAGGCCGATCAAGAGGCGTGGCTATGGTTCGGATACGACCAAGCCCCCAAGTGCCCAATAATATGATAAGCCAATAAGGCATGATACCCATGTTTGGACCGCGCATCATGGCAGCAAGTCTTCTTTGGCACCCTTTAACTTTTTGCAAGAGATAAATCCTTCTTGAATCGGGATTTTGAACCGGATATTGAGAGCTTCAAAGCTTTGTGGGAGACATCTTTCCCTTGAACCGGATTGTAAACCGAATCTTCATTTTCAAATGGAAATTTTCGATGGCCTTTCAACTCGAACTTATAGAAGTTAATTCCTTTTTGAACCGGACATTTTTAAACCGGTTTTGAGCGCTTGAGAGCTTTGTGGGAGAATATATTTCCTTGAACCGGATTGTAAACCGGATACTTGAGAGCTTCAAGGAGACCGACTTCCCTTGAGCCGGATTTTAAACCGAATCCTTTTCTCGATGATCCGAAATTTTCTCGACGGCCTTCAAATAATGTAGCCTCCGGACCGGGTTATCTTTCCTCCATCGTCACGGGCTTCTTAAATTTCTTTGGCCGGCAAGATTTGCTTAGTCATGTCATCGTAGCCCCCGAGTCTCAAGGTGACTCGAGGAGTTGGCTTGAAACTCTCCATATTTGACCGCGATATAAACCGACATAACTTGTATATCATTAATGTTGATAACACGATGTGAATCCACAGAAGATTGTGATGACTGCGGCGGGTTATAAATGATTCCGTATGAGCTGTGTCAGCAACTCGTCCAATGGTTCCTTCCAACTGGCGATTTGAAGTTAACCAAACTGTAGTGGCGGCGACTTGTGCGCCTGCCCATTGAGCCATTCGGTGTAGACGGCGGTTGATAATATATGATAATTTGCCTCCATTTTGAAAGAAAACCGGGCTACCCAAGCTGTGACTTGCTCATGCAGACAAGTGCGGCCTGGTATGTTGATGTAGACCAGGCCGCAGTAAATGGACGGTAGAGACATCCACAATATTAGAGGTGGCGTGGACAGATGAACCGGCCACGGTGTTGTAAACCGGTTCGGACGGGCGAGTCAACGCAGTACCGGTCCCGGCAAGTCGATGTAAACCGGCCGTAAGGGCGGCGTCTTGCACGCGTCCATTCACCGTGTAATGTGGCACGGACGAACACCGGCGGGGCGTTGCGGCGTGTGCTTGTACCCATGGTATAAACCACGTTTATAATGAATAATTGTCATGCATACAATATTGCGCATCAAGGCAAAGATAAACCGCTCTTTGACAAAAATAATATGCACTAATAAAATATATTTTAGATGGATATCACACGATGTGTTAGGCCAGAAATTATCCGCCATGGAGCTTATGATCACCACAGTGATGCTAAAATTAATCACGGCCGAGGCGGCGACGAAAGCGACGGATAGTCCGCCGCGGTGTTGTAAACCGTGCGGACGAGCAAGTTGTCCTTCGTGTTGTAAATCGGCGGCAGACGCATGAACTCGTGGGCTGTATGACGGGCGAGTCGTTCGTGGTCTTTGTAAGGTGGTACGGACAGACGAAGCGAGTTAGCAAGCGTTGATGTAAAACCGGACTACGGGCGGCGGTTTGTGTTCCGATTTATCGGTGTGATATACGCAGATGTTGGTGTAGAACAAATGAAGCGCCAAGACCGTCCATGATGGGGCATCACTTTTATAGTGAGCACTTGTCTCAGAGTAAAAAGATATAGGCGAGTAATTGTTCTCGAGTAATTTAATATGTCTTGATAAGGTATATAAAAAGATAGCACTGGTATATTTTGTCCGGTGAATACTGAATATTTGGAACATGTTATGCAATCGTGGGCTGGCCACGGGCTGGAGCCGGGCGGTTTAGAACAGAGCCTCCGGTCACGGGTCATGTTAACTTTGGGACCTGTGATGTCTCACGCCTTTATCCTCATCCTGGCCTGATATTTATCTGTACTAGACCTTCAGAAGATGTATACTAGTAGTATTTTTCTTATTCTTCCCTTTCTTTTTAGAACCAGGACTCGATGGACACGGCCACAGATTGTTGATCGCTCTGGACACCGCAGAGAAAAACACTCTTCATCCATGATCTGGTAGGTGCCTTCGTGGTCAGTAGATGTAGTAGTACTTAAATAATGCGGTACTCAATTAGTACTAGTCTTGGTCACGTACTAGTACAAGTACTAATTGATTCCTTGGATTTTGCAGCCGGATTAAACACTCATTATCGGCCTTCATCCGTCTTGATGTGGACACAAAGAGGAGAAGCAATCGACCCGGATCTTGACATTACTTGGTGACATCGAATCAGACTCTTGTCCGGTCTCATCTGTAGCGAACAAACCGATCTGTGCTCGAATCCAATGGGTCGCCGTGCAACACGTGAGGCGCCGCAGCCAAACCCTAACAACTCTACAGATCTTGTATCTGCTGGCTCCAAAAGAATTTAATCATAATTTTGATCTCCCAATAATAAATTTGCCGACTCTGTCCAGGGTCGTCCGGATTGATCATGAACCTCTCGATCCCTGAGAAAGATCCCTCCAAGAACTCAACACCACTGCGCGCAGTTCCCCACGGTGGGCGCCAACTGTCGTGGAATTAACACGTCGGATGTCCTTAGTGTCGAGGACTTAGTCGCGAGGCCAACGCATCTATGTGGTAGCTTGAGAGGGGTTGAGCGGAATCGAGAGACACAACACAAGACGAGGATTTAGACGACTTGGGCCCCGGGAAACATCATCCGGTAAAAACCCTACATCTTTGTTTGAGGCTAGGTCTCATTATCATCACGAGGGAGTCGCCAGAACCGGCTCTCCTCTTTGTGTCTAGCCCTAAGATTGTTTCTTCTTGCTTGTAGCTTGTCCCTTTGGGGAGCCCCGCCTCCTTATATATGTTGAAGGGGCGGTTTACATGACTAGTCCTACTTGGATTAGGATTACTCTATTACAAGTGGAGTCCTAGTCTTGCTTCCTTTGTAAGGGAATATTCCTTGTGCTTTCCTCATAAACCGGACCACCATTAAACGTGAACTGCCTTTCCGGGCCATGGGCCTCGTCATCCATCGACCACGCCAGGGTTACTAATGAACCGCCAAGACGGGCGGGTAGCCCGTGAATCAAATCGGTCCGGGTTATACTTCCGACGGTTTACGCCACGGTATATCCCGACCACGGCGCTGAGCGACACAGTTAGGTGCTTGGCGTTGGCGCAGCGATCGTGAAGCCTTGATCTAGCGGCGCGATGCTTGCTTGGTGGGCAGGCCAGGCGGGGCCGTGCGTGTCCGAAGAAGGCCCGTGCCAGCTGTTTGGAAGTTACTACGTGCGAGATTTGTTTCGAAGAAAAAGGAACGCCAGGTGAATACCTGTCGTGGTGTGGTGCGCTCAGGCAGGAGCTAATCAAGCGATACGTATCCATCAGAAGTACTACTTGTGTAGACGTTGGCAAGGCAAAGGCAAGTAGCCAGCATTAAAAGTTTGTGTCAAGGGATCTACGTGAGAAGACCAAAAGTTTTTTGGTTGGAAATTGCTATTGGTATGCGGAGGCTGTTCGTGTACTTGGGCATGGCGTTGATAGCTCGGATTTGTTGGCACAACAGAGATTCTTGAAGGTATTGCGGGAAGTCACGTCAGCTAAGATGGAATTATCATGTGACAGATGGAAATTCACGAAAGACGATTTGGGAGCCTGGAGCGTGTCGTCCAGTCGAACGAGTTTGGCTGGGTCAGACTAGGCAGTCTGACGGATCGACGCAAGTCGGTTGGTTCAGAAGACGGTAGTGGGATCGGCGATAACGACATAGGAGCGTGATGCCGATGGTGACCGACTTCTGGGCGTGGAAACACGTGGCGCAGGCCCGAGGCTTGTGTGGCTTTGATAAGACTATGGCGCGGGGTTGATTCAAGATGGTGTACACGTGGAGCTTGGAGTCAACGGGGCGCGGGGTGGCACGTACAACCACCATGGAGTCATGTTGAAGGTGGAGCTGGAGTCTGGAAGACTTCACTCGGTGTTGATTGAGGGGCTACGGCGTATGAGCTCAGAGAGTCGGGCCTATTTCGGGAAAAGCGAGTGACATGCGCTTGGACTGGAGCCCAGTAGTCTGATGGAAGCGTGAAACTCGTCATCGGTCGGTGATGATCGGTGGTACTCTGCAGTGGGGGTTGAGTGGTGTGGGTTCACGACCCTTGAGACTCGACCGAGACAGTGGAGGCTCGACGCGGTAATAGTGGCGAGGCGTGTGGTATGCACGGGGCATGGAGACGGACCAGGGCTCTGGTGGTCATACATGTGGTGAGACAACTGCGATTTGACTCGGGATGACTACAAGCAATGGTGAAATTCCTTCAAGTTTCAGACAGACGGTCAAGAAAATAGAGGTGATGTTGAGTTCAGGTAACTCTTATGTGTGACATCCAATATGTGAGTTGTTCACTTTCACGCAGGTAAGTGATTAGTGTGTGATGGCGTTGGACTGATACTCTGGAAGTTGGGAGCACAAACTAGAGTAACAAGGAACTTAATCTTGCTCGAGTGTTGACTATGGTCAAGAAAAGGAGGGACTACAAGTTGTTGGTGGAATCACTTGGAGTCTTTGGAGTAGCACGGTACTCACGGGATAAGCTCAAGTTTAATGTACATGGAAGTTTGACGCATTGACGAATTCAAGGTGGTGGAGAATATTCTCCAAGGTGAAGTTTGTTAGAGTTGTGTCGAATATTGTGTACAAGGTAGGTTACAGTTGGACTTGTAGTAGTATTGTGTTTAGATAGGATATGGAGTCGTGTCCTAGTAGGACACTTGTATCTTAGGCCTCTCATATATAGTGGGGGTAGACACACGATGTAACCTATGCCAACATAATAGCACAGGCGCGCAAGGGGGAGCCGACGGCGTGTGCCAGCGCCCGGGTGGCCGGTGTGCGGTATTGTGACGGTGTCACGGGGAGGAGCGCCCATAGTCATGCCCCGGGGATGTAGCCATATCGGTGAACCTCGTTAACAAATCTCGGTGTCGTGCATCGTGTGATTGCTTGGTACTCGGATGATCGACGGAGTGCCTCGGATTTATTCTAACACTCATACATTCAGATCTCTGCGAGATGAATGGGGTGCTGACTAAAGGTGGAGAGAAATACTTCATGACCTTGATTGACGATTCCACTAGATTCTATTATGTGTATTTTTTAAATACAAAGGATGAGGCTCTACACTACTTTAAAGTCTATAAGGCTGAAGTTGCGAATCAACTTGACAAGAAAATAAAACAAGTCTAGTTTGATCGTGGTGGAGAGTACTTTTCGAGTGAGTTCGATTTATTCTGTACGGAACATGGTATCATTCATGAGAGGATGATACGTCTCCAACATATCTATAATTTTTTATTGCTCCATGCTACTTTATCTACTATTTTGGACTATATTGGGCTTTATTTTCCACTTTTATATTATTTTTGGGACTAACCTATTAACCTGAGGCCCAATTAATTGCTGTTTTTTTGCCTATTTCGGTGTTTCAAGAAACGGAATATCAAACGGAGTCCAAAAGGAATGAAACCTTCGACGTGATTTTCTCACCGAGCGTGATCCAGAGACTTGGACCTCACGCCAAGGAACAAAAGAGGCGGTAACGAGGTTGGGGGCGCGCCCACCTCGTCAGGCCCTGTTGCTCCACCAACGCATTCCTTCCTCCTATATATACCTCATTACCACCCAAATGATCAGAACAGGAGCCAAAAACCTAATTCCACCGCCGCAACTTCCTGTATCCACGAGATCCCATCTTTGGGCCTGTTCCGGAGCTCCGCCGGAGGGGGCATCCACCACGGAGGGCTTCTACATCATCACCATAGCCCCTCCGATGAAGTGTGAGTAGTTTAATTCAGACCTTCGGGTCCATAGCTAGTAGCTAGATGGCTTCTTCTCTCTTTTTGGATCTCAATACAATGTTCTCCCCCTCTCTTGTGGAGATCTATTCGATGTAATCTTCTTTTTGCGGTATGTTTGTTGAGACCGATGAATTGTGGGTTTATGATCCAGATTATCTATGAATAATATTTAAATCGTTTCTGAATTCTTTTATGTATGATTGAGTTATCTTTGCAAGTCTCTTGAATTATCCGCTTGGTTTGGCCAACTAGATTGGTAGTTCTTGCAATGGGAGAAGTGTTTAGCTTTGGGTTCAATCTTGCGGTGTCCTTACCCAAAGGATGTAAAGGTTTGCAAGGCACATATTGTATTGTTGCCATCGAGGATAACAAGATGTGGTATTTATCATATTGCATGAATTTATTCCTCTACATCATGTCATCTTGCTTAAGGCGTTACTCTGTTTTTAACTTAATACTCTAGATGCATCTTTGGATAGCGGTCGATGATTGGAGTAATAGTAATAGATGCGTAATCATTTCGGTCTACTTGTCTTGGACGTGATGCCTATATACATGATCATACCTAGATATACTCATAACTATGCTCAATTCAAACAAATACTCAACAGAAAATTGATCACACACCGTAGAAAACTTATGCTCTTGAGAGAAGCCACTAATGAAACCTATGGCCCCCGGGTCTATTATCATCATATCAATCTCCATCACTTTAATACTTGCTTTGTTTTTACTTTGCCTTTTACCTTTTTTACTTTGCATCTCTATATCAAAAATACCAAAAATATTATTTATCATCTCTATCAGATCTCACTCTAAATAAGTGACCGTGAAGGGATTGACAACCCCTAATCGCGTTGGTTGCGAGGAGCTATTGTTTTGTGCAGGTACGAGGGACTTGTGCATGGCCTCCTACTTGATTGATACCTTGGTTCTCAAAAACTGAGGGAAATACTTACGCTACTTTGCTGCATCATCCTCTCCTCTTCGGGGAAATCCAACGCAGTGCTCAAGAGGTAGTAAGAAGAATTTCTGGCGCTGTTGCCTGGGAGGCTCACGCAAGAGCAAGTAAAGCACCATACCAAGTACCCATCACAATCCTTATCTCCCGCATTACATTATTGCCATTTGCCTCTCGTTTTCCTCTCCCCCACTTCACCCTTGCCGTTTTATTCGCCCTCTCTTTCCCAATCTCCTTCTCTCTTTCCCGTTGCCTTTTCCTCGTTCGTTTGTTTGCTCATGTGTTGGATTGCTTGTTTGTCGCGATGGCTCTACCTAGATTTGGTGATCTTCACCTTAAAAGGTTAGAGGATATCGAAACCAATGTCAGGAAGTTTATGGTTCTGCAATTTGAGCATAATAATTTCTTTAGAAACGAGCTTAAGGAACAAAAAGGTTTTATGAGTTATATGAATAAATAGCTCGATGATATGTCTAAAGAGTTTGATGGTATAAGATCCCAAATTGCTCGTCTTGAAAAGTTGACCACTGAAATTTCAGATATGCAAGCTACCTTAGTCAATAAGATGGCCGCTAAATCGAATTGCTATGAAAATCAAGATGAAGATCTAAAAGTTATTGGTGTGTCCCCCATTAAATCTTTGTTTTGCAATATGAATCTTGATGAAACTGAATATGATCTTCCTTTACCTAGAAGGCGTTCTAGGAATTCGGAGTTTTTAGATCTTGATGATGAAATTGATAAATGTGGGATTGAAAGAAATAAAAACCTAGATGTTGCTAAACCCACTATATTGGATCTCAAGGAATTTAATTATGAAAATTTCTATTTAATTGACTGTATTTCCTTGTTGCAATCCGTGCTAAATTCTCCTCATGCTTATAGTCAAAATAAGGCCTTTACCGAACACATTGTTGATGCCTTGATGCAATCTTACGAAGAAAAACTTGAGTTGAAAGTCTCTATCCCTAGAAAACTCTATGATGAGTGGGAACCTACTATTAAAAATAAAAATAAAAATTATGAGTTTCATGCCTTGTGTGATTTGGGTGCTAGTGTCTCCACTATTCCCAAAACTTTGTGTGATTTGCTAGATTTCCATGACTTTGATGTTTGCTCTCTAAACTTGCATCTTGCGGATTCCACTATTAAAAAACCTATGGGAAGAATTAGGTGTTATTATTGTTGCAAATAGGAATTATGTGCCCGTAGATTTTATCGTTCTTGATATAGATTGCAATCCTTCATGTCCTATTATTCTTGGTAGACCTTTCGTTAGAACGATTGGTGCAATTATTGATATGAAGGAAGGGAATATTAGATTCCAATTTCCTTTAAAGAAGGGCATGGAACACTTTACTAGAAATAAAATAAAATTACCATATGAATCTATCATGAGAGCCACTTATGGATTGCCTACCAAAGATGGCAATACCTAGATCTATCCTTGCTTTTATGCCTAGCTAGGGGCGTTAAACGATAGCGCTTGTTGGGAGGGAACCCAATTTCATTTTTAGTTTTTTTTTGTTTCTGTTTAGGAATAAATAATTCATCTAGCCTCTTTTTAGATGTGGTTTTATGTTTTAATTAGTGTTTGTGCCAAGCTAGACCTATTGGATCTTTTTGGATGATAGTTATTTGATCTTGCTGTAATTTCCAAAAACTTTGCGCTCAGTGCCCGAATTATTAAAAATCACCGGAACGTGATAAAATACTGATTCCAATTGCTGCTGATCAATAAAAAAATTGTATAGGTCTTCTAATTTTGGTAGATTTTTTAGAGTTTCATAAGTTTGCATTAGTTACAGATTACTATAGACTATTCTGTTTTTGACAGATTCTGTTTTTCGTGTGTTGTTTGCTTATTTTGATGAATCTATGGCTAGTAAAATAGTTTATAATCCATAGAGAAGTTGGAATACAGTAGGTTTAACACCAATATAAATAAAAAATGAGTTCATTACAGTACCTTAAAGTAGTCTTTTGTTTTCTTTCTCTAACGGAGCTCACGAGATTTCTATTGAGTTTTGTGTTGTGAAGTTTTCAAGTTTTGGGTAAATTCTTTTGATGGATTATGGAACAAGGAGTGGCAAGAGCCAAAGCTTGGGGATGCCCATGGCACCCCCAAGATAATCCAAGGACACCAAAAAGTCAAAGCTTGGGGAGGCATCCCCTCTTTCGTCTACTTCCATCGGTAATTTACTTGGAGCTATATTTTTATTCACCACATGATATGTGTTTTGCTTGGAGCGTCTTGTATTATTTGCGTCTTTACTTGTTAGTTTACCAGAATCATCCTTGCTGTACACACCTTTTAAGAGAGCCATACATTATTTGATAGAATACTCTATGTGCTTCACTTATATCTTTTGAGCTTGATAGTTTTGCTCATAGTGCTTCACTTATATCTTTTGAGCATGATAATTTTTGCTCTAGTGCTTCACTTAGATCTTTTAGAGCACGGTGGTGGATTTGTTTTAAAGAAACTATTGATCTCTCATGCTTCACTTAGATTATTTTGAGAGTCGTTAATAGCATGGTAATTTGCTTAATGTTAATATACTTGGTATTCAAGATAACTGTAACTTTCTTTTGAGTGCGTTGAATACTAAGAAAAGTTTGATGCTTGATAATTGTTTTGAGATATGAAGATGGTGATATTAGAGTCATGCTAGTTGAGTAGTTGTGAATTTAAAGAATACTTATGTTGAAGTTTGTGATTCCCGTAGCATGCACGTATGGTGAACCGTTATGTGATGAACTCGGAGCATGATTTATTTATTGATTGTCTTCCTTATGAGTGGCGGTCGGGGACGAGCGATGGTCTTTTCCTACCAATCTATCCCCCTAGGAGCATGCGTGTAATACTTTTCTTTGATAACTTCTAGATTTTTGCAATAAGTATATGAGTTATTTATGACTAATGTTGAGTCCATGGATTATACGCACTTTTTCCCATCCTTCCACAATTGATAGCCTCTCTAATACCGCGCACTTTTCACCGGTATCATACACCCACCATATATCCTTCCTCAAAACAGCCACCATACCTACCTATCATGGCATTTCCATAGCCATTCCGAGATATATTTCCATGCAACTTTCCACCGTTCCGTTTATTATGACACGCTCCATCATTGTCATATTGCTAGCATGATCATGTAGTTGACATCGTATTTGTGGCAAAGCCACCGTTCATAATTCTTTCATACATGTCACTCATGTTTCATTGCATATCCCGCACATCACGGAGGCATTCATATAGAGTCATATTTTGTTCTAAGTATCGAGTTGTAATTGTTGAGTTGTAAGAAAAATAAAAGTGTGATGATCATCATTATTAGAGCATTGTCCCAAGTGAGGAAAGGATGATGGAGACTATGATTCCCCCACAAGTCGGGATGAGACTCCGAACGAAAAAAAAAGAAGAGGCCATAAAAAAAGAGAAAAGGCCCAAATAAAAAAATGAGAAAAAATGCTACTATCATTTTACCACACTTGTGCTTCAAAGTAGCACCATGATCTTCATGATAGAGAGTCTCTCATTTTGTCACTTTCATATACTAGTGGGAATTTTTCATTATAGAACTTGGCTTGTATATTCCAATGATGGGCTTCCTCAAATGCCCTAGGTCTTCATGAGCAAGCAAGTTGGATGCACACCCACTTAGTTTCTTTTGTTGAGCTTTCATATACTTGTAGCTCTAGTGCATCCGTTGCATGGCAATCCCTACTCACTCACATTGATATCTATTGATGGGCATCTCCATAGCCCGTTGATACGCCTAGTTGATGTGAGACTATCTTCCCTCTTTTGTCTTCTCCACAACCACCGTTCTATTCCACATATAGTGCTATATCCATGGCTCATGCTCATGTATTGCGTGAAGATTGAAAAGTTTTGAAAATGTTAAAGTATGAAACAATTGCTTGGCTTGTCATCGGGTTGTGCATGATTTAAGTACTTTGTGTGGGAAGATGGAGCATAGCCAGACTATATGATTTTGTAGGGATAACTTTCTTTGGCCATGTTATTTTGAGAAGACATAATTGCTTAGTTAGTATGCTTGAAGTATTATTATTTTTATGTCAATATGAACTTTTGTCTTGAATCTTTCGGATCTGAATATTCATACCATGATTAAGAAGATTTAAATTGAAATTATGCCAAAGTATCACTCCGCATAAAAAATTCTCTTTTTATCATTTACCTACTCGAGGACGAGCAGGAATTAAGCTTTGGGATGCCTGATACGTCTCCAACGTATCTATAATTTTTGATTGCTCCATGCTACTTTATCTATTGTTTTGGACTATAATGGGCTTTATTTTCCACTTTTATATTACTTTTGGGACTAACCTATTAACCGGAGGCCGAGCCCGAAATTGCTGTTTTTTGCCTTTTTCGTGTTTATAAGAAATGAATATCAAACGGAGTCCAAATGGAATGAAACCTTCGAAACGTGATTTTCTCACCGAACGTGATCCAGAGACTTGGACCCTCGCCAAGGAACATCGGAGGCGGTCACGAGGATGGGGCGCCCCTAGGGCGCGCCTGCCTCATGGGCCCCTGATGCTCCACCGACGCATTCTTCCTCCTATATATACCTCACGCACCCCAAGCAATCGTAACAGGAGCCAAAAACCTAATTCCACCGCCGCAACTTCCTGTATCCACAAGATCCCATCTTGGGGCCTGTTCCGGAGCTCCGCCGGAGGGGGCATCCACCATGGAGGGCTTCTATATCAACACCATAGCCTCTCCGATGAAGTATGAGTAGTTTACTTCAGACCTTCGGGTCCATAGCTAGTAGCTAGATGGCTTCTTCTCTCTTTTTGGATCTCAATACAATGTTCTCCCTCTCTCATGGAGATCTATTCGATGTAATCTTCTTTTTGTGGTGTGTTTGTTGAGACCGATGAATTGTGGGTTTGTCGTGGAATTGTCACGGCAAATGTCCTTAGTGTCAGGACTTAGTCGCAAGGCCAACGCATCTATGTGGTAGCTTGAGAGGGGTTGAGCGGAATCGAGAGACGCAACACAAGACAGGGATTTAGACAGCTTGGTCCCTGTGAAACATCATCCCGGTAAAAACCCTACATGTTGTTTGAGGCTAGGTCTCATTATCATCACGAGGGAGACGTCAGAACCGGCTCTTTGTGTCTAGCCCTAGAGATTGTTTCTTCTTGCTTGTAGCTTGTCCCCTTTGGGGAGCCCTGTCCCTCCTTATATATGTTGAAGGGGCGGGTTACATGTAGATTCCTATTAGGATTAGGACTAGTCTATCTCTAATACAAACCGGATACAAGTCCTGGTCTTAATTCCTTGTAAGGTAAATATTCGTCATGCCTTTCCTCTTAAACCGGCCCACCATAGTATGAACCGGCATTCATGAACCGCCAGTTGGGCAACCGGGTCTTGTCGCTCCTCGACCCGCCACTGGGTTACTAATGAACCGCCAAGACCGGGCGGGTAGCCCGTGAACCGCCAAGCTCCGGGTGGGTTACCAGTGAGTCGTCCAGTCCGGCCGGGTTATACTTCCGGCCGGTTTACGCCACGGGGTATATCCCCGACATTAGCCCCCAGTTTAATTTGGATTTATCCATGTTAAACTGATCCTGTAAAATAAACCCAAGAACAAATTTGACAGGTTGTGCTCCGGGTTAAGAATTCTTGTAAACCGGCTCCTGATCATCCTTAAGTCTTTGTCATTTCCTCCTGTTAATATACTTGGTATTCAAGATAACTGTAACTTTCTTTTGAGTGCGTTGAATACTAAGAAAAGTTTGATGCTTGATAATTGTTTTGAGATATGAAGATGGTGATATTAGAGTCATGCTAGTTGAGTAGTTGTGAATTTAAAGAATACTTATGTTGAAGTTTGTGATTCCCGTAGCATGCACGTATGGTGAACCGTTATGTGATGAACTCGAGCATGATTTATTTATTGATTGTCTTCCTTATGAGTGGCGGTCGGGGACGAGCGATGGTCTTTTCCTACCAATCTATCCCCCTAGGAGCATGTGCGTAATACTTTGCTTTGATAACTTCTAGATTTTTGCAATAAGTATATGAGTTCTTTATGACTAATATTGAGTCCATGGATTATACTCACTTTTTCCCATCCTTCCACCATTGCTAGCCTCTCTAATACCGCGCACTTTTCGCAGTATCATACACCCACCATATATCTTCCTCAAAACAGCCACCATACCTACCTATCATGGCATTTCCATAGCCATTCCAAGATATATTGCCATGCAACTTTCCACCGTTCCGTTTATTGTGACACGCTCCATCATTGTCATATTGCTAGCATCATCATGTAGTTGACATCGTATTTGTGGCAAAGCCACCATTCCTAATTCTTTCATACATGTCACTCTTGATTCATTGCATATCCCGGTACACCGACGGAGGCATACACATAGAGTCATATTTTGTTCTAAGTATCGAGTTGTAATTCTTGAGTTGTAAGTAAATAAAAGTGTGATGATCATCATTTTTAGAGCATTGTCCCAGTGAGGAAAGGATGATGGAGACAATGATTCCCCCACAAGTCGGGATGAGACTCCGGACGAAAAATAAAAAGAAAAATGAAAAATGAAAAAAACAGAGGCCATAAAAAAAGAAAAAAAAGAGAAAAGGCCCAAATAAAAAAATGAGAGAAAAAGAGAGAAGGGACAATGCTACTATCCTTTTACCACACTTGTGCTTCAAAGTAGCATCAAGATCTTCATGATAGAGAGTCTCTCATTTTGTCACTTTCATATACTAGTGGGAATTTTTCATTATAGAACTTGGCTTGTATATTCCAATGATGGGCTTCCTCAAATGCCCTAGGTCTTCGTGAGCAAGCGAGTTGGATGCACACCCACTTAGTCTCTTTTGTTGAGCTTTCATATACTTATAGCTCTAGCGCATCTGTTGCATGGCAATCCCTACTCACTCACATTGATATCTATTGATGGGCATCTCCATAGCCCGTTGATAAGCCTAGTTGATGTGAGACTATCTTCTCCCTTTTGTCTTCTACTCAACCACCAGTCTATTCCACATATAGTGCTATATCCATGGCTCACGCTCATGTATTGCGTGAAGATTGAAAAAGTTTTGAAAATGTTAAAGTTTGAAACAATTGCTTGGCTTGTCATCGGGGTTGTGCATGATTTAAATATTTTGTGTGGGGAAGATGGAGCATAGCCAGACTATATGATTTTGTAGGGATAACTTTCTTTGGCCATGTTATTTTGAGAAGACATAACTGCTTAGTTAGTATGCTTGAAGTATTATTATTTTTATGTCAATATGAACTTTTGTCTTGAATCTTTCGGATCTGAATATTCATACCACAATTAAGAAGATTTACATTGAAATTATGCCAAAGTATCACTCGCATCAAAAATTCTCTTTTTATCATTTACCTACTAGAGGACGAGCAGGAATTAAGCTTGGGGATGCCCGATCGTCTCCAACGTATCTATAATTTTTATTACTCCATGCTACTTTATCTACTGTTTTGGACTATATTGGGCTTTATTTTCCATTTTATATTATTTTTGGGACTAACCTATTAACCTCGAGGCCCAAATTTAATTGCTTTTTTTGCCTATTTCAGTGTTTCGAAGAAACGGAATATCAAACGGAGTCCAAATGGAATGAAACCTTCGGAAACGTGATTTTCTCACCGAACGTGATCCAGGAGACTTGGACCCTACGCCAAGGAACAAAAGAGGCGGTAACGAGGGTGGGGGGCGCACCCCCTGCCTCGTGGGCCCCCTGTTGCTCCACCGACGTACTCCTTCCTCCTATATATACCTCACGCACTTCCAAACGATCGTAACAGGAGCCAAAAACCTAATTCCACCGCCGCAACTTCCTGTATCCACGAGATCCCATCTTTGGGCCTGTTAGGAGCTCACGGGGGGGCATCCACCATCGAGGGCTTCTACATCATCACCATAGCCCTCCGATGAAGTGTGGGTAGTTTAATTCAGACCTTAGGGTCCATAGCTAGTAGCTAGATGGCTTCTTCTCTCTTTTTGGATCTCAATAAAATGTTCTCCCCCTCTCTCGTGGAGATCTATTCGATGTAATCTTCTTTTTGCGGTGTGTTGTTGAGGCCGATGAATTGTGGGTTTATGATCCAGATTATCTATGAATAATATTTGAATCGTTTCTGAATTCTTTTATGTATGATTGAGTTATCTTTGCAAGTCTCTTCGAATTATCCGTTTGGTTTGGCCAACTAGATTGGTAGTTCTTGCAACGGGAGAAGTGTTTAGCTTTGGGTTCAATCTTGCGGTGTCCTTACCTAGTGATGTAAAGGTTTGCAAGGCACGTATTGTATTGTTGCCATCGAGGATAACAAGATGGGGTATTTATCATATTGCATGAATTTATTCCTCTACATCATGTCATCTTGCTTAAGGCGTTACTCGCTTTTTAACTTAATACTCTAGATGCATGCTTTGGATAGCGGTCGATGAGTGGAGTAATAGTAGTAGATGCAGAATCATTTCGGTCTACTTGTCTTGGACGTGATGCCTATATACATGATCATACCTAGATATACTCATAACTATGCTCAATTATGTCAATTGCTCAACAGTGATTTGTTCACCCACCGTAGAAAACTTATGCTCTTGAGAGAAGCCACTAGTGAAACCTATGGCCTCCGGGTCTATTCTCATCATATCAATCTCCATCACTTTAATACTTGCTTTGTTTTTACTTTGCCTTTTACCTTTTTACTTTGCATCTCTATATCAAAAATACCAAAAATATTATTTATCATCTCTATCAGATCTCACTCTCGTAAGTGACTGTGAAGGGATTGACAACCCCTAATCGCGTTGGTTGCGAGGAGCTATTGTTTTGTGCAGGTACGAGGGACTTGTACGTGGCCTCCTACTGGATTGATACCTTGGTTCTAAAAAACTGTGGGAAATACTTACGCTACTTTGCTGCATCATCCTCTCCTCTTCGGGGAAATCCAACGCAGTGCTCAAGAGGTAGCAGAGGACGCCTCCCTATTCACCCCTGTCAAACGGGGTTGCCGAACGGAAAAACCGTACTCTAACAAATTTGGCTAACGCCATGTTAGATACATCAGGTTTATCCAAGGCATGGTGGGGGGAAGGCTGTATTGACATCATGTCATGTCCTTAATAAAGTTCCCATGAAGGATAATGAGACTACTTCCTATGAGCAATGGGAAAATAAAAGAACTACACTCTCTTACTTGCGCACTTGGGGATGTTTGGCGAAAGTCAATGTGTTGATCCCCAAAAAGTATAAGCTTGGACCAAAGACCGTGGACTGCGTTAATTTGGGCTACGCTAAGAATAGCGTTGCTATAGATATCTTGTAGTGAAATCTGAGGTACCTGACCAGAAGGTAGGTACAATTATAGAGTCTAAGGATGCTACATTCTTTGAGGATATTTTCCCCACGAGAGATATGCAAAGCACTTCTAGACTGGAATCTGATGAGACTCCTGAACCTGCCATTCTGATGGAATATTATGAACGTTCATCAAAGAATGACGAGGAAGCTCCTGTTAGGAGAAAGAGACAGAGGACTGCAAAGTCTTTTGGTGATAATTTCCTTGTGTACCTCATGGATGATGACACTCCTAGTTCCATTTCAGAAGCTTATGCATCTCCGGATGCTGACTACTGGAAGGATGCGGTCCGTAGCGAGATGGATTCCATCTTAGCTAATGGGACATGGGAGATCATTGATCGTCCTTATGGTTGCCAACCACTGGGATGTAAGTGGGTGTTCAAAAGGAAGCTTAGGCCCGATGGTACTGTTGAGAAGTACAAGGCTAGGCTTGTGGCCAAGGGTGATACCCAAAAAGAAGAAGATGATTTCTTCAATACTTACTCACCTGTGGCTAGACTGACAACCACTTGAGTGTTACTCGCTTTGGCTGCCTCGCATGGTCTTCTTGTTCATCAGATGGACGTTAAGACGGCTTTCCTTAACTGAGAGCTAGACGTGGAAATTTACATACAACAGCCAGATGGCTTTGTAGTAAATGGTCAGGAAAGAAAGGTGTGTAAGCTAGTGAAATCTTTGTATATCCTGAAACAAGCGCCTAAGCAATGGCATGAGAAGTTTAATACAACTTTGACATCTGCTGGCTTTGTTGTCAACGAAGCCGACAAATGTGTATACTATCGCTATGGTGGGGGCGAAGGAGTAATACTGTGTCTGTATGTCGATGACATATTGATATTTGAGACCCACTTAGAAGTCATTGAGGAGGTCAAGGCTTTTCTATCTCATAACTTTGAGATGAAGGACCTGGGCGTGGCTGATGTTATCTTGAACATCAAGCTACTGCGAGATACTGAGGGTGGAATTACACTTTTGCAATCCCACTATGTTGAGAAGATTTTGAGCCGTTTTGGATATTCGCACTTCAAACCTTCTGCAACACCATATGATCCTAGCGTGCGGACTCGAAAGTTCGAAGGCACGGCTGTAGATCAATTGAGATATTCTAAAGTGGTTGGTTCACTGATGTACCTAGCTTGTGCTACTCATCCTGACATCTCATTTGTTGTGTGCAAACTCAGCCAGTTTGTTTCCAATCCAGGAGATGTGCATTGGCATGCTGTTGAACGAGTCATGTGCTATTTGCAAGGACTGTGAGCTATGGAATTCACAATTCTGGGTACCCGACGGTACTTGAGGGGTATAGTGAATCGAATTGGATATCTGATGCTGATGAGATGAAATTCAAACGTGGATATATCTTCACACTTGGTGGTGGTGCTGTTTCCTGGAAGTCTTGCAAGCAGACGATCTTAACGAGATCGACTATGGAAGCAGAACTCACAGCATTAGACACATCATGCATCGAAGCAGAATGGCTTCGAGAGCTTTTGATGGATTTGCCGGTGGTTGATAAACCAGTCCGGGTTGTCCTTATGAACTGTGACAATCAAACCGTGCTTGCCAAGGCTAAGAGTTCAAAGGACAACATGAAATCCACAAAGCACATAAGAAGAAGATTAAAATCTGTCAGAAAATCAAGAAACTCTGGATTGATAGAGTTGGATTATATCCAGACGGCTAAGAATCTGGCAGACCCTTTTACGAAAGGGCTATCACAGATTGTGATAGAAAATGCATCGAGGGAGATGGGTATGAGACCCACGTAAGTTCCCATTGGGGTAACCCAACCTATGTGATCGGAGATCCCGTGAATTAGGACCTGGGAAAACAATCCAACGGTCAACTGAGGAGAGTATACTTAATTAACCCACTCCGTTGGAGATGCATAATACTCTCAATTATGTAAGGCAGGCTGACTTTTGTCTTAATGTGTTCCAAAGCTTATGTAAGCAAGATGCTAACCTACAGAGCATTATCTGGAGAAACACACCTATGTGAGCCCGACTGCTGGTCACAGTCTATGAGATTGGGTGATCTATAGGAAGCTCATGAGAAGGTACGGAGTATGACTAATAAGCTCCACCCGTGGGTTTTAGCCTTCGGCAGCCACGTATCAGCTGGCAATAGGCGAAACTTCTGCATGCCAAACTGACATTTCAAGCAAGGTTGTCAGAATCACGATTTTGAATCGGATCTTCGATGGCAGGATCGCAAATCGTAGAATCTTCACTATCAGGATCGTAGAAACGTAGATTCTAAGAACTAAAATCGTAGAATCATAGAGGTTAGTTTGGATCGTAAAGTCGTAGAATCGTATAACAGAATCTTGATTCTGACAACCTTGATTTCAAGGCTTAGTCCATTGTTCAGCTGTGAAGAAGTCTAATCCTATTGCTCTAGGTGAAAGTTGAACTTAACTGTCTCCACTGAAAATTGTGATATATCAAACATTGTTTGGAACAGTTGACAAACTTATGTGCCTCGAGATCTGGTGAGGGATTGATGGATTATGGATGGGCTTAGGCCCATATAAGACAATAATCCATGGTTAATCTCTAAGGCCCATTATTGTGTGCGGCAAGTGGTGGGAAGTGTGGGAAGTTTAGTACCATACTGCTACAGTAAGAAGAGTGAGACCTCTTTATAAGGGTTGCTCCACCACTTGCTATTGGGAGCTTGGGAATAGGAGTTGTACATGCGCACTCCTCCTCCGCCGCCCTCCTCGCCTCACCTCGCCTCGTCATGACGCTCGCGCGCCGCGGGCTGCGGGATGAGCCGAGCCCAAGCTTATTTTTGCCGGTCAAGAATGTTAATTAATCTTGTATTAATTAACGAGTCGCTTATGGAAGTGCCATTGTTCAACATGTTGGACCGTGGGCTGTTCGCGGACTCGGTCGTGGGCCTGAGCCCAGGCCCATCTACCCGACGTCCTATACAAGAAGGCGCTGGCTAGTGGAGTGAACCCTAACTCAGTTCACTCACTCCCTCTTGCACAACCCTAGCCGTCATCTATTGTTCCTCTCATTGTGCTACTTCCGGTGATCCCATCCCGACGACCGCGTGTATGGTTGATTGGGAGAGCAGGTGCCTCCGGAACCCTGTCGTTCGAGATCCTGCCCGGGAGAATGGCAATAAGGTTTTTGGGGAGCGTCTCGATGCGACTGCTCCCGATCCGTCCCCGTCTCCGTCCGCCCTTGCTTCCTTTACTTCCCATGCATCGACTCTATGGCTGACGACGAAGCTGCCAAGAAGAAGGCCTCGGCCGATGCCGAGGTTGTCGTTGCCGCCACCGCGTTGGCCTGGCCAACCGAAGGGTATGACTCGTTCATCCCCTATTTGCTTGTTCATGTGTTGGCCGTATATATGTTGTTCATAGATGTTTTGGTTCTATGTACTATACGTGCTCACATGCTTCGGTATCAGTAAGAGATGCATACTGTATTTGCCATGTTTACTGTTTACTCGTGGTTTAGATTAGTCAAGAAAATCCTAATATTTCCAACAGGCCAGCCCTACTTTGAATTAACAAATTCATTCATCAACCGGCCAGGATTACACCCGATACCACTTCCAAAGCAATAAAAGATAACAAAAAAGGCTAGAAGATACATGGTACTATGCAAACACTTCTTCCAAACAACAAGCATAGATAAGAAAAGGGTTTATTTACGGCTCATCTAGATGTGACATAGTTGTCTTTTAGTTTAACTTGTGTTCTTTCGACATCATTGGCTGGGCTTTTTCTAGGGGACAAACCAAAGGTGATGTGTACTGATAATATGCTTGTAAAGGATTCAATAGTGATGTGTTGTTAGTGGCAATTTAATTTATGTTACCCAAGTACTAAATTTAAGCAAAACCAAGATTATTTTCTACAATGTCAACGGTATCTATCCTATGGGTTATTGTTCTACAAAAAAGGCATACCAAATGCACGTGTTGTGTACAAAACTAGCGGGGTTACCCGCGCATTTGCGCGGCTAGATCTCCTATCTTGTTAGGTGTTTTCTACCTTGGTCTTTCCCCTGCATGAGTATTTATATAAAAGAATTTGTTGTTGAAAATTTGGTTATCTACAACAAAAGCTTATAAGAGACAGGGCCTATATATGTCCAGCAATGCCAAGCGATAGGCTTTGGTACTAATCTATAGTTTTCAGTGTTCGGCCTTTTTTCATCCATTTTCATTTATCTTTCCACCTAATATATTTTGGGGATTCTCACCAAGAAAAATCTGAAGATTCAAGATTTGTAACCATATCTCAACACCGTCCATGTAGTGTTTGTATGTCTTGTTAGCAGATTGCCGTATATCCAGTTATCAATATATGTTCTTCCACGTGTTCTCATCATAGAGTGAATATCTACATGACTTCTCACTATAAACGGATGTAGTCAGTGAATGCGGAAAAAAAATTCTAAAACATTCTCTCACTTGGGCTCGCCGAGCTTCTCACCTCGGATGGTGCCATTCATTTCAATGCAAGTGTTTAAGGAAATTGAAACTATTTATTTCATATTTGACATGCATGAGTTTTGTAATATAACATTCTCTATGATTCAATCAATAATAGATATATTTGGCATTGTTTTCTCTACTGATATTTATTGTTGTTAAAGTCACTGGTGTGTGTTCGCAGATGACTAATGGCACTAAAGTTTGTGTCGTACAACATGTCTCCATTTCATCAGTAATTAAATGCCTAAATTTCATGTCCTATTTTGCTATCTGTCGCACCACTATCTATCTTGCAATTACCATTCTAGATAGCACAGTATCATGTACGTCCATCTTCTATGCATGCTTCTAGATGCTTGTGGCAATGTCCTCTCACCCTAACTATTTATGTTGCAGTCCAAGTGACTGTTGGTTAAAAAAGGTATTAAATTATGTCCTATCGAAATTTGTCATAGATTCTTTTCTTCGTTCTTGTTGTTCTGCTAAACTTATATTATTCTAGACTGTATTCGGACTATAATTTATTTGAGTTTTTAATTTCATGTTCATACGCATGCGTCTTAATTTAAGAACTATGGTTCAATTTTATATAACAGAACTATACTTAATAATTAGATAATATTTATTTAATTTCATGTTCAACTTTGTGGGCTAAATTTTATATTTAAGCCCTATAGCTGAATTTTTCTATTTATTATAAATATATTTGATATTTTAGTTACTATTTATTATATGCAACTCACATATAAATCAATTTGAACTCTTAGTGACTTTGTGTATCAAAGAAGAGACATGTCTAGTATTTTTATTATGAAAACCCCCAAAAAAATATCAACCATGATTAGTTGTATTTGATGTCTGTTTTTTGGATTTTGCAGTACAATTTTTCTTTATCTTTTTAGCGGTAACTATTTTTCTTTATTGGATGGCCGTTTGCCTGGGAACATACTGGGCAAATTCTGCTTGTGCATGTACGTGTGCTATGTGTATGGGGGCTAGGCTTTGTAGTACATATTTTCTTGTAGGTAAGAAGATTTACATGTTGTTTTTTCCATCCAGAAACCTTCTTGCAACTTTTCTTTTCTAATGTGCATGGTCTAGTTTTGTAACGTGTCCAAACTGAACTCTGCTTGTATGTGTCATCTGTGCTTGATTATTTATTCCGTATAGGCCTTTCCATAGTTTTTTTTGGAAGGTTTTTTTAATATGTATGTATCCATGCACGTCAGACGTATCAATGATGGTCGTGTATATAGTTTTATTTTTTGAACGCTACATGCTCTTTATTCTCTTTTTTCTGTTGCCCATGCGTTTTACTCTTCTCTTATCCAATCTGATGCAGCGTGACAAAGTGGGCTGATTGATTCAAGTGAGTATGTGCCGGCTGGCATATGTAGCCTGGCGTATGGGAATTGGACTGCTACCCATCGTTTTGTTTATTTTTAAATCAACTCATCGCTTTGCTTGGCAGTCAGGAAACGTACGGGATATGGAGATGTGGATACGTGATTACTTATTTCTAGCAAATCACAACCGTTCTTTTAAGCCTTTTTCTATTGTGTTATATCTAAACCGTTCGTTTTCTATCGTTTTAATAGATAATAGTTCGGGGAAGATAGAAGATAGAAGATAGATAGATAGATAGAAGATAGATAGATAGATAGAAGATAGATAGATAGATAGATAGATAGATATAAAAATGTAAATTAAAAATATTCATGAAACGAAAAAAGTTTGCGAATTTAAAAATTGTTCGGGGAAGTAAAAGAAGCTTAAAAATTTAATGTTTACAGCACATTTACAGAAGATTCATCTTCCATTTTAAAATTGTTCAAGATTATTTAAAAAATGTGTATCACTTGTTTTGAAATACCGTTCAACTTATATTTTAAAATGTTCAGTGAGTATTTAAACAAATGTTCATCGCACGTTTAGGAATTTTCAATGCTATTTGTCACATACATTTAAAATGTTCATCGTGCATTTAAAAATTATTTGAAAAGTGTACTTTGCTTATTTGAAAATATTTTACTTATATTTATAAATTTTTGACATGTATTTAAAATTATATTAATCATTCATTTAAATATGTTCTTGTTGAAAAAGGACAAGAAAATGAAAAAGGATTTTTGAAAAATAGAAAAAGGAAATAGAAGTAAAGAGATAGTAAAAATTGTGCTAACTATTGAAAAATGTACAACTCATTTCCAACAAAAGTACCAACGAGTGAAATGGTGTTGGTAATTCACAAATAACAACACATTAGCGTTATCAATCAAAACTATATTTTTGCAGGCCCGTCCATAAAAATGAAAAACAACAATTAATTTCAATACATGTCACGGGCGAACATGCAACTGGTTCAAGTTGCAGTAAATTGTGTGTCCAAGGTGGACATGCAACTGGTTTGCGGTCGGCGACAAGTTGTGTGTCAAGGGTGAACATGCAACTGGTTCGGTTCATTCACAAGTTGTGTGTCGAGGGTGGACAAATGAATTTGGTCGGGCAAGTTTTGTGTTGATAGTGGACGTGCCACTCGATCTGTTCTAGAAAAAGTGTGTGTCGAGGAAGGACATGTAACTAGGACTGGTAAGGGCAAGTTGCATGTCTAGGGTGAACATGCAACTGGGTCGGGTCGGGGTCGAGGGAAAATTGATTGTCATTGGTGGACATGCAACTGGGACGGGGCGAGTTGCCTAACGGAGGAGGGTAAGCAACTAGAGTGTGGTTGATGGCAACTTGTGTGTCAACGGTGAACATGTAACTGGGTTTAGAAAGTTGCATTCACGGTGAAAAAAACAATTGTAGTCCGGGTAACACTAGATGTTTTGTGTGTAGTGCCATACATGCAATTTCCCTTCAACAACACCAACTCTGCAACCCGTACCTAACCATCCCCTCCCCCAAGTTATAGTAGTGTCAAAGGCATGCAATTGCTGTCAGGGCCAACACTTGGACTTGTGAGTCGATGATGGACTTGCAACTAAGGCATAAAAAGGGCCAGACCCCAATTGAGCCCAATTATGAGTCAATGGTGGACTTGCATGAAGGAAATATGCCCTAGAGGCAATAATAAAGTTGTTATTATATTTTCTTATATCATGATAAATGTTTATTATTCATGCTAGAATTGTATTAACCGGAAACTTAGTGCATGTGTGGATACATAGACAAACAGAGTGTCACTAGTATGCCTCTACTTGACTAGCTCGTTGAATCAAAGATGGTTAAGTTTCCTAGCCATAGACATGAATTGTCATTTGATTAACGGGATCACATCATTAGAGAATGATGTGATTGACTTGACCCATTTCGTTAGCTTAGCATTTGATCGTTTAGTATATTGCTATTGCTTTCTTCATGACTTATACATGTTCCTATGACTATGAGATTATGCAACTCCCGAATACCGGAGGAACACTTTGTGTGCTACCAAACGTCACAACATAACTGGGTGATTATAAAGGTGCTCTACAGGTGTCTCCGATGGTACTTGTTGAGTTGGCATAGATCAAGATTAGGATTTGTCACTCCGATTGTCGGAGAGGTATCTCTGGGCCCTCTCGGTAATGCACATCACTATAACCTTGCAAGCAATGTAACTAATGAGTTAGTTGGGGGATGATGCATTACGGAACGAGTAAAGAGACTTGCCGGTAACAAGATTGAACTAGGTATTGAGATACCGACGATCGAATCTCGGGCAAGTAACATACGATGACAAAGGGAACAACGTATGTTGCGGTTTGACCGATAAAGATCTTCGTAGAATATGTAGTAGCCAATATGAGCATCCAGGTTCCGTTGTTGGTTATTAAACGGAGATGAGTCTAGGTCATGTCTACATAGTTCTCGAACCCATAGGGTCCGCACGCTTAACGTTCGGTGACGATCGGTTTTATGAGTTTATGTGTTTTGATGTACCGAAGGTTGTTCGGAGTCCCGGATGAGATCAGGGATGATACGTCTCCAACGTATCTATAATTTATGAAGTATTCATGCTATTATATTATGTGTTTTGGATGTTTATGGGCTTTTTAATCCACTTTTATATTACTTTTGGGACTAACCTATTGACCCAGAGCCCAGTGCCAGTTCCTGTTTTTTTCCCTTGTTGCAGTGTTTCGAAGAAAAGTAATATCAAACGGAGTTGAAACGGAATGAAACCAACTGGAGAAGTTATTTTCGGAAGGAAAGCTACTGGATAAACTTGGAGTGCACGTCAGTAAAGAAACGAGTGAGCCACGAGGTAGGGGGGCGCGCCCTCCACCCTCGTGGGCCCCTCGTGGCTCCCCTGACGTACTTCTTTCACCTATATATACCCATATACCCTAAAACGATCGGGGAACATAATAGATCGGGAGTTCCGCCGCCGCAAGCCTCTGTAGCCACCAAAAGTCAATCGGGACCCTGTTCCGGCACCCTGCCGGAGGGGGGAACCCTCACCGGTGGCCATCTTCATCATCCCGGCGCTCTCCATGACGAGGAGGGAGTAGTTCACCCTCGGGGCTGAGGGTATGTACCAGTAGCTATGTGTTTGATCTCTCTCTCTCTCTCTCTCTCGTGTTCTTGATTTGGCACGATCTTGATGTATCGCGAGCTTTGCTATTATAGTTGGATCTTATGTTTCTTCTCCCCTCTACTCTCTTGTAATGGATTGAGTTTTCCCTTTGAAGTAATCTTATCGGATTGAGTCTTTAATGATTTGAGAACACTTGATGTATGTCTTGCCGTGCGTATCTGTGGTGACAATGGGATATCACGTGATTCACTTGACGTATGTTTTGGTGATCAACTTGCGGGTTCCGCCCATGAACCTATGCATAGGGGTTGGCACACGTTTTCGTCTTGATTCTCCGGTAGAAACTTTTTGGCACTCTTTGAGGTTCTATGTGTTGGTTGAATAGATGAATCTGAGATTGTGTGATGCATATCGTATAATCATACCCATGGATACTTGAGGTGACATTGGGTATCTAGGTGACATTAGGGTTTTGGTTGATTTGTGTCTTAAGGTGTTATTCTAGTACGAACTCTAGGGCTGTTTGTGACACTTATAGGAATAGCCCAACGGATTGATTGGAAAGAATAACTTTGAGGTGGTTTCAGAGCCTACCATAATCTCTTCGTTTGTTCTCCGCTATTAGTGACTTTGGAGTGACTCTTTGTTGCATGTTGAGGGATAGTTATATGATCCAATTATGTTATTATTGTTGAGAGAACTTGCACTAGTGAAAGTATGAACCCTAGGCCTTGTTTCCTAGCATTGCAATACCGCTTACGCTCACCTTTACCACTTGTTACCTTGCTGTTTTATAAATTCAGATTACAAAAACCTATATCTATCATCCATATTGCACTTGTATCACCATCTCTTCGCCGAACTAGTGCACCTATACAATTTACCATTGTATTGGGTGTGTTGGGGACACAAGAGACTCTTTGTTATTTGGTTCGTGGTTGCTTGAGAGAGACCATCTTCATCCTACACCTCCCACGGATTGATAAACCTTAGGTCATCCACTTGAGGGAAATTTGCTGCTGTCCTACAAACCTCTGCACTTGGAGGCCCAACAACGTCTACAATAAGAAGGTTGTGTAGTAGACATCAAGGGACATTTCGAGGAGTCTCGAAATGTTCGTGACGTAAAGATCGATATATTGGAAGGCTATATTCGAACATCGGAAAGGTTCTGAGTGGTTCGGGTATTTATCGGAGTACGTTACGGGAATTCGCCGGGGAGTATATGGGCCTTATTGGGCTTTAGGGGAGAGAGAGAGGGGTTGCCTAGGGCAGGCCGCGTGCCCCCCAAGGCCTAGTCCGAATTGGACTAGGGGGAGGGGCGGCGCCCCCTCCTTCCTTCTCTTCTCTCTTCCCTTCCTTCTCTCCTACTCCTACTACTTGGAAAGGGGGAATCCTACTCCCGGTGGGAGTAGGACTCCCAGGCGCCATAGTAGAGGGCCGCCCTCCTCCTCCACTCCTTTATATACGGGGAGGGGCACCCCATAGACACACAAGTTGATCATTGATCTCTTAGCCGCAGCGGTGCCCCTCCACCATAATCCACCTCGGTCATATCGTCATAGTGCTTAGGCGAAGCCCTGCGTCAGTAGCTTCATCATCGCCGTCATCACGCCGTCGTGCTGACGAAGCTCTCCCTCGAAGCTCTACTGGATCGTGAGTTCGTGGGATGTCACCGAGCTGAACGTGTGCAGATCGCGGAGGTGTCGTACGTTCGGTACTAGGATCGGTCGATCGTGAAGACATACGACTACATCAACCGCGTTGTCATAACGCTTCCGCTTTCGGTCTACGAGGGTACGTGGACAACACTCTCCCCTCTCGTTGCTATGCATCACCGTGATCTTGCGTGTGCATAGGAATTTTTTTGAAATTACTACGTTCCCCAACAGTGGCATCCGAGCCAGGTTTATGCGTAGATGTTATATGCACGAGTAGAACACAAGTGAATTGTGGGTGATAATAGTCATACTGCTTACCAGCATGTCATACTTTGATTCAGCGGTATTGTTGGATGAAGCGTCCCGGACCAACATTACGCGTACACTTACGCGAGACTGGTTCTACCGGCGTGTTTCACATACAGGTGGCTGGCGGGTGTCAGTTTCTCCAACTTTAGTTGAATCGAGTGTGGCTACGCCCGGTCCTTGTTGAAGGTTAAAACATCACATACTTGACGAAAAATTGTTGTGGTTTTGATGTGTAGGTAAGAACGGTTCTTGCTCAGCCCGTAGCAGCCACGTAAAACTTGCAACAACAAAGTAGAGCACATCTAACTTTTTTTGCATGACATGTTGTGATGTGATATGGTCAAGACATGATGCTAAATTTTATTGTATGAGATGATCATGTTTTGTAACGGAGTTATCGGCAACTGGCAGGAGCCATATGGTTGTCGCTTTATTCTATGAAATGCAATCGCCATGTAATTGCTTTACTTTGTTACAAGCGGTAGCGATAGTCATAGAAGCAATAGTTGGCGAGACGACAATGATGCTACGATGGAGATCAAGGTGTCGCGCCGGTGACAATGGTGATCATGACGGTGCTTTGGAGATGGAGATCAAAGGCACAAGATGATGATGGCCATATCATATCACTTATATTGATTGCATGTGATGTTTATCCTTTAAGCATCTTATTTTTCTTAGTTCGGCGGTAGCATTATAATATGATATCTCACTAAATTTCAAGGTACAAGTGTTCTTCCTGAGTATGCACCGTTGCGAAAGTTCGTCGTGCTGAGACACCACATGATGATCGGGTGTGATAAGCTCTACATTCACATACAACGGGTGCCAACTAGTTTTGCACACACAGAATACTCGGGTTAAACTTGACGAGCCTAGCATATGCAGATATGGCCTAAGAACACTGGAGAACGAAAGGTCGAGCGTGAATCATATAGAAGATATGATCAACATAGTGATGTTCACCATTGAAAACTACTCCATCTCACGTGATGATCGGACATGGTTTAGTTGATATGGATCACGTGATCACTTAGATGATTAGAGGGATGTCTATCTAAGTGGGAGTTCTTAAGTAACATGATTAATTGAACTTTAATTTATCATGAACTTAGTCCTAGTAGTATTAACATATCTATGTTGTAGATCAATAGCTCGCGTTTAGCTCCCCTGTTTTATTTTTGATATGTTCCTAGAGAAAACTAAGTTGAAAGATGTTAGTAGCAATGATGCGGATTGGATCCGTGATCTGAGGATTATCCTCATTGCTGCACAGAAGAATTATGTCCTTTATGCACCGCTAGGTGATGATCGATTATGGAGCGGATGCGCACATTATGAACGTTTCGCAAGCTCGATATGATTACTACTTGATAGTTTAGTGCACCATGCTTTATGGCTTAGAATCGGGGCTTCAAAGACGTTTTTGAAACGCCACGGAGCACATGATATGTTCCAAGAGTTAAAATTAGTATTTCGGACTCATGCCCATGTCGAAAGGTATGAGACCTTTGACAAGTACTTTGCCTACAAAATGGAGGAGAATAGCTCAGCTAGTGAGCATGTGCTCAGAATGTCTGAGTACTACAATCACTTGAATCAAGTAGGAGTTAATCTTCCAGATAAGATAGTGATTGACAAAGTTCTCTAGTCACTATCGCCAAGTTACTAGAACTTCGTGATGAACTATAATATGCAAGGAATAACGGAAACAATTCCCAAGCTCTTCGTGATGCTGAAATCAACGAAGGTAGAAATCAAGAAAAGCATCAAGTGTTGATGGTTGACAAGACCACTAGTTTCAAGAAAAGGGCAAAGGGAAGAAGGGGAACTTCAAAAAGAACGACAAGCAAGTTGCTGCTCAAGTGAAGAAGCCCAAGTCTGGACCTAAGCCTGAGACTAAGTGCTTCTACTGCAAAGGGACTGGTCACTGGAAGCGGAACTGCCCCAAGTATTTGGCGGATCAGAAGGACGGCAAAGTGAACAAAGGTATATTTGATATACTTCTTATTGATGTGTACTTTACTAGTGTTTATAGCAACCCCTTAGTATTTTATACTAGTTCAGTTGCTAAGATTAGTAAGTCGAAACGGGAGTTGCAGAATGAACATAAACTAGTTAAGGGTGAAGTGATGATGATGTGTTGGAAGTGGTTCCAAGATTGATATGATCATCATCGCACACTCCCTATACTTTCGGGATTAGTGTTGAACCTAAATAAATGTTATTTGGTGTTTGCGTTGAGCATGACTATGATTTGATCATGTTTATTACAATACGGTTATTCATTTAAGTCAAAGAATAATTGTTATTCTGTTTACGTGAATAAAACCTTCTGTGGTCATACACCCAAGGTGCATGGTTTATTGAATCTCGATCGTAGTGATACACATATTCATAATATTGATGCCAAAAGATGCAAAGTTAATAATGATAGTGTAACTTATTTGTGGCACTGCCGTTTAGGTCATATTGGTGTAAAGCGCATGAAGAAACTCCATACTGATGGGTTTTTGGAATCACTTGATTATGAATCACTTGATGCTTGCGAACCATGCCTCGTGGGCAAGATGACTAAGACTCCGTTTTCCGGAAACAATGGAGCGAGCAACTAACTTATTGGAAATAATACATACTGATGTATACGGTCCGATGAGTGTTGAGGCTCGCGGCGGGTATCGTTATTTTCTGACCTTCACAGATGATTTGAGCAGATATGGGTATATCTACTTGATGAAACATAAGTCTGAAACATTTGAAAAGTTCAAAGAATTTCAGAGTGAAGTGGAAAATCATCGTAACAAGAAAATAAAGTTTCTATGATCTGATCACGGAGACGAATATTTGATTTACGAGTTTGGTCTTCATTTGAAACAATGCGGAATAGTTTTGCAACTCACGCCACCTGGAACACCACAGCGTAATGGTGTGTCCGAACGTCATAACCATACTTTATTAGATATGGTGCGATCTATGATGTCTCTTACCGATTTACCACTATCGTTTTGGGGTTATGCATTAGAGACAGCTGCATTCATGTTAAATAGGGCACCATCTAAATCCGTTGAGATGACACCATATGAACTGTGGTTTGGCAAGAAACCAAAGTTGTCGTTTTTAAAGTTTGGGACTGCGATGCTTATGTGAAAAAGCTTCAACCTAATAAGCTCGAACCCAAATTGGAGAAATGTGTCTTCATAGGATACTCAAAGGAGACTGTTGGGTACACCTTCTATCACAGATCCGAAGGCAAGATATTCGTTGCTAAGAATGGATCCTTTCTAGAGAAGGAGTTTCTCTCGAAAGAAGTGAGTGGGAGAGGAAAGTAGAACTTGATGAGGTAATTGTACCTTCTCCCGAACTAGAAAGTAGTTAATCACATAAATCAGTTCCAGTGATTCCTACACCAATTAGTGAGGAAGCTAATGATTATGATCGTGAAACTTCTGATCAAGTTACTACGAACCTCATAGGTCAACCAGAGTAAGATCCGCACCTGAGTAGTATGGTAATCCTGTTCTGGAGGTCATGTTACTTGATCATGACGAACCTACGAACTATGAGGAAGCAATGATGAGCCCAAATTCCACGAAATGGCTTAAGGCCATGAAATCTGAGATGGGATCCATGTATGAGAACAAAGTATGGACTTTGATTGACTTTCTCGTTGATCGCAAGCCATTGAGAATAAATGGATCTTCAAGATAAAGACGAACACTGATAGTAGTGTTACTATCTACAAAGCTCGAATTGTCAAAAAAGTTTTTCGACAAGTTCAAGGTGTTGACTACGATAAGATTTTCTCACTCGTAGCGATGCTTAAGTCTGTCCGAATCATGTTAGCAATTGCCACATTTTATGAAACATGGCAAATGGATGTCAAAACTACATTCCTTAACGGATATCTTAAAGAAGAATCGTATATGATACAACAAGAAGGTTTTGTTGATCCAAAAGGTGCTAACAAAGTTTGCAAGCTCCAGTAATCCATTATGGACTGGTGCAAGCCTCTCGGAGTTGGAATATACGCTTAGATAATGTGATCAAAGCATATGGTTTTATACAGACTTTTAGAGACATACGACTACATCAACCGTGTTGTCATAACGCTTTGATAATGTGATCGCGGAGGTGCCGTACGTTCGGTACTAGGATCGGTCGGTCGTGAAGACATACGACTACATCAACCGTGTTGTCATAACGCTTCTGCTTTCGGTCTACGGGGGTACGTGAACAACACTCTCTCCTCTCGTTGTTATCTCCTCTCGTTGTTATGCATCACCATATCTTGCGTGTTCATAGGATTTTTTTTGAAATTACTACGTTCCCCAACATTGCAATCGCGGCACAAAACAATATTGGGCCCTGATGGAAGTCAACGGTGGCCTTGCAACTGGGGAAATAAGGTTCTGGCCGAGTTGCAAGTTTTTTTAGTCAGGCCGAGTTGCAAGTTGGGATTGAATTTTCAACCAAGGAAAAAAGGGTCGGGCCCGGATTGAGCCCAGTTGCGAGTTGATGATAGGTTTACAAATGAGGCAAAAAAAGGTCAGGCTGAGTTGTAAGTCGAGGATGAACTTGCAACTCAGATAGAAAAAAGAGCCATGGCCCAGTTGTAATTGAGAGTGAGTTTGCACCTAAAGAAAAAATGGGTCGGGCCTAGATCTAGCCCATTTGCGAGTCTATGGTGGACTTGCAACTGGGATAAAAAACGTTCGGACCGAGTTGCAAGTCGAGGGCAAGTCGAGGCCCTCGACTTGCAACTAACACAGATAAAAAGGTTGAGCCCAAATCGAGCCAATTTGCTAATCAATGGTGGATTTGCAACTAGGACATAAATACTTTGGGAGAATTCCTATAGGATGCTCTTTGCATCAAGTTGTTGGGGCTTCGCACAGAGCATCCAGTTGGCAAGCTTTGTGGGCCGTTTTCTATTTCGACTGTAGCGATAGGATGCAATCTAATACTGGTTCCAAAAAAAGGTGGCCTCGTGGGTATTGATTCCAGGATCTCATCCTGAGAGAGAAGGCGATACAACCGGCTAAGCCAGCGAGCTTTAGTGATTATAAGACAAGACAACTATTAAGAACCAAACCTCGACGCAGATTCAAAAAAAATCTAATTAGGACCGCAAATTTTTATAAGGCAGTGCAAATCATTAAATGCTGAAATGCATTTTCTAAAAATCATTAACACATTTTTGAAATGGGAACATAATTTGTAATTCCAATTTTTTCTGGAAAAGGCAACATTTTTTGAAACTCCTAAAAATAGGAAACATCAACATTTAATTTTTTTTGAAACGGGAACGTTGTTTTCAGTTACGAATACTTTCTAACTAAACATCCGAACAACTTTTGAAAAACACAAACAAAATTTCAAAACGCGAACATTTTTAGAAATTTGCGAACAATTTTTGAAACACTTGCAAAATTGGAAAAAATGAACATTTTTTAAAATTTGTGAACTAAGTAATTTTGAAAGCATGAATAATTTTTTAAAAGCTGTGAACATTTTGAAGAAGAACATATTGAACAAAACTTTAAAATGATCATTTTTTTGACAATTGCGAACAATTTTTGAAATGTGAACATTTTCTGAACTCCTAAGAAATGGACATTTTGCGAACAATTTTTTAAACATGAACATTTTATTAGAATTTATATACATTTTTTTATAATGGGTGATGTTTTTGAAATCCAGAACATTTTTTGAAAATCATGGGCATTTTTTGGATTTATGAACAAAACAATAAAATACGAAAAAAATAAAAAAAATAAAATTAAAGTTGAAGAAATAAAAGTAGAATTGTAAATAAAAATCAAAATGAAAGGAAAGAAAAGAAAAAATGATATATAAACAAAAGAAGAATAAATAGAAAAGGGAAAAAGGAGAGAAAAGAAAAGAACAGGAAAAAAGAAAAAAAGAAAACAAAAAAATAGAATAAGGAAAAAAACCGGTATAGGAACCTTCTAGAAGTTTTGCAAATCTAGAAAAAACCGGCTGGGAACCTCTAGAAGGTTCCCAAAATTGGGGACGTTTAAACGCTTAAATGGGTCGGGCCAAAGGTGGACTTGCAACTAGGACAACAAAAAGAGTGACTTTGCAACTAAAGGAAAAAAGGGTCGGGCACAGTTGCAAGTCGAGGGTGACTTTCCAACTAAGGGCAAAAACAAATTTAGACCCAGATCGGGTCGGAAATCGAGTCGATGGTGGACTTGCAACTGAGGCAAGAAAGTGTCAGGTCTAGTTGCAAGTCGAGTGTGGACTTAAAACTAGGATAAAAGAGCCAGGGCGCAGTTGCAAGTTGACTATGACTTTGCAACTAAGTTCAAAATAATGGGTCAAGGTCAGATCAAGCCGAGTTGTAAGTCGATGGTGGACTTGCAACTGAGACAAAATAAGTCCGATCCCTGTTGCGAGTTGAGTGCAGACTTGCAACTAGGAAAAACTTTGGGCCTAGTTCGACTCGAGGGTGGTCTTGCTACCGAAGTAGGAAAAAAGGCCGAGCACAAATCGAGCCTAGTTGCGAGTCAATGGTGGACCTGCAATTAGAACAAAAAACTTTGGGCACCGTTACGAGCCAAGGGTGAACTTGCAACTAGCACAAAAAGTGACTTTGTAACTAATAAAGCAAAAAAGGGTCATGTCAAGTTGCAAGTTGAGGGTGACTTTGCAAATAAAGGCAAAAAAGGGCAAGCCCCATATCGAGCCCAGTTGCAAGCTAATGGTGGGCCTGTAACTGGAAAAGAAAAACTTTGGGCCCAATTTGACTCAAGAGTGGACTTGCTAGGTGGGAAAAAGGGCCGAGCCTAGATCGAGTCGAGGGTAGACTTGACACAGACATTTAAAAAAACTAAAACGTCAGTCTAATTTGACCATATTGCCAAATGCCCGCACACATGTTAGTTGGATGTGCTCACACAACAATGCACTAATGGAGGAAGTGAGAAAAGCAAGCGACACACCATTAATAAAAACCTTGACACTGTCAATTTTAGAATGTGCATGCAACCCACATAAAACAAAAATCTAGTCCCAAATGAAATCACAATACATGCAGCAGATATGGGCTAACGCAGGCCCTTGCGTGCAACGCAGAAAACGATGGCCCAGCAAGGGTCACATGACGTGGCTTGAGTCTACGTCGGTACTTGCCCAAAGAGGAAGGGATGATGCAGCACAACTACGGTAAGTATTTTTCTCAGTTATGAAACCAAGGTTATCAATCCAGTAGGATAACCAAATAACACAATGTAAATGGTACTTGCACATAAAGAACAAATACTTGCAACCCGACGCGTAAGAGGGGTTGTCAATCCCTCTACGGTAAAAAGATAGATTAAATTGTATGATATTGGATAAATAGATATAGTAAAAACATAAAATAAAATAAGTAAAGAAAAAATGCAGCAAGATATTTTTGGGTTTTTGGAATAATAGATCTGAAAATAATATGATAAAAGATAGACCTGGGGGCCGTAGATTTCACTAGTGGCTTCTCTCGAGAAAATAACATACGGTAGGTGAACAAAGTATGACGACCCCTGCTAGAAGAGCAAATAACTATGACGATATCCAAGGCAATGATCATGTATATAGGCATCACGTCTAAAATTAGTAGACTGACTCCTGCCTGCATCTACTACTATTACTCCACACATCGACCGTTATCCAGCATGCATCTAGTGTATTAATTTCATGGAGAACCGGAGTAATACAATAAGAATGATAACATGATGTAGACAAGATCTATTCATGTAAGAATAGACCCCATCTTTTTATCCTTAATAGCAACGATACATGTGTGTCTCGCTACCCCTTCTGTCACTGGGTGAGGAAACCGCAACTCCGAACCCATCACAAAGCACCTCTTCCCACTTCAAGAAAAATCAATCTAGTTGGGCAAACCAAACCAAAGTTTCGAGAAGAAATACGAGGCTATAACAATCATGCATATAAGGGATTAAAAAAAACTCAAATAATATTCATTGATAGATCTGATCATAAACTCGCACTTCATCGGATCCCAACAAACACACCGCAAAAAGACATTACAACAAATAGATCTCCAAGAACACCGAGGAGAACATTGTATTGAGAATCAAAAAGAGAGAAGAAGCCATCTAGCTACTGCCTACGGACCCGTAGGTCTATGGTGAACTACTCACGAATCATCGAAGGAGCACCAATGAGGATGATGAACCCCTCCGTGATCGTGTTCCCCTCCGGCAGAGTGCTGGAATAAGGCTCTAGATTAGATCTCGTGGTTCTAGAACGTGCGGCAGCTGGAATTGTGTTTCGATCGCTCTCCTAGGGTTTCTGAAATATCTGAGTATTTATAGAGCCGAGAGGCGGTGGAGGAGACCTCCATGGGCCCCACCACCCATCAGGGCGCGCCAAGGGCCTCTAGCGCGCCCAGGTGGATGGTCGGCCCCATGGGCCTCCCTCCGGTGCTTCCTTGGCTCCCAAGATGTCTTTTGGTCCAAAAAAGCTCCAAAACGTTTTGTGGCATTTGGACTTCGTTTGGTACTGATATTCTATGAAGTAAAAAACAAGCAAAAAACAGCAACTGGCACCGGGCACTACGTCAATAGGTTAGTCCCAAAAAAGATATAAATTTGCTATAAAATGAATATAAAACATCCAAGAATGATAATATAACAACATGGAACAATAAAAACTTATAGATACATTGGAGACGTATCAGCACAACACACGACCGAGAGCAACTAATTGAGGAGCTCTTGTTGGGGACCCTTCCCAAGGGTCACTTCGGGTGGGCTGAAAGGGCACCACTTGGCGTGCTCTCAGCCACCGGAACGTGTCGCGCTATGGGTGCTTCCTCCAGAATTTACTTTATTTTTATTTTTCCTCACGCATTTTTGGCTTTGTAGATGGTTTTTGGGGTTTTTTCGGCTACTCGGTTTTCCACCGGTCTTTCTTAGCATTTCGGCAAAAAAAAAGTTCGGAAACATTTTTCCCATAAAAATGCATTTTTTTCTTCCATGAGGGGCATGGTTTTGCTTTCGCGAGAGACATGGTTTTGCTTTCGGGAGAGGCACGGCCATACCTCTTTGGAAAAAAATTTGCTTCTTCGAGAGGCACAATATTGCTTTCGTGAGAGGCACAGTTTTGCTTCCGCGAGAGGCACGGCCTTGCCTCTCCGAAATGAAAAAACACATGTTTTTTTGCTTCCGTGAGAGGCAAAAAATGTGTTTTCTCTTTTTTTCGGTGAGAAGCACGGTTTTGCTTCCGCAAGAGGCACGAATTTGCCTCTGTGCGAGGCATGGCCGTGCCTCTTGGAAACGAAAAAAGACGTGTTTTCATTCTTTTTTTCTTTCACGGGGAGGCGTGTTTTGCTTCCGTGAGAGGCACGGACGTGCCTCTCGGAAATGGCTTTCGGAAAGGGAAAAAAGTGCTCCCGATGTGGTTTTTTTGTCCCTTTGTTTTCATAAAAAAAGTCCGTCAAAACCTATCAACAAGGGATCTAGTTTTAAAGATCTCAACACGAGGAATCTAATGGTGAAAACGGTTCGAGATTTGGATGCATGGCTTAAGAGATAAAACATTTTGAGTAAACGGACCTACGAAAAAAGGGAAAACTCCAAGGTTGCGAAAAGTAGCACACATGCAGCGTGCCACTTTTCGCAATCTGGGGAGGTGGAAGTGATCTTTGGAAGGAGTACTCCTCAATTAGTGATTTCGGGGGCAATGATATACGGTGCTTACTGCGCGCCCTAGTGAGGTAGCGTGCACCCCCTCGCGCGCCGGGCATTCTCGTGGGACATCACATTTTTTGTTTCTTTCTTTCCTTTTTCCTTTTTCGTTCTTTTCTTTTTTTCCTTGTTTTTTTCTTATCTTTTATGTTTTCCTTTTTCTTTCCTATTTTTTCATCTTTACTCTTTCACTTTTTTGGGGAATTTTCTATTGAAATTTGCCAAGATTATTTTGTTCATTGAATTCAAAATTGTTCATTGATGTAAAAAAAATGTTCAACAATTCAAAAAATATTCATCAAATTAATTTTTTTTTATTCATTAGATGTCAAAAATATTCATCAAAATGCAAAATTTGTTCACCGACCTATTAAAATGTTCATTAGAGTAAAAAAAATCATCGTTTTCAAGAAATGTTCATCAAATTCAAAATTTGTTTATCCATTTTTTTCAAAAATAAATTTTTGAATACAAATTGTGTTCATCAAGTTCAAAATGTTCATCGAATTCCAAATTTGTTCTTCAAGTTTAAAATTTGTTTATCATCAATAAAGAATGCTCATAATTATTTTCATCAAAATAAATAAATGTTCATTAAAATTAATTTTTTGAAGTCATAGACATTTTGTGAATTTAAGAACAGTTTTTGACAATTCAATACTCATAAGTTTTTAGAAATTCCAGAACCTTTTTGTAATCCCAAATTATTTTAACATAGAATAAAATAATAATAGGAAATAAAAACAAAAAGTGAAAACAAAAAAACAGGGAGCGTCTATCCCCGGCGCGCACCGCGCATATAGGAGGTTCCCGATAAATAGACAAGTGTCACGAAGGAAGCAGCCAATGCACGAGTTTCCCTCGAAAAACTAAAAACCAGCGACATGAGATTAAAAAGTTTGCATGGATTTTATAACAACTAGATTTTCTGATGGACAACTTAGATGAGAGTTAACTCGTTCCCATCTCATAGGAAATACAATAAGAAAAGCATATGCATAAGTGAAGCTTAATGATGAAGAAGCCCTCGACCATGAAGAACCACTGTGCAAAGGGAAAAGCCGAAACTTTGAGGCAAAGCAGGAGAAAGAGAACGACCATGTCGACTCGATGGGCTCGAGCCAGCATTGTGACAACCTCCCTCAACCCCAAAGGGGACTCCCAACCCTCTCACCCTACCAGAAGGGCGTCGATCCATCGAGAGAAGATGCTCCCACAGTAGGAGGGTGTACAGCGAAGCCAAAGCCTTCCAGAAGGTCAACCTGGGAAACTCCTCTGCATCACGAGCACATCGAAGTAGGGCAACACCTTTGTCCATTAATATGCACAAGAGGAGTAGCACCTGCAAGGAGAGACCGCCGGTGAAGAAGACACCTGCAGAGGAGGCGAGACAAAGATGTGAAGCTATAGCAAGACCACAATGGAGAGCATCGGGCTCACATTGCTCCTGGCTAACGGAAAAATGGGGGAGAGGACCACAACATCTTTCAGCGCGCCCAAGAAAGCAATTGTGGCCGCCAATGAAAGTTTCATGCTCATATTTAGGACTATATGGGTTAATATGATTATGTTTTAATCATTTAAATAAATTTCTAGCATAAAAATGAGTAATATGCTTTTGGATATTGAAATATATGCAAATGAGGTCTGAAAAGAATGAAACTTTGCATGATGTCATTATTAACCCCTATAGGGTGGGAGAAAATTGAGAGTGTTACGGGAAAAACTTGTTGCACTTCGTGTAGAAACTGAACAGTTTCTTGTGAAGCTTTAGGGTTTCGAAGAGAAACTGTCTGTTTTGAAGGAGAATTCTTATCTTTTTTCATAATTTTCACTTAAAAAAATTTCTATGTTGAATATACACCATTGAAAGTCACCTGCTCGTATTACTATTCTGGGTTAACATGATTCTTCTAAAGCATTAAATTAACTTCCAACCATAAAATGCGTATAATTCTTTTGAATATTGAAAATATGCAAATGAGGTCCGAAAAGAATGGAACTTGGTATGGTGTCATTATTTGACCCATATAGGGTGGGATAAAAATTTACGAGTGTTACTGGAAAAAGTTGATGCACTTCGTATAGAAACTGAACAGTCTCTCGCGAAGTATGAGGGTTTCGAAGGAAAAACATTCGGTTTGAAGGAAAAATCTTTTTTTTTAATTTCCCTTTAATACTTTTCTATATTGAATATACTCTCTCCTTCCCAAAATATAAGGCGTGCTTGACTTTGCACTTTTTTTCTTCTTAATTTCCCTTTAATACTTTTCTATATTGAATATGCTCTCTCCTTCCCAAAATCATGTATAAATGGTATATATCATCATATTTGTCTTGCAAAATAGTTTTATACTCCCTCCATCCTAAAATTAGTGTCTCAACTTTGTACTAACTCTAGTATAAAGTTGTACTAAGGTTGAGACATTTATTTTGAGACGGAGGGAGTAGTACATATCTTTATACTAACTCAGTAGACATACTAAGTGGAAATCATAGTCAAAGTTTTGCTCGAAGAGCATAAAAAGTCAATTGCGCCATATATTTTGGGAAGGAGGGAGTACTATTTTGGTGTTGTAAATGCCAAATGTACACTATTGCTCGGCGCAAATCAAACGTTATTAACTTTTAAGTTCAACTACCATGTTAACTTTTAAGTTCAACTACCCATTTGAAACACCTATGAATAATAGGTAGGAAGAGTTACATACGGGATTAGCTGGCAAATTTTGATTAGAGGGAAGGGAGGCCCACCCTGAAATTGAGGGGGAGAGATCGGTAAGAGTTGGACACATGATCACATTGGTCAATTTTCGTAGATTCCTTTCTTAGATGTAGGATTATTGTATACTTCTGGTCAGAACCTTCGTCCACTATTTTTTGTATGAGGGAAACTTTCGTCCAGCATTGACCAAAGCCTATTTGGCAAATCACCAAACAGTATGATAGCTTCCACCGGAAGCAAGTGAATTGCAGAAAACCACCACATTAGCGCATAGGTTTGTAGAAAACACTCTTTTATGAATTTGGGCCAGAAACAACTAATTTTTGGGCTAATCTTTTGCAAAAAACATTGATCGATCTATTTGGACATTTTAACTGCGATTATGACATGTGGGGCCGCCATTTGCTGACGTGGCGTAACATTCATTAGACAAGATATTTTTTTGCCAAAAACTCCTCCCTCTCTGAAAAAATCGCCCTAAGAAACTCCCTCACTCCCGAGATCCAGGGCGTGATCGTCCTCGCCGTCGTGGTCCACGGGATCCAGGCACCGGGGAAAGCAGCGGCGCGGCGGCGCAGCACGGCCCCTCGTCGCCGGCGACCCCAAGCCAGCAGCGCACCCGCGCGTACGACCCAACCGCCGCATCCTCATCTTGTGGCCGTCCTGCCACCACCCAATGAGGACGCGGCATCACCGGCCGACGGCGACACGCCGCCCCCTTCCCCCTCCGGGCACGGTGGCAGTCGCTGATGACGACGGAAACCGCAGGATTGGCGGCGGCCGTGGCGCATCAACCGCCAGAGTTGTTGTCGGAACTGGCGGGGCTGTACTGCCCGTGGGCGTCCCTGGGACTGCAGGAGTGGACCGCGAGCACCACTGCCTCCTCGACAGACCCGTGCATGGCCTGGGCGGTGGACGGCGACCCCGTGCTCGTGTTCCAGGTGGGTGGCCGCGGATGGCCCCGACAGATCCGGGTGGGTGCCCGGGATGGCCGAGGACTCCAGGCCACGGAGCTTCATCACGCGGGGGAGGCCCGTCCAGAGGGGCAGGCGGATGCGTTCTTCCACCGGCGAGCTCGGCTGCCACGAGGACGACGGTGACGGACGGCTCTGCGCCGGGCCATGCTCGAGGTCTGGGCAACTGGGGGATGACGACTGCACTCGCCAGCCGGCGAACTAGCCAACGACGGTGAGCAAGCAGCGGCGGCAGCGCACAGCACGGGCGCATCCAAGCAGGAACCCTCGCCTGTGAGCTCCGCCGCCGCCGGGCCACCGGCTGGACCGTGGACGACAGCGCACGGGCGCGGGATGGCCGGCGGCAGAGTATGGCCGAGCTGGGTATGGCAAGGGCCTAATTGCATTTTTGTTTTCAGATTGAAGGGTGCCTTTGCAAATATACCAGGAACTGATAGTTATGCCACATCATCAAATACAAGCCCCACATGTCATAATCGCGGTTAAATTGTCCAAATAGACAGATCAGTGTTTTTTGGCAAAAGATTAGGCCAAAAATCAGTGGTTTCTGTCCCAAATTTGTAAAAGAGTGCTTTCTGCAAACCTATGCACTAGTGTGGTGGTTTTATGCAATTCACTCACCGGAAGCACGTAGTGAGGAAAAACTTTATTCATCATGCATATCGTACAAAACGAATACAAGCCATAAGCCATGAAAGAACTCGCCAAGAGAGAAGGAAGGAGAGGGGGGGCGCCGCCCCCTTCCCTTGTCCAATTCGGACTGGGGCAAGGGGGGCCGCGCGCCACCTCCTGGCTGCTCTCTCTCTTCTCTACTAAGGCCCAATAGGCCCATTACTTCATCGGGGGGGGGGGGGGGGTTCCGGTAACTCCCGGTACTCCGGTAAAATCTCGATTTCACCCGGAACACTTCTGATATCCAAATATAGGCTTCCAATATATCAATCTTTATGTCTCGACCATTTGGAGACTCCTCGTCATGTCCGTGATCATATCCGGGACTCCGAACTACCTTCGGTACATCAAAACATAAAACTCATAATATCGATCGTCATCTAACTTTAAGCGTGCGGACCCTACGGGTTTGAGAACTATATAGACATGACCGAGACACATCTCCGGTCAATAATCAATAGCGGAACTTGGATGCTCATTATTGGCTCCTACATATTCTACGAAGATCTTTATCGGTCAAACCGCATAACAACATACGTTGTTCCCTTTGTCATCGGTATGTTACTTGCCCGAGATTCGATCGTCGGTATCTCAATACCTAGTTCAATCTCGTTACCGGCAAGTCTCTTTACTCGTTCGATAATACATCATCTCGCAACTAACTCATTAGTCACAATGCTTGCAAGGCTTATAGTGATGTGCATTACCGAGATGGCCCAGAGATATCTCTCCGACAATCGGAGTGACAAATCCTAATCTCGAAATACGCCAACCCAACAAGTAACTTTGGAGACACCTGTAGAGTACCTTTATAATCACCCAGTTACGTTGTGACGTTTGGTAGCACACAAGTGTTCCTCCGGTAAACGAGAGTTGCATAATCTCATAGTCATAGGAACATGTATAGGTCATGAATAAAGCAATAGCAACATACTAAACGATCAAGTGCTAAGCTAACGGAATGGGTCAAGTCAATCACATCATTCTCCTAATGATGTGATCCTGTTAATCAAATGACAACTCATGTCCATGGCTAGGAAACTTAACCATCTTCAATTAACGAGCTAGTCAAGTAGAGGCATACTAGTGACACTATGTTTGTCTATGTATTCACACATGTATTATGTTTCCGGTTAATACAATTCTAGCATGAATAATAAACATTTATCATGATATGAGGAAATAAATAATAACTTTATTATTGCCTCTAGGGCATATTTCCTTCAGAATCTAGTGATATATGTTTGACATTCTAGATCTAAATGTTTTTCTCCACAAAGTTTGTCAAAGTTTGTGAGGGTTGACTTTTCAAAAAAATTATATGCACTACATTATGGAACGGAGGGAGTAATATTCTGGGTTAACATCATTTTTCTAAAGCATTAAATGAATTCCCAGCCATAAAATGCGTATAATTTTAAAAAATATGCAAATGAGGTCTGAAAAGAATGGAACTTGGTATGGTGTCATTATTTTACAAATATAGGGTGGGATAAAAATTTAAGGGTGTTACAGGAAAAAGTTGATGCATTTCGTATAGAAACTGAACAGTCTCTCACGAAGTATATAAGTTTCGGAGGGAAAACGTCCGGTTTGAAGGAAAAAAATCTCTTTTTTGTCTTATTTTCCCATTAGAACTTTTCTATATTGAATACACTCTCTCCTTTCCAAAATGTAAGGCGTGATTGAGTTTGCACGGTTTTTAATGCACAATTTTGACCACTAATATATACAAAATTAGATGAATTTAGCATATATAAATGGTATCATCATATTTGTCTTGCAAATAGTTTTATATTACATATCTTTATACTAACTCAGTAGACATACTAAGTGAAAATCATAGTCCAAGTTTTGCGTTGAAGAGCATAAAAGGTCAATTGCGCCATATATTTTGGGAAGGAGGGAGTACTATTTTGGTGTTGTAAATGCCAAATGTACACTATTGCTTGGCGCAAATCAAACGTTGTTAACTTTTAAGTTCAACTACCCATTTGCAACACCTACGAATAATAGTTAGGAAGAGTTACATACAGGATTAGCTGGCAAATTTTGATTAGAGGGAAGGGAGGCCCACCCTGAAATAGAGGGGGAGAGATCGGTGAGAGTTGGACACATGATCACATTGGTCAATTTTCGTAGATTCCTTTCTTAGATGTAGGATTATCGTATACTTCTGGTCAGAAGTCAGAACCTTCGTTCATCATTTTTTGTATGAGGGAAACTTTCGTCCAGCATTGACCAAAGCCTGTTTGGCAAATCACCAAACAGTATTACAGTTTCCACCGGAAGCACGTAGTAAGGAAAAACTTTATTCATCATGCAGATCGTACAAAACGAATACAAGCCATAAGCCATGAAAGAACGCGCCAAGAAAGAAAGAAAGAGATTAACAATAAAATGAACATTAAAAATGATTAAACGGTCTACATACGTACTCTCCGTAGCATGCATGGATATGCAGACTTGTGGCTAGTACGTCAAGTAGCAAAACCAAACAAACAAGGTAACCGGCTGAAACAAAACGACTGATCGAGCAGAATAATGAGATAATGCCCCTCTCGCACCACTAATCCGCATGGCCGGCATGCAGCCAACGCATGCGTGGGCTGCATGGCACGCCTTGCTAGATCGCTTAGCACATGAACCCGGTGGGCGCTTTCTTGCCGCAGTGGTTGAGGATGAGGCTGAGGTTGATGGGGAGGTTGAGCTTGACGACGTTGAGGACGTTGGCGTTGATCACCGTGCAGAGGCACAGGGCCGCCTCCAGGTCGACGAGCCCATCCAGCAGCGGGCAGCACGGCAACGCGGTCGGCCTGCCCACCTGGACCTTGACCAGGTTCAGCGCGTTGACACACGCGCCCACCTTCAGCGCGTCGTGTGGGCACCTGCCGAGCGAGCCCGGGGTCGGGGTGGGTGTCGATGGGGTGGGCGTGGACGGGGTCGGGCAGTTTCCCCCGCACGCGCTGGCCACCGAGAACACGACCAGGTTCACGGCGAGGAACAGCGCGATGGATGCCTTGCCTGACATTGCTGCCGAGTGATCACTACACCGCAGAAGCACAGACCAAATGATCAAGTAGCTGCTTGATCTGGAGCTCTGGACTGCTAAGTGCTTGTGATGCCCTAAGGGTGGTGCTTGAGTCTGATATTTATAGGGGGGAGATCGGTGCCATGCTGGTGAATTGTTAGCGTGCTTGCGTTCTCTTGCTCGTGAACTTGCATGTGATCGACGGCAATTGGGAGTCTGATCTGGATCGGTTTGCTGAATAATATGGGCGTTATACCCAGAATATATGGACATACATTAGTAGTTAAACAATTTGGAATGGCACTAATGACAAGATTGCTGCATTAGTGGATGCATGTTGACGCTTGTTCCTGCTCGGCGATTGATGTTTTTCTTGAAGCTGGCTTAATTTGAAAGTTGCACCTGTCGGTCACGGACGGGAGTACATCTTTTGCACAAAAATCAAACCAGAGCAATCGTAAGAGGCAAGGCAACTTGTTCGAAGGCTTCCAAGGGACCAGCCATATTCTAACTGTTAGACATATTAGGGTTTGGAACAATGCACGTTACCCTTGGTGGGTACAGCTGTCATATATTTATAAGAGGGAACCGTACAAATACAGGTTATGTTATAACATGTATATATGCTATATACTTAGTCTAACACCCTCCCTCAATCTTAACTATGTCCTGAAACACTCACAAGGTTAAGATTGCGTCGACATCCTTCAAAAAAAGGCAAGGGCAAAGGTTTAGTGAAAATATCAGCAAGTTGATCCTTAGAAGAAATAAACTTGATCTGAAGAAGCTTCTGAGCAACACGTTCCCTCACAAAGTGATAGTCAACTTCGATGTGCTTCGTTCGGGCATGAAATACTGGATTGGATGAAAGATATGTGGCACCGATGTTATCACACCAAAGAACAGGCGGCTGAGTCGAAGAGACCTTCAACTCCCGAAGCAATGACTGCACCCACATGATCTCAGCTGTGGCATTAGCAACTGCTTTGTACTCAGCTTCAGTACTACTCCGAGACACTGTAGCTTGCTTGCGAGCTTGCCAGGCGATCAAATTAGGTCCAAAGAACACAACATGTCCCCCCGTGGATCGCCGATCATGAGGGCTACTAGCCCAATCAGCATCAGAAAATGCTGAGATCAAGCCAGAAGATGCAGGCCGAAGATGAAGACCATATGAACCAGTGTGACGAACATAGCGCAAGATGCGCTTAACAGCCGACCAGTGAGAGTCACGCGGTGCATGAAGGTACTGGCACACACGGTTAACAGCAAATGATATGTCTGGTCGAGTAATGAGCAAGTACTGCAGCCCACCAACAATGTTGCGGTACTCAGTGGCATCCACAGAAGAGAGCAAGTCACCATCAAAGCTGTCGATGCATGCATGGCGCATATGGGAGTCAGAGCAGCCTTACACTGCAACATACCTGCACGCCGTAGGAGATCCTGAGAGTACTTCTTCTGAGTAAGAGTCAAGCCATCATCAGAACGAAGTACCTCCAGACCCAAAAAATAATGCAGTCTCCCAAGATCCTTCACAGCAAACTCAGCACCAAGAGAGGACACAAGTCGATCTGTAGCAGCAGCGGATGAACTGACAAGGATGATATCATCAACATAGACCAGAATGTACATAGTCACCTCAGGTCGCTGAAGAATAAACAGAGATGTGTCCGCTGTAGAAGGCACAAACCCATGCGCACGAAGAGCAGCGCCAAGACGTGCATGCCACGCACGAGGGGCCTGCTTCAGACCATAGAGAGCCTTGACAAGACGACATAAGTGATGTGGCTGAGCAGGATCAACAAAACCTGGTGGCTGACGCATGTAAACCTCTTCTTCCAGAACTCCGTGAAGAAAGGCATTCTGAACGTCAAGTTGTCGAAGCGACCATCCTCGAGTAACAGCCAAGGAAAGAAGAACACGAATCGTAGTTGGTTTAATAACAGGACTGAATGTGTCTTCATAATCAATGTCATACCGTTGTTTGAATCCCTTGGCAACCAGGCGTGCCTTATATCTCTCAATGGAGCCATCAGCATGTTTCTTCACCTTGAAAACCCATTTAGAATCAATGACATTGACACCAGATGGAGGTGGAACTAGACGCCAAGTGTTGTTTTTCTGAAGAGCATGGATCTCCTGCTCCATGGCAGCACGCCAATGAGGAATACCAAGTGCTGCCTGGAAATGTCGTGGTTCAGTCGTAGGATCGGCTTCAGCATGAGCCACACAAGCCGCAAGCCATGCGACAAGATCACAAGGCGCTTTCTTCGGTTGGAAGATGCCACTCTTGCTGCGAGTATGAGGACGCAGGACGGCCGTCGGAGGCGGCGGCGGAGCAGCCACCACACGGGAGCCACTATCCGTCAGCGGCGAGGAAGACACGTCTGCAGGCGAGTCGGTGATCGCAGCTGGCAAGGTAGTCACTGACGCATCCGGGCCTGGAATAGGTGGCGAAGACAGGCCAGGCATGGTTGGTGACGACAGGCGAGGCAACGAGGACGGACCCGAGGCGCCAGCCGGCGAGGCCGCCGGCCCAAGTGACAGGGCCGCAGGGTCAACCGACCCGGACGACCACGCAGACCCCAGCCCAGGCGACATGGGCGTCGTAGGGTCCGTCGCGACAGGGGTTGTCAGCCCAGGCGACGTGGGCGCTCCATCGAGGCTACGTGCATGGGGCATGCACGTACGATCAGTGTCGGGGTAGGCAGCCGTTGTAGCAACGGAGTCAGCCGGTGCGGCGAGCTGGTGCAGTCGAGGCCTCATTTGCATCATCATCAAGAAGCTCGAGTCGAGCACCTCGTCCAGTTCCTGCACCATGGTTAGGCAACAACATAGGAGAATATGCAGCATCTACAAATTGATCAGGCAAAACTGGAAAAGAGTGCAACTCGGTGATAGGAGTATCGGTGGGTGATGTGAGCGTGGAAAAAGGGAAGACAGTCTCATCGAACACAACATCACGAGAAATGTAAACACGATTTGTTGGAAGGTGGAGACACTTGTAACCTTTGTGGAGAGGACTGTACCCAAGGAACGCACATTTTTTGGATCGATACTCAAGTTTATGCTTATTGTATGGACGAAGATGCGGCCAACACGCACAACCGAACACTTTAAGGAAGGAGTAGTCTGGAGTTTCACGACAAAAGCATCACTCCAGAACTGAAACGGGACAGAGGCATGTGCAAGGAGTGTTAGGCCAGTTTCAACTATATGACGGTGTTTGCGCTCAGCTGCACCGTTCTGCTGATGTGTATGAGGACAGGACACATGATGTGAGATGCCAAGCTTCTGAAAGAAGGTGTTAAGATTACGTTATTCACCCCCCAGCCGGACTGAACATGAATGAATTTGTGCTTAAGCAACCGCTCAACATGTGCTTGAAATTGCATAAAGACATGAAACACATCAGATTTGCGCTTAATGAGATAAAGCCAAGTAAAGCGACTGAACGCATCGATGAAACTGACATAACAGTTGTGACCACTGACAGAGGTTTGGGCATAGCCCCACACGTCCGAAAACACAAGTTCGAGAGGAGCTTTAACAACACGACTCGATACAGAAAAAGGCAACTGATGACTCTTGCCTTGTTGACAGGCATCACACACGAAAAACTCCTTATCACTATACTCAACAGGAAGATGATGACGATGCAGCACATGGCGCACAATGGGAGTGGCAGGATGACCAAGGCGAGAATGCCACTGTGACGATGACACCCGAACACCGCTAAAAACTTGAGATACTCGTGGCACATCAAGCACTCGCGGTACATCAAGCGCATATAAGCCGTCACGAGCTCGACCCCTAAGTAGAGCGGCCCTCGTGTCCCGGTCCTTGACAAAAAAATGGAAAGGGTGAAACTCAACAAACACATTGTTGTCATAAGTCAACTTAGGGACCGAGAGTAAATTACGTGCGACTGAAGGAACATGAAGGACATCAAGAAGACGTAAAGTTTTAGCGGTACGCGAAAGAAGAGATGCCTGACCAACATGTGAGATGAGCATACCTGATCCATTGGCCGTGCGGACCTGATCATGACCGGTGTAGGGCTGGCGAGTAGCCAACTTGTCAAGCTGGCTCGTCAGGTGATCTGTCGCGCCTGTGTCCATGTACCAGGCAGGATCCACAGAGTATGAAGGAGTGAACCCAGGCTCCTGTGTGGCGAGAGCAGCTTGCTTCTCGTTACCTTTCCCATTGTTCCCAATGCCAAGAAAGTCACGTTTAAACCGACGATGGCACCGGGACGCCAAGTGTCCCTCAATGCCACAAAGCTGACACTCCACCCCGCCACCACACGCCTCGCAGTGGAGCCGCTTGCGCCCGGCCGTGGGAGGAGCTGAAGCGGGCGGACGGGGCTGGTTGCCCGAGGACGGAGGTGGTTTCTGCTTAGCACCACGGGCACCCCCGTGGAGATCAGCGTTTGCAGATGGGCCCTCCGTGTAGACTCTAGTGGAACGACGAGCAGCGAGCCGCTGTTCCGTGCTGAGGAGGCGAGCGTAGAGGTCACGAGGCGGCATCGGCGTGTCACGTCCGTTGACATTTTCAACAAGAGAGTCATAGTCCTCATCCAGGCCATTGAGAATAAATGAAGTAAACTCCTCGTCACGGAGAGGTTTCCCAATTGAGGACAGTGTGTCAGCCAAGCTTTTGACTTTGTTGAAGAAGGCTGTAACAGAGAGATCATTCTTCTTGACCTCACCAAGTTGATTACGAATAGCAGACGAACGTGCCAGTGACTGCGAGGAGAAGCTGGAGTCGAGGGTAGCCCATGCATCTCGCGACATCGCGGCAAAAACCACCATGCCGGCCACGGACGGCGTGAGCGAAGACTGAATAGCCCCGAGGATGGCTTGATCCTATGCTACCCACCGACGATGAGCAGGGTTAGGGACCATGACAGAGCCACCATGGGACGAAGGGACCGGAACCACAGCCGGAGGACACGACAGTGTGCCATCAACATATCCCTCGAGGTAGTGGCTATGCATCAACGGCAACACTTGAGCGCGCCATAGAAGATAGTTATCAGCAGAAAGCTTCACAGTCACCAGGTGAGCGAAGTGAAACGGCCCTGGTTCGACTACTGGCGTTGGGAGCTGCAGATCAGCCGTCGGGACGGCGCTGTACGACACCAGGGCATCAGCCGGCGGCGGCATACGGGATTGTTGGGGATGACCGTACGAGACCAGGGCATCGGCCGACGGGGGCACACCATACGGGAGTGCGAGGGGCACGGTATGTGATGCAGGTGCGGCGTCGTAGTTCCCACCATACGGCACGTAGGAAGCCGGCGACTGGGCGACGTAGGGCGCGGGGTACGTGCCGCCGTATGGCATCTGCATGGGAGCGCCATAGTGCCCCGAGGAAGGTTGCACGTCAGGGAACCGGGCCGGGCAGCCGATTGGCGTGGATCGCTCACAGTGGGCGCCGTGGAGGGCGGCGGAGGCGCGCTATGTTGCGGGATCGGGGCGCGGGGTGAGATCGAGGCCCCGTCCGTGATCGGGGGCAGGACGGGCGATCGAGACGGCCCTGGAGGGGGCGCCCCGGATGCAGCGGATCGAGACCAGGCGAGCGGAGGTGACGCCAGGAACGGCGACTCCATCGCCAGGGTAGCAGGAGGCGGCGCGGCGGGACCGACATCGAGGCGGCGCGACATGGGACCGACGCCAGCGGCAGCAGAGGAGGCGGAAGCGCGGCGGGAACGAACGCGTCGTCTGATACCATGTTAGACATATTAGGGTTTGGAACTGTAACATCCCAAATTTTCAATTTGGAATGTTATATATTAAGTCATCATGCATATCATATTTTCTTGCATTTTGCCGATCCTAGAAATTTCACGCAACTCAAGGACCCTCGGAGAGAGTTGGAGGTTTCGAAATTTTCATATTGAGTTTTTCTCAAATTTTGAAAATAGGATCATTTGGATTTATTTATTTTATCTTCAACTATTTTCCAATAAAAAAATAAAGAGAGGGAATAATATGAATTTCCCAAAATTTAGGAAAAATGAAGATTTAATAAATAAATCAAATTTTGGATTTTTCGAGTTTATTTGCCTTAGGGAAAAATTTCAGATTTTCAAAAATGCATTTTTGGCCCCGAGTAAAAGTTCATTTTGTTTGACTCATTTTAGGAGTCGGGAAAATTTACTTTATTAATTTTGGAGTTCATTAGATTATATTTTATTTGTTTTTCTGCACGCTATATTTGTTTTAAAAAAAGGGTCTCACAGGCTAGGCCAGGCCCGACGCCCACCCGCCGAGCCGCCTCCCTTGGGAGACACGGCCGCCACCGCCTGAAGTCCGGCTTGGGGACGCCACCGCCGTCGTGGCCCCTTCCCCAAGGCAGCACACCCCCTCTCCTTAAAACCCACCGCCCCGCCGCCCTCGACCCACCCTGCCGCCGAGTCGCCCCGCCGCCGCCGCCGGCCGTGCGCCGCCGCCCGCCGCCCTCGCCTCACCCCGCCGAGCCCCGCTGAGCCACCCCGACCCCGGCGGAGCCCCGACCGCCCGCCGGCGACCTCGCCGGAGGTATAGCCAGGCCGCGCCACCTTCCCCGGTTCGGTTTTTTTCTAAAAACCGTTCCGGTTTTCTTTTCCGTTGTTCGGTTTTTTTAAAACCCTAGATCGGTTTTATTTTTTTTCGGTTTAGCTAATTAGTGAACGTTCACCGATCCGTTCGTTTTAACGAACGTGTTCACCGGTTAGTTTCTGTTAACGAACGTCCGTTCGCTTAATCATTCGTCGTTTTTTTTATCGGATTTAATCCGTTATTTTCCGATCTCGATTTCAGATCCAATCTTCGTTCTAGTTTATTTTCTCGCTCGTTTATCGGAATCAGGTGATTCAAGCGCCTGGAGTTTCGTTACGAAACCGCCGTTCCGACTAATCCACTTAAACAAAGTTTTGCTACTGTAAAATTTGGCTTAGTTTCAACTTGCTAGAACCGAGTTGTTTTTCTTTCGTCGTTTGACTTTCGTTGCTTTATTTGATTCGATTCTTTTTGCAACCAGGGTTCTTAAGTTGAACTTTCTGGTTAGATCTTTTATTCGAGATTTACCCGTGCATTAGATGAGTACTTCTAATTGGGATTGAGGATGCTGTCAACCATTCTCAATGTTTAACAACCACCATGATAGTTAAACAAATTTATTCCTTTGCAGTAGGGAAAAACTAGCTTTATGCAAAAGCAGAATCAGAGAGCTTTCCACCAGCCATATATGCATGTAGTATAGGCTTATTCCTTCATTACTCTCTATGTGTTACATTGCCAGCATATTCCATGTGTCGACCCGTTTTGGGCTGCAACTTTCATGTTGCGAGACTTTTCGCACGACAGTAAGGTGTTTTAGGTCGTGGTTCTATACTCGATGATGCCGATGGAGTTGATGGACTCACTTATCTTCCAAGTCTTCCGCTGTTATCGTTATTAGATGGCCTTAAGCCATATTTATTGTAATAAGTCCTCTTTTGGACAACGATGTAATAAGTGTGTGATTGCTACTCTGTTATAAATCCTTCGAAGTACTGTGTGGTGTCAGCATTACTGATCCAGGGATGACACCTGAGCACATAGACTTGATCCATTCGGGTCGGGTCGCTACAGAGATGGTATCAGAGCACACGCTGACTGTAGGACACGACCACTAAGTTAAAACCATAGATCACTACTCTCTTCTCATTTTCTAACTCCTCATCTTTTCTACTCTTTTAGGATGAAGGACGCCAAGATCAAGTACGCCCAACGAGATGAAGGCACCCCTTTTGGATTTCACTTGAAGGAAGTCACCAAGTACCGAACATTGGACTACCAAGTTTCACGGAACTTTCAACGCCACTCTTTGAAGAGGAGCGCTGGAAGATTCAAGCTCACGTTCTAGGAAGGACATTCGCCCCAATCCCTAAGCCTATAGATAGTGTTTTCAGTGCACCAACCTGGAGTCTGGGAAAGAGCATGGCAGCTCATATCACCATGGGACGCATTGGAGAAGTTTATCAAGAAGACCTCAAGGACACTATCTATCAGATTTGTGGACGCCGAGATGAACAATGGGAGATAGTCAGCACCAAGAAGGATAGATCCATTGCAGCTTTTATCCAGAGTTAAACCAGCACATTCGGCGCCAGAGAACCAGATGTGCAATGATATGATCGAATTGAAGGATGCGAAGGGAAGGATCATTGAACTTGAAGGAGAACTGAAGTCTACACGCAAGGACTACATGGACGAGATCGTAGCTCTAGCAAGACACAATAACGATCTTAAGTATGAGATTGAAGAACTCAAGAAGAAATTGGCGCTCAAGAATGAAGACCAGTACGTCGGTTGTCCAAACGACTACATCAACATCGACGACACCGACTCGGATCCAAGTGAACCCGACTTTGAAGACGAAGCTGGAGCAGACATCATGGAGTCTTCCACCGGTTCAAATTAGTAGATGACCCCCCACATATTAGTAGTATTTCCTCCATGTAACATTTTTAGTTCACACACTTTTGCGATAGTTAGACCGTTGTAAGCCCTTTGTTTGAATTGAATGAAGTGATTTTGTGTGCATTTGCTCATATACATTTGGGTAGTGTTTCTCCTTAGACCCCACTCTATTCTTAATTCTCGTCTTTTCTAAACCCATCAGATGCCTCCGAGACACGACCCCGGGTTTGTTTTCCCGCCAGAGATCACCCAGTTGATTCAGCAGCAGAACACTTTGATCCAAACATTGGTACAGAATCAAGGCAACAACAACAACAACAACCCACCGCCACCACCACCACCCGCGGATCACTTGACACGTTTCTTAAGGCTGAACCCGCCAGTGTTTTCCAGTAGCACCGAGCCGATAGTAGCAGATGATTGGCTCCGTAAGGTAGGAAGGGAGTTGACCACTGCAGGATGTACAGATGGAGAGAAGGTAAAGTTTGCTGCACACCAACTTGAAGGACCAGCAGCAGCATGGTGGGAGAATTTTACATCCACTTATCCTGTAGACACTGTCACATGGGATCAGTTTCAGCAAGCTTTCCGCACTGCCCATGTCTCAGCAGGAGCTATGGCCATGAAGAAGCGTGAGTTTCGCAATTTACGCCAAGGAGGAAGGACTGTTGGCCAGTATGTGGATGACTTTAGTAAGTTAGCACGTTATGCCCCAAATGACGTTGCTACAGATGCAGCTAAGCGAGAGAAGTTTCGAAGGACTGAATGATGAGTTAAGCATGCCGTTGATGGTAGCAAGTTTCAATAACTACCAGGAGTTGGTAGACCGTGCCCTCATGATTGAAGGAAAGCAGCAGCAAATTGAGAACCGCAAGAGGAAGTATGGACAGGGGAAGTATAACTCTGGAGCCCAGCAGAAGCCCCGTTATACCCCTAAACAGGGAGTTCGGGCCAAAGATACCCATGGAGGAGGTAATTCACACAACCATAATGGCACCAAGAATGGAGGGAATGGAGGAAGCAATGGATGAGAACCGCACCACACCATCAACCCCAACCAAGAAAGACCTAAGCCATGTCACTGTTTCAAGTGTTCCAAGACCGGACATTATGCAAATGACTGTCCGTATAGGCGAGAATGGAAATGGCAATGGTAGCTCTGGAAAGAAGCCAAACCCTTTCAATAGGGGACAGGTGAACCACATTGATGTGGAGGAGGTTGAAGATCAGCCCGATGCAGTAATCGGTAAGTTTTTTGTTAAGTCATTTACTGCACTAGTTCTTTTCGATACTAGTGCATCGCATTCATACATATCAAGGGGATTTGTAGAGAAGTATAGTCTACCTACCCGGATTCTTAAAACCCCTATGCTAGTAAGCTCACCAGGAGCGGAGTATATGGCCAGACAAGGATGGTTGTAGACTATCGTGGTTTAAACGAAGTAACGATCAAGAACAAGTACCCACTACCAATGATAAATGATCTGTTTGATCGTTTGCAAGGAGCTAAAGTATTTTCCAAGATCGATTTGCGATCAGGGTACCATCGATTGAAGATTCGAGAGCGGGACATACCTAAGACAGCATTTACCACGAGATATGGACTGTATGAGTACACCGTTATGTCATTTGGACTGACTAACGCACCTGCCTATTTCATGAACCTGATGAACAAAGTATTTATGGAGTTCTTGGATAAGTTCGTCGTGGTGTTCATTGATGATATTTTGGTTTTCTCGAAGAATGAAGAGGATCATAAGGAACATTTGCGATTGGTTTTGGAGAAGCTAAGAGAACATCAGCTTTATGCCAAGTTCAGCAAATGTGAGTTTTGGCTAAAGGAAGTTGGATTTCTTGGACATGTTATATCCGGAGAAGGGATAGCAGTTGACCCCACAAAGGTTGAGACCGTAACCAAATGGGAAGCACCAACAACAGTTGGAGAGATCCGGAGTTTCCTTGGACTCGCAGGATACTACCGAAGATTCATTGAAAATTTCTCAAGGATTGCAAAGCCTATGACGGAATTGTTGAAGAAGGATACCAAGTTCATATGGACTGAGGATTGTGAGGCAAGTTTTCAGGAGTTGAAGAAAAGATTGGTTACCTCACCAAAGTGTTAATTTTGCGAGATCGGACCAAGGATTATGAAGTGTATTATGACGCTTCACGCCGAGGACTTGGAGCAAGTGCTTATGCAGGAAGGAAGAGTTGTTTCATATGCTTCACGACAACTTAAGCCTCATGAGTTGAATTATGCCACACATGATTTGGAGTTAGCAGTCACAGTGCATGCATTGAAGACACGGAGACATTTTCTCATTGGAAATCATTGTGAGGTGTACACGGATCACAAGAGTTTGAAGTACATCTTCACGCAGTAAGGAATTAAATCTCAGACAGAGGAGATGGTTGGAGCTTATTAAGGATTATGATATGAGATTGCATTATCACCCCGGGAAGGCTAACGTTGTAGCAGACGCATTGAGCCGTAAGAGCCACGTCAATACACTAATAATAGGAGGAATACCCAAGGAGTTAGCCGCGAACCTTCGAGAGCTATGTTTGGAAATAGTTCCGAGAGGCTATGTAGCAGCATTGGAGATTCAGTCTACGTTGATGAACAAAATCAGAGAAGCTCAAAAGGCAGATAAGGAAGTTGCCTCTATAAAGGAGAAAATGAACGAAGGAAAATCTAAGTGATTTCATGAGGATGAGCACGATACCCTATGGTTTGAGGACCGTGTTTATGTGCCAAATGACCCGGAGATCAGGAAGTTGATTTTGCAAGAAGCCCATGATTCACCCTACTCAATTCACCTGTGGAATACCAAGATGTATTTGGATTTGAAGGAAACGTTACGGTGGACCGGAATGAAGAAAGATATTGCGAGTATGTAGTAGTTTATGGCGTATGTCGAGAGTGAAGGCGTAACATCGTAAGCCGGCAGGATTGTTGCAGCCATTGCCAATACCCGAATGGAAGTGGGATAAACTAGGCATGGATTTCATCACAGGATTGCCAAAGACTCGTTCTGGCTATGACTCGATTTGGGTTATAGTCGACCGCTTGACGAAGGTAGCTCATTTCATTCCAGTCAAGACTACCTATAGCAGTGCTAAGTTGGCAAAGATATACATGAACAGAATTGTGTGTTTACACGGAGTTCCGAGGAGTATCAGACGATAGAGGAAACCAATTTACCTCAAAGTTTAGGAATCAGTTGCACGAAACATTGGGAACCAGGTTGGAATTCGATCTGACTTTCCACCCATAGACCGATGGGCCAATCGAGAGAGTCAATCAGATTTTGGAGGATATCTTTGAGAGCTTGTGCACTAGATTATGGATCTAGTTGGGATGATAATTTGTCAGATGCAGAGTTTTCCTATAACAACAGTTACCAAACCAGCTTGAAGATGGCACCTTTCGAGGCTTTGTACGGAAGGAGGTGCAGGACACCGTTATCATGGGACGAAGCTGGAGACCGTCAGTTGTTTGGACCAGATTTGATTAAGGAGTCTGAACAGAAGGTTAAGTTGATTCGCAATAGGCTCAAGGTAGCCCAGTCCAGACAGAAAAGCTATGCAGACTCAAAACGCAAGGCGACAGAATATGAAGTTGGAGATAGAGTTTATCTTAGAGTATCCCCGCTTCGAGGAGTTAAGCGTTTTAGAGTTAAAGGAAAATTAGCACCACGTTTCGTTGGACCGTATAGGATTTTGCAACGCATGGGAGAAGTTGCTTATAAGCTGGAATTGCCAGAGGGACTGTCAGGAGTTCATGATGTATTCCATGTTTCTCAGCTGAAGAAATGTCACTCCGAGATAGCAGAGATACCGTTAAGAGATACAGTACCACTTGAAGCAATTCAGTTGAAGGATGATTTGACATATGAGGAGAAACCAGTCAAGATTCTCAATTATGCCAACAGAGTTACTCGCAGCAAGGTTATCAAGTTTTGCAAAGTTCAGTGGAGCCACCACACTGAGGATGAAGCCACCTGGGAAAGAGAAGAAGATTTGCTCAAGGATCACCCTCACCTATTTCCTAGCCAACCCGAATCTCGAGGGCGAGATTCATCTTAAGGGTAGGTTTGTAACATCCCAAATTTTCAATTTGGAATGTTATATATTAAGTCATCATGCATATCATATTTTCTTGCATTTTGCCGATCCTAGAAATTTCACGCAACTCAAGGACCCTCGGAGAGAGTTGGAGGTTTCGAAATTTTCATATTGAGTTTTTCTCAAATTTTGAAAATAGGATCATTTGGATTTATTTATTTTATCTTCAACTATTTTCCAATAAAAAAATAAAGAGAGGGAATAATATGAATTTCCCAAAATTTAGGAAAAATGAAGATTTAATAAATAAATCAAATTTTGGATTTTTCGGAGTTTATTTGCCTTAGGGAAAAATTTCGTATTTTCAAAAAAATGCATTTTTGGCCCCGAGTAAAAGTTCATTTTGTTTGACTCATTTTTAGGAGTCGGGGAAAATTTACTTTATTAATTTTGGAGTTCATTAGATTATATTTTTATTTGTTTTCTGCGCGCTATATTTGTTTAAAAAAGGGTCCATGTGCCTTGAGCTAAGGCCCGGTAGGCAGCCCACCCGAGCCGCCTCCCCGAGACACAGCCGCCGCCGCCGCCAGTCCGGCTCGGGGCGCCGCCCGTCGCCGTGGCCCCTCCCAAGGCAGCACACCCCCTCCTTAAAACCCGCCGCCCCGCCGCCCTCGACCCACCCGCCCGCCCGAGTCGCCTGACGCCGCCGCCCGCCCGCCCGACGCCGCTGGCCGTCTTGCCGCCGCCCGCCGCCCCAGCCTCACCTCGCCGAGCCCGCCGAGCCGCCCCGACCCGCCGAGCCCGTCACCGCCCGGCGACCTCGCCGCGCCACCCTTCCCCGGTTCGGTTTTTAAAAACCGTTCGGTTCTTCGTTGTTCGGTTTTTTTAAAACCCTAGATCGGTTTTATTTTTTTCGGTTTAGCTAATTAGTGAACGTTCACCGATCCGTTCGTTTTAACGAACGTGTTCACCGGTTAGTTTCTGTTAACGAACGTCCGTTCGTTTAACCGTTCGTCGTTTTTTTAATCGGATTTAATCCGTTATTTTCCGATCTCGATTTCAGATCCAATCTTCGTTCTAGTTTATCTTCTCGCCGTTTATCGGAATCAGGTGATTCAAGCGCCTGGAGTTTCGTTCTGAAACCGCCGTTCGACTAATCCACTTAAACAAAGTTTTGCTACTGTAAAATTTGGCTTAGTTTCAACTTGCTAGAACCGAGTTGTTTTCTTTCGTCGTTTGACTTTCGTTGCTTTATTTGATTCGATTCTTTTTGCAACCAGGGTTCTTAAGTTGAACTTTCTGCTTAGATCTTTTATTCGAGATTTACCCGTGCATTAGATGAGTACTTCTAATTGGGATTGAGGATGCTGTCAACCATTCTCAATGTTTAACAACCACCATGATAGTTAAACAAATTTATTCCTTTGCAGTAGGGAAAAACTAGCTTTATGCAAAACTGTAACCGTAGAGCTTTCCACCAGCCATATATGCATGTAGTATAGGCTTATTCCTTCATTGCTCTCTATGTGTTACATTGCGGCATATTCCATGTGTCAACCCGTTTCGAGCTGCAACTTTCATGTTGCAGACTTTTCGAATTTACGAGTAAGGTGTTTTAGGTCGTGGTTCTATACTCAGTGATGCCGATGGAGTTGATGGACTCACTTATCTTCCAAGTCTTCCGCTGTTATTGTTATTAGATGGCCTTAACCCATATTTATTGTAATAAGTCCTCTTTTGGACAACGATGTAATAAGTGTGTGATTGCTACTCTGTTATAAATCCTTCGAAGTACTGTGTGGTGTCAGCATTACTGATCCAGGGATGACACCTGAGCACAGAGACTTGATCCATTCGGGTCGGGTCGCTACAGGAACAATGCACGTTACCCTTGGTGGGTACGGTTGTCATATATTTATAAGAGGGAACCGTACAAATACAAGTTATGTTACAACACGTATATATGCTATATACTTAGTCTAACACTAACCTGCAATAAACCGGTTGTTTTTTAGAGAAGAGGCTCAAGGCCGGACGCGAACTTGGTGCTCTCGGGTACCCGCGTATCCTATATGCAAAAAAAATTAGTAATTCAAAAAAAGTTCAAAAAATTCCAAATCTTTTTTGGAATCAAACATGATTAGGTATTGTACTCGTATAAAAAGTCTGGACAAGAAATTCTTCATATTGACTTCACGGCAAAAAAGACAAGTTTATGACGACAATATAGCGTGTATAGTACTTGTATATAGCGTTTTTTGCCGAATCTTCGACCCAGGATGCAACGAAAGTCATTCTCTGACGAATCTTTTTATACGACTACAATACTTGATCATGTTTAATACCAAAAAAGATTTGGAATTGTTTGAACTTTTTTTGAATTACTAATTTTTTTTGCTTATAGGGTGCGCTGGTACCCAGGTTCTCCTTCATATTTTCCCTCAAGGCCGGCCCTACTTTGAATTAACAAAGTCATGCATCAACCGGCCAGATTACACCCCATACCACTTACAAAGCAAGAAAAGAAAACGAAAACGGCTAGGACGTGTTTGGTTGCCTGCATTAGGTCCAACCAGGCCCGCACGAAAAGAATCCGGCCTGTTTGGTTGCCCACGTACACTATTGGGCCTGCATCACATGAACTTTAAAGCACCTCTGGGCCTGTATCGCTGAAAACACTCAGATTGGCAGTTTTTCCAGAGCCAGGCCCGCTTGATGCATCTGGGCGGCGGGGACTGCACGCTTGGAGCCACGCTCGAGAAGCCGCGTTGCTTCCCGACGCGCCGGCGGTTATTACCCTCGCCACGCCCTCACCACTTCCTCTCCCCTCTCCCCACCCTCATTGACAACGGTAGCGGCGGCTGCGGCGTTCAGCAGATCGGAGAGGAGCAAGGCGACCTCCAGCCCCTTCATCGGCATCTGCATCATCACCTTCGGCATGGCAATGGCGGTAAGCACTTTTTTCACCTCCGCGTGTACTTATTCGCATTCGACCCGCGTTTAGGTTCGATCCGCATTAGGGGAATGGGGGATCGGGTTAAATAGCCATAGGAGTGACCATAACATCATCATGAGTTCGTAGTACCAATGGATTTGAGGTTACGAGTCAAGATTGAGTGCAAGGGTAATGTGGATTGGGGGTAAATCTTACAGAGTAGTTCTAGATCTTAGCCTCTGCTACCCTGGAGGCATTTGGAGCGGCGGGTACCCTTGCCCTTGTTCTTCTCCTCGAGCTGCACCACCGTCTCTTCTTCCTCGCCGGAGTCCAGATCAATTGGCATGCTTCGGTGTCCTGGCTTCGTCACCCTTACAACCATTGCCACGACAACTTCTTCTTCCACCTCCATCGCCACCACTTCTTGTTCCTCCTCCACCGTCACCATAGTCCCTGTCATGAAGTACGCTGCGGCACGATGGTCATGAGGACGCCTGTACTCTTTGTACGTGGCCCACCTTGACCTCTGTCGAGCGTCACCGGAGTCGGCCGGATTCATGGCCCAGCGAAGGATGTCGACTGACATAGTGCCCTTCGCTAGGTCAAGAATCAGCATCTTCAACTCCTCTAGAGTCGCCTTCTTCAACACCGCGTCCGACACTTTCTGCATGTCTGCCATGCTGGTGAAGACTGGAGCGGACTTCCATGGTGTTCTAGGAACTTGGTGCGGTCATCGAGCGAGCACCCGAGGAAGAAAGCCCTCCATCCAATGCCCCAAGGGAAGGGGTTGGAGTTGCTGCAGGAGTTCATGGCGGTAGATAGGAGGGAGAGTGATAGATAGAGAGATGACTGAGTGAGATGGTGGGTAAGTAGTGACCTTGAGGATGGGTAAATAAAGGGGTTATGGACGATAGGTTTTAATGGCGATCAACCTCGGAACTTTGTGCTCTTCATAATGCATGCTCTTCGTAATGCAGATCGACACAGACAACAAGGGCAAGGAGGTGGTGTCGCCCATGGAGAAGGGCAAGGATGTGGTGCCTCCCATGGAGGTTGGATCGACCACGCCTGAGGAGGTGTCCATAGATGAGGACATGGTGCCGGAGGAGCCCCCTAGCGGCAAGCGCCGTAACTATGACCACTACCATGAGGAGGAAGGTCCAAACCACTTCTGCTAGGTGATCATTGCCGCTCAGCTTGAGTGCATCTTGATGCCCTTGGACTTCACCAAACACTTCTCGGCGGTGCCGCAAGAGTTCAAACTCAGGACCAACACTGGCTGCTCATGGAGGGTGACTGTCCGGCTGATGGACGGCAGGGTGACCCTCGATCAGGGTTGGGCCCCCTTCGCCGCTGTCCGTCTGATCAGGATTGGCTACATGGTGACATTCAAGTTCCTCACTCCTGACATGCTCAAGGTCATCCTCTTCAACGACGAAGCCATTGAAGTGGCGACCAAGTGCGGCAAGCATGACGACGCCTTTGCCATGAACGTCTTGGACTACCCTTCCTATGCTCCGGCTGGTTTAGTTTCTTTATTTTTGTTGAACAACAGAAGGCGCACAAAGCGCCAAATTTAACATTTCAACTTAGTAACAGTGTACAGCATGAATTACAAAGCCCTGTGATATGTCTCCATCGTATCTATCTACTTTTCCAAACTCTTTTGCCCTTGTTTCGGACTCTAATTTGCATTATTTGAATAGAACTAACCCGGACTGACGCTGTTTTCTGCAGAATTGCCATGGTGTTATTTTTGTGTGCAGAAATTAAAGTTCTCGGAATGACCTGAAACTTCACGGAGATCGGTTTTTGAATAAATAAAAAATATTGGTGAAAGAATCAACCGAAGGGGGCCCACACCCTGTCCACAAGGGTGGAGGGCGCGCCCACCCTCCTGGGGCGCACCCTCTGTCCTTGTGGGCCCCCTGGACCTCCACCGACCTCAACTCCAACTCCATATATTCACGTTTGGGGAGAAAAAATGAGAGAGAAGGATTCAACGCGTTTCATGATATGGAGCCACCGCCAAGCCCTGTTCTTCCTCGGGAGGGCAGATTTGGAGTCCGTTCGGGGCTCCGGAGAGGGGAAATCATCGTCGTCGTCATCATCAACCATCCTCCATCACCAGTTTCATGATGCTCACCGTGGTGCGTGAGTAATCCCATCGTAGGCTTGCTGGACGGTGATGGGCTGGATGAGATTTACCATGTAATCGAGTTAGTTTTGTTAGGGTTTGATCCCTAGTATCCACTATGTTCTAAGATTGATGTTGTTATGACTTTTCTATGCTTAATGCTTGTCACTAGGGCCTGAGTGCCATGATTTCAGATCTGAACCCTTTATGTTTTCATGAATATATTTGTGTTCTTGATCCTATATTGCAAGTTATAGTCACCTACTATGTGTTATGATCCGGCAACCCCGAAGTGACAATAGTCGGGACACTTCCCGGTGATGACCGTAATTTTAGGAGTTCATGTATTCACTAAGTGCTAATGCTTTGGTCCAGTACTCTACTAAAAGGAGGCCTTAATTCCCTTAGTTTCCAATAGGACCCCGCTGCCACGGGAGGGTAGGACAAAAGATTTCATGCAAGTTCTTTTCCATAAGCACGTATGACTATATTCGGAATACATGCCTACATTATATTGATGAATTGGAGCTAGTTCTGTGTCACCCTAGGTTATAACTGTTGCATGATGAATGCCACCCAACATAATTATCCATCATTGATCCATTGCCTACGAGCTTTTCACATATTGATCTTTGCTCCGTTACTTTTCCGTTGCCACTGTTACGATTGCTATAAAACTGCTACTGTTACTTTTTCACCGTAGTTACTTCCATACTACTTTTCTACTAAATATTGTGCTGCAGATATTAAGTCTTTCAAGTGTGGTTGAATTGACAACTCAGCTGCTAATACTTGAGAAAACTCTTTGGCTCCCCTTGTGTCGAATCAATAAATTTGGGTTGAATACTCTACCCTCGAAAACTGTTGCGATCCCCTATACTTGTGGGTTATCAAGACCTTTTACTGGAGTCGTTGTCGGGGAGCATAGCTTTATTCTTTGAGTCACTTGCGATTTATATCTGTTGATCACTATGAGGAATTTGAAAGAACAAAGAACTAAGATTTTTCCTTCAACTACGAGGGAAGGTAAGGAACTGCCATCTAGCTCTGCACTTGATTCTCCTTCTGTTTTGAGTAAACTTGCGACACCTACACCTGCTATTGATTCCGATATGTCGCATGTTATTGATGATGCCACTTCTGCTATGCATGATGCTTATGATGAAACTACTTCTCTGCTTGATAATACTGTGCCACTAGGTGAATATCTTAATGAACAACTTACTACGGTTAGAGAGAATGAAATTAGTGAAACTGAAGATTATGACTCTCCCCCTAGATATGAATTGCCTGTTGTAACTGAGGGTTATATTATGGATGAGGAAACTTCTAGAGACTTTCTTGCTTGTAATGATAGAGATGATCTTAAGAAACTGTTAGCTAAGCTGAAAGAAAAGTCTTTGAATGCTAGAATGCAATATGACCCTATGTTTGCTACTTCACCTATCTTTGTTACTGATAAGGAATATGAATTCTCTGTCGATCCTAAGTTAATTACTTTGGTTGAATCTGATCCTTTCTATGGTTATGAATCTGAAACTATTGTGGCACATCTTACTAAATTGAATGATATAGCCACCCTATTCGCTCATGAGGAAAAAATTCTCTACTACTATATTCTCAAGTTGTTTCCTTTCTCATTAAAGGGTGATGCTAAGTTATGGTTTAATTCTCTTGCTCCTGGTTGTGTGCGTAGTCCCTAGGATATGATTTACTACTTCACTATAAAATATTTTCCTGCTCATAAGAAACAAGCTGCCCTAAGGGAGTCTCCCACAAGCTTGGGGGAGGCTTTTCCAATTACTTAATGCTTTGCCTAACCATCCTCTCAAGAAAAATGAAATACTTGAAATATTTTATAATGGACTAATCGATGCCTCCAGAGACCACCTGGATAGTTGTGCTAGTTGTGTTTTCACGGAAAGAACTGTTGAGCAAGTTGAATTGCTATTGAATAAATACTAAGTAATGATAATGATTGGAGACTTTCTGAACCAACTCTGTCATGGAATTGTCACGGCAGATGTCCTAGTGGAAGGACTTAGTTGTGGAGTCATTGCGACGTAGTTAGCTTAAAGGGGTTAAAATGGGACAAAGGACACGAGGAGTTTATACTGGTTCGGCCCCTTACGGTGAAGGTAAAGGCCTAATCCATTTTGAGGTGGTATTTCTAGGGTTTTGATTACCAGGGAGTGAATACGCTTAGCCTGGCTTTCGATCTGTTGTTTCTTTCCCTAAGCCGCTACCGGGTCGTCCCCTTATATACACGACTTGACGCCCCGCGGCTTACAGAGTCCCGGCCGGCTCATACAAACGTGTCCGGCTCGGTGACTTATCTTACATGCCTTACAATACAAGTCGTTTATACATGGCGGTTTATACTTACGGGCCTTAAGCCGCCTTTGGGTTTTGGGCCTTTTAACAAGCCTACTACACGAACCGCCATCTTCAACATATTCATGGGCTTGGTTTATGAATTGCCATTGGGGTAACCCGGCCCCTCCTGGGCGGGTCATATCCAATAGTCATATACCCAACAAACTCCTAAGCCAACTCCGAAGAAAAGGGATATTCTATTTCTCAGTCCTGAAGATATGCAAAGAGGCAAAAAAATCTATGAAATAAAAAGTTATTAAAGATGAAGATGTTAGGAATTTACCGCCCATTGAAGAAATACATGGTCTTGATAACCCGACGCAGGTAGTAGAGGTAAACTCTCTCCATAGATTTGATGAAGGTGATATTCCTCATAATGAGTCTGCTAGTCAATGCTTGGATGAGTTTGATAATTTTATTGTTAAACAAGAAAATTTCAATGCTTATGTTAGTAGACAATTGAAACGTAATGCTTACATGCTTGACCGCTTGGGTGATTATATGAGTAGAACTGTTAATGATCTTAAGCTTATTAGTAAACATGCGTCCATGGTTACAACTCAAGTAGCACAAGTACTTAAGGCACAAGATGATTTGCTTAACGAGTTGAATAGTAAGAACAATGATAATAATGTTAGGGTTATGACTAGAGGTGGTAAAATGACCCAGGAACCTTTGTATCCTGAGGGCCCTCCTAAGAGAGTTAAGTAAGATTCTCAAAGAATTAATACTGATGTACCTAGTCCTTCTAATAAAAATAAAAAGAAAACTGATAGGACTTTGCATGCTTCTAGTGAACCTGCTATAGATACACCTGAGAATCGTAATGATATTTCTATTTCTGATGCTGAGACACAATCTGGTGATGAACATGAACCTAGTGATAATGTTAATGATTATGTTCATGTTAATGCTCAACCTAGTAATGATAATGATGTAGAGACTGAACCTGCTGTTGATCTTGATAACCCACAATCAAAGAATCAACGATATGATAAGAGAGACTTCGTTGCTAGGAAACCTGGTAAAGAAAGAGAACCATGGGTTCAGAAACCCATGCCCTTTCCTCCTAAACCATCCAAGAAAAAGGATGATGATGATTTTGAGCGCTTTGCTGAAATGATTAGACCTATCTTCTTGCGTATGCGTTTGACTGAAATGCTTAAAATGCCTCCTTATGCTAAGTACATGAAAAATATTCTTACTAATAAAAGAAAGATACCGGAAGCTGAAATTTCCACCATGCTTGCCATTTATACTTTTAAGGGTGGAATACCAAAGAAATTAGGAGATTCAGGGGTACCAACTGTACCATGCTCCATTAAAAGAAATTATGTTAAGACTGCTTTATGTGATCTTGGAGCCGGTGTTAGTGTTATGCCTTTCTCTTTATATTGTAGACTTGAATTGAATAAGTTGACACCTACTGAAATCTCTTTGCAAATGGCTGATAAATCAACTGCTATACCCATCGATATTTGTGAGGATGTGCTTGTTGTGGTTGCAAACGTTACTATCTTAACGGACTTTGTTATTCTTGATATTCCTATGGACGATAGTATGTCAATCATCCTTGGTAGACCATTTTTGAATACTGCAGGGCCTGTTATTGATTGCAACAAAGGCAATTTCACTTTTCATGTCAATTGTACTGAGCATACGGTACACTTTCCGAAGAAACAACCTCAAGTTCATAGTATTAATTCTATTGGAAAATTTTCAACTATTACTATTGGATGTTTTGAATTCCCTGTTCCTACTGTCAAAAAGAAATATGATATTCTTATTGTTGGGGACATGCATATCCCCGTTGAGGTAACCTAATGTTATTCGAAAATCTCCGGTTTCATGTCATTCGGAAGAATTTTGTTAATGAGACTTGATCAACCTTGTTAATGGATTCCTTTTGATGGGCATGAGATGGATGAATTTAGAAGGCACAACTTTCTGTACCTATATTTTACTTTATGTTATTTAGATTAAATAAAGCAAAAATAGTATATATATATATATATTTTTCTGTTTTTTGAATTATCCGTGCAATAAAAAATACCCCAAAAATAGAAGTTCTCCAAATGCCCTGAAAATTTCGTATGACTTTTTAATAGAATATTTGAGAATTTCTGGCACTGAGAACACACCAGGGGGATGCACCAGTGGGCCACAAGGGTGGAGGGCGCGCCCTACCCCCTGGGCGCACCCCCCAACCTTGTGGGTCCCACGTGACCCCCCCTCCACTTATTCCAGCACCCATCCACTTCGTCTTCCTCCAGAAAAAAATCATCCCATAGCTCAAACCCGTGGTCTTGCTCATTTTGCTTCCATTTTCGATCTCCCTGCTCAAAGCTCCATTCACAAAACTGCTTTGGAGGATTGTTCTTCGGTATGTGACTCCTCTAATGGTCCAATTAGTTTTTGTTATAGTGCTTAATTTATTGCAAATTTTTGCTGCTGTGGTGACCTTGTTCTTGAGCTTGCATGTCAAATTTATGTGGTCCAAAGTAGTTTTGATGCATGATATAGCCTCTAGGCACTTGTAGGAGTAGTTGCAATCAATTTTGTTGAGTTTGGTTCACTTTTATTTCGAGTCACTAAAAATTTCATAAATTTTTAGAGGATGAAAATGATGAGGAGATTGTTGAGAGGCTCCTCGAGCCGGGGTTCGAAGGAAAAAGAAAATGAGGAGAAGGAGAAGCCCAAGTACAATATTCCTCGCGTCGTGGAGATTCGGCCGCGTGAATGGCCATGTGATGCATTCTTGGAGGCAACCGGAATTTATGAGGATTTCTATTATTTGGCTGAGAATGCAGGCATCACCGATTTCCTCCACGACCAGTGTGATCAGTATCTCCTACTGACTAATACTTTTGTGCAAAAAAATTATTTTCATGCTAGGAGACCACCATCCACGGTAGAGTTTCACTTATATCATGAGCATAAGGAGATGACGCTTTATGACTTTTGTGAGGTTTGTAAGTTAGCATATGAGGGTAGCGTCGAGGAACCACGTCCTAGAGATGTGGAAGATTTTATTGATGAAGTTACCGTAGGGGAAAGGAGAAGGGTGTCGGAACCGAGAGTGGCTAGTTTACATTTTACCTGTTTTGCGCTACTACTCATTATTTTCTGGGAGATGTTTAATTGGTCACGGGGAGAGTGGAGGCCTTAGTGCTCCTGACCTTGCCATTCTGCGCCATGCTTTATTTCGTGATAAAACTTTCAGTTTAGGCGCTATGGTTGCTAAACGGTGGAGTTTAAACCATACAAAGGGTCCTATTTTCGGAGGTATCTTCGCCTCCTGCCTTGCTAGACGCTTCAAGATACCCATTAGGCACGATGAGAAAGTGGAGAAACTGCTACCCACTATATACTTAGATTATGAAAGCATGGTAGCACATATGTTTATTTGCTATGATGAGGAAAAGAGACTTATTTATAACTTGATATTCAGTGAGGATACTTTTCAGATTATTACCTTGCCTGCACCTACTTTGTTCGATATTCATTCAGGTAGGTACATTGTTTTTCCCGCGGACATTCATGCATACTGGGAGGGGACGCGATCCCCAGCTCCTGAGCCAGAGCCTTCACCTGATCCATATCAGGAGTGTATTTATCAGTGGGATCCACAAGAGCTCACCAACCAGTGGAACCCCTAGGATCCTCCTCAGTACACCGGATAGGCCTACTTTGATCCATGGGCGTAGACCAACTTAGGCCAAAAGCCTAAGCTTGGGGGAGTACATATTTCTCACTGACAATACATACATGTTCACACACTCATTCCAGTTGTCGGTGTTTGATAACCCACAAGTATAGGGGATCGTTTGTAGCCTTTTTCGATGAATAAGAGTGTCGAACCCAACAAGGAGCTAAAGATAGAACAAATATTCCCTCAAGTTCGATAGACCACCGATACAACTCTACGCACGCTTGACGTTCGCTTTACCTAGAACAAGTATGAAACTAGAAGTATTTTGTAGGTGTGATAGGATAGGTTTGCAAGATAATAAAGAGTACGTAAATAAAATCTAGGGGCTGTTTAGATAAAGACACAACTAATTTAGTTTTAGTAGAGAGCTTTTGTCAACAAGAAAGTTATTTGTCCCTAGGCAATCGATAACAAGTATCGGTAATCATTCTTGCAATTTTATATGAGGGAGAGGCATGAGCTAACATACTTTCTCTACTTGGATCATATGCACTTATGATTGGAACTCTAGCAAGCATCCGCAACTACTAAAGATCATTAAGGTCGTGAAACCCAACCATAGCATTAAGTATCAAGTCCTCTTTACTCCTATACGTCATACCCCAGTTACCCGGGTTTAAGTTTCTGTCACTCTTGCTACTCACCGTAAGCGAACCATGAACATATTGCAACACCCTACAGCAAGGGCCCCTCATGTTTGCGTGAGACAGAGGGCACCATAGGACAGCACCATAAATAAAATATACAATCATACCAACCAAGATCATGATTAACCCACAGGACAAAACGGATCTACTGAAACATCATAGGATAACCATAGATCATTGGGAAATAGTATATTGAGTTGAGCACCATGTTTAAGTAGAGATTAAAGCGGGGAGAAGAGGTGTTACACTGCTGCATAGAGGGGGAGAGAGTTGGTGTTGACGGTAGAAAGATTGTTGATGTAGATCGCCGTCCCGATCGTTGCCCCAGTGGCACTCCGACGCCACCGGAAGCGAGGGGGAGAGAGCCCCCCTACTTCTTCTTCATCCTTGGCCTCCCCCTAGATGGGGAGGAGAGTTCCCCCTCTAGTCCTTTGTCTCCATGGTGGCTGAGGGGCGGGAGCCCCTCCGAGATTGGATCTCCCTCTCTGTTCTCTTCTGTTTCTCGTTCCCCAGATCTGATCGAAAACCGTTTCTTATATTCCCGGAGATCCGTAACTCCGATTATGCTGAGATTTTTACATGATTTTTTCTAGATATAAGCTTCCTTGCGCCCGAAGTAGAGCTCCAACCGACGTTCGAGGAGGGCACAACCCACCACCGCGCGCCAGGGGCCTCTGGCGCGCCCTGGTGTCTTGTGTGTTGTGTGGGCCTCCGTTTGTGGTGATTCGAACTCTGAAAAATCACATATATTCCAAAATAATTCTCCGTGAAAATTTATTGCATTTGGACTTTGTTTGATATGGATACTCTGCGATACAAAAAACATGTAGAAAACAGGAACTGGCACTGGGCACTAGATCAATAGGTTAGTCCAATAAATCATATAAAAAGTTGCCAAAAGTATGTAAAAGTTGTATAATTTTGGCATGAAACAATAAAAAATTATAGATACGAAGGAGACGTATCAACATCCCCAAGCTTAATTCCTGCTTGTCCTCGAGCATGTAAATGATAAAAAATATAAATTTTTTATGTGGAATGCTACCTAGCATAAACCTGATCATATGTCTAACCATGGCCATGAATATTAAGACATAAGTGATTCAAAGCAATAGTCTATCCCTACAAACAATCATGTCTTTCAAAATATCAACACTAAAGAAAGTTATCCCTACAAAATCATATAGTCTTGTCATGCTCTGTCTTCTTAACACAAAGTATTTATCATGCACAACCCCGATGACAAGCCGAGGAATTGGTTCATACTTTTTAACGCGCTTCAGCTTTTTCAACCCTCGCGCAATACGTGAGCACAAGCCATGGATATAGCACTACGGGTGGAATAGAGTATGATGATAGGGGTAAATATAGAGAAGACAAAAAAGTAGAAAGTATCACATCGATGCGGCTAACCAACGGGCTATGGAGATGCCCATCAATCGATATCAACGTGAGGAGTAGGAATTTCCATGCAACGAATGCACTAAGAGCTATAAGTGTATGAAAGCTCAATATGAAAACTAAGTGGGTGTGCATCTAATCCTATAATGATAAATTCCCACTAGTATATGAAAGTGACAACATAGGAGACTCTCCATATGAAAAACATGGTGCTACTTTGAAGCACAAGTGTGGTAAAGGATACTAACAATGCCCCTTCTCTCTTTATTTATTTTTTCTTTCTTTCTTTTTTTTCTTTCTTTTTTTTCAATTTTTATTTTATTTTTTATTTTTCTATTTTTTTTCTCTCATTGTCCGGAGTCTCATCCCGAATTGTGGAGGAATCATAGTCTTCGTCATCCTTTCCTCACCGGGGCACTGCTCTAAAATTGAATAATGATGATCATCACACTTATATTTACTTATAACCCAAAATAAACAAAAAATACAACTCGATACCTATGACAAAATATGAATCTATATGAATGCCTCTGGCAATGTACCAGAATGTGGGATGATCTAGCGTAACATGTATGAAAAATGATGAACAGTGGCTGAGCCATGATACGTCTCCAACGTATCTATAATTTTTGATTGATCCATGCTATATTAACTATTGTTTTTGACCAAATTGGCTTTATTTTACACTTTTATATTACTTTTGGGACTAACCTATTAACCGGAGGCCCAGCCCAGATTTGCTGTTTTTTGCCTATTTCAGAGTTTCGAAGAAACAAAATATCAAACGGAGTCAAACGGAATGAAACCTTCGGGAACGTGATTTTCTCACCGAACATGATCCGGGAGACTTGGACCCTACGTCAAGCAATCAACAGGGAAGGCACGAGGTAGGGGGCACGCCCAGCGCGCCCTCCACCCTCGTGGGCCCCCTGCTCCACCGACGTACTTCTTCCTCCTATATATACCTCGCACCCCGAGCGATCGAATCACGGAGCCAAAACCTAATTCCACCGCGCAACTTTCTACGTATCCACGAGATACCATCTTGGGGCATGTTAGGAGTTCATGGGAAGGGGAATCCACCATGGAGGACTTCTACATCATCATAGCCTCTCCGATGAAGTGTGAGTAGTTTACTTGAGACCTTCGGGTCCATAGTTAGTAGCTAGATGGCTTCTTCTCTTTTTGGATCTCAATACAATGTTCTCCCCCTCTCTCATAGAGATCTATTCGATGTAATCTTCTTTTTGCGGTGTGTTTGTTGAGACCGATGAATTGTGGGTCTATGATCAAGATTATCTATGAGCAATATTTGAATCTTCTCTGAATTCTTTTATGTATGATTGGTTATCTTTGCAAGTCTCTTCAAATTATCCGTTTGGTTTGGCCAACTAGATTTGTAGTTCTTGCAATGGGAGCAGTGCTCAGCTTTGGGTTCAATCTTGCGGTGTCCTTTCCCAGTGACAGAAGGGGCAGGAAGGCACGTATTGTATTGTTGCCATCGAGGATAACAAGATGGATTTTTTATCGTATTGCATGAATTTATCCCTCTACATCATGTCATCTTGCTTAAGGCGTTACTCTGTTTTCATTAACTTAATACTCTAGATGCATGCTGGATAGCGGTCGATGAGTGGAGTAATAGTAGTAGATGCAGGAGTCGGTCTACTTGTCTCGGACGTGATGCCTATATACATGATCATACCTATATACTCTCATAACTATGCTCAATTTTGTCAATTGCTCAACAGAAATTCGTTCATCCACCGTAAAATACTTATGCTCTTGAGAGAAGCCACTAGTGAAATCTATGGCCCCCGGGTCTATTCTCTATCATATCAATCTTCCATCACTTTATTATTGCTTTGCTTTTTACTTTGCTTTTTATTTTACTTTGCATCTTTATACCAAAAATACCAAAAATATTATCTATCATCTCTATCAGATCTCACTCTCGTAAGTGACCGTGAAGGGATTAACAACCCCTAATCGCGTTGGTTGCGTTGAGCTATTTGTTTTGTGTAGGTACGAGGGACTCACACGTGTCCTACTGGATTGATACCTTGGTTCTCGAGGGAAATACTTACGCTACTTTGCTGCATCATCCTCTCCTCTTTGGGGAAAACCAACGCAAGCTCAAGACGTAGCAAGAACGATTTCTGGCGCCGTTGTCGGGGAGTCTACGCAAAAGTCAACATACCAAGTACGCATCACAATCCCTTATCTCTCGCATTACATTATTTGCCATTTTCCTCTCATTTTCCTCTCCCCCACTTCACCCTTGCCGTTTTATTCGCCCTCTCTTTTCGGTTTGCCTTTTTCTCACTCGCTTTTTGCTCGTGTTTTAGTTTGCTTTCTTGTTGCAATGGCTCTACCAAGATTTAGTGATCTTCAACTTAAAAGGTTCGAAGAGATCGAAAGCAACGTTAGGAGTTTTATGGTTTTGCAATTTGAGCATAATAATTTCTTCAAAAACGAGCTTAAGGAACAAAAAAGTTTTATGAATTATATGAATAAAGAGCTTGATGATATGTCTAGAGAATTTGAAGGTTTAAGATCCCAAATTGCTCGTCTTGAGAAGTTGACTACTGAAATATCTGATAAGCAAGCTACCTTAGTCAATAAGATGGCCGCTAAACCCGATTTCCATGAAAATAAAGATGAAGATCTAAAAGTTATTGATGTGTCCCCTATCAAATCTTTGTTTTGCAATATGAATCTTGATAATGATGAGACTGAATATGATCCACCTTTACCTAGAAGGCGTTCTAAAAATTCAGAGTTATTAGATCTTGATGCTAAAATTGATAAAAGTGGGATTGAAGAAATCAAAACCCTAGATGTTGCTAAACCCACTATTTTGGATCTCAAGGAATTTAATTATGAAATTTGCTCTTTAATTGATTGCATTTCCTTGTTGCAATCCGTGCTAAATTCTCCTCATGCTTATAGTCAAAATAAAGCGTTTACCAAACATATTGTTGATGCCCTGATGCAATCTTATGAGGAAAAACTTGAGTTGGAAGTCTCTATCCCTAGAAAACTTAATGATAAGTGGGAACCAACTATTAAAATTAAGATTAAGGATCATGAATTTTGTGCTTTATGTGATTTGGGTGCTAGTGTTTCCACTATTCCCAAAACTTTGTGTGATTTGCTAGATTTCCGTTATTTTGATGATTGCTCTCTAAACTTGCACCTTGTGGATTCCACTATTAAGAAACCTATGGGAAGAATTAATGATGTTCTTATTGTTGCAAATAGGAATTATGTGCCCGTAGATTTTATCGTTCTTGATATAGATTGCAATCCTTCATGTCCTATTATTCTTGGTAGACCTTTCCTTAGAACGATTGGTGCAATCATTGATATGAAAGAAGGGAATATTAGATTCCAATTTCCGTTAAGGAAAGGCATGGAACACTTCCCTAGAAAGAAAATAAAATTACCATATGAATCTATTATGAGAGCCACTTATGGATTGCCTACCAAAGATGGCAATACCTAGATCTATCCTTGCTTTTATGCCTAGCTAGGGCGTTAAGCGATAGCGCTTGTTGGGAGGCAACCCAATTTTATTTTTAGTTTTTGTTTTTGTTTCTGTTTAGGAATAAATAATCCATCTACCTTCTGTTTAGATGTGGTTTTATGTTTTAATTAGTGTTTGTGCCAAGTTAAACCTATAGGATCTTCTTGGATGATAGTTATTTGATCTTGCTGTAATTTCCAGAAACTTTTGGTTCAGGAAAACAATTGTTAAAAATCACCAGAAAATGATAAAATAGTCATTCCAATTTCTGCTGATCAATAAACAAATTGAATAGGTCTTCCTAGTTTTTCTGAATTTTTGGAGTTCCAGAAGTTTGCGTTAGTTACATATTACTACAGACTGTTCTGTTTTTGACAGATTCAGTTTTTCGTGTGTTGTTTGCTTATTTTGATGAATCTATGGCTAGTAAAATAGTTTATAATCCATATAGAAGTTGGAATACAGTATGTTTAACATCAATATAAATAAAGAATGAGTTCATTACAGTACCTTGAAGTGGTCTTTTGTTTTCTTTCGCTAACGGAGCTCACGAGATTTCTGTTGAGTTTTGTGTTGTGAAGTTTTCAAGTTTTGGGTGAATTTTTTGATGGATTATGGAACAAGGAGTGGCAAGAGCCTAAGCTTGGGGATGTCCATGGCACCCCAAGATAATCCAAGGACATCAAAAGTCAAAGCTTGGGGATGCCCCGGAAGGCATCCCTCTTTAAATCCACTTCCATCGGTAACTTTACTTGGAGCTATATTTTTATTCACCACATAGTATGTGTTTTGCTTGGAGCGTCTTGTATGATTTGAGTCTTTGCTTTTTTAGTTTACCACAATCATCCTTGCTGTACACACCTTTTGAGAGAGCCATGCATGAATTGGAATTTGATAGAATACTCTATGTGCTTCACTTATATCTTTTGAGCTATATAGTTTTGCTCTAGTGCTTCACTTATATATATTAGAGCACGGTGGTTGATTTATTTTATAGAAAATATTGATCTATCATGCTTCACTTAGATTATTTTGAGAGTCTTAAATAGCATGGTAATTTGCTTAATAATAATAATATGCTTGGTATTCAAGATTTGTAAAACTTTCTTTTGAGTGCGTTGAATACTAAGAAAAGTTTGATGCTTGATAATTGTTTTGAGATATGGAGGTAGTAATATTAGAGTCATGCTAGTTGAGTAGTTGTGAATTTGAGAAATACTTGTGTTAAATTTTGTGATTCCCGTAGCATGCACGTATGGTGAACCGTTATGTGATGAAGTCGGAGCATGATTTATTTATTGATTTCTTCCTTATGAGTGGCGGTCGGGGACGAGCAATGGTATTTTCCTACCAATCTATCCCCCTAGGAGCATGCGCGTAATACTTTGCTTTGATAACTTGTAGATATTTGCAATAAGTATATGAGTTCTTTATGACTAATGTTGAGTCCATGGATTATACGCACTTTTCTCACCCTTCCACCATTGCTAGCCTTTCTAATACACTTTTACTTTTTAGCGGTATCATATACCCACCATATACCTTCCTCAAAACAGCCACCATACCTACCTATTATGGCATTTCCATAGCCATTCCGAGATATATTGCCATGCAACTTTCCACCGTTTCGTTTATTATGACATGCTCCATCATTGTCATATTTCTTAGCATGATCATGTAGTTGACATCGTATTTGTGGCAAAACCACCATTCATAATTCTTTCATACATGTCACTCATGAATCATTGCATATCCCGGTACACCGCCGGAGGCATACTCATAGAGTCATCTTTAGTTCTAAGTATCGAGTTGTGATTGTTGAGTTGTAAGTAAATAAAAGTGTGATGATCATCATTTTTAGAGCATTGTCCCAAGTGAGGAAAGGATGATGGAGACTATGATTCCCCCACAAGTCGGGATGAGACTCCGGACGAAAAAGAAGAGAAAAGAGGCCATAAAAAAAGAGAAAAGGCCCAAATAAAAAAAATGAGAGAAAAAGAGAGAAGGGACAATGTTACTATCCTTTTACCACACTTGTGCTTCAAAGTAGCACCATGATCTTCATGATAGAGAGTCTCTCATTTTGTGACTTTCATTTACTAGTGGGAATTTTTCATTATAGAACTTGGCTTGTATATTCCAATGATGGGCTTCCTCAAATTGCCCTAGGTCTTCGTGAGCAAGCGAGTTGGATGCACACCCACTTAGTTTCTTTTGTTGAGCTTTCATATACTTATAGCTCTAGTGCATCCGTTGCATGGCAATCCCTACTCACTCACATTGATATCTATTAATGGGCATCTCCATAGCCCGTTGATATGCCTAGTTGATGTGAGACTATCTTCTCCTTTTGTCTTCTCCACAACCACCATTCTATTCCACATATAGTGCTATATCCATGGCTCACGCTCATGTATTGCGTGAAGATTGAAAAAGTTTTGAGAATGTCAAAAGTATGAAACAATTGCTTGGCTTGTCATCGGGGTTGTGCATGATTTAAATACCACAATTAAGAAGAATTACATTGAAATTATGCCAAGTAGCACTCCGCATCAAAAATTCTCTTTTTATCATTTACCTACTCGAGGACGAGCAGGAATTAAACTTGGGGATGCCTGATACGTCTCCAACGTATCTATAATTTTTGATTGCTCCATGCTATATTATCTATTGTTTTGGACCATATTGGCTTTATTTTACACTTTTATATTTCTTTTGGGACTAACCTATTAACCGGAGGCCCAGCCCAGATTTGCTGTTTTTTGCCTATTTCAGAGTTTCGAAGAAACGGAATATCAAACGGAGTCCAAACGGAATGAAACCTTCGGGAACGTGATTTTCTCACCAAACATGATCCAGAGACTTGGACCCTCGTCAAGCAATCAACGAGGAAGGCACGAGGTAGGGGCGCGCCTCCCCAGTAGCGCCCTCCACCCTCGTGGGCCCCCTGTTGCTCCACCGACGTACTTCTTCCTCCTATATATACCTCATTACCCCGAACGATCGAATCTGGATCCAAAAACCTAATTCCACCGCCGCAACTTTGTGTATCCACGAGATCCCATCTTGGGGCCTGTGCAGAGCTCTGCGAAGGGGAATCCACCATGGAGGGCTTCTACATCATCATAGCCTCTCCGATGAAGTGTGAGTAGTTTACTTCAGACCTTCGGGTCCATAGTTAGTAGCTAGATGGCTTCTTCTCTCTTTTTAGATCTCAATACAATGTTCTCCCCCTCTCTCGATGTAATCTTCTTTTTGCGGTGTGTTTGTTGAGATCGATGAATTGTGGGTTTATGATCAAGATTATCTATGAGCAATATTTGAATCTTCTCTGAATTATTTTATGTATGATTGGTTATCTTTGAAAGTCTCTTCGAATTATCCGTTTGATTTGGCCAACTAGATTGGTAGTTCTTGCAATGGGAGAAGTGCTCAGCTTTGGGTTCAATCTTGCGGTGTCCTTACCCAGTGAGAGAAGGGGCAGCAAGGCATGTATTGTATTGTTGCCATCGAGGATAACAAGATGGGGTTTTTATCATATTGCATGAATTTATCCCTCTACATCATGTCATCTTGCTTAAGGCGTTACTCTGTTTTCATTAACTTAATACTCTAGATGCATGCTTTGGATAGCGGTCGATGAGTGGAGTAATAGTAGTAGATGCAAGCAGGAGTCGGTCTACTTGTCTCGGACGTGATGCCTATATACATGATCATACCTAGATACTCTCATAACTATGCTCAATTCTGTCAATTGCTCAACAGTAATTCGTTCACCCACCATAAAATACTTATGCTCTTGAGAGAAGCCACTAGTGAAATCTATGGCCCCCGGGTCTATTCTCTATCATATCAATCTTCCATCACTTTATTATTGCTTTGCTTTTTTACTTTGCTTTTTATTTTACTTTGCATCTTTATACCAAAAATACCAAAAATATTATCTATCATCTCTATCAGATCTCACTCTCGTAAGTGATCGTGAAGGGATTGACAACCCCTAATCGCGTTGGTTGCGTTGAGCTATTTGTTTTGTGTAGGTACGAGGGACTCGCGCGTGGCCTCCTACTGGATTAATACCTTGGTTCTCAAAAACTGAGGGAAATACATATGCTACTTTGCTGCATCATCCTCTCCTCTTCGGCCAACGCAAGCTCAAGACGTAGCAAGCCACAACTACTATGTCAGCTATATGATCATGCAAAGCAATATGACAATGAATGCTCAAGTCATCAAACAGAAGCGATGGAAGTTGCATGGCAATATATCTCGGAATGGCCATGGAAAATCCATAATAGGTAGGTATGGTGGCTGTTTTGAGTAAGATATAATAAGGCTTATGTGTGATAGAGCGTATCATATCACGGGGTTTGGATGCACCTGCGAAGTTTGAACCGACTCTCGAGGTGAGAAAGGGAAATGCACGGTACCGTAGAGGCTAGCAAATTGCGAAAAGGTAAGAGTGTGTATAATCCATGGACTCACATTAGTCATAAAGAACTCATATACTTATTGCAAAAGTTCATTAGCCCTCGAAGAAAAGTACTACTACGCATGCCCCTAGGGGGATAGATTGGTAGGAAAAAACCATCGCTCGTCCCCGACCGCCACTCATAAGGAAGACAATCAATAATAAATCATGCTCCAACATCATAGCACAATGAGAGACTAAACGTGCATGCTTTAGGAATCAAAAACCTTAACACCAATATTCCTACTAAACACAACCATTTGCTAGTACCTCCCACATATTACCATCTCTATATCACAAAAGTATTGCAAGGAATCAAACATATCATATTCAGTGATCCATAAGTTTTATGTAGGATTTAATGACTTACCATGCAATTGACCAATTCCTTTTTGACTCTCTAAATAGATATAAGTGAACCATGAGAGTTTAATTCTTTCTACAAAAGACCATGCTCCAACAAATATAAGTGAAGCAAAAGAGCATTCTCGAATAACGGTTTTCTATGTGAAGAGAAACAGGCAATCCAAACTTCAAATGATATAAGTGAAGCACATGAAGCACTCTATAAAGCAACACTCAGAAGATATAAGTGAAGTGAAATGAGCATTCTATAAATCAACCATGGACTATCTCATACCAGCATGGTGCATAAAATAAAAGTGAAAACTAAAAGCAAAAGACGCTCCAAGATTTGCACATATCACATGAACGAAACGAAACCGAAAACATACTGATACTTGTTGATGAAAGATGGGATGCCTTCCGCGGCATCCCCAAGCTTAGACGCTTGAGTCTCCTTGAATATTTACTTGGGGTGCCTTGGGCATCCCAAATCTTGAGCTCTTGCCTCTTCTCCTTCTCATCATATCGAGACCTCCTCGATCTTTGATCACTTCATCCACACAAAACTCAACAGAAAGCTCGGTAAGATCCATTAGTATAATAAAGAAAATCACTACTATAAGTATTGTTGCAAACCAATTCATATTTTGTTTTTGCATTTTAGCTACTGTAATATAACTTTTCCATGGCTTAATCCAATGATAGAAATCGATAGTTTCATCAAAACAAGAAAACAATGCATAAAAAACAGAATCTGTCTTAAACAGGATAGTCTGTAGTAATCCGAACTTTCACCATACTTATGGTACTCCAAAAATTCTGAAAAAATTAGGAAAAATAAAAAAATTATATAGAAAGACAGTGCAAAAAGTTTCAGAACCATTTGACGTTCCAGTAAAAAAATGTAAAATCGCGCACTACAGCCAAAGTTTCTGTTTTGCACCGCACAAACCAACAAGCAATCTTATCATCATAAAGGCAAATCTTGGCATATTATTTTTATAATACAATGGAATTTTACAAGGGGATAATTATTTTTGTTGAAAATTTTATGCAATTCAAGATTCACAAAGTTTCCAAGGGCATGAACAAAGTTCAAGGCTAGCTCCCGCTTCCACGGTGCTCGTCTATCTCACTTTCACTTTTCTTTTTGTGAAGTTTTAAGTTCCCCTCTATATTTTTTTTGTTTTTAAACTTTATAAAAGCACTTAAAATAAATAAATGACTCTCTAAAACTTCCGGGTTGTCTCCCTGGCAGCACTTTCTTTAAAGCCATTAAGCTAGGCATAAAGTGCTCAAGTAATGGATCCACCCGGATCCAAAGGTATATTAAAGCCAATTTGAATCAATAATGATTTAGCATTTAGTAGTGAGCACAAAGCAACATATATCAAGGAATTACAAAGTCTAACTCTCTTCCTATGCATCATACTGTCATACAAGAACAATTTATAAACATCAAGTAAAGGCCAATACATAGCATAAGCAGTTTCTTGCAATTTTTTCGTGTTGGAAACATAGAGAGGTGGAGATGTAGTTCATCTCTCATAATAATTGCAAGTAGGGGCAGAAAGCACATGCATATTATATACATGAAAATAATCATGTGTAGTAGCAAAATGCAACCCATCAACATAATCCTTCATAAGAGCAAACTTCTCCGATATAGTGTAGTTTGGAGAATTCAAAAAGATAATAGGACTATCATGCATGGGTGCAATAGCAACAATTTCATGTTTAACATAAGGAACAATAACAAGTTCATCACCATAAGCATCATTCATATTGGCATCTTGGCCACAAGCATAGAAAGCATCATCAAAAAGGGATATTCCAAACGAATCAATGGGATCATAGCATTCATCCTTCAGTAAGAACGAAGGGGCATTAAACAATGTATGAGTTGAAGAGTTACTCTCATTAGAAGGTAGGCACGGGTAGCTAATCCGCTCTTCCTCCTTTTGTTCTTCGCTCTCCTCATCATCTTTTTCATCCAATGAGCTCACAGTTTCATCAATTCCTTCTTCCATAGACTCCTGCAAAATATTAGTCTCTTCTTGGACAACGGAGACTTACTCAATAAATTCATCAACATCAGAATTATATTTATAATTATCATACCAATATTTAAGGATAGCAAAAATTTTAGGTCTATAAACTGAATCATCAAAATCTTCAAACTTTATAAACAAAGATTTAATTTCATAAACACCCTTAAAAGCAACAAATTCTTCTATTCGTTCCACATCATAGTAATCATATATACCTATAGCATAAGAAGCCAAGGTTTCATTATCATTAAATTTGCATGAATAGGGAAGGTGTGGAACCTCAATCTTAGAGCAACAAGTATAATCATATCTCAAGCATAGCTCCCGAGCATACCAATGCAACATATGAATTTGATCCCATAACAATTTCCCTTTAAGATTCAAGCGATAATCCCTAAAGTATTCACGTTGATCCAACGTTACTCCCATTATATAGTTGAATGGGGTTTTCTCAGGATTATCAAAGTAGTGCATAATATCTTTTTCATAACGAGCATCGAAGCGTTTAGGAGGTTCCCCATCTCCATGAGTAGCAAGTACCACTAATTTTTTGGTATTTCGTGTTCCATATCCATAACTAAAGATAGAGAACAACTTAGAACAAGAAATAAAAACTACTTAGTGATAAAGCAAACAAGCACACACGAGAATATTCACCCCACGCTATTGCTCCCCGGCAACGGCGCCAGAAAAAGGTTGTTGCTGTAAAAACCGGCCGATCTCGGGTAGGGGGTCCCGAACTGTGCATCTGAGGATCGAAGGTAACAGGAGGCGGGGGACACGATATGTACCCATGTTTGGGCCCTCTTAATGGAGGTAATACCCTACTTCCTGGTTGATAGACTTGGATGATTATATGGATTACAAGAGTTGATGCACCTCGAGATCGTAGTGGCTAAACCCTAGATGTCTAGCCTGTATAATTATGATTGCCTCTACTGACTAACCCTCCGGTTTATATAGACACCGGAGGGGACTAGGGTTATACAGAGTCGGCTCACAGAGAAAGGAACCTTCATATCCGAACGCTAAGCTTGCCATCCACGCAAAGGAGAGTCCCATCCGGATACGGGGGGAAGCCTTCCATCTTGTATATTTTCGTCCCACCAGTCCGACCCATATCACATAGCCCAGACGCCCAGGGACCCCCTAATCCAGGACTCCCTCAGTAGCCCCTGAACCAGGCTTCAATGACGATGTGTCCGGCACCTAGATTGTCTTCGACATTGCAAGGTGGGTTCCTCCTCTGAATATTCCAAAGTAGTTGATCAAAAGAACTATATCAGGCATTGTACAATAGTTACAACCCTGAACCACAAGGGCAAAAATACTTAAATAGAAAAATGGATCATATCTTCTGACAACTTTTTTGGCGAGGTGTTGTGTTCCTGCCTTATCCCGCTTCGTTTTTCGAGGCGCGGGCTTCATCGACACATCTCGTCAAAGCAGAGATTGTGTCCCCTTATTACGGGATCCTCATCAATATGGGTTTGGGTAATCCAACTGTGCCATTTGCACGACCCCTAGGGAAAAGGCAAGGTTTAAGGCTCGTGGGGGGGGGGGGCTCGATATTCACTGCCTTTATAAGAAAGTTGGGATCCCCCTTTTTACCTCACGCCTTCTTCCTCCTCAGCCCATCTGTCCTCGAGCTCCGGCGCCCAAGTCTCAAACTTTCCCCTCGCCACCAACAACTCCGACCATGTCCGGAGCTAGAGCGCAGGGCAAGTGGATGGCCTCCTCCATCACGGAGGGGAACATCCAGGAACTCCGGGAAGCGGGGTACTTAGCCAAAGAAATTGCCCATTGGCTCCCTGCTGAGAAGCAGATCATTCCCACCCCGGAGCCCAATGAGAGGGTAGTATTCATCCCCCACTTTCTTCGCGGGCTAGGGTTTCCTCTCCACCCCTTCGTCCGCGGGCTCATGTTTTACTACGGGCTAGATTTCCACGATCTAGCCCCGAATTCCTTTCTCAACATCTTGGCGTTCATCATCGTGTGCGAGGCGTTTCTCCGCATCCCCCCCCTCCCCCACTTCGGCATGTGGCTCAAGGTCTTCAACGTGAAGCCGAAAGTGGTCGAGGGCCAACATGCGGAGTGTGGCGGCGCCATGGTGAGCAAGCTCCCTAACATCACCTGGCCCAAGGGGACCTTAGTAGAAACCGTGAAAGGGTGGCAACATGAGTGGTTCTATGTCACAGAGCCTCGCGACGCCGTGTGGGCTGCCACTCCTGAATTCAAATCCGGGCCTCCAATGCGGCTGACCTCGTGGTTCAAGAAGGGCCTGGACTGGGCATCGTCCGACAAGGTGATGACGCTGCAGAAGTGCGTCAAGGGCGTGATAGAGAAGAACACCGGCCTCGCCGACGTGATCGAGGTGATGCTTTTTCGCTGGATCCTCCCCTGCTAGCGCCGGACTCTCCATATGTGGGAGTTCAATCCGGCTAGCCCTAGGACCCTGCAACAATTCTTCGGTACAACGCACGAAGAAATCTGGAAGCTGCTTTTCAAGGCCCAGAAGTCGTGGTCGGGCACGACCAAAGACCTCGGCCTCGACTGTGCTCATCCAGCCACTCCGGTAAGTTATAGGATTTCCAAATGTAACCTCTACTCGGAGATTCGAGGAGTATGCTAAGCCTTCCTTTTCTTCTTCAGGTCTGGACGAAGAAAGTAGAGCGCATTAAATGTCTGGCTCCTCTGCCCGAAGACCCAGCTATCCCTTTGCTGACAAAGATGCTGGTTCCGGCACCATACCAGACGCCGAAGAAGAAGGCCAAGAAGAAGGGCAAGGAGGCCAGAAGTGGCCTCCGCCGCAATGGTACTTCGGACATAGCGTCCGAAGATACGGAGGTTCTCTCCTCCCCCAAGGGAGATGAAGATGAAGAAGATGAGGACGAGAGCAATTCTCCCCTCAAGGGGAGAGAGAAGACGAGGGGACGTCCATAGACCTAGAAGCGGAGGCGTCCAAGAAGGGGATACTCTCCCTTGCGGATGAATTGTAATCGGACATTGAAGCCGTCCCCGAATTGAACCCCAGACCAAAGACCCCGGCCGAATCGTAAGTATTCAAAGATAACACATATATCTGGCATATATAAATTGTAGGGTGATATATCATTTATGTTTTCCAGTCTGGCCCGTGATCTCCCCCAACAATCATTGTCTTTGGTGAATTCTTTGTCGCCGGACATGATGGAGAGCGAGTCGCCTCCACTAGCCTCCCCGCCACGCGCCACGGATGACACTGAGGTGTTATCCCAAAGGACCTCTGTAACATCCCAAAATTCTAAATCTTGGAATGTTATAAACAAATAGATATTTTTGATTGATTGTTTGATTGATTGACTGAAAGTGAGTGAATTCGAAACTTTTGAGAGTTAAATGAGAGGGAATAAAAGGACTTTCCCAAACTTTCATTTTTGCTTTTATGATCTTCGGGAATTCAAAATCTTTTCATCACAAAAAAAACCCTGGAGAGAAGATGACATGACTTCTTCCATTTATTTAAATGACAAGGGGTGTTGAAAATATTTGAATTTCATTTGGAAAATATTTCCAATTCTGAAACTTTATGCAACTCAAGTGATTTTCACGAGAGAAGATAAAATGACTTCTTCAAATTAAATGAAATATGAGTTGGGAGTTTTAAAAGAATTAAATCCAAAGTTCTTTTGAATTTATTTCCAATTTGGAGTTATTTGAGTTTTATTCAAAATATTTTTCTCCAAAACAAAATATATGGAAAATAGGGTAACATGATTCCCTACATCGGAAAATTTGGAGAGAAATTAATTTGAAGTCATTTTGATATTTTTAAAATGATTTTTGTTGGATTTTATTGGACGTAAGCACTCTTTGCTTTATTTGAATTTGTATGAATTTTATTTGACATTAGAATAATGTTCATCATGTAGGAAATCTTTTTCTGAAAATTTTAATATATTATATGCCTATATAATATTTTCATTTTATTTTGTTTTATCATTTTGTTTTCCTCTCTGTTTGTTAAAAAAAACAAAAAAAAACAAAAAAATATATTCGCAGCGCCTTGGGCCAAAGGCCCAAGCCGCCAAGCCAGCCGGCCGGCCGAGGCCAAGGCCATCGCACGCACGCACCAAGGGAGCCAGGGAGCCGCCAATATTTATTTAGTTTCGTTTATTAATGTTTTAATAAATGATTTGTTGTTATAGTTGTCTTAGTGTTTTGCTAGTTGCTATATTTGTTCTAGTATTAACTAGATGGTTATAGTAGTTTTATATTAGTTCTTTTTGTTAGTTATTAAATTAGTAATTTATTTTCTGTTATTTTATTAGATTTATATTTTCTTTGCCGTAGAAAAAATATTAGAGTAATTTAGTGATGTTATGTTAAGATTTGTGTGAGTTGGTCACCACTAGTTTTTCCTTGAATTTTTCTTTCAAGTTTTTCCTTTGGTTTTCGACTTGGTTTTCTTTGTTGCTTTTATTTTGATTGAGTATTGTTATGATTGATAGAATTGATTGCTAGGATGATTGCTTATATGATTGTCTGCTTAATATAGATTTTCAACGGAGTGACGAATAGTTCTACCAAGTCTTTATTCCGAGAGGCGTTATTATCTTCATCAAGTAATACCGAGCAAGTTCACTTTGACCATGTTTTTCATACCTATGTATTTTATTGCATCTAGTGTCATGTTCGCAACAATCCCTCCAGTAGTGATATTGAATCCTTGTAGTTGAGTAGTATGCATGAGGTAGGAACCCATCACCCTGTTACCAAGACCGGGACGTTATTTATTTTAATGCTACGCTATAGTAGACGGGGTTGGTATGAGTGCTCGGGAGTGTTGTGAGAATGGAGGATCTACGTCAATGACGACAACTCCATGATGGAATCTGCAAGGACTGCATCTTCAAGGCCTCAAGACTTCAAGACTCGAGACAAGAATTCAATACACACTCTTTGGGTGAAGGATGGTTGACGGGCACCACTGGAGAAACCGGTGGATGGCCGGGATGCATGGAGAAGCGCCATGACATCTTGCGGAAAGCTTCACCCAGACTCAAAGAGACGGAAGAATACTTCATGCCGGAAGCTTACCTGCAACCGCAAGTCACTCAGGCTCGCTTGGTTAACCTTAGTTGTGACTCTGGTGGGGACGGTTCTAGCAGATGTAGAACTACGGTAGGATTGGATGAGCACGGACGGTGGTCGAGGAACTCTTCGGAAGACCATGTTTGGTCATCTTGTTCTCAAACACCCTGAAGTGCGAGAACGTAAAGAGAGGGATCGAATCTTGCGGGTAAAGTGTACAAACCTCTGCAGAGGGTTAAAACCTAATCGATTAGCCGTGTCCCCGGTTACGGACAACTTGAGCATCTGGATCTGGATCTATCTCAGAACTCTCAACACCGGATTGATAACTTAATTGTGGGAAACTTATGATGATTTTGGGCTATGAGACATCGGTTGGCGGAACCATGTCATGATAGAAAACTCCATAGTACAGACTTCATTTATTCCTTTGATGTAGGGAAAATAAATCAGCTTTTACGCAAACAAAACTCGAGACCACGAGCCACAAAGCTATATTGCATATAGTATAGTTTTATCATCTGTTTTCTCATGTTGTGATCTTGCGGTACATTCAATGTAATCTTGACCTACACGGCTGCAACGTATCATGTTGCGTATATTTTACTTCCGGATTTAGTAAGAGTACGTGCAGGTGGTTACGGTCTACACTCAACTTGCCGATGGCGTTGATGGGATTCCACACCCGATTGTTTGTTTCATTGAGACTTATGAGGTATATATCATTTTACGTTATTTATACATGTGATTGCACTTTGATATATACATTGATGTACTGTGTGTGCCAGCATACTGATCCAGGGATGGCATACACAGAGGCTTGACCGTCTGAGGTCGGGTCGCTACAGATATGGTATTAGGCGTTGATGGGATTCCACACCCGATTGTTTGTTTCCGCTGAGACTTATGAGGTATATATCATTTTACGTTATTTATACATGTGATTGCACTTTGATATATACATTGATGTAGTGTGTGTGCCAAAGATCTTGATCCAGGATGGCACAGATACGAAGGCTTGACCGTCTGAGGTCGGGTCGCTTCTGAGATATGGTATCGAGCACATGTTGGTATGGGGCGTGACCCTAGAAAATGGCAAGCCCATAGGAAACATTTTTCTCTACAACTTTCTTTTTCAAAAGATCTTTTACCTCTCTTCTCTTACGAGCTTATTCAAATATTCCTTTTTAGTGAGACCATACCCCTTTTCCCTTTTGACCACTCGAAGATTTGACTGATGAGTCACTCCAAGAATTAAAGATATCGGACAACTGATGGCCATTTCAGAGTAAAGAGGATTTCACCATGCGTTGGAAGAATTGCAGCTGCAACAATTGAAGACTCCGAAGACTAGAAGTATTTGAAGAATCTGAAGAATTATTTGACCTTTAGAAGACCAAACCCCTGTTACACACTTACATTAGATGCGGCGATTTGTGAGTTGTCATTTGTTTGATATTTTCCGACAGCCACAAAGTAAAACCCGTTTCTTCAAAAACTATTGTTTGTATTGTGTGTATATCCCTCCCGACCTCTCTCATATCTCATCCCAAAACTTTTTGACCCCATAGATGATGAATGAAGTTGGACTGATATTCTCTGGACCGAAAACCCAATGGAGGCAGAGCTATGGATTCGTAACATGGAGAATCACTTGGGAGCAATTTGGTTTCAAGGAAGAATGAAGTATCTTACGCTCTTCAGTACTTTGAAGGAAGTGCTGCAACATGGTGGAAGATGCATCAAGCTATACAGGGATGGAATGGAGCAAAGACTTGGGAAGAATTCAAGAAGACTCTGACAAGATCTCGTCTTATCCGGAATCACCATGATACACCAAGAAATAAACCTTGTGCCTGCAAGATTTGCGGAGAAATAGGACACACCCAGGAGGAACACAAGGATTGATGCCCTCATTTTGAGGAGAAACAACCAGCTGAGGAATGCCCAACTAGTCAGGTGACTTGTTTCTTGTGTGAAGGAACCACCCACTACCCGACTCAGTGTCACATTTACCCCATGGTGCAACAAACTATTCAGGAGCAGGAAGAAGGAATGAAAGAAGCCCTCCGAGAAGTTATGAAAGAACACTGTAATGAAGGAATGTGTTGAAGACCACGATGGAGAAGGCCTCAACAGATTTTACTCAATGCCTGCTATTCATGTGGAGAAGAAGGACATTTTTCACGATGTGCGCCAAGGAAAGAAAAGAGTATCTGGGATACTTCCAGCCGGAAGCAATAGAGTTTGATCCACGGGAATAAAAGGTTTGATCGAGCAGAAGAAACCCGGAAGAGAAAACAAAGACACCCTCGTAACAACCCAATTTCTGCAAAGAGGGACAAGAGTCATATTACCTGTTTTGAATGTAAGGACGTGGGCATTATGCCAATCATTGTCTTGAAAGGAAGCAAGGAACTCAAGGAGCGGGCACCATCTCCAAGAAGCCCAAAGACTTATCGAAAGTTATGTGTTTTCATTGCAAGGAAGCGAGGACATTATGCTACTAAATGTTCCTACAAGAAGGAAGCTGGAGTTGAGTAGTTGGAATTTTGATATGGATAATAAGAGTGGTAGAAACCAATTTTTTTCATGAGTACAATAAGTTGAGTTATGTAATGGGTGCTCAGAGTTTGTAATGAATGCATGAATCAATAAAGTTAAAGTGTCCTAATTCCATATGTTGAATTGTATGAGTTGTTACTCCATGAACAAAGAATTTTGACCATTTTCGAGGATATGAGAAAAATATTGTCTATGGAAGAATTTGTGCATTTTAAGGGTGGTAGTACCCTGTGAAGAAGACTAGACTAATGGATAAGAAAATATATATTCCACGGACTGTAGTTGAAGGAAAAAAAAGTTGGAGTTTTGCTTTTGATATGATGGTATGAAGAAGCAGTACTACTGGATTTAAAGGAGGTGTAATATGGAACAAGAGAGTTACTCCAAGGATGAGTTAAAGCTGCACTAGTGTTGAAGTGGGCCATAACCCACAGCCAGGATTTTGAAAAGGAACAGATGTAACCTTGATGAAGGAAGAAATTTGGAAGAATCGGTGATTCAATCAGCATATGTTCCGTAGGAGGTTACGCAAAAACCTGAGAGTGGTGAAGTAACGATAGATGTTTCTGGGACTAACCTATTGACCCAGTGCCCAGTGCCAGTTGCTGTTTTTTGCTTTTTTACATTGCAGGAAATCAATATCAAACGGAGTTCAAACGGAACGAAACTCCATGGGGATTTTTTATGGGCCAGAAGACATCCATTGGGCCAGAGCAGCACCTAGGCGGTGTCCCGAGGGGGCACAACCCACCAGGGCACGCCAGGCCCCCCTGGCACGCCCAGGTGGGTTGTGCCCACCTCGGTGGCCTCCCGCGCCCCTTCTTTGCACTATAATTTCCCAAATATTCCGAAACCCTTCGGGGTTAACCTAGATCAGAAGTTCCGCCGTCCACAGGGGCTCTGTAGCCATCGAAAACCAATCCAGACCCGTTCCAGCACCCTGCCGAAGGGGGAATCATCTCCGGTGGCCATCTTCATCATCCCGGCGGCCACCACGATGAGGAGAGAGTAGTCCACCCTCGAAATTTGAGGGTTTGTACCCGATAAGCTAAGTGTTTAATCACTCTCTCTCTCGTGATCTATATCATGGGCTTTGTTAATATAGTCGGATCATATGATGTTTCTCCCCTCTATACTCTTGTTGTGATGAATTGAATCTTTACCCTTTGAAGTTTTGTCATATCGGATTGAATATTCAGAGATGAGAACACATGATATATGTCTTCTTGGTATGAATACTTGAGGTGACAATTGGGGTATCTTATTGATTCACTTCATATATGTTATGGCATTCAACTTGCGGATTCCCGTGGTGATATTGGGGTAATCTATGCATAGGGGTTGATGCACGTTTTTATCCGGTAGAAACTTCAGGGTCTCTTTATAGTTCTTTGTGTGGATTGAGTATTATGAATATGAATATGCTTTGGTGTTATTCTATGTAACATCCCAAATTTTCAATTTGGAATGTTATACATAGATCATCATTGCATATCATATTTTATTGCATTTGGTTGATCCTAGAAATTCTAAGCAACTCAAGGACCCACGTAGAGAGTTGGGAATTTCGTTATTTTCATATTTGAGTTTTTCTCAAATTCTGAAAAGAGGATCATTTGGTTTTATTTTTTTTCTCTTCAAATATTTCTAATATGAAAAGTAAAAGAGAGGGGATAAAATGACTTCTCCAAATAAATAAATATTGGAGGAAAAATATTAAAATCAAATAAGTATTTTACTTGGACTTTTATTGCTATTTTATTTGAATTAGGAAAAATATGCGTTTTTCAAAATTGCAGTAGAGGCCCAAATAAATGTTCACTTTGTCAGCAATATCATTAGAGGACCGTGAAAATTTATTTCAGGATTTTTGGACTCCGTTTAGTATTTCTTTTATTAGTTTTTCTGCGTCGGGATTATTTAAAAAAAAGTGAACCGACCTAACGGGCCGTGTCCATCCCAGACACCTCGCCCCGGCCGTCCCTTTAAAGGCCTCGGCCTCGCCCCGCCATCCCAAATTAGCCCGCCCACAAACCCTAAGCGTCGCCGCGCTGTCCCCACACGCCCATTGCCATCGGCCTTTGCCACCCCGTCGCCCCGCCGCCATCAATCCCGCCATTGCCGAGGTAGCCGCCGCCGCCGACTCGGTTTTCTCAGGAAAACCGTAGTTTTTTTTTCGAAACCCCGGATCTATTTTTTTTGTTTCGGTTCATTTTTTTGGTTTAGTTAAATATCGGACGTTCGTCCGTATGTTCGTTTTAACGAACGCTGTTCGTCGGTTAGCCGCAGAAAGTGAACGTTTGTTCGTTAGCCTGTTCGCCTCATTTTATTTTCCAGGATTTTTCTGTGATTATTTTCGATCGCGATTTCTGCCCTCATCTTCGTTTTAGTTTATCTTTTCGCTAGTTTATCTAAATCTGGTGAAACAAGCGCCTAGATCTTCGTCTCGAAACCCTCTTTCTGTTTAACCAACTTGAACAAGATTTTGGTACTGTAAATTTGACTTTAGTCCAGATTAGTAAATGGATCTTGTTTCTTTCGTAGTTTGAGTTTCGTTGCTCTGTTTGATATGATTCTTTTTGCAAACCGGAGTTCTCCAGTTGAACTTTCTGGTTAGATCTTCTTATTTGAGTTTTATCCGTGCTTCTAGTTGAGTGCTTATGTATGCTATTGTTTGTTTGCGATAGAATTCCCGGAGTGCGAAGCGTGCTACTACGAGTCACTAGGTTTTGCGGATCATCAGCAAGGCAAGTAACACTTTGATCATATCCCTTTATTATCCAGTTTTTATGCATTAGTTGCAATCCTCAAACACTGCATGATTAGGATGTGATTAACTTGTGGGTATTGGGAAGTAGATGATGAGGTAGAACCTATTACCTGTTTTATTATCAAACCCTTGGGAGTTACTTCTACGTTATGCTTATATTGCCATGCTATGCTCGTAAACGTGGATTGGGTTTGAGTGTATCCATGACAGATGTGAGATTTTTAATTAATGGTTAACATAAGGTGGCTACTTAAATACACCTCTGGGTGGATTGGTAGAGGCACCCTAGAGCACCCAGTGGTTGTCAGGGCACCTGGAGAATCCAGTGTTGTCCAAGGATATCCCGGAGTACCCGTGTGATCATCCTACGGCTCGCCACCCAGGCTCAAAGGGATCATAAGATTATTCATGCTAGAAACTTCCGTGTACAGCCACAAGCTATTATGGGATCTAGCATAGTTGAGTATGTTGCATGACCTCTTCCAGTAGTAGGCTAGCAGATGTAGGGGATGTAGGTTGGTACTGTCTACCCAGGGTTAGAGTTAATGCTTCCGAAAGACTGTGTCTCGGTCATCCGTTTCTCAAACACCATGTAGTGCGAGAAATCCAGCGGAGGAGATCGAGTCTTGTGGGGAAAAGTGTGCAAACCTCTGCAGAGTGTATAAACTAATCATGGTTAGCCGTGTCCCCGGTTATGGACAACTTGAGTATCTAGTACTTGGATTATTGATTTGATCTCATCACTCTAAATAATTTGTTGGTTGCTAATGAATAATTTTAATTGGGATTGAGATGGGGGTACCATTCTCAATGTTTCAACCACCATGATAGTTAAATAAAATATATTCCTTTGATGCAGGGAAAATTGGCTTTTCGCAAAACAATATAACCATAGAGCCTCCACCACCCATATATGCATGTAGTGATAGTATTTATCTGTTTATTGCTCTATCGTGTTATATCGCCAGCATATTCCATGTGCTGACCCGTTTCGGGCTACAACGTATCATGTTGCAGACTTTTCAGACGAAGATTAAGGTGCGCTAGGTCGTTTGTCATGCACTCAGCTATGCCGTTGGAGTTGATGGACTCACTTTATCTTCCAAGCCTTCTGCCGTTATCTTATTTAGATTGCCTTAAGCCATATTATTGTAATAAGTTCTCTTTTGAGACATTCGATGTAATAAGTGTGTGATTGCTACTCTGTCATAAATCCATTCGAGTACTGTGTGTGTCAGCATTACCGATCCAGGGATGACACTGAACACAGAGACTGGACCGTCTGAGGTCGGGTCGCTACATTCTAGTACGAACTCTAGGATAGATCGAATGGAAAAAATAGCTTTGTGTTATTTTAGTATGAACTCTTGAATAGATCGATCGGAAATAATAGCTTTGAGGTGGCTTCGTACCCTACAAACAATTCCTATCTTTTGTTCTCCGCTAATAGGAACTCGGGAGTGATTCTTTATTGTACTTTGAGGGATAATCATATGATCCAACTATGTTAGCACTGTTGAAAGATTGCACTAGGGAAAGTATGAACCCTAGGCCTCCTTTTTAATCATTGAAATACCATTTTGTTCCCGTTTACTAATTGCTACCATGCTGTTTTTATTTCTACCATCAATATTACACTTTTATCACCATCTCTTCGCCGAACTAGTGCACCTATACAGTTTGCCATTGTATTGGGTGTGTTGGGGACACAAGAGATTTCTTGTATTTGGTTGCAGGGTCCTTTGAGAGAGACCACCTTCATCCTACACCTCTCACGGATTGATAAAGCTTAGGTCATCCACTTGAGGGAAAATTGCTACTGTCCTACAAAACTCTGCGCTTGGAGTCCCAACACGTGTCTACAAGAATAAAGTTGCGTAGTAGACATCAAGCTCTTTTCTGGCGCCGTTGCCGGGGAGGTGAGTGCTTGAAGGTATATCTTTAGATCTTGCAATTGAATCTTTTAGTTTCTTGTTTTATCACTAGTTTGGTTTTGTAAAAGAAATCTACAAAAAAATGGAGTTGTGGTTGCATCATATTACTGATCATCTTTATAATGTCTTTCTTGAAAATGATGGATCGGAAAATTGTGCTCAATTGTTAGAAGAAGAAGTCAATAAAATGCTTGGCACAAAATATTTGAATGATGAGCATGATTGCAATGTTGTTAGTGTGAATTCTTTGAATATCCAAAATGCTAATTATGATTGCACAAGTCATGACAAAAATGTTTATTATAAGCATGTCACTTTTTGCGGATTGAATTGGGAGTGCCTTTGCACACCAAAAAGGGAAGATAGATTTTGTAATAAGCATAAATATTTAGAAACGAGAAAGTTGCAAGAGAGGCTAGATGATTGTGCAGAAAGATTTTTTTTTCGCCATCCTTTGGAACTTTGTAGTGAACATGGTCATTTAAATCTCCAACGCAAATTCTTTCATGATCAAATCGTGTCCAAACTTTGTGATAACTTGATTACCCTTGAGCATCATAAAGAGCTTAGTCTTCTTTTGGGGTATGAAGAAATGAAATGTATAACTAAGGGTATTCTAAAATTTAATCTTGAGAGAATTCTTGATTTCGATCTAGAAGAAATTTATATGTTTTGTGCTGTAAATTGCATTGAGAATCCTTCTATTGCCAACTATCTAAAGTCAATAAAACAAATAGAATATGAAGAGAGAGTACAAATGAAAGGGAAAATAATTCCCAATACCCTCCTAGTGTTTATTATGATGAATCAGGTAACGAGGAGGAGATTCCTATCCAACTAATCTCATCAATAAGAAGCTTGAAAAGATTAATTAAACACACACATGATGTGGTGAAGAAGAAGAAAAGAAGAAAGAAAAGAGGTAAATAGGTATCTCTCCCAAATAATGTTGCTCCTATTATTGTTGTGCCTCATGGAAATGAATCAAAAATAATTTTGGAAGATGATACACTTGATGATGATTTTGTTATGCCTATTGCTTGTTGTGATGATTATGATTGGGAAGATAATGATACTACTTATAATATTTGAATTATTTTTGGCACCAACTTGGGGAATTATGATGATAGCAATTGTTATACCGTTGGTGCCATTCATACTATTAATGATGAGAATGATTATGCTTATGATATGCCAAGCCAAAGCTTGGGGATGCTATGTTTGATGAGGATGACATGTTTGAGAATTTATTTGCTGCAATTAATGTTTGTCCCAAGCTTGGGGAGGCTCTGTTTAATGACGATGATCTTTTTAGTCCCCCTACTTTGATTGATCAAACTTATTTTCATGATAGCATGCCTCCCATTTATGATGATTACATTGACAGAAGTGGGTTTGTAAGAGTGTCAACTCTAGGTAGTAGTGATCCCACTATTTTGGAGGGTGTTGAATCTTATTACAATATTGATGAAAGTGGATTTGGAGAGTTCATGACTTTATTTAGTGATACATCCACTATTTTGGAAGAGGTTTCAATTGACTATGGCAATAAAATTGCTTTCTATGATGATGATTATGATGACATGTATGCCATAGAGAGTAATGAATTTTCTATGATGAAAATAATGCTTTATGTAATGATGAATCTATTCATGATGCTACTAAAAATTATTATGAGAGAGGAGCTTATGATGCATGATGTTCTCTTTGTGTTTCAATTCTTATCTTTTATGTGAGCATCATTGAATCTTCATGCCTAGCTTAAATGGCATTAAATAAAAGCGCTTGTTGGGAGACAACCCAACACTTTTATTTACTGTTTTTGTGTGTTGACATGATTATGCTATTGTATTAATCATGTTTTATAGCTTTTGTTTCAATAAAGTGCCACGTAAAGCCCTTTGGATCATGTTGGGTGATAGTTGATTTGCCCCTGCTGGAAAAAAAACTTTTGTGCTCACAAAAATAAGTCAAAAGAAGAGTGATATTGAGTTGATTCTTTTTGCAGAAGTTTAATATACAAATTCTCACGTGTTCCAATTTGTTTCATAATTTTTTGAGTAGCACAAGTATGGTTTGAGTACATATTGCTAGAGACTGTTCTGTTTTTGACATATTCTGTTTTCAATGAATAGTTTGCTTGCTTTCTAGTTTCTATGGATTATATTGCTCAATATAAATTATGGAAATGATATGCTACAGTAGGCATTGTGTGAGAACAATTATGAATCTTGTCTTTGGAAGTACCAAAAGTGAAATGGTTTGCTCTTTATCATACTAACCTATCTCACAAAGTTCCGTTAAGTTTTGTGTGATTGAAGTTTTCAACTTTTGGATGAGATGTCGATATGAGGAGAATAAGGAGTGACAAGACCCTAATCTTGGGGATGCCTGATACGTCTCCTTCGTATCTATAATTTTTGATTGTTCCATGCCAATATTATTCAACTTTTATATTATTTTGGCAACTTTTTATACTATTTTTTGGGACTAACATATTGATCCGATTGCCCAGTGCAGTTCCTGTTTGTTGCATGTTTTATGTTTGTGAAACCCAATATCAAATGGAGTCCAAATGGGATAAAAACGGACGGAGAATTATTTTGGAATATTTGTGATTTTTGGGAGGAAGAATCAATGCGAAACGGTGCCCGAGGTGGCCACGAGAGTGGCCCATGCCACCCCTCCAGGGGGCGCGCCCCCTATCTCGTGGGCCACCCGTAAGGCGGTTGATGCCCTTCTTTGGCCGCAAGAAAGCTAATTTTTGGAAAAAGAACTTGGCGAAGGTTTCAGTCCAATCGAGTTCTGGATCTCCATATATATGAAACGGTGAAAGCAGGCCGAGAGAACGCAGAAGCAGAGATAGATCCAATCTCGGAGGGGCTCTCGCCCCTCCCAAGCCATGGGAGCCAAGGACCAGAGGGGAAACCCTTCTCCCATCTAGGGAGGAGGTCAAGGAAGAAGAAGAAGAAGAAGGGGCCTCTCTCCCCCTTGCTTCCGGTGGCGCCGGAGCGCTGCCGGGGGCCATCATCATCACCGCGATCTTCACCAACACCGCCGTCATCTTCACCAACATCTCCATCACCTTCCCCCTTGTATATTCAGTGGTCCACTCTCCCGCAACCCGCTGTACCCTCTACTTGAACATGGTGCTTTATGCTTCATATTATTTTCCAATGATGTGTTGCCATCCTATGATGTCTGAGTAGATTTTCGTTGTCCCATCGGTGATTGATGAATTGCTATGATTGGTTTGAGTTGCATGTTTTATTATTGGTGTTGTCCTATTGTGCCCTTCGTGTCGCACAAGCGTGAGGGATTCCCGCTGCAGGGTTTGCAATATGTTTATGATTTGCTTATGGTGGATTGCGTGAGTGACTGAAACACAAACGCGAGTAAGTAGGTTGTTTGCATATGGTATAAAAGGGGACTTGATGCTTTAATGCTATGGTTGGGTTTTACCTTAATGAATCTTTAGTAGTTGCGGATGCTTGCTAGAGTTCCAATCATAAGTGCATAGAATTCCAAGTAAGGGACGATATGTTAGTTTATGCCTCTCCATCAAATAGAATTGCAATAGTGATTACCGGTCTAGTAACATAATCAATTGCTTAGGGACAATTCCACAACTCCTACCGCCACTTTTCCACACTCGCTATATTTACTTTCTTGCATCTTTATCTAAACAGCCCCAAGTTTATGTTTATGTGCTCTTTACTATCTTGCAAACCTTTCCTATCACTCCTACAAAGTACTTCTAGTTTTATACTTGTTCTAGGTAAAGCGAACGTCAAGCGTACGTAGAGTTGTATCGGTGGTCAATAGAACTTTAGGGAATATTTGTTCTACCTTTAGCTCCTCGTTGGGTTCGACACTCTTACTTATCGAAAACTATTGCGATCCCCTATACTTGTGGGTTATCAAGACCTTTTTCGGGCGCCGTTGCCGGGGAGTCATAACGTGGGGTGAATATTCTCGTGTGTGCTTGTTTGCTTTATCACTAAGTACTTTTCATTTGATGTTCTTAGTTGTTCTCTATTTTTAGTTATGGATATGGAACACAAAATACCAAAAAAATTAGAGGTACTTGCTACTCATGTAGATGGGGTAACTCCGAAAACCCCCGATTCTCATTATGTGAGAGATATTATGTACTACTTTGATAATCCTGAGAAAACCCCATTCAACTTTATAATGCGAGACATGTTGGATCAACGTGAATACTTTAGGGATTATCGATCGACACAAAAAGGGAAACTATTATGGGATCAATTTATTATGTTGCGTTGGTATGCCTGGAATCTATGCTTGAAATATGATATTACTTGTTGCTCTAGAATGGAGGCTCCACACCTCCCCTTTTCATGTAAATTTAACGATAATGAAACATTAGCCTCTTATGCTAATGGTATATATGATTACTATGATGTGGAACAAATAGAAGAATTTGTTGCTTTTAAGGCTGCCTATGATATTGAAGCTTTGTTTGAAAAGTATGAAGCTTTTGATGATGATGGTTATAGGCCGGAAAATCTTGCTATACTTGGATATTGCTATGAAAATTATGAATACAATTACTATATTAATGCTTTTATGAAGAAAGTCAACGCTGTCCGAGAAGAGACTAATATTTTGCAGGAAGCTATGGAAGAACAAATTGATGAAACAGTGAGCTCATTGGATGAAAAAGATGATGAGGAGAGTGAAGAACAAAAGGAGGAAGAGAGGATTGATCACCCGTGCCCACCTTCTAATGAGAGTAACTCTTCAACTCATACATTGTTTAATTCCCCTTCGTGCTTACCGAAGGATGATTGCTATGATGACTGCTATGATCCCGTTGATTCTCTTGAAATATCCCTTTTGATGATGCTTGCTATGCTTGTGGCCAAGATGCCAATATGAATTATGCTTATGGAGATGAACTTGCTATAGTTCCTTATGTTAAACATGAAATTGTTGCTATTGCACCCACGCATGATAGTCCTATTATCTTTTTGAATTCTCCCTACCACACTTTATCGGAGAAGTTCGTGCTTATTAAGGATTTTATTGATGGGTTGCCTTTTACCATTGCACATGATGATTTTGATAGATATAATATGCATGTGCTTGCTGCTCCTACTTGCAATTATTATGAGAGAGGAACTATATCTCCACCTCTCTATGTTTCCCACACGATGAAATTGCAAGAAACTGCTTATACTATGCATTGGCCTTTACTTGGTGTGCATGAATTGTTCTTTTATGACATGCCGATGAATAGGAAGAGAGTTAGACTTCGTTGTTGCACGATATATGTTACTTTGTGCTCACTACTAAATCACAAATCATTGTTAATTAAAATTGGCTTCGATATACCTTGGGATCCGGGTGGATTCATTACTTGAGCACTAAATGCCTATCTTAATGGCTTTAAAGAAAGCGCTGCCAGGGAGACAACCCGGAAGTTTTAGAGAGTCATTTACTTCTGTTGTGCGCTTTCATATAGTTTAAAAACAACAAAAATAAATAGGGGAACCTAAATTTTTTTTCAAAAAGGAAAGTGAAAGTGAGAGAGACAAGCATTGTTGAAGTGGGAGAGCTCCTTGAACTTTGTTCATGCTCACGGAAACTTTGTGAATCTTGATTACAGAATCTTTTCAACAAAAATAATTATCTCCTTGTACAGTTCCATTGTATTATAAAAATAATGTGCCAAGGTTTGCCTTTAGGATGTTTACAATGCTTGTTGGTTTGTACGATGCAGGACAGAAACTTTGGCTGTAGTGCGAGAATTTTAATTTTTTACTGGAACGTCAAATGGTTCTGATTCTTTTTGAACTGTCTTTCTATACAACTTTTTTCTTTTTCCTAATTTTGGCAGAATTTTTGGGGTACTATAAGTATGGTGGATGTTCAGATTGCTACATATTGTTCTGTTTTTGACAGATTCTGTTTTTGATGCATAGTTTGCTTGTTTTGATGAATCTATCAATTTATATTAGTGGATTAAGCCATGGAAAAGTTATGTTACAGTAGACACAATGCAAAAACAAGATATTAATTGGTTTTCTACAGTACTTAGAGTGGTGGTTTGCTTTATTATACTAACGGATCTTACCGAGTTTTCTGTTGAAGTTTTGTGTGGATGTAGTGTCTAATCGAGGATGTCTCGATATGAGGAAAAGGAAGAGAGGAAAGAGCTCAAGCTTGGGGATGCCCGAGGAACCCCAAGTAAATATTCAAGGAGACTCAATCGTCTAAGCTTGGGGATGCCCCGGAAGGCATCCCCTCTTTCTTCAACAAGTATTGGTATGTTTTCGAATTCGTTTCGTTCATGCATTTTGTGCAAGTCTTGGAGCGTATTTTGCATTTAGTTTTCGTTTTTATTTTATGCACCATGCTGGTATGAGATAGTCCTTGGTTGATTTATAGAATGATCATTGCACTTCACTTAAATCTTTTGAGTATGGCTTTATAGAATGCTTCGTGTGCTTCACTTATATCATTTGAAGTTTGGATTGCCTGTTTCTCTTCATATAGACAACCACCATTTGTAGAATGCTCTTTTGCTTCACTTATATTTGTTAGAGTGTGGGCATATCTTTTGTAGAAAGAATTAAACTCTCTTGCTTCACTTATATCTATTTAGAGATATTACAGGAATTGGTCATTCACATGGTTAGTCATAAAATCCTACATAAAACTTGTAGATCGCTGAATATGATATGTTTGATTCCTTGCAATAGTTTTGCGATATAAAGGTTGTGATATTAGATTCGTGCTAGTTGAGTAATTGTGAAATTGAGAAATACTTGTGTTGAGGTTTGCAAGTCCCGTAGCATGCACGTATGGTGAACCGTTATGTAACGAAGTCGGAGCATGAGGTGTTTATTGATTTCCTTCCTTATGAGTGGCGGTCGGGGAATGGCGATGGTCTTTTCCTACCAATCTATCCCCCTAGGAGCATGCGCGTAGTACTTTGTCTCGATGACTAATAGATTTTTGCAATAAGTATGTGAGTTCTTTATGACTAATGTTGAGTCCATGGATTATACGCACTCTCACCCTTCCATCATTGCTAGCCTCTTGATGCCGTGCATTGCCCTTTCTCACCTTGAGAGTTGGTGCAAACTTCACGGTGCATCCAAACCCTGTGATACGATATGCTCTATCACACATAAGCCTCATTATATCTTCCTCAAAACAACCACCATACCTACCTATCATGGCATTTCCATAGCCATTCCGAGATATATTGCCATGCAACTTCCATCATCATCATATACATGACTTGAGCATTTATCGTCATATTGCTTTGCATGATCGTAAGATAGCTAGCATGATGTTTTCATGGCTTGTCCGTTTTTTGATGTCATTGCTATGCTAGATCATTGCACATCCTGGTACACCGCCGGAGGCATTCATATAGAGTCATATCTTTGTTCTAGATATCGAGTTCTAATATTGAGTTGTAAGTAAATAAAAGTGTCATGATCATCATTATTAGAGCATTGCCCAAGTGAGGAAAGGATGATGGAGACTATGATTCCCCCATAAGTCGGGATGAGACTCCGGACGAAAAAATATAAAAAATAAAAAAATAAAAAAATAAAGAGAAAGGCCAAAAAAAGAGACCGCCCAAAAAAAAGAAAATAAAAAAAATGAGAGAAAAAGAGAGAAGGGGCAATGTTACTATCCTTTTACCACACTTGTGCTTCAAATTAGCACCATGTTCTTCATATAGATTGTCTCCTAAGTTATTACTTTCATATACTAGTGGAATTTTCATTATAGAACTTGGCTTGTATATTCCAACGATGGGCTTCCTCAAATGCCCTAGGTCTTCATGAGCAAGCAAGTTGGATACACACCCACTTAGTTTCAGTTTGAGCTTTCATACACTTATAGCTCTAGTGCACCCGTTGCATGGCATTCCCTACTCCTCACATTGACATCAATTGATGGGCATCTCCATAGCCCGTTGATTAGCTGCGTCGATGTGAGACTTCCTCCTTTTTTGTCTTATCCACATAATCCCTATCATCATATTCTATTCCACCTATAGTGCTATGTCCATGGCTCACGCTCATGTATTGCGTGAAAGTTGAAAAGGTTTGAGAAACGTCAAAAGTATGAAACAATTTCTTGGATTGACATCGGGGTTGTGCATGATGTGAATATTTTATGTGGTGAAGATGGAGCATAGCCAGACTATATGATTTTGTAGGGATGAGCTTTCTTTGGCTATGTTATTTCAATAAGACATAATTGCTTGGTTGGTATGCTTGAAGTATTATTGTTTTTATGTCAAAGGATAGACTATTGCTTTGAATCACTCGTGTCGCCATGATTAGACATATGATCAAGATTATGCTAGGTAGCGTTCCACATCAAAAATTATCTTTTTTATCATTTACCTACTCGAGGACGAGCAGGAATTAAGCTGGGGGATGCTGATACGTCTCCATCGTATCTATAATTTTTGATTGTTCCATTCCAATATTATTCAACTTTTATATACTTTTGGCAACTTTTTATACTATTTTTTGGGACTAACATATTGATCCGGTGCCTAGTGCCAGTTCCTGTTTGTTGCATGTTTTATGTTTCGCAGAAACTCAATATCAAACGGAGTCCAAAAGGGATAAAAACGGACGGAGAATTATTTTGGAATATTTGTGATTTTTGGGAGGAAGAATCAACGCGAACGGTGTTCGAGGTGGCCACGAGAGTGGCCCACGCCACCTCCAGGGGCGCGCCTATCTCGTGGGCCACGCAGCGTAGGCGGTTGATGCCCTTCTTTGGCCATAAGAAAGCTAATTTTTGGAAAACAATGCAGGCGAAGGTTTCAGTCCAATCGGAGTTAGGATCTCCATATATACGAAGCGGTGAAAGCAGAGCCATGAGAGAACGCAGAAGCAGAGATAGATCCAATCTCGGAGGGCTCTCGCCTCCCAAGCCATGGGAGCCAAGGACCGGAGGGGAAACCCTTCTCCCATCTAGGGAGGAGGTCAAGGAAGAAGGAGAAGAAGGGGCCTCTCTCCCCTTGCTTCCGGTGGCGCCCGGAGGCTGCCGGGGCCATCATCATCACCGCGATCTTCACCAACACTGCCGTCATCTTCACCAACATCTCCATCACCTTCCCCTTCTATATTCAGTGGTCCACTCTCCGCAACCCGCTGTACCCTCTACTTGAACATGGTGCTTTATGCTTCATATTATTTTCCAATGATGTGTTACCATCCTATGATGTCTGAGTAGATTTTCGTTGTCCTATCGGTGATTGATAAATTGCTATGATTGGTTTGAGTTGCATGTTTTATTATTGGTGCTGTCCTATTGTGCCCTCCGTGTCGGCATAGCGTGAGGGATTCCCGCTGTAGGGTTTGCAATACGTTTATGATTTGCTTATGGTGGGTTGCGTGAGTGACTGAAACACAAACCCGAGTAAGTAGGTTGTTTGCATATGGGATAAAAAGGGGACTTGATGCTTTAATGGTATGGTTGGGTTTACCTTAATGAATCTTTAGTAGTTGCGGATGCTTGCTAGAGTTCCAATCATAAGTGCATAGAATTCCAAGTAAGGGACGATATGTTAGTTTATGCCTCTCCCTCAAATAGAATGGCAATAGTGATTACCGGTCTAGTAACATAGTCAATTGCTTAGGGACAATACCACAACTCCTACCACCACTTTTCCACACTCGCTATATTTACTTTCTTGCATCTTTATCTAAACAGCCCCTAGTTTATGTTTACGTGCTCTTTACTATCTTGCAAACCTTTCCTATCACTCCTACAAAGTACTTCTAGTTTTATACTTGTTCTAGGTAAAGCGAACGTCAAGCGTACGTAGAGTTGTATCGGTGGTCGATAGAACTTTAGGGAATATTTGTTCTACCTTTAGCTCCTCGTTGGGTTCGACACTCTTACTTATCGAAAACTGTTGCGATCCCCTATACTTGTGGGTTATCAATGCCCAAGGCACCCCAAGGTAATATGGAAGGAATATCCAAGCAACTAAGCTTGGGGATGCCCCGGAAGGCATCCCCTCTTTCCTCTCCAACATTATCGGTAACCTCACTTGGAGCTATGTTTTCATTCGTCACATGACATGTGTTTTGCTCGGAGCGTCAATTTATTTTGTTAGGATTTTCTTGCTGTTATTTAGAATAATTTTTTGCATCTTTTATTTCAATAAAAGTGGGAATGATAGCCCTTGCCATGCTTATTTTGCAAGTAGACATGTTGCTGTTTGAAAGCAAAAAGTTTACCGTTGTTGCAAAAATTCCCTAGAAAAGTAAGAATGTGATAAAATATTGAAACTTTTTGCAAAATAAGCTCTGATAAATTTTCTATAGTGTGGTAGAATTTCATAATTTTTGGAGCTAGGGAAGTATGATGAATCTGGCATTCTTTATAGACTGTACTGGTTTGCCAGATTGCTGTTTTGTTTGCATTGTTTGCATATGCTTGCTTGTTTAATGATTCTATTTGAGTATAGGAGTATTAAATATGCAGAGGCATTTAGTATGCAATGTTGAATAATAATTTTAGTGATTCGCTATAGTAGAGATTTATAAAGTTTTGCATTGGTTTATACTAACTTATCTCACGAGTTCTTGTTAAGTTTTGTGTGGATGAAGCTTTTGAGATTTAGGAAAACTGTGATATGAGAGGAATTAAGGAGACACAAAAGCTCACGCTTGGGGATTCCCTAGGCATCCCAAGATAATATTTCAAGAAGTCTCAAGCATCTAAGCTTGGGGATGCCCCGGTATGCATCCCACCTTTCTTCATCAACAATTATAGGTTAGTATCGGTTGAGCCTAAGTTTTTGCTTCTTCACATGAGTTGTGCTATTATTAGAATGTCATTTTATTTTTGTTTTGCTTGCTGTTTTAATAAAATACTTTGATCTGAAATTTTTAAATAAGAGAGAGTCCTCAATTAGCTACCCCTTTACTCAACTACTCGCATGATCTTCACTTATATCTTTTTGGAGTAGCTTGTCATTTACTCTTGTGCTTCACTTATATCCTATGAGTAAATTGATGAATAAATTTAATGTCATGAAGTTGAAATCATATCATGCCTAGTGGTAGCTTCACATTGGGTCTAGAAAGTGAAACCTTTTGAGGCTTGACAATCACAATTTTGGTCATACAAGCAATTCACAAATAATTATATAAGGAAGAGAACTTTCACATATAAATACACTATCATGGAAATCTTTTGTGATTGTGAGCCCCAATCAAAATATTATATGCCAAAATTGTTGACGTTGGACAAGGAAGACAACGTAATGTTTTATGTTTATTCATATTCACATAGAAGTCATATTGTCATAGATCCTTCAACATGTGGTGCTTTCCCCCCATTTTTGCTAGCCAAAAATTCCGCACCAAGTAGAGATACTACTTGTGCATCCAAAATCCTTAAAACCAAATCTTATTTTCATGAGTCCACCATACCTACCTATATGCGGTATTCTTTTTCCGTTCTAAGCAAATTTGTATCTGCCATCTCTAATTTTCAAAATAAAGTTCTCTTTTGTGTGTTTATTTCGCTCGCGGAGCGGTGAGGGGTGGCTAATAATTTCCATGATAGATGTGTTATTCTCAAGATGAGTGTTTATTCACTTGTCATTGCACGAGAGTAAGGCAAAGGTATTAGGAATGCCCAGTCCCGAAATGCAAAAATGAATTTACTTTATGTTATCAAATAATAAATTCCTTGGAAAGTGTTGGTATGGAGGGCACCCGTGGATACGGTTAGCCATGGAAAGTGAAAGTATGGTGGAAAAAGGAATAAAGTTTATTTTCTGTCTGGGAACCTCCTATGATATATCTAGCATGGAAAGTGTTGGGAACTCTAAGTCGTTTTAGTTGGTGGGATGGATACACCTCCCAAAATGTTTTTATCTCTAAGTTTTTCGCTTTGAGCTCTGGCACCTCTACAAATCTCTACTTCCCTCTGCAAAGGGCCTATCTTTTACTTTGATGTATTTTACTTTTAGGTAAAGAGTCAAAGTTTTTCTCTCCATTCCCCTTTTATTTTTCTCTTTTGGCAAGCATCATGTGGCGAGGAAAGATCTAGGCACATATGTCCAATTGAATATGGGTAGCATGAGTTATTATTGTTGACATCACCCTTGAGGTGAATACGTTGGGAGGCAAAACACTAAACCCCTATCTTTCTATGTGTCTGGTTGAAACGTTTTGCTCATGAGTATGCGGTGAGTGTTAGCAATCATAGAAGACATTATGATGGTTGAGTATGTGGAGCTCTTACTTAAACTCTGTTGAATAAGTTGAATTGCAATTGCTTAGTGACTAAGAACATAGGTTGTTGAGTTTCAAGAGAGTTCATTGGTTGAACCTTAACATGTGAATTGGTTTTGCTACTATAACATGAGAAGTTTTATAAGAAAGAATTGCTGATATGATGCTAGGAAAAGTGATCGAAATTATCATTGATAAAACTTGTGCACTTTGCTACCATTCACACTTCATAAATTATTATTTTTATCATTTACCTACTCGAGGACGAGTAGGAATTAAGCTTGGGGATGCTGATACGTCTCCAACGTACCTACAATTTATGAAGTATTCATGTTGTTATTTTATCATTCTTGGATGTTCTACAATCATTTTATAGAAACTTTATATCATTTTTTGGGACTAACCTATTGACCTAGTGCCTAGTGCCAGTTGTTGTTTCTGCTTGTTTTTTACATCGCAGGAAATCAATATCAAACGGAGTCCAAACGCAACGAAACTCCATGGGTTTTTTTATGGGCCAAAAGACATCCATTGGGCCAGAGCATCACCTGGGGGGTGCCCCGAGGGGGGCACAACCCACCAGGGTGCGCCAGGCCCCCTGGCGCGCCCAGGTGGGTTATGCCCACCTTGGTGGCCTTCCGCATCCCTTCTTTGCACTATAAATTGCCAAATATTTCGAAGCCCTTCGGGGTTAACTTAGATCAGAAGTTCCGCCGCCCGCAGGGCTCCGTAGCCACCGAAAACCAATCTAGACCCGTTAGGCACCTGCAGAGGGGAATCATCTCGGTGGCCATCTTCATCATCCCGGCGGCCACCACGATGAGGAGGGAGTAGTCCACCCTCGGGGCTAAGGGTTTGTACGAGTAGCTATGTGTTTAATCTCTCTCTCTCGTGATCTATATCATGGGCTTTGTTAATATACTCGGATCATATGATGTTTCTCCCCTCTATACTCTTATTGTATGAATTGAATCTTTACCCTTTGAAGTTTTGTCATATCGGATTGAATATTCAGAGATGAGAACACATGATATATGTCTTGCGGTATGAATACTTGAGGTGACAATTGGGGTATCTTGTTGATTCACTTGATATATGTTATGGCATTCAACTCGCGGATTCCCGCGGTGATATTGGGGTAGTCTATGCATAGGGGTTGATGCACGTTTTTCTCCGGTAGAAACTTCGGGGTCTCTTTATAGTTCTTTTTGTGGATTGAGTATTATGAATATGAATATGCTTTGGTGTTATTCTAGTATGAACTCTAGGATAGATCAAAAGGAAACAATAGCTTTGTGTTATTTTAGTACGAACTCTTGAATAGATCGATCGGAAAGAATAGCTTTGAGGTGGCTTCGTACCCTACAAACAATTCCTATCTTTTGTTCTCCGCTAAAAGGAACTCGGGAGTGATTCTTTATTGTACTTTGAGGGATAATCATACGATCCAACTATGTTAGCACTGTTGCGAGATTGCACTAGCGAAAGTACGGACCCTAGGCCTCCTTTTTAAGCATTGAAATGCCGTTTTTGTGGCCGTTTACTAATTGCTACCTTGCTGTTTTTATTTATTCAGATTATAAAAATATATTTTTACCATCAATATTACACTTTTATCACCATCTCTTCGCCGAACTAGTGCACCTATACAATTTGCCATTGTATTCGATGTGTTGGGGACACAAGAGATTTCTTGTATTTGGTTGCAGGGTCGTTTGAGAGAGACCACCTTCATCCTACACCTCTCACGGATTGATAAACCTTAGGTCATCCACTTGAGGGAAAATTGCTACTGTCCTACAAAACTCTGCGCTTGGAGTCCCAACACGTGTCTACAAGAATAAAGTTGCGTAGTAGACATCAATGAAGCGTTCACTAGCCTATTAACAGGTTTTGAGGTATGTGATGTAATATCTATGGTCGATTTTTCCTGTATAATTGTGACGCCCGGATAGTTACGCTACAGTAATCCTCCACTAATGATGCCACATCACCTCGATTACTGTGGTTAATCTCGCATTAGTTCGAAACCGATTTGAATTCAATTTAAAATCAGGCATACAACAAAAATTTTCAAACAATAAAACTAAAATGTTCAGGATGTGCCAAATAATTCATAAGTAATTATGTTGGATAAACCACACTTCTATGAAATGTTTAAATACTCTAAAATAATTAAAACAGTAGTTAAAGCAATTAAATAAATGCTTTTTAAATTGTAGAAATATTAAACTATTTTATTTTGAAGCCAAACTAATTGTGGCGATATCCTAATTAATAATACTAATTTAGGGGATAATTTCATAATTTAAAAAACTAAAAATAAAGTTTAACTAAAATAAAACATAAAAGAAATAAAAACAGAAAACAAACAAATACAAAAAAAGGCGATAGAAGAGACACCCCCCCCCCCCCCGCTGGACCATGGCCCAACCGCCATCAGTTAACGAGGCCGGCCAGTGGTGCCTATAGCACCCACAGGCGACCGAACCCTAGCGTCACCCCCACTCCACCCCATCGTTCCCCACGACCCCCCACTCACTCCTCCCTCTCTCCCGACTGGATCAGGATCGAGCCGACGCCCCCTCCCCCCATCGCTCTCTCCTTCCCCGATCCGGTCTGGATCGGGAAGGAACGACCGCCCGACTCCATCGACCCCCGCCGACCGCGTGCATCCCATCGTCATTGAGCACCATCACCGCCGCCGCTTCGACCTCGTCGGAGCCACCACGCCGGCCTGCCTCCTCGCCTCCTCATCTCTCTCCTCGACGGAGCGCCGTCCCCGTCCGCCTCCTCGCCTCAACGCCATGGTCTGCCGCCCGTCGCCGGTCTTTGCCTCGCCGGACGACAACGACCTCGTTCCCCGCCGTCGGCGAACGCCGCCTCGACCATGCCTCCCCCGGACCGGCCCGCCTTCCTCCCTCGGCAGCTGCCTCGTCTCCGACACCGTCGTCCCGTCCTCCTCCCCGAACGGCCTCCACGCGCCTCGGCGCCTCCTTGCTCACCACCGGTGAGGACCCGTTAAATCCTCCCCTTTCCCCCGCTCGTCGTCACGGTCGCCACGGCCGCCCCAACCACCACCGCGGCCCCGCACGGCGCTCACCCCGCTCTTCCCTGCCGCTCCGGCCCGGCTGCCCGTCCACCGCTTCGGTCGCCTGTTGGCTGGCGCTTCGCGGCCCGGCCGACCTCGCCGTGGCTGCAGCCCCTCCGGCCGTCGCCGTGGCCTAAATCCTGGTGGCGCCTCTGTAATCCCGGCAGCGCGCGCCCCTCGGGCATTCGCCGTTCGGGTGACACCCGGCGCCCGCGCCCGTGCCCGTAACCACCGTCCAGCGCCCGTTAAGGCCCTGGGCCACTTACACGCGGGCCCCAGCGCCCAGAATGATTAAAAAAAGAAATTAAGAAAGAAATTAAAAAAAAATATAATAAAAACAAAATTAATTAATTAAAGAAATAATTAACTTAATTAATTTTGATTAATTAAACTAACCAAATAATTAAACTAATTAAACCTTAGTAATCTAATTAATCTGGTTAGTTAATTAACTAGATAATTAGTATGACAGTGGGGCCCACCCCTAATTAATTCTGATTAGATTAATTATATTTGGATAATTAACATGTGTCTCTGACCAGAGGGACCCACTGGTCAGGTTGACCAGTCAACTCTGTTGACTGCTGACGTCAGCATGACATCATGCTGATGTCATTAATTCATTTTCGAATTAATTTAAATAATTAATTAAATTCCAGAAATTAGTAAAATCTTTAGAAAATCATAACTTTTAATCCGTAACTCGGATTAAATTATTTTCAACATGAAAGTTGCTCAGAACGATGAGACGATTCCGGATACGCAACCCGTTCATCCGCCACACCCACCTAATCTATCAAACCTGCAACATTTCACCTCCGGTTCATCTGTCCGAAAACACGGAACACCGGGGATACTTTCCCGGATGTTTTCCCCCTTCACCGATATCACCTCATACCGCGTTAGAACACGTTTAGCTCTGCTTGTTGTCCTGTTATGCACTTGCTTGCTATGTATTTACTGTTTCTTCACCCCTCTTCGCTTCGGTAGACTACGAGGCCGGCCTTGCTTCTTGCTGCCCGTTCGACTACGGTGTTGTGACCCCTCTCTCTTGCGAGCAACCAGGCAAGCCCCCCTTGATCACCAGATATCGCCTATTCTACTCTATCTTGCTTGCATTAGAGTAGTGTAGCATGTTATCGCTTTCCGTTATACCTATCCCGATGCATAGCTTTGTCCTTGCTACTCTGTTGTTACCTTTACGCAATCCTACACCTTAGTATAGGATGCTAGTATTCCATCTGTGGCCCTACATTCTTGTCCGTCTGTACATGCTATACTATCGGGCCGTGATCACTCGGGAGGTGATCACGGGTATATACTTATATTTACATGATACATGCGGTGACTAAAGTCGGGTCGGCTTGTGGAGCACCATGAGTGATTCACGGATTGGGGGCTAAAAGGACCTTTGTCCCGTGGCCCTCTGGATGGCTCTTTGTGGCGGAGCGACAGGCGTGTTGAGACCGCCTAGGAGAGAGGTGGGCACAGCCTGTTCGGTGTTCGCGGATACTTAACACGCTTAACGAGATCTTGGTATTTCATCTGAGTCTGGCTACGGGCCTATACGCACTAACCAACTGCGTGGGAAAGATATGGGCACTCGGCGTCGTGGTATCAGCCTAAGCACTTCGTGACGTTAGCGACTGAGTGGCGCGCGCCGGATTGGACTGGAACGCCTGTAGGCTAGGTCTGCTTCCGGCCGCGTACGCAACATGCAGGTGTGCTAAGGGCGATGGGCCCAGACCCACAATGCGCTTAGGTTTGAACCGGCGTCTTGACCTCTCTGTTGAGCCTAGGTGGGGCTGCGATGTGTTGATCTTCGCGGCGGGCATGACCCGAAAAGTGTGTCGGCCAAATGGGATCAAGCGTGTTGGGTTATGTGGTGCACCCTGCGGAAGTTAATCTATTCGAGTAGCCGTGATCTTCGGTAATAGGGCGACTTGGAGTTGTACCTTGACCTTATGACAACTAGAACTGGATACTTAATAAAACACACCCTTCCAAGTGCGGATACAACCCGGTGGTCGCTCTCTCGGGGTTACGAGGAGGGATCGCGGGTAGGATTATTGCTATGTGATGCTACATGGAGGACTTGATGCGCTCTCTTCTACATGTTGCAAGACGGAGGCTGCTGAAGCGTAGTCTTGACGAGATTAGATATCCCCTCTTATTCTTGCATTACGCAGTTCAGTCCTTGATATGGCCCTTTACACATATATTCATGCATATGTAGTGTAGCTCCTTGCTTGCAGTACTTTGGATGAGTACTCACGGTTGCCTTGTTCCCCCTTTCCCCTTTATTTACCCGGTTGTCAGCAACTGCACGATGGAGCCAGGAGCTAGGCATACCGTCGGCGACTCCTCCTACTATCTGGGAGGTGCCTACTACTCGCAGCCCGCCGACGACGACCGAGAGTAGTTAGGAGGATCCCGAGCGGGAGGCCTGCGCCTCTTCGATCTGAATCCCGGTTTGTGCTAGCCTTCTTAAGGCAAACTTGTTTAACTTATATACGTACTCAGATATTATTGCTTCCGCTGACTCGTCTATGATCGAGCACTTATATTCGAGCCCTCGAGGCCCCTGGCTTGTATTATGATGCTTGTATGACTTATTTTATTTTAGAGTTGTGTTGTGATATCTTCCCGTGAGTCCCTGATCTTGATCGCACACGTTTGCGTGTATGATTAGTGTACGATTGAATCGGGGGCGTCACAAGTTGGTATCAGAGACGACTGCCTGTAGGAATCCCCCTTTCCCAACTCCTTGGCCGAAGTCGAGTCTAGTCATTGCAAAACTTTTACTAACATGGCTGTGTGCCTTATGGGCCCACGTCGCCATTGGATGGTATTAGGATCTTTTACTCCTCGATCTTTACTCTGGGACTCTGAGCTCTCTTCTATTCGGGTTAAACGAATTTTGTACTAAAATCTAACTTTAGGTTCTCGAAAATACTTTCTCCCGGAGAGGCCCTTCAAATTCGTGATGATCACCGATCGCACTGTAAGATTTCGGAGATACTCTTTGATATTCTCTCGAGACTTTGTGCCCATCACTTTTGCTATTCCCGACCACCGATAAATCCTTATGGATAACTACTTACACTTGCCATTCATGCAATCATCCCCATTGATCTTGTTATTACAAGATGCCCCGAAGTTTTCTCTATTGTACCGAGAATACTTTGTGCCTACTGCCTAGCAGTTCTTTGCCACATGAATACCCCTTCAAATAAATCCTCGCACTTGTCGAGTATCCGATCATCCCTAGTTGTTCATGTGTTTCACAAAAGTCTTCAAAATACTATTCGATCTTCCGTAAATCACAGCAGCCTATTGCTCTTGAAATTCTTGCTTGCTTGCATTATGGTTAATCCCATAAGTCTCGTAATCTTAATGGCATACCTTGTGATTATCATTTTGGGTCTGTTGATTCAATATGTTGCGAATGCTCGCAACCCTCAAATAGATCCTAGAATTCATCCTTCCGGCTCAGACGTCATTTTGAACATGAGCTGGTTCTCGACCAAACTATCTCGTAAATCGATTGTGCCTCCGGTATATTCAATTGATCCATCCTTGATCGTAACGCGTCGCTTCTGATCCTTTGTTTTGGAAATCATAATTCCTTTGCATTTAAGCTTTGAATTATTCAGATGATTCCATAACCTGTTGCATTTGCATTCCTTCCTCTTCTGGTTGAGTATCGATACTCACCTCAGCGTCACTTTGGATCGCCTTATCCACTGTTGGATTATTATATCCGACAGTGTCCTTCATAATTAATCACCTTGTGAGTCCTTCTCCGATACATAATGCCTTTGTTAAATTGTATCCTTTCCTTTTGTCATCCATGCTCTGCTTTTGAGCTGGTGATACTTACTCTTGAAGCTTATGGTATATGTTCGCAAGAAGCCCCGATGGGATTGAACCTACGCCTTCCCTCATCGGCGTGAACCCGAAAGATTTCACGAGTCATACTTATCTGGTATTGCACCAGTAAAACTTTCAACAACTAATGTCATCTTTGAAATCTGAGAGGTGAATGGAAGATTATGCATTGAGGAAGTGGGAGTCGACCTTGAACTTTGTGTTCATGCCCATGGACGCGAAGTATATCCTATCATGGAAGCTTCTTGTAATAATAACTATTTCCTTGATAACTAACATATGGTATCTGTGAATTGATCCCTTGCAACCGTGGTTCCGACCATGATTGTTCTTCTTTGATTCCATTTCTCGGACAAGTTAAAACAATTGTCTTCTATGGATCAATACACCAGTCCAACCTTTACTTTGATCTTGTGTCGAGTATTACCCCCCTGGTATCTCGAGATTATCATGGAACTGCATAACTTCTTATGAGTTCTTCATCAAGTGCTACCTTCCCACCGATTCCAATTTTTCACGGGCTCGAGTTATTATACACTCAAAGGCACCGATAAGCTGAACCGAGTCCGCTTTTACGGTTCAACAACTCTTCGTAAGCTTCTATAAGTACGAAGTTTGTACCCGATCACGACATTCCTAGCCTGTTTGGCTATATCATTGTCGTGATGATTTTAACCGTGCTACCCGGTCCTTCTTCTCGGAGCACAATTTTCGACGATGAACTAACCTTACGTCGATCCTCATCGTCATATCATTTCGCCTTGAACAACAAGCTTGGTTTCGAGTTTGTGTCGTAACCTTGGTTCCAATAACCTTTCACTTCATCATTACTTTGACTTGATGTCGTCGCCGATCGATTACATCTTCATGAACTCTCGCGACAAAGGTGTCGTGATCATCAACATTCTGAGGTCATCCAGGATATCAATTGAATTCATGATGAGAAATACCATCCTTGCCCTCGATGAATTGTATTATCATCGACCACTTTATTGCCTTCCGTTCAACACAACTTGTTCGTGTTTTGTGTAAACCTTGAGATCCCTTCTACCCAGCAGTTGATCTTCCTTACCTCGGAAGTATTACCATCTCTTTTTGTCAAGGATGTGGTGAGCATTTCACCACCTCTTAAGAATTCTTGATATCATAATACTTCTTGCCATCTTCGTTCATTCCTTGACCCCCGTATTGTTTTCAACCGGAATACCGACAATTGAGCTATGACGTGTGAATTCAAAACTTCTAGCAACCCTATTGCTTTGAAGTGAATGGGCGATAGTTCATTCTAAGTCTTCCGATAATTGAATCACCATTCTAACATTGGTCGTGCAACCCAACCCATATTTCGGGTGCACCGTTCAACCAATGTTTAATTATGTATGTTTTCCTCGAGCATATTCCATTATATCATTTGATCTAACAAATGTCATCTTCTTGTTCACATTATCGTGGAAATCCATCCGTTTGGAATTCTCGATGAATTATCGCTGAGCCCATCAGCCACCTTCTCATCCCCTCCTTGGTTTAATGATGAACTATTGCTTCAGAAACCCGCTCCCATAGTTCATTTCTCGAGAATCTTGCAACATCATTTCGTCGATTTGTGTTGCACCTTTTCCTCTCGGACCCCCTGAGTCTGAGGTATCATGACACCAATCGGATCTGAATCTCGGTCAGATATGATGGCTGGGACAACTTTCCAAGAGTTATGATACTGGTCCTTTGATGAACCGGTAACATGATGTCATGCCTAGCACCCCCCCCCCTGGGTGGAGGACCGATCATTATAAATTCTTTTGCAAGGATAACCATTCTTCCTGGAGGAAATTGTAAGACCTATTTTATAAGCTGTTCCTGATGGATCCATTGAGTATCTAAAGTCCGACCTTTGTTTGGAGACCATGTCAATGCTATCTCAAAAGCTTGTCTGTGAAACTCTGATTTCAACAAGAACATTTGAAGCCCAATGCTAAATGTTGCTCAATTATCCAAACACCGTTGTATGGATAATGACATGGAATTTCTCTTCCCTTTCCTAAAGGGGTTTTCTATGTTATATCCCGTCATGGATATCATGCTTTGCCTGCCCTTGGGAAGGATATACCCCTGAAATAGGTGTTTAAACACATTTTTCCTTTCCATTGATATGTTAACTGATAAACCCCTTTTCCTTTCCATTGTTTTGTTTAACCTTTCGGTGATCATTATGGTCTAAGCAGTATTAATTCCTCGCTTATGTAAACCCCTCGGTGTACAATTCTGTCAATAAGACCCGGTTACTTTGTTGATGACATTCCGGTAACCACCGATGGACGAGAACCTTGCCTATTGGTCCGCCTCGTTCAACGAGCAGGAAAATGGTTCTCTTTGTCCCCCGCCCTTGGTTCCGATGTTGTTGCCGACATAACAGACAGGTTATGGTTTGACCTGCATGGTTATCGTAACTGCAAGATGACACCACTCTTTACGTCTTTAACCCACATGGTGGGCCCACAACCCACAAGTTCCACAGGATCAAAACTGACTCTCATGTACACCCCTGTTCCCAAAGTCAGTACTCACGCTTGGCTTCGTGTGAAATTCATGAGGCACCTTCCTAGTGATCTATTCTGGTATCAGACACAATACTTATTCCCGTTGCTTTGAACCCCTTTCACGCCTTGTAACAGGCATCAAACGATTGCCTGCCCGCTCGAAACTTCCCATGATACCTCCTTACTTTGCTCTCGATACTTTATTAAGTTTCAATTGGAGAGTTACTTCCCACCACCTTCCCGATGTTATTGACCAGATAGTTAACCTTGCAGAGGTTCGTTCCCCCGGAATACTCACCCTTTATTCTTTCGGAAGTACGATGGAATTCCCGAAGAAAGGACGCCGACTTCATCTTGATGACCTAAAGCAGCGAAATGAAGACATCAATGTATTGGACCGGCCTCTTCGAGAAGAGCAAGCCGTGATGAGAAGACCCGCTAGATTCGTTAGCAAACTTCCCCTTACACCCTCTTAAATCTCGACGAGATTTCTTGTAAGTGGAGGAGAATTGTGACGCCCGGATAGTTACGCTACAGTAATCCTCCACTAATGATGCCACATCACCTCGATTACTGTGGTTAATCTCGCATTAGTTTGAAACTGATTTGAATTCAATTTAAAATCAGGCAAACAACAAAAGTTTTCAAACAATAAAACTAAAATGTTCAGGATGTGCCAAATAATTCATAAGTAATTATGTTGGATAAACCACACTTATATGAAATGTTTAAATAATCTAAAATAATTAAAACAGTAGTTAAAGCAATTAAATAAATGCTTTTTACATTGTAGAAATATTAAACTATTATATTTTGAAGCCAAACTAATTGTGGCAGTATCCTAATTAATAATACTAATTTTGGGGCTAAGTTCATAATTTACAAAACTAAAAATAAAGTGTAACTAAAATAAAACAGAAAAGAAATAAAAACAGAAAACAAACAAATACAAAAAAAGGCCATAGAAGAGACACCCCATTTGGACCATGGCCCAACCGCCATCAGTTAACGAGGTTGCCCAAGAAAGTGCCTACAAGACTTCGGGCGACCAACCCTAGCGCCACCCCCACTCCCCCATCGTTCCCACGACCCCCCCACTCACTCCTCCCTCTCTCCCGACTGGATCAGGATCGAGCCGACGCCCCCTCCCCCCATCGCTCTCTCCTTCCCCCCGATCCAGATCTGGATCGGGAAGGGGAACGACCCGCCCCGACTCCATCGACCCGCCGACCGCGTCGCCCATCCTCCCTGGAGCACCATCACCGCCGCCGCTTCGACCTCGTCGGAGCCACCATGCCGGCCTGCCTCCTCGCCTCCTCATCTCTCTCCTCGACGGAGCGCCCGTCCCGTCCGCCTCCTCGCCTCAACGCCCAGCAGTGCCGCCGTCGCCGGTCTTTGCCTCGCCGGACGACACCGACCTCGTTCCCCTCCGTCGGCCGGAACGCCGCCTCGACCATGCCTCCTCACGGACGGCCCGCCTTCCTCCTCGACGGCTGCCTCGTCTCCGGCGCCCGTCGTCCCGTCCTCCTCCCGAACGGCCTCCACGCGCCTCGACGCCTCCACCACTCACCGCGTGAGGACCCGTTAAATCCTCCCTTTCCCCGCTGTCGTCGCGGTCGCCACGGCCGCCCCGACCACCACTGACCCCGCACCGCTCACCCGCTCTTCCCTACCGCTCCGGCTCGCTGCCCGGCCACCGCTGTCGCCTCATTGGCGCCGCTTCATGACCGGCCGACCTCGCTGTGGCTGCGGCCCCTCCGGCGTCGCCGTGGCCTCGCCCCTGGCTGGCGCCCCCTGTAATCCCGGGCAAGCGCCCCGCGCCCCTCGGGCATTCGCCGTTCGGGCGACACCCGGCGCCCGCGCCCGTGCCCGTAACCACCGTCCAGCGCCCGTTAAGGCCCTGGGCCACTTACACGCGGGCCCCAGCACCTAGAACGATTAAAAAAAGAAATTAAGAGAGAAATTAAAAATATATATATATGTATATAATAAAAACAAAATTAATTAATTAAAGAAATAATTAACTTAATTAATTTTGATTAATTAAACTAACCAAATAATTAAACTAATTAAACCTTAGTTATCTAATTAATCTGGTTAGTTAATTAGCTAGATAATTAGTATGACAAGGGGGCCCACCCTAATTAATTTTGATTAGATTAATTATATTTGGATAATTAACATGTGTCTCTCGACGCAGGGACCCACTTTGGTCAGTTGACCACCAACTCTGTTGACTCACGACATCAACATGACATCATGCGATGTCATTAATTCATTTTCAATTAATTTAAATAATTAATTAAATTCCGTAAATTAGTAAAATCTTTAGAAAATCATAACTTTTAATCCGTAACTCGGATTAAATTATTTTCAACATGAAAGTTGCTCGTAACGATGAGACGATTCCGGATCGCAACCCGTTAAATCGCCACACACCCCTAACCTATCAGACACGCAACATTTCACCTCCGGTTCATCTGTCTGAAAACACGGAACACCGGGATACTTTCCTGATGTTTTCCCCCTTCACCGGTATCACCTCATACCGCGTTAGAACACGTTTAGCTCGCTTGTTGTCCTGTTATGCACTTGCTTGCTATGTATTTACTGTTTCTTCCCCTCTTCTCTTGGTAGACTACGAGACCGACGCCAGCCGCTGCCTCTGCACGACTACGGTGTTGATTTAATTCTCTCTTGCCAGAGCAACCAGGCAAGCCCCCCTTGATCACCGGATATCGCCTATTCTACTCTATACCGCTTGCATTAGAGTAGTGTAGCATGTTACCGCTTTCCGTTATACCTATCCCGATGCATAGCCTGTCCTTGCTACTCAAGTTGTTACCTTTACGCAATCCTACACCTTAGTACAGATGCTAGTATTCCATCTGTGGCCCTACATTCTTGTCCGTCTGTTTGTGCTATACTATCGGGCCGTGATCACTCGGGAGGTGACCACGGTATATACTTATACTTATACATGATAAATGTGGTGACTAAAGTCGGTCGGCTTGTGGAGCACCCATGAGTGATTCACGGATTAGGGGCTGAAAGGACCTTTGTCCCGACGGCCCTCTGGATGGATCTTTGTATGGCGGAGCGGCAGGCAGGTTGAGACCGCCTAGGAGAGAGGTGGGCCTGGCCCTGTTCGGCGTTCGCGGATACTTAACACGCTTAAAGAGATCTTGGTATTTGATCTGAGTCTGGCTACGGGCCTATACGCACTAACCAACTACATGGGAAAGATATGGGCACTCGGCGTCGTGGTATCGGCCGGCACTTCGTGACGTCGGCCGATCGAGTGGCGCCGGATTGGACTGGAACGCCTGTAGGCTAGGTCTGCTTCCGGCCGCGTACGCAACGTGCAAGTGTGCTAAGGGCGATGGGCCGAGACCCCTGTGCGCTTAGGTTTAGACCGGCGGGCTGACCTCTCTGTTGAGCCTAGGTGGGGCTGCGACGTGTTGATCTTCCGCGGCCGGGCATGACCCAGGAAAGTGTGTCCGGCCAAATGGGATCAAGCGTGTTGGGTTATGTGGTGCACCCCTGCAGGGAAGTTAATCTATTCGAATAGCCGTGATCTTCGGTAATGGGACGACTTGGAGTTGTACCTTGACCTTATGACAACTAGAACCGGATACTTAATAAAACACACCCTTCCAAGTGCCAGATACAACCCGGTGGTCGCTCTCTCTCAGGGTTACGAGGAGGGGATCGCCGGGTAGGATTATTGCTATGTGATGCTACATGGAGGACTTCAGTCTGCTCTCTTCTACATGTTGCAAGACGGAGGCTGCCAGAAGCGTAGTCTTCGACAGGATTAGATATCCCCCTCTTATTCTGGCATTCTGCAGTTCAGTCCACTGATATGGCCCTTTACAAATATATTCATGCATATGTAGTGTAGCTCCTTGCTTGCGAGTACTTTGGATGAGTACTCACGGTTGCCTTGTTCCCCCTTTTCCCCCTTTCTTTACCCGGTTGCCGCGACCGGACTATGGAGCCCAGGAGCCAGACGCCATCGTCGACGACTCCTCCTACTACACCGGAGGTGCCTACTACTGCAGCAGCCCGACGATTTACCACCGTGAGTAGTTAGGAGGATCCCAGGAAGGAGGCATGCGCCTCTTTCGATCTGAATCCCAGTTTGTGCTAGCCTTCTTAAGGCAAACTTGTTTAACTTATGTGTGTACTCAGATATTGTTGCTTCCGCTGACTCGTCTATGATCGAGCACTTATATTCAAGCCCTCGAGGCCCCTGGCTTGTATTATGATGCTTGTATGACTTATTTTATTTTAGAGTTGTGTTGTGATATCTTCCCGTGAGTCCCTGATCTTGATCGTACACGTTTGCGTGTGTGATTAGTGTACGATTGAATCGGGGGCGTCACAATAATCATATGCATGTGTATAGATAGTAGCCCCTGAGACTCTGTTCAGCCTTTTGAAGAAAGGGCCGGACAGAGGGTCGAATATCAAAAAGGTAACGTACTTGTCTATTTTGGTGAACAGGCTTCACTTCTAGCAGCTTCGGCCAAGAACACGGAAGTTTCCGAACTCCAGCGGAAACTGAAGCTGGCTAATGATGAGATCGACCGTATTAACAAGCGGTTCGATGAGGCCCAAGTTATGCTTTTAAAAGACCCCTTACAAGCCTGAATTATAATGCGTACTCAGAGTTTTTAAGCTTGTGCCTAACTATTAATGTTTGTAGGCAACACGACCGAGGTTGAGGCCCTCAAGAGTGCCCTTGCCGAAGCCAAGGAGGAGGCGAGGGTAAGCAAAGAAGCCGCAAACAAGGCGGCTAAGGATGTGGAGGCTGAAAAGGCCTCCCACCTTAAGTATGAGGCTAGGGTGACCGAAGTAGAGCAAGCGCTCCAGGAGGCCGCCACCAAATGTGAGTCCTTTGAGGAGAGGAACAAGGCCCAAGCGGCCGATCTCACCAAGGTTCTTCTGGCTACGAAGGAGGCACGGTCCGAGTCTCGGGCTGCTCGCGAGGAGATCAAGCAAGCTAGACAGATAGCGGCTGGTAAGCCTTTTCTTTTACAAAGTATATTCGACGGTCGAAGATATGCTTTGCTAAATCAACTGTGGAGTGCTCCAGACGCTTTCGCGGATCTTCCGAGGAGTGCTGCTGATGCCTCCCAATATTTCCGGGCCCAAGACGGGAATGCGGCGGAGAAGCTATTCTGGTCGCAGTATTTGGCGTCAGAGCGGCCAGCGCTGCTGAACAATGAGATGATGTAGCTGGTGGAGCTGCACAGGATGTCTGGTTTGGCCATGCAGGTCATCATAGTCCTATTATGGCCCACCAAGCCCATTCCGAGCAGCTACTTCGGCCTGGTCAAGCGACTAGGCGACGCCTTACCATGAATAGAGGCGGTGAATGCTACCTCTTGAGCACTGCGTTGGTTTTCCGTTGAAGAGGAAAGGGTGATGCAGTAAAGTAGCGTAAGTATTTCCCTTAGTTTTTGAGAACCAAGGTAACAATCCAGTAGGAGATCACGCACAAGCCCCAAGCACCTACACAAACAAATAAGAACCTCGCAACCAACGCGATAAAGGGGTTGTCAATCCCTTCACGGTCACTTACAAGAGTGAGATCTGATAGATATGATAAGATAATATTTTTGGTATTTTTATGATAAAGAAGCAAAGTAAAATAAACGGCAACAAAAATAGCTAAGTGTTGGAAGATTAATATGATGGAAAATAGACCCGGGGGCCATAGGTTTCACTAGTGGCTTCTCTCAAAAGCATAAGTATTACGGTGGGTAAACGAATTACTGTCGAGCAATTGATAGAATTGAGCATAGTTATGAGAATATCTAGGTATGATCATGTATATAGGCATCACGTCCGCGACAAGTAGATTGAAACGATTCTGCATCTACTACTATTACTCCACACATTGACCGCTATCCAGCATGCGTCTAGAGTATTAAGTTCATAACAACAGAGTAATGCTTTAAGTAAGATGACATGATGTAGAGGGATAAACTCATGCAATATGATATAAACCCCATCTTTTTATCCTCGATGGCAACAATACAATACGTGCCTTGCTGCCCCTACTATCACTGGGAAAGGACACCGCAAGATTGAACCCAAAGCTAAGCACTTTTCCCATTGCAAGAAAGATCAATCTAGTAGGCCAAACCAAACTGATGATTCGAAGAGACTTGCAAAGATAACCAATCATACATAAAATAATTCAGAGGAGATTCAAATATTGTTCATAGATAATGTTGATCATAAACCCACAATTCATCGGATCTCGACAAACACACCGCAAAAGAAGATTACATCGAATAAATCTCCAAGAAGATCGAGGAGAATGTCGGAGGGAAACGACACCTATGGGATCACTAGAATCCCTTCTACGGTTGCGGGGCACGGGGATCGTGAGAAGAGCGGGACTAGTAGACAACACAAAGGGGATTTACCCAGGTTCGGGCCGCGGGGATGCGTAAAACCCTAATCCTGCTATGGTGGGTGTATTTCTGAGAGTTCTTGAGCTCTCGAACTAGCTGTGGTCAGCGCGTGGTTCGAAAGAGCCGATCCCTCCTCCAGTACGCCATGGGCCTCCTTTTATAGGCGAAAGGGGCTGCCACAGTGGCACACAGGAGGTGGAAAGTGCTACAGCACTGTGAGCTTATCGCTGGCGTTACAGGACAAAGTGCATTTAATGCAAGGCTTAGGTGTCCCTTCGCTTTATCGGGGACGGGAGCGAAGCCTGCCCGTCCGTCGCCACTCCTTGCTTCGACACGCGCCCTGGCCAGCAGTGCATGCGGTGCCATGTACGCAGGCAGGCAGCTGAGGTGGAGCCTCCATGAAGGGTTGCATGTTGCCACGCAAGTGCCTGCCCAGCTGGTTGGGTCGACAGCTGCATGCGAACGGCAGCGGAGACTTGGCTGGTGCGGGCCTGGCAGTGGCCCTGCCGGCGCGCTTGGCGAGAGTCTTGCCGGGTGGCCCGGCAAGGGTCTTGCCGTGGCGCGCAGGCATCCCCGGCAAGGATCTTGTTGGGGGTCTTGTGGGTTTCTTCGGTGAGGATGGTTGCCTTCCTATCCCCATTTGATCTTGACTATTCTTTGTCTTCACAAAGATCTGCATGCCACCACGGAGGTGTCTCCCGAGCCCTGTCCCAATGCGTTTGTCAAGCGTTGGTGGGCTCAAGGGTGGCTCGCTCGGCTGGGGTGGGCGAGCTGCCCCGGCAAGGGTCTTGCCGGGGCCGCTGAGGCTGCCCCTACAAGGGTCCTTGCCGGGGAAACCTGCTTCGTCCATATGATCTTTCTGGCCTTGGTCCTTGTCGTTGCTTAGCTTCGTCTTGTGCCTTCGGCTTCTCTCCGGCTTCCCTTTCCTACCCTGTTATGCGTGGTCGTGGCGGGTGGCTCTGACTGCTCGTGCACAAGTAAAGGGGTCAAAAGGAGAGCCCCTACTTTTGTACACCGACAGAGAACATTGTATTGAGATCCAAAGAGAGAGAAGAAGCCATCTAGCTAATAATTATGGACCCGAAGGTCTGAGGTAAAGTACTCACACATCATCGGAGAGGCTATGGTGTTGATGTAGAAGCCCCGCGTGATCAATGCCCTCTCCGGCGAAGAGCCGGAAAAGGCCCCAAGATGGGATCTCACGGGTACAGAAGGTTGTGGCGGTGGAAATAGGGTTTTTTTTCTTCGTGTCTGATGTTTTCAGGGTATATGGGTATATATAGGAGGAAGAAGTACGTCGGTGGAGCAACGTGGGCCCCAGGAGGGTGGAGGGCGCGCCTGGGGGGTAGGCGCGCCCCCCTGCCTCGTGCTCTCCTCGTTGATTGCTTTACGTAGACTCCAAGTCCTCTGGATCACGTTTGTTCCGAAAATCACGTTCCCGAAGGTCTCATTCCGTTTGGACTCCGTTTGATATCCTTTTCATTCGAAACACTGAAATAGGCAAAAAAATAGCAATTCGGGCTGGGCCTCTGGTTAATAGGTTAGTCCCAAAATTAATATAAAAGTGTATAGTAAAGCCCACTAAACATCCAAAATAGAATATAATATAGCATGGAACAATAAAAAATTATAGATACGTTGGAGACGTATCAAGCATCCCCAAGCTTAATTCCTACTCGACCTCGAGTAGGTAAATGATAAAAATAGAAATTTTGATGTGGAATGCTACTTAGTATAATTTTCAATGTAATTCTCTTATTTGTGGTATGAATATTCAGATCCGAAAGATTCAAGAAAAAAGTTTAATATTGACATAAAAATAATAATACTTCAAGCATACTAACTAAGCAATTATGTCTTCTCAAAATAACATGGCCAAATAAAGTTATACCTACAAAATCATATAGTCTGGCTATGCTCTATCTTCATCACACAAAGTATTTAATCATGCACGACCCCGATGACAAGCCAAGCAATTGTTTCATGCTTTTGATGTTCTCAAACTTTTTCAATCTTCACGCAATACATGAGCGGGAGCCATGGACATAGCACTATATGTGGTAGAATGTTGGTTGTGGAGAAGACAAAAAAGGAGAAGATAGTATCACATCAACTAGGCGTATCAACGGGCTATGGAGATGCCCATCAATAGATATCAATGTGAGTGAGTAAGGATTGCCATGCAACGGATGCACTAGAGCTATAAGTATATGAAATCTCAACAAGAGAAACTAAGTGGGTGTGCATCCAACTCGCTTGCTCATGAATACCTAGGGTATTTTGAGGAAGCCCATCATTGGAATATACAAGCCAAGTTCTATAATGAAAAATTACTACTAGTATACGAAAGTGATATCATAGGAGACTCTCTATCATGAATATCATGGTGCTACTTTGAAGCACAAGTGTGGTAAAAGGATAGTAGCATTGTCCCTTCTCTCTTTTCTCTCATTTTTTTCATTGGGCCTTTTCTCCTTTTTTTGTGGCCTCTTTTTTTCTTTTCTTTTTTTTTTATTTTTCGTCCAGAGTCTCATCCCGACTTGTGGGGAATCATAGTCTCCATCATCCTTTCCTCACTTGGGACAATGCTCTAATAATGATGATCATCACACTTTAATTTACTTTACAACTCAACAATTACAACTCAAAACTTAGAACAAAATATGACTCTATGTGAATGCCTACGACGGTGTACCGGGATATGCAATGAATCAAGAGTGACATGTATGAAAGAATTATGAATGGTGGCTTTGCCACAAATACGATGTCAACTACATGATCATGCAAAGCAATATGACAATGATGGAGCGTGTCATAGTAAACGGAACGGTGGTAAGTTGCATGGCTATATATCTCGGAATGGCTATGGAAATGCCATGATAGGTAGGTATGGTGGCTGTTTTGAGGAAGGTATATGGTGGGTGTATGATACTGGCGAAAAGTGCGCGGTATTAGAGAGGCTAGCAATGGTGGAAGGAAGAAAGTGTGTATAATCCATGGACTCAACATTAGTCATAAAGAACTCATATACTTGTTGCAAAAATCTACAAGTTATCAAAGCAAAGTATTACGAGCATGCTCCTAGGGGGATAGATTGGTAGGAAAAGACCATCGCTCGTCCCCGACCGCCACTCATAAGGAAGACAATCAAGAAATAAATCATGCTCCGACTTCATCACATAACGGTTCACCATACGTGCATGCTACGGGAATCACAAACTTTAACACAAGTATTTCTCAAATTCACAACTACTCAACTAGCATGACTCTAATATCACCATCGTCATATCTCAAAACAATTATCAAGCATCAAACTTCTCATAGTATTCAACACACTCATAAGATTTTTTTTACTAATCTTGGATGCCTATCATAATTAAAGAAAATTACCATGCTGTTTTGTAGGACACTCAAAATAATACAAGTGAAGCATGAGAGAACAATAGTTTATATGAAACAAATCCACCACCGTGCTCTAAAAGATATAAGTGAAGCACTAGAGCAAAAACTATATAGCTCAAAAGATATAAGTGAAGCACATAGAGTATTCTAATAAATTCTGAATCATGTGTGTCTCTCTCAAAAGTTGTGTACAGCAAGGATGATTGTGGTAAATTAAAAAGCAAAGACTCAAAACATACAAGACGCTCCAAGAAAAACACATATCATGTGGTGAATAAAAATATAGCTCCAAGTAAAGTTACCGACGGACGAAGACGAAAGAGGGGATGCCTTCCGGGGCATCCCCAAGCTTTGGCTTTTTGGTGTCCTTAGATTAGCTTGGGGTGCCATGGGAATCCCCAAGCTTAGGATCTTTCCACTCCTTGTTCCATAATCCATCAAATCTTTTACCCAAAACTTGAAAACTTCGCAACACAAAACTCAACAGAAAATCTCGTGAGCTCCGTTAGCGAAAGAAAACAAAACACCACTTCAAGGTACTGTATTGAACTCATTATTTATTTATATTGGTGTTAAACCTACTGTATTACAACTTTTCTATGGTTTACAAACTCCTTTACTAGCCATAGATTCATCAAAATAAGCAAACAACACACGAAGAACAGAATCTGTGAAAAACAGAACAGTCTGTAGTAATCTATAACTAATGCAAACTTATGGAACTCAGAAAAATCTACCAAAATAGTACGACCTAGAAAATTTGTTTATTGATCTACTTAAATTTGAATCAGTATTTTATCACGTTCTGGTGATTTTAAACAATTTTTTTCGAGAACATAAAGTTTCTGGAATTTTCAGCAAGATCAAATAACTATCATCCAAGAAGATCCTATTGGTTTAACTTGGCACAAACACTAATTAAAACATAAAAACAAATCTAACCAGAGGCTAGATCAAATATTTATTCCTAAAAAGAAGAAAAAAGTGAAAAAACTAAAATAAAATTGGGTTGCCTCCCAACAAGCGTTATCGTTTAACGCCCCTAGCTAGGCATAAGATTTCAACGATGCTCACATGAAAGACAAGAATTGAAGCACAAAGAGAGAATCATGAAACACGTGACAAACACATCTAAGTCTAACATACGTCCTATGCATAGGCATCTTATAGTAAAACAAATTATCATAGCAACCAAAAACTAGCATATGCAAGGAAGTGGGAAAAAACAATAGCAATCTCAACATAACGAGAGGTAATTTATTATCATGAAAATTTCTACAACCATATTTTGCTCTCTCATAATAATTACATGTGGGATCATAAAAAAATTCAACAAAATAGCTATCACAATAAATATTTTCAACACGATCCACATGCATGCAAAGTTGGCACTCTTCCAAAATAGTGTGATTAACATTAGCTAAAGTCATGACCTCTCCAAACCCACTTTTATCAAAAATACAATAAGATTGAACATTCTCAAAATATGTGGGATCTAAAGTTGACACTCTTCCAAACCCACTTTCAATATTATTGCAAAAATTATTATCAATCTCATATTCATCATGGGGCTTAAATAAATTTTCAAGATCAAAAGAAGAATCACCCCAATCATGATCATTGCAACAAGTAGTAGACATAGAAAAACTAGCATCCCCAAGCTTAGGGTTTTGCATATTATTAGCATAATTGACATCAAGAGAATTTATAGTAAAATCATTGCAATCATGCTTTTTATTCAAGGAGCTATCATGAATCTCTTCATAAATTTCTTCATCAAAATTTTCGGATTCACGGATTTCAAGCAAAACCTCATAAAGATAATCTAGTGCACTCAACTCACTAGCAATAGGTTCATGATAATTGGATCTCTTAAAGAGATTAGCAAGTGGATGAGGATCCATAAACTTTTAGCAAGCGAAGATGCAAGCAAAAAGAAGGTACATGCTAACACAAGCAAACAAAAGGACGAACGGAAGAAGGGCGAAGAAAAGGCAAAGCTGAAGAGGGGGAGAGGAAAACGAGCGGCAAATGTCAAATAATGTAATGCGAGGGATAAGAGTTTGTGATGGGTACTTGGTATGTCTTAACTTGACTTGAATCTCCCCGGCAACGGCGCCAGAAATCCTTCTTGCTACCTCTTGAGCACTGCGTTGGTTTTCCCTTGAAGAGGAAAGGGTGATGCAGTAAAGTAGCATAAGTATTTCCCTCAATTTTTGAGAACCAAGGTATCAATCCACTAGGATATCACGCACAAGTCCCACGCACCTACACAAACAAATAAGAACCTCGCAACCAACGCGATAAAGGGGTTGTCAATCCCTTCACGGTCACTTACGAGAGTGAAATCTGATAGATATGATAAGATAATATTTTTGGTATTTTTATGATAAAGAAGCAAAGTAAAATAAACGGCAATAGAAATAGCTAAGTGTTGGAAGATTAATATGATGGAAAATAGACCCGGGGGTCATAGGTTTCACTAGTGGCTTCTCTCAAGAGCATAAGTATTACGGTGGGTAAGCAATTCTTGTCGAGCAATTGATAGAATTGAGCATAGTTATGAAAATATCTAGGTATGATCATGTATATAGGCATCACGTCCACGATAAGTAGATCGAAACGATTCTGCATCTACTACTATTACTCCACACACTGACAGCATTCCAGCATGCATCTAGAGTATTAAGTTCATAAGAACAGAGTAATGCTTTAAGTAAGATGACATGATGTAGAGGGATAAACTCATGCAATATGATATAAACCCCATATTTTTATCCTCGATGGCAACAATACAATACGTGCCTTGCTGCCCCTGCTGTCACTGGGAAAGGACACCTCAAGATTGAACCCAAAGCCAAGCACTTTTCCCATTGCAAGAAAGATCAATCTAGTAGGCCAAATCAAACTGATAATTTGAAGAGACTTGCAAAGATAACCAATCATACATAAAAGAATTCAGAGGAGATTCAAATATTGTTCATAGATAATCTTGATCATAAACCTACTATTCATTGGATCTCGACAAACACACCGCAAAAGAAGATTACATCGAATAGATCTCTAAGAAGATCGAGGAGAACATTGTATTGAGATCCAAAGAGAGAGAAGAAGCCATCTAGCAAATAACTATGGACCCGAAGGTCTGAGGTAAACTACTCACTCATCATCGGAGAGGCTATGGTGTTGATGTAGAAGCCTTCCGTGATCAACGCCCCCTCCGGTGGAGCGCCGAAAAATGCCCCAAGATGGGATCTCACGGGTACAGAAGGTTGCGGCGGTGGAAATAGGTTTTTTTGCTCTGTGTCTGATGTTTTCAGGGTATATGGGTATATATAGGAGGAAGAAGTACGTCGGTGGAGCAACGTGGGCCCCACGAGGGTGGAGGGCGCGCCTGGGGGGTAGGTGCGCCCCCTGCATCGTGCTCTCCTTGTTGATTGCTTTACGTAGACTCCAAGTCCTCTGGATCACGTTTGTTCTGAAAATCATGTTCCCGAAGGTTTCATTCCGTTTGGATTCCGTTTGATATCCTTTTCCTTCGAAACACTGAAATAGGCAAAAGACAGCAATTCGGGCTGGGCCCCCGGTTAATAGGTTAGTCCCAAAAATAATATAAAAGTGTATAGTAAAGCCCATTAAACATCCAAAACAGAATATAATATAGCATGGAACAATCAAATATTATAGATACGTTGGAGACGTATTAGTGAAGCGCTCGGCATGCATTGAGGGTGCGCGGATGGCCTTTGCCCATGTCAAAATGCACCGGGCCAAGATGAAGGCCGCCAGCGTAGCCGTTGAAGGTCCGCCCGGTGACAAGGGTCACCGCAAGCCGGAGCGCTACTTCGACGGTGTCCTTGAGGGTGCCCGTTTGATAGAGGGCCAATGCTCAAAGGATATCGTGTTCGAGTAGTTGTGTCCGAGCGACTGTATCCGAGGTACCCAGACATTGTATTATAAACCGAGGCCTTTGTAATATATTTATGCCTGTTATCATTGAATTACTTCTCCTCCTGTGCGGCCGTTTATATCTTTGAGAGTTTGCCAGTCGTTGCCTTCAGCCCCCATGTAGGTAGTACGAGGGTGTCCGGGGGTTTGACTGCCGGTGTGGTCTTCGGCTTAGCGAGGCCACCCTGCACCTCGGCCAAGAGGGCTGCGGTATGCTCCTCTGTATGGAGGGAGCGCTCCATGTTTCTATTGACTATTATAACGCCATGTCGTCTGAGTAGTGCGTGATAGCCACTTCGGAATGGGACAATGTCAAAGATCAAGTCTTCGCTCCGGAAGTTATCCGGTGAGCCGAAGACGACTTCCAGCGTTATGGATCCTATGCAACAGGACGCCAGGTATTACCCCTTTAAAGGTGGTTTTAGTGGGCTTGATTCTTGATGGATCAATGGCCATTTTACCGACGGTGTCCTGATAAAGCAGATTGAGACTGCTGCCGCCGTCCATGAGGACTCGCGTGAGGTGGAATCCGTCGATAATAGGATCGAGGACCAATGCAGCCGAACCCGAATGACGGATACTGGTCGGATGGTCTCTACGGTCGAAGGTCATCGGAAAGGCTGACCACGGATTAAACTTTGGGGCGACTGGTGATGACCCACAAGTATAGGGGATCTATCGTAGTCCTTTCGATAAGTAAGAGTGTCGAACCCAACGAGGAGCAGAAGGAAATGATAAGCGGTTTTCAGCAAGGTATTCTCTGCAGAAATCTTTGAAATAAGTGGTAACAGAGATAGTTTTGTGATAGGATAATTTGCAACGAGCAACAAGTAACAAAAAGTAAATAAAGTGCAGCAAGGTGGCCCAATCCTTTTTGTAGCAAAGGACAAGCCTAGACAAACTCTTATAATAGGAAAAGCGCTCCCGAGGACACATGGGAATATCGTCAAGCTAGTTTTCATCACGTTCAATGATGTCTACTATGCAACCATCTTCTTGTAGATGTTGTTGGGCCTGCAAGTGCATAGGTTTGTAGGACAATAGCAAATTTCCCTCAAGTGGATGACCTAAGGTTTATCAATCCGTAGGAGGCGTAGGATGAAGATGTTCTCTCTCAAGCAACCCTGCAACGAAATAACAAAGAGTCTCTTGTGTCCCCAACACACCCAATACAATGGTAAATTGTATAGGTGTACTAGTTCGGCGAAGAGATGGTGAAACAAGTGCAATATGGATAGTAGATATAAGTTTTTGTAATCTGAAAATATAAAAACAGCAAGGTAGCAAGTGGTAAAAGTGAGCGTAAACGGTGTTGCAATGCTAGGAAGCAAGGCCTAGGGTTCATACTTTCACTAGTGCAAGTTCTCTCAACAATAATAACATAATTGGATCACATAACTATCCCTCAACATGCAACAAAGAGTCACTCCAAAGTCACTAATAGCGGTGAACAAACGAAGAGATTATGGTAGGGTACGAAACCACCTCAAAGTTATTCTTTCCAATCAATCCAATGGGCTATTCCTATAAGTGTCACAAACAGCCCTAGAGTTCGTACTAGAATAACACCTTAAGACACAAATCAACCAAAACCCTAATGTCACCTAGATACTCCATTGTCACCTCAAGTATCCATGGGTATGATTATACGATATGCATCACACAATCTCAATTCATCTATTCAAACCAACACATGGAACCTCAAAGAGTGCCCCAAAGTTTCTACCGGAGAATCACGGCGAAACGTGCCAACCCCTATGCATAGGTTCATGGGCAGAACCCGCAAGTTGATCACCAAAACATACATCAAGTGAATCACATGATATCCCATTGTCACCACAGATATGCACGACAAGACATACATCAAGTGTTCTCAAATCATTAAAGACTCAATCCGATAAGATTACTTCAAGGGGAAAACTCAATTTATTACAAGAGAGTAGAGGGGGAGAAGAAACATAAGATCCAACTATAATAGCAAAGCTCGCGATACATCAAGATCGTGCCAAATCAAGAACATGAGAGAGAGAGATCAAACACATAGCTACTGGTACATACCCTCAGCCCCAAGGGTGAACTACTCCCTCCTCGTCATGGAGAGCGTCGGGATGATGAAGATGGCCACCGGTGAGGGTTACCCTTGGCGAGTCTTGGACAGGGTCCCGATTGGTTTTGGTGGCTCTGGAGGTTTTGCGGTGAGAACTCGATCTAATCTCCATTTTGGAAGTTTTACGATACGTAGGTATATATGGGTGAAAGGAGTACGTCGGTGGACCGAAGGGGGGGCCACGAGGCAGGGGGCGCGCCCCAGGGGGGTGGGCGCGCCCCCACCCTCGTGAGCACCTCCCTTCTTTCCTGACATGCACTCCAAGTCCATCGGGTGGCTTTCCTTCCAAAAATAACTTCTCCAGTTGATTTCGTTCGTTTTGACTCCGTTTGATATTCCTTTTCTTGAAATCGAAATAGGCATAAAGCAACCAAATCTGGGCTGGGCCTCCGGTTAATAGGTTAGTCCCAAAAATAATATAAAAGTGGATAATAAAGCCCAATATTGCCTAAAACAGTAGATAATATAGCATGGAGCAATCTAAAATTATAGATACGTTGGAGACGTATCAAGCATCCCCAAGCTTAATTCCTGCTCGTCCTCGAGTAGGTAAATGATAAAAAAGATAATTTTTGATGCGGAGTGCTACTTTGGCATAATTTCAATGTAAATCTTCTGAATTGTGGTATGAATATTCAGATCCGAAAGATTCAAGACAAAAGTTCATATTGACATAAAAATAATAATACTTCAAGCATACTAATCAAAGTAATCATGTCTTCTCAAAATAGCATGGCAAAAGAAAGTTCATCCCTACATAATCATATAGTTAGGCTATGCTTCATTTTCATCACACAAAGATGTTCCCAACTTCTATACCCCCGATGACAAGCCAAGCAATTGTTTCATACTTAAATAATCTCAAACTTCTTCAACCTTCACGCAATACATGAGCGTGAGCCATGGATATAGTACTATGGATGGAATAGAATATGATGATGGGGATTGTGTGAGAAGACAAAAAAGGAGAAAGTCTCACATTGATGAGGCTAATCAACGGGCTATGGAGATGCCCATCAATTGAAGTCAACATGAGGAGTAGGGATTGCCATGCAACGGATGCACTAGAGCTATAAATAAATGCTCAACAAAAGAAAACTAGTGGGTGTGCATCCAACTTGCTTGCTCACGAAGACCTAGGGCATTTGAGGAAGCCCATCGTAGGAATATACAAGCCAAGTTCTATAATGAAAAAATCCCACTAGTATGAAAAAGACAACTTATGAGACTCACTATATGAAAAACATGGTGCTACTTTGAAGCACAATATATGAGACTCACTACATGAAGAACAAGGTGCTACTTTGAAGCACAAGTGTGGAAAAAGAGATAATAACATTGCCCTTTTTTTGGGCCTTCTTTTTTTATTTTGGCCTTTTTTGGGCAATGCTCTAATAATGATGATCATCACACTTTCATTTATTACAACATATGAATTACAACTCGAAACTAGAACAAGATATGACTCTATATGAATGCCTCCGTGATGTCTGGGATGGTGCAATGAATCAAGAGTGACATGTATGAAAAATAATGCATGGTGGCTTTGCCACAAATATGATGTCAACTACATGATCATGCAATAGCAATATGACAAAAGTAAAGTATGTCATGATGATGAACGGAACGGTGGAAAGTTGCATGGCAATATATCTCGGAATGGCTATGGAAATGCCATAAATAGGTAGGTATGGTGGCTGTTTCGAGGAAGATATAAGGAGGTTTATGTGTGATAGAGCGTATCATATCACGGGTTTGGATGCACTGCGAAGTTTGCACCAACTCTCAAGGTGAGAAAGGGCAATGCAGTGCGGAAGAGGCTAGCAAAGGCGGAAAGGTAAAAGTGTGTATAATCCATGGACTCAACATTAGTCAAAAGAACTCATATACTTATTGCAAAAATTTAGAAGTCATCAAAAATCAAGCACTACGCGCATGCTCCTAGGGGGATAGATTGGTAGGAAAAGACCATTGCTCGCCCCCGACCGCCACTCATAACGATGCACAAGCCAGGTACACTTCATGTTTCAAATTTGTTACACAACTTTAGCCATACGTGCATGCTACGGGACTTGCTAACTTCAAAAAAGCATTCTTTAAATTCATAATCACCCAACTAGCATGACTTTAATATCACTACCTCCATATCTCAAAACAATTATCAAGTATCAAACTTTTCTTAGTATTCAACGCACTAAAAAGAAAGTTTCACATATCTTGAATACCAAGTATATTAATTTTAAGCAAATTACCATGTTATTAACGACTCTCAAAATAATATAAGTGAAGCATGAGAGTTCATATATTTCTTCAAAACAAATCCACCACCATGCTCTAAAAGATATAAGTGATGCACTAGAGCAAATGACAAACTACTCCGAAAGATATAAGTGAAGATCCATGAGTAGTCGAATAATTATACAACTACGTGAAGACTCTCCCATTTAATAATTTCAGATCTTGGTATTGTATCCAAAAATCAAGAAAATAAAATAAAATGACATTGCAAGGATAGCACAACTCATGTGAAGAAGCAAAAACTTAGGCTCAACCGATACTAACCGATAGTTGTTGGAGAAGAAAGGTGGGATGCCTACCGGGGCATCCCCAAGCTTAGATGCTTGAGACTTCTTGAAATATTATCTTGGGGTGCCTTGGTCATCCCCAAGCTTGAACTTTTGTGTCTTCTTAATTCCTCTCATATCATGGTTTCTCTTTTTATCAAAAGCTTCATTAACAACAAACTCAACAAGAACTCGTGAGATAGGTTAGTATAAACCAATGCAAAACCTTATCATTTTCTACTGTAACAAATCAATAACATTATTATTCAACATTGCATACTAAATGCCTCTGCATATTTAATACTCTTATCCTTAAATAGAATCATTAAACAAGCAAACATATGCAAACAATGCAGACATAACAGCAATCTGCCAAAACAGTACAGTCTGTAAAGAATGCAAGAGTATCAATACTTCCCTGGCTCCAAAAATTATGAACTAAAATTCCCACTGTAATAAATTTATCAGAGCTCAATATGCAAAAATATTCAACATTATACCACTCTCTGACTTTTCTAGGGAATTTTTGCAACAGCGGTAAACTTTCTGTTTTCAAACAGCAACATGTATACTTGCAAAATAAGCATGGCAAAGGCTATCCTTGACTTTTTTATTGGAACTAAAGATCAAAACATTATTCTAACTAACAGCAAGAAAATCTAAAGAAAATTACGTGACACTCCAAGCAAAACACATATCATGTGGTGAATAAAAATATAGCTCCAAGTAAAGTTACCGATGAACGAAGACGAAAGAGGGGATGCCTTCCGGGGCATCCCCAAGCTTAGGCTCTTGGTTGTCCTTGAATATTACCTTGGGGTGACTTGGGCATCCCCAAGCTTAGGATCTTGCCACTCCTTATTCCATAGTCCATCGAATCTTTACCCAAAACTTGAAAACTTCACAACACAAAACTTAACAGAAAACTCGTGAGCTCCGTTAGCGAAAGAAAACAAAACACCACTTCAAGGTACTGTAATGAAATCATTCTATATTTATATTGGTGTTAAACCTACTGTATTCCAACTGGTTTATAAACTATTTTACTAGCCATAGATTCATCAAAATAAGCAAACAACACAATGAAAACAGAATCTGTCAAAAACAGAACAGTCTGTAGTAATCTGTAACTAACGCAAACTTCTGGAACTCAAAAAATTCCAAAATAAATTGGTGGACCTGAGGAATTTGTCTAGTAAACATTTGCAAAAAGAATCAACTAAATATTACTCTCCAGTAAAAAGTTCTAGCTAATCTCGTTAGTGCTAAAATTTCTATTTTTTACAGCATGATCATAAAGGCTTCACCCAAGTCTTCCCAAAGGTTCTACTTGGCACAAACACTAATTAAAACATAAAACCACATATAACCAGAGGCTAGATGGATTATTTATTACTAAACAGAACCAGAAAGTAAGAAACTAAAATAAAATTGGGTTGCCTCCCAACAAGCGATAACGTTTAACGCCCCTAGCTAGGCATGATGATTTCAATGATGCTCACATAACAGATAAGAATTGAAACATAAAGAGAGCATCACGAAGAATATGACTAGCACATTTAAGTCTAACCCACTTCCTATGCATAGGGAATTTGTGAGCAAACAACTTATGGTAACAATAATCAACTTGCATAGGAAGGTAAAACAAGCATAATTTCAAGATTTTAAGCACATAGAGAGGAAACTTGATATTATTGCAATTCCTACAAGCATATATTCCTCCCTCATAATAATTTTCAGTAGCATCATGAATGAATTCAACAATTGTAGCGACCCGACCCGAATGGATCAAGTCTCTGTGCTTAAGTGTCATCCCTGGATCGGTATGCTGACACACACAGTACTCGAGGATTTATAACAGAGGTAAATCACATGTATAAATAACATAAATACTATTACCTCAATCCAAAATAGCGAAAGTAACAAGGTTGTGGATTCCCATCAACACCAACGGCAAAGTTGAGTGTAGAAATCGTAACCCTAACGTATCACTTACTCGTCGTCTGAAAAGTCTGCAACATGAAAAGTTGCAGCCCGAAAACGGGTCAACACATGGAATATGCGGCAATGTAACACATAGAGAGTAATGAAAGAATAAGCCTATACTACATGCATATATGGCTGGTGGAAAGCTCTATGGTTACAATTTTTGCGAAAAGCCAATTTTTCCCTACTGCAAAGGAATAAATTTATTTAACTATCATGGTGGTTGTTAAACATTGAGAATGGTTGACCGCATCCTCAATCCCAATTAAAAGTACTCATTAAAAACCCAACAATATTAATTAGAAGTAACATGATGAGATCAACAGGATAATCCAAGTACTAGATACTCAAGATGTCCATAACCGAGGACACGACTAACCATGATTAGTTTATACACTCTACAGAGGTTTGCGCACTTTTCCCCACAAGACTCGATCGCCTCCGTTTGATTTCTCGCACTACATGATGTTTGAGAAACGGATGACCGAGACATAGTCTTTCAGAAGCGCTAGCACCTTACATGTGGGTAGACCGTACCAACCTACATCCCCTACATCTGCTAGCCTACCCATAAGAGTTCGCACAACTTAATCAACTATGCCAGAGCCCATAATGGCTTGTGGCTGCACACGGAAGTTTCTAGTTTGAATAATCTCATGATCCCTTTGAGCACAGGTGGCGGTCCGAAGAAATACTGAGCAAGTCCTGATAGAAACCAGGTGCCTCAATCCACCCAGATGTTTGTTTAAGTTGCCACCTTAAGTAAACCATTAAATAACAATCTCACATCTGTCATGGATACACTCACCCAATCCACGTCTACTAGCATAGCATAGCATAATAAGCAAACGTAGAAGCAACTCCCAAGGGTTTGATAATAAAACAGGTAATAGGTACTACCTCATCTACTTCCCAAACCCACAATTTAATTAGATCCTAATCATGCAAGTGTTTGAGGATAGATATAATGCATAAAAACTGGGTATGAGAAGAGGTATGATCAAAGTGTTACTTGCCTGCAAAGTTGATGAAGATGATTCGCACTCAAAACTCTTGATAGTTCTACTCGTCACACTCCGGCCAATCTATCGTAATCAAGCAATAGTAACCACATAAGCAATCACTCAAAAGATCAGAAAGAACGAAGAAAACGATTCGGAAAACATCCAAACCAAGCATATAACCCTTGCAACATAAAACAATTTCTAACAGTACCAAAATTATATGGATTTGGCCTTATCAGAAGGTTTAGGTCAAGAGCTTCGATTTGCAAAAAGAATCAGCTAAATCGAGATTCTGAAACTCAAGTTATGATCAAACAAAGTTTGAATTCAAATCTGATCTAATTCAAATTTTAAACTTTCAAAAACATGTTTGAGTTGGATTACTGGATATAGGAGATCATAACAAAGAAGTGGGCGTTGGTTTCGTTGAATTTGGACTAACGAGTAAAAAGTTATGAGGGTTTGAAAATTGGGGACTAATCTGTGAAGAAAATTATCACGAATAGGTCCCTGGCGTATTTAAATAGAAAAGGAAAAATCTAAATAGCGAACATTCGCTACCGAACACTAACGAACGAATTTTTTTCGCTAATGAACCAAATCTGATGGACGTACGTTAAATAACTAAACTAAATAAAAACCGGGGTTTAAAAGAAAACCAAGAGAAAAAAACCGGTCTAGGGTTCGGCGGTTTTACCGGTGATACGGGCGGCGGCTCCGGTTGTCGGAGGAGACGGCGAGGCGCACGTGGAGGGGCGGCGCGGCGGGTGCGGTGGTGGCGACGGCAGTGGGCATAGGCGGCGAGGGTGGCGGCTTGGGCGTGGCGCTGGTGGATCTCGCCACGTGGCGGCGACTTGGCCAAGGGCTTGGGAGGAGGAGAGGCAGGGCCGGGCCTCGGGTTTTATGGAGGAGGGAGGCGACTTGGCGTGCGGGAGGGGCAGAGGGAGACCAAGGGCACGGACGCCGAGGTCGGCGCGGTGGCGCGCTGGTGGCGGGCGGACTCGAGCGGAGCCGTGCACACGGCGAGTGACATGGGCAGTGGGCCGTGGCACAACAAGCCGGGCCCGGCTCGGTCAGTCGGTCCAAAAGAATTTTTTTTAAAACAGACAAACTAAAATAAAACCAAAAGAGATAGAAATATTATATAGGCATATAATATATCAAAATTTTCAGAAATAGATTTCCTACAAGATGAACATTATTCTAACTTCAAATAAAATACACAAAATTTCAAATAAAGCAAAGAGTGCTTCTGGTCCAATAAAATCCAACAAAAATCATTTTTAAAATACCAAAATGACTTTAAATTAATTTCTCTCCAATTTTCTGATGTAGGGAATCATGTTACCCTATTTTCCATATATTTTAATTTTGGAGAAAAATAATTTGAATAAAACTCCAATAACTCCAAATTGAAAATAAATTCAAAAGAACTTTGAATTTAATCCTTTGAAACTCCCAACTCATATTTCATATAATTTGAAGAAGTCATTTTATCTTCGCCGTGAAAATCATTGAGTTGCATAAAGTTTCAGAATTGGAAATATTTTCCAAATGAAATTCAAATATTTTCAACACCCGTGTCATTTAAATAAATGGAAGAAGTCATGTCATCTTCTCTCCAGGGTTTTGTGATGAAAAGAATTTGAATTCCCGAAGATCATAAAAGCAAAATGAAAGTTTGGGAAAGTCCTTTTATTCCCTCTTATTTAACTTTCAAAAAGTTTCGAATTCACTCACTTTCAGTCAATCAATCAAACTATCAATCAAAACTATCTATTTGTTTATAACATTCCAAAATTTAGAATTTTGGGATGTTACAAACTACCACCCTTAAAATGAATCTCGTCCTCGAGATTCGGAGAGGCTAGAAAGAAATAGGTTAGGTTTGGGGTCTTCTCAAAAATCCATCGATCGTCTCCGGGGTCTCGGGTGCTACCACCCTTAGAAGCACGGTTACGGTTCCATCAAAACTCATATACTCCATCCTTATTGTTGAAAGTGTCGGTCTTCTCAGATCATAAGGAAAATTCCTTCTCTGGGCTCTTCCGGTAGTGGCATAACCTTTTCCTCAATTCTTTTGTCCTTTCCTCTTGGTAAGGTTATCCCGAAACTGGGTCCTCTTAGCGGGCCAGATGCAGCGCCAATTCTAAACAACTATCGATATCTCATGGTGGTCAACAATTTATGGTTTGTCCTGCAGAAAACGGGTCTGGGTTGAACCTCACCGTATATCCTACGATTGGCAACAGCTGCCGTGTACAAGGGAAAATACTTATACCATTCTAAGGTTCAAACAAGGTTTTGATCGTCGTCTCTCTACTATAGGTAAGTCACTCAGATTTACCATCCCATATAGCAAGGCGAATAATAAGAGTAAGTCGGTATGGTGATCAATCCATCCCGCACCCAAATCATTACCTTGTACATGGTTTAGCGAATCTTGCATTCTAACACTCGGTCATCCTCACAAGCATTACAAAATTTCTCTTGTCAACGAACTAAGTTCGGATAAATCCATTGATTCTGCAAGCCAAACAAACAACTATCGATCCTTCACAACTCTCAGGTTTTGTGTTACTCCTATAAAATTGTCGGTTGATAAAGGCATATCCTCTTCTTCCAGAGTTTCTCCTTCAGCAAGAGTGTGCTTGCTTTTTGGCAGGTCCTGCGGCCTGTGGGTTATGGCCCATCTCATCACTTGCAAACCTTGAACTCATCATCGGGGCAACTGGTCATTATTCCAACTTCCAACTTCCTAGTATTCTTAAATCCATCCAATTGTACTGTCTTCCTTCCTTCTATTGGCACCAAACTAGGACATGATTACTCAGACTCATCATGGAATTTACCTTGATCCATAAATCTAACATCATACCTCCTTTATATCCAATAGTAATTCATCTCTTCATCCTCGTGGGATATCCCACCTACCGAGATAAAAACTTATACTTATGAAGTCCATACTCCACTTCGTGGAACATCATTATCCTTTCCAGGGTCAAGCGTCCTTACAAGAGAAGATTGGCCATCTCTGCATGGCACTTCTTCAACTGGGAAACGTGAAACACCTCATGAACTCCTAACAGTCCTTCGGGTGACTCCAATTCGTTGGCCACTTCTCCCATACGCTCCAAAACTCAGTATGGTCCTACATATCTCGGGGCTAACTTTCCCTTAACTCCAAATCATTTAAATCCTCGCAGAGGTAGCACACAAAGATATGCTCTGTCTCCAATTTCATAGACTACCTCCTTGTGTTTTTGAGTCTGCATAACTCTTCTGCTTGGACTGAGCTACCTTCAGTCTATCTCGAATCCACTTAACATTCTTTTCTGACTCCTTGATCACATTTGGTCCAAAGAACTGACGATCTCCAACTTCATCCCACATCAACGGTGTCTGGCTCCTTCTCCCATACGAAGCTTAAAAAGGGGCCATCTTCAAACTGTCTTGGTAACTGTTGTTGTATGAGAACTCCGCGTAAGGTAGATGATCATCCCTACTAGATCCATAATTTAGCGCACATGCTCTCAACGTGTCCTCCAGAATCTGATTGACTCTCTCGATTTATCCATTTGTCTGCGGATGAAAGGCTGTACTGAACTCTACCTAGTACCCAAAGTCTGGTGCAGCTGATTCCAAAACTTTGAGGTAAACTGTGTTCCTCTATCTGATACGATGGTCCTCGGAACTCCATGCAGACATACGATCCTGGTTATATGTATCTTGGCCAATTTCGCACTTGTATAGGTGGTTTCACTGGGATAAAGTGAGCCACTTTGGTCAAGCGAATCAACTACTACCCAGATAGAATCATATCCCGATCGGGTTCTGTGAAATCCGGTAATGAAATCCATGCCAAGCTTATCCCACTTCCATTCGGGTATCGGCATAGGCTAGTAATGTCTGGCTTCTGATGCTCTGCTTTTACTCCCTCTGGCATACATCACTTACGGCTACATACTCCGCAATATCCTTCTTCATACCATTCCACCAGAAACACTTCAAATCCAAATACTTCTTGGTGTTTCCAGGGCGAATCGATTATGGTGAGTCATGAGCGCACCTGAAGTATTAACTCCCTGATCTTTGCATTATTGGGCACATTTACACAATCCTCGAACCATAAGGTGTCGTGCTCATCCTTACGAAAACCTTTGGCCTTTCCTTTGCTCATCCTCATCAATCTCTTTGTCATCCTTCTAAGCTTCACGGATCTTTCCCAACAATGCAGACTGAACTTCCATTGCTGCAACAAAACTTTTGGGAACAATCTCCAACCGAAGTTCCTTGAGATCCTCGGCTAACTCCTTTGGTAATCCTCCGATTATGAGGGTATTCGTCCTTGTTTTCTTTATGGTTGTGTCCTATTTCTCCACAAAGCTTGTATGCACAAGTTTTCTTCATATCCTTTCCATAAGGCCTCAACTTCTGGGACACAAGCCAAGACTTTAACAAAGTCCACTTAAATTCCTTCCAAGTGGTTACTCCTTGCCATTCATTGATGGTTTGGTACATCCTCCACCAAGTAGCAACACCTCTTTCAAAGCACTGAAGGGCATGCTAGGTCATATCCTTTCCGGTTATAGGGTTATTCTCCATTTGATTCTTCCATGTTCTCAATCCATCGGTCTGTCTCCAATTGACTCATCGGTCCCCCAAAAAAATACAAGCTCTTCTCCATTCATCCTCTATGGGGTCCATGGGTTTGGGGCGGGATAAAAGAGATCGAGAGGGATGCACACAATACAAATAATAGTTTGAAAAGACAGATTTTATTTGTGGCTGTCGAAAAAACATCAAACAAATGACAGCTCACAATCATCGCATCTAACGCAGGTATATAATAGGGGTTTGGTCTTCTAATGGTCAATAAATCTTCAAAGTCATCAAACTCTTCGATTCTTGTTCATGTCTCCGATGGCTTCTTCTTATCATGCTTGTCCTTCTCAAGTTCTTATGCCAGATCTCTGTTGACGCGAAGTCTCTCATGACATCCTTTAATATTTCTGGGGTTGCATTCCAAACTTCTGGGTTTCAACATCCTTGGCATGAACCATGATCCTACTATCCTTCAGTTCCTGACGAATCTCCAGTATCTCGAGGTTTAGCTCCTCCAGCTTGGCTGCTTGCAGCTTCTGGGTCCTGATTTCTTCACAAAATGCTCCCTAACCAAATACAGCATCACGAAGGTCCATCTTAAACTTCCCGATGTAATACTCCAGATCCACGGTGATACAAGCTAAGGTTAAAAGCGCATCCTTCTTGACAGATGCTCCATCAGCCTTCTACCATCAAATCCTTCCATGCATATGCATGCTTAACTCAGCACGGTGACAATAGCATAAGCGGGCAATAACATCATGGATAGCCGTGTTTCTGCTCTTGTCATTTCCATGAGCTATCTCTCCATAGTTGATATCTCCTGTCTTAGGGTTTTCTTGACAAAACTTTGAGTTAACTTTCCATGCTCCGGTCTTTCTCCGATACACCTTGATCTCGGGTTTTGATAACTTCCATAGTCTATCAAATTCCATAAGCGTAACCTTCCTAGGTCATAAAAATCTGGGAATTCTTCAGAGCCTTCAAAATCTCCTAGTCTTGAAGTCTTCAACAGTTGTAGTTTCCATTTACACGGTAAAATCCTCTTCATTCCAAATGGTCTTAGTTGTCCGATATCTTGTCTCCTTGGAGAGGTCTCATCACCAAATCTTCGAGTGGTCAAAAGGAAAAGGGTATGGTCTCACTAAAAGGGAATATTTGAATAAGCTCGAGAGAGAAGAGAGGTAAGAGATCCTTTTGAAAATGAAGTTGTAGAGAAAAAATCTTTCCTATGGGCTTGTCGGTTTCTAGGGTCACGTCCTCTGATCAACATGTGCTCGATACCATCTTGTAGCGACCCGACCGAATGGATCAAGTCTACGTGCTTAAGTGTCATCCACGGATCGGTATCTTGACACACGATTACTCGAGGATTTATAACAGAGGTAAATCACATGTATAAATAACGTAAATACTATTACCTCAATCCAAAATAGCGGAAGTAACAAGGTTGTGGATTCCCATCAACAGCAACGGCAAAGTTGAGTGTAGAAATCGTAACCCTAACGTATCACTTACTTGTCGTCTGAAAAGTCTGCAACATGAAAAGTTGCAGCCCGAAAACGGGTCAATTGCATGGAATATCGGCAATGTAACACATAGAGAGTAATGAAGGAATAATCTATACTACATGCATATATGGCTGGTGGAAAGCTCTATGGTTACAATTTTTGCGAAAAGCCATTTTTCCCTACTGCAAAGGAATAAATTTATTTAACTATCATGGTGGTTGTTAAACATTGAGAATGGTTGACAGCATCCTCAATCCCAATTAAAAGTACTCATTAAAAACCCAACAATATTAATTAGAAGTAACATGATGAGATCAACAGGATAATCCAAGTACTAGATACTCAAGATGTCCATAACCGGGGACACGGCTAACCATGATTAGTTTATACACTCTGCAGAGGTTTGCGCACTTTTCCCCACAAGTCTCGATCGCCTCCGTTTGATTTCTCGCACTACATGATGTTTGAGAAACGGATGACCGAGACATAGTCTTTCAGAAGCGCTAGCACCTTACATGTGGGTAGACCGTACCAACCTACATCCCCTACATCTGCTAGCCTACCCGTAAGAGTTCGCACAACTTAATCAACTATGCCAGAGCCCATAATGGCTTGTGGCTGCACATGGAAGTTTCTAGTTTGAATAATCTCATGATCCCTTTGAGCACAGGTGGCAGTCCAGAAGAAATACAGGCAAGTCTGATAGAAACCAGTGCCTCAATCCACCCAGATGTGTGTTTAAGTTGCCACCTTAAGTAAACCATTAAATAACAATCTCACATCTGTCATGGATACACTCACCCAATCCACGTCTACTAGCATAGCATAGCATAATAAGCAAACGTAGAAGTAACTCCCAAGGGTTTGATAATAAAACAGGTAATAGGTACTACCTCATCTACTTCCCAAACCCACAATTTAATTAGATCCTAATCATGCAAGTGTTTGAGGATAGATCTAATGCATAAAAACTGGGTATGAGAAGAGGTATGATCAAAGTGTTACTTTCCTGCAAAGTTGATGAAGATGATTCACACTCAAAACTCTTGATAGTTCTACTCGTCACACTCCGGTCAATCTATCATAATCAAGCAATAGTAACCACTCATAAGCAATCACTCAAAAGATCGGAAAGAACGAAGAAAACGATTCGGAAAACATCCAAACCAAGCATATAACCCTTGCAACATAAAACAATTTCTAACAGTACCAAAATTATATGGATTTGGCCTTATCAGAAGGTTTAGGTCAAGAGCTTCGATTTGCAAAAGAATCAGCTAAATCGGATTCACAGAACTCAAGTTATGATCAAACGAAGTTTGAATTCAAATATGATCTAGTTCAAATTTTTAAACTTTCAAAAACATGTTTGAGTTCGATTACTGGATAGAGGAGATCATAACGAAGAAGTGGGCGTTGGTTTCGTTGAATTTGGACTAACGAGTAAAAAGTAATGAGGGTTTGAAAATTGGGGACTAATCTGTGAAGAAAATTATCATGAATAGGTCCCTGGCGTATTTAAACCGAACACTAAAGAACGAAAATTGTTCGCGAATGAACCAAATCTGATGGACGTTCGTTAAATAACTAAACTAAATAAAAACCGGGTTTTAAAAGAAAACCAACAGAAAAAAACCGGTCTAGGGTTCGGCGGTTTTACCGGTTCAACGGGTCCGGCCGGCGGTCAACGGCGATCTGACGGCGACTCGGCGACACGGGCGGCGGCTCGGTTGTCGGAGGAGACGACGAGGCGCCTGAGGAGGCGGCGCTGGGCGGCGGTGCGGTGGTGGCGACGGTGGGCATAAGCGGCGAGGTGGCGGCTTGAGGCGATGGCGCTGGTGGATCTCGCCGTGGCGGCGACTGGGGCGGCGGGGCTCGGACGGAGGAGAGGACCGGGGCCGGGGCCTCGGGTTTTATGGAGGAGGGGCGGCGACTGGGCGTGCGGGAGGGGGCAGCGGGAGCCGGGGGCGGGCACGGACGCCGAGGTCGGCACGGTGGCGCGTGGTGGCGGCGGACTCGGCGGAGCTCGGGCACGCCTGTGAGCGAAGCGACATGGGCCGGCTGGGCCGTGGCCTGGAAAGCTAGGTCGGCTCGGTCCGGTCGGTCCAAAAGAATTTTTTTTAAACAGACAAACTAAAATAAAACCAAAAGAGATAGAAATATTATATAGGCATATAATATATCAAAATTTTTAGAAAAAGATTTCCTACAAGATGAACATTATTCTAACTTCAAATAAAATACACAAAATTTCAAATAAAGCAAAGAGTGCTTCTGGTCCAATAAAATCCAACAAAAATCATTTTTAAAATACCAAAATGACTTCAAATTAATTTCTCTCCAATTTTCTGATGTAGGGAATAATGTTACCCTATTTTCCATATATTTTAATTTTGGAGAAAAATAATTTGAATAAAACTCCAATAACTCCAAATTGAAAATAAATTCAAAATAACTTTGAATTTAATCCTTTGAAACTCCCAACTCATATTTCATATAATTTGAAGAAGTCATTTTTATCTTCGCTCGTGAAAATCATTGAGTTGCATAAAGTTTCAGAATTGGAAATATTTTCCAAATGAAATTCAAATATTTTCAACACCCCGTGTCATTTAAATAAATGGAAGAAGTCATGTCATCTTCTCTCCAGGGTTTTGTGATGAAAAGAATTTGAATTCCCGAAGATCATAAAAGCAAAAAATGAAAGTTTGGGAAAGTCCTTTTATTCCCTCTCATTTAACTTTCAAAAAGTTTCGAATTCACTCAATTTCAGTCAATCAATCAAACAATCAATCAAAACTATATATTTGTTTATAACATTCCAAAATTTAGAATTTTGGGATGTTACAACAATATAACCAGCACCTAAAGCATTCTTTTCATGATCTACAAGCATACAAATTTTATTACTCTCCACATAAGCAAATTTCTTCTCATGAATAATAGTGGGAGCAAACTCAACAAAATAACTATCATTTGATTGAAAATTAAGATCAAGATGACAAGTTTCATGGTTATCATTATTCTTTATAGCATACGTGTCATCACAATAATCATCATAGAAAGGAGGCATGCTTTCATCATAGTAAATTTGCTCATCAAAGCTTGGGAGACAAAAAATATCATCTTCATCAAACATAGCTTCCCCAAGCTTGTGGCTTTGCATATCATTAGCATCATGGATATTCAAGGAATTCATACTAACAACATTGCAATCATGCTCATCATTCACATATTTAGTGCCATACATTCTAATACATTGTTCTTCTAATACTTTGGCACAATTTTCCTTTCCATCATTCTCACGAAAGATATTAAAAAGGTGAAGCGTGTGAGGTAAACTCAATTCCATTTTTTGTAATTTTCTTTTATAAACTAGACTAGTGCTAATACAAGAAACAAAAAGATTCGATTGCAAGATCTAAAGATATACCTTCACTTACCTAGCCTCCCCTGCAACGGCGCCAGAAAAGAGCTTGATGTCTACTACGCAACCTTCTTCTTGTAGACATTGTTGGGCCTGCAAGTGCACAAGTTTGTAGGATAGTAGAAAATTTCCCTCAAGTGGATGACCTAAGGTTTATCAATCCGTAGGAGGCGTAGGATGAAGATGGTCTCTCTCAAGCAACCCTGCAACCAAATAACAAAGAGTCTCTTGTGTCCCCAACACACCCAATACAATGGTAAATTGTATAGGTGCACTAGTTCGGCGAAGAGATGGTGAAACAAGTGCAATATGGATAGTAGATATAAGTTTTTTTAATCTGAAAATATAAAAAAAGCAAGGTAGCAAGTGGTAAAAGTGAGCGTAAACGGTATGGCAATGCTAGGAAACAGGGCCTAGGGTTCATACTTTCACTAGTGCAAGTTCTCTCAACAATAATAACATAATTGGATCACATAACTATCCCTCAACATGCAACAAAGAGTCACTCCAAAGTCACTAATAGCGGTGAACAAACGAAAAGATTATGGTAGGGTACGAAACCACCTCAAAGTTATTCTTTCCAATCAATCCATTGGGCTATTCCTATAAGTGTCACAAACAGCCCTAGAGTTCGTACTAGAATAACACCTTAAGACACAAATCAACCAAAACCCTAATGTCACCTAGATACTCCATTGTCACCTCAAGTATCCGTGGGTATGATTATACGATATGCATCACACAATCTCAATTCATCTATTCAAACCAACACATTTAACCTCACAGAGTGCCCCAATGTTTCTTGCTGAGAATCACGACGAAAACGTGTGCCAACCCCTATGCATAGGTTCATGGGCGGAACCCGCAAGTTGATCACCAAAAAATACATCAAGTGAATCACGTGATATCCCATTGTCACCACAGATATGCACGGCAAGACATACATCAAGTGTTCTCAAATCTTTAAAGACTCAATCCGATAAAATTACTTCAAGGGGAAAACTCAATTTATTACAAGAGAGTAGATGGGGAGAAGAAACATAAGATCCAACTATAATAGCAAAGCTCGTGATACATCAAGATCGTGCCAAATCAAGAACACGAGAGAGAGAGAGAGAGAGAGAGAGAGAGAGAGAGAGCGATCAAACACATAGCTACTGGTACATACCCTCAGCCCCGAGGGTGAACTACTCCCTCCTCGTCATGGAGAGCGCCGGGATGATGAAGATGTCCACCGGTGAGGGTTCTCCGCTCCGGCAGGGTGCCGGAACCGGGTCCCGATTGGTTTTTGGTGGCTCTGGGGGATTTGCGGCGACGGAACTCCCGATCTAGTCTCCGTTCTGGAAGTTTTACGATACGTAGGTATATATGGGTGAAAGGAGTACGTCGGTGGACCGAAGGGGGGCCACCGAAGCGGGGGCGCTCGGGGGTGGCGCGCCTCCCACCCTCGTGAGCACCTCCCTTCTTTCCTGACATGCACTCCAAGTCCATCGGGTGGCTTTCCTTCCAAATTAACTTCTCCAGTTGATTTCGTTCCGCTTTGACTCCGTTTGATATTCCTTTTCTTCGAAATACTGAAATAGGCATAAAACAGCAAATCTGGGCTGGGCCTCCTGTTAATAGGTTAGTCCCAAAAATAATATAGAAGTGGATAATAAAGCCCAATATTGCCTAAAACAGTAGATAATATAACATGGAGCAATCAAAAATTATAGATACGTTGGAGACGTATCATTCATATGATTCGCGTTCGGTACTTTGATAATTTGATATGTGGGTGAACCGGTGCTTGGGCGTTGTTCTTACTTGAACAAACATCCCACTTATGATTAACCTCTATTGCAAGCATCCGCAACTACAACAAAAGTATTAAGGTAAACCTAACCATAGCACTAAACATATGGATCCAACTCAGCCCGTTACGAAGCAACGCATAAACTAGGGTTTAAGCTTCTGTCACTCTAGCAACCCATCATCTACTTCTTACTTCCCAATGCCTTCCTCTAGGCCCAAATAATGGTGAAGTGTTATGTAGTCGACGTTCACATAACACCACTAGAGGCTAGACAACATACATCTCATCAAAATATCGAATCGAATACCAAATTCACATGACTACTAATAGCAAGACTTCTCCCATGTCCTCAGGAACAAACATAACTACTCACAAAGCATATTCATTTTCATAATCAGAGGGGTATTAATATGCATATAGGATCTGAACATATGATCTTCCACCAAATAAACCAACTAGCATCAACTACAAGGAGTAATCAACACTACTAGCAACCTACTAGTACCAATCCCGGACTTGGAGACAAGAATTGGATACAAGAGATGAACTAGGGGTTTGAGAGGAGATGGTGTTGGTGAAGATGTTGATGGAGATTGCCCTCTCCAGATGAGAGGAGCGTTGGTGATGACGATGACGATGCTTTCCCCCTCCCGGAGGGAACTGTCCCCGGCAGAACAGCTCTGCCGGAGCCCTAGATTGGCGGAGTCTCGTCCCGAAAGGTTGCTTATTATTTTTTCCTCGACGAAAGACCTCATATAGCAGAAGATGGGCATCGGAGGGCCACCAGGGGGGCCACGAGGTGAGGCGCCCCCACCCTCGTGGCGGTGGGCCCCTCAGTGAACTTCTTCCACTGGATATTTTTATTATTTCCCAAAATGACTTTCGTGGAGTTTTAGAACTTTTGGAGTTGTGCGAATAGGTCTCTAATATTTGCTTCTTTTCCAGCCCGAATTCCATTGCGGCATTCTCCCTTCTTATGTAAACCTTGTAAAATAAGAGAGAATAGGCATAAGTATTGTGACATAATCGTCTAATAACAGCCCATAATGCAATAAATATCGATATAAAAGCATGATGCAAAATGGACGTATCAACTCCCCCAAGCTTAGACCTCGCTTGTCCTCAAGCGAAAGCCGATAACGATAAATATGTCCCCATGTTTAGAGGTAGAGGCGTCGATAAAAATACAATACAGACATGAAGGCATCATGATTATTCTCATAACAGCAAAATAGATAAATATTATCATATGATTACTTATGTTCAAGTAATAATCCATTCACAATGCAGAGTATGAATCATAAACTTTATTGAGAACCAGCAAACTATAATCTCAGTCATGGAAGCAATTGCAATTTATCATAACATCGGAAAGAGTCTATGTCAGAGCTTAATAGCAAGTCCACATACTCAACTATCATTTAGTCTTTCATAATTGCTAACACTCACGCGATACTTGTGGTTACGGAGTTTTCATCGGACACAGAGAAAGATAGGGGCTTATAGTTTCGCCTCCCAACCTTTTACCTCAAGGGTAATGTCAAAAATAATAACTCATGTTCCCCTACATCCAATTAGATATATCAATCAGGATCTTTCCAACACACCTTTGTGCTTGCCAAAGGATCAAATATAAAAAGGAAAGGTGAAGATCACCATGACTCTTGCATAAGGTAGAGGATAATAATAAAAGATAGGCCCTTCGCAGAGGGAAGCAGAGGTTGCCATGCACTTTTATGGTTGGATGCACAAAATATTAATGCGAAAGAATGTCACTTTATATTGCCACTTGTGATATGAATCTTTATTATGCAGTCTGTCGCTTTTATTTCTTCCACATCACAAGATCGTATAAAGCTTATTTCTCCCACACCAATCAATCATACATATTTAGAGAGCAATTTTTATTGCTTTGCACCGATGACAACTTACTTGAAGGATCTTACTCAATCCATAGGTAGATATGGTGGACTCTCATGGAAAAACTGGTTTAAGGGTTTTTGGAAGCACAAGTAGTATCTCTAATTGGTGCTGAGAATTTGGCTAGCACGAGGGGGAAAGGCAAGCTCAACATGTTGGCAGATCCATGACAATATACTTTATCTCAGATATAAGAAAACATAACCCATTACGTTGTCTTCCTTGTCCAACATCAACCCTTTAGCTTGTCATATTTTAATGAGTGCTCACAATCATAAAAGATGTCAATAATAGTATATATATATGTGAAACCTCTCTTTCCTTATTACTTCCTATTAATTGCAACGATGACCAAAACTATGTTTGCCAACTCCCGACAACTTTCAATCATCATACCCTTTCTATGTGAAGTCTTTACTCTCAATAAGATCAATATGAACTCTTTGTTTCTTTTTATTCTTTTTCTATTTTCTTTTATTCACTCAATATCATGGCAAAATAATCAAGCCCTTGACTCAACACTAATCTTTATTATATAACTCACGGACTCGATTACATAGAGAGATCATAAAGCAAAATTCAAAACTAGATCATTCCATAAACTTTATTCTACTAGATCAAGATACTACTAATAGGATCGAACTAAGAAAAACGGTAAAGATAGGAGATGTGATTGTGATACGATACTGGGCAACTCCCCAAGCTTGGCGGGTTGCCAAGGGAGTGCCCATACCCATGTGATTATGTCTCCTTCTTTGTTGTTGGTGAAATATTCTTGGCGATGATGCCCTTGAGATCTGATTCTCCTCCTCGAGCTTATTGACTTGCAGCTTGAGGTCCATTATTTCCTTGCGAAGCTTTCACATGTAACAGCTAAGGCTCCCTCGCTTTTAAGGGTGTTGCATAGTTCTTGGGAGAACAAGTGACACTCCTCTTCATATTTTCATAAGAAAGAAATCTAACATTGAAAGGGATAACCGAGTTTGGAATAGCTGAGCTCTGTGGTTCCCCATCGTGAACCCAGCTCGGAAGCGAGAAGTGACTTCTTGATCCTCCATGGCGTCTACTCTCATCAAGTCAGCCTCCATCTCTTCCTCCGTTGCTGGCCCAAAGTGGTCAGCGTCGCTGTTTGCCCTTGGTTCCAATGCCGGATGTGACACCCGACTCTCCCCGACTGACTCTTGAGAAGACATCTTGCTCTAATCTGCAGCAGCAATAGCTCGAAACAAAAACAGAGGATAATTGCGTGATACGGGAGTCAAAACCTCCGGGAGAATATATAATGAATTTTTACCGACCAAAATACGTATCGTGCAAGAAAACGGAGTCCGGAAGGCACACGAGGTGCCCACGAGGTGAGGCGCGCCCGGGGGTAGGCGCGCCCTCCACCCTCGTCTTGACCCTCGTGTCCTTCGGACTGCTACTTAATTTTTTTATTTTTCTAAATATTCCAAAACGGAGAAATATTGCCTTAAAAATTGTTTTGGAGTCGGTTTACTTACCGTACCACATACCTTTTCCTTTTCGGAGTCTAAAACATTCCGAAAAGTGTCCCTTATGTATTCCTCCGGGGTTACGGTTTCAATACATTGGTTTCAGCATTTATAGGATTACCTGAGATATAGTGTTTGATTCTTTGACCGTTTACCACCTTCGGATTTGTGCCTTCAAAATTGTTGATTTTTATGGCACAAGAACGATAGACCTCCTCGGTAACGTAGGGGCCTTCCCATTTAGAGAGAAGTTTTCCTGCAAAAAATCTTAAACGAGAGTTGTATAGCAATACATAATCACCTACATTAAACTCACGCTTTTGTATCCTTTTGTCATGCCATCTTTTAACCTTTTCTTTAAACAACTTGGCGTTTTCATAGGCTTGGGTTCTCCATTCATCAAGTGAGCTAATATCAAATAACCTCTTCTCACCGGCAAGTTTGAAATCATAGTTGAGCTCTTTAATAGCCCAATATGCCTTATGTTCTAGTTCGAGAGGTAAGTGACATGCTTTTCCATAAACCATTTTATATGGAGACATACCCATAGGATTTTTATACGCAGTTCTATAGGCCCATAATGCATCATCAAGTTTCTTGGACCAATTCTTTCTAGACCTATGGACAGTCTTTTGCAAAATTAATTTGAGTTCTCCATTACTCAATTATACTTGACCACTAGACTGTGAGTGATAAGGGGATGCAATTCTATGATTAACATCATACTTAGCAAACATTTTTCGGAAAGCACCATGAATAAAATGTGAACCACCATCAGTCATTAAATATCTAGGGACTCCAAACCTCGGAAAAATAACTTCTTTAAGCATTTTAATAGAAGTGTTATGATCAGCACTACTAGTTGGAATAGCTTCTACCCACTTAGTAACGTAATCAACGGCAACTAAAATATGTGTATATCCATTAGAGGTAGGAAAAGGTCCCATATAATCAAAGCCCCAAATGTCAAAAGGTTCAATAACAAGTGAATAGTTCATAGGCATTTTTTGACGTCTACTAATATTACCAATTCTTTGACATTCATCACAAGATAAGACAAACTTAAGGGCATCCTTGAACAGAGTAGGCCAATAAAAACCAGATTGCAATACCTTATGTGCAGTTCTATCTCCAGCGTGGTGCCCTCCATAAGCTTCGGAGTGACACTTGCGTAGGATCTGTTCATGTTCATGCTCAGGTACACAACGTCTAATAACACCATCTACTCCTTCTTTATAAAGATGTGGGTCATCCCAAAAGTAATGTCTCAAATCATAGAAAAACTTTGTCTTTTGCTGGTATGTGAAACTAGGTGGTATAAATTTAGCAACAATGTAATTGGCATAATCAGCATACACGGAGTACTACGAGAAGTATTTATGACATTTAATTGCTCATCAGGAAAGCTATCATCAATAGGTAGTGGGTCATCAAGAACATTTTCTAACCTAGACAAGTTATGCATAGCAGGTTCTCAGCTCCCTTTCTATCAACAATATGTAAATCAAATTCTTGTAGCAAGAGAACCCATCTAATAAGTCTAGGTTTAGCATCTTTCTTTTCCATCAGGTATTTAATAGCAACATGATCAGTGTCAATAGTTACTTTAGAATCAACCATATAAGGTCTGAATTTATACAACTGCTAAGAATTCTTTTTCAGTGGTAGCATAGTTTCTTTGAGCATTATCTAAAGTTTTACTAGCATAATGGATAACATTTAATTTCTTATCAACTCTTTGCCCTAGAACAGCACCTACAACATAAACACTAGCATCACACATAATTTCAAAGGGTAATTCCAATCAGGTGGCTGAACAATAGGTGCGGAAACCAATGCTTTCTTAAGTATTTCAAATGCTTCTACACAATCATCATCAAAGACAAAGGGTATATCTTTTCGTAATAAATTAGTCGAGAGGCGAGAAATTTTGAGAAGTCCTTAATGAACCTCCTATAAAATCCACGCATGACCAAGGAAACTTCTGATACCTTTAATGTCCTTGGGACATGGCATATTTTCAATAGCATCAACCTTGGCTTTATCAACTTCAATACCTCTTTCAGAAACTTTATGCCCCAAGACAATACCTTCATTAACCATAAAGTGGCACTTTTACCAATTCAAGACAAGATTAGTTTCTTCACATCTCTGCAAAAATCTATCATGATTGCTCATGCAATCATCTAAGGAGGATCCATAGACCAAAATGTCATCCATGAAAACCTCACAAATCTTTTCACAAAAGTCAGAGAATATAGCCATCATGCATCTTTGAAAGGTAGCAGGTGCATTACATAAACCAAAAGGCATATGTCTATGAGCAAAAGTACCAAAAGGGCATGTAAAAGTAGTCTTTGATTGATCTTTAGCCAACACAGGTATTTGAGAGAAACCAGAATAACCATCTAGGAAGCAATAATGTGTATGTTTGCATAATCTTTTTAGCATTTGATCAATAAAAGGTAAAGGGTAATGATCTTTCTTAGTAGCTTTATTTAATTTGCGGACATAAATTACCATCCTATAACCTGTAATAATTCTTTGCGGAATCAATTCATCTTTATCATTGGCAACAACAGTAACACCTCCCTTCTTAGGGACACAATGAACATGACTTACCCACTGACTATCAAAGAACGGGATAAATTATACCTGCCTCCAGAAGCTTTAGTATTTCTTTCCTTACCACTTCTTTCATCTTAGGATTAAGCCTTCGTTGATGATCACGAACCGGTTTGTCATCTTCTTCCAAATTTATTTTATGTTGACGTAGAGTGGGACTAATGCCCTTAAGATCATCAAGAGTATATCCAATAGCAGCACTGTGCTTCTTCATAGTTTTCAATAATCTCTCTTCTTCATGCTCTGAAAGGTTAGCACTAATAATAATAGGATATATCTTCTTTTCGTAAAGATAACCATATTTAAGATTATCAGGCAACGGTTTAAGCTCAAACATGGGATCACCCTTGGGTGGAGGAGGATCCCCTAGGATTTCAACAGGCAGATTGTGTTTCAGAATAGGTTCCTCTTTAAAGAATACTTCATCTATTTCCCTTCTTTCATTCATAAACATATCATTTTCATGGTCTAGCAAATATTGTTCTAAAGGATCATTAGGAGGTACGGCAATTGAAGCAAGACTAATAATATCATCCTTACTAGGCAATTCCTCTTCACGATGTTGTTTCTAAATTTAGAGAAATTAAACTCATGGGACATATCATCCAAACCAATAGTAACAACATTTTTTTCGCAGTCTATCTTAGCATTGACAGTACTCAAGAAGGGTCTACCAAATATAATGGGACGAAAGCTATCTTGTGGGGAGCTAAGAACAAGAAAATCAGCAGGATATTTAGTTTTCCCTCACAAGAACTCAACATCTCTTACAATTCCCGTTGCAGATATAGTATCTCTCTTGTCAAGTTTAATTGTAACATCAATATCTTCTAACTCAGCAGGTGCAATTTCATGCTTAATTTCTTTATATAAGTCATAAGGTATAACACTAGCACTAGCACCCATATCACATAAGCCATGATAACAATGATCTCCTGTTTTAACAGAAATAACAGGCACGCCTACCACAGGTCTATGTTTATCTTTAGCACTAGGTTTGGCAATTCTAGCAGTTTCACTGCAGAATTGAATAACATGCCCATCAATATTATCGGCCAAGAGATCTTTAACAATAGCAATATTAGGTTCAACTTTAATTTGCTCAGGGGGTGTATAAGTTCTAATATTACTTTTACGAACAATAGTTGAAACTTTAGCATAATCCTTTATTCTAACAGGGAAAGGTGGTTTCTCAACATAAGAAGTAGGAACAACAGGATCATTATAAGTGACAATCTTTTCTTCAACTTTAATAGGTGCAGCTAATTTTACTTCTATGGGAGGATGATATTTAAACCACTTCTCCTTGGGGAGATCAACATAAGTAGCAAAAGATTCACAGAAAGAAGCTACTATCTCAGAGTCAAATACATATTTAGTGCTAAACTTACGGAAAATATCGATATCCATAAAAGACTTAACACAATCAAACTTAGGTGTCATACCTGACTCCTTACCTTCGTCGAGGTCCCAATCTTCAGAGTTGCGTTTAATTCTATCCAATAGATTCCATTTTAATTCAATAGTCTTCGTCATAAAAGATCCAGCACAAGAAGTATCGAGCATGGTGCGATTGTTTTCAGAAAGCCGAGCATAAAGATTTTGAATAATTGTTTCTCTTGGGAGCTCATGATTGGGGCATGAATACAACATTGATTTAAGCCTCCCCAAGCTTGAGCGATGCTTTCTCCTTCATAAGGCCAAAATTATATATATAATTGCGATCCACGATGAACAAGATGCATAGGATAATACTTTTGATGAAATTCCAATTTCAATCTTCTATAGTTCCATGATCTCGTATCATCACATAGCCTATACCATGTCAATGCATCTCCCTTCAAAGATAAAAGGGAATACCTTCTTCTTAACAACATCATCGGGTATACCTGGAAGCTTAAATAGTCCACAAACTTCATCCACATATATTAGGTGCTCATCAGGATGCTCTGTTCCATCTCCTACAAAAGGATTAGCTAGCAGTTTTTCCATCATACCTGAAGGGAATTCAAAGGGAACATTTTCATATTCATTTTCAGAAGGTTCATTAGGTTGAGGAGCAAATCTTTGCTCTACTGGTCGGGGTGAAGATACCCCGAACAAGCCCCTCAGAGGATTACTTTCCATAGTAACAAGTGACAGTAAATTTCAGCACACTATATAAATTTTTCCTTAACAAATTCCACCTACCAAAGGCGCTTCACTCCCCGGCAACGGCGCCAGAAAAGAGTCTTGATGAACCACAAGTATAGGGGAACTATCGTAGTCATTTCAATAAGTAAAAGTGTCGAACCCAACGAGGAGCAGAAGGAAATGATAAGCGGTTTTCAACAAGGTATTCTCTGCAAGTACGGAAATAAGTGGTAACAGATAGTTTTGTGATAGGATAATTTGTAACGAGCAACAAGTAACAAAAGTAAATAAAGTGCAGAAAGGTGGCCCAATCCTTTTTGTAGCAAAGGACAAGCCTGGACAAACTCTTATAATAGGAAAAACACTCCCGAGGACACATGGGAATATCGTCAAGCTAGTTTTCATCACGTTCATATGATTCGCGTTCGATACTTTGATAATTTGATATGTGGGTGGACCGGTGCTTGGGTGCTGTTCTTACTTGAACAAACATCCCACTTATGATTAACCTCTATTGAAAGCATCCGCAACTACAACAAAAGTATTAAGGTAAACCTAACCATAGCGTGAAACATATGGATCCAAATCATCCCCTTGCGAAGCAACCTATAAACTAGGGTTTAAGCTTCTGTCACTCTAGCAACCCATCATCTACTTATTACTTCCCAATGCCTTCCTCTAATCCCGAATAATGGTGAAGTGTTATGTAGTCGACGTTCACATAACACCACTAGAGGCTAGACAACATACATCTCATCAAAATATCGAACGAATACCAAATTCACATGACTACTAATAGCAAGACTTCTCCCATTTCCTCGGGAACAAAGCGTAACTACTCACAAAGCATATTCATGTTCATAATCGGAGGGTATTAATATGCATATAGGATCTAAACATATGATCTTCCACCAAATAAACCAACTAGCATCAACTACAAGGAGTAATCAACACTACTAGCAACCTACTAGTACCAATCCGGACATGGAGATGCAATTGGATACAAGAGATGAACTAGGGTTTTGAGAGGAGATGGTGCTGGTGAAGATGTTGATGCAGATTGCCCTCTCCCGATGAGAGGAGCGTTGGTGATGACGATGACGATGATTTCCCCCTCCCGGAGGGAAGTGTCCCCGGCAGAACAGCTCTGCCGGAGCCCTAGATTGGTTCCGCCGAGGTTCCGCCTCGTGGTGGCGGAGTCTCGTCCCGAAAGGTTGCTTATTATTTTTTCCTCGACGAAAGACCTCATATAGCAGAAGACGGGCATCGGAGGGCCACCAAGGGGCCCATGAGGTAGGGGGCGCGCCCAGGGGGGTAGGGCGCGCCCCCCACCCTCATGACAGTGGGGCCCCCTCTGGTGAACTTCTTCCGCTGGATATTTTTTATTATTTCCCAAAATGACTTTTGTGGAGTTTCAGGACTTTTGGAGTTCTGCAGAATAGGTCTCTAATATTTGCTTCTTTTCCAGCCCAGAATTCCAGCTGCCGGCATTCTCCCTCCTTATGTAAACCTTGTAAAGTAAGAGAGAATAGGCATAAGTATTGTGACATAATCGTGTAATAATAGCCCATAATGCAATAAATATCGATATAAAAGCATGATGCAAAATGGACGTATCAACTGGCTCTAAGGCATAGACGTCCCTTAACGCGCACTTGCGCTCCCGCTTGGGGATATGAGTGACGTAGATCATGTTCACTGTTTTGACCTCGGGGAGATATTTCTTCTGTCCCCCTGTGTTCTATGAGTGAGGCTCTTCATCGTCATCCTCGCTGGGCGGCCCCTTCCCCTTGTGTTCGGCGTTGAGCTTGCCAGCCTGTTTAAAGACCCAACAATTCCTGTTGGTATGATTGGCAGGCTTATCGGGGGTGCAATGAATCTGGTAGGGCCGATCGAGTATTCTGTCCAAACTGGATGGACCATCTCTGTTTCCTTTGAATGGCCTCTTCCGTTGACCGGGTTTGGAGCCACTGAATCCGGCATTAACCGCCGTGTCTTAGGTATCTTTGTTTTTGTTTCGACGTTTGTGTTTTATTGCGTCGTGGATTGCCATTGCCATCCCTGGCTTCGGAAGTGTCGGGGTCACTGGTGCTATTGCTTCGACGAGCCGGCCATCTATCTTCTCCCGCGCAAAAGCGGGTCATGAGTGCGGTAAGGGCTGCCATGGACTTCGGCTTTTCTTGGCCGAGGTGTCGGGTGAGCCACTCATCTCGGGAGCTGTGTTTAAAGGCCGCGAGGGCTTCGGCGTCCGGACAATCCACAATTTGGTTATTTTTAATCAAGAAACTGGTACAAAGTTTCCGGGCTGATTCTCCGGGCTAAGGTCATCGGCGTCTGGAGGCCGAACATAGGTACCTTGAAATTTGTCTCGAAAGGTGTCCTCCAAGTCTTCCCAGCTTCCAATAGAGTTTTCTAGGAGGCTGTTCAGCCTATGCCATGCTGGCCCCTTGAGTTTTAGGGGCAGGTACCTGATGGCGTGGAGGTCGTCACCATGAGCCATGTGGATGTGGAGAAGAAAATCTTTAATCCATACTTCGGGGTCCGTCGTACCATCGTATGATTTGATGTTCAGGGGTTTAAAACCTTCGGGGAATTGGTGCTCCATAACCTCATCGGTGAAGCACAAGGGGTGTGCAGCGTCTCTATATCGAGCGATGTCGCGGCGCATTTCAGATGAAGTCCGAACGCGGTTCTCGGCTCGAGTGAGGTTGTGCCTGTCATGCCAGGCCTGATGGCCTTCCTCTTGTGTCGGAGCACGCCCCCTTGACCCATAGATTGATCTTGTCACACCGGCTCTACTGTCCAGGTCCTTGCGTAAGTCATAGGTATAGCCTAGGGCTGCTGCCTCCCTGCCTTGATGGCGGGGTGGCACGGGCTAGTGTTCGGCATGGGTAGCCGGTCTGTCCCGTCCGCGCAGTGGTCGGTTGGGTTCGTTGGCGTTTTTATGCTTTGGCGGTATTGGCTCAAGGGCCTCGTCGTCAAATTGAGGTAGTAGCTTACGCTTCGGGTAACTCTCGGTTGGGCGCTCGAGGCCGTATTCCTCGACTGCCAAGACATTAGTCCATCTGTCATTGAGTATATCATGTTCAGCTTGAAGCTGTTGCTGCTTCTTTTTCAGGCTTCTCGTAGTGGCGATTAGCCTGCACTTAAAGCGCTCTTGCTCGAGGGGCTCTTCCGGCACGATAAAGTCTTCGTCACCGAGGCTCACGTCCTCTTCAGAGATCGGCAGGTAGTCACTATCCTCCAAGTCCTCGTTCCTGACTAGATCATCGGGGTTAACTTGCCCGTCTTCCATATCATCCTGTTTGGATGTTGGATCGACAGGGGCCTCTGGGTCTTCGGCGTTCTCTGGAGTGTTATTGTCTTTGGTGCCGGTATTGCTGTCTTTTTCACGACGCGATTTTGAGCGCGCCGCTGACGTCGATGCTTTGGAGGTGCTTCGGCAGGCTTGTCCTCAGCCGGATCTTTCTTGTCGTTGTCATCATCGTCTTTGGGTGTATCCACCATGTATACGTCGTATGTGGAGGTGGTCGTCGAACGTCTGGTAAATGGAGGGTTTTGGCTTTGATCGTCTCCGGCATCATCGTTCATACTGTCTATGTCTTCGGAGGCGTAGTACAGCATGTGGGATAGATCCTCGACAGTGGCTATGAAGTGGGTGGTGGGTGGGATGTAAAATTCTCTGCTCTGAGCCCCTAATCAGGGATGGGCGTAATTCGGGGGCGGTTCCTCTGCGATGGCGAGGGATCATATTAAGTCCAGGGCCTCGTTTAGGAGCGAGGTTTGGATAGAGAGGCAAGGGTCTGCGGGGCTCACCGGGGTTAGGGCCTCCTGGCTGCGCCCGCTTATGGCGGACCTCGAGAGTTTGGATTTAGAGTCCGAGGGAGAGTCCGGCGCTTTAGTGACAAGGGGAGTTCGGTTTATCTTTGGGTTTGTTGATGACGCCGTCCCCACCGGATCTCCGGTAGCGAGTTCCATAACTGCAAAGAGTCCGGCGGGCTCTAAGTTCCCGTCTTCGGACTCGGTGGCCCACTCCGGATCTAAGGCCGGAGCGGCGGTCATGGTCGTGAATCCTTCGAAGATCAAGTCTCCTCAGATATCGGCGACATAGTTTAGGTTCCTAAAATTGATCTGATGACCAGGGGCGTAGCTATCGATCTGCTCAAGGTGGCCAATCGAGTTGGCATGCAGTGAGAAGCCGCCGAATACGAAGATTTGGTCGGGGAGAAAAGTCTCCTTCGAAACAGCATCATTGTAGATGATCGAACGAGCCATCGGACCTTCTATCAACAACACAGAGGAACTCTCAATGAAACCACCAATGTCGGTGTCAAAACGAGCCGATCTCGGGTAGGGGCTCCCGAACTGTGCGTCTGAGGATCGAAGGTAATAGGAGGCGGGGGACACGATGTTTACCTAGGTTCGGGTCCTCTTAATGGAGGTAATACCCTACTTCCTGGTTGATTGACTTGGATGATTATATGTATTACAAGAGTTGATCCACCTCGAGATCATAGTGGCTAAACCCTAGATGTCTAGCCTGTATGATTATGATTGCCTCTACTGACTAACCCTCCGGTTTAAATAGACACCGGAGGGGACTAGGGTTATACAGAGTCGGTTCACAGAGAAAGGAATCTTCATATCTGAACGCTAAGCTTTCCATCCACGCAAAAGAGAGTCCCATCCGAATACGGGGGGGGGGGGATCCTTCCATCTTATATATTTTCAGCCCACCAGTCCGGCCCATATCACATAGCCCGGACGCCCGGGCACCCCCTAATCCAGGACTCCCTCAAAGGATTTGATAACCCATAAGCATAGGGGATTGTTTGTAGACTTTTTCGATAAATAAGAGTGTCGAACCCAACAAGGAGCTAAAGGTAGAACAAATATTCCCTCAAGTTCTATCGACCATCGATACAACTCTACTCACGCTTGACGTTCGCTTTACCTAGAACAAGTATGAAACTAGAAGTACTTTGTAGGTGTGATAGGATAGGTTTGCAAGATAATAAAGAGCACGTAAATAAAATCCAGGGGCTGTGTAGATAAAGACACAACTAATTTAGTTTTAGTAGAGAGCTTTTGTCAACAAGAAATTTATTTGTCCATAGGCAATCGATAACAAGTACCGGTAAACTTTCTTGCAATTTTATATGAGGGAGAGGCATGAGCTAACATACTTCCTCTACTTGGATCATACGCACTTATGATTGGAACTCTAGCAAGCATCCGCAACTACTAAAGATCATTAAGGTCGTGAGACCCAACCATAGCATTAAGTATCAAGTCCTCTTTACTCCCATGCGTCATACCCAGTTACTCGGGTTTAAGTTTCTGTCACTCTCGCTACCCACTGTAAGCGAACCATGAACATATTACAACACCTTACAGCGAGGGCCCCTCACGTTTGCGCGAGATGGAGGGCACCATAGGACAGCACCATAAATAAAATAAATAATCATACCAACCAAGATCTTGATTAACCCACAGGACAAAACGGATCTACTCAAACATCATAGGATAACCATAGATCATTCAGAAATAATATATGGAGTTGAGCACCATGTTTAAGTAGATATTATAGTGGGGAGAAGAGGTGTTACATTGCTGCATAGAGGGGGAGAGAGTTGGTGTTGACAGTAGGAAGATTGTTGATGTAGATCGTCGTCCCGATCGTTGCCCCGGTGGCACTCCGGCGCCACCGGAAGCGAGGGGGAGAGAGCCCTCCTACTTCTTCTTCATCCTTGGCCTCTCCCCTAGATGGGGAGGAGAGTTCCCCCTCTCGTCCTTGGTCTCCATGGCGGTGGAGGGGCGGGAGCTCCTCCGAGATTGGATCTCCCTCTTTGTTCTCTTCTATTTCTCGTTCCCCAGATCTGGCCGAAAACCGTTTCTTATATTCTCGGAGATCCGTAACTCCGATTGCGCTGAGATTTTTACATGATTTTTTTTACGGATATAAGTTTCCTTGCGCCCGAATTAGAGCTCCAACTGGCGTTCGAGGAGGGCACAACCCACCACCATGCGCCAGGGGCCTCTGGCGCGCCATGGTGTTTTGTAGGCTGTGTGGGCCTCCGTTTGCGGTGATTCCAACTCTAAAAAATCACGTATATTCCAAAATAATTCTCCATGAAATTTTATTGCATTTGGACTTTGTTTGATATGGATACTCTGCTATACAAAAAAACATGCAGAAAACAGGAATTGGCACTGGGCACGGGATCAATAGGTTAGTCCAATAAATCATATAAAAAGTTGCCAAAAGTATGTAAAAGTTGTATAATATTGGCATGAAACAATAAAAATTATAGATACGATGGAGACGTATTAGTGTTCATAGTTTTTCGTTGTACTATCCATGTTAGATTATTTATTTTTCTTGCTTTCTTCTTGTGTGTTTGAAAAACCTAAGAAAAACAAAAAAAAATAGTTGTAGTTTATTTCCTTTCTATGCATGCTTAGTTGTACTATTAAATGAAAACCCAAAAATATTTCTCGTTCTTCTTTTTGCTTGTTGGGAGTTTTCCCGTGTAAATACTTTCTCGTTCTTGTTTTACTTTCTTCAGAAAACAAAAACTCCAAAAATATTTTAATGTGTTTTTTGAATTTCTTTTCTTTTCTTTGGGGGTCGAGAGGAGAAGACCACGATGAAAATTTTAAGTGGCTCTCATATGCATTATTGTTGATCTAACAAAGAGCCCATATTACCTTGTCTTCTCCTTTGAATAAATGTTTGCAGGTTCCAGCTTAGTCCAATGCACGTGCGCTATTATTATTATCCACACCGTTCGGTCGTGCAAGTGAAAGGCAATAATGACTATATATGATGAAATGATTGAGATGAGGGAAAGCTGGTATGAACTCGACCTATCTTGTTTTTGTAAATATGATTAGTTCATCATTCCTGATTCAGCCTATTATGAATGAAACATGTTTGCAATGACAATAAGAGATTATAGTTACCCATGCCATGCTTAATTAGCTAGGAGTTTATAATGGTTTACCTTGCGTGCCAACATGCTTTTAAAATGGTTGTGATGTAGTATGATAGGATGTTATCCTTCTTTGAATGATTCGAGTGGCTTGACTTGGCACATGTTCACGCATGTAGTTGAAACAAAATCAGCATAGCCTCCATGATATTTATGTTAATGGTGATTTATATCCTACTCATGCTTGCATTCAATGTTGGTAAATCTCAATGCATGTTTATGACTGTTGTCGCTCTCTAGTTGGTCGCTCCCTAGTCTTTTTCTAGCCTTCACTTGTACTAAACGGGAATACTACTTGTGCATCCACTTCCATAAACCCAAAGTTGTTCCATATGAGTCCACCAACCTACCTATATGCGGTATTTACCTGTCGTTCCAAGTAAATTTGCATTGCTAACAAAACTCCCCCAGGATTGTTGTTAGTTGGACGGTACCCGTTGTTTCGGACCAACTGTGGAATGTGTTTGTTGGTGGAGCGGGAGTATAAACTTTACCATTCTGTTTGGGAACCGCCTATAATGTATGTAGCATGGAAGTACCGAGATCTCTTGGTTGTTATGTTGACAATGAAAGCATACCGCTCAAACTATTATTTATCTCTATTTCAAAAACTCGAGCTCTGGCACCTCTGCAAATCCCTGCTTCCCTCTGCGAAGGGCCTATCTATTTACTTTTATGCTGAGTCATCATCCTCTTATAAAAAGCACCAGTTAGAGAGCACCACTGTCATTTGTATGCTTTGCTATTAATTGATATTGAGTATGACTATGACTAGATCTCTTTTATCATGAATTACAATGTCTAGTCAGTCCTTGATCTTCAGGGGTGCTCTGCATTTATGTTTTGCGGTCTTAGAAAGGGTTAGCGAGATACCATCTTGTTATATCACATCATGATTGTTTTGAGGAAGTGTTGTCATCCGAGATCTATTATTATTAATAGCTAGTTGATTATGCCATTGATATGAGTAAACATGAGACCTAATTAAATGTTATTTTGAATATGGTCAGTTCATAATCTCTGCTGAAAACTTGAATGTTGGCTTCACATATTTGCAACAACAAGATCAAACAGAGTTTGTAAAAGTTTTTCTTTATCACTTTCAGTTTGTCAACGGAATTGCTTGAGGACAAGTAATGGGTTAAGCTTGGGGGACTTGATACGTCTCCATTGTATCTACTTTTCCAAACTCTTTTCCCTTGTTTTGGACTCTAATTTGCATGATTTGAATGGAACTAACCCGGACTGACGTTGTTTTCAGCAGAATTGCCATGGTGTTATTTTTGTGCAGAAATAAAAGTTCTCGGAATGACCTGAAACTTCACGGAATAAGTTTTGGAATAAATAAAAAATATTGGCGAAAGAATCAACCGAAGGGGGCCCACACCCTGTCCACAAGGATGGAGGGCGCGCCCTCTGTCCTTGTGGGCCCACTGGGCCTCCACCGACCTCAACTCCAAATCCATATATTCACCTTCGGGGAGAAAAAAATGAGAGAGAAGGATTCATCACGTTTTACAATACAGAGCCGCTGCCAAGCCCTGTTCTTCCTCGGGAGGGCATATCTGGAGTCCGTTCGGGGCTCCGGAGAGGGGAAATCGTCGTTGTCACCATCATCAACCATCCTCCATCACCTATTTCATGATGCTCACTGCCGTGCGTGAGTAATCCCGTCGTAGGCTTGCTGGACGGTGATGGGTTGGATGAGATTTACCATGTAATCGAGTTAGTTTTGTTAGGGTTTGATCCCTAGTATCCACTATGTTCTAAGATTGATGTTGCTATGACTTTGCTATGCTTAATGCTTGTCACTAGGGCCCGAGTGCCATGATTTCAGATATGAACCCTTTATGTTTTCATGAATATATTTGTGTTCTTGATCCTATCTTGCAAGTTATAGTCACCTACTACGTGTTATGGTCCGACAACCCTGGAGTGACAATAGTCGGGACACTTCCCGGTGATGACCGTAATTTGAGGAGTTCATGTATTCACTAAGTGCTAATGCTTTGGTCCGGTACTCCACTAAAAGGAGGCTTTAATATCCCTTAGTTTCCAATAGGACCCCGCTGCCACGGGAGGGTAGGACAAAAGATGTCATGCAAGTTCTTTTCCATAAGCACGTATGACTATATTCGGAATACATGCCTATATTATATTGATGAATACGAGCTACTTCTGTGTCACCCTAGGTTATAATTGTTGCATGATGAATGCCATCCGACATAATTATCCATTATTGATCCATTGCCTAAGAGATTTTCACATATTGATCTTTTCTCCGTTACTTTTCCGTTGTCACTATTACGATTGCTACAAAACTGCTACTGTTAGTTTTGTCACCGTTAGCGTTACTTCCATACTTTGCTACTAAATATTTTGCTACAGATATTAAGTCTTTCAAGTGTGGTTGAATTGACAAGTCAGCTGCTAATACTTGAGAATATTCTTTGGCTCCCCTTGTGTCGAATCAATAAATTTGGGTTGAATGCTCTACCCTCGAAAATTGTTGCGATCCCCTATACTTGTGGGTTATCACCCTGGAACTAAAAATTGGAAAGAAGAGAAACTACATGACATGTCATATTCCTATGAGCTGAAGCAAAACAACATATGTCAGGTTCTTCAATCGATCTAAAAATATGATGAGCTATATTATGGGCAATACCATTGATTTCCCTAGAAATATGGAACACTTGAGAATGAAGATGAGTGGAGAAGCAGAAAAAACTCAGCCAACACCTTCCTGATAGTCCAAGGGATAGTAGTCTCAGCTATCTTCCTGGTTGCCGCAGATGATGCTAATGAGAGACTGTCTATGAGGAAAGTGGGCAGAAAAATGTTTAGGCGCCTAGCCACTTGAGCCGCCAAGAGAAGAGCCAAAGCTTCAGCTTGTAGGTGTATCTGTTATTACAAGCCTGGATATGTACATTGACTTCCTTCAGGTCTTGTTTAGGTGTGGCACTTTATTTAAATTGTGGCTATCTATGGTTTACAACTATCTTCTATTGTGTGTGTATGAATTTTTCTTCACCCCATTGTGTGTTGATAACCTCACCAACAAGCCGAAGACGTTACCAGACAACAGTTGTTGCATGGAATCAAACACTGCGTAATTGCGTGAGCCGAGCCAATGCAGGCAACCAAAAGCTATGCCAAAATTGCTCCCCTAATGCGAGAGGTCTAAATGCGGGCAACCAAACAATGTGCAGATGTCAAATTTTTGCCTGTTTTCCTCACCCAGACTCCGTTGAGCCATGCTTGAGCTAGCCAGACCCGGCTCACAAGCCTACCAAACATGTCCTAGAATATACAAGGTGCTATTCAAACACATCTTCCAAACAACAAGCATAGATAAGAAAAGGGATTATCTAAGGCTCATCTAGATGTGACATAGTTATGTCACAACTAAATGATGTCATAAGCAAACTGATTGTCCCATTGTATGTTGTCTTATATTTGACCTTGTGTCCTCTTGACGTCATAGGCTGGGCTTTTTTATTTTACAAAGCAAAATGTGTTATACAGGTTGGATCTGAGGCTACGGATAAAAGGCTTGTAAAGGCTTCAATAGTGATGTGCAGTTAATGGCAATTAAATTTATGTTATCCAAGCACTGAATGTAAGCAATTATACATGAAATCTTAGCGCATAAGTATACCTTTCTTACTTGTAATATTAGTCATGAATTTAGGAGCTCGAATGTCGAGGCTCACAAGCTCGCGAAGCATACTTTATCCCTACCGGCTGGCCGCATGTGTGGTTGGGTCAGTCGGAAGGACTTCCTTTCGTCTGTGTAAATATTATGACGGTTGAATAAAAAGCTCCAGATTTTGTCTCAAAAAAAATGTAAGCAAAACCAAGATTATTTTCCACAATGTCAACGATATCTATACTATGGGTTATTGTTCTATAAAAAAGGCACATCAAATGCACGTGTTGTGTACAAAATATAAAAATGTAAATTAAAAATATTCAAAAAAAGTGTGTGAATTTAAAAATTGTTCTTGGAATTAAAAGAAGCTCAGAAATTTAATTTTTACCACACATTTACAAAAGATTCATCTTGCATTTAAAAACGTGTTCAAGATTATTTGAAAAATGTGTATCACTTGTTTTTAAAAATATTGTTCAACTTATATTTTAAAATGTTCACTGAATATTTAAACAAATGTTCATCGCAAGTTTAGAAATATTAAATGCTATTTATCACGTACATTTAAAATGTTTATCGTGCATTTAATTATTATTTTTAAATTATTTTAAAAGTGTACTTTACTTATTTGCAAATGTTTTACTTATATTTATACATGTTTGTTGTGTACTTAAAATTATATTAATAGTTAATTTAAAATATGTTCTTGTTGAAAAAGGACAAGAAAATGGAAAATGAATTTTGAAAAATAAAAAAGGAAATAGAAATAAAGAGATAGGGAAAATTGTGGTACCTATTGAAAAATGAACTGTTGATAGTGTTTTTTCCAACAAAAGTACCAAAGAGTGAAATGGTGTTGGTAATTCGCAAATAAACACACGTTAGGGTTGTCATTCAAAACTATATTTTTGCAGGCCCGTCCCTAAAAAATGAAAAACAAAAATTAATTTCAATACATGTCACGGGAGCATGCAATTGGTTTAGGTTGGGGTAAATTGTGTGTCCAAGATGGACATGCAACTGGGTTGGGGTCGGCGACAAGTTGGGTGTCAAGGGTGAACATACAACTGGTTTGGTCTAGTCACAAGTTGTGTGCCGAGGGTGGACATGTGATTGGGTTTGGTTGGGAAAGTTGTGTGTTGATGGTGGACATGCCACTGGATCTGGTCTGGAAAAACTGTGTGTCGAGGAAGGACATGTATCTAGGACCGATAAAGGCAAGTTGCGTGTCTAGGGTGGACATGCAACTAGGTCGGGTCGGGGTTGAGGGCAAATTGATTGCTGTTCGTGGACATGCAACTTGGTCGGGACAAATTGTGTGATGGAGGAGGGCAAGCAACTAGAGTGGGGTTGACGGTAAGTTATGTGTCGACGGTAAACATGTAACTGGGTTTAAAAAGTTGTATTCACAGTGAAAACAAACAATTGTAGTCAGGGTAACCCTGATGTTTTGTGTGTAGTACCAGACATGCAATTGCCCTTCAATAACACAAACTCTGCAACCCGTACCTAACCATCCCCTCCCCCTAGTTGTAGTATTGTTGAAAGCATGCAATTGCAATCAGGTCCAACAATTGTACTTGCGAGTCGAGGGTGGACTTGCAACTAAGTCATAAAATAGGGCCAGACCCTTATTTAGCCCAACTACGAGTCGATGGTGGACTTGCAACTGCAGGACAAAATAATTTTTGGGCCCAGATGCAAGTCAAGGGTGGACTTGCAACTGGGGGGAAAAGGGTCTAGCCGAGCTGTATGTTGGGAGTGACTTTGCAACTAGGAAAACGGGTCTGGGCCAAATTGAGCCCAGTTGCGAGATGATGACAGATTTGCAACTGAGGAAAAAAAAAGGTCAGGACCATTTTAAGTCAAGGATACTTGCAACTCACATTGAAAAAGGGGCCAGGGCCCAGTTGTACTTGAGAATGAGTTTGCAACTAAGGAAAAAAAAAAGGGGTCGAACCTAGATCTAGCCCAATTGCGAGTCTATGGTGGACTTGCAACTGGGACAAAAGACGTTCGGACCGAGTTGCAAGTCGAGGCCCTCGACTTACAACTAACGCGGATAAAAAGGTAGAGCCCAAATCGAGCCCATTTGGTAATTAATGGTGGACTTGCAACTAGGACATAAAAACTTCGGGGCCCATTGCGAGCCAAGGGTGGAGTTGCAACTGGGATAAAAAAGAGTGACTTTGCAACTAAAGGAAAAAAGGGTCAGGCCTAGTAGCAAGTTGAGGGTGACTTTGCAACTAAGGGCAAAAACAAGTTCGCACCCATATCGAGTCGGATTGCGAGTCGATGGTGGACTTGCAACTGAGGCCAAAAAAGAGTGTCAGGCCTAGTTGCAAGTCGAGGGTGGACTTAAAACTCGGATAAAAAAAGTCAGGGCCCAATTGCAAGTTGATTATGACTTTGTGAAAGCACAAGTGCTCCCTGGGTGATTTTGGTAATTAATGTCAACATATCTCTTGTTGGACTAATATTTTTATCTAGTATATTTCAGATAAGTCCAACAGTGGAGTGGCATGGACAATAGGATGTGGAACCCCTTCAGTATGATAAGGACAAAGGATTGGCTCAAGCTCAAAGCTCAGGACTCTACATTTTTCATTTTAGTGATCCAAGATCACGTTGAGTCCATAGGAAAGGCAATACTATTAAGAGGGGACGAGGTGTTGCTTAATGGCTTGCTTGCTCAAAGTGCTTAGTGATATGCTCCAAAGCCCTCAACCACTTTCTCACATCCACATATGTCCCAAACCAAAAGTCAAACTCGGCCCCACCGATTTGATCCATCCGGCGCCACCAAGTTCATTTGACATAGCCACTGCCAGAAACCCTAGTCTTTTTGGTCTCACCGATAGGGATCTCGGTCTCACCGAGATGGGATTGCAAACTCTCTGTTTTCCTTCGTAACGTTTCGGTCTAACTGAGATGAGCGATCGGTCCCACCGCGTCTGCAATGCAAACTCTCTGTTTCCTTTTCGCAACGCTTCGGTCCCACCAAGACGAGTGGATCGGTCCCACCGAGTTTGTCTGACCAACTCTCTGTTTGTCTATTACCAAAGTCGGTCCAACCGAGTTTGAGTAATCGGTCCAACCGAGATTATGTTATGCTCTAACCCTAATGATATCGGTCCCACCGAGTTGACATGTTGGTCCCACCAAAAATCCTAATGTTCACATATTGAACTAAATCGGTCTGACCGAGTTTTCTGATTCGGTCCCACTGAGTTTGGTGATTTGTGTGTAACGGTTAGATTTTGTGTGGAGGCTATATATACCCCTCCACCCATTCTTCATTTGTGGAGAGAGCCATCAGAACATGCCTAAACTTCCAACATACATTTTCTGAGAGAGAACCACCTACACTTGTGTTGAGGTCAAGATATTCCATTCCAACCACATAAATCTTGATCTCTAGCCTTCCCCAAGTTGCTTTCCACTCAAATCATCTTTCTACCAAATCCAATCCTATGAGAAAGAGCTGAGTGTTGGGGAGACTATCATTTGAAGCACAAGAGCAAGGAGTTCATCATCAACACACCATCTATTACCTCTTGGAGAGTGTTGTCTCCTAGATTGGTAGGTGTCACTTGGGAGCCTCCGTCAAGATTGTGGAGTTGAACCAAGGAGTTTGTACGGGCAAGGAGATCGCCTACTTCGTGAAGATCTACCCTAGTGAGGCAAGTCCTTCGTGGGCGATGGCCATGGTGGGATAGACAAGGTTGCTTCTTCGTGGACCCTTCGCGGGTGGAGCCCTCCATGGACTCGCGCAACCGTTACCCTTTCATGGGTTGAAGTCTCCATCAACGTGGACGTATGATAGCACCACCTATTGGAACCATGACAAAAACATCCGTGTCTCCAATTGCGCTTGCACACTTCAATCCCATCCCTTTACATTCTTGAAACTTGCATGATTTACTTTCCGCTGCTCATATACTCTTGTCATGCTTGCTTGATATGTATTGTGAATGTTTGAACTTGTGCTAAAACTCCACCTGAACTTAAAGAATTTAAAAATTGCAACTTTTCTTGCTAAGAGTCTATTCACCCCCCTCTAGACACCTCTTCTCGATCCTTTCAATTGGTATCAGAGCATTGGTCTACATTGCTTTGGTTTAAACACCTTTGGAGGAAGATGGATGAGTCTATGTTGGGGAGTCTTAGACGCAGAGTGCCTATTCTTGATGGAGAGTTCTTTCATGAGTGGAAAAATGAGATGCTTGAGATTTTCAATGAATATCACTTGAACAAGTACATTACTAGTACTTGCATTTCCCCTAGTGATCCCTTGCATCCCTCTCCCGATGAGGATCTTGACATGATTCGCAATCTTAGAACTATCAATCTTATCATTAGAGGATTGCCCAAAATTTTGATTGCTAGCTTACCTACTCTTGATTGTGCCTACACTATATGGAGATTTCTTGAGGAACGATTCCCAAATTGTTCCTTGAAAAATCTAGATGAAATTCTTCATAAGTCTATTTCCTTGAGTAAGATGAGTACTAGCGATCCTAAGTTTGATGATTGTCTATTTGAGCTTCGTGATCTCATGCGTGCCAAAGGAGATGTTGGAATTATTAGCAATATCTTTTCCGAAGTCATTAGAATTCATAGAGATGAACATTGTTACGGTCATACTTCTAATGAATTACCATCTCTATGAGTTGATCAATCACAAGACGATATAGACATGGATACTATGATGAGGATTATGATAGTGACTATGATCTTGATGATGCGATGAGACACTTTGGTCTTATGACCAATCTTCGCGGCTACATGGCTGGAGGAAAGGAATGGGTCCTTGATAGTGGATGTACTGATCATATGACCGGAGACAAGGATATGTTTCGTGAGTTTGCTGAAAACAACGGCCCTCAAAAGTATGTCACTTTTGGTGATAACTCAAAGGGTAAGGTGGTTAGCCTTGGTAAGGTGGCCATCTCACATGACAGCTCCATACAAAATGTTATGCTCGTTGAATCGCTTGGGTACAATTTACTTTCCGTATCTAGACTTGCTGACTTTGGTTTCAACGTCCTATTTATTGAAGTAGATTGCCAAGTGTTTCGCAGGGATAATCATAAAATGGTCTTTACCGGTATCCGTAGAGGTGATCTTTACATTGTTGATTTCACTAAAAAGGCTCAACCTCGAACTTGCTTAATTGCTAAATCCTCAAAAGGCTGGTTGTGGCATAGATGGTTAGGTCATGTCGGCATGTGAAATCTTGATAAGCTTATTAAAGGTGATCGTATCCTTGGAGTGAAAGATGTTATATTTGACAAGGATAGACTTTGTAGTGCTTGTCAAGTAGGAAAATAAGTTGGAGGAAGTCACCCCGTGAAGAACATTATGACCACGAGAAGACCGCTCGAGCTACTTCATATGGATCTCTTTGGTCCCAATGCCTACAAGAGTCTCGGTGGTAACTCATTTGGTCTAGTCATAGTCGATGATTTTTCAAGATTTACGTGGGTGTTCTTTCTTGATGATAAATCGCAGGTCCAGAAGGTCTTCAAAAATTTCGCTAGGAAGGCCCAAAACCAGTTTGAAGTGAAGATCAAAAAGGTTCGGAGCGACAACGGAGCGAAGTTCAAGAACGCAAATGTGGATACCTTTCTTGACGGAGAAGGGATTTCACACGAGTTCTCGGCTACGTACACGCCTCAACAAAATGGAGTTGTTGAGAGGAAGAACCGGACTCTTATTGAGATGGCAAGAACGATGCTTGATGAGTATAAGACTCCAAAACACTTTTGGGTGGAAGCGGTTGAGACGGCTTGTCATGCAACAAATCGCTTGTATCTTCACAAGCTACTCGGCAAGATGGCATACGAGCTTCTCACCAGTAACAAACCCCAAGTTGGATACTTTCGGGTATTTGGCTAAAAGTGCTACATTCTTGATAGGCATCATTGTTCTAAATTTGCTCCTAAATCTCATGAAGGTTTCCTACTTGGTTATGGCTCGAACTCTCACACTTACATGTCTACAACAATTTCACCCGAAAGGTAGATGTGAAGTTTGATGAATCTAACGGCTCGCAAGCAGAGCAATTGCCAATTGATGTAGCAGATAAAGATCCTTCGGAAGCAATCCAGGACTTGTCGATTGGCAAGATTCGTCCAACAGAGGTGAAGGAGAGTACCTCGTCCGTCCAAGTGGAAGCTTCTACCTCACGACAAGGTGAACCAAGAGTTAATACGGAAGCATCCACAAGTGGGACACACCAAGATGAAGAGAACGAGGAAATACACCAAGATGAATGAGGGAGTCCCGGATTAGGGGGTGTCCGGATAGCCGAACTATCACCGTTGGCCGGACTCCTGGACTATGAAGATACAAGATTGAAGACTTCGTCCCGTGTCCGGATGGACTTTCCTTGGCGTGGAAGGCAAGCTTGGCGATACGGATATGTAGATCTCCTACCATTGTAATCGACTGTGTAACCCTAACCTATCTCGGTGTCTATATAAACCGGAGGGTTTTAGTCCGTAGGACGAACAACAATCATACCATAGGCTAGCTTCTAGGGTTTAGCCTCCTTGATCTCGTGGTAGATATACTCTTGTACTACCCATATCATGAATATTAATCAAGCAGGAGTAGGGTATTACCTCCATCGAGAGGGCCCGAACACTGGGTAAAAACATCGTGTCCCTTGTCTCCTGTTACCATCCGCCTAGACGCACAGTTAGGGACCCCCTACCCGAGATCCGCCGGTTTTGACACCGACATTGGTGCTTTCATTGAGAGTTCCTCTGTGCCGTCGCCGTCAGGAAGGATGCCTCATCTCATCTTTAAAGACGATACTATCGCCAAAGAAGCCTTGGCCGCTGGTCAGACTCTTCGGCTAGGTGGTTTTCTTATGACCGCCGCTCGCCTCATACCGACGATGACTTCTCGAGTCATCGAAACCAATCTTCACGTTAATTCGGAACTTGCCGAACAGTTAGATCCGATCGAGCTCTCCTCCGTAAATGAGCTCTTGGATCGTATCGCCGCCCTGGGAGTCGGCACAGACTACGACCGGATTGGGCCTAAAACCGATCTGAGAGAGATCAACTCTCCCCAGGCTACCCATCATGTTGCTGTGATAGAGGAGCAATGCGGCGATTCTTCTTCTATCTTAAGGACTAGTTACGTCCGGATTCCCGATCCCTCCATGCCGGATTCCCGCAGAGGGACGGATGTCGATCAAGCCCTGAACTTAAAGTCAGGCGACATGATGGATTCATTGGATAGCACTCAAAAATCCAAACTTCCGAATTCGGAAACTTCCCGGCCCCTGAGTCTTAAATTGGATGGGGTTCCGGATCCAGTTCCACCCGCCCACCCAAACATTAGCGATCTATCCCGAATTCGGCAAGAGCCCGCTGAAACGGTACATCATTACTGGGTCAGATTCCTCATGGTTATGGACAGGATAAAGGACTGCCGAGAGGAGGACACAATCCCAATTTTCTGCAATAATTGCACAGACAAGGGAATCCTAAACGCCATAAGTCGTCGCAAAATTACACGCTTTGCTGACTTGGTGACCATAGTACAAAAGTACTGTATGGCGGAGAGCGCTCGAAAACCGAAAGTAAATTTTGGGATAATCCGGCCCCGAATACATCCCTAGTCCAAAATAAAAGGGTGCATCATTACCAAGCACCTGGGTTAAACACCAAAAAACCAAAAACCCCTAAAGGGTACGGAACCGTACTAGATGGTTGGCTAAACAGACCCTGCAAAATTCATAGCACAAAGGGCGCCACTCCAACTCATAGCCTTCGAGCATGTTGGATACTACGGCAGGTGGCCAAAAGTGGCGAAGAGCTTCTAGCTTCAGAATCCCAGCCCAGCAACACCAGTACGGTGTTAACAGTCTTCGAGACTTTCACATCAAATAACATGCGGAAACGAACACTCTGCAACCTTGCCGAAGTCTACCAAGTAGCAACATGACACGGCTATTACCTTTAATGCCAGTGACGAACCTAAATTACGAACAGCCCGAGCTCCAGCCGCATTGGTCCTCAGTCCGATAGTGGACGGCTTTCGCCTTACTAAGGTACTCATGGATGGCAGCAGCGGACTAAACCTCATCCTATGAGGAAACCCTCTGAAAAATGGAAATAGACTGGAACCGCATAGAGCGAAGCAGCACAACCTTTAGAGGAATAATCCCTAGCCGGGAAGCATGCTGTACAGGAAAATCACACTGGACGTAGTGTTCGGCTCGCCGGACAATTACAGGTCCGAGGAGGTCACATTTCATGTGGCCCCGTTCAGCAGCGGATATCATGCTTCATTAGGGCGAGAGGCATTCACAATTTTTCAAGCTATACCCCATCATGGGTACATGAAGCTTAAAATGCCCGGACCTAACGGAATCATCACTCTCGCTAGTGATCCGAACATAGCACTGCTACCGAAAACAAGACAGCCGCACTAGCCCTCGAGGCACTATCCGAAGCCCTAGCGGCCGAGGAACTCACTGCGATGCGCTCCACGGTGAACAGGGATGATGTGATACTTGATAAAAGATCCAAGTCCACCTCTTTTAAACCAGCGGATGAAATAGTCAAATTCCAAGTCCACCCAACAGACCCTACAAAGGCGGCCTCCATTGGGGCACAATTAAACCCTGATGTAGACGCCGCACTATGAGAATTTCTACGAGAAAATCGGGACATCTTTGCCCGGCACCCTTCGGACATGCCAGAATCCCACGTCGGCTGGCGAAAGCACCGCCTAAATATCCTAAAAGGATTCAAGCCACCAAACAGGCTCTTCGGCGCTTTTCCGAACCCAAGAGACAGGCCATGGGAGAGGAGCTAGCCAAACTTTTGGAAGCGGATTCATCAGAGATATAAAACATTCGGACTGGCTAGCAAACCTGGTGATGGTACCAAAGAAGGATAAATCTTGGCGCCTATGTGTTGATTTTAAATACCTTAATAAGGCTTGCCCAAAGGATCCCTTTCCCCTCCCTCGAATTGATCAAATTATCGACACTACAGCAGGACACGACTCATTGTGCTTCCTCAACGCGTACTCTGGCTACCACCAAATCAAGATGGCGGAGCCAGACCAAGCTGCAACAGCATTCATCACTCCATACGGCCCGTTCTGCTTCAACACAATGCCCTTTGGGCTCAAAAACGCCGGCGCAACATATATCGCCGCATGATTCGTATATGTCCGCAAACCAGATCGGCAAAACAGTGGAAGCATATGTAGATGACGTGGTTGTCAAAACCAAGCATGTCGAAACTCTAGTAGACGACTTGAGGCTCACATTCGATAATCTTCGAAAATATGACATCAAGCTCAACCCGGAAAAATGCGTCTTCGGCGTTCCGGTAAAGCTCCTGGGCTTCATTGTGTCCGATAGAGGAATTGAAGCAAACCCAGCCAAGATCCGAGCTCATCACAATTGGATATTCCAAAAGACCTCAAACAAATACAAAATTGACGGATGCGAGCGGCTCTAAGCCGCTTTATTTCCCGCTTGGGAGAAAAGGCGTTACCCTTTACCGCCTCCTCCGCGCACCAAACACTTCGAGTGGATTTGATGCCGCCACGGCCGGACTCGAAGAAATAAAGGCCATTTTGGCAACAAATCCGGTCTGTCCGCGCGCTTCAACGTGGCGAACCAATGCTATTATATATCGCCGCAACACATCAAGTTGTCGTAGCGGTGCTCGTTGTCGAGCGAGAACGGACGGACACCGGTTCCCTGCTCAAAACCGGTTTACTATGTGTCCACCGTCCTAACTCCATGCAAGTCCCGTACCCACACTATCAAAAGATAGCATACGCGGTGTTCATGGCATCCGGAAGCTACGACACTACTTTCAAGAGTGTTCGATAACGGTAGCCTCGAAGTACCTCTTAACGACATTATAAACAACGCGACGCGACGGGCCGGATTGCTAAATGGGCCATAGAGCTCCTTCCATTCGACATAACTTATAAGCCACGACGAGCTATTAAGTCGCAGGTTTTGGCCGACTTCATGGTCGAATGGACCAAGCCGAACTCCCTAAAGAGTACGGCGCATACTCCAATTGGATCATGCACTTTGACGGCTCCAAAATGTTGGCCGGCACTGGCTGGTGTCGTCTGACGTCCCCAACCGGGACACAGTCCAATACGCCCTTCAGATAATGTATACGGACTCCAACAACGCAGTCGAATACGAGGCCCTTCGCACGGCCTCCGGATGGCGATCTCCATGGGCATTAAACGCCTAGAGGTGCGCGGGGCATTGAACCTCGCGATATCTCAAATAAACGGAGACTTTGATGCCAAAGATCCGAAAATGGCAGCATACCGCAATGCGGTCCTAAAAATGTCAGCACGGTTCGAAGGGCTCGAATTTCATCATATAGCCCGGGATAACAACCACGCGGCGGACATATTGGCACGCATGGGTGCAAAACGCGATGTCGTCCCACCCAATATCTTTCTAGAACGGCTGTTCAAGCCATCCGTACTATGGGAAGGGGAGTCCGGCAATAACAATCCGGACCAACCGCACTGCCTGACGCCGAACACTCTGACACAATCGGAGGCTCTGCCACCGAGATAACACCCTCCGCCCACGAAATAATGGCGGTTGTCGCCCCGTGGACGGAACCATTCCTAGCCTACCTAACTAGGCAGGAACTCCCCGAAGACCAAAATGAGGCTCGCTGCATAGTACGGCGATCTAAAGCCTATAAAGTCCATGAGGGAGAGCTTTACAAGAAAAACACTACAGGAGTCCTTCAAAGGTGTATCTCCGAAGAGGAAGGGCGAAACCTCCTGGCTGAAATTCATGCCGGACTGGGTGGGTACCACGCCGCAGCCCGGGCCCTTATAGGCAAGGCCTTCCGTACAGGATTTTATTGGCCGACGGCCCGGGCCGATGCGCAGGATTTAGTCCAACGATGCGTCGGTTGCCAGCTTTTTGCTAACCAAAGCCACATGCCACCCACCGCCCTAAAAACTATACCCATCACCTGGCCGTTCACGGTCTGGGGGCTTGACATGGTTGGACCCCTTAAGGGAGGAACCCACAAGCAAAAATACCTATTGGTCATGGTGGATAAATTCACCAAATGGATAGAGGCCAAGCCTGTTAAAACGGCCGAATCCGGACCGGTGATAGACTTCATATCATGGGTAGTGCACCGTTACAGTGTCCCCACAAGATCATCATCGATAACGGCACCAACTTCACGGCCGATGAGGTCAAATTATGGTGCAAAAACATGGGCATCAAGCTCGATTACGCCTTAGTCTATCATCCTCAAACCAACGGTCAAGTCGAGCGAGCAAACGGTCTAATCACGAGCGGCATTAAACCCAGACTAGTGCGGTCCCTCAAGGAATCTAACACGACCTTTGGGTTGAGGAGCTCGACTCCGTACTCTGGGGGCTGCGGACCACGCCAAATCGTACTACCGGATTCACACCATTCTTTATGGTGTACGGCGCAGAGGCAGTCTTACCCTGCGATATAATACATGACTCACCTCGCGTGCACATGTATGAAGAAAGAGAAGCTGAGCTCGATCGGCAGGACAGTTTGGACGCATTGGAGGAGGAGCGCGATGTGGCAAAAGCTCGTTCCGCATTCTATCAACAGCAGGCTCGAAGATATCAAAGCAGGGAAGTACGGGCCAAAGGTTATAACGTTGGCGAACTAGTTCTACGCCTACCGGACAAGAAAAAGGACAAACTCAAGCCCAAATGGGAAGGTCTCTTCATCATCGACCAGGTCCTGACCGGCGGAGCACACCGTCTGCGAAACGCATCGGATAACCGACTCGAGACGAACACATGGAACGCAACCCGTCTACGAAGATTCTACGCCTAAGCGCCGGACTCCAAGTTCGTTTCCTTCCTCCGTCCACATTTTCTATTTTTGCTGTCTTTTATTTCTCTCCTTCCTCCTCCTTATTCCCGAAGCCTTTAGAGGCTCGTTTGCGCTTTGTTCGCACATATTTGACGCACTGTACGCGCTCATTATACCTGGGGGCTTCTTTACCAGAAGCTTATTTATACGGGCTTCATGCCCAACACATGCGTCAAACTTCCGCATGTACCTTTTATTCACCATTATATGCATCGATATGACTTAAGTTTTGGCCAAGCTGGGTTGCTGGCTCCTGTGCTTACCCCTACGCTCCCGATTGTTCGGCTAGGTGGTAAAGGGAGCACCTCTGCGATTGTTATCTTTGGGTCACCGGATGTGTACCTCAGACTGGGTGAAGCCGAAAGCTAGTGTTCTTAAGGGAATATTCGGTCGGTGAACTGAAAGATGATTTTTAACTATTTACCCATCTGCCCCTAGATGATTTTCTGCTTTCATAGCAGCTTTGGCATGCACTTTAGGGCATGCATCCCAGCGAAAGGAACCCTTAACGGAACTATTCTCCCTGGAAGATGTTTCTTACTATCCATGTGATATAACATAACTAGTTGGGAACTTGTCTGATACAGCAACAATGACCCCTACGCCTTGTCTCCATGCATACCCCGGTTCTTATATAACCATACAGGTATTCGGACACACTCCGGACTATTGGGTCCTGAGGTCGAAGCGAAAAGGTCCGCTATGACAAACGATCTACAATCCGGCTAGAAGACATTTTTTCATGTCATATTTTTACATAGTCAACTCGACTCATTGTATTCCTCCTCAATGCCATCTAATAGGCTATCTAATTTACAATCTTGCTGGGAATACTTGGCAGCCAATTCTACTTGGCCGTACACTAAGCTTACAGGGATCTCCTTCCCATCAGGCCCCACAGGTCCGACCTCGGCCATGTGGTTTGGGTCAGCCTTCGTGTACCGCGTCTTTACCATGGCCCAGGCCTCCCTGGCGCCTTGACGGCAGGCCGATATCTTCCATAGTCGGAAGCGCCGCCATGCTCCTTGAAGCCGCTCCGCCAGCTCCCCAATGCCTTCGGGCAGGGAGATAGATGGCCACAAGGCCTGGGCGATGTCTTTCATCACCGCCAAACTCATTCGTGCAATGACGTAGATTCAGGAGAAGATCACCCGGCATCGGGCATCTCCTCCTCAGGACGACCTGTGAGCAAACCTACATACATGTTTATGTTAGTCGCCTTCCTCGCCGAACTCTTTCAAAGTTCGCTCAAGCACTTACTGAAAATGCCGCGATGAAGCTGTCGATTCTCCTTTACGGAGTCAGACAACTGGGCACAAACATCCTTTAGTTCCTCACCCAGTTTGGTGTTGGCATCTTGGAGGTTATTTTCTCCCGCCGCACCTCGTAAGCACGCTCTCACCGCCTTTAGCTGGCTCAAGAGCTGTTGCTTGTCCGGATCTAGTCCGGCGCCATCTGCAATATTTTTGTCGATTTACACACCGCCGCACTTCATAAACTATTTATCTTTTGAAGCGTATATTACCAGAGGGGTCTCTGTGGCTCCCTCAGAGCGGCTAGTGCGGCCTCAAGTTGGGCCTTGCATTCTTCAAGCTCACAGGGACAGTCGGGTACTCCTTTTGTAAGATCCTCAAGATAACAAATGATCCTTAAATCAGTTATTCTAACTATTTTAAGTCTCGGGGCTACCGCATATATAATCACAAATTTCCTCACCCGTATGTCCTTTACATACTGCTCCGTGGCTCTGGCTAGACCATCCTGAGCGGCACGGAGGTGCGCATCTCCCGAATTGAAGGCATTCAAGGCCTCTCGGGAGAAACATGTGTCACGAAGAACTGTCCGACGGCGCCTGTGATTCATGGCGCTCTCCACCTCGAAGTTGGTGGCGGACAATTTGTCGGCATCCTCTGTCGAAGGAGCATCTGACGCACGCCTCGTGCTCGCCTCCGCTTCCGGAACCGGCTTTGGAGCCTGGCCGGCGGAGGCTCGATTGGCAACCTCTCCGGACTCAGTCCGGCGAGCGCTCTTTTTCCTGAAAAGAGCACAAGCATTAGTACGCCTTCCAGGAATCAATCCCGGGAATATGGTGACACGCCATACCGTTGGGGCGGAGTTTCGATCCGGACCGCACTTCTTTTTAGCCTGCGGGGCCGTACTACCCCTTGTTGGCTAGCCGCTGCGGGCTCGGCTTCCTGCCTCGAAGGTACCCCCTATGAAACACCATTGGTATACGGTGATCAAGAAATAAGCACGGATGGGTCATTATCAGAATATTGGGACCTCGGTCTCAGTTGCCTGTGAGGCTGGAAGTATTCCGGGGTAATCGGCCGTAATGACAACCAAAGCATTGTCGATGCTAAGTTGGTGGAACACCCCATTGATCAACTCCACCTTTATATCCGGATCCTCTTCGAAGGTCGGATCGAGGGACCGTTCCGGATCCTCGGGTTGTGGGGGAGGGTTGTGTATCTTCTCCACAGTCCGGCGCAGTTCCTGCGCAGAAACCATGAAATGAGATATTTAACCACGGGAACATGGATCGGACAGGCCACAAAGATGTTTGCTTACCCAGCTTCGAGGATTATTCGAAGAAAACTCCTTCAGTTGATTGACGCGAAGGAAATCCTCCTCCTCCCCTTTATACATGGCGTATAAGATCTTCACCAGTTCGGTGACCGATCTCGCCCTTTGCGCCATGGCGGGTGGCATCGTCCTCCCGTCAAGTCCCACATGGGGTGGCCCCTATATTGGAGCGGCTGCACTCCCCTCATAATGCAGATTGCCATGACTCCAATCATGGTCAATCCGGCATGAGCCAGTAACCTTATTCGGCTCATCAAGTAGAGGACATCCTGGTCATTTTCCCTCCGGGGGCTCCGAGGGCGCCAGGTTAGGCGCTTCTTCAGAGGAGCATTGCTAAACTCCGGAAGGCCGATCCGAACAGGATCCGGCAATGGACGTCCTCCATGTAAAACCATTCGGCGATGGTCTTGACGCCTTCTTCGGGTTCCGGATAGGTATCCGTCCCGGCGATGCGCCATAGCTCGGCTCCGCCCACTTGATATATTGGCCCCTCATAAGAACGGGGTACTAGGCAGAATAATCTCTTCCACAGCCCGAAATGAGCCTCGACGCCCAAGAACAGTTCGCAAAGGGCCACGAAGCCCGAGATGTGCAAAATGGAGGCAGGCGTAAGGTGGTGCAACTGGAGGCCGTAGAACTCCAAGAGCCCCCGGAGAAACTGATGGATTAGAAATCCGAGTCCTCTTACTAGATAAGAGATGAAGCATACCCGCTCTCCTTTAGAGGGATCGGGGACACTCTCCACTTGCTTTCCGCCCTTGTATGTGGCAAGTCCGGCTTGAACCGGAACCATGAAGGCCGGGGGAAGAAATCCCTTGGTTTGGAGTATAACTAGCTCGCTATGCGGGACTAAGCATCTCTCCCAATTTCCAGGCTGAGGGCTGGGAGCGCGAGAGGAGGAGCCGTGTCGACTGTCCATGATGGAATGGGCTTTGGTCAGAGGCGCTCCGATGAAAGCTCGCGAAGGGGGGATGGTGTGACTCAGATCTAGATCCTCGCCCCTCTTATAGGCAGCTCATTTGCGCAGCTGGGGGAAAGTGTAAAAATACCCTGGCTTTTCGCATTCATTCAAACACGTGGAAGATGGCCATTATTGGGCGTAGAAGCCAAGGCGCAGCATTTATCAGAAGCCGGACACTATTCGACAAGTATATGGAATTTGGAGAAGAACCCGCCTCGCAATGCCAAAGACAATCAACGCGCCGGACTCATCGTCATTGAAGCCTGGTTCGGGGGCTACTGAGGGAGTCCCGGATTAGGGGGTGTCCGGATAGCCGAACTATCACCGTTGGCCGGACTCCTGGACTATGAAGATACAAGACCAAGACTTCGGCCCCGTGTCCGGATGGACTTTCCTTGGCGTGGAAGGCAAGCTTGGCGATACGGATATGTAGATCTCCTACCATTGTAACCGACTGTGTAACCCTAACCTATCCGGTGTCTATATAAACCGGAGGGTTTTAGTCCATAGGACGAACAACAATCATACCATAGGCTAGCTTCTAGGGTTTAGCCTCCTTGATCTCGTGGTAGATCTACTCTTGTACTACCCATATCATCAATATTAATCAAGCAGGAGTAGGGTATTACCTCCATCAAGAGGGCCCGAACCTGGGTAAAAACATTGTGTCCCTTGTCTCCTGTTACCATCCGCCTAGACACACAGTTCGGGACCCCCTACCCGAGATCCGCCGGTTTTGACACCGACAATGAACCTCATCAACCTCCTTCTCCACCACGACAAGAGAACGACAACGTCAACAATGAAGAAGGCCAAGAAGAAGGACGAGATGAAGAAGATGTTCCACCCCGACCTAAGCAAAAGCTCTCACGAGTTAGAGCAAGAGTCGCCAGAGACCATCCCGCCGAGCAAATCTACAATGACACTCAAACCGGGAGAATCAATCGATCTAAATCTCGTTTGGCTTATTTTTGTGAACACTATTCATTCATCTCTAGCATTGAACCTATGAAGGTTGAAGAAGCATTGGAAGATCCGGATTGGATAATGCCATGCATGAAGAGCTGCACAACTTTGAGAGAAATCAAGTGTGGACATTAGTCGAGAAGCCCGACAACAACCACAACATCATCGGTACCAAATGGGTGTTTCGCAACAAGCAAGATGAAGATGGACAAGTGGTTCGCAACAAAGCACTTCTCGTCGCCCAAGGCTACACTCAAGTCGAAGGTATGGACTACGGTGAGACATATGCCCCCGTTGCTAGACTTGAGTCCATCCGCATCTTACTTGCCTATGCTAATCACCATGATATCACCTTGTGCCAAATGGACATTAAAAGAGCTTTTCTAAATGGTGAAATTGAGGATGAGGTTTATGTTAAACAACCTCCTGGCTTTGTCAATCCTAAGAAACCCGATGATGTTTACAAACTTCACAAAGCTCTTTATGGTCTTAAACAAGCTCCTAGAGCATGGTATAAATGCTTGACCAAGTTCCTTATTGAAAAAGCTTTGAAATTGCTAAAATAGATTCTACTCTTTTTACTAAAAGGGTTAATGGTGAATTATTTGTATGCCAAATTTATGTTGATGATATCATATTTGGTTCGACTAACCCTCATTTTAGTGAAAAGTTTGGAAAGCTAATGTCAAAGAAGTTTGAGATGTCTATGATGAGTGAACTCAAGTTCTTTCTTGGTTTGCAAATCAAGCAAACTAAGGAAGGTGCCTTTGTTTCTCAAACAAAGTACACCAAGGACTTATTCAAGAAGTTCAGCATGCAAGAAAGCAAAGGTATGAAAACTCCCATGCCTACTAGTGGACATCTTGACTTGACTAAGGATGGTAAACCGGTTGATCAAAAGGTTTATCGCTCTATGATTGGATCATTGTTATATCTATGTGCCTCTCGTCCTGATATTATGCTAAGTGTGTGCATGTGTGCACGATATCAAGCGGCCCCCAAAGAATGTCATCTAAAGGCTATGAAAAGGATAGTGAGATACTTAATACATACACAAAATTTTGGCATTTGGTATCCTAAGAGGTCCTCTTTTGATCTTGTTGGCTATTCCGACTCGGACTATGCCGGAGACAAGGTTGATAGAAAGTCCACTTCGGGTACTTGTCAATTTCTTGGTAGATCTCTTGTGTCTTGGTCTTCCTAGAAACAAAACTCGGCATCTTTATCCACCGACGAAACGGAATACATTGCCGCCGGTTCACGTTGTGCTCAATTACTTTGGATGACCCAAACTCTTAAAGGTTATGGGATCAATGTGAAATATGTTCCATTGCTTTGTGACAATGAAAGTGCTATTAAGATTGCTCACAACCCCGTGCAACATTCTCGAACTAAGCATATTGAAGTTCGTCATCATTTCATTCGAGATCATTTTGCTAAAGGGGACATTGATCTTAAGCATGTTCGTACCAAGAAGCAATTGGCGGATATATTTACCAAAACGCTTGATGAGAAAGTCTTTTGCCGGTTGAGAGGAGAATTGAACATCATTGATGCTTCAAACTTGGAGTAGGAACTCTATTTGGATGCATGCAAGGCATGAATCTATGACTAATCCTTGATTTTTCTCTTATGATGATATTCATGTCTTGGATATACTTGCACCCTTGCATGCTATCTAACCCTTGTAGGTACTTGGATGAATCTAAATCTATGAGATTGCAACTCACTCACATCTTGAGCAATCTCTACATCACCAAGTCGCTACAATACGGTGATTGATGACAAGGAAGCACGAAACCCTTCAACATATCCTTTGACAAATTCTATATATCAAATTTCTTTTGGTATCAAATTTCATGATTGTCATTTTGGATACACAAGTGCTGTTCCTTGCAAAACTAACCAATGTAGGTAGATGAACTCAAATTACAAGTGGTGCTCCCAACTCTTGATGAGCTACATCAACCTTGAGCATCCCACACAAGTTCAACTACATGATCAAGATCAACACCACCACCCAAGGTATGTCATTCCATCTTAGAGAAGCTTTACCTCAAGTCATAGGTCAAAGCAACTCAACAAGATGTGAATACATCAAAATGCTTAAACGAAAAATGGTAACCCCATTTTGAGCTTAAACGATGAGTATGACCCATGATCAAGTGCCATCACTTGACTCCTAAGTCAATATACTCTAACATAGGTGACTTTGTCACCGCCCATTTCTAGATGAAGTTCTCTTGTATTTCTCCGTGTTCTTGCATTTGTCTCATTCATGTTTGTTTCCCCTTTCAAAAAAACTTCATCTAGATTTTCTTTTCTCTGTTATGTTCTGCATTCCATGCATCAAATTCCTTGAAAATTCTTCAGTTAATTCATTGCAAATCCTTGTGAGATCTTTCTTGCCTAGTAAGCTGAGGTGACAAGTGCTTTCTCTGTGATGAACTCGGTCACACTGATCTGTTGCTTTCGGTCCAACCGAATCCTTTCGGTGCAACCGAAGCACACACCTCGGTGCCACCGATTTCACTGCAGACAAAACAACTTGCCACTTGATCTTGATTCCTTTTTGCTCCAGCTCCACTCAATGATTCTTGTCCTCTACCAGCATCACATTTTATACGCTGCTTTGCTCTGTGACTCAAGGACCAAACCTATTTTGACTCACACTCCAGAGGATCCCTTCTTGGAAATTGATGTCAAAGGGGGAGAGAGAGTTCACATCAAAGCTTAATCCTTCAAAAAGGGGAGAGAATGCTTCAAACAGGGGGAGATAACAATTACATACCCCGGATGCTTGGTGTTCAAGAGGAGAGAAGTCACATGTCTTTAGAGGGGAAAGACATGTTCATGTTGTTTGTGTGTTTTCTTTGCTCTGATTTTCTGTTCCCTATCTTCTCCCAATATCCCATATAAGATTCAGGGGGAGCAAGACATCTAAGGAAAGAAAATCTTCGAATTCATTGCATATCTTTACCTTTGGGGACAGGTCTATATCTAATAGAGTATCAGTGCTCACACTCCACATGTCATCCCAATATTGGTACTCTTGTGGTTCCTTTTGTTTGCTCTGGCTAGTAGATGCATCTGTGTTATCTAACCTTGTTTACTTAGGTTCATCCCTTTCTAAGCCAACTCAAGACCACAAGGTAAGTATATGCATCACACTCATGTGCATGAGGATATCCTGCTGATGTACATACTGTTTGCAAGAAGGACTCATGAGCATGAAGGTACATTTCCTATATTCACACCATTTGATCTGATGCATATAGCCAAGATACATGTAACTCTTTGCTTGCTGTCATGATTATGCACTCATATGCTCTTATGTTCCATATTCACATGATTATATACATGTAGGGGGAGCCTATGCATGTTACATGTCTTTCCAAAGCTTTACCTGTTATTCTATATATCTTTATCTAAAGCTTTGGCGTATGTTGTCATCAATTACCAAAAAGGGGGAGATTGAAAGCACAAGTGCTCCCTGGTGATTTTGGTAATTAATGTCAACATATCTCTTGTTGGACTAATGCTTTTAATCTAGTATATTTCAGATAAGTCCAACAGTGGAGTGGCATGGACAAGAGGATGTGGAACCCCTTCAATATGATAAGGACAAAGGATTGGCTCAAGCTCAAAGCTCAGGACTCTACATTTTCATCTTAGTGATCCAAGATCACATTGAGTCCATAGGAAAGCCAATACTATTAAGAGGGGATGAGGTGTTGCTTAATGGCTTGCTTGCTCAAAGTGCTTAGTGATATGCTCCAAAGCCCTCAACCACTTTCTCGCATCCACATATGTCCCAAACCAAAAGTCAAACTCGGACCCACCGATTTGATCCATCCGGCGCCACCGAGTTCATTTGACATAGCCACTGCCAGAAACCCTAGTCTTTTCGGTCTCACCGATAGGGATCTCGGTCTCACCGAGATGGGATTGCAAACTCTCTGTTTCCCTTCGTAACGTTTCGGTCTAACTGAGATGAGCGATCGGTACCACCGAGTCTGCAATGCAAACTCTATGTTTCCTTTTCGTAACGCTTCGGTCCCACCAAGACAAGGGAATTGGTCCCACCGAGTTTTCTTGACCAACTCTCTGTTTGTCTATTACCAAAGTTGGTCCAACTGAGTTTGAGTAATCGGTCCAACCGAGATTATGTTATGCTTTAACCCTAATGATATCGGTCCCACCGAGTTGACATGTCGGTCCCACCGAAAATACTAATGTTCACATTTTGAACTAAATCGGTCTGACTGAGTTTTCTGATTCGGTCCCACCGAGTTTGGTGATTTGTGTGTAACAGTTAGATTTTGTGTGGAGGCTATATATACCCCTCCACCCACTCTTCATTCGTGGAGAGAGCCATCAGAACATGCCTAAACTTCCAACATACATTTTCTGAGAGAGAACCACCTATACTTGTGTTGAGGTCAAGATATTCCATTCCAACCACATAAGTCTTGATCTCTAGCCTTCCCCAAGTTGCTTTCCACTCAAATCATCTTTCTACCAAATCCAATCCTATGAGAGAGAGCTGAGTGTTGGGGGGACTATCATTTGAAGCACAAGAGCAAGGAGTTCATCATCAACACACCATCTATTACCTCTTGGAGAGTGGTGTCTCCTAGATTGGTTAGGTGTCACTTGGGAGCCTCCGTCAAGATTGTGGAGTTGAACCAAGGAGTTTGTACGGGCAAGGAGATCGCTTACTTCGTGAAGATCTACCCTAGTGAGGCAAGTCCTCCGTGGGCGATGGCCATGGTGGGATAGACAAGGTTGCTTCTTCGTGGACCCTTCGTGGGTGGAGCCCTCCGTGTACTCGCGCAACTGTTACCCTTTCGTGGGTTGAAGTCTCCATCAACGTGGATGTACGATAGCACCACCTATCGGAACCACGACAAAAACATCTGTATCTCCAATTGTGTTTGCACACTTCAATCCCATCCCTTTACATTCTTGCAACTTGCATGATTAACTTTCCGCTGCTCATATACTCTTGTCATGCTTGCTTGATATGTATTATGAATGTTTGAACTTGTGCTAAAACTCCACCTCAACTTAAAGAATTTAAAAACTGCAACTTTTCTTGCTAAGAGTCTATTCACCCCCCTCTAGACACCTCTTCTCGATCATTTCACTTTGCAACTAAGTTAAAAATAATGCGTCAAGGCCAGATTGAGCCGATTTGCAAGTTGATGGTGGACTTGCAACTGAGACAAAATAAGCTTGGTCCCTGTTGCGAGTCGAGTGCGGACATGCAACTGGGAAACAAACTTTGGGCCTAGTTTGACTCGAGGGTGGACTTGCTACCGAGGTAGGAAAAAGGCCAAGCCTAGATCGAGCCTTGTTGTGAGTCAATCGTGGACTTGCAACTAGGACAAAAAAAACTTTGGGTACCATTGCGAGCCAAGGGTGGACTTGCAACTAGGACAAAAGAGTGACCTTGCAACTAATAAAGGTAAAAAAGGGTCGTGCCAAGTTGCAAGTTGAGGGTGACTTTACAGCTAAAGGCGAAAAAGGGTCGGGCCCTAGATCGAGCCTAATTGCAAGTTGATGGTGGACTTGCAACTGTGAAAAAACTTAAGGCCTAGTTTGACTCGAGAGTGGACTTGCTACTGAGGTAGGAAAAAAAGGGCCGAACCTAGATCGAGGGTGGACTTGCACCTTAGGAAGGAAACAAATTCAGGCCCAAATGAAGTCGACCATGTTCCATGATGGGCGTGCCTATTTCTCGCTTTAAGCGAGCCAGGGGTACCTCTTGCGTCGGGGCAACACCAGATGGGCCGGCCAGCCGCTCGGGAGGACAGCCGCTTGAGTGTTTTTTTTTTCTGTTTTATGTTCCTCATTTTTTGCTTTATTTTCGTAATTTTCTTTATATTTTGAAAATATTCCAGACAAACGCACACACACACACATAAACACACTTTAAAATACATTTGAAAAAATGTTGAACAAGTATGTGGAAAATGTTGAATAAGTATTAAAAAATATTGAACAAGAACTTGAAAATCGTTGAACGGGTATTTAAAAATGTTCAATAAGTACTAAAAATGTTGAACAAGTGTTTGAAAAATGTTGAATAATTATTAAAAAAGGTTCACGAGTGTATGAAAAATGTTGAGCGAGTATTTAAAAATGTTGAATAAGTATTAAAAATGTTTAACAAGTATTTAAAAAATGTTGAATAAGTATTTGAAAAATATTGAAAAAGCGTTCGGACAATGTTAACGTGTGTACAGAAAATGCCGTTCACTAATTAATTTTTTTTGACATATACTGATGAAGAAGAAGAAAGAAAACCAAACAAAAAATGGAGAAAAAAAAGAAAACCAAACAAAAAATTGGAGTAGAAAAAAAAACAAAGAAAAACTAAAATGTCAGTCTAATTTGACCATATTGCCAAATGCACGCACACATGTTAGTTGCATGTGCTGACACAACAATGCATTAATGGACGAAGTGAGAAAAGCAAGCGACAAAACCTTAATGATGAGAAAATTCCTTATTTAAATTTTGCTTCCCTTTTTGTCCTTAAAAATCTTTTTCTTCCTTTTTTGACACTCAAACTTTATTTTGTTTCCTATGTGACACTTCCATCAATTTTGGCTAGTCCATATATTTGGTATCCATGCAGTATCATGTTTTTTGATTTAAAAAGAAAGGAAAAATCTACAACAGCACTAGTAACCCTAAACAACCAGCCCACTCTATTCGCTAGCGCAGCAGATTGAATCGAGTATTTGGGATCGACTGCACGAGCGCGCCCTACGCTGTTGCTACCACCGCCGCCGCCGCGCGTGATTGCTGCCTTGCTGGTGCCGTGCTGCGTGCGTGCTTGCAGAGTCTGTGTTTTTTCAGAAAAGAATTCATCCCCCGGCTTGTGTATCAAAAAGATGCATGCGTAATTGCAGAGTCTGTGTGCATGGTGCTGGTTGCTGCTAGGCTCTCGTGGATGGAGCTGCAACAAGTCTGGTTGGACGGTGGTGGATATGAATATTTGAACATGGGCTCTCCAACGTGCAACACTTTCGTCCATTCATGTTCACGTCCCTTTTTTTCTTTTTTTTTCTCACGTACTATCATTAAGGGTAAAATTGTCTTTCTACATGCCATTTAACATTGCTGGATAGAAAAATGGATGAAAATATCACATAGGAAACAAAATAAAGTTTAAGTGTCAGGAAAGGAATGAAAAGTTTTTTGGGCAAAAAAGGGAAGCAAAATTTAAAAAAAGGTAAAATAAGGAATTCACCCCTTAACAAAAGCCTTGACTGTACCAATTCTAGAATGTGCATGCAACCAACATAAAACCAAAATATCCTATGTGCAGTATCGATTGTAAGAGTATTAAACATGCCCTATTCTTATGCCCACGAGTACAAGATGTGTGGCGCATCCTGGGTCTAGAACAATTGGTGGCTGAGATATGTACTGCACAACGTGAGGGAGGATCAGTACTAGCTGACATGTTTATGTCCAAGAGCAGCCTACAGGCAACGGTAGCGGGAGTCCAACGCAATGCACTGGTGGCAACCACTGTATGGTATGTGTGGTGGGAGCGTCGCCGCTACACCCACGAGGAGTTTCTACAGGACCCGTCCAGATCGGCGCAGGCTATTGCGGCTCTAGCTAAAAATTTCATGAGAGCTAGAAATAAGAACACAAAGATCAGGAGGCACGGCTGGGAGAGGCCACCTGAGGGAATTATAAAATTGAACGTCGACGCGGGTTTTGAGATGGACATCGGCTCTGGGAGTACAGGAGCTATCCTGCGAGATGACATGGGAAATTTTATAGCTGCTTCGTGCGTGGACATTCCCTTTGTGGAGGATGCGGCGACGGCAGAAGCAAGGGCTCTGAGAAATGGGTTGTTACTTGCTAATGATATGGGTTGCAACAAACTTTATGTCGAAGCGGACTGCATGGAGGTGATTGATGTTATGCAGAACGGCGGGAACTTCCTCGGACATGCGGCAGCAATCTATGAAGAATGTATTTTCTTAGCTCGTAATTTTAGTTTTATTGTTTTTAATCACTGTCCTAGAGAAGCCAATATGGCGGCCGATGTGTTGGCTAGGAATTCGGAGACCTCTCGAACTATTGTTTGGAAGTCGGAGCCTCCAGGTTTTCTAGTGGACGTCCTATCAAACGATGTATCCGTATTTTCACATGAAATATAAACCGCCATGATGGCTTTCTCTCAAAAAAAAACATAAAACCAAAATAGATTCCCATTTGAAATCACAATACAGGCAGCAGACATGGCCTAAGGCAGGCCCTTGGGCGCGACACAGAAAATGGCGGCCCAACAAGGGACACAGCACACGACAGATAGCAAGCGAAATCATTAATTAAGAAGCATTCATTACAAAGTTCACTCTCACCTCCATAAGTTGCGACAAGTGACGTATATGCGTCATTTGTCGCAACCTAGGAGTTTTCCATTTATTTAAAACGTTTTATCTCTTAAACCGTGCATCCAAATCTTGAACCGTTTACCATTGGATTTCTCGAATTGAGATCTTCAAAACTAGATACAATGTTGATAGGTTTTGACAGACTTTTTTCACAAAAAATAAACGAAAAAACCGAATCGGTAGCATGTTTTTTTTTCAAAAGAGGCATGGTTGTGCCTCTTGCGGAAGCAGAGAAGTAAATATGTGCCTCTCGCGAAAGGAAAAAAGGAATGAAAACATGTTCTTTTTCATTTCTGAGAGGCACGACTATGCCTCTCGCGGAAGCAAATCTGTGTATCTCGCGCATGCAAATCCATGCCTCTCGTGAAAGAAAAACACTTTTTTTTCGTTTCCGAATAGCACAATTGTGCCTCTTGTGAAAAAAAACATGTTTTGTATTGTTTCGAGAGGCATGAGTAAATATGTGCCTCCCACGAAAGCAAATCCGTGCCTCTCGCAGAAGAAGAAAAGGAAAACATGTTTTTTTCGTTTCCGAGAGACACGACTGCGTCTCCCACAAAAAGCAAACCTGTGCCTCTCGCGGAAGAAAAAAACTCGTTCTTTCGAGAAAAAAAATCAATTTTTTTCCAAACCTAAGAAAAACTAGGGGAAAAGCCAAAAAACCTGTAAAAAATCATCTAAAAGTGCGGAAAAATAAAAAAACAAAAATCAGAGGGAGCATCCAGAGCACAACATGTAACGACCGCTGAGAGCGTGCCAAATGATGCGCTCTCAGCTCACCCAGCTGACCCTTGCGGGGTCTCTTGAAGGAGTACTCCTTTGTTAGTTGCTCTCATAAAAAGATAAGCATCACGCACGGCAGCAGCCATTGCATGAGTTCCCCTCAAAAAACTAAAAGCCAGTGACACGAGATTAAAAAGTATGTATGAATTGTATAACAACTAGATCGTTTCGTGCACAACTTAGATGAGACTTAATTAATTCTTATCTCATAGGAAATACGATAAGAAAATCACAGGCATAAGTCAAGCTTAATGATGAAGAAGCCCTCGACCATGGAGAACCACTGTACGGAGGCAAAAGCCGGAACTTTGAGGTGAAGCAGCAAAAGAGAACAACCATGTCGACCCGATGGGGTCGAGCTAGCTCTGTGACAACCTCCGTCAACTCCAAAGGGGACTCCCAACCGCCTCGCCCTACCACCAAGGGCGTCGATCCATCGAGAGAAGACACTCGCACAGTAGGAAGGTGTACACCGATGCCAAAGCCTTCCGGAAGGTCAACCTGGGCAACTCCTCTCCATCACGAGCACATCAAAGTAGGGCTACACCGTTGTCCATGAATCTACACAAGAGGAGTAGCAGCTGCACGGAGAGACCGCCTGTGACTAAGACACCTGTAGGGGAGGCGAGACAAAGATGTGAAGCTACAACAAGACTGCAAAAGAGAGCATCGGGCACACATCGCCCCCGGCGAACATAAAAATGGGGGAGAGGACCACAATCATCTTTCACCGCAGCTAAGAAAGCAATTGTAGCCGCCAATGAAAGTTTCAGGCTCATAATGGGGACTATCTGGGTTTTTGTGATTATGTTTTAAGCATTAAATAAATTTCTGGCATAAAGATGAGAAAAATGCTTTTGGATATTGAAATATATGTAAACGAGGTCTGAAAAGAATGAAACTTGGCATGATGTCATTATTGACCGCTATAGGGTGGGAGAAACATTTGAGAGTGTTACGAAAAAAACTTCTTGCACTTCGCGTAGAAACTTAACAGTCTCTCGCGAAGCTTCAGGGTTTCCAAGAGAAATCGTCCGACTTGAAGGAGAACTCTATTTTTTCATAATTTCCACTTTAAAAAATTTCTATGTTGAATACACCATTGAAAGTCACATACTCATATTTGGTACTCCCTCCGTTCCACAATGAAGTGCGTATAGATTTTTTGTAAACTCAAAGTTTGTAAACTTTGAACAAATTTATAAAGAAAACTATTTATATCTATAATATAAAAAATATAAAATATGAAGCTACATCTTATGATGAATCTGTTGGGGAACGTAGTAATTTTAAAAAAATTCCTACGCACACGCAAGATCATGGTGATGCATAGCAACGAGAGGGGAGAGTGTTGTCCACGTACCCTCGTAGACCGAAAGTGGAAGCGTTAGCACAACGCGGTTGATGTAGTCGTACATCTTCACAATCCGACTGATCCGAGTACCGAACGTACTGCACCTCCGAGTTCAGCACACGTTCAGCTCGATGACGTCCCTCGAACTCCGATCCAGCCGAGCTTTGAGGGAGAGTTCCGTCAGCACGACGGCCTGGTGACGGTGATGATGATGCTACCGACGCAGGGCTTCGCCTAGGCACCGCTACGATATGATCAAGGTGGAATATGGTGGAGGGGGGCACCACACACGGCTAAGAGATCAAGAGATCAATTGTTGTGTCTAGAGGTGCCCCCCTGCCCCTGTATATAAAGGACCAGGGGAGAGGGCGGCTGGCCAGGAGGAGGGCGTGCCAGGGAGGAGTCCTACTCCCACCGGGAGTAGGACTCCCTCTTTTCCTAGTTGGAGTAGGAGAAGGGGGGAAGGAGGGGGTGGAGAGAAGGAAGGAGAGGGGGGCCGCCGCCCCCTTCCCTTGTCCAATTCGGACTGGGGCAAGGGGGCCGCGCGCCACCTCCTGGCTGCTCTCTCTCTTCTCCACTAAGGCCCAATAGGCCCATTACTTCACCGGGGGGGTTCCGGTAACTCCCAGTACTCCGGTAAAATCTCAATTTCACCCGGAACACTTTCGATATCCAAATATAGGCTTCCAATATATCAATCTTTATGTCTTGACCATTTGGAGACTCCTCGTCATGTCTGTGATCATATCCGGGACTCCGAACTACCTTCGGTACATCAAAACATAAAACTCATAATACCGATCGTCATCTAACTTTAAGCGTGCGGACCCAACGGGTTTGAGAACTATATATACATGACCGAGACACGTCTCCGGTCAATAACCAATAGCAGAACTTGGATGCTCATTATTGGCTCCTACATATTCTACAAAGATCTTTATCGGTCAAACCGCATAACAACATACGTTGTTCCCTTTGTCATCGGTATGTTACTTGCCCGAGATTTGATCGTCGGTATCTCAATACCTAGTTCAATCTCGTTACCGGCAAGTCTCTTTACTCGTTCCATAATACATCATCTCGCAACTAACTCATTAGTCACAATGCTTGCAAGGCTTATAGTGATGTGCATTACCGAGAGGGCCCAGAGATACCTCTCCGACAATCGGAGTGACAAATCCTAATCTCGAAATACGCCAACCCAACAAGTAACTTTGGAGACACCTGTAGAGTACCTTTATAATCACCCAGTTACGTTGTGACGTTTGGTAGCACACAAGTGTTCCTCCGGTAAACGGGAGTTGCATAATCTCATAGTCATAGAAACATGTATAAGTCATGAATAAAGCAATAGCAACATACTAAACGATCAAGTGCTAAGCTAACTGAATGGGTCAAGTCAATCACATCATTCTCCTAATGATGCGATCCTGTTAATCAAATGACAACTCATGTCCATGGCTAGGAAACTTAACCATCTTCGATTAACGAGCTAGTCAAGTAGAGGCATACTAGTGACACTATGTTTGTCTATGTATTCACACATGTATTATGTTTCGGTTAATACAATTCTAGCATGAATAATAAACATTTATCATGATATGAGGAAATAAATAATAACTTTATTATTGCCTCTAGGGCATATTTCCTTCAGAATCTAGTGATATATGTTTGACATTCTAGATCTAAATGTTTTTCTCCACAAAGTTTGTCAAAGTATGTGAGGGTTGACTTTTCAAAAAAAAATATGCACTACATTATGGAACGGAGGGAGTAATATTCTGGGTTAACATCATTTTTCTAAAGCATTAAATGAATTCCCAGCCATAAAATGCGTATAATTCTTTTGAATATTAAAAAATATGCAAATAAGGTCTGAAAAGAATGGAACTTGGTATGGTGTCATTATTTTACAAATATAGGGTGGGATAAAAATTTAAGAGTGTTACAGGAAAAAGTTGATGCATTTCGTATAGAAACTGAACAGTCTCTCACGAAATATATAAGTTTCGGAGGAAAAACGTCCGGTTTGAAGGAAAAAAAATCTCTTTTTTGTCTTATTTTCCCATTAGAACTTTTCTATATTGAATACACTCTCTCCTTTCCAAAATGTAAGGCGTGATTGAGTTAGCACGGTTTTTAATGCACAATTTTGACCACTAATATATACAAAATTAGATGAATTTAGCATATATAAATGGTATCATCATATTTGTCTTGCAAATAGTTTTATATTACATATCTTTATACTAACTCAGTAGACATACTAAGTGAAAATCATAGTCCAAGTTTTGCGTCGAAGAGCATAAAAGGTCAATTGCGCCATATATTTTGGGAAGGAGGGAGTACTATTTTGGTGTTGTAAATGCCAAATGTACACTATTGCTCGGCGCAAATCAAACGTTGTTAACTTTTACGTTCAACTACCTTGTTAACTTTTAAGTTCAACTACCCATTTGCAACACCTACGAATAATAGTTAGGAAGAGTTACATACGGGATTAGCTGGCAAATTTTGATTAGAGGGAAGGGAGGCCCACCCTGAAATTGAGGGGGAGAGACCGGTGAGAGTTGGACACATGATCACATTGGTCAATTTTCGTAGATTCCTTTCTTAGATGTAGGATTATCGTATACTTCTGGTCAGAAGTCAGAACCTTCGTCCATCATTTTTTGTATGAGGGAAACTTTTGTCCAGCATTGACCAAAGCCTGTTTGGCAAATCACCAAACAGTATTACAGCTTCCACCGGAAGCACGTAGTAAGGAAAAACTTTATTCATCATGCAGATCGTACAAAACGAATACAAGCCTCCAGCCTTGTTTCGCAAGGAGAGCAATGTTGAAAAGATGCATATCCCTGAACCCAATACCCCCTGCCCGCTTAGGTCGGATCATGTGGTCCCAAGACATCCAATGTACCTTCCTATGATCCTTTTCATCACCCCACCAGAAGTCTCTGATCATCTTCTCGTACTTCTCACAAAACCCTTTCGACAGGAGGAACACACCCATGGTATAGCACGGGAGAGCCTGCATCACAGATTTCACATGTACTTCCTTCGCCGCATAAGCCATAAACTTTTCAGAATAGTCATTGCATCTCTTTCCCAACCTATCCATGATTGGTTGGAAGTTCTCATCTTTCATCCTCCCTTCCGGGGTTGGTAACCCCAAGTACTTGCTCTCCAAAGACGCCGCCACAACTCCCAAGGTATTCTTGATTGCTTCTCTGGTCTCCTCCGGGCAAAGTTCGCTAAAGAGTAAAGAACATTTACTCTCGCTCAATAGTTGTCATGAACACTTCTGAAAGATGGTTAGCACTTTTTTAATAGTTTTTGCTTGATCCGGGGTGGCCTTAAAGAAAAGCAAACTATCATCTGCAAACAGGAGATTCGAAATTTCGGGGCTGTTTCAATTTTTATAGGAGTTAGGTTCCCTTCATTAATCTCCTTGTTAATGAGGCTAACCAAGCTATCCGCGACAAAAAGAAACAAATACGGGCTCAGCGGATCCCCCTGTCGCAAGCCTCTCGAGGGAATGAAAGGTGTTAAGAGTTCTCCATTGCATCTCACCGAGTACCTGACCGACCTGACACAATGCATGACCCAGGCTATCCATCTCTGGCTGAAACCCGTTTTTTGCAGTACTTCTTCTAAGAATCTCCAATCAACCCTATCATAAGCCTTGGCCAGATCCAGCTTGTACGCGCAATGGGTATTGTGCCTATTCTTCGAGTGTTGGATCTTATGAAAGCACTCGAAGGCAATGGTAGCGTTGTCTGTAATCAAACGCCCCGGGATAAAAGCGCTCTGGGTTTCTGAGATAATATCATCTAGAAACGGACGAAGACGATTAACTAGGCATTTTGAAATCACCTTGTAGATGACGTTACACAGGCTTATCGGCCGGTAATCCTTCAGGGATTGGGGGTCTTTTCCTTTGGGGATGAGCACGATCACCGTGTCGTTTAAACCATTCAGTAGTATACCATTCTCAAAAAAATCTTGCACTCCTTTCACCACGTCCTCCTTCACCACCTCCCAGTTCCTCTAATAGAAACGAGCCGGCAGTCCGTCGGGGCCGGGAGCTTTAAGTGGCCCAATCTGAAAAAGCGCGTCACTGATCTCGTTTGCAGAGAAAGACTTTGTTAGTGTCAGGTTCATATCCTCCGTAACTTTAGTATTCAGAAGCTCCAATAATTCAGAGGGGTTCACATCACTATCCTTCTCGTACAGGTCCTGATAGAAATTCCTCATCATCTCATGTATTCCTTCTCTACTTTCCATCCAAACACCTGTACCATCTTTTAGTCTGGTTATCTCATTTTTCTTTTTCCTCCACGTCGCTTTGCCTTGGAACCATTTAGTATTCCTGTCCCCTTCCCGCAGATAAGTGGCTCTTGAACGTTGTCGCCACATGAGCTCCTCCCTTAGCAGTAGCTCGTCCAGTTCGGCCGAACATTTCATCCGTTGCTACAGAAGCCGGATAGTCTTTGCGCGAGAGTGATCAAGTCCAAATACTACCCGCACGGAAATCTGCTTGATACGGTGTTCGCATCGGATGCGTCACCTGTTTGGAGAGGCATTGAGGCTGGCCTTGAACTGCTAAAAAAGGCATCATATGGAGAGTGGGCAACGGCAAGAGCATCCAAATCCAAAGGGACCAATGGATTCCTCGAAGAGAGGGCCTACGGACGGCAGCGTTCACTAGGCGCACGAGGCTTAGATGGGTCAATCAGTTAATGTACGAGGACAGAAAAGAGTGGAACACGGACCTCATTAACCAAATCTTCCATGATTTTGATGCAGAAGAAATATGCAAGATTGCCATACCGAAATCAAATGCAGTGGACAACATCGCCTGGCACTATGAGAAGAACGGGATTTTCTCGGTGAGGAGTGCGTATAAGCTGGCCGCGTCTTGTCAGGACCAAGTGTCTCTGAAACCTTCGAGTTCTTCATGCGAGGCACAAGACAGGAGCATCTGGGATATCATAGGGAAGTCCAAAGTCCCCCCAAAAGTAAAAATCTTTGGCTGGAGAATTGCTACCAACTCTCTAGCAACGAAAAAGAACAAATTCAGACGAACTCTAGAGTTGGATGCTACTTGCACTATCTGCGGATGCAGTGATGAAGATGAGTTCCATGCTGTTGTGGAGTGCACAAAAAGCAGAGCATTACGAGATGCACTCAGAGAAAGTTGGGAGATACCTCCAGAGCATGCATTCCGGCGTACTGGCCCTGATTGGCTTCAGCTGTTGTTGAGTTCTGAAACTGAAGAAATGAGAGCGAGGGTACTTATGTTATTTTGGAGGTGCTGGCACCTTCGCGATGACGTGGTGCATGGGAAAGGAAAGGAACCTATCAAACAATCAGTCCTGTTCCTGCTGCAGTACGAGGAAGACCTGAGAAATGCAGTGATTAACTCTATGTCTGACCTGGGAAAGGGGCCTGTGACCATGGCCAACCAAATGCCCAAACAGCCGGATCAGAGGTGCATTCAGTGGACTGCTCCTCCACTTGGATCTATCAAACTAAATTCAGATGCGTCCTACTGGCCAGACAGAGGCGAATGCTGGGCGGGTGCCGTCGCCAGAGATCACAGTGGCCGGGTTGTTCTGTCGGTTGGGAAACAGATGCAGGCATCGAGCAGTGTGGAAGAGGCCGAAGCGAGAGCAGCCCTGATGGGTTTGCATATGCTAGCCGCAGTGTACAAGGGGCCGGTTGAAGTGGAAATGGACTCCAAATCTGTAATTAAGGACCTGACCTCTGTTGGTCCCTGCCTTTCCACGTGCTTTGGAGTAATCTGTGACATAAACGAGACACTGGCGTTGTTCACCAGCCATAGATTCTGCTCGGTTGGGAGGGAACGCAACGCTTTGGCCCACGAACTAGCAGCTGAGGCTAGACAGAAGGGTGATCTACTAATCATTGATGGAATACCAGACAGACTACGAGACATGATGATCAGGGATCGCCCACCCCTCTCTTGAGTAACTCAGTTACTCTTGATTCTCAAAAAAAAAAAAACGAATACAAGCCATAAGCCATGAAAGAACGCGCCAAGAAAGAAAGAGATTAAAAATAAAATGAACATTAAAAATGATTAAACGGTCTACATACGTGCTCTCCGTAGCATGCATGGATATGCAGACTTGTGGCTAGCACGTCAAGTAGCAAAACCAAACAAACAACGTAACCGGCTGAAACAAAACGACTGATCGAGCAGAATAATGAGATAATGCCCCTCTCGCACCACTAATCCGCATGGCCGCATGCAGCCAACGCATGCGTGGGCTGCATGGCACGCCTTGCTAGATCGCTTAGCACATGAACCCGGTGGGCGCTTTCTTGCCGCAGTGGTTGAGGATGAGGCTGAGGTTGATGGGGAGGTTGAGCTTGACGATGTTGAGGACGTTGGCGTTGATCACCGTGCAGAGGCACAGGGCCGCCTCCAGGTCGACGAGCCCATCCAGCAGCGGGCAGCACGGCAACGCGGTCGGCCTGCCTACCTGGACCTTGACCAGGTTCAGCGCGTTGACACACGCGCCCACCTTCAGCGCGTCGCGTGGGCACCTGCCGAGCGAGCCCGGGGTCGGGGTGGGCGTGGACGGGGTCGGGCAGTTTCCCCCGCACGCGCTGGCCACGGAGAACACGACCAGGTTCACGGCGAGGAACAGCGTGATGGATGCCTTGCCTGCCATTGCTGCCGAGTGATCACTACACCGCAAAAGCACAGACCAAATGATCAAGTAGCTGCTTGATCTGGAGCTCTGGACTGCTAAGTGCTTGTGATGCCCTAAGGGTGGTGCTTGAGTCTGGTATTTATAGGGGGGAGATCGGTGCCATGCTGGCGAATTATTAGCGTGCTTGCGTTCTCTTGCTCGTGAACTTGCATGTGATCGACGGCAATTGGGAGTCTGATCTGGATCGGTTTGCTGAAAAATGGCGCTAATGACAAGATCGCTGCATTAGTGGGTGCATGTTGGCGTTTGTTCCTGCTTGCTGATTGATGTATCCTTGAGTATTATGACCTAGACGTATTGGATTGTTGCTAAACTGTTAAGCTGGCTCGTAACTTGAATATTGCATCTGTCGGTCACGGACGGGGGCATAGCTTTGCATAAAAATCAAACCAGAGGAATAATAAGAGGCAGGGACCAACTTGTTTGAAGGCTTCCAAAGGGCCAGCCATAATCTAATCTGCACTAAACGGGTTATTGCTTTAGAGCAGCACTAGCCCAACTCTTAAAAAGTTTTACAGTTTTGCTAAGTCTAAGTCGACTGAGACTTCGCTATGTCTCAGTCGATGCTATCTTCCTTTGATTTCACATGGAGATTCGTACAAAAAAAATTATTTTCAGTTTTTCTTTTTCCTTTTACACATAAAGGAGCCGAATGAAATCAAAATTTCATATCGACCCTGTCTCCCTCCCGTCTCTGCCGCCTCTGGCGGCTCGGTGAGCCCAAAGATCACTGGCGCCTCCTCCACCCGCCCCTCCACCTCCCTCGCCGCTTGAATGGCCGGGCTAAACCAGCCTGGGTGGCGGCGGGCTCTCTGGCCCCTTGTGGCCTTGGCGGCTCTGGATCTCGGGCAGCGGCCCGGTCTTCGCGGTTGTCGGCTGCTGCGGCCGCGTGGGCGGCGCGGCGGCGGGGCCTGGTGGTGCTCCTGCCTCTCCCTTGGTGGCGCTCGGCATCGGGGGCGTGGTGCTCCGGATCTCGGCGCTCCCCGTTGGGACTCCATTTCTGCTCGGCTGGGCGGCGCGGGAGCCTCGGTGGTGCTTCGGTGGCCGGCGGGGAGGCTGGCGGACGCTGGATCTGGCCGGGCATGGCTGGATCCGGGCGGTCTTTGGGGGTTTTCTGCTGCAGCATGTTCGTTGTCTCCACGTGGTGCGGTGCCTGCGGCGTGGCGGCGGTGACCTCCTGCCCCCAGGCCTGGTGAGGGCGGCGGCATGCGGTCGGCCCGTTGGCGATGGTCGCGTCAGGCCGGCAAGACGGGCTTTGGTCGGTCAGTGGCGCTGGACGGCCTTGGCGGTAGGCGGCCGACGGAAGCTCCCCTCGGTGCTCTGCGGTGCTGGTTTGGTCGAGGTTTGGTGGAGTTCTGTGGCTGGCCGGTTCGGGCTGGTGGTGGTCGAGCATCAGGGAGAAATCCTTCTTCCGGCCTTTGCCGTAGCTGGCAACGGCGGCGCCTGCAGGCGTCACACTCTTTCTTGGAAGCATCGCTGATACGTCCATTTTGCATCATGCTTTTATATCGATATTTATCGCATTATGGGTTGTTATTTCACGTTATGTCACAATACTTATGGCTATTCTCTCTTATTTTACAAAGTTTACATGAAGAGGGAGAATGCCTACAATGGAATTCGGGTGGAAAAGGAGCAAATATTGGAGACCTATTCTGCCAACTCTAAAAGTCCTGAAACTCCACGGAATATCTTAAAATAAATAAAGAAAACTCATCGCCAAAGATGAAGGTCAGGGGGCCCACACCCTGCTCACCTGGAGCGCACCCCCTACCTCGTGGGCCCCCTGGTGGCTCTCCGACGCCCATCTTCTCCTATATGAAGTCTTTCGATGAGAAAAAAACAGAAGCAACCTTTCGGGACGAAACTCCGCCGCCACGAGGCGGAACCTTGGCGGAACCAATCTAGGGCTCCGGCAGAGCTGTTCTGCCCGGGACACTTCCCTCCGGGAGGGAGAAATCATCGTCCTCATCATCACCAACGCTCCTCTCATTGGGAGAGGGCAATCTCCATCAACATCTTCACCAGCACCATCTCATCTCCAAACCCTAGTTCATCTCTTGTATCCAATTCTTGTCTCCAAGTCCGGGATTGGCGCTAGTAGGTTGCTAGTAGTGTTGATTACTCCTTGTAGTTGATGCTAGTTGGTTTATTTGGTGGAAGATCATATGTTCAGATCCTTTATGCATATTATTACCCCTCGATTATGAACATGAATATGCTTTACGAGTAGTTACGTTTATTCCGAGGACACGGGAGAAGTCTTGCTATTAGTAGTCATGTGAATTTGGTATTAGATTCGATATTTTGATGAGATGTATGTTGTCTAGCCTCTAGTGGTGTTATGTGAACGTCGACTACATAACATTTCACCATTATTTGGGCCTAGAGGAAGACATTGTGAAGTAATAAGTAGATGATGGGTTGCTAGAGTGACAGAAGCTTAAACCCTAGTTTATGCGTTGCTTCGTAAGGGGCTGATTTGGATCCATATGTTTCAGGCTATGGTTAGGTTTACCTTAATACTTTTGTTGTAGTTGCGGATGCTTGCAATAGAGGTTAATCATAAGTGGGATGCTTGTTCAAGTAAGAATAGCACCCAAGCACCGGTCCACCCACATATCAAATTATCAAAGTACCGAACGCGAATCATATGAACGTGATGAAAACTGGCTTGACGATATTCCCGTGTGTCCTCCGGAGCGCTTTTCCTATTATAAGAGTTTGTCCAGGCTTGTCCTTTGCTACAAAAAGGATTGGGCCACCTTGCTGCACTTTATTTACTCTTGTTACTTGTTGCTCGTTACAATTTAACTTATCACAAAACTATCTGTTACCACTTATTTCAGTACTTGCAGAGAATACCTTGCTGAAAACCGCTTATCATTTCCTTCTGCTCCTCGTTGGGTTTTACACTCTTACTTATCGAAAGGACTACAATAGATACCCTATACTTGTGGGTCATCAAGACTCTTTTCTGGCGCCGTTGCCGGGGAGTGTAGCGCCTTTGGTAGGTGGAATTTGGTAAGAATAATTTTATATAGTGTGCTGAAATTTACTGTCACTTGTTACTATGGAAAGTAATTCTCTGAGGGGCTTGTTCGGAATATCTTGACCCCGTCCAGTAGAGCAAAGAGTTGCTCCTCAACCTACTAAACCTATTGAAAATGAAACTCCTTTTGAAATTCCTTCGGGTATGATGGAAAAACTGCTAGCTAATACTTTTACAGGAGATGGAACAAAGCATCCTGATGAACATCTACTCTATGTGGATGAGGTTTGTGGACTATTTAAGCTTGCAGGTATACCCGATGATGTTGTTAAGAAGAAGGTATTCCCTTTATCTTTGAAGGGAGACGCATTGACATGGTATAGGCTATGTGATGATACGAGATCATGGAACTATAAAATATTGAAATTGGAATTTCATCAAAAGTATTACCCTGTGCATCTTGTTCATCGTGATCGCAATTATATATAAATTTTTGGCCTCGCGAAGGAGAAAGCATCGCTCAAGCTTGGGGGAGGCTTAAATCACTGTTATATTCATGCCCCAATCATGAGCTCTCAAGAGTTACAATTCTTCAGAATTTTTATGCCCGGCTTTCTGATAACAATCGCACCATGCTTGATACTTCTTGTGCTGGCTCTTTTATGATGAAGACTATTGAATTTAGATGGAATTTATTGGATAGAATTAAACGCAACTCTGAAGATTGGGACCTCGACGAAGGTAAGGAGTCAGGTATGACACCTAAGTTTGATTGTGTTAAATCTTTTATGGATACCTATATTTTCTGTAAATTTAGCACTAAATATGGACTTGACTCTGAGATAGTATCTTCTTTCTGTGAATATTTTGCTACTTATGTTGATCTCCCCAAGGAGAAGTGGTTTAAATATCATCCTCCCATAGAAGTAAAAGTAGCTGCACCTATTAAAGTTGAAGAAAATACTGTCACTTATAATGATCCTATTGTTCCTACCTCTTATGTTGAGAAACCACCTTTCCCTGTTAGAATAAAGGATCATGCTAAAACTACAACTGTTGTTCGTAAAAGCAATAATAGAACTTATACACCTCCTGAGCAAGTTAAAGTAGAACCTAATATTGCTATTGTTAAAGATCTATTGTCTGATAATATTGACGGGCATGTTATTCAGTTCTGCGGTGAAACTGCTAGAATTGCTAAACCGTGTGCTAAAGATAAACATAGGCCTGTGGTAGGCGTGCCTATTATTTCTGTTAAAATAGGAGATCATTGTTATCATGGCCTATGTGATATGGGCGCTAGTGCTAGTGCAATACCCATTGAATTATACAAAGAAATTATGCATGATATTGCACCTATTGAGTTAGAAGAAATTGATGTCACAATTAAGCTTGCCAATAGAGATACTATTTCACCAAAGGAATTGTTAGAGATGTTGAAGTCTTGTGTGGGAAAACTAAATATCCTGCTGATTTTCTTGTTCTTGGTTCTCCACAAGATAGCTTCTGTCCCATTATATTTGGTAGACCCTTCTTGAATACTGTTAATGCTAAGATAGACTGCAAAAAGAATGTTGTTACTATTGTCTTGGATGATATGGTTCATGAGTTTAATTTCTCTAAATTTTGTAAACAACATCGTGAGGAAGAATTGCCTAGTAAGGATGAAATTATTGGTCTTGCTTCTATTGCCGTACCTCCAAGTGATCCTTTAGAACAATATTTGCTAGACCATGAAAATGATATGTTCATGAATGAAAGAAGGGAAATAGATGAAGTATTCTTTAAACAGGAACCTATTCTGCAACACAATTTGCCTGTTGAAATCCTAGGGGATCCCCCTCCACCCAAGGGTGATCCCGTGTTTGAGCTCAAACTGTTGCCTGGTAATCTTAAATATGCTTATCTTGATGAAAAGAAAATATATCATGTTATTGTTAGTGCTAACCTTTCAGAGCATGAAGAAGAAAGATTATTGAAAATTCTGAAGAAGCATCGTGCCGCTATTGGATATACTCTTGATGATCTTAAGGGCATTAGTCCCACTCTATGTCATCATAAAATAAATTTGGAAGCGGATGCCAAACCAGTTCGTGATCCTCAACGACGTTTAAATCCTAAAATGAAAGAAGTGGTAAGAAAAGAAATACTCAAGCTTCTGGAGGCAGGTATAATTTATCCCGTTCTTTGATAGTCGATTGGGTAAGTCCTGTCCATTGTGTCCCTAAGAAGGGAGGTATTACCGTTGTTCCTAATGATAAAGATGAATTGATTCCACAAATAATTATCACAAGTTATAGGATGGTAATTGATTTCCGCAAATTAAATAAAGCTACTAAGAAAGATCATTACCCCTTACCTTTTTATTGATCAAATGCTAGAAAGATTATGCAAACATACACATTATTGCTTTCTAGATGGTTATTCTAGTTTCTCTCAAATACCTGTGTCAGCTAAAGATCAATCAAAGACTACTTTTACACGCCCTTTTGGTACTTTTGCTTATAGACGTATGCCTTTTGGTTTATGTAATGCACCTGCTACCTTTCAAAGATGCATGATGGCTATATTCTCTGACTTTTGTGAAAATTTTTGTGAGGTTTTCATGGACGATTTTTCCATCTATGGTTCCTCTTTTGATGATTGCTTGAGCAATCTTGATCGAGTTTTGCAGAGATGTGAAGAAACTAATCTTGTCTTGAATCGAAAAGTGCCACTTTATGGTTAATGAAGGTATTGTCTTGGGGCACAAAGTTTCTGAAAGAGGTATTGAAGTTGATAAAGCCAGGTTGATGCTATTGAGAAGATGCCATGTCCCAAGGACATCAAAGGTATAAGAAGTTTCCTTGGTCACGCCGGATTTTATAGGAGGTTCATTAAGGACTTCTCAAAACTTTCTCGGCCTCTGACTAATTTATTACAAAAAGATGTACCATTTGTCTTTGATGATGATTGTGTAGAAGCATTTGAAATGCTTAAGAAAGCATTAGTTTCTGCACCTGTTGTTCAGCCACCTGATTGTAATTTACCCTTTGAAATTATGTGTGATGCTAGTGATTATCTTTGTAGGTGCTGTTCTAGGGCAAAGAGTTGATAAGAAACTAAATGTTATCCATTATGCTAGTAAGACTCTAGACAATGCTCAAAGAAATTATGCTACTACCGAAAAGGAACTTTTAGCAGTTGTATTTGCTTGTGATAAATTCAAACCCTACATTGTTGATTCTAAAGTAACTATTCACACAGATCATGCTGCTATTAAATATCTTATGGAAAAGAAAGATGCAAAACCTAGACTTACTAGATGGGTTCTCTTGCTGCAAGAATTTGATTTGCATATTGTTGATAGAAAGGGAGCTGAGAACCCCGTTGCAAACAACTTATCTAGGTTAGAGAATGTTCTTGATGACCCACTACCTATTGATGATAGCTTTCCTGATGAACAATTAAATGTCATAAGCATTTCTCGTAGCACTCCATGGTATGCTGATTATGCTAATTATATTTTTGCTAAATTTATACCACCTAGCTTCACATACCAACAAAATAAAAAGTTTTTCTATGATTTGCGACATTACTTTTGGGATGACCCACATCTTTATAAAGAAGGAGTAGATGGTGTTATTAGACGTTGTATACCTAAGCATGAACAGGAATAGATCCTACGCAAGTGTCGCTCCGAAGCATATGGAGGACACCACGCTGGAGATAGAACTGCACATAATGTATTGCAATCCGGTTTTTATTGGCCTACTCTCTTCAAGGATGCCCGTAAGTTTGTCTTGTCTTGTGATGAATGCCAAAGAATTGGTAATATTAGTAGATGTCAAGAAATGCCTATGAATTACTCACTTGTTATTGAACCATTTGATGTTTTGGGCTTTGATTATATGGGACCTTTTCCTGCCTCTAATGGATATACACATATTTTGGTTGTTGTTGATTACGTTACTAAGTGGGTAGAAGCTATTCCAACTAGTACTGCTGATCATAACACTTCTATTAAAATGCTTAAGGAAGTTATTTTTCTGAGGTTTGGAGTCCCTAGATATTTAATGAATGATGGTGGTTTGCACTTTATTCATGGTGCTTTCCGTAAAATGCTTGCTAAATATGATGTTAATCATAGAATTGCATCTCCATATCACCCACAGTCTAGTGGTCAAGTAGAATTGAGCAATAGAGAGCTCAAATTAATTTTGCAAAAGGCATTAATAGGTCTAGGAAGAATTGGTCCAAGAAACTTGATGATGCATTATGGGCCAATAGAACTGCATATAAAAATCCTATGGGTATGTCTCAGTATAAAATGGTTTATGGAAAAGCATGTCACTTACCTCTCGAACTAGAACATAAGGCATATTGGGCTATTAAAAAGCTCAACTATGATTTCAAACTTGCCTATGAGAAGAGGTTATTTGATATTAGCTCACTTGATGAATGGAGAACCCAAGCTTATGAAAATGCTAAGTTGTTTAAAGAAAATGTTAAAAGATGGCATGACAAAAGGATACAAAAGCGTGAGTTTAATGTAGGTGATTATGTATTGCTATACAACTCTCGTTTAAGATTTTTTGCAGGAAAACTTCTCTCTAAATGGGAAGGTCCCTCAGTTATCGAGGAGGTCTATCGTTCCGGTGCCATAAAAATCAACAACTTCGAAGGCACAAATCCGAAGGTGTTAAACGGTCAAAGAATCAAACATTATATCTCAGGTAATCCCATAAATGTTGAAACCAACATTATTGAAACCGTAACCCCGGAGGAATACATAAGGGACACTTTCCAGACCGTTTCAGACTCCGAAAAGGAATAGGTATGTGGTGCGGTAAGTAAACCGACTCCAAAACAATTTTTAAGGCAATATTTCTCCGTTTTGGAATATTTAGAAAAATAGAAAAATAAGTAGCAGTCCGGGAAGGACACGAGGGCCCCACGAGGGTGGTGGGCGCGCCCTACCCCCCTGGGCGTGCCCCCCTACCTCATGAGTACCTCATGTGCCCTCCGAACTCCGTTTTCTTGCACGATACGTATTTTGGTCGGTAAAAATTCATTATATATTCTCCCGAAGGTTTTAACTCTCGTATCACGCAAATATCCTCTGTTCTTGTTTTGAGTTGTTGCTGTTGCAGATTAGAGCAAGATGTCTTCTCAAGAGTCAGTCGGGGAGAGCCGGGTATCTAATCCGGCACCGGAACCTAGGGCAAACAGCGATGCTGACCACTTTGGGCCAGCAACTGAGGAAGAGATGGAGGCCGACTTGATGAGGGTAGATGCTATGGAGGATCAAGAAGTCACTTCTCGCCTCCGAGCTGGGTTTTATGATGGGGGAACTACAGAGCTCAACTATTCCAAACTCGGTTATCCCTTCCCATGTTAGATTTCTTTCTTATGAAAATATGAGGAGGAGTGTCTCTTGTTCTCCCGCAGCTATGCAACACCCTTGGGTGCAAGGAACTTTAGCCGTTACAGGAAATATTCGCAAGGGAATAATGGACCTCAAGCAGCAAGTCAATAAGCTCGAGGAGGAGAACCGTATCTTGAGGGGAATCATCGCCAAGAATATTACACCAACGACAAAGAAGGAGACATAATCACATGGGTATGGGCACTCCCCTTGGCAACTGCCAAGCTTGGGGAGGTGCCCGATCGTCATCATCACCATCACAACTCCTATCTTTACCCTTTTTCTTAGTTCGATCCTATTAGTAGTATCTTGATTTAGTAAAATAAAGTCATGGCATGATCTAGTTTTGAGTTTTTCTTTATGATCCCTCTATGTAATCGAGTCTGTGAGCTATGTATATAATAAAGTTTAGTGTTGAGTCAAGGGCTTGATTATTTTGCCATGATCTTGGATAAATAAAGAAGAAAAAAAGAATAAAAAGGAACAGAGAGTTCATATTTATCTTATTGAGAGTAATGTCTTCACATAGAAAGAGTATGATGATTAAAAGTTGTTGGGAGTTGGCAAATATAGTTTTGGTCATCGTTGCAATTAATAGGAAGTAATAAGGAAAGAGAGGTTTCACATATAGATATATTATCATTGACATCTTTTATGATTGGGAGCACTCATTAAAATATAACATGCTAAAGAGTTGATGTTGGACAAGAAAGACAACGTGATGAGTTATGTTTTCTTATATCTGAGATAAAGTATGTTGTCATGGATCCTCTAACATGTTGAGCTTGCCTTTCCCCCTCATGGTAGCCAAATTCTTAGCACCAAGTAGAGATACTACTTGTGCTTCCAAATACCCTTAAACCAGTTTAGCCATGAGAGTCCACCATATCTACCTATGGATTGAGTAAGATCCTTCAAGTAAGTTGTCATCGGTGCAAAGCAATAAAAATTGCTCTAAATATGTATGATTGATTGGTGTGGGAGAAATAAGCTTTATACGATCTTGTGATATGGAAGAAATAAAAGCGACGAACTGCATAATAAAGGTTCATATCACAAGGGGCAATATAAAGTGACGTTCTTTCGCATTGAGATTTTGTGCATCCAACCATAAAAGCGCATGGCAACCTCTGCTTCCCTCTGCGAAGGGCCTATCTTTTATTATTATCCTTTACCTTATGCAAGAGTTACGGTGATCTTCACCTTTCCTTTTTTTATCCTTTGGCAAGCACGGCATGTTGGAAAGAACATGATATATATATATATATATATATATATATATATATATATATATCTAATTGGATGTAGGGGAGCATGAATTATTATGGTTGACATTACCCTTGAGGTAAAAGGTTGTGGGGCAAAACTATAAGCCCTTATCTTTCTCTGTGCCCGATTTAAACTCCTTAACCACAAGTATTGCGTGAGTGTTAGCAATTATGAAGGACTAAGTGATAGTTGAGTATGTGGACTTGCTTTTAAGCTCTGACATAGACTCTTTCCGATGTTATGATAAATTGAAATTGCATCAATGACTGAGGTTATAATTTGTTGGTGCTCAATAAGGTTTCTGATTCATACTTCTGCATTGTGAAAAGATCATCACTTGAACATAAGTAATCATATGACAAAATCTATATATGTTGCTGTTATGAGAATAATCATGATGCCTTCATGTCTGTATTTTATTTTTATCTACGCCCCTACCTCTAAACATGAGGACATATTTATTGTTATCGGCTTTTCGCTTGAGGACAAGCGAGGTCTAAGCTTGGGGAAGTTGATACGTCCATTTTGCATCATGCGTTTATATCGATATTTATCGCATTATGGGCTGTTATTTCACGTTATGTCACAATACGTATGGCTATTCTCTCTTATTTTACAAGGTTTACATGAAGAGGGAGAATGCCGGCAGCTGGAATTCTGGGATGGAAAAGGAGCAAATATTGGATACCTATTCTGCGCAACTCCAAAAGTCCTGAAACTCCACGGAATATCTTAAAAAAATTTAAGAAAAATCGTCGCCAAAGATGAAGGCCAGGGGGCCCACACCCTGCTCACGAGGGTGCCCCCCCCCCCGGGGCGCGCCCCCCTACCTCGTGGCCCCCCTGGTGGCTCTCCGGTGCCCATCTTCTCCTATATGAAGTCTTTCGATAAGAAAAAAATCAGAAGCAACCTTTCGGGACGAAACTCCGCCGCCACGAGGCGGAACCAATCTAGGGCTCCGGCAGAGCTGTTCTGCCAGGGACACTTCCCTCCGGGAGGGGGAAATCATCGTCGTCATCATCACCAACGCTCCTCTCATCGGGAGAGGGCAATCTCCATCAACATCTTCACCAGCACCATCTCACCTCCAAACCCTAGTTCATCTCTTGTATCCAATTATTGTCTCCAAGTCCGGGATTGGCGCTAGTAGGTTGCTAGTAGTGTTGATTACTCCTTGTAGTTGATGCTAGTTGGTTTATTTGGTGGAAGATCATATGTTCAGATCCTTTATGTATATTATTACCCCTCTGATTATGAACATGAATATGCTTTGTGAGTAGTTACGCTTGTTCACGAGGACACGGGAGAAGTCTTGCTATTAGTAGTCATGTGAATTTGGTATTAGATTCGATATTTTGATGAGATGTATGTTGTCTAGCCTCTAGTGGTGTTATGTGAGCGTCGACTACATAACACTTCACCATTATTTGGGCCTAGAGGAAGGCATTGGGAAGTAATAAGTAGATGATGGGTTGCTAGAGTGACAGAAGCTTAAACCCTAGCTTATGCGTTGCTTCGTAAGGGGCTGATTTGGATCCATATGTTTCAGGCTATGGTTAGGTTTACCTTAATACTTTTGTTGTAGTTGCGGATGCTTGCAATAGAGGTTAATCATAAGTGGGATGCTTGTTCAAGTAAGAGCAGAACCCAAGCACCGGTCCACCCACATATCAAATTATCAAAGTACGAACGCGAATCATATGAGCGTGATGAAAACTGGCTTGATGATATTCCCATGTGTCCTCGGGGCGCTTTTCCTATTATAAGAGTTTGTACAGGCTTGTCCTTTGCTACAAAAGGATGGGGCCACCTTGCTGCACTTTATTTACTCTTGTTACTTGTTGCTCGTTACAATTTACCTTATCACAAAACTATCTGTTACCACTTATTTGATTTCGCATGAGAATACCTTGCTGAAAACCGCTTATCATTTCCTTCTGCTCCTCGTTGGGTTCGACGATCTTACTTATCGAAAGGACTACGATAGATCCCCTGTACTTGTGGGTCATCAGTCGCTGATGTATGGTGCTCCACCCCTCACCCCGCAGCCTTGGCTCCGGAGGGAAACCTCTGATCCGCGGGATCGGGCGATGAAGGCGTCTTCACGTCTTTTTCCTCCTTGGGGGCATCGTCTTGGAGCCGGCTACAACCTGAGACCGGTGGATGGCGGCATCTTCACCGCGTGGAAGGTCGGCATCTTCACCGCGTGGTTTTCTGAGGCGGCCGTTTCGGGGGCGCCGATTTCTGTTTGGCAATGAGGATGGCGCCAAGAGGAGCTTGGGTCGCAGCTCCGGCTTCAGTAGTCGGATCTTCCTGGCATGCCCGAGGTGCTCTTTAGGGCACGGTTGGTGGAAGTCCTGCATATTTCCCTTGTGAGGCTCGTCGTCAAAGTCGGAGTTGTCGGTTGTTGGCGCGTGTGGCCATCTATTGGCATGTGCCGTCATTGCTTCTGTGTAGCTGTTTGTGGGGGCGACTTCGTTGGTGGAGCTCTATGGTGAAGTCGGAGTCGCCCGTTCGGAGGTAACCGGTGATGACGATGACGCTTGCAACTCCCCGGCGGATGTCTTTTCTTCTTTGCAGCTCATGTTTCATGTCGGTGGTCAGGTTGGCCAGTGGTGCCCATGTTATATGGGTTGGGTTGTATCGGTTTTAGCCCGGTTTTCCGTCAATTAACCGGGCAATTCTCGCTTCTTCTTAATCAATGAAAATGGAAAGTCTTTTGCCTCGTTTCAAAAAAAAGAAATCAAAATTTCATGTTCGATTTTGAATTAGAGACGCTAAAACTAATTCAAAATGCTGCAAACTGTCACACATCCCCACTATGGACCTGTAGCCTCAGCATCACCTTAACGCCGTCGGTTGAGGCACTCACCTCCTCCGCCCGCAAAGCGTTCGGCGAATTGACTAGGTTTTTTCTAATTGTGTTTTACTCTTTTTTTTCAGTCAAATTCAACCATGAATATTGCATGGTGTATATGAAGAGGTTGAGGGAGATGTTCTTCGATGACTCTTCGCCGTAGGAGGAGGAAGAAGACGATGGTGATTTTGAAATGGCCATTGTCTTGATCGTTTAATGAATATTTTCGACAAACGACACTAGGATCAGAGTTCGCCCATTTGTACATCAATCGAGATAGAGCAGAGGGCCATGCCAACCTTATGAAAGATTCCTTCGCAACCGATGCAACCTATTCGGAGAAGTATTTTCGTCGGCGATTTTGAATGCATAGAAGTCTCTTCCTCACTGTTAGTTGTTGAGAAGCATGATCCATGGTTCAAATCGAGAAGGAGTGCATCAAAAAGATAAGTGTGAGCCCATTTATGACATGTGTCATGGCTATTCGAATGCTTGTTTATAGTTGTTCGGTCGACCCTATTGATGACTATGCCTGCATTGGGGAAGGTCCAATCTTGGAGGCTGTTCGAAGATACACACAAGCCATTAATGAGATCTATGTGTCATATTACTTGAGGGCACCCGATGACGAACACACCGAGAGACTATTGGGTTTGAGTAAAGAACGAGGACCAAGAATGCTTGGATCAATTGATGCATTCACTGGACATGTAAGAATTGTCACATGGGAAGGAAAGCTTAGAACAAAGGGCATTCCATACATCCAACAACATTCTTGAGGTAGTTACAATAGAGGATCTATGGATTTGATATTCAAACTTTGGATTGCATGGCTCTCATAATGACCTGAATGTGCTGTGGAGATCACCACTTTTCGGAAGCCTTGTTGCTGAAGATGCTCCTTCTTGCAACTATGTTATAAATGGCCATGAGTACACCATGGGCTACCGCCTTGGATGGCATCTCTCCTCCGTGGGCCATATTTGTGAAGACAGTCCCGCGTCCTCAAGGTAACAAGAGATCCCACTTTGAACTCGTCAAGAATCGGCAAGAAAGGATATGTAGAGAGCTTTAGGTGTGCGTCAAGAGTGCCTTGCTATTATTCGTAGCCCTCCTTAATATTGGAACCCATAGTTCCTATGGCAAATACTGACATAATGCATCATCTTGCATAACATGATCACTAAAGATGAGAGAGGCATGTCAGAGAACTTTCGGTACATCTCTAATGGTGACCCTGTTGAGCCAGAACACGATCCAAACAAATATAGAGATTCATCGCAGCGCATTGACGTATCGATAACCAAGACGTTCATACCCAGCTCCAAGGCGATCTTGTTGAGCATCAGTGGGCGCTCCATATCACTTGATTGTTGTGCTTCTATCACGCTCTTTATTTACTTCACTTGGACCCTTTAGTACGCGTGAATTTAAATAATTAATTTGTAAACTTTAAATTTATAATATTCGTGAATTGTGCGAACCTTCATTATCAAGTTTGGATTTAACATGAAGCAAATATGTGGTTGAAATGCAGTACATAAACAAAAAATTAAAGAATTGGCTCTTTTTTTAGAGTTAAGTTTAGGGGGTTCGACTAGGACCCATTTTTCTTCAACTTCTTAAATTTGAGAAGTTAAGGTGTGAGGGCTATTTGAGGGGCTAAATTACAGGGGATCATCTAACTATGCTCTTAGATGGTTAGTGATCATATTTATAATCATTGGATCGGGAATTCATGCCTCGAGTTTTGTTTTTCAAAAGAGTCCCTATTTTTTGTTCTTTTTCTTCTAATGATTTTCTTTTTATGCACAAAAAAACAAAAAGAATGTTAAAAAGTGTTTGCGAATGCAAAACTGTCTTGGATTAAAAAAGTTCACAAATTAAAAAAAACATGAATTGTAAAAAAAATTGCGAATCCAAAAATGTGCACGAATTCGAAAAGGTGTTCATCAATACAAAATATGGTAAAACAATTCTCCACACCGAACAATTATTTAATATACGATGAACATTTTATTTATACACAAGGAAGTTTTTAAATATACGGTGAGCAATTTTTAATTACACATGAACATTGCAAATAGAGTGAACATTTTTACAAAATACAGACTGAACAATTATTTAATACACAATGAACTTTTTTAATATAGGGTGAACAATTTTGAAATACACATTGCACAAACTGTACACAAATTTGACAAAAGTATTGCGAATCCAAAAATTGTTTGTGGATTCAGAAAGAGTTCATGAATTCAAAAAATGTTTGTGATTCCAAAACATAATCATGAATTCAAAAAAGTGACCATGAATTCAAAACTATATTCATGAATCCAAAATATGTTCATCAATTCAAAAAAATGTTTGTGAATTCAAAAATTGTTCGTGAATCAAGAAAAAAGTTGTGAATTCAAAATGGTTCACAAATCCAAATTCAAAATACATATGTTCACAAACATAAAAATGTTCATGAATTGGAAAATTAAAAATGTTCATGAATTTTAAAATTATTTGCTAATTTAAAAAAGTTCATAAATTAAGAAAATCTTGCAAATTAGAACAGAAGGTTCATGAAATAAAAAGTAAAAAAATGGAGGAGGAAAAACAAAATAACTTAACATGGATGAAAAGGAAAAAACAAAAAAAGTTAGAAAAGTAGGTGACCTAGGAAAAAAACAGTTTATGTGCAAAGGTTGACTCTTTCCTCTCAATTTGGTCGCATCTCCTAATATTGCATGAACCCAACCGTGCCTCAGTGGCTAGAAACGCACCCCAACACTCTTTATTTTTTTAGAACGAAGACGCTAGAGGCGTCCGGCTTTAAATTAATAAAGCCCACAACGGAACAGGCAGAGTTTCGACGGACATTCATTACACGGGCACAACCAAAAGCCCACGGCATCAGAGACATCTAGTATCGGTGATGTCTACTACGCAACCTTCTTCTTGTAGACGTTGTTGGGCCTGCAAGTGCACAGGTTTGTAGGACAATAGCAAATTTCCCTCAAGTGGATGACCTAAGGTTTATCAATCCGTGGGAGGCGTAGGATGAAGATGGTCTCTCTCAAGCAACCCTGCAACCAAATAACAAAGAGTCTCTTGTGTCCTCAACACACCCAATACAATGGTAAATTGTATAGGTGCACTAGTTCGGCGAAGAGATGGTGATACAAGTGCAATATGGCGGTAGATAAGAGTATTTGTAATCTAAAAATATAAAAACAGCAAGGTAACAAGCGATAAAAGTGAGCGTAAACGGTATTGCAATGGTAGGAAACAAGGCCTAGGGTTCATACTTTCACTAGTGCAAGTTCTCTCAACAATAATAACATAGATAGATCATATAACAATCCCTCAACATGCAACAAAGAGTCACTCCGAAGCCACTAATAGCGGAGAACAAACATAGAGATTATGGTAGATGCGAAACCACCTCAAAGTTATTCTTTCCAATCAATCCGGTGGGCTATTCCTATAAGTGTCACAAACAGCCCTAGAGTTCGTACTAGAATAACACCTCAAGATACAAATCAACCAAAACCCTAATGTCACCTAGATACTCCATTGTCACCTCAAGTATCCGTGGGCATGATTATACGATATGCATCACACAATCTCAGATTTATCAAACCAACATAAAAGTACTTCAAAGAGTGCCCCAAAGTTTCTCTGGGAGAATCACGGCAAACGTGTGCCAACCCCTATGCATAGGTTCATGGGCAGAACCCTCAAGTTGATCACCAAAACATACATCAAGTGAATCACGTGATATCCCGTTGTCACCACAGATAAACACAGCAAGACATACATCAAGTGTTCTCATAAAAGACTCAATCCGATAAGATAACTTCAAAGGGGAAACTCAATTCAAAACAACAGAGAAAAGCGGGAGAAACATCATAAAAACAAAATAAAATAGCAAAGCTCGGGATAAATCAATATCGTGCCATAGAGGGAAGGCGAGAGAGAACACGAGAGAGAGAGAGATCAAACACATAGCTCTTTGGTACATACCCTCAGCCCGAGGGTGAACTACTCCCTCCTCGTCATGGAGAGCGCCGGGATGATGAAGATGGCCACGGTGAGGTTCCCCCCTCCGGCGAGTGCCGAGCAGGTCCCGATTGGTTTTTGGTGGCTCTGGAGGTTTTGCGGCGGCGGAACTCCCGATCTAATCTCTATTCTGGAAGTTTTAGGCTATGTAGGTATATATGGGTGAAAGGAGTACGTCGGTGGACCGAAGGGGGAGCCACAAGGCAGGGGGGCGCGCCCCAGGGGGAGTGGGCGCGCCCCCCACCCTTGTGAGCACCTCCCTTCTTTCCTGACGTGCACTCCAAGTCCATCGGGTGGCTTTCCTTCCAAAAATAACTTCTCCAGTTGATTTCGTTCCGTTTTGACTCCGTCTGATATTCCTTTTCCTCGAAACACTGAAATAGGCATAAAATAGCAAATCTGGGCCGGGCCTCCAGTTAATAGGTTAGTCCCAAAAGTAATATAAAAGTGAATAATAAAGCCCAATATTGCCTAAAACAGTAGATAATATAGCATGGAGCAATCAAAAATTATAGATACGTTGGAGACGTATCAAGCATCCGCAAGCTTAATTCCTGCTCGTCCTCGAGTAGGTAAATGATAAAAAAGATAATTTTTGATGCGGAGTGCTACTTGGCATAATTTCAATGTAAATCTTCTTACTTGTGATATGAATATTCAGATCCGAAAGATTCAAGAAAAAGGTTTAATATTGACATAAAAATAATAATACTTCAAGCATACTAATCAAAGTAATCATGTCTTCTCAAAATAGCATGGCAAAAGAAAGTTATCCCTACAAAATCATATAGTCTGGCTATGCTCTATCTTCACCACACAAAGTATTTAAATCATGCACAACCCCGATGACAAGCCAAGCAATTGTTTCATACTTTTGACATTCTCAAAACTTATTCAATCTTTACGCAATACATGAGCATGAGCCATGGATATAGCATTATATGTGGAATAGAATGGTGGTTGTGGAGAAGACAAAAAGAGGGGAAGATAGTCTCACATCAACTAGGCGTATCAACGGGCTATGGAGATGCCCATCAATAGATATCAATGTGAGTGAGTAGGGATTGCCATGCAACGGATGCACTAGAGCTATAAGTATATGAAATCTCAACAAAAGAAACTAAGTGGGTGTGCATCCAACTTGCTTGCTCACTAAGACCTAGGGCATTGAGGAAGCCCATCATTGGAATATACAAGCCAAGTTCTATAATGAAAAATTCCCACTAGTATATGAAAGTGACAAAATGAGAGACTCTCTATCATGAAGATCTTGGTGCTACTTTGAAGCACAAGTGTGGTAAAAGGATAGTAACATTGTCCCTTCTCTCTTTTTCTCTCATTATTTTTTTTATTTGGGCCTTTTCTCTTTTTTTATGGCCTCTTTTTTTCTTTTGTTTTATTTTTTTATTTTTTTCGTCCGGAGTCTCATCCCGACTTGTGGGGGAATCATAGTCTCCATCATCCTTTCCTCGTTGGGACAATGTTGTAATAATGATGATCATCACACTTTTATTTTCTTACAACTCAACAATTACAACTCGATACTTAGAACAAAATATGACTCTATATGAATGCCTCCGTGATGTACGGGATGTGCAATGACTCATGAGTGACATGTATGAAAGAATTATGAACTGTGGCTTTGCCACAAATACGATGTCAACTACATGATCATGCTAGCAATATGACAATGATGGAGCGTGTCATAATAAACGAAACGGTGGAAAGTTGCATGGCAATATATCTCGGAATGGCTATGGCAATGCCATGATAGGTAGGTATAATGGTGGCTGTTTTGAGGAAGGTATATGGTGGGTGTATGATACGGCGAAAGGTCTTGGCGGTATTAGAGAGGCTAGCAATGGTGGAAGGATGAGAAAAGTGTGTATAATCCATGGACTCAACATTAGTCATAAAGAACTCATATACCTATTGCAAAAATCTAGAAGTTATCAAAGCAAAGTATTATGCGCATGCTCCTAGGGGGATAGATTGGTAGGAAAAGAACATCGCTCGTCCCCGACCGCCACTCATAAGGAAGACAATCAATAAATAAATCATGCTCCGACTTCATCACATAACGGTTCACCATACGTGCATGCTACGGGAATCACAAACTTTAACACAAGTATTTCTCAAATTCATAACTACTGAACTAGCATGACTCTAATATCACCATCTTCATATCTCAAAACAATTATCAAGCATCAATCTTTTCTTAGTATTCAACACACTCATAAGAATTATTACAAATCTTGTATGCTTAGCATATTATGATTATTTAAGCAAATTACCATGCTATTTAAGACTCTCAAAATAATATAAGGGAAGCATGAGGGTTCATCTATTTCTTAAAAGTAAAATTACCACCATGCTCTAAAAGATATAAGTGATGCACTAGAGCAAATAACAAACTACTCCGAAAGATATAAGTGAAGATCAATAAGTAGTCGGATAATTACGCAACTATGTGAAGACTCTCTAACATTTAAGAATTTCAGATCTTGGTATTGTATCCAAACAGCAAGCAAAACAAAATAAAACTACATTGCAAGGATAGCACAACTCATGTGAAGAAGCAAACACTTAGGCTCAAACGATACTAACCGATAGTTGTTGAAGAAGAAAGGTGGGATGCCTACCGGGGCATCCCCAAGCTTAGATGCTTGAGACTTCTTGAAATATTATCTTGGGGTGCCTTGGGCATCCCCAAGCTTGAACTTTTGTGTCTCCTTAATTCCTCTCATATCATGGTTTCTCCTTTTATCAAAAGCTTCATTCACAACAAATTCAACAAGAACTCGTGAGATAGGTTAGTATAAACCAATGCAAAACATTATCATTTCCTACTGTACCAAATCACTAACATTATTATTCAACATTGCATACTAAATTCCTCTGCATATTTAATACTCCTATCCTTAAATAGAATCATTAAACAAGCAAACATATGCAAACAACGCAAACATAACAGCAATCTGTCAAAGCAGTACATTCTGTAAAGAATGCAAGAGTATCAATACTTCCCTGACTCCAAAAATTATGAACTAAAATTCCCACTGTAATAAATTTATCATAGCTCAAAATTCAAAAGGTTTCAACATTTTATCACATTATGACTTTTCTAGGGAATTTTTGCAACAGCGGTAAACTTTCTGTTTTCAAACAGAAACATGTACACTAGCAAAATAAGCATCGCAAAAGCTATCCTTGACTTTTTTATTGAAACTAAAGATTCAAAACACTATTCTAAATAACATCAATCAAGAACTAACAAAAGGAAATGTCGCTCCAAGCAAAACACATATCATGTGGTGAATAAAAATATAGCTCCAAGTAAAGTTACCGATGAACGAAGACGAAAGAGGGGATGCCACCCGGGGCATCCCCAAGCTTACACGCTTGTTTATCCTTGAATATTACCTTGGGGTGCCTTGGGCATCCCCAAGCTTAGGCTCTTGCCACTCCTTATTCCATAGTCCATCGAATCTTTACCCAAAACTTGAAAACTTCACAACACAAAACTTAACAGAAAACTCATAAGCTCCGTTAGCGAAAGAAAACAAAACACCACTTCAAGGTACTGTAATGAACTCATTCTTTATTTATATTGGTGTTAAACCTACTGTATTCCAACTTATCTATGGTTTATAAACTATTTTATTGGCCATAGATTCATCAAAATAAGCAAACAACACAATGAAAACAGAATCTGTCAAAAACAGAACAGTCTGTAGTAATCTGTAACTAACGCAAACTTCTGGAACTCCAAAAATTCTAAAATAAATTGGCGGACCTGAGGAATTTGTCTAGTAATCATCTGCAAAAATAATCAACTAAATATCACTCTCCAGTAAAAAGTTGAAGCTAATCTCGTGAGCGCTAAAGTTTCTGTTTTTTACAGCATGATCACAAAGACTTCACCCAAGTCTTCCCAAAGGTTCTACTTGGCACAAACACTAATTAAAACATAAAACCACATCTAAACAGAGGCTAGAACGATTATTTATTCCTAAACAGAACCAAAAAGTAAGAAACTAAAATAAAATTGGGTTGCCTCCCAACAAGCGCTATCGTTTAACGCCCCTAGCTAGGCATGATGATGGCAATGATGCTCACATAAGAGATAAGAATTGAAATATAACGGGAGAATCATGAAGCATATGAATAGCACATTTAAGTCTAACCCGCTTCCTATGCATAGGGATTTTGTGAGCAAACAACTTATGGGAACAAGAATCAACTTGCATAGGAAGGTAAAACAAGCATAACTTTAAAACTTTAAGCACATAGAGATGAAACTTGATATTATTGAAATTCCTACAAGCATATATTCCTCCATCATAATAAGTTTCAGTAGCATCATGAATGAATTCAACAATATAACCAGCACCTAAAGAATTCTTTTCATGATCTACAAGCATAGAAAATTTACTACTCTCCACATAAGCAAATTTCTTATCATTAATAGTAGTGGGAGCAAACTCAACAAAATAACTATCATGTGATTGAAAATTAAGATCAAGATGACAAGTTTCATGGTTATCATTATTCTTTAAAGCATGCGTGTCATCACAATAATCATCATAGATAGGAGGCATGCTTTCATTATAGTAAATTTGCTCATCAAAGCTTGGGGACAAAAATATCATCTTCATCAAACATAGCTTCCCCAAGCTTGTGGCTTTGCATATCATTAGCATCATGGATATTCAAGGAATTCATACTAACAACATTGCAATCATGCTCATCATACAAATATTTAGTGCCAAACATTTTAATGCATTCTTCTTCTAGCAATTGAGCACAATTTTCCTTTCCATCATTCTCACGAAAGATATTAAAAGATGAAGCGTATGAGACAAACTCAATTCCATTTTTTGTAGTTTTCTTTTATAAACTAAACTAGTGCTAAAACAAGAAACAAAAAGATTTGATTGCAAGATCTAAAGATATACCTTCAAGCACTCACCTCCCGACAGCGGCGCTTGAGAAAAGAGCTTGATGTCTACTACGCAACCTTCTTATTGTAGACGTTGTTGGGCTGCAAGTGCACAGGTTTGTAGGACAGTAGCAAATTTCCCTCAAGTGGATGACCTAAGGTTTATCAATCCGTGGGAGGCATAGGATGAAGATGGTCTCTCTCAAGCAACCCTGCAACCAAATAACAAAGAGTCTCTTGTGTCCCCAACACACCCAATACAATGGTAAATTGTATAGGTGCACTAGTTCGGCGAAGAGATGGTGATACAAGTGCAATACACTACAAAAAAATACACTTCCGTGATAATACGTGTTTGTCACACTAGGTCGCGTTTTTTGTCATGCATGTACATCCATGACAAATTTATGACAGAATCAAGATAGTCATACATGTGATGTCGTAGAAGTGTTCCATGACATTACCAAAATTATCATCACGGAAGTGTCCACTTCCATGACGATAAATCGTCGTCCTGAACTGCTTTCGTCAAGGGTGACCGACACGTGGCATCCACCGTAACGGAACGCCGTTAAGCTATCGGGTCGGGTTTGGGATCCGATAACCCGTTAACAGCCCCGACCAATGGGGATTTTCCACGTGTAAAATCATCATTGGCTGGAGGAAACACGTGTCGGCTCACCGTTGGGACAGATGTCATCCGCTCATTGGACCGAAGGCACCTATGATACGTCGACACGTGGCACGGCCCAACAAAGACCCATTCCTGTGAAAAGGCCGGCCCGTTTGACTTGGTCAAAAGGTGGCGGGCCGGCCCACCTGAAGCTTTATTAACGGCATGTTCGCATATAGCCCATTTACGACCCGCTAACCCGAGGCCGTTCGCCCTATCCGAATTAGGCCCGATGGCGTCATCCGGGCCGTCCAATATGATTTAGCCCGTTTTAACTTCCGGCCCGTGTGGCCCATGACTTCTTCGGCCCATATGAGGACCTTTGTAACTCTTGGCCCATTAACGGCCGTGGTGAAACTGGCCCGTAATGAACAGTGTATCACTTTATACCCATTAACGGCCCGTTACTCCATTGGGCCGTTTCACTAAGTTATCTTTCGGCCTTCTCGGGGCCCATTGATTCTTAGGCTCATTTGCGATTCGGTTACATACGGCCCGTTACTGTCATTTTCTGCTTGTGGGCCAAATTCAGCCCGTCGTTACAGTCGGCCCGTTTGCGGACCGTTAATACGTTGGGCCATTTCCATGTAAAAAAAACCGTTGGGCTATTTTCATAGAGTTATCAAATACGGCCTATTAACGGCCCGTTATGGTCCACGAATAGTACAACCCATGATTGGCGAAATGATGATACGCCCCGTAGAAGTCCCATGGATCCTACGGCCCGTATGAGGCCCATGGATAGTACGGCCTGTAGAAGGCCCATGGACCCTATGGCCCGTAGAAGGCCCATTGATCCCTAAGGCCCGTATAGAAGGCCGATGGATCCTACGGCCAGTATAGAAGGCCAATGCTCCTACGACCGAACGAAGGCCCATGGATCATACGGCCTGCAGGAGGCCCATGGTTACAACAGTCCGTGTGTTGCCATGATTATTTTGGCCTAGTTACAAAAAATAGGCTATTGTGGCCACTAGAAAAACACAGAAAAAGAACTGCAGTGACTACAAGCAAACAACTAAACAAGACAATAAGGAAAGCAAGCAATTAAGGCTAGCCTATTAACGCTATTACACATATTACATCCACTGGGCATCAAAGTTTGCCACTAGTGCAAATATAGGGAACAAAGCAGCATATTACATACACTTGGCCGTCAAAATTGGCCACCAGTGCAAACAAACGCGGCAGCAAAACAAGAGCATAACTGAAACAACTTCAGAAGAGCTCAACAAACGTTATCCTGGGTATCCACCATGCTGGCAATAAGCTTAGCAAGCTGATTAGCTTTGTCCTGTTTGGCGCTAAAATCCTCCAACGCTTGCTGTTGCACGGAAAGTATGCATCTGAATGCTCCGGGGACTTCCATGATCCTTCCGCTTCTTGTCGCAAGACACTGATCGATGTCTTTCAGCTTGTAGTTGAGACTCAAGAAACCGAACTGATTCACATAGTGAGTTTGAATAGCTTGTGCATGCGGTAGTGGCGATGCTTTCGAGCACTAAACCAAGACAGGACTTTGGGGTTGTCTCATTGTCTTCAAGATAGTCTTCCTTAGCTGTTTTATCAGCTTTGTTGGAGACCAACAAGGATGTGTCACTATCCTGAACCTTATCTGCATTACTTCCTTTACCATTGCTTAATAAGGCACTCTTCCCCTATGAAACTCATTTCGGTGAACCAGTTCATTAGTAAGGTGGACAGGATTAAACTACCAAGTCTTCTATTGCCAAGTACTAGTACATAATAAAAGCATCAAACAAACATATATCTATGTCCTATGGTCCTTTGCATTGTCTTGCCAAATCAAAATAGAGACACGGTTCAAATCATATCAGTTCAAGACAAAGCAGCAGTGAAATAATACAAAGCGTGGGAAACTACACGGCACAACAAGATTTCAGATGGGTACCACGGGTCTACATGTACAACAACACTATTGGCTCTGTTGTGATGCTAGTAATGTGCATGATATGAAAGTCAACTGTATACACAATTGAATTGAAATCGAAAGAGCTATTGATAAGAGCAAACCTATTAAAGAAACATGCGCGAACATACCTGCCGTGCCATTGGAGTTTCGATTGGATCCTTCAATTTAAAGATAAGTTTGTATGAGTAAATACAATGATACAAGAGCAAAGCAATCATAGTTAAAAAAGGCGCGCCTAAGCGAGCGCTTAAGCGCGCCTAGGCTCTAGGCGTTGGCAAAACACATTGCGCATAACTACGCTTAATCTGTGCATAACTACGCATAAGCATGCGCTTTGGTCAGTAAAGTGCAAGGCGGTGGCAAAATGCACAATTAATGCCTAGCACTTTTTTGAACTATGAGCAATGGAATCTTAAATTAGAACAATTGTTCTTCAGGTTTGGGCACTTGTTCTACATGAGCAGTCTGATAAGACGCAAGAATATAATACTTAAAAATAGAAAATGAGCTCATAGACCTTACCACATTCTTGGTTCGGGACCGATGAGAACAAGGTGTTCCCGATCATCGTCTGATAAATGTGTCTCGGAGAACGTAAGGGAATTTGATGAGTTTCTTTGCCGGTGAAATACGTTTTCTTGAGTAATTCTGATACCGCCACCAAGCATTCTTGAAGATAGCAGAGGTATTAGCACAGGTTACCTCATCCTGAGTTTCCAAATCGGTCCTTCTCTATAGAGAAAAATGGGAAAATTTGCTGTATTATAACCATCATGGAGGTAGGATGTATGGGACGTAGCAAAGTAATTGCCATGAATAACATTACTTACACATAACTCCTGGACAAACACCTGCAACTGGCATCTTCCTTCATCTTCCGTATAATATTTCCAAGATGGGAAGATACACACATACGATTTAACAACATCAAATGCGATAGATGCTAAACTACGACTGGCTGGTTGTGCTTCCTCCATGGGAATAGGCGTACTAACTGGTGGAGCTAGGGTTCGCCGTGATAATCTTGGCCCTTTGGGCTTTGGAGCTGCCTTACTAACTGCTCTTGTTTGGGAGCTCTGTGGTGGAGATGGTCTTTGTGTCAACGAGGAACTGGGTTACTATCGGTGGGGTTGGGGTTAGATTGGGTGAAGCTGGTTCTTTGTCCATCGCGATGGGGTACAATCTGCGAGAGTTTGGGTTATGTGTGGTAGGGCTAGTTCTTGTGCATGTACAACCAGGGTGCTATCTCCACCAATAGGTAGCACTGTTTTATTTGAAGACCATGTTTTTATTCCGCTAGATACTGGCATCACCCGCTCCAATTCAAGTGGCTGATAAATAGAAAACATAGTTGAATGTACAGACATTGTATGAGAGATAGATGCAATAGATAGTGTGGAAAAATGAGGGCATGAAATAGTTGACATGTATATTGTTTAACTAAAACGGATAGCATGGACATAATTTCACATATATGATGTCTATCTAAACTGGATAGCATAGCATAACATAATTCAAAGATATGATGAATAACAAAACATGATCGCATGACATAATTCACCTACATGTTATCTAAGTAATCAGGATCGCATCATTTAATTCACATATGTGATTTATATGCTAAGCAGAGGGCATTCGATATGATGTCCGAACTAAGAACATGGTGTTGAATATTGTGTATATGATGTCTAAACTATGCAATGCAAGACACCGTATGCATGATATGAGCAGTATAACCGTGCCAAGTTAGAGCATACACCTCAGTAGGGGAATAGGACTGGTCATCTATCTCTGAATCCATCTCTGAGGAGCTATCAAGAGCCAACAAGAGATCTGCCTTGACGGTAGCACCATGCGCTCTGAAGGCCTTGTTTTCACTCCAGTTTTCCATCTCCCACCCAAATGGCTGATTCACGGGAAGAGTAGTTTAATGTACAAACATTGTCGACAAATGGAAATGTAATGAAGAAAAGGATGCGCAAGATATCATTCAAATATATGATGCACAGTTAAACAGGATGGCATTGCACATTTCACATATATTATGGCTGGCTAAAAGACATGAGACTACATAATTCCCATATATGATATAGAAACTAAACAGGTGGCATTACTGAACATGTCTAAACTAAGCGGATGACATATATGATGTCAAAAGTAGGCACTTTGCAAGGCAACATATGCATGATATGCCTAACATCATCATGCCAAGGTAGAGCAAATACCTTGGGGGTAAATAGGAGTGGTCGTGACATGGAATCCGCCTCAGAACAGATATCTTCCTCTGGATTACAATCTGGAGAGGGGTGGGGAGGGTTTTCCATTCAACCCACCATAGAGCGATGTCTGCATGACATTGTATTGCCGCACAAAACTCTTCTTTTTTTCTCTACATGTTCAGCATGACTGTGTACAATATCTGACATGCATACGAAAAAATATGGTGAGATTATGTAAGGAGAGCATGCGGAAATTTAGAGTGATGGTAACAACCGGTGGATGGATCCAAAATAATGATAGCAGGTGATGATTGCTTTAAATTAATAAAAAGACAGATGATGATTGCTTTACTATTTGTTTCCCACCCAAGATGAACAACATAGGCATACCCTAGGTGAACCGGATATTAGAGCAGGACATACTATTCATAGCTGCCTCGATATGTGCCCCACAACTAATTTAGAACTCAAGTTTGAACATGAATTTGGACTGAGTTGGGAGTCCAAGAGCTGAAACAGACGATAAAGTAGCGAGTAAGTTTAAGCAATGCATAACATAAGCGAAACAAAAGAGTGTGACCTCTCTTGTGGACCGTGTACTCCTCGGGTTCATCTGCTTGAGTCGATGGTGGTGATGCCGTTGGGGTGCGTGCGGTGGCGAGGAAGGAGATCTGAGGCGGCGAAAGGCGGTCGAGAGTCGTGATATCTGGTTTGGTGGATGCTTACGTCGATGGAGCAGCTCGGGTGAGGTGAATTAGACGTCAGCGGCGAGGCAGGACAAACCACAAAAAGTTCCCTTGACACGTGCACATGGCTGAAGTAATTACATGAGGGCTCATTTGTCTTGCATGATTCTTAAAATGTAGGGATAGGAAAAACACCGGAATAGGATAGGAAAATGCACATGGTAAATAGATCATTTGTAAACACAGGATTTCTATCAACTTTGGTGTTTGGTTTACAGGAATTGGAAGAGCAGAGGAATGCAAAGAAACATGGCCAAAATAAAGAGAAACCATATGAAAGCGTGTACAATTAGAATGTTATTACGGCACTAATGCACTTGGTCTTGTTTTCATGCATAGGATTTTGAAAAGTAGGTCCGGTGGATGTTTTGCTTCATTCCTTTCAACAAAATGCATGAATAATTGAATAGTAGAGTGCCACTGGAAAATTACCAATTGCTCTGTTTTTCCGTTGAACCAAAATAGCCCTAATGGATCGGCGTGAATGTATAGTAATAAGTGGCCTTAACAAGTGTACAACCTCTTTGCCGTAGCCGTTTCGACCTCAACATCATTGGGTTGGTCATTTGAAGCGATTGAGGCGGAGGTGGCTGTCGGAGGTGTGGAGGAAGATCTGAGGAATCTGTAGGCGGCGTCCGAGCCTTTGCTGTTGTGATGGATCATTACATCGTTGGAGCAGCTCGGTGAGCCCTAAGGCGTCAAGGCTGAAGCAGCACAAAGGCAGACATCGTCAATCTCAAGTGGGATTCTAATAGCATCTCCAATAGATGATGAAAAATGGATGTAAAATTAACATCACCAAAAACCACTGACTACAACAGATGAGGTAAAAACTGTTGACTCTGAACTTAAGCTATCGAAACTGAAATTAACTATGGAATCTGAATACTCTGTCGAAACTGAATGCAATGGTAGCAGAGAGACACTTGACATGTAGTTTAGGGAGGGCACTGCAGTTCATCTTCAACTGCACACCCTGAGTCGCTTTGCCACCACCGGCTGAACCCGCCCGGCCCAGCCCGCCTCGCCGCCCGAAACCACTCGCCACCGCCGCCCGGCCAGCCCTCTAGGCCCCACCACTGAACCCTAAGATAGATAGTGGGGTACCTCTCCGTGAGCCCCGTCCCAGCTGCGGGTGGTTCTTCCTTAACTCCGCGAGCCCCCCCCGCCCAACCCCACAATCGATGACCCAAAAGTCGATTCAATATCAAGTGTGGCTTAATCGAGCAGCAGCAAAGAAGCGAGGGGGAGAGCAGCAGCAGCAGCTAGGCGAGCGAGCGATCGAGCGAGAGCCGGAGCAGCGCGAGCGAGCGAGCAAGAGCCGGAGCAGCAGCAGCAACGTGAGCGATTGAGCGAGAGCCGGAGCAGCAGCAACAGCGCGAGCGAGCGAGCAAGAGCCGGAGTAGCAGCAGCAGATCCGGCTGGTATGGACGCTGCCGCCGAAGGGGCCTCACACTGGGGGAGAGCCGCCATGGAGATGTCGCCCTTGGCGCCCGCTTCAAGGTAGCCGCTCCATGGCGGTGCGGGATGGAGCACCGTCGGCACCAGGAGGTCGAGTTAAGGAGAAGGTGCGATGCGATGAGTGTACAACCTCTTTGGTGGCGCCGAGTAGGCCTCGGCTTCGTCCGAGGAGTCAGTGAGGATGTTGCGGTTCCGGTGGAGCAGGTTAAGGCGGCGCTGTGGGGATGGAGCAGCCGCGATAGATGAGGCGATCGTCGGAGCAGTTCCTTGGAGGTGGAGGGCAGGCGGCTGAACGGCCGGAGACGGCGAGATGGACGACGGATCCTCATCCGGGAGGTGGACGAGGGCGTCGAGCTGTTGCGGTGGGACGGCGTCATCGGGAAGAGGCTCATTTGGGCAGCGGTGATGTGGCGGACGGAGAAGGGTGGGGTTTCAGCTGGAGTGGAGAGGTTATGGCGGCTGGGATTTGAATGGCGAAAAGGGGCGATGGGAGGGTGAAGCATAACTTAGGGACGCCGCTTGTCCAAAATGTAGGGTGTGTTACAAAAGTACCCCCACCGATTTGAACTAAGCGGCCCTTTTGGCTCGAGGTTAGAAGGATTTCGCATGTCGGGATTTGGCATTTGGAGGGAGTTTTAGCGTTGTAATTTCGGGATAGCAAAGCGCGGGTTGTGAAAGCGCCAGTTTTGGGAGCACGATATCTGAATTTTCGGATATAACAAGACGCGGGTTGAATTTTAGGGACAAGCCTAATGTGTAGTAATATTGTACTTATGCGTACCAAATCAATTCGCACTTCCCTCAACCAAAAGAAAACGAAAAAAATAAAACTATTCACACCACACAAAGAGAGTCTTGCCCGTTTTACTATACAAATGATATTCAAAGCTACTCCATCCTTCCATCTATATAGGGCCTAATCGTTTTTCGATGCTAACTTTGACCAAATATTAGAGCAATGATATATGACATGCAACTTACACAAAGCACACCGTTAACTTTATGCATGAAAGGTTCTTTCAATGATATAATTTTCACATTGTGCATGTCATGTACTATTAATCTTGTCAATAGTCAAAGGCGGTCTTAAAAATCTCATTACGCCCTATATAGATGGAAGGAGGGAGTATGAATCCATGTTATGTCCGATTAATTTTTTTTGCTTTGCTGTATAATGCATGTAACCTACTCATAGCAACATTTTAGTGCATTCCAAATGTCTATACTACCGCTGCAATTCGAACTAAATTTGAATTCGTTTCTCTATTTCAATAAGAATCTACAATCATGATTGTTGCCAACTTCAACCATCATTAGTGTATTACCTTAATAACACACCACATGATTACTATAGAGATAGATATGAACTATGTGTACTACATGAACTTCAATTCTATTTTTTGAATACACTTGATGTTGATTCCAAATAATAGTACATTTTATGTACTAACTATATATTCAAAATCTAAACCATGTTCCATACATTACACCGTGTTTATCACACAAAGTATAGTGCCGCCCCTACATTATGACAAGTATTTAGACCTGAGTTGCAAAAGCCACACATTAGCCCAAATTATAATCAATGTTGTACATTATGATATCTTCTTCAAGTATCCATATCCATGTTTTTATAATGAATTATGATCTTTGTTCGTCTTTTAGACCTTCACGATCCTCTTCTATTTGTAGCTAGCTAGCGCTAACTTTCTATCATGCATGCACATGCCCGCCCCCCTCACACACCCTTAGCGTCCCCTCCATCGCGCACATTCATTATTTCTCTTTAGGTCGTCCACCAGCGGTGTGTGTAGGCCCCCGGCTCCTTCTTTCTGGCACACACCGGTCGATATACCTCTCTAGCCAAGTGTGCCTACAACAAACACATATATACTTCCCTCTTCTCTTCTCACCATCCATGCCCCCATATGTCCAATCTGATTCCACACAGTGCACACTCCGCCCCTCTTTTCATTAGTCACATGCTCGCCTCCTCCCCTCGACATGGTAGGCCTCTGCACCACCTCCTAGCCACACCCTCTCCCCCTGTCTGCCTCTCCGGACCTTATTTGCTTCTAACACATGCAGGCGTGTATATGAACTGATCTCCCTACATATAGCCAGGTCGACTATAATTCATTTTCACCAAGCACCGATACACTTACCTTGCTAGTTATGTCTCTCCTTTTTCTCGGACACACGACGGTTGATCTTCCTACTTAGTTACGCATGCTTACCACAACCATATCTTCTCCCCTCATCATCCTTGAATACCTCCCGACCCGTCTCTCCCACGCACGTGCATAGACAGACAGACATCCTCCGCCCTCTCTTATTGATATTGCACTCATACCCTCCGTTTGTCTAGCAGGCCTCTCCCACCATTTGTGAGACGCCACTCCACCACCAACCCTCCGATGCTCTATCTTTGTCTTTTTCCCAGCCTTATTCCTCTGCTACAAATATCCATGGATGTCGATCGATCTCCCTCAATACATAGCTAGGTCTCTCTCCTTCCCCAGACATATACTAGTCGACCGGTCTCTACCCCCCCCCCCCCAACACACACTGATAGTCGAATGTTGTAGGTAGGTATCCATGCCACGGAGAAGAACTGCACCTTTGCCCTCTCAAATTCCAGTAGGCCAGCTGCCCTGTATCTTTGACGTGGGCAAACACAAATTCGATGGCACTCTTTATCGATCGCGCAACCACACACTTCATCCCTGTTTTCAATTCTATCGATATCTCACGTCCATGACTCCGTTTCACACACATTGCATATGTTACATTTTTCTGATTGAGATACCATCAACACATTGCCTCTGTTTCGCACAAACCATCTCTCTCACACCCACCCACGTGCGTACCTGCACCTAAAGAAGAAGTTCACGCGGGGCCTTGCGTACTCACGTCTCGTTCCGGCCACACCCACGCGGGTACACGGTGGAGTTCGTTTACGTCTGAAAAAGGCAGCCCACGTGATAATTTGACGCGTGTAGTGGTTGTTTACTCGAAGGAGGGTCGGGTACCACGCCTAGAATATAAAACGATTGCTGTGGGGAAAATGGAAAAATGGGTTTGTCTCTCGTGAGTCTCGTCACACAATCTCACACAAGGCCGCCGTGGCCTCTCTCTCAGCATTGGTCATTGATCCGGCCGCATCCCGTCCGCCGGCGGAAAGGGAGGATGTGCATCCTCTCTCCCTTTGACAGCGTTGAGGCGGCTCGTCCCAATCTGCGGTACCCGCCGTTCTCTTTGACGAAGCTCCGGCGAGATAGGGCCTTCACCACTTGCTCGCTGCCGCAGTATGGGCAGATCCCGGCCGCCGGCGCCCTCCTAGTAACATCCTGACGACCCTCAGGTACAGCTTCCTGCGGCCTTGCTCCAATGCCCATCTTCCCATGTTGCTGCATGTGGATCTTCTTTAGTTGTTTGCTTAAATCGTATCTCGGCCGGCGTACTTTCCATCTTGCAATCTCATCCTCAAACCATTTTTGATAAACCACCATGTGCTATCTTTCCCTTTTACATGGAACATGCTTCTTTTTTGTTGGCGTATGTCTTCAACACGTGTTATTGGGCAGTAATTGTTTCCTTTCGACCTCCTTTTGCAAACAGGGCTATCCATTTTCACCTCGTTGCTATTGCGACCTTTTGGTGAACTGCACAAATCACTTTTACGAAGAGTGTTTTGTGCAGTTCCATAAAAAATGTCACCACGAACAACGTTTTTACATTTCCGTGGGACTGCGGAAAGGGAGATTGATTGCTATCCTCCTCATCCAACTCCGTGCCTAATCTTCTCCGACAAGAAGTTAGTCCTAAAGAGAGATCGTAGAGGTGATCGGCTTCTATTTATGTGTGTTATGTTTCATCATCTAGTTCCACTATTATTGTAATCACCTTGTTGGATATCTTTGCAAAGCGAGGATGGTCCGCCCGATTTTAGTGGAGCTGCACAAAATGATCGGATTGTGGTGTCCTTCATACACCTCTTTTTTGGCTACAGAGCTGGGTGAAACTAGTTGCCAAGCAATGAACACTGTGCCAAGGAAATGGAGCCATGCCTATGAACAGCATCGATCAATTATATTTTTTTTCTTTATTTGTACACCTTCTCACAACTTTGTCTTCAGTTGTGATGTGAATATTGGCGCTGATCTGCGAATCATTGAGATGTAGTAGCCATGGTAGTTTCATTTGTATTTGATGGAATGTTGTAACGAGATAATCTCGAAGAAAGACACATGAATCCTAAGTTGAAACCTTTTTTTTTCCTGCGGGAACCAGAGTTGAAACCTTCATAGCATCACAGTACAATTTCATCAAAATTATGCATACATATAAACAAATCCTGAAGGATTGATAGCAATGCGAAACAATTCAACCGTTTTAGCGACATGTTGGACATCCTTCATCCGGGTCCACCTGCCATGCAGCAATATTGAGTGCAAAACACAACTTCAGGGAAAGATTCACCCGGTCGTTGCGCGCGATAGTAATGACTAGTGAGCGATCAAATCACAGAGCCCCACCTTCGCCCACGATGAAGTTGCTCGGACGAAGCAACCATCATTTCTCTGTTCCTTGAATCATTTGGTACTCCCATATTCCCACAGTAAAGTTGCTCGGCGAATCAACCATCACTATATCCGCTCACGTGTGGTGACCACGAGAGCTATCCATTCAGATTGCATGTTAAAAAATAAAGGTCGATAACTAATGCGGCAAACTTTCAAAAAAAACTAATGCGGCGCCGGGCCAACGCGACTAGATCGCATTTTGCACGAGAAATTACACACCATGTTTCGTTGACATGTGGTCCCGTTCAACATATCGGTGAGGCGACGGCGAGTAGTAGGAGTATTTCCGAACCAACGTGTAGGCGGGCGCCGCCTTCAGTAAACCGTGGCAAGCGGCAACCGTCCATCGGCGCTTCGCCTTTCCCTCTCGATTTGGAACTGCTGTCATGCGCTCTTCCTCTCCCTCCTCCATTTTCCTTCAGCCCTTCACGCTTTCTTACGCCATTGTTGGATTGTCTTCTCCATGGAGGAACAGGACGGAAGCGACCCGTTATTCTTGCCCGATCGAAAGATGACGTGGTGGAGGAACTCAATGATCGGTGCGACGTCATCACCTCGGCTAGCATGGCAGGTTCGTTCAAGCCCATTCTTGACTCAACTAATAACATCATTACATGGAACCCAAGAGTCAAGGAACGGTTTGATCTCCCGTATCTTCTTTGCCATGACCCTGATGACCGGCGCCGTCACGACGGAGGCCTCGCCCTGTGCAAGTTGATGCCGCTTGATAATGATACGTATGATGTTAAGATGCCATCGCTTGAGGGCAAGGCATGGGCAGGAAAAAATGGAGATTGGGTTGTTTACATTGGGTCCAACTGCGAGTGGGAACTTGTGAATGTGTATACTCGTGACTGCATGAGGTTGAGCACACCGGTATTGTACGCATGTTCAAATATAATCATGGTGACTGTCTTCTACGGAAGATAGCAATTTCTCGAGTTCCCACCCGCTCTTGGAATTACAACAACTATGAAGTTGTTGCTATCTTCGACAAGCTTGTTGCCGTCGTTGCTGGTTTGACTCGATGGACATTGCTCAAAAATCAGTTTACGTACACGGATGAGTACCGTGATGCAATTGAATCTGAGGGCCTTGTGTTTGCTGCCACCACTTTCGTGGCACTGTTTTTACATGGAATCGTTATGATTTGATGACGTTTGTCTTCCACCGTAATTATAATTGTTTCATCCACATGCATCTTGAGTTAGCAAGTTTCCCTTTACTAATTAACCTTCTTCTTGTGTTTCCAAGGTCCTGTGAAAATTCCGCCACCTATACTTGAAATATTTTATAACCAAGGGGGAGATGACGATGGTGATGATCACGAGCATGAGGACGAGCAACGCCCATATACTCGTTGGCGCCTGGCAACTAATTCTGATGGATCACCTCTTCTCGTGTGTATACAGCCCACTGATGATGTTCTTTGCTAAGGAAGCGGTGTAGTCTCCCATGGTCGCACTCTCCGGACCTATTCCAACACCCGTTGCATGGTATTCGGGATGGATACTAGTGTGCTAGCGCCAACACCTTCTCCACAGTACAGAATTGATAGTCTTGGAGAAAACTTCGCTCTTCCTTGGACAAAACTATCCGATGATGGTGAAAAGCGATCCAACTGTTGTTGACACAATGTTACTAGCACCATTTATGAGAAGCAAGCGTGTCTATACCTCGGACATTAGCGTGGTTCCCTACCACAGGTACTTATCTGATGGGCCGCTTGACTGGATGATCGATCTGCATTGGTCTCGAGATTGACAATAGATGCCCCGTCCTAGAGAATCACTTGTGGTTCAAAGCAAGCGTTTCCAACGCCGAGGAATGGTTGAGTTGAAGTTCATTTCATTGCTTGTTATTTTTTGTGTGGTGAAAACTTTAGTATTTATAATGTATCCTCGTTGTCGATGTGGGTTGATGACCTGTTGTATGTAATAAAATGATATGCCTGTGATAAACTTACTAAATTTATGAATGGCTTTCAAATTGCTTCTGTGAGTGAGTGGTGCGACGAGGCAAAAAATATTTTCTGAATACATAATTGTACGTGCATTGCAATAGGTTATCGGATCAGGCCAATCATCAACAATAGTAGTACACTATTTGTACTAGCTTCACATGCTCCGCGCGCCGTGCGGGTGTTTTTACTGTAGCCATATTGTACTACGTAACCAGCACCTTGAATCCTCGATACTCCACTAGTAGTAGTACTATATAGTACGTAAGTAGTAGGAGTAGTAGGGTGGCATGGGCCAGAACAAGCATTCACGTCCGAGAGTACGGCTGCGCCACCAGCATGACTTCCATCTGACACCATATTTCTTGGAGTCCGTGCTAGAGCAATCTCTTCAACCTCATCGTTTCTCTAACTCAGCCATCGCGCGGCGGGCGAGGTTGACGATAGTCAGTTTCCTCAACTGCGGTCCCACTTGTAAGGCCAACTCCAACGCTCTATCAATATATGGATGTACTCTTCTTCCCAATACAAAAACTTGCATCCATTCTACTCCCTCCGTTCTACTACCTCCGTCCTGGTTTATAGGTCCCCTTTGTAGTTTGTGTCAAATTTTGACTAAAGATTTAACTAACAAAATGTTAATGCATGTCAAGAAAAATTATCTCATTGGATTCCTATTTGAACATAGTTTTCAAAAATATAATGTTTGGTGACATGCGTAAACATTTTGTTAGTTTAATCTATGGTCAAAATTTGGCACGAAATATAATGGGGACCAATAAACCCAGACGGAAGTATTTAATCAAAAATATATATGTATCTAGACATGTTTTAGTATATAGGCACATCCATTTTTGGACAAATGGAAGTCAAGTATTTTGGAGCGGAGGGAGTACACAATAAAATTTTAAGTTAGCACAACTAGTCTAATCCGAGAGCACAACCGAAGATTTGGTGGGTTCTTCCTCCTTTTGCCGACCGTGGGACACCCGGCATCCAGGTCGTTTCATGAAAGAAAATAGAGTGGTAGTTGATAAGTTGAAGCCACGAGATGTGCATCTTGGGTTAAACTATAAATAGAATCTTACTACTCTTGAGTAACTCCAAAAGCGGCCACCAAAGATCTTTCTTGGATTTGTTTTTCATCACCCGGACGCGTCGAGGTGAAAGATATGCAGGTTGATGGGTCCTCTTGCGTTTTCAGCGACATGTGGGGCCGCATGTGACTAAACAGACGATGGGCTCCAGCGTCCATTGGCTGGCTGAGAAGAGAGATAGAGGAGGGCTGAGCACGGACTGCAGGAAATTTGTTCTACGTAACTAGCACCTTGATATTCGCGTGTGGTTGTTTCTAGAATAAAAAAAGGAGGTACCCCTACTTATGTTACTCCCACTATGCCTAGCCTAAGGTTAGTAGGTGACCTTGCGCTTGGCTCTTCGCCTCTTCTGGAAGTCGATGGTTCTCTGATGAGTGCTTCAATCTGGCACCAAATGAACTGCTGCATGTCCACCGCTTGTAAGCAAAAGTTTCTCCTCGTCTTTGCGAGCCACCGCGCCTAGCGTTGGCGAGGGAGAAGGCGTAATCAAGCTTCTCGTCATTCTGCGAGTTGACGGGACACATCAAAGTTATTTACTAGTAGTGCGTACTCTCTCCAAAAATGGGCTGACCATGTCATTGCTACCATCCCGTGCTCCGTCGTTGAGTACGTGCACTATTTACGTGCCATCGAGGAGAAAAAAATATTGCGTAGGTGCCATCGAAGTGCACGAATCACTTACGGAAAAGGGTTTCCCCCCGCTTCCCCCCCCCCCCCCCGCACGACTCACTTACGCACTACTTATCTGATTATCTCCATTTTCTTGCATGACACGTGCACCTTGATGCTAGATGTCTCGTGTGTTGGGAAAAGGATGAACAAAGCTCACGTAAAAGAAAAGAGTTGAAGAGCATAGATTCCGGCGACCGAGGAGGAGCAAGGAACCTCAGCGGTGGAGCGTCTGCAAGGAACCTTAGCGTTTTCCCCTGTTTTTGCCGCTTTGCCCACCTATAAACAACTAAAAGAACATGAAATTTTCGCTAACCACTAGAAACGGTACATCAGGATGCTAAGTTGAAGATGTTTTATACTCCCTCTGTTCCCAAATATAAGTCTTTTTAGATATTTCAATAAGGGACTACATACGAAATAAAATGAGTGAATCTACACTCTAAAATATGTACAAAAGCGAACACACTAACTCCATCCAATCCAACTCATGCACATACGCGCACAGCATGGAGCACACAACGCACGTACACAAGACGTGCATGCACACACGTTCGGCCGCAGAATGCACGTGAATAACACATGCATGCGCACACACTCGGCTGCATGGAGGCGTGCGCCATCCATGGCGACGTCCGGTTAAATCGATGCTACGGCTAAGCTTCGCCGCATAGCAGTGCATACGCATCTCTTGCATCACCTCTTTGCCGTCGTTGCTCAACTACTAGTCGGAGACGGAGACGACCGTAGCCTCGGCCTTAGAGCTAGCACCGATGGAAAAACACGCACGCTGCACGCACAAGCACATACGGAGTGCCCACGATGTGGTGGTGGTGCGTCCCCAGTCGTCTCTACTCATACATGCACGTTGTCTATCAAAGCGTGCATGCTAATGATGATGTGGGTGAGATCTTCTAGGACTCGAGATGATGACGAGGAAAATTATGAGACACAAGGTGACGTACACCGTCAAGGTCCACGGTCAAGGGGGTGCTAGCAAGTGCTTAGATGTGCTTAGAGCAAGTACAATAGAGCTGAGTCAGCGGGTTATAAGGAATAAATAGTACAGTATATTTCTGCTTAGTTGGAGGAAAGAGAAGAGGAGAGAGAAGGAGGGAGTAGTAAACCGGAAAGGAGGGAGTAGTAATATACACTAGTGTCATATGCAGAGTATGGGAGCACATGATATTTCCCTGTCCGGACCGATCCCAAGTTGGCTTCTCACCTTCTTGTCCCAACAAAAACCCCTCCCCCCCTCCAGCCTTCCCGGCGCCACTGAGCCCGCCGCTCCACATTGATGGCTAGTCAGGCGACGCGACCTCTCCTTGCTTCCGCCCGTTGAGCGGCGCGTCGACCGAGGGCACCGCCCGTGCATGCCCGGCATTTCAGACTACACAGTGGATAGTAACTTTTAGAGCAAGTACTACTATAATTAGATGACATAAGCAGGCTATAAGGATTTAAATATAGTATTTGTGCTTAGATGAAGGAGAGAGAAGAGAAGAGGATTGTAAACGTGTAGCCGGTTGTACTCCAACATACTCTACTTTGTGAGACAAAAGGTGGGGCCATTATTAATGATATTGTATTTATACTAAAGGGACTAACAGACGCCTTAATTACTCCTTTTTTTAGACAAACCTTGGTGGGGCTATTATTGACTTTTTTGAGCTATTATTGACTTGGACGTGGGGTTTGGGGGCCAAAGGCCTACTATTATACTCCGACCTGACATGCTCTACCCTAGCCGCCGATGTATCATATGGTTTCGCACCATTCCATATCTTAGCGCCGCCACGCAATTCTTCTCCAGCCCTCCTTCCGGCGTGCACCACGAGAAGGGACAACAGTCCTCTGAACCCCGCCTTTCGTGATCCTATACGGGAGAGGGGCGATCAGGTTTTTGGGGAGCACACTCCTGTGACTACTGCCAGCGACTACTTCCTCAACGACAGCCTTCTTCCCCGACCTCGGTAACCTCTTCATCAACGACATGAGTGACAACATCAACCACATCGGTTCTGCTCATTTGTCGGTATGTGATTCTGTCCTCCTGGTTTAGTCTGCATCATTACTTTGATGTTTGCAATTGTCGTCATGATCTATTTACTGCTGATTCGGATTAAATCTCATACTAAATTGCTCATATATTCAACAATCCAATCCAAAAACCTGATCACAGGCAATTTACTCCGAGTTGTTTTGCTGCGCTTTTGAAGCCGCCTACTTTTAAGGGGGTGAATATAAAAGGTGGCGCATAAGAGCAGTATATTGGTTTCAAATCATGTGCTGCTATGACGCCACTAAGGGTAAGCCGGAGGGCGATCTTAATCCTACATAGCAGGAAGCTTTTCAGAACATGGATACCCTCTTCAAAGCCGCCTCATTGAGTGTTATTGACGATTCCATTGTGGATTCGTATATGTTGTTTGACAGCGGCAAAGACATGTGGGCTGCGCCGAGGCCACGTTTGGGCCCTCGGCGCTGGCAACGAAGTTGCGACGTCATGGAGCAGTGCAGCGACTACAAGATGGTGATGAGCGCTCTGTTGTTCAAGCGGACTCATGAGATCTGATCACTCTCTAAGGAACTTGAGTACTTTAAGTGTGTGTTGCGGACAAATTTGTTGCCGGGACCATCATTGCCAAGCTTCCACCTTCGTGGAGCGATTTTGCTACTTCTCTAAAACAAGAGACATGAGTTTTCTGTTTTGGATCTCATTAGCACTCTTGATTTTGAGGATAAAGGCGAGAGCAAAAGACACACGTGCTCGGGTCACCGAGGGAGCTTCTAGTGCCCACATGGTACACGAGAAGAACTTCCAGCCCAACCAGCCCCAAAACAACAAGAACAAATCTCGGGGGAAAGGGAAGTTTGATGCAAAGAACAAGCCGTCACATTCTACCAACTTCAAGAAGAATTCTCATAACGGGAAGGGATACAAACCTCAATTTTGGTAGCACCGCACAAAATTTATATGGCTGCATCTACTTGCTGTCAGCTAACCTCATGGTGCTCCAGGTATTCCCACATTCGTAACTAGGTACAATGACCACCGCAAGATGAAATTAGCTTATTCCTACGTTGACTTGCTGAATGCAGTACGGAACAATCCTGTCATGTCTGAAGGAGCAAACAAGCAGTGCAGCCGAAGGTGGAAATCAACCAAGGACTTATGAAATTATATGTAATCTTCCTCAGGAAGGTCAGTATCCCCTTCGTCCAGATGATCGTGTTTTGTCATGTCGAGCTATTGATATGTGCTACTGTTTTGCAACACCGTTTAAGTATAGCTACTGTTTTCCTATCTTTTCAGATTCAGGACAATGAATAGGATATCGGGGAACTACACAATATGGACCCATGTTGAGTCATCTCTATTGCCTCATGTGTTTGCTGCAAATGTGTCAAAGATCAATTGCAAGATGAGGCAGCTAGATAGGCTGTGGAGTTGCCAACATGCTCAAAGTGCTCATAACATTGAGAAGAAACAAGCATGCCCTGTGAAATTAATGCATGCTTGTGAGGGCCCTTTGCTCAGAGAAGCATCGACTGATTTTCTTTATTTCCACACCTTCTCACAGTTTTGTATATTGGTTATAGTATGGCGAATCATTGAGATGCATAGACATGCTGAACTTTTGTTCTTCTAAATGTTAGTTTAATGTGAGTGTCTGCATGCAGTACCGCACCCTCTAATTTGGTGGATGCACACAGAGAAAATAAATCTCCTTAATTTACTCCGTAACCACCCTATTAAATAGGCCTAGTAACAAACCAGGCACATGCATCCTGCATGCATGGCCAGTCATCTTGACAACGCATAAAGAAGAGAGCGGTTCTTGGGAAAAAGCGAGTAGTTAGTGCAGCATGCCTTATAAACACGAACAACTCGCTCTCCCGCTTCCGTCTCCCCACCCAATTCCTCCCGCTCTCCAATCTTCCTCACTCGTCCAGAAAACCCCGCTCACCTTCTTCCTCACTCGTACAGAAAACGCCTGCTCCTATTCTTCCACTCCTACAGAAATCCCCAGCCCTCCTTCTTCCCCACGCCCACAAGGAAAATGGAGTCGGCTGGCCCCAGCGCAAAGAAGATGAGGCTCCCGCCAGCGGCGACGCCGGTTGTAGATCCCAAGACTGTAGCTGGGAGAAGCGGCGAGCCCCCCACCCGGATCGAGGAACGGTAGAATCTCCGGTGGACCGCATCAGCGATCTCCGGACGTCAACCTTGAGGAGATCATCTCGCTTCTCCCCACCAAGGATTGCTGCACACAAGTCCTCTCAACTTGGTGGCGCCTGTATGGCGCATCGCGCCCTCAATCTCGGCGTCGTCGAGATATCATCCTTCTGAATTTGATCTCATCGAGCCATCGTCTCTTCTCACCGGCGGGGCCCGTTCAATGCATCTGCATCCCGACAAGCTACCTGTTGTCCATACCCGGCAAGGTGGGACGCTTGACATCCCCTCAATTCGGAAAACTCCAGCAGTTTGAGTTCTACCATTACCACGAAAGTTTCATACCACGAACATACCAAGAATTCGTGCCCACACCACCGTTGTCCATCTCGCGGTTTCCTCCTCTCTCCATACCGCCACCTTCGCGGTGCCATCTACTAGGCGATCTGGTACAAATGCTTGACTCCCCTTTGCTAAAAAACTTTTCGCTTGTGGTGGTTTATCGCCGGAGGCCTCCTTTGCACAACATCATCCACTCTAGTTGCCCCGCCGGAGCGCTTTGGCTGATTGTTTTGGGAATAGAAATCGGTATCGCTTGTCTCCAAATAAAGTCGCCTCACCTTAAAAGCATTGGAATTTGTTTTGAAGGACAGCAGCTCATCATCGAAGATGCCCCTTCACTTGAAAGGTTGCTCCTTCGTAATTGTTATACACCGTCAGAAATAATTGTCGTCTCTGCGCCCAAACTAGAGACCTTTGGTGTAATTCGTGACCCGTTTAATAATCACAAGGAGTTGGTGTTTGGCTCCTCACCTTTTTAGGTACCGTATATTATCATCTACACATTTGTAATCATATGCTGCATTTTTCATTTATGCGCATAAGTTTTATATCATATTGGAGTACACTTTGGGTACTAATATTATGTTATATGCTCAACGAAGAGTTCGTCCATTGATAGCCCATCAATTCTGCTGGATTCTGTCAAGATCATATTTATCAGAATGTATAGTTTTGATCTGGACATAATTATTGGCTTGCTGCGATGCTTTCGATCTCTGGAGAATTTATACATAGAGGTGATGACTTCATGCACACTGAAAGCCCGTATATATTGTACTAGAATTAACTGTTCAGCTATCATCCTTTCGACATACTCTTTTTTCAGACCTTAACTGTTTTCAATCTTCATGTCTACTTAGGCAGAACCACATGGACAAAAACATATAACCAATCGGTGGCGTAATAAGCACAAGGATTTTCTCAGTTCTCATGACATTCGTTTGAGGAAAATAACGATGGGACGATATGCATCCAACCAGGCAAACAGAAGCTTTGTCACATTCGTCATGTTGAATGCGACGTTACTATTGTCCATGAGGCTTAATTTTTACAGCAAGAGATTTCTCACGGACGAACATGTTGAACAGCAAAAAAAGAAGTTTTAGGTGGACAAATGGGCTTCTAAACATGCTCGGCTTCTATTTACAACAAGTTGTAGACATCCTAAAATAAATTGTTTTGCACAGGATGTTGATTTTATGGATCAGATCGATCCATTTGTTTGTGACTGCAAAAAAGAGTGGTTGGGTTAGATGTTACTGTCATGTTCAATCTGGATTTTGTCTAAAAATTTGATGAACAATTAATCCTTGGGCTTTTTGTACCATTTGTATGCTTGACTTGCATGTTGTTGCCCTCGTACTCCCCTCGACACCACTACTGCTGCCGCATCTTTCATGGCTGCTGTTAGTTCCCGTCCGAGGCCTTGCCGTCGTTCTCCACCTTGGTTAGCTTCGTTGTGCTCGCCGCCCGTCTGGTGTTGTCAACATGGTCAACAACCAAGAGGAATCGAGGAGATATTTGTCGTGGAGAGGCTGACGATGAGGGACCCACCGGGGTCATTGCATTTCATAGCGGGTGCCTCGTTATTACAAGCCAAAACAATACTTCCTCCTAATTGTTTGACAACTAGGTTCCACGTCATTGTCAATGTAGTCAATAAACGAGAAAATTACACAACGAGCGGATAACACCAGGGACCCAGAAGCTCGCCCAGTTGTTTTTTAGTTTTAGAGACGGAGCTCAACTGCGCGCTGTGGGGGGGGCTATGGCCCGTCTAGCCCACGCTTACGCTTTTATTAAGCACATGACGAGCCCAGTTGATATTTTTTTCTTTCTGAAATTGGCTAGCCCAGTTCTTTTTTTTTTGGAGAATACCAAAACCGATGCCTACTTGCATTTCTCAGCCTGTTTGGCTGCAAATCTTTCAAGACGAGGAGGGATAAGAAATGGGCTTCCATGAAAAGCAGGCTATAAGTTGTAAGAAATGGGCTGTAAATTTTTAAACCGAAGCCAACCAGCAATTGCATTAAAATATCATTTTTCAGGATTTCTCTACTCTCTACTCTTATAAAAACCAAAGCCAACTGGCAATTACATTAAAATATCATCTTTTCACCCACAAGATAAACTACTCATACAAATGCATCTTCATGTTCCGTGCAACGAACGGGCATCTTGCTAGTTAAGATTCTAAATTTCATTCATTTTTTTGCGGAGAATTGTTGGTTGAATTTTATTTGATATAATTTTTTGAAAACTATTTTTAACGTGACTCAAAATTTCGTGATTAAAAGAGTTCGGACCCCACGAAATATGCAAAATTTCGTTGAATTTTTAGCGATTGCCGTAATATATGGTCTGTAATGCTAATAAAAAGAATATGAGCTTCAAATATCCTTAAGAATTAGCAAATGGGCTGTAAATTATTGAAAATAATGGCTAATGGGATGTATGATGTTTTCCACAGATTTGGAGGCTGACTTCTAGGCCTACTAGGTTGACGATGACGTTGTCCTAAAATTTTTTTTGACGCGTAAGTAAGGCTTTGTCAACTTAGTCAACACACATCAGTGACTGTTGGATGTCCATCCAACGGCCGCCGTGCTTCTTCAATCTCTGATCTTCCTGCTCCAGCCGCACAAACCAGCGCCGGCGGGACTGCTGCTCCCTCCTCCCGTGGCTGGATGTCTTGCCGCCGAATATCCCTCTAACCACCCACACATCCTGTTATTTTCCGGCTGACGTCGGCCTCACCCGCAGCCGACCGATCGGCCTTTCGTACTCCCCTCAGCGTGGGCATCCGCTGCGGTGGCTTCGCCGGCTCTGGGTGGTTCTCTTCCTGGGCCTCGCCCTCATCCACCGCGTTTGTGCTCTCGGCGCGGCGAGGTCAACATGGTCAACAAACAACAGCCATCGGAAGAGGCTGACGGTGAAAGCCCTACGGAAAATGCCTCCTTATTACGCGCAAAATAATGATTCCTCCACCCGATAGCTGGGACCCACTGGAAGGGTCTCTATATTTCACGAAAAAAACGTTCCCCCCGCTGTCATCTCGGACCCACCGGAAATGCCTCCTTATTACGCACAAAAAAATGAATACTCCCCCTGCTAGCTGGGACTCACCTTGGTGGGAGGCTGACTTGTGGGCCTACTAAGTTTACGGGACGGAGGGCTTTGTCAACTTAGTCAATATGAATGACTCTAGCTCCAGTGACCGTACGATGTCCATCCAACGGCCGTAGTGCTTCTTGAACCTCTGGTCTTCGTGCTCCAGCCGCCCAAAGCAGCGCCGGTCGTGCCGCGTGCTCCTGCCTCCTGTGGCTGGCTGTGATGCCGCGGAGGCCTCACCGCCCCCTACTACTCCCACCGCTGACCAGGCAATCCCTCTACTCACCCACACCCCCTGTTATTCTGCGGCGACGACAGCCTCACCCTCGTACTCCTCTTCGCGTGGGCATCCACTTCTGCGTCTTCCCCTGCTCCACGTCGTCCCCTTCCTAGGCCTCGCCGTCATCAACCGCCGTGGTGCTCTCGGCGCGGCATGGTCAATGTGGTCAACGAACGACTTCCATCGGAAGAGTACTGTGCGTGGAGAGGCTAACAGCTGGGTCCACGGCGGCCGCAAGGAAGTGCCTCCTTATTACGCGCAAAATAATTATTCCTCCACCTGACAGCGGGGACCCACCGGACGGGCCACCATATTTCACGAAAAAAACGTTTCCCCCTGATTGCTGGGACCCACCAGCTACATCTTCGCATGCAAGGAAGTGCGTTTGGGCAAAAAAAACGATTCGCCCCCCTGACTGCTGGGACCCACCAGCTACATCCTCGCAAGCAAGGAAGTGCGTCTGGGCAAAAAAACAAAACGATTCTCCCCCCTGACTGCTGGGACCCACCAGCTACATCTTCGCAGGCAAGGAAGTGCCTGACAGTCGGGACCCACCTGGTCGGGCGTCGTGGCGTTGTCATTCTGGTCGCGAACGTAATGCGTACATCTTTGGTCGTAGTAAGGCGCCGCATTACTGCGTCGTCTGACAGCGAGGGTGCAAGAAAGAAAATCTGACCCGCGTCATTACATACGGGCAGGGTCTCGAGCGCCTACTCGCGCGCATTACGCCATGGCTGGGTCGGAACGGAGAAACAAAGATCGTCATCGTGTTCATGGGGAGGCAGCGGAATGCGTCGTGTATTCATCAGAGGCAAGCAGGCAGCGTGGGAGCCAACCGGCTGGGTCGGAGCGGAATGCGTGGTCGTGTTCATCGGGAGGGCTTGGGCCGGAGCAGGCGATGGAAGCGAGGCTGGCGTACCGCTGGCGGAGAAGCGGCCTTGTGTTCGACCGGTCACATTCAAATGGGATCCTGTTCGCCGGGAGGTGCAGCGTACCGCCAAAAGCGGAGAAAGCGGACCTCCCTACGGTCGAAGCAGGTCTGTTGATCGGGAGGGCACGGCATACCGCAAAATGGAGAAGCGGACCTCCCTACGGTCAAAGCAGGGGTCCTGTTGATCGGGAGGGTGTGGCGTACCGCCAAAAGCGGATGAAAGCGGACTTGAGTTGGGCGCTACGGTCGAAAGCAGGGGAGGGTGTGGCGTCTGCCAAAGCAGGACTCCACGGGATACTATTCATCTCCACCATCGACCTCCTCCGGCCTCCCACGGGCTACCGTCGACCTCCTCCGGCCTCCACGGGCTCCTGTTCATCCGGCCTCCACCGCCGCTACTCCACCGACTCTTGTTTAACCACCCCTCCACAGGCGCCCCTCCACCGTCTCTGTTCATCCAGCCCTCGACACCACGGGGTCTGTTCAACCACCCTCCACGGCCACCCTCCACCGTCTCTGTTCATCCAGCCCTCCACACCACGGGTTCCTGTTCATGCAGAGGCAACGCCACCGCTCATCGCTCATCCAACCCCCGCCAGCGCTCATCGTTTCATCCCAGAGGCATCGATCGGCTTGATTAGCAGAGCGGGCGAATCGCTCCATCGGGTTCGATTAACAGCCATCGATCGATCGCTCGGTTCGATAACGCGTAACTGCGGTCTGTCGCTTCCGGATTGATTAGAGCCCAACGCCTCGCCGGCTTGATTAGAGCCAACACCTCGCACCTGCAGCAGCGTCGTCACGAGAAAGCAGCGCATCGCTCCGCCCCGACCTCCCACCGTAAGCAACTCCTCGAAATTTGCCTTCCCCTCGCTTCTACCACGGTTTTTCCGTCATGGGCGGCCCAAAGAATGTCATGCAGCTGCGTCTCCGGCCCGCCCGGGGCGAAAAGCCCATTTTCATCATGATTTTTTGTCATAGAAGTAGGAGCCCACCACATCTATGATGATACCGGGTTTTGTCACAATTATCGTCATAGAAGTGTCATATGTATGACAGGAAAAAAATTCGTTCGGCCCAAAATGTCACGGATGTGTCTTTTTTTTATAGTGATATGGACGGTAGATAAGAGTATTTGTAATCTGAAAATATTAAAACAACAAGGTAACAAGCGATAAAAGTGAGTGTAAACGGTATTGCAATGGTAGGAAACAAGGTCTAGGGTTCATACTTTCACTAGTGCAAGTTCTCTCAACAATAATAACATAGATAGATCATATAACAATCCCTCAACATGCAACAAAGAGTCACTCCGAAGCCACTAATAGCGGAGAACAAACGTAGAGATTATGGTAGGGTGCAGAAACCACCTCAAAGTTATTCTTTCCAATCAATCCGGTGGGCTATTCCTATAAGTGTCACAAACAGCCCTAGAGTTCATACTAGAATAACATCTTAAGATACAAATCAACCAAAACCCTAATGTCACCTAGATACTCCATTGTCACCTCAAGTATCCGTGGGCATGATTATACGATATGCATCACACAATCTCAGATTTATCCAACCAACATAAAAGTACTTCAAAGAGTGCCCCAAAGTTTCTACCGGAGAATCACGGCGAAAACGTGTGCCAACCCCTATGCATAGGTTCATGGGCGGAACCCGCAAGTTGATCACCAAAACATACATCAAGTGAATCACGTGATATCCCATTGTCACCACAGATAAACACGGCAAGACATACATCAAGTGTTCTCATAAAAGACTCAATCCGATAAGATAACTCCAAAGGGGAAACTCAATTCATCACAAGAGAGTAGAGGGGGAGAAACATCATAAGATCCAACTACAATAGCAAAGCTCGGGATACATCAAGATCGTGCCATAGAGGGAACACGAGAGAGAACATGAGAGAGAGAGATCAAACACATAGCTACCGGTACATACCCTCAGCCCCGAGGGTGAACTACTCCCTCCTCGTCATGGAGAGCGTCGGGATGATGAAGATGGCCACCGGTGAGGGTTCCCCCCCTCCGGCAGGTCTTGAGCAGGGTCCCGATTGGTTTTGGTGGCTCTGGAGGTCTTGCGGCCGGAACTCCGATCTAATATCTATTACGGAAGTTTTAGGGTAAGTAGGTATATATGGGTGAAAGAATGCGATACGTGGACGAAGGGGGGGCCCACGAGGCGGTAGCGCCCCCACCCTCGTGAGCACCTCCCTTCTTTCTGACATGCACTCCAAGTCCATCGGGTGGCTTTCCTTCCAAAATAACTTCTCCGATTGATTTCGTTCGTTTTGACTCTGTCGATATTCCTTTTCCTCGAAACCTTTGAAATAGGCATAAAAGCAAATAAATCAGGCTGGGCCTCCGGTTAATAGGTTAGTCCCAAAAGTAATATAAAAGTGGATAATAAAGCCCAATATTGCCTAAAACAGTAGATAATATAGCATGGAGCAATCAAAGATTATAGATACGTTGGAGTCGTATCAATCGGCAAGGGTTCAAAGCCGGATTGCGAGCATATTACAAGGCCAAGGCCTAATGATGAGCGTGCAGGCTCGCAAGACAAAATAACATGTCCACCCTTAGGTGGGCTGGATCGGCTCCCTAGCCGCCACGTAGACCTGACGAAGTCGTTCTCGCGCTTGCTTCAAGATTTCAGAGTCCTTCTGCTTCGCCAACGGACTCCACTGCTGCAGGAGGATAGAACATTTGCATATAATGTTAGCCGGGTGCAACGGAAATGATCCTTCGATGGTAAATTTATTACGAGTGAGCCATAAGGACCATAACATCGCCCCTATACTAGCCCAAAGCACGCGTTTGTGTTGACCCTGGACCAAGTCGCAAACACTCTGTATTGATTCCTGGATGCCCCCCTTTTCTCTCTTTCTCTTATTTTTTAGAACGAAGGCTCAAGGGGAGCCCGACTTTGAATTAACAAAGCCATCAACCGGCCAGGATTACACAAGGCCACCAAGCAAGAGCGACCGAAAGATACAAGGGATCTGACTGAGCAGCTTACAACTCAACGCACACTACTGCACACAAAGGAAGAGACATGAAAGATCTGCAAGTAATGCCGAAGCCTGCTGCACATCGACACCAAGAGCAGGAAAACAGAGTAGCCTCGGGGATCAGCCAAAGGCCTGCAAGCACTGAGAGCAGCCGGATCGTGGGAATGGGACCCCGCAACCTGTCTTCCAACGCCGAAGAAGACTCCAATCTTCTCGCCTAGGCTCGAAGGCGCCGCACCATCGGGTCGTTGGGCGCTCACCCGAGAGCACGGACATGTGCCGGTCGTAACCCAGAACAGGCATAGCTCACGGTTCTCACCATGCCGTAGGCTCAGACCACTAGTTGTACTGCCACCCGCCCGGGCAACCGAGAACAGAAGGAAAGCCGCTGGGGGGATTGTTGAAGAAACCAGCTGCAAAGACCCAAGGGCGAAGCTTGGAGAAGCCTCTGCTTGGACATGCAGCCGACGGGCGCTCTCCTACCTCGGCGCCACTCACCCGGAGAACCAGACGACTCAAGGCGGCGCCTCCAAGGAGGGAACGACGCGCAGGGCGCCGCCACCGCCCAACCCGAGACGAGTTTTGGGTTTTCACCCGGGATCTGGGACGGGGATGGATAGGGAGTCCTCAGCGGTGCCTCGAATGAGAAAGGCAATGCGCACACGCGCCATCACCGCCGTGGTCGGAGAGCCTACCAAGGGTTTCCCCCGGACTCAGACTATGCCACCAGCACACCGCCGGCAAGGCTGGCGACCAAAGCTGCAGGCGACAGCCGGAGGAGGAGGTGGCGAGAGGAGGAGAAAACAACCCGACCTTCATATCTGAATCGGAAGAAATCCGCGCCACGACCACCCCCCGCCGGCTCCGTGCCGCCCGACCAGCCGAGGAGGCCGGCTGCCACATCCCGCGCACGCCGCCTGTCGCAGAGGCCTCGCCGACCGGGGCCGCCGACCCAGAATCTGTGGTCCTTCGCGAGGGGAACGAAGCGACGAGGGACCTCGCCGCCACCTTCATCGGCGGCCGTCGCGGCTTGCCTGGCGTCCCTCAGGTGGCGGCAAGGGGAGGAGATGCTGGAGGGGGTGGCGGCGCCAGGGGGAAACCCTAGTCGCCCTAGTCGCCCCCGGGTCGCCCGCGGGGGACGACACGGGAGCCGCGGGGGAGGGGGGGCGTTCCTCTCTTTCTCTTATTTTATGTGCACGTTAATGGGTCGGCCCATACTGTTGTGATTGTGGGCGATCGACACAATAGGTCTCGCACAGAGCGATCGTGAATCCTACTTGACGCCTTCATCACCAAATATAGTATATTCGGTACAGGGCACACCCCCTCACTCACCCCCCACCCCCACCCCCCATATGAGGGGGCGGCCATTTATGACTATAGCAGTAGTTTGGTTTCTTATGCCATTTTATTGGCATTTTTTGTGTTTTGTTTCCGTCCATTTTAGGACTATTTTTCGTTGGATTAATTTAATTTAATTCTTACTTTTTCCATTTCAGTTTTTCTGATTTTTTCAAATTTGTGGACTTCTTAAAATCTAAGAACTTTTAGCTTTGAACTTTATTTGATTTTCGAGATTTTTCTCTCTAATTCGTCAAGTTTTTTGAATTCTATGAATATTTTCAAAATTTCAGATTTTTATTTTATATTTTGTGAACTTTTCTCAAATTCCTGTTTGATTTCAAAAAATTTGTGAAATCTTTTCAGGTTTATATTTTTTAACTGTTATTAAAAAAATTAAAAGTCAATGGTCAATTGTCAAACAGTCAACTGGTCAACCAACCACCCAGCGAGATGCCATGAGTGAGCAAGATGCATGCGAAGCGATGTGTTAGCGAGAAGTGTTTTGCTCGGCCAACACGCTAAGTAGCGTGTTCCAGCGCCAACGCCATTAACCGGTGTTGAGAGCGCGTGAGCTATATCTTGCTTATAGCCAGAGTAGTTTATGCCTCACATGAAGCTCTTTCGTGCGTTGTACATTACTACGCCGGCCCGTTTACTCGCAGTCACTCCCTCGAGCTCCTTGTAGCTCTATTTGATGTGTTTTCCTCTGTTTTATTTTTTTTGCTTTTTGTTTCTTTTTGGAGTTTTTTTCATGGGGTTTCTTCATTTTATTCCGGGTTTTCTACATTTTTCATACATATTTATGCATTTTCTGTCTATGCAAGGAACATTTTTTCACATGTGTAATATTTTTTAAATACATGATTACATTTTATAAAACTTAATTTGGATGACTACTTTTTGTATACACATTGCAAAATTTTTGTATATATCACGACCATTTTTAATAAACGTTTAATAGTTTTTAAACATATGATTAACATTATTCATACACAATCAACATTTTTAGTATTTATGTTCAAATTTATTAATACACATTCTACACTTTTCGTATTGGTTTGCCACCTAAAAATTTGAACATAAAAATCAGGTACCTAAAACTTTTCTTGCATCTGCCACCTTCTTCTTTCCTTCCTTCCTTCCAACCCCACCGGAGAAGAAGAAACCTCGTCGGAGAAGCCATTGCCCCACCATCTATCTTAGGGGAAAGCCATTACCCCATTATATATCTTAGGGATGGGGTGTAGGAGATCGTCGGAGTTATCCCCAGTTGTAGCGGTTCTTATAGGGTTGATTAAAACTTTTCGAAAATATACGATCAACTTTTTTCATACGCATTTTTTTATACATGGGAAATGTTTTTTATACACATTTAACATTTTACAAATGTTAGATTAACATTTTTTGAATGTTCATGTAGAGTCTTTTTGTAATATTGGATCTAATAAGATCCTATATTATGGACGGAGGGAGTATATATTTAGAATATTTGGAGACCTCATGTACAGTGCCGCACTGGTACAAATATTTAGACCTCCCGTACTGGCCACGACCTGTACAGGATGTCTCCAAAACCAGCCCACAATTAACTGAAAAAAAATCAGCCCACGCAAATAAAAAAATCAGCCCACGGGCCCTAGACTTATTGGATGCATTTGTCTCACAAAAAAAAATACTATTCGATGCATCGTTCCCTTCACGCTGTGAGTTCTTGAGATTGCGGTTACTCCCACTCCCCCCATCAAAAATTCGCACGCTCTCCCCTCACGAGGCACGCAGAAATCAGATCAGATCGAATTTGCGCGCTCCCGACGATGCGGTTACCAAAGCGCGCGCTCACGTTCCGGCGAAGAGCCGCAACTCCTCAAACCTCACACGCGGCCGCTCAGACCGCAACAAATCCGCCCGTTCCCACATCAGTGCGTGCGCCACCGATGGAGAAGAACGCCACTGCCGCGCCAGAGACGGAAGAAGCCCTGCCCATGGACACGCCGCTGGCGGCGACGCGGCCGGCGATCCGTCGCTCGAACCCCGTGGTGGAGCGGAAGCTCGTCGAACTTGACGACTGCCTCGCCAAGGCGCTGAACTCCCGGCCGCGGCGCTATGACGTGGACGCCAGACTGTTCCCGGAGATCCAGGCCAGGATCGACTTCCTCCGCTCGCTCATCGCCGCCGAGCGGGACAGCCACAGCCACAGCGGCGGGCGGCCGGGGCACCTTGTCGAGGCCGAGGAGCGCTTCGGCGTCCTCGAGAGGGCGTTCCAGCAGTGGGCGCAGAGTGTCGTCGCCGCGGCAACCGAGGAAGAAGAAGCCGATCAGGCGGCATCCGAGTCCGAGTCCGGGTCGTCCGGCGGCTGCTCATGCAACGACTCCTGCTCCGGCTTCGAGTTCACGGGCCCGGAGGTGGCGCCCGACCCCAAGTGCAGCCCCGAGAGCGGCGACGCGGCGGAAGCACACAAGGAGGCGGCCGCGGCGATTGAGGTGGCGCCCACGACAGGTACTACCGCCCGGCGGCGCTGGTGGAGACGGCGCGCCGCTCTGTGCGGTGCTGCTGGCGTGGTGGCGGTGATCGCGCTCGCGGCCGGGTTGGCGTTAGAGTTTGCCGCGGTGGCGGGGCCGTCCGTCAACCTTGTTCCGACGTAGATTACGTGATGGGTCTTTGCTCTTTATCCATGTTCGTCCGCTGTTGTCAGTGTTGTGAAGTTAGTTAAGTTGCCATCTGTGTATCGATCTCCTTGCTTTATTCAGTAAGTACAAGTGTATAATTGTAAGTTTCTGAATAAATACTCGGTTTCACAGTCTCTCTAGAACCATCAAGTTAACCTCCTTTAATGAACTTTATTGTTTTTATAAATTTGCCTTTCTGTTATGCATTTCATGCTTCCAGTCTTTTTGTCAAAATTTCATTATATGACTGATTTGTCCTAAGTCGCACCAGCCTCAAATTGTGTAGTGCACTAGTCTCCATGTACAAAATCAGAAGGTCATCCATCCAGAATTAGGAAATATCAATTTACTTGATCAGAAGGAAGCAAAATAGAAGGTGTTGTTATTACGAACGTTCGCTCGCTGGCTCCACCAAGTTTGATGTTGCTTTCTCGTGCTCATCGCCATTCACATCACCGACTTTCTTCACGGAATTTTGTCCCCTCTCGCGTTTGACAACCGTAAGAAATCAAGAGATGTATGCCTGCATGGTCGCTTTTAGTGGGTATGTGGTGGGTCGAATTGGGATGAACTCGGAGTTGTGATGTCGATGTCGCCTTCATCTGACTACATATATAGAAATAGAAAGGCAAATAGTGTTGTCAACTTCCACACAGACTACACATAATCTTATGTAGTGCTTTTTGTGGTGGTAGTATATGAATCAACATGAAAATGGAGGGAGAGGGGGGAGGTAACTTGTGTCCTTTTTTTTAATATACGAAAAGACACAAGTGGCAAAACTTGATGTTTGCTCATGCCAGCTGAAAATGTTTTGCAATGGAACCGAAGATGTTAGCTAAAGATGTGTTGTCATGGCAACTTTAATGTATTTTTCACATGCCAACCGAAGATGCCTTGGCATGGCAACTTTTGATGTCAGCCATGTCAACTTAAGATATGTTGCCATGGCAACTGAAAATGTGTTGGCATGCCAAAAATATGTTTTGCCATGGCAACTTATGACGTTAATTAGCCATGTCAAGTCCTTTTTTGTCCATTCTACTATTTTCTGTTGTGAGATTTAGGTCGCAACTTTTTGTTTCTTTGTCATTTTTCTTGCCGACTTGACATCATGTGTGTTGGTAGTTTGTTGGTAACAAATTGGGCAACTCTAAGTATATGTATGAAACAGTTGCGGTGTCCGAACCATACTTCGTTTCATTTCACAAACAGGCTATACGATTATAATTTTAGACAAGTCACTATTATGCCAAACTCATGGCAAACTATTTTTTATATGAAGTTAGGGTTTTTCAGCGAGTAATTTATTTGTAGATATGTCGGTAATGCTCACGCACACCATGTTTTGTCACATGCAAATCAAGCATGATAGTTTCTTCTTAGTTTCACGGTTTAATACAAATAGGCATACTTTCTTTTACTAGTTTTTAATACATGGCAAACTGAGTTTGTTTCTATTGACTGGTTGCCGAAGATTTTAGGAAAACATGGTAATATGAGCAACCTCACGGACACATACAATATATGGTAACTTTATTTATGTATTGCACGATTGAATTGAGACAAAGTAAGTGATTGTTTTCTAGTTTTTTACCTTTGAGTTTTTCTTTTCAGTGAGGTACTCTGCGGTCAAGCCGTGGTTTAGTTGTAGTCCTATATCATTCCCATGCGAATGGTCAGACATAAACTTTGCGTGCATGCTTTACTTCGCGCTGCGGTAATTAAGGGGAACGGCCACGTGCTATGTGCATCCTTATTGGATGACTATACGTCACAGTGTTCTTTCGAGGGTGAACGGTGGCGGTCGCGTGTAGACCCTTGCGCTGTTGTGGGCACACATTACGCCGCGCCACGGCGATTAGGGGGAACAGTCACGCGTTATGCGCATCCTTTTTATTATTGGACATCTATATATCTATATAATACTCTTACCACATTACAAGTTATCCTCACATTCTTCCCACCGAAATCCACCTTAAAGAGGCACATCGAAGCTGCAAGAACCAAATCCATCATCCATGACGAAGCCTCTCCCCACGGCCATGGCCAACATCTTCATCTGTTTCCTTCTGCTATCATCGCTCATCGCTTCGCCTCTGGAGTCCGCAAGGATCGTCCCCGAGCACCGCGCCCACATCGCTGCAGGTACTAACTCTCTTCAGATCCAAATAATAAACAAAGTAAAGCGCCTACACTTTCTTGTCATGAGAAATTGACTCTGTTGTTTGAATCAGGTGAGGAGACTCCTGATCCCCATCTACCCGACGGTTTTGGGGAGATCAAGAGAGCGCAGCCCCGCCAATTCGCGCCGCCGGCGCCGCAAGCGAACGAGCAACGCTACCCCCCGATCTGGCATGGTGGATCCCCATCTGTCTAACTGTCTGTGCAAACCTGATGCAAAAAATAATAACATGAGAATTATGTGCTTCAGATGATGTGTCCTGTGTGATTCTCTTCTTTTATCTTCAGTAGCTTCCAGATGTGTTGAATTGGAGCATAGTTAGTTAGTCTGCATATCCTCTCTCGCCACCGTCTCCCTCCCCCAGACCCTTCCCCCACCCACTCCCCCACCATCATCGCCGTTGTCTTTTCCCCTCCGGGTGAGGCTCCTCCACATGGCGGTGCTCTCAGGCGGCAACGGTCCAGCGCGGCGCCGGGGTTACTTGGTGCCGGTGCCGGTGCGGGTGGTCGGTTGCACGGTGGCGCGGGAATGGCGGAACCCTCTCGGCCCAGATCTAGGCCCCTTTGGGCCCCATCTGAGCCGGTAGGGTCAGCGGCTTCTTTGTTGGCGGCGTAGCCCCTGGAGGTGGAGGTGGGGCATAGGGAGTCTGGGTGGTAGCGGCGCTGTTGCCAGCTTGCTGCGGCATGGCGGCAGCGGCTTTGCGGTCCCAATCTGGGCCCGGGAGGCCTGGTATGCCCTCGCTGCGTTTGTCGAACTACCGCGATAGGTGGAGGCGATGACCTCCGTCTTGACGGCGGTGAGGGTAGTTCCCTCCCGCGCATCCTTGGCGCTGCCGCCCCATTTCCTTGCGCTTCCATTTTCCGTCCTCTAGGCCTCGTGATTGTGACCACAGTGAGACAACGAGGGTGGCGGCAAAGCCGTGGTGGCGCATTCTGGTTGCTGGCAAGCTGGATGGAAGGCTTCGGAGCGGCTGGATAGTGGTGTTCTAGGGTTGGGAGAAATCCCTGTTGGCTCGTCTGACACCGACGCAGTGACGCCTGCGGGTGCCGCCATTCCTTCCGGAGGGCATCAGATGTTCCCATTCCCCTCTTCCCTCTGCGTGCCGGGGGAAACCCTAGGACATGTTTGGGCAACGACTTCGTCGTCGTCGCACTCCTTCTTGAAGGTGTTGGTATGCGGTGTTTCGAGTGCTAGGTGTGTGGTTGAACGACTCCGGATGGCGCAGCGGTGGTGGGTCATCCACGTTTCGTCGAGCTGCAGTTGTTGGCATTTGTTTCTCTTTTTTCTTTTTTCTTATTTTGGGCTCGATGTATTGTTGGCCTCAGCAGTTGTTTCGTGTGATTGTTATATTAATAGAGTATGGGGGCAAGGCTATTTCGAGAAGATATGTTGAATTGCTAGGAATATGCACTTCATACATATGTGATAGATAAGGTCGACCATGGATCTTGATGCTGTGTGTCATATAGAAAAGTACTACCTTCGGTTGAAATTAATTGTCGTTGAAATGGATGTATCTAGATGTATTTCTGTGCTAGATATATCTATTTGAGTGACAAATAATTCTGAAACTCCTACAAAATAGAATCGATATGACACAACCCTGCAACTGATGAACCATATATACATGAACTTGATGCATGCTCTTCCTATGTAAAATTGACAAGAACTGGATCCGTTTCCAGTCCCAGCGCCTGTGTTGCGGTACTTATTATGTGGCTAGACCTTTATGTGCTTCATCAAGTGTCCGATGAAGACAGATGACATGAACACTAACAGCACAAACATTACGGAGAAACCCTGTTGAGGTGATCCTGCTTCCCTAAGCAGTCCCTGAAATAAGGCCAAGATGAAATGGTCAGATATCTGACAGTAAATAAAATACATACCTACATAGGCAATCATTAGAAATCAGAACATTAGATATTTCAGTGGACAAAGGTGCCCCACAATTTAGACCCCACATGTTATTTGGCTTCCCATGGAACCTCATTAAAATATTAGGCACCGGCTATTGACCAATTGACTGGGTCAGTCGAATTGTTTCGAGCCTTTCGATGCAAATCCAACGGCTGGGGCGTCTTCTTCTATCTCTCAACGTTTTCATGTTCATCTTCTCCCCGGTCGAGCCGCCACCTACCACGGGCCTAACCGCCTCCCCCTCCTCCCTCCCGGCCGGCGGCGCTCCTGCGATGGCGTCGCCGCCCCACCCTCCCCGAAACGATCCCCACCGCCGGTCTTCTGCAACCCCTGACCATCCCTCTAGCCTTGCTCTGGCGAATTCACACGCCACCGCCCCCACCCTAAACTCTAAGATCGATACTGGGGTAGCCTGCCCAGCGAGCTTCTTCCTCCCCTCCGGCGAGTTTCTTGCCCATGCACCTATTTTTCCTTCAACCAAAATTGATTGACCCAAAATTCGAAAGTCAGGCGATCGACATGTAGCTATTGTGAAAATATTACCAGTTTGCTTTCCTTAATCATTATCTCTTTTTTGCGGGAGTTATCACCAAATGCCGGTGCTTACCATATCGATCAAAGGTGTAGTTTTGAAAGTCTTACTGGATTGTCACTACTGGAAAAAGTGAAGTCAGTGCTTCATCTTTATTTTTATCCCTAAAAAACTTATTGGTAGAGTTCAAAAAATATCTCTCAATAATTGGTTAAGTTTGGCACTTAACTTTCAATACCTAACATATGCGGTCACTGAACTCAGTCAGAATGGCATGGAGGTGATTTCATACGGTGTCCAATCAGCACAAAAATATATAAATTGTTACTACCTCTATCCTGGTTGTAAGTTGGGCACGCTTTTTAGGTCGTCAAGTTGACTAGCAAAACATGTTATTGGCGCAAAAAATATATCTTTAGATTCTCCATTGGATGAACTTTCTGAACATATATGTTATAAGGGCATGGTACACGTGTTTTCCTAGTCAAGTTGAAGATCTAAAGTTATCGTTTTGTGGATAACTAAAAAATCGGATATCATCGAGGCATTGCAAATCATATCCCTTCCAACATTAACATTTATTATCCTCATTTTTCATTTTGGAACCATGATGATATCCGATTGGTTTTGCATGAATACTACTATGGATTTTAGGAGAAGTAACATGATTCAAGAAAATTATGTTGGATGTTACACTAAGATTAGTACTATGTATTTGAAGTACCATAATTGAACACCATCTAAGAAGTAGAAAAAGGAATCTGAATGGGGTCTTACCATATTTGGCTGAAGTTTTTTCTGATTTTCTTCTCTTGTATATACTTTTTCTCCAACAAGCGTCGATACTAGAGAGGCACCCTAAACAAAAACATGCAATAGAAATAGGTCAATATAATACAATGGATATATTTTTTGGTTATCCACAAAATGATACTCCCTCCATTTCACAATGTAGTGCCTATAGATTTTTGTGGAAGTCAAATTTTGCCAACTTTGACCAAGTGTGTAGAGAAAACTGTCTACGTCTACAATACCAAACATGTACATTCTGAAAATATAACTCACGATGTACCCCATGATGTGCAAGTGGTATTCTAGATGTACCTACTTTTCTCTATAGATATGGTCAAAGTTTGTAACGTTTGACTTTTGCAAAAATCTATAGGCACTACATTATGAAACGGAGGAAGTACTGAGTACTAACTCAATGAACAGTATTTAATTAATTCGATCTATTCATCTACAAACGAGACCCTTCAGAAAAATGTGTTCAGAAATTTTTTTTTTCAGAACTGCATGATTTTGATATGTGTTCAGATATTTGTCAGTGTGCAGTGTGTTTTGACTGGGGAATGAATTACCTTGGTACATGAAGGTTTGGCTCCAGAATTATCCATGCATCTAGATGCCTGAGAAGCAAATGAACACATGGTCACAAGAAAAGGCATGATATTGTTCTTGATGCTGCACAAAAGAACAGTGATGCTATCACTTACCGCATCAAACGCTGAGGAAACTTTCGCCTCATAGCCCATCGTCACCTCTGACCGAGGGGACGCATCCTCCTCCTCTGCCTCCTCGGGCACCGGCGATGGGGGATTAGCAGCAATGTAAACCACCCGCAGCTTGAACTCCTCGATCAACCTACCCGGCGCCCTAGTGAACTGCACAAACCGTCGCATTACGCTGGAGAAAACGTACCGGATAAACAGGCATCCATCAGTCAGCAGGAGATCGAAGCACAATGAACCTACCAGTTCAGGGACGAGATCTCTCATGGTCGCCCCGTCCCGCGCCACGGCGCTCTGCACGAGGAATTTGTCCTTGCAATGGTGATCCAACTGCATCTCCCTGGGAGCCTGCATCGTAACTAAACCGACCCCATGCCCAGCGCTTCAGCAACGATGACACAGTGGGCATCAGAGTCAGACAAACCGATGAATCACCTGTGACGCTGCAGGAGCTCCGGGGCAGCAGAATGCCGCAGGTGTGGCGCACCGAGTACTTCCTCGGGTTCGTCGTCTTCACCTGCGGATTGGAATTTGCAACCATGGCAATCCGTCACCCTCCTACCCGACGGCACCGCGGACAGAGACAGGGTAGCAGCAGAGCGCGAGGACAAAAGAGGAGGGTGTTCAGTCATTCACCTTGAACGCCACGTACTTGTCGGTCTTGTTGATGAGCTGCATGCAGCACGATCGCTGCCTCTTGACCTCGTCTTCTCGATCGGGCCCCAGAGAACAAGCAAGAAGAAGAAAATCAGTCGGCGCCGCTGAATTAGGCAGGGGTAGGAGTGGTTCTTGAGGGGCGCTTACAGGGGATCTTGAGCTCGGACGGGCACACCCGAAGCAGAGTGCTGCTCATGGCTCCGATCAGAGAGCTCTGCGAGAACCACGAACAGCGAAGAGATTCGATCGTTGCCCCTAGAAGTGCTCCTGCTTCTCAAGAACCAATGCAGTGAACTGGACGGCGTGAGAGGTGGTTGGGTCGGCGGCGGTTCCTGCCTCCGGAAGCAAAGTGCGGGAATAAATCGCAATGATGGCGGTGATGATCTGGAGCACAGGGGAGCAGCTCGGGAAGCAGAGGAATATGATATCCACAAGAATAGTGGTGGGTTTGGCCTCGTCTTTAGCCGCTCTTGCGTCCTGGGTGGTGGATTGGGTTGCACTTGCAGCGCAGACTGCAGAGGCGGAGCCGCCGGCGCCGGGGGATATATCTAGTGATTAGTGCTGCTGGTTGGGCCTTGGTAACTAGCTAATGGATTGGGTTGTCTGCTGCAAGATGGAGTGGGTGACTAGGCTTCTCATCTTGATTAAAGGCCGCCAGGGGGTGGGTCAGGGCCAGGTAGCAGTGGTTGCCAAATCAATTATCGTATCGGTGAGATATCAGCTTCAGCGCTACGACCAACTCGAATATTTTCAGGATGCAGTTAGACCGGGATTGGACTGGGTTTACCCAAAACTGGACGAGAGTACCAGGCTGACTGCGATGGAGTTTCACACTCGCGCTTTATGGCACACCCGTAACATTTTTTCTTTCTTTTCTATAATAATAACACAGCCATAACATTCACCGCACGTCTGCTACTTTGCTTCTTTAGCTTTCAGGCTTTGCATAGTCACTGTCCAGTGTCCACCAATCCAGATGTAATATATAAGTAGTACTTTTAAGACCCAATCCACAACGCTTCATCACCCAGTTTCTGTACCGTGGGCCATCGCTGAAAATATTCGTCATTAGGTTGTGCAAATAAAGTTGCAGCTGTGCCAGATACTGCTCACCTTTCGTGTTGTATTAGAACACTAGTCATGTGCCTGAAAGCTTTCACATTCCATACCCCAGGCATCAGCAGTAATGCGGAGAAACTTTGCACCAGAAGGCAGCTCCCCACGACGATTAAATTGGAGAAAAACTCAGTCCATGGAAGTGTCCCTTCAGCCTCAACTCGTTTTTCTTTGGAAAACGCTTCGGGTCGGCGCGCCGGCTGAACTTTGCGCCGGTCGCTTGGCTCGAGCAGTGCAAAGCACTAGGACCCACACACCGCTTGACGCTACCTTATCTAATCACGGTGCACTCTCCTCCACCCATTTTCTTCTGCCCCCAAACACTTCCGTGCTCCTTCTTTTCTTTTGCTACACAGTCGCCGACGCGGCACGCAGCTCTGTTTTCCATCGCCGGTGAACCAGCCGCGGCGGCGCCTGATGTTTGAGTACTGCGAGCTGCGCAGCGCGGCCGTGCAACCCTACTTCCTCAGCGCTGGGGTTAGTGCTGCCACAACCAGCGATGAGGCGGATGAGCTTTTGGCGCTGCAATCAGATGTGCCCTTCGACGACGGAGTTGTATCTATGCACGCCGGAGCTGCCACCGGCGTTTTTGGGAGCTGCAAGGTTGGTTTTTTTTCTTTGCGATGCGAGTTTTTTGCTGGAAGCGTAGATTTTTATTGCTGGAACCGCGTAAATTTTTGCTTCGAACATTTACCAGAGTTTCTAGTTAATCGCGTCGTTTTTGCTGGAACTGGTTTTTGGTTTTGCTTCATCTGACCAACAGCGTTTTGGGGAGCTACAAGGTTGTTTTGTTTGCTGACACGAATTTTGCTACAACCTGAGTTTTTTTTGCTGGAACCTGAGTAAATATTTGCTTCAAATGTTTTATCGGAGTTCTAGTTGCTCGTGTCATTTTTGCTAGAACTGTAGTTTGTTTTTGCTGGAACTAAGTTTTTGTTTTGCTTCATCTGACCAAGGGAAGTGGATCCTCTAACATGACCAACAACGTTCTTGGAAGCTACATGGTTCTGTTGTTGCTGAACATGTTTTTAGCTTGAACCTGAGCTATTTTTGTCTAGGTTCAGAGTGAATTTCTGCTTCAAACCTTTTACTGGAGTTCGTAGTTGCTAAGATTGTTTTGCTGGAAATGGATGTTTTTTTGCTGGAACCAGTTTTTAATTTTGCTTCAAGTGACCACTGAAGTCTGTTTTTTAGTTGAGATGGACTCTTTGCTGGAACGGTGCAGGTCAACAACGACGAGCCAGGCCGGCGGCACCGTGCTATCATGGATGGGCGGCGACCTCACGCGCGGCCTGGTGGACCACGGCGGACCACGACGACCATCTCTTTTCGCTGGAGGACGCAACACACCGAAGGACGCGACCTGGGCGGAGAATAGAACAAGCGTTGACCAGATCTGACGGTTAGGGGGCGATTAATTCGACGGCTAGCGTGTGACCGGCCGAAAAAATTGGGCCGGCGCACCGGCGCCTAACACTGGCCTTTTTCTTTTGAGAATCTTCAGCCTCAACTCGTTTTTTTTAGAATCTTCAGCCTCAACTCGTTTTTTTAGAGTCTCTAGATGCTAAATGGGCTTACGTGCTTTCATCGCATGGTATGGGCCGGTTAACGTGCGCACACCCCATCCCACCTGGGCTCGACCCGTTTTATCTTCTTTCTCGACTAAACATGCTTCGTACCTTAAATGGGCCCTGATTGTTTTTCGGAACAGACCCAACCGGTTTTCTCAATTTGCCTTAAAAGAACCCGGTTTTATAAAGCTTCTAGAAGCTTCCAGCTGGTTATGGGAAGCTTCTCACCAGTTTGTCCTTATTCTTTTTCTTGTTTTCTGGACGGTTTTTAATCTTTTAATCTTTTTCTTTTATTTCCTATTTTATTTTTTCTAAATGTGTAAACTTTTCCGAAATTCATCAAATCCATGAAAGTTTTCTCAAATTCCTAACAAATATCAATTTTTCTGAATGTTTTTTCTTTAATCTTGAACTTTTTCGCATTCCTGTGAAAATTTTCCCTTCAAATAATTCAACTTTTTTCAAATCTGAGAATCAATTTCCCATATTTGTGAACTTTTTCCCCTCTAAATCATAAACTTCTTCCAAATTCATGAATTGGATCTTTCAATGCATGAACTTTTCATGAAATTCATGAATTTTTTTTGAACTTGTGAATTTTTTTCTCAAATACACAAATTTTTTTGAATCCCATGAAATTTTACATGTTCATGAAGTTTTTCCAAATCCACAAACTTTTTTTAAACACGTGAACTAGTTTCGGGTTCATGAACCTTTTCAAATTAACGGACATTTTTTTATTTATTTGCTAACTTTCTAGTGATTTTTTTTAAAATTGATGAACTTTTTCAAATTCATAAACTTTTCATTAGTTTTTGTGTCTTTATTTCAAATCCATAAACTTTTTAAAAATCCATGAATTTTTTTCAAAATTGATGAACTTTTTTCAGACCTGTGAAATATTGTTTCAAAATAGATGAACTTTTTTCAACTCCACAAACCTTTTCTTCAAAATCCGTGATTTTTTTTCAAATTCATGAATTTGTTTTCAACATCGATGAACTTTTTTCAAACCGTGAACTTTTTTGAATTCTCTTACTTTTTTAAAACATCATGAACTTATTTCAAAAATCATGAACATTTTCAAAATTAGTGAATTTTTTATTACTGTGACATTTTGGAATTCATGAAGTTTTTCAGTTTTTTGTTTTTTTATTCCAATTCCTTTAGCATTTGCAATCAATGAAATCTTTTTATCTTTGTATTTTTTTACAAAATTTTAGATTATTTTTACAAACGTCAAATTGTGAGCGGTTGATTGGTTAACTGTTTACTTGAGCGGTGAATGGTTGATAGGTCAACCATTGACCATGCGAAGATAGCGAACCAAGGAAGACCGGTGGCCCTTTAGTTTGAAGGAGTGTGTTGTTTTTTTCCAAAAGAAACAGGAAAAAAGTTGCGACCAAGTGCATAGCAGCGAGGCAAAGCGATCATCATGAGCTCTAAACTAGGCCGATTAGAAGGTCTCACCTGCGCCGTCCCTGTGCAGGCGACTCGAGAGGAGCAACCAACCCTAACTGCTGGATTTGCTACTCATCCCTTCCTCCCCTACATCACCGTCGGAGGACGTCGTCGGGCTAAGCTAGGATGCCGAAGGCGTTGGTAGAGGCTCACCTTCCTCTCTCCTGGCATCTTAAGTGGCACGGGGCACCAGGCATGCGACCCCAATCTAGGCCACGACAGTGGTAGAGGATTACCTCCTCTTTCCTTGTGGCCGAGCGGGGCACCCACGCGTTAGGCTATCTGCTAGGAGGTGGACCATGGAAGAGAGTTGTTTGCCTTCCATGCGAGCAGCGGACGTTCGGCGGTGCCACGGTCCATGGCTTGGTGGTGGTGATTCAAATCCGGACAGCCGGGTGAGGGTGACTGCAAACTGTGTTGGAGCGACCTCCTACGGCTCCATGAAGGTCATGGGCATCGAAAGATCTTCACGGAGTGTTCACCTCTCCAGTTCGGGTGGTGACTTAGGAGGTGAGATGCAAATTATGGGCGACGGTTTGACACAAATGGATGGTTGTGCGGCGACGGAGGCCGCATCGCAGGTAGCCATTGGGATTGCGAAAAAAATGGTAGCGACAACACTTGAATAACATCGATAATGGTGCTACTCGAACACCCGACCTTGACCATCGGGGTGAAAGGCATGGTATGACTCGAGCTCGTTATAACTGGCAATGGCTAAGATTTTTTATGTCGTTATCTTGTTGAAGGCGTTGCTCGAGATATGCTCCGATTGATTCTTCGGGGTGATAACCTAGACCCTATCCTTGGTGGTTGAATCTAGTGACGGTGGCACTTGATTATCGCTTCCTTCCTCAAGGCACTGGTGTTGAGGAATCTCATTGTCCGTGTGGTGCTGTGAGATGGTTGGTGCGGATATGGTCATTCTTTGCGGTTGCCGATCCACGATTCTCGAGTTGCTTTTGTGTGAAGTTTACTCTAGGTTAAAAAAAATCTATACGCATCTAGAATTTCCTCTTCCCTAGCGGCGGCTAGGGTTTACAACTCCGCTCCAAGCACCACCAGCGAGCCCGTGGTTTCGCCTCCCCTCTGTTAGCCACTCCGGCGTCCGGTGGTGGGGAGGAGAATCACAGTGCCTCTACTATGGCTAATAGTTTAGGTTATGATTTTTAGTCCTTGTAGGGCAGTATTCGGGTGGATGGCGGCACTTCTTCGTTGAGTTGATCTTCAAGGCTCTGATCTTCCTCCTGTTCGTCCATCTAGACGAAATCGACAAAGCTCCGACATAAATTCTGTTGGGGAACGTAGTATTTCAAAAAAATTCCTACGATCACGCAAGATCTATCTAGGAGAAGCATAGCAACGAGCGGGGAGAGTGTGTCCACGTACCCTCGTAGACCGAAAGCGGAAGCGTTAAATGTAACGTTGATGTAGTCGAGCGTCTTCGCGATCCAACCGATCAAGTACCGACGCATACGACACCTCCGCGATCTGCACACATACAGCCTCGGTGGCGTCCCTCGAACTCTAGATCCGGTGAGGCCGAGGGAGAGTTTTGTCAAGACGATGGGCGTGGTGACGGTGATGATGAAGTTACCGACGTAGGGCTTCGCCTAAGCACTACGACAATATGACCGAGGTGGAAATCTGTGGAGGGGGGCACCGCACACGGCTAAGAAATCAACTTGTGTGTCTATGGGGTTCCCCCTCCCCCGTATATAAAGGAGTGGAGGAGGGGGCTGGCCGGCCTCATGGGGCGCGCCCCAAGGGGGGAATCCTACTCCTCCTAGGAGTAGGTTCCTCCCTTTCCAAGTCCAACTAGGAGGGAAAGGAAGGGGAAGAGGGAGAGCAGGAAAGGGGGGTCGGCCCCCTCCCCAATTCAGATTGGGCTTGGGGGCGGGGGCGCGCGCCTCCACCTAGCCTCCTCCTCCTCTCTTCCACTAAAGCCCATGAAGGCCCATTAACCCCCCGGGTGGTTCTGGTAACTCCCGGTACTCCGGAAAATGCCCGAACCTATCCGAGACCTTTCCGGTGTCTAAACATAACCTTCCAATATATCAATCTTCATGTCTCTACCATTTCGAGACTCCTCGTCATGTCCGTGATCACATCCGGACTCGAACTACCTTCGGTACATCAAATCACATAAACTCATAATACTTATCATCATCGAACGTTAAGCGTGCGGACCCTACGGGTTCGAGAACTATGTAGACATCACCGAGGCTCATCTCCGGTCAATAACCAATAGCGGAACCTGGATGCTCATATTGGCTCACACATATTCTACGAAGATCTTTATCGGTCAAATCGCATAACAATATACGTTGTTCCCTTTGTCATCGGTATGTTACTTGCCCAAGATTCAATCGTCGGTATCCTCATACCTAGTTCAATATCGTTACCGGCAAGTCTCTTTACTCGTTCCGTAATGCATCATCCCGCAACTAAGCCATTAGTCACATTGCTTGCAAGGCTTATAGTGATGTGCATTACCGAGAGGGCCCAGAGATACCTCTCCAACAATCGGAGTGACAAATCCTAATCTCGATCTATGCCAACTCAACAAACACCATCGGAGACACCTGTAGAGCATCTTTATAATCACCTAGTTACGTTGTGACGTTCGATAGCACACTAAGTGTTCCTCCGGTATTCGGGAGTTGCATAATCTCAGCCATAGGAACATGTATAAGTCATGAAGAAAGCAATAGCAGTGAACTAAACGATCATAGTGCTAAGCTAACAGATGGTTCATGTCAATCACATCATTCTCTAATGATGTGATGCCGTTCATCAAATGAGAACTCATGTCTATGGCTAGGAAACTTAACCATCTTTGATTAACGATCTAGTCAAGTAGAGGCATACTAGTGACACTCTATTTGTCTATGTATTCACACAGGTACTAAGTTTTCGGTTAATACAATTCTAGCATGAATAATAAACATTTATCATGATATAAGGAAATATAAATAACAACTTTCTTATTGCCTCTAGGGCATATTTCCTTTAGCCTCCCACTTGCACTAGAGTCAATAATCTAGATTACATAGTAATGATTCTAACACCCATGGAGTCTTGGTGCTGATCATGTTTTGCTTGTGAGAGAGGCTTAGTCAATGGGCTGCAACATTCAAATCCTTATGTATCTTGCAAATCTCTATGTATCCCTCCTTGACTTGATCGCGGATGGAATTGAAGCGTCTCTTGATGTGCTTGGTTCTCTTGTGAAATTTGGATTCCTTTGCCAAGACAATTGCATGAGTATTGTCACAAAATATTTTAATTGGACCCTATGTGCTAGGTATGACACCTAGATAGGATATGAACTCCTTCATCCAGACTCCTTCATTTGCTGCTTCTGAAGCAGCTATGTACTCCGCTTCACACGTAGATCCCGCAACGACGCTTTGCTTAGAACTGCACCAACCGGCTCCACCGTTTAATATAAACACGTATCCGGTTTGCGACTTAGAGTTTTCCGGATCAGTGTCAAAGCTTGCATCAACGTAACCATTTACGACGAGCTCTTTGTCACCTCCATAAATGAGAAACATATCCTTAGTCCTTTTCAGGTATTTCAGGATGTTCTTGACTGCTGTCCAGTGATTCACTCCTGGATCACTTTGGTACCTCCCTGCTAAACTAATAGCAAGGCACACATCAGGTCTGGTACACAACATTGCATACATGATAGAACCTATGGCTGAAGCATAGGGAATGACTTTCATTTTCTCTCTATCTTCTGCAGTGGTCGGGCATTGAGTCTGACTCAACTTCACACCTTGTAACACAAGCAAGAACCCTTTCTTTGCTTGATGCATTTTGAACTTCTTCAAAACTTTATCAAGGTATGTGTTTTGTAAAAGTCCAATTAAGCGTCTTGATCTATCTCTATAGATCTTGATGCCCAATATATAAGCAGCTTCACCGAGGTCTTTCATTGAAAAACTCTTATTCAAGTATCCTTTTATGCTATCCAGAAATTCTATATCATTTCCAATCAATAATATGTCATCCACATATAATATTAGAAATGCTACAGAGCTCCCACTCACTTTCTTGTAAATACATCTTTCTCCAAAAGTCTGTATAAAACCATATGCTTTGATCACACTATCAAAATGTTTATTCCAACTCCGAGATGCTTGCACCAGTCTATAAATGGATCGTTGGAGCTTGCACACTTTGTTAGCATCCTTTGGATCGACAAAACCTTCGAGTTGCATCATATACAATTCTTCTTCCAGAAATCCATTCAGGAATGCAGTTTTTGTTGGGAACCGCAGTAATTTCAAAATTTTCCTATGCACACGCAAGATTTATCTGAAGGAAGTATGCCCTAGAGGCAATAATAGAGTTATTATTTATTTCCTTATATCATGATAAATGTTTATTATTCATGCTATAATTGTATTAACCGGAAACATAATACATGTGTGGATACATAGACAAACATTATGTCACTAGTATGCCTCTACTTGACTAGCTCTAATCAAAGATGGTTGAATTTCCTAGCCATAGACATGAGTTGTCATTTGATTAACGGGATCACATCATTAGGAGAATGATGTGATTGACTTGACCCATTCTATTAGCTTAGCACTTGATCGTTTAGTTTACTGTTATTGCTTTCTTCATGACTTATACATGTTCCTATAACTATGAGATTATGCAACTCCCGATTACCGTAGGAACACTTTGTGTGATACCAAACGTCACAATGTAACTGGGTGATTATAAAGGTGCTCTACAGGTGTCTCCGATGGTACTTGTTGAGTTGGCATAGATCGAGATTAGGATTTGTCACTCCGATTGTCAGAGAGGTATCTCCGGGCCCTCTCGGTAATGCACATAACTATAAGCCTTGCAAACAATGTGACTAATGAGTTAGTTGCGGGATGATGCATTACTGAGCGACTAAAGAGACTTGCTTAGCGAGATTGAGCTAGGTATTGAGATACCGACGATCGAATCTCTCGGGCAAGTAACATATCGATGACAAAGGGAACAACGTATGTTGTTATGCGGTTTGACCGATAAAGATCTTCATAGAATATGTAGGAACCAATATGAGCATCCAGGTTCCGCTATTGGTTATTGATCAGAGACATGTCTCGGTCATGTCTACATAGTTCTCGAACCCGTAGGGTCCGCACGCTTAAAGTTCTGTGACGATCGGTATTATGAGTTTATATGTTTTGATGTATCGAAGGTAGTTTGGAGTCCTGGATATGATCACGGACATGACGAGGAGTCTCAAAATGGTCGAGACATAAAGATTGGTATATTGGAAGCCTACATTTGGACATTGGAAGAGTTCCGGGTGAAATCAGGATTTACTGGAGTAACGGAGGGTTACCGGAACCCCCCGAGGGATGTAATGGGCCTATTGGGCCTTAGTGGGGGAAGAGAGAGGGCCGCCAGGATGTCAGGACCTCGATTCTAGGTCACACCGATCTAGCCTGTAACACCTCATATCACTTTGCGGCCTCACGCACGGTATTCCTACGGGTGTCGCCTTACCATGGCCCGGGACCGTTTGCGCCTTTTGGCTCACGTATATGATAGTGTCGCTAGCATCCATATGACATAGAACCCGGGCCGACATGACTAGTCGTGAACCCAAAGTGGCACTAACTTACGGGGACAGGCATACATGAATCAACATCGAGCATGTCGGTCGGCGTCTGAATCCGGGCTGTAACCTTTGGGCTAACAGGACTCGGGACCACGGGATGTAGCTGGCTAGGCAGGACTCGGATGTCACCGCGTGACATTTCCCGAAGGGACGGAACCACGAGGCGAAGTGAATCACATGCCGACCAGTCAAGTGTTCCGAGCAAGAGGTCTTTGGTTAGCAGGACCCCGGTGAACCGGGTCAGAAGGACTACTATGGCTCATGGAAGCACAAGACTACATTTCCCCATAAGAGAGGCTACCAAGGATAAACAACTAGGTTGTCGGATCCCACACATACCAAGCATTTCAATCATACACACAATATGCTCGATATGTGTAAATACAACATGGCATCACAGCATAACTCTACGACTCAAGTATTTATTCATTAGGCTCCAAGGAGTGAGATATTACAAACATGGGTCTCATGACCCAACATACAGAGCATACAAGCAACAAGCACATGTGAAGCTTAACATGTCTGAGTACAGACATCTACAAATGAAAAAGGCTGAGAAGCTTGACTATCTACCAGATCTTGCCGAGGGCACAAGATCGTAGCTGAGGTACAAGCTAAACGTCGAAGTCCACACGAAATTACTAGCGAGACTGAAGTCTCTCTGCAAAACATAAATTAAGCAAACGTGAGTACAAATGTACCCAACAAGACTTACATCAGAACTAACTACATATGCATCGGTATGAACAAAAGGGGGTGGTGGAGTTTAACTGCAGCAAGCCAGCTTTGACTCGGTGGCGATCCTAAACTACATTTAACGCAAGTAACTCTTTTGAGGTGGCGCTTACACGAGTCCACATATTCACCATATCAATACACCACTATGGATCCGCTCCCGTCTTCCTACGAGAACGCCATCCATAGCACTCACGCTTATCTTGCGCATTTTAGAGTATCCACTTTCACTTGTCTATGAACTGCACAGGCAACCCGTAAGTCCTTTACCGCGGACACGACTATTCGAATAGATCATATTAACCCTGCAGGGGTGTACTTCTTCACACACGCTCTCGCCACTTACCGCCATGTACACCTCGTGTATCTCGGCAACCTTCAAGCGGAAGCCTGGCGAGGGAGTCGGCCACGACCTGACTAACCACACAAGTCTCTAGTCAGGTTTATCGCCTATTCGGGTCCATCCGCAAGGAGATCCGGCCGGGGTGTCGCTCACGGCCCCAAACGATGTGAGCAGGGTTCCCAAGCCCACCTTGACGGGTGGTTCTACGCTTGGTACACCGTGCCACGGTGCCTAGTCTATCCCAAGCCCACCTATACCGGGTGCCACTTGGTAGACAACTAACACTACCTACAAACACCAGAAACTAGTTGCAACTCCTGGACAGAGATCAGGTTGATTAATAAGTCGAGAGGGGCACTTAAGCATTCCAATGCGTGGTAGTAACTGTTCATGGATCACAAACACGTAACCCAGTTCACGAGGGACGGTTTCAATGAGACAACCCACCATGTACTCCTACATGGCCTCTCACCGCTACCTTTACCAAATCATGTTCACACACTTAGCTCACACACAGTAGGACATGTTCACATACCTCCAATTCATCCCCGATGAATCAGACCTGACTCAACTCTTAGCAGTAGCAGGCATGACAAACAAGCATGAATTAGTAGGCACATCAGGGCTCAAACAACTCCTACACATGCTAGTGGGTTTCATCTATTCTTTGTGGCAATGACAGGTCATGCAGAGGAAAGAGGTTCAACTACCGCAGCATGTAACAGTTGAATCATTGTTGTCCTAATGCAGTAAAAGAGAGCAGGAGTGAGAGAGTGGGATTGTATCGGAATGAACAAGGGGGTTTTGCTTGCCTGGCACTTCTGAAGATAATATAGCTCTTCATCGGTGTCATCGAACTCATCGTCGGAACCTCGTCTACTGAGAGGGGACAAATACCGGCAAACAAGGAAGAACACAATCAATGCAATGCAACAATATGACGCATGATCATGAAATGGAAATATGCTGTGTTTTGAGCTAATGCAACTAGCAACATGTTAAATGGAGTTGGTTTGAACCCTAGGTTCAAATTCAAACTTCATATGTGAAATTCAAATGCCATTTAATTTATTTGACCTGATAAGCAGGTATAAGTTGTTTAAACATCATGAAAATGGTACAGATGGAAAGATTGGGTTTTTCTGATCATTTTTCATATATAATTTATTTCATTTGGAGTTACGGTTGAATTTATATGATTTTTAGAAGTTTATACTATTTTTTGGAATTTCTTGAATATTTAGAAAATAAACTAAATTCCAGAAAAGGAATATTGCGTCAGCATGGCGTCATGCTGACCTCAGCAGAGTCAACAGGCTGCCCCGGGTCATACCTGACGATTAGTCCACTGATCGATGACTCCAGCGTTGTTTGAGTCACTGACAGGTGGGGTCGGGTCAACAGGTGACGTGGCCAAGTCAAACTGACATGTGGAACCAGCGGGGTTAATTTAATCTAAACAAAAACTAAACCAGGGTTAGTTAGGCAGTGGGGCCCATATGTCAGTGGGTGTTGGTTCAATTAGTGGCGCCATTAGCTGCTAATGACGCTGCCACGTCAGACATGCCGGAGGTTAGCCGCCTGTCAGGACCCCGATTCCAAGTCACATCGATCTAGCCGGTAACACCTCATATCACTTTGCGGCCTCATGCACGGTATTCCCACGGGTGTCGCCTTACCATGGCCCGGGACCATTTGCGCCTTTTGGCTCACGTATATGATAGTGTCGCTAGCATCCATATGACAGAGAACCCGGTCCGACATGGCTAGTCGTGAACCCAAAGCGGCACTAACCCATGGGGACACGCAGTAGCAGGCATGACAAACCTGACTCAACTCTAAGCAGTAGCAGGCATGACAAACAAGCATGGATGAGTAGGCACAACAGGGCTCAAACAACTCCTACTCATGCTAGTGGGTTTCATCTAATTACTATGGAATGACAGGTCATGCGAGAGGATAAAGGGGTTCAGCTACCGCAGCAAGTAACACATGAGTCGTTGTTGTCCTAATGAAGTAAAATAGAGCAGGAGCGAGAGAGTGGGATTGTATTGAAATGAACAAGGGGGTTTTGCTTGCCTGGCACTTCTGAAGATAATATAGTTCTTCATCGGTGTCATCGAACAATCGTCGGAACGTCGTCTACTGAGAGGGGACAAACACCGGCAACAAGGAAGAACACAATCAATGCAATGCGACAATATGATGCATGAATGTGACATGGCAATATGATGTGATTTGAGCTAGTGCAACTAGCAAGAAAGTTAAATGAAGTTGGTTTGAACCCTAGGTTCAAATTCAAACTCCACATGTGAAATTCAAATGCCATTTATATGATTTGTGCTAAACAGCAGCTATAAGTTGTTCTAACATGCACGAAAATGGTACAGATGGATAGATTGGATTTTTCTGATCATTTTTCGTATATAAATTATTTCATTTGGAGTTACGGTTGATTTTATATGATTTTTAGAAGGTTATAACATTTTCTGGAATTTTCTGTATAAGAATAAATCCAGTAAATGATTTATTGCATCAGCATCGCGTCATGGTGATGTCAGCAGTCAACAGACCGGGTCCAGGTCAAACCCGAGGTGGGCCCCACATGTCGATGTCCTAGTTAATTAACGAGGTCGTTAGTGCTAATTTTGTCCTAACTAAAAAGTGTCGGTGAGACATGGGCCCACATGTAAGTGACCAGAGGGTCATTAGATTAGTGCCTAATGGCGTTCTCGCTGAGTTAGGTCCGCCCGAGGTGGCGCGGCAGCGCTTCGGAAAACCGCTGTGTCTGCACCGTTTGAGGCGGGGTTTGCTCCTCGTGTTCTCGGGAGCGAAAGCGTCGACCAGTGGTGGTGGCCGGAGCTGCGGTGGCTAGGACCAACGGCGGCAACCAAAACGACGGCGGCCGGAGTTTCGGCGTCCGTGCAACTACGACCTAAAGGACGCGGAGAGGCCGGGGAAGAGGGGAAGAGGGGAAGTCGAAGCAGGCGCTCACAGGGAGGCGGCAGGGCAGCTCAGGGGCTCGGGGACGCTCCAGTTGCTGCGGATCGACGGCGATGGTCGGCGTTGCCGAAGCTTGAAGACAAGGAAGATGCCGGTGATGCAGGGCGTCCGGCGATGCTTGGCTTGGTGAGGAGGTCGAGGACGGAGTGACGGAGCTCGTGGTCGGCTCAGAAGGTCGAGGGGGAGGCAGTGGCTGCGGTGGTACTCACCGGCGGCGACAGCTACGCTCGGTGGTGAGAGGGAGAGAAAGCAGAGGAGGGGAGAGGCACGGGAGAGTGAGAGAGAGGTCGGGGGCTGCGTGGCGTCATCCAGATGCGTCGGGAGGGGGGGGGGGGCAGGCAGGCAGGCAGGAGCTGGCCTCCTCAAGGCGTGGCACGCAATGCCTCCTATTGGCAGGAGGAAGACGACAGGAGGCGCCAGGTGGGCTAGGCCAGCGAACTGGGCCGGCTACAGTGTAGGTGGCAGTAGTCATTCTCTCTCTCTCTTTTATTTGTTTCACTTTTCTATTTTTACGTAATCTTTAGGGCTTTTCTAAAATACCTAGACCCTTTCAAAATTCACTAAACTGCACATGTCCACTGTATAGAATATATCCAACATGGAACATTTCAGTTTAGGAATATTTGGAAATTTAAAATATTTTATAGAATTTAAATGTCCAAATTCAAATACTTATGATTTAATTCAGTGACCTTAGGATGACCTAGAAAATTGTGCACCATTTTTGTCAGAGGTTTAAGACCAATTCAAAAATGATGAACTTTTGTGAAGGGCATTTTGGGTTCATTGAATATGATTTTAGGTTGAACCTATTTGAATTTCATTTGGTGCTAGGGTTTGACAATCCCCAATTCAGGTTTAAATGAAATTTAAACATGATGCAGCAACCAAGCTAGTCCAAGTGCATAGCAAGGCTAGGGACGTGACAACTCACCCCCACTAAACAAGAATCTCGTCTCGAGATTCAAGCGTAAGGTAAGATGATGAGGGAACGCAAACTAACACAATCTTCATGATCCAATTGCTCTTCATGAGAACATTGATTCGATCACCATCTTTGTCCCGTCGTCTTGGTCGGAGAACTCCAACTAGCATGACAACAAGAGGAAAGGGAAAACCCTAGAAGGATAGATCTCCTCGAAGAACGAACAACTCAGGATCAACTCACGGGATGAGACATTGACACATCTCTTGAGGTGAGACACGAAGCATAGATCTGAAGAAATGGAGTGAGACAGATGACGAGGGCTCGCTAGGTAGACAACAATTCCAGACTTAAGAATGTGGTGATCGGTTGTCAACGTAGCGAGGAGTTGAATTGCCATGATACCATAACGGGGCACCTTAGGGAAGGTGACTCGTAGAGCTGTGCCCTGAGGTGGCAAAAAGAATTACTTTTGATTCAAAGATCATTGAAGCTCTTCATACTAGCTTAAGGCAAATCACAATTGATCATTTGGAGGAGTTCGGTAGAATGACATACTCAGACTAGAATGGATGATGTGGACTACCATGTTGAAGACAACACAAGGAATGATTTTTCTTGCGCGTGCTCTCAAGAACTTGAGCATTTCCATATTCATCAAGGTTTTACCAACATCTGTGTCAAGGATCCTGGCAACACAACATACTACCATGATGAATAGTGGTGGACAATGCAGATGCAAAGGAAGGTAACACCTTCTCAGATTTTACCTTAGCGGAGCCAAGGAAGTAAAATCTGGATGATCGACCGAGAGACATTTAGCACTCCGCTTCTAATGCTCTCCTTGAGGTGCTAAGCGTAACCCATTTACATGGTTTGGTATCTAGAACATCAAGTAAAAGGTCGGACTTCGGGAGCACAAAGAAAATCCATAAGGAACAACTAAGGAGTAAATCCTCTGAAGTCCTTATGGGGAGGTGGTCAACTTCCTCAAACAAGATACTGCAATAATAGGTCTTCCGGTTGGGTGTGTTGGCCACAACATCCACTTTACCGGGTTACAAAGAGACCAATATTATAGTTCTTGAGAAATGTTCCAACCATCATATCTGCCTGAGACTCAGATCTGGTTGGTGTCAGGATAATCCAGACTAATCGGGTCTGGAAAGAAAAATGAAAGTTTGCAACACAAATCGACGAGATGACGTTGCGAGATTCTCGGGGAATGAACCACGATAGCAAGCTCCAAAACATGAGCTAGTTCTGCTACATACAAGTGAACACGCTGTCCCGGACAAGCATGACCACGTAGTAGTCTTATAATACAACACTACCGAGTTCAGGTGGGGAACCATCATCAAGGATAACGAAGTCCTTGCATAAGGCATGCTCTTAAGAAGGAACTTCTTCTCCTTGAACAAATCAGTTAGTGGCTTGGTGTGGTAGGGATACATATGGAATGAAGGTTGCGAGCATGTCAAACCATAGCATACTTCGCACGTATGCATGACTGACTTGGGATGATTCCAAGGGAAACAAAACAAACCTTGCTCAAATTCATGGCGGCAACTTACACCTAAAGCACATGAATTCGAGGAAGTCACTACTTTCATCCAAACATATGCTTCATGAACGGAACACGAAGGCATTGCTTACAAAGTTTCCAACACTAGGTTGATGTTCAACATGAATCATGGGGAGAAAAATGCTGGCGATGGGCTCAACAACAACTCATCGTAATTTCCATATCACCTGCATTTCCACCATCATGTGAACACGGTGATAGTATTGGTCGGACCAAAAGATGTAATGGTGTATGCTCGAGGATCAACCACGAGTAAGACAACATTACGAACATCGTTGGTTCTGATTTGACTTAATAATAGCCCATACTCAAGTCAAAGTTTGATAAGACAATAGGTTCAATATCTGATCACGGGGATCATCAACGGAGATATCATCTTTCTTCAACACACACACACAAGGATATCCCTTAGATGAACTAAGTCGGACAAGCTTTCATCTTCCAACTCTCCAAGTTGTTGTTTAGCTTAACCAACTAGCTCAAGGGTTTCCAACACAGAATCTTGGAGAAGGGGTGGTTTACGAGAAACCAACTTGATCATGAACTCAACATAATAGTCAGGGGGCAACCTGGTGATACTCCCGAGAAGATATTCGAAAACCACGAACCACCGATATGTTACTAAGCTCGAGAACAATCTTGCTTTTGAGGGCAAGACGATATGATCAAATGAGTGAGGACTTGACAAGATCCTAACTCATCAATCAAGTGTGCACCGTAAATAAGGACTAGGTAGCACGATCAATCTTAGGATGACGATTTAATAATCAACACGCTAAGAATGAGGATATTGTCCATTTACTACTAAGCAACATGGTTGCTAGAAGTGTTGATTTCACACATCATAATTCACTTGTCGGCATTCCGGTTGCGACAACACGGAACCGAGGAATGAATAATGATGGCGAGAAGTATCACTGCGTCAAAAATTCCTAAGAGGTTGTGCAATTCCCATGACATTCTTGACATAAAGATGGTAACACTCCAAGGTACAACAGGGCAAAAGCTGGTTTGGCATTTTCGTCCACGGAATACAATTGCTTTGACCCAATCCTGGATATGGATGAGGTACTGGAGTTTGTTTCTCCTAGTCATTCTAGAATAGAATGGCTTGACGGACCACATGAGTAATAGGCATTGACAACATGAATGCACAACTACTCCTGACTATCAACTGATAGGCGGGGGTCAGAATACAACTAAGGAGGAACAACTCAAAGGAACATATAACTTTTCGAGTTGTGGAGGCATGTATTAGTATATCGAGCAAAGCTCAACATTTCTCCCGGATAACCCATGCAGAGAAGGTAGAACTGGCAGAGTCACAATATGAATGGAGTACTCCTCAAGAGCACTGTGGTTGTGATCTTTTGGTTCAAAAGAACTTCTCGCCATAAGCAGTTCATGGTATTTGGAAGAAGGAAATACCACAGACCTCGAGGGGCGTAGCAAGGTTACTAATATCCTAAAGGAACTAGCAAATACTAACAACAATGAAGTAGGGTGAATCTCGGTTCGTAAACCCAGAGTAGAATGCCTACTACTAAATGGCATCACGGGATGCTCTCCAGAATAATAGCCAGAATCATCACACTGGAGATACAAAAGCATTGCTAAATTGCGAGGTGACTTCCTAAACAACTAGGGTCATAATAATAGCTCCAACAACTATGCCGAGGCAACAAAGTACCTCAACTTACAGATTAGTGTGCTTAATCTGGCCCAAAAGGACATCAGGAACGGGAGGAAGGGATTTGCAAATGCATCAGATAGTTTAGAAACCTGGGACGACTCGGACAACATAACGGCTGTAAATGCTCAAAAGATTTGAGACATCATGCAAAATGGTGGCATAACCACTCTACAACATCATAGCAAGATTCTGAGATCAACAGTTAACATAAAGAAATAGTAGGAACTGAACTGAGGCTTGAAACCAACAATCTTAAAAGTCTATGGATTAGTAACACGTCATCCTAATAGATAGATGAGAAGCCTAGTTCTTAAACCCCGTAGAAGAGAAGAGGTTGACTCAGATCAGAAGGCCATGAGGTATAAGGAGTAAAAAGAGCCTTACGTTCCCTTCCACAATCAATTCCCTTACATAACTAAAGCATTTCTAGACACAACTTCGACCAGTTTGGCTTGGTAATCCTACAGCAACAGTTCGATACCAACGCTGTCGGGACCCGATTCCAAGTCACATCGATCTAGCCGGTAACACCTCATATCACTTTGCGGCCTCACGACGGTATTCCACGGTGTCGCCTTACCATGGCCCGGGACCGTTTATGCCTTTTGGCTCACGTATATGATAGTGTCGCTAGCATCCATATGACAGAGAACCCGGCCGACATGGCTAGTCGTGAACCCAAAGCGGCACTAACCCATGGGGACAGGCATACATGAATCACATAGAACATGTCGGTCATCAACGTATGAATCCGGGCTGTAACTGGGCTAACAGGACTCCGGTAACCGGGCTGTAGCAGAGCTAGGCAGACTCGGATGTCACCGTGACATTTCCCGAAGGGACGAGACATAAGGAACGAAGTGAAACACATGCCGACCGATCAAGTGTCCAAAGCAGTAGTCTTTGGGCTAGCAGGACTCCGGTGAACTGGGCTGTAGAGGACTACTATCGCTCAGGAAGCACTAGACTACATTTCCCCATATGAGAGGCTGCCAAGGATAAACAACTAGTTTGTCGGATCCCACACATACCAAGCATTTCAAACATACACACAATATGCTCGATATGTGTAAATACAACATGGCATCACAACATAACTCTACGACTCAAGTATTTATTCATTAGGCTCCGAGGAGCGAGATATTACAAACATGGGTCTCATGACACAACACTCATGGCATACAAGTAAAAGCACAAGCGGAAGCTTAACATATCTGAGTTCAAACATCTACAAATGAAAAAGGCCGAGAAGCCCGACTATCTACCGAGATCTGCCGAGGGCACAAGATCGTAGCTGAGGTAACAAGCTAAACGTCAAGTCCACGCTGAATTACTAGCGAGACTGAAGTCTCTGCAAAAACATAAAATAGGCAAACGTGAGTACAAATGTACTCGCAAGACTTACATCGTAACTAACTACATATGCATCGGTATCAAAAGGGGCTGGTGGAGTTTAACTGCAGCAAGCCAGCTTTGACTCGGTGGCTATCCTGAACTACATTGCAAGTAACTCTTTTGAGGTGGCGCACGAGTCCACATATTCACCATATCAATACACCACTATGGATCCGCTCCGTCTCCCTCACGAGAACGCCATCCATAGCAATCACGCTTATCTTGCGTATTTTAGAGTATCCACTTTCACTTGTCTATGAACTATGCAAGGGTCCAAGTTTCCATATCCGAGGAATCCGGCTATTCGAATAGATAATGATAACCCTGCAGGGTGTACTTCTTCACACACGCTCGCCACTTATCGCCTCAGACATCGTCATGTACCTCGGCAACCTTCAAGCGGAAGCAGGCGAGGAGTCGGCCACGACGACTAACCACACAAGTCTCTCGTCGTGTTTATCGCCTATTCGGGTTCCATCCGCAAGGAGATCCGGCCGGGGGTGTCGCTCACGGCCCCCAAGCGATGTGTCTGAGGTTCCAAGCCCACCAAACAGGCGGCGCTTGGCATACCGGCCACGGTGCCTAGTCTGTCCCAAGCCCACTGTGCATCGGTGCCACTTGGTAGACTACTAACACTACCTACAAACACCGAAACTAGTTGCAACTCCTGGACAGAGATCGAGTTGATTAATAAGCCGAGAGGGGCCGAGTTACCGGAACCCAATGTGTGGTAGTAACTGTTCATGGATCACAAACACAGAACTCAGTTCCTGAGGACGGTTTCAATGAGACAACCCACCATGTACTCCTACATGGCCTCTCACCGCTACCTTTACCAAATCGTGTTCACACACTTAGCTCACGCACAGTAGGACATGTTCACACACCATTCCAATTCATTCCCGATGAATCAAACCTGACTCAACTCTAAGCAGTAGCAGGCATGACAAACAAGCATGGATGAGTAGGCACAACAGGGCTCAAACAACTCCTACTCATGCTAGTGGGTTTCATCTAATTACTATGGAATGACAGGTCATGCAGAGGATAAAGGGGTTCAGCTACCGCAGCAAGTAACACATGAGTCGTTGTTGTCCTAATGCAGTAAAATAGAGCAGGAGCGAGGGAGTGGGATTGTATTGAAATGAACAAGGGGGTTTTGCTTGCGTGGCACTTCTGAAGATAATATAGTTCTTCATCGGTGTCATCGAACAATCGTCGGAACGTCGTCTACTGAGAGGGGACAAACACCGGCAACAACGAAGAACACAATCAATGCAATGCGACAATATGATGCATGAATGTGACATGGCAATATGATGTGATTTGAGCTAATGCAACTAGCAGCAGGTTAAATGAAGTTGGTTTGAACCCTAGGTTCAAATTCAAACTCCACATGTGAAATTCAAATGCCATTTATATGATTTGTGCTAAACAGCAGCTATAAGTTGTTCTAACATGCATGAAAGTGGTACAGATGGATAGATTGGATTTTTTTGATCATTTTTCATATATAAATTATTTCATTTGGAGTTACGGTTGATTTTATATGATTTTTAGAAGGTTATAACATTTTCTGGAATTTTCTGTATAAGAATAAATCCAGTAAATGATTTATTGCATCAGCATCGCGTCATGGTGATGTCAGCAGTCAACAGACAGGGTCCAGGTCAAAAATGAGAGTGGGCCCACATGTCGATGTCCTAGTTAATTAACAGAGGTCATAGTGCTAATTTTGTCCTAACTAAAAAGTGTCAGTGAGACATGGGCCCACATGTAAGTGACCCAGAGGGTCATTAGAGTAGTGCCTAATGGCGTTCTCGCCGGAGTTAGGCCGCCGGCGAGGTGCCGCGGCGGCAGGCGCTTCGGAAAACCGCTGTGCTGCACCGTTTGAGGCGGGGTTTGCTCCTACGTGTTCCTGGGAGCGAGCTGCGTCGACCAGTGGTGGTGGCCGGAGCTGCGGTGGCTAGGACCAACGGCGGCGACCAAAACGGCGGCGGCCGGAGTTTCGGCGTCCGTGCAACTACGACCTAAAGGACGCGGAGAGGCCGGGAAGAGGGAAGTCAAGCGAGCGCCACAGGGGAGGCGGTGGTAGCTCGGGGCTCGGGGCGCCCAGCTTGTCATGGATCGACGGCAGTGATGGTTTCGGCGTTGCCAAGCTTGAAGACGAGGAAGATGCCGGTGATGCAGGCGTCCGCGATGCTTGGCTTGGTGAGGAGGTCGAGGACGGAGCGACGGAGCCTCGTGGTCGGCTCGGAAGGTCGAGGAGGAGTGGCTGCGGTGGTACTCACCGGCTGCGACAAGGCTTCAGTGGTGAGAGGAGAAAGCGAGAGGAGGGAGAGGCACGGGAGAGTGAGAGAGAGGTCGGGGCTGCGTGGCGTCATCCAGATGCGTCGGAAGGGGGGGCAGGCAGGTAGGGAGGAGCTGGCCTCCTCGGCCGCCTGCAGCGTCTTGAACGCAGCTACTCCTCTTGGCGGGAGGAAGGCAACCGGAGGCGCCCAGTGGGGTGGGCCAATGGCTGGGCCGGCCTCTGGTAGGTGGCAGGTAGTCATTCTCTCTCTCTCTTTTATTTGTTTCACTTTTCTATTTTTCTGTAATCTTTAGGGCTTTTCTAAAAATACCTAGACCCTTTCAAAATTCACTAAAGCGCACATGTCCACTTGTATAGAATATATCCAACATGGAACATTTCAGTTTAGGAATATTTGGACATTTAAGATATTTTATAGAATTCAAATGTCCAAATTCAAATACTTATGATTTAATTCAGTGACCTTAGGATGACCTAGAAAATTGTGCACCATTTTTGTCAGAGGTTTAAGACCAATTCAAAAATGATGAACTTTTGTGAAGGGCATTTTGGGTTCATTGAATATGATTTTAGGTTGAACCTATTTGAATTTCATTTGGTGCTAGGGTTTGACAATCCCCAATTCAGGTTTAAATGAAATTTAAACATGATGCAGCAACCAAGCTAGTCCAAGTGCATAGCAAGGCTAGGGACGTGACACCGCCGGCGACCAAAACCGCGGCGGAGATCTTCGGAAAATGCCGACCGGCGACCAAACGACGCGCGGGCAGACGCGTTTGGTAGCTGGATCGGACCCGCGTCCAGCGGAGCAGGTGGGGTTGGCTGGGGTGGCCTACAACGACGACGGTGATGAGCGAGGCAGCGGCCGGAGCTCGGAGGTGTGCGGGCGCGGCGCTACGGAGCACGGCGTGAGGAGCCGGTGCGTGCGTTCGGATCCTGGGAGCACGGTGAGCAGGCGGGTGCTACTGGGGCGAGCGGAGGAGCTCAGGAGCACGAGGCTTGCTGGCCATGGCGATGGCCGGAGCTCGGTTTCGCGGGGGCGGCGGCTAACGGACAAGAACGGAGGGGGTGAGCAAGGGGGAGGAGCAGGAGATCACAGCTGGTTCGAGGGGGTGGTCAGCAGGCTCGGGGACGCTCCGGAGGCGGCGAATCATGCGACGGCGGCCGTCGGTGCAGAGGTCGAAACAGCGTCGATGGCGACGTCTCAGGGCCTCCGGTGAAGCGTGGCTCGACGGAGAGGCATAGAGGAGTACAGCGGAGGTCGTGGTCATGAAGAGGAGGCGAGGGGGTGGCGGTGGCCGTGGTGGTTCAGGGTGGCGCGTCCATGGCCGCGTCGGCCATCGTGGTCGAGAGCGAGGGAGAGGAGGGAAACGCGGGAGGAGGTGACAGGGGTCCGGGGTGCGTGGCGCTCACAGTAGCGTCAGGGCATGATGGGAAGCAGGAGGTGGCCAGTGGCGTGGCCAACATGACGAGCACGCCCGCCTTCTGGGCGCGAGGTAGGGGTGATCGGCGCCACACTCTACTGGGCCGACACAAAGTGCCGAGCCAGCGATGGCCGAGGTAAGCTTCCTCTCTCTCTCTCTCTCTCTCTCTTAATTTAGTTCTGTTTTTCTATTTTTGCTATTATGTTTTGATTTAGTTCAAAGACCAAACCATTTTCAAAATTCATGAAAATAATTGTGTGAACTAAATGGACTTATACAAAGCTACACAACAATTTCCAGAATTATTTAACATATATTTATGATATAATAAATATAGATCCAATTCAAATATTTATTGGATTAATTCAAAGGCCCAAAATAATTGTTCCTGAGATTCTAGAAATATTGGTTTGATTTTTATCCCTTGCCAATATTTCCAGAGATTTACGGGAACATTTTCTTGGACTCATTTGATGAGATTTAAATATTGGTTATTTTTATAGGTCTTCTGAGGCTTTTGAAAGTTCCTCAATTCAAATTTCATTTGAATTTAAACATGATGCTCACATGAAGGGCTAGCCTAGTGCATACCAGAACTAGGGATGTGACATCTCACCCCTACTAAACAAGAATCTCGTTCCGAGATTCAAGTCATGAGGTAAGAAGTCAAAGGGGTCACAAGCTAACACGATCTTCATGATCCAAAAGCCCTTCTCGAAGATGTTGATTCATTGCATCAAATTGATCTTGACGTCGTCTTTGCTTTCGAGATCTTCATCCAACACGTTGATGACAGAAAGAAACTCCATCGGAAAGGATCATTGAAGCTCTTCATACCAGGCTAATGGCAATTCACAATGATCGTTTGAAGGAATTCGAAGAAATGGCATACTCAGTTTTGGAATGGAACTATGGTTATAGAACAATCGGCAAATGGAAGGCACAATCCGACTGATACCGAAGATATAACCTAGTGCCTGAGCGTGCTCTCAAGAACTTGAGCATTTCTATATTCATCAAGGTTTTACCAACATCCGTGCCGCGGATCCTAGCAACACATCATACAACCATGATGAATAGTGATGGACGATGCAGATGCAAAGGAAGACAACACTTCCTCAGATTTGTCCTTAGCAATGCCAAGGAACAAAACCTGGATGATCGACCGAGAGACATTTAGCACTCCGCTTCCAATGTTCTCCTTGATGTTTAAGATACCACTATCGTGATTCAAAGTGGCATCAACATGGTCATAAAGTAAAGGTCAGACTTCGGGAACACAAAATCCATAAGGAACAACTTCTAGAATAAGTCATGCAAAATCCTCATGGGAGGTGACCAAATGGCTTAATCAAGATACTACAATAACAATGCTTCCAGCTAGGTGCGTCCACCTCACTGGAACCCATATCATAGCTCTTGGAAGAAGTTCCAACCATCATATCTGCCTGAGATTCAGATCTGGTTGGTAACAGGATATTTCAGACAACATGTCTAGAAAAGAAAGTTTGCAACACAAATCGATGAAATGACGTTGCGATATTCTCGGGAGATGGACTACGGTAGTAAGCTCCAAAACATGAGCACGTTCCGCTACAAACATGTGAACACGCTGTCCCAGACAAGCATCACGACATGGCAGTCTTACAATGAAACACTACCGAGTTCTGGTTGGGAACCATCAACAAGGATACTGAAGTCCTTGCATAAGCATGCTCTTAAGAAGGAACTTCTTCTCCTTGAACAAATCAATCAGTGGCTTGGTGTGCTAGGGAATGCGAATGGAGTGGAGGTAATTAATCTACCAAACCATACAATACCTCGCACGAATGCGTGACGGACTTGGGATGATTCCAAAGGAAGCAAAACAAACCTTTCTCAAATTCATGGCGGCAACTTACACCTAAAGCACATGAATTCGAGGAAGTCACTTCTTCCATCCAAGCATAAGCTTCATGAACGAAACACGAAGGCATTGCTTACAAAGTTTCCAACACTAGGTTGATGTTCAACATGAATCATGGGGGAGACAAAATGCTGCTGATGGGCTCAATGGCAACTCATCGGAATTTCCATATCACTGGACTTCCACCATCATGTGAACACGGTGATAGCATTGATCGAGACCAAAAGATGTAATGGTGTATGCTCGAGGATCAACCACGAGTAAGACAACATTACGAACATCGTTGTTCTGATTTGACTTGACAATAGCCCATACTCAAGTCAAAGTTTTGATAAGGCAATAGATCCAACAACCGATCACGAGGACCAATCAATGGAGATATCATCTTTCTTCAACACACACACGCATACGTAAGATATCCCTTAGAGATGAACTAAGTTAAACAAAGCTTTATCTTCCAACTCTCCAAGTTGTTGTTTAGCTTAACCAACTAGCTCAGGGTATCCGGCACAGATTCTTGGAGAAAGGGTGGTTTAGAGGAAAACCAATATGATCACGAACTCAAAATAGCGGTCAGGTGACAACCTGGTAACACTTCCGAGAAGATTTTCGGAACATCACGAACCACCGATATGTCTCTAAGCTCGAGAACACTCTTGATTTTCAAAGCAAGACGACATGATCAGAAGAATGAGGGATTGACACAGTCCTAACTCATTGATTGAAGAGTGCACCGGAAATAAGGACTAGGTAGCACAGTCTATCTTTGAATGATGATTCAATAACCAACATGCTAAGAACGAAATTATTGTCCTTTAACTACCAAGCAACAAGGTTGCTAGGAGTATTGATTTCACACATCATGGTTCACTTGTCGGCATTCCAGTTACAATAACACGGAAACCGAGGAATGAACAATGATGGCAAGAAGTTTTACTGCGTCAAGAATTGATAAGAGGTGGTGCAATTCTCATGACACTCTTGACATAAAGATGGTAACACTCCAAGGTACAGCAGAGCAAAAGCTGGTTTGGCATTTTGATCCGCGGAATACAACTGCTTTGACCCAATCCTAGAAACGGATGAGGTGCTGGAGTTTGTTTCTCCTAGTCATTCCGGAATAGAATGGCTTGACTGATGACAAGAGTAGTAGGCATCGATTAACGGATGCACGCATGCTCTTGACTATCAATTGATAGACGAGGGTCGGAAAACAACTAAAATGGGACAACTTAAAAGAACATATGATTTTTCTGAGTTGTGGATGCATAGATTAGTATGTCGAGCGAAGCTCAACATTTCTTCCGGATAGCCCATGCAGAAAGGTAGAACTGGCAGAATCACAATTATGAATGGAGAACTCCTCAAGAGTACTCTGATTGTGGTATTTTGGTTCAAAGAATTTCTGCCTTAATGGTTCATGGTATTTGGAAAAAGGAAATACCACGGACCTCGAGGACTATCGCGAAGTTACTAATATCCTAAAGGAACTAGCAAACACTATCAACATGAGGTAAGTAGGGTGAATCTCGGGTTCAAGAACCCAGGAATAGAATACCTACTACTAAATGGCATCACGGTATTCTTTCGAGAATGATGGCCAAAATCATCACACCGGGAACACAAAACATGGCTAGATTACTAGGTGACTCCCTAAAACACCTAGGGTCATAATAATAGCTCCAACATATATGTCAAGGCAATAAATTACCTCAACGCACCGGTTAGTGTGCTTATTCTCACCATAACGGACATCGGGAATGGAAAGAAAGGATTTGCAAATGCATCAAACTATTTAGAGACCTGGGATGACTCGGACAGCATAACGGCTGTAAATGCTCAGGAAAAGATTTGAGACATTCACAAGGATTTGCATAGTTACTTATCAACATCATAACAAGGTTCTGGTTCAATTGACAACACACAGGAGTAGTAGAAACTGAACTGGGGCTTGAATTCATCAATCCTATAAGTCTACGGATTAGTAACACGTCATCCTGGTAGATAGATGAGAAGGCCTAGTTCTTAATCCCCGTAGAAGAGAAGAGGATGACTCAGATCAGAAGGCCATAGGGTAAAGGAGTAAAAAGAGCCTTACGTTCCCTTCCACAATCAATTCCCTTATATAACTAAAGCATTTCTAGACTCAACTTCACCAGTTTGGCTTGGTAATCCCACAGAAGTCAGCTCGATACCAAAGCTGCCAGACCCCGATTCTAAGTCACACCGATCTAGCTCAGAACACCTCATATCACTTTGCAGCCTCACGCACGGTATTCCCACGGGTGTCTCCTTACCATGGCCCGGGACCATTTGCGCCTTTTGGCTCACGTATATGATAGTGTCGCTAGCATCCATATGACAGAGAACCCGGGCCGACATGACTAGTCGTGAACCCAAAGTGTCACTAACTTACTGGACAGGCATACATGAATCAACATCGAGCATGTCGGTCAGCAGCGTGTGAATCCGGGCTGTAGCACTTGGCTACCAGGACTCCAGGAACCCGGGCTGTAGCAGGCTAGGCAGGACTCCGGATGTCACCACGTGACATTTCCCTAAAGGGACAGACACAGGAACGAAGTAAATCACATGCCGGCCAGTCAGGTGTTCCGGAAGCGATAGTCTTTGGGCTAGCAGGACTCCGGTGAACCGGGCTGTAGCGGACTACTATGGCTCATGGAAGCACAAGACTACATTTCCCCATAAGAGAGGCTACCAAGGATAAACAACTAGGTTGTCGGATCCCACACATACCAAGCATTTCAATCATACACACAATATGCTCGATATGTGTAAATACAACATGGCATCACAACATAACTCTACGACTCAAGTATTTATTCATTAGGCTCCGAGGAGCGAGATATTACAAACATGGGTCTCATGACCCAACATACAGAGCATACAAGCAACAAGCACATGCGGAAGCTTAACATGTCTGAGTACAGACATCTACAAATGAAAAAGGCTGAGAAGCCTGACTATCTACCAGATCTTGCCGAGGGCACAAGATCGTAGCTGAGGTACAAGCTAAACGTCGAAGTCCACGCGGAATTACTAGCGAGACTGAAGTCTCTCTGCAAAACATAAATTAAGCAAACGTGAGTACAAATGTACCTAACAAGACTTACATCATATGCATCGGTATCAACAAAAGGGGGTGGTGGAGTTTAACTGCAGCAAGCCAGCTTTGACTCGGTGGCTATCCTAAACTATGACTGCAAGTAACTCTTTTGAGGTGGCGCACACGAGTCCACATATTCACCATATCAATACACCACTATGGATCCGCTCCCGTCTACCTACGAGAACGCCATCCATAGCACTCACGCTTATCTTGCGCATTTTAGAGTATCCACTTTCACTTGTGTATGAACTGTATAGGTAACCCAGAAGTCCTTTACCGCGGACACGGCTATTCGAATAGATCATATTAACCCTGCAGAGGTGTACTTCTTCACACACGCTCTCGCCACTTACCGCCAAGTACACCTCGTGTATCTCGGCAACCTTCAAGCGGAAGCCTGGCGAGGGAGTCGGCCACGACCTGACTAACCACACAAGTCTATAGTCCAGGTTTATCGCCTATTCGGGTTCCATCCGCAAGGAGATCCGGCCAGGGTGTCGCTCACGGCCCCAAACGATGTGAGCAGGGTTCCCAAGCCCACCTCGACGGGTGGTTCTACGCTTGGTACACCGTGCCACGGTGCCTAGTCTTTCCCAAGCCCACCTGCATCGGTGCCACTTGGTAGACTACCAACACTACCTACAAACACCAGAAACTAGTTGCAACTCCTGGACAGAGATCAGGTTGATTAATAAGTCGAGAGGGGCACTTAAGCATTCCAATGCGTGGTAGTAACTGTTCATGGATCACAAACACAGAACTCAGTTCTTGAGGACGGTTTCAATGATACAACCCACCATGTACTCCTACATGGCCTCTCACTGCTACCTTTACCAAATCGTGTTCACACACTTAGCTCACACAGTAGGACATGTTCACACACCTCCAATTCATCCCCGATGAATCAGACCTGACTCAACTCTAACCAGTAGCAGGCATGACAAACAAGCATGAATGAGTAGGCACATCAGGGCTCAAACAACTCCTACTCATGCTAGTGGGTTTCATCTATTTACTGTGGCAATGACATGTCATGCAGAGGAAAGAGGTTCAACTACCGCAGCATGTAAGAGTTGAATCGTTGTTGTCCTAATGCAGTAAAAGAGAGCAGGAGTGAGAGAGTGGGATTGTATCGGAATGAACAAGGGGGTTTTGCTTGCCTGGCACTTCTGAAGATAATATAGCTCTTCATCGGTGTCATCAAAAACATCGCTTTAACCTCGCTTCACTGAGAGGGGACAAATACCGGCAAACAAGGAAGAACACAATCAATACAATGCAACAATATGATGCATGATCATGAAATGGAAATATGCTGTGTTTTGAGCTAATGCAACTAGCAACATGTTAAATGGAGTTGGTTTGAACCTTAGGTTCAAATTCAAACTTCATATGTGAAATTCAAATGCCATTTAATCGATTTGACCTGATCAGCAGGTATAAGTTTTTTAAACATGCATGAAAATGGTACAGATGGAAATATTGATTTTTTCTGATCATTTTTCATATATAATTTATTTCATTTGGAGTTACGGTTGAATTTCTATGATTTTTAGAAGTTTATACTATTTTCTGGAATTTCCTGAATATTTATAAAATAAACTAAATTCCAGAAAAGGAATATTGCGTCAGCATGGCGTCATGCTGACCTCAGCAGAGTCAACAGGCTGCCTCGGGTCAAACCTGACCAGTGGGGTCCATCAGTCGCTGACCCGCGTTGTTTGTGTCACTAACAGGTAGGGTCGGGTCAACAGGTGACGTGGCCAAGTCAAACTGACCTGTGGGACCAGCGGGGTTAATTTAATCTAAACAAAAACTAAATCAGGGTTAGTTAGGCAGTGGGGCCCATATGTCAGCGGGTGTTGGTTCAATTAGTGGCGCCATTAGCTGCTAATGACGCTGCCACGTCAGACATGCCGGCGGTTAGCCGCCGGCGACCAAAACCGCGGCGGAGGTCTTGAACGCCGCCCGACCAAACGACGCTGGCGACGCATTTGGTAGCTGGATCGGACCCGTGTCCAGCGGAGCAGGTGGGGTTGACTGGGGTGGCCTACAGCGACGACGGCGACGAGCGAGGCGGCGGCCGGAGCTCGGAGGTGTGCGGGCGCGGCGCTACGGAGCACGGCGTGAGGAGCCGGTGCGTGCGTTTGTATCCTAGGAGCACGGTGAGCAGGTGGGTGCTACTGGGGCGAGCGGAGGAGCTCAGGAGTACGAGGCTTGCTGGCAATGGCGATGGCCGGAGCTCGGTTTCGCGGGGGCGGCGGCTAACGGACAAGAACGGAGGGGGTGAGCAAGGGGGGAGGAGCAGGAGCTCACAGCGGGTTCGAGGGGGTGGTCAGTAGGCTCGGGGACGCTCCGGAGGTGGCGAATCGTGCGACGGCGGCCGTCGGTGCAGAGGTCGAAACGGCGTCGATGGCGACGTCTCAGGGCCTCTGGCGAAGCGTGGCTCGACGGAGAGGCGTAGAGGAGTACAGCGGAGGTCGTGGTCATGAAGAGGAGGTGAGGGGGTGGCTGTGGCCGTGGTGGTTCAGGGCGGCGCGTCCATGGCCGCGTCGGCCATCTCGGGAGAGAGCGAGGGAGAGGAGGGGAAACGCGGGGAGGAGTGGCAGGGGTCCGGGGGGTGCATGGCACTCACAGGCGCGTCAGGGCAGCGGTGGGAAGCAGGAGGTGGCCTGGCGCGTGGCCACATGACGAGCACGCGCCTTTCCGGGCGCGAGGTAGGGGTGATCGCCGCCACTTACCGGGCCGACCACAGTGCCAAAGCAGTGGCCGAGGTAAGCTCTCTCTCTCTCTTAATTTAGTTCTGTTTTCTATTTTTGCTATTATGTTTTGATTTAGGTCAAAGACCAAACCATTTTCAAAATTCATGAAAATAATTGTGTGAACTAAATGGACTTATCCAAAGCTACACAACAATTTCCAGAATTATTTAACATATATTTATGATATAATAAATATAGATCCAATTCAAATATTTATTGGATTAATTCAAAGGCCCAAAATAATTGTTCCTAGATTCTAGAAATATTGGTTTGATTTTTATCCCTTGCCAATATTTCCAGAGATTTACGGGAACATTTTCTTGGACTCATTTGATGAGATTTAAATATTGGTTATTTTTATAGGTCTTCTGAGGCTTTTGAAAATTCCTCAATTCAAATTTCAATTGAATTTAAACATGATGCTCACATGAAGGGCTAGCCTAGTGCATACCAGAACTAGGGATGTGACACAGGAGGTGGCGCGCGACCCCCCTAGCCCCAGTCCAAATTGGACAAGGGAAGGGGATGGCGCCCCCCCCCACTCCTTCCTCTCCACCTCCTCCTTCCCCCTTCTCCTACTCCTACTAGGAAAGGAGGAGTCCTACTCCCGGTGGGAGTAGGACTCCCCCCTTCACGCTCCCTCTTCCTTGGTCGGCCGCCTCCCCCTTGCTCCTTTATATACGGGGGCAGGGGGCACCCTAGAACACACAAGTTGATCATTGATCTCTCCCAACCGTGTGCGGTGCCCCCCTCCACCATAATCCACCTCGGTCATATCGTAGCAGTGCTTAGGCGAAGCCCTGCGTCGGTAGCTTCATCAACATCGTCAACACGCCGTCGTGCTGAGGAAACTCTCCTTCGAGCTCTACTGGATCGTGAGTTCGCGGGACATCATCGAGTTGAACGTGTGCTGAACGCGGAGGTGTCGTACGTTCGGTACTGAGGATCGGTCGATCGTGAAGACATACGACTACATCAACCGCGTTGTTATAACACTTCCGCTTAACGGTCTACGAGGGTACGTTGATGAAAGGATCGAGAAGAGGTGTCTAGAGGGGGGGGGGGTGATTAGACACTAAGTACCAAAAGTTGCAGTTTTTAAATTCTTTATGTTAAAGTGGATTTTTGGCACAAGTTTAACAATCACAATACATAACAAGCAAGCATGCAAAGAGTATATGAGTAGCGGAAAGTAAAGCATGCAACTTGCAATAATGTAAAGGGAAGGGTTTGGAGGATTCAAACGCAATTGGAGACACGGATGTTTTTGTCGTGGTTCCGATAGGTGGTGCTATCGTACATCCACGTTGATGGAGACTTCAACCCACGAAGGGTAACGGTTGCGCGAGTCCACGGAGGGCTCCACCCACGAAGGGTCCACGAAGAAGCAACCTTGTCTATCCCACCATGGCCGCCGCCCACGAAGGACTTGCCTCACTAGCGGTAGATCTTCACGAAGTAGGCGATCTCCTTGCCCTTACAAACTCCTTGGTTCAACTCCACAATCTTGTCGGAGGCTCCCAAGTGACACCTAGCCAATCTAGGAGACACCACTCTCCAAGAAGTAACAAATGGTGTGTTGATGATGAACTCCTTGATCTTGTGCTTCAAATGATAGTCTCCCCAACACTCAACTCTCTCTCACAGGATTTGGATTTGGTAGAAAGAAGATTTGAGTGGAAAGCAACTTGGGGAAGGCTAGGGATCAAGATTCATATGGTAGGAATGGAATATCTTGGCCTCAACACAAGGGTAGGTGGTTCTCTCTCAGAAAATGTGTATTGGAAGTGTAGGTTCGTTTCGATGGCTCTCTCCACGAATGAAGAGTGGGTGGAGGGGTATATATAGCCTCCACACAAAATCTAACTGCTATATTACACAACTTGCCAAACTCGGTAGGACCGAATTGTTAAACTCGGTCGGACCGATTCAGCAAATCTAGTGACCGTTAGGATTTTTGGTGGGACCGACATGCAACTCGGTAGGACCGATATGGTTAGGGTTAGGTTATAACGTAATCTCGGTGAGACCGATTACACAAACTCGGTGAGACCGATTTTGGTAATAAGCTAACCAGAGAGTTTGTCTGGCAAACTCGGTAGGACCGATTACACAAACTCGGTGAGACCGGTTTTGGTAATAAGCTAACCAGAGAGTTTGCATTGTAATCTCGGTAGTACCAATTACTCAAACTCGGTGAGACCGATTTTGGTAATGGACATACACATAGAGATTACAACCCATCTCGGTGAGACCGAGATCCCTATCGGTGAGACCGATTTGCCTAGGGTTTGTGGTAGTGGCTATGACATATGAACTCGGTGGCGCCGGCTGGAAAGAATCGGTAGGGCCGAGTTTGCCTTTTGGTTTAGGTCATATGTGGATGTGAGAAAGTAGTTGAGGGCTTTGGAGCATATCACTAAGCACTTTGAGCAAGTAAGCCATTAAGCAACACCTCATCCCCTCTTGATAGTATTGGCTTTTCCTATAGACTCAATGTGATCTTGGATCACTAAAATATAAAATGTAGAGTCTTGTTCTTGAAGCTTGAGCCAATCCTTTGTCCTTAGCATCTTGAAGGGGTTCCACATCCTTTAGTCCATGCCACTTCATTGTTGAACTTATTTGAAGCATACTAGGTAAAAGTGTTAGTCCAACAAGAGATATGTTGACATTAATTACCAAATACATCAAAGCTTTAGAGAAGGATATAGAGAATAGCAAGTAAAGCTTTGGAAAGACATGTAACATGCATAGACTCCCCCTACTTGTATGCAATCATGTGAATATGGAATATAAGAACATGTGAATGCATAAACATGACAGAGTAAGCATGTGTTACATGTATCTTGGCTATATGCATCAGAGCAAAAGATGTGAATGTGGGAAATGTACCTTCATGCTTATGAGTCCTTCTTGCAAACAGTATGTACATCAGCAAGAATTCCTCATACACATGATTATGATGCATATACTTACCTTGTGGTCTTGAGTTGGCTAAGGATGGGATGAACCTCATGTAAAAAGGTTAGATAACACAGATACACCTACTAGCCGGAGCAAACAAAAGAAACCATAAGAGTACCAAGACTGGGATGACATGTAGAGAGTGAGTAGTGAGTACCACATTGGATATAGACATGTCCCCAAAGGTAAATATATGCAATGAATTAAAGGATTTCCTTCCCTTAGATGTCTTGCTCCCCCTGAATCTAGCATGGGATACTGGGAGAAGATAGGGAACAGAAAATCAGTGCTCGAAGAAAATAAACAGAGCTAATGCAAATAAGCACATATGAACATGTCTTTCCCCTCAAGAAGACATGTAGCATCTCTCCTCTTGAACACCAAGCATCTGGGATCCTTGAAGATTACTCTCTCCTTGAGTATTCTCTCCCTAGAGATATGATTAAGCTTTGATGTGATCTCTCTCCCCTTTGACATCAATTTCCAAGAAGGGTCTTACGAATTTGTCGCGAATGGGTTTGGTCCTTGAGTCACAGCACAAAGCACTAAGGTAAATGTGTTGCTTGTAGAGGACAAGATTCATTGAGTGGAGCTGGATCAAAAGAATGCAGGAATAAGTGGCACGCTGGTTTTTCTGTGGTGAAATCGGTGACATCGAGTTGTATGCTTCGGTTGCACCGAAAGAATTCGGTTGGACCGAAGACAAGAGACCGGTGTGACCGAGTTCATCACAGAGAAAACACTTGTCACCTCAGCTCACTAGACAAGTAAGATTTCACAAGGATTTGCAAGGAATTAACTGAAAGATTCGCAATGAATTGGATGCAGGGAATGCAGAACAAACAAAAAAGAAAAGAAATCTATATGAAGTTTTTTTGAAAGCGGAAACAAATATGCATGGGACAAATGCAAGAACACAGAAAGGAACACGAGGGAACTTCATCTAGAATTGGGCGGTGACAAAGTCACCTATGTTAGAGTATATTGACTTAGGAGTCAAGTGAGATCACTTGATCATAAGTCATACTCATCGTTTAAGCTCAAAATGGGGTTGCCATTTTTCGTTAAAGCATCTTGATGTATTCACATCTTGTTGAGTTGCTTTGTCCCATGACTTGGAGTAAAGCTTCTCTAAGATGGAATAACATACCTTGGGTGGTGGTGGTGATCGTGATCATGTAGTTGAACTTGTGTGGGTTGCTCAAGGTTTATGTAGCTCATCAAGAGTTAGGAGCACCACTTGGAATTGGAGTTCATCTACCTACATGGGTTAGTTTTTGCAAGGAAGAGCACTTGTATATCCAAAATGACAATCATGAAGTTCAATAATAAACTTGTCAAAGGATATGTTTGAATGGTTCCGTGCTTCCTTGTCTTCAACCACCGTTGTGTAGAGACTTGGTGATGTATAGATTGCTCAAGATGTGAGTGAGTTGCAATCTCATAGATTTGGATTCATCCAAGTACCTACAAGGGTTAGATAACATGCAAGGTGCAAATATATCCAAGACATAAGATTGTCATCATAAGCGAAATGTCAAGGATTAGTCATAGGCTCATGCCTTGCATGTATCAAATGGAGTTCCTACTCCAAGTTTGAAGCATCAATGATGTTCAATTTACCTCTTAACCTGCAAAACACTCTCTCATCAAGCGGTTTGGTGAATATATCCGCCAATTGCTTATCGTGCGAACATGCTTAAGATTAATGTCCCCTTTGGCAACATGATCTCGAATGAAATGATGACGAACTTCAATGTGCTTAGTTCGAGAGTGTTGCACAGGATTGTGAGCAATCTTGATAGCACTTTCATTGTCACAAAGTAATGGAACATGTTTCACATATATCCCATAATCTTTAAGAGTTTGGGTCATCCAAAGTAATTGAGCACAACATGAACCAGCGACAATGTATTCCGCTTCAAGGTGGATAAGGATACCGAGTTTTTTTCTTGGAAGACCAAGATACAAGAGATCTACCAAGAATTTGACAAGTACCCGAAGTGGACTTTCTATCAACCTTGTCACCGGCATAGTCCGAGTCGGAGTAGCCAACAAGATCAAAAGAAGACCTCTTAGGATACCAAATGCCAAAATTTGGTGTATGGATTAAGTATCTCACTATCCTTTTCACGGCCTTAAGATGACATTCTTTAGGAGCAGCTTGATATCGTGCACACATGCACACACTTAGCATAATATCGGGACGTGAAGCACATAGATATAACAATGAACTAATCATAGAGCGGTAAACTTTTTGATCAACCGGTTCACCATCTTTGGTCAAATCAAGTAGGCATGGGTGTAGTCATACCTTTGCATTCTTGCATATTGAACTTCTTGAATAAGTCCTTGGTGTACTTTGTTTGAGAGACAAAGGTACCTTCCTTAGTTTGCTTGATTTGCAAACCGAGAAAGGATTTGAGTTCACTCATCATAGACATCTCAAACTTCTCCGACATTAGCTTTCCAAACTTCTCACTAAAATGAGGGTTAGTCGAACCAAATATAATATCGTCAACATAAATTTGGCACACAATAGTTCGCCATTAACCCTTTTTGTAAAAAGATTAGAATCAATTTTACCAATTTCAAAGCCTTTTTCAATAAGGAACTTGGTCAAGCATTTATACCATGCTCTAGGAGCTTGTTTAAGACCATAAAGGGCTTTGTGAACTTTGTAGACATGATCAGGTTTCTTAGGATTGACAAAGCCGGGAGGTTGCTTAACATAAACTTCCTCCTCAATTTCACCATTTAGAAAAGCACTTTTAATGTCCATTTGGTACAAGGTGATATCATGGTGATTAGCATAAGCAAGTAAGAGGCGAATGGACTCAAGTCTAGCAACGGGAGCATATGTCTCACCATAGTCCATACCTTCGACTTGTGTGTAGCCTTGGGCGACGAGACCTGCTTTGTTGCGAACTACTTATCCATCTTCATCTTGCTTGTTGCAAAGCACCCATTTGGTACTGATGATGTTGTGGTTGTTGTCGGGCTTCTCAACCAATGTCCATACTTGATTTCTTTCAAAGTTGTGTAGCTCTTCATGCATGGCGTTTATCCAATCCGGATCTTCCAATGCTTCTTCAACCTTCATAGGTTCAATGCTAGAGATGAATGAATAGTGTTCACAAAAGTTAGTGTCGGTGTCAAAACCGGCGGATCTCGGGTAGGGGGTCCCGAACTGTGCGTCTAGGCGGATGGTAACAGGAGACAAGGGACACGATGTTTTTACCCAGGTTCGGGCCCTCTCGATGGATGTAATACCCTACTCCTGCTTGATTAATATTGATGATATGGGTAGTACAAGAGTAGATCTACCACGAGATCATAGAGGCTAAACCCTAGAAGCTAGCCTATGGTATGATTGTTGTTCGTCCTACGGACTAAAACCCTTCGGTTTATATAGACACCGGATAGGGTTAGGGTTACACAAAGTCGGTTACAATGGTAGGAGATCTACATATCCGTATCGCCAAGCTTGCCTTCCACGCCAAGGAAAGTCCCATCCGGACACGGGACGAAGTCTTCAATCTTGTATCTTCATAGTCTAGGAGTCCGCCAAAGATGATAGTTCGGCTATCCGGACACCCCCTAGTCCAGGACTCCCTCAAGAGCTCCTCGAACCAGGCTTCAATGACGATTTAGTCCGCGCCAAGATATTGTCTTCGGCATTGCAAGCCGGGTTCCTCCTCCGGATACTTCATAGAAGGTTTTGAACACAAGGATAGTGTCCGGCTCTGCAAAACAAGTTCCACATACCACCGTAGAGAGAATAATTTTTGCACAGATCTGCTGACGTATTCCGCAGCGTGACATCACACCACGGCCAAGCTTTTATACGAATCATTTTTTACTGTTCCACCTTTGCGCGCTTAGCGAGGCGGTTTCCTTGGCACGTCTTATCAAAGCGGAGATCATGCCCCCTTATTCCGGGATTCCCATCAATACGGACGTGGGTAACCCATCCGCGCCATTGATTACGGCGCTTGGGAGATAAGCGAAGTTTTACCAGTGGCGGGGACGATAGCTTCGTCATTCATATAAGGGGATAAGGATCCACCTTTTCACCCACGCCTTCTTCCTCCTTTGCTCATCCATTTCACAAGACTCGAGCTCCAAAGGCCCAAGTCCGCACATCCCACCTCAACCTTCTCCAACTATTTCCGGAGCGGGAGGCAGGTGGATGGCCTCCTCCGTCACGGAGGGGCACATCGAAAAGCTGCGGGAGGCCGGATACTTGTCCAACAACATCGCGCACCGGCTACCCGACGAGGGGCAGCTCATTCCAACCCCCAGGCCCCATGAGAGGGTGGTGTTTCTCACCCACTTCCTCCGCGGACTAGGTTTTCCACTTCACCCATTTGTCCGGGGGCTCATGTTCTACTACGGCCTGGATTTCCACGATCTGGCCCCGAACTTTATCATCAACATCTCGGCGTTTATCGTCGTGTGTGAGGCCTTCCTCTGCATCCAGCCCCACTTCGGCTTATGGATGAAGATCTTCAATGTCAAGCCGAAGGTAGTGGGCCGGCACCAAGCGGAGTGCGGAGGCGCCATGGTTGGCAAGATGGCCAAAGTCCTATGGCTCGAGGGCTCCTTTGTGGATACCATAAAGGGGTGGCAATCGGGGTGGTTCTACATCACCGAGCCACGCGACTCTCAATGGGCGGCGGCCCCCGAATTCTGATCTGGCTTCCCCACACAGCTCTCATCATGGAAAGATACGGGCCTGACGTGGCGGGATTCGGACGAGCTGTCCGGACTCCAAACCTGCGTCCAAAACCTGGTGGACAAGAATCTCAGGCTTGTCAACGTAATCCAGGTGATGCTCATCCGCCGGATTCTCCCATGCGAACAACGGGCCTTCAAATTGTGGGAGTTCGATCCGGCACAGCACTCAACTCTGAAAAGGCTCTTCGACACTACATACGAAGATGCCTGGAAGGTGCTATTCAAGGGCGCCGAGGCTCCCACATCCGCTACCGAAGATCGCGGATTTAGCTCGCAGCGTCAAGCCAGCGAGGTAAGTTATTTTACCCTTTATGGGACTCTTTTTTCATAGTTTGAATCTATGCGGGATCTAAAACTCCCTAACCTTTGACAAGATCGGGTCAAGACGCCCCGGACAGATTAACTGTCCGGCCTCCTTTCCAGAAGACCCAGTGGACGCCCGATTGACAGGGCTGCTGGCTCCGGTACCTCACATGGTGCCGGAGAAGAAGGCCAAGAAGGAGGCCACGGGAACACGAAAGAGCTCCCGGCGCCAGGTGCTGTCGGACTCACCGCTCGACAACTCTGAGGCGGAATCCTCCTTTGAGGAAGAAAAGGAGGAAAAAGAAGCCTCTCCCCCAGCGGGGGGAGAGAATAAAAGGAAGGCCGCCCCAACTGGGGAGGCCGGAGGGTCCAAGAAGGGAAGGACCCTTCCTCCAGACTTCTCCACCAACGCCGACAACGACGAGGAGGAGTGGCCAACAATGGCCAAGCCCCTGGCGAGATCGTAAGTGTCCGGATACCCATGGCTTTTTTCATTGCATAGTGTTCTCTAACACCGAACAATCATGCAGCCCGCCCAAGGACGAGTTCGCCGCTTCGTCGAGCGGGTCCCTGAATTTCTCGGAAGTGGAGAGTACTTCACTTCCGGCCGCCTCCTCACCTCACGCTGCGGACGACGCCGAGGTGCGGCCCCGAGGGGGGCCTGGTCAAGAGGAGGTGGTGCAGGAGGCGCCGCAAGGCAGCCTCCCGGACTCAGCGCGAGGGAGCGAGACCCCAGGGCTCTAAGCCCGACCTCGTCCGGACTCCATACCGAACCTTCAGCGGTTCCAAAGTCCAAGAAGCGCCCCTTCATAGGAAGGGTAAGACGCCGTGTCCTCCGTCCAATCGGAGGCACCGGATAGCGATCGGAGGCGCTTAACAGCGCCTCCATCGAGGAGGAGCACCGCCTTTATTATGAGTGTGGTGATCCGGAAAGTTCAGTCCGCCAAGAGCGGGCTGATCGAAGCCTGCATCAGCCTTCTAACAGGCTTTGAGGTAAGTTTAGAATATGTAAAAATATTACCGCATGGACAAGAGCCTCGATGCTTAGTTCGTGTTCGGAAAGAAAACCGGACTAAGGATCTAAAAAGATATACGCAGGAGTCTAACATAATTATGTCAATATGGGAATGCAGGTTGCGCCATCGACCTCTGCCAGACCGACCGCAGAGGTCAATGCATTGAAGCAGAGCCTCGAGCGGTCCGAGAACGAGCTCGGCCTTGCCAAGAAGCAGCTCGAGGACAAGGAAGGTAAGTAATACCTTATTAAATAAATACCTTATAGAAAGGATTTGGTTGCAAAAGATAACAGGAATAACATGGGTACTACAGGGGCCACGAGCGAGGTGGCGACCCTGAAGGAGGCGGTGTCCGCGGCCGAAAACAAAGCGGCTGTGGAGCGCACTGAAGCGAGAGAAGGGGAGCCGCATGGCGAGGGTACGACAAGAGCCTGTGCTCTCGTGGAAAAACATGAGGGTTTGGAGCGTGACTCAAAGACCCGAGAGTCCGAGCTTGCCTCGGCTCTTGAGAGTGCCAAAGCTGCTAAGGCCGAGGCCCAAAAAGCCCTCCAGGAGATTGAGGCAATAAAGAAGATCGTGGCGGGTAAGGCATTCTTTATGCAGAGCAAGAATGTAAAAGTCAATTATCTAGTACTTACCCGAATCCGGAGCTCTCCAGGAGCGTTCGCAGATCTGCCCCGTAGTGTGACTGATGCTGTCGCGTTCTACCGCGCCAAGGAGGGGAGCTCGACGGAGAAGGTGTTCTGGTCTCAGTATCTTTGAGGCCGACCGTCCGTGCTTTCGAGCGACCAGTCAAGCAGCTGGTTGAGCTCCACAAGGTCGCCGAACAGGCCATGAAGGGCCTCATAGTTCGACCGTGGCCATTGGAAGCCATGCCCGGAGCTACTTGGGTTAGTGCAGCGGTGGTGGACGATGTCCATGGATTGAAGTCATCAAGCGCCCGTCTGCATTGAAGGTGCCTGTCGGCCCTTGCCCGTGCTAAAGTGCACCGGGCAAGCTGGATGCGGAGAAGCTTGTGACGGACGGGCCACCGAAGGGCAAGGATCATCACAAGCCCGAAATGTACCATGAGGGCGTCCTGAAGGGTGCCCGCCGTATAGCGGATGAGTGCTCCAAAGTTGTAATTTTTGAATAGACTCGCATTTGTTATCCTGTACGCTGAAAACTTGTTCGTATGCACTAAGCAACGCTTGTTAATTTAAAATATTACCTTCTGTGCGGCCATTTATCAAATTTGAGAGATGGCAAGTCGTTGGCTTCAGCCCCCATGCCACGAGTGCTGGGGTGTTCGGGATAAACTTGAGCGCTCTTGTTCCCATTCTTGGGTCCGTCGAGGGAGGCGCTCAACGCAACGAACAAGGCAACCGGACTTATAGTGCATGAACACTCCCACTTAGCCATAGAATTCTATAATTTTAAATTTCGGCGAAGCCCCTAGTATTCGGAAGACCGAGTTCGGGGCGCTATCCACGCCTTGGCCGGATAATGCCGGTTCCTCGCTCTAAGCGGCATAAGTCTTTAGGGACCCAAAAAAACCTCTCGAACAGCGACCGGCTCTCGCCCTATCATGACGGGTCAGTTTTAGCTTTCTCCACCGAGGTGCTCAACCCAGCTCAACCGGGGCACAATCGCAGTGGTTCTCCCAGCCTTACCTTAGCCGATACAACGGAACGTAAGGTACCAAAACATGGGAGCCGGGCAAACCCAACTATTGACCCAAGACATGATTCGAGCCGATGCATATAATGCTATAAGTTTAGGGTGCCGCACTTGTGAAAGTGTTCGCACTTATCACACCATACTTTTGGGGTACTTAAGCCCCCTGGTGTATTGGCCGTACTAAAGTGTACGGTGCAACATGTCATGAAATGAACATATATATAGATAAAGAAAGGAGTGCAATAATAGGCAAAAGCTATGTATTGGTTATTAAAAAGAAACTGCAAATAAAAGCGTAACGATACAAATTGTGCGATAAGCAAGGGATGGGACTATTTAACATGTCCCCTCCGAGGGTAAGCTGGGATGGTATGTAAAACAGGTATAATGCTCGTAGTAGAGACCACCTGGACACTTGACGTAGCTTTCTGCTTCCCTGGTTGTTGCATCATGAGTTCGGCAATTCTAGTGCCGGACAAGACTTCTAGCAAATGGAGTCCTGAAAGTAAGAAAAAAGAAGAAAAGAAAAAGAATGACACAATCGGGAGCCCCTTGTGCGGTTGAGTCGTATTCTGGGCATGCCGTGGTCGTTCCCCTCCCCTTATGCCCATAGTATCTCCAGAGCGTAGTTATGTACGCCAGAGTAATCGCTTCGCAGCTTCGCGAGGGTTGGGGTTGGGGCGGATTGCTACGCTGCGTTCGGATCGTGCTAGGCGGTCTTGTTGTAGGTTACTCGCGCCGCTTTGACGGTGGCCAGACGCTTAATAGCCGGACTCGAGAATTGCTGTGAGAGGCTGCTTTGCACCTCCGCCGCGAGGGCCGCCATGTGCTCCTCTGTTCGGAGAGAGCGTTCGGTGTTTCCATTGGCCGTGATTACTCCTCGAGGGCCTGGCATCTTGAGCTTGAGGTATGCGTAGTGCGGCACCGCATTGAACTTTGCAAATGCGGTTCGTCCAAGCAGTGAGTGATAGCCGCTGCAGAACAGGACTATGTCGAAGATTAACTCTTCGCTTCGGAAGTTATTTGGGGATCCGAAGACCACTTCGAGTGTAACTGAGCCTGTACAATTGGCCTCTACACCTGGTATGACGCCTTTAAAGGTCGTCATTGTGGGTTTAATCCTTGAGGGGTCTATGCCCATTTTATGACCGTATCCTGATAAAGCAGGTTCAGTGCTGCTACCGCCATCCATCGGGACTCGGTGAGGTGAAATCCGTCAATAATTGGGTCAAGAACCAATGCGGCAAAACCGCCATGACGAATGCTAGTGGGGTGGTCCTTCGATCAAAGGTGATCGGGCAGGAAGACCATGGGTTGAACTTCGGGCGACCGGCTCCATCGCGTATACGTCCCTTTAGTGCACGCTTCCGCTCCCTTTTGGGTATGTGGGTTGCGATATCATGTTCACCGTCCGCACTTGTGTGGGAAAGCCCTTCAGACTCTATTGTTCGGTGGTCGGGCTCTTCCTCGCCATCGCTATGCAGCCCCTTGTCATTGAGTTCGCACTTAACTTGCTCGCTTGCTTGAACACCCAACAATCCCTGTTGGTGTGGTTGGCTGGTTTTTCGTGGTGCCATGTATTTGGCACAAGCGATCGAGTATTCGGTCCAAGTTGGACGGGCCCCGGTATTTCTTTTGAATGGCTTTTTCCACGACCGGTTTAGAGCCTCGAATCCGGCATTGGCGCCGTATCTTCAGCATTATCGCCGTTAACGCTACGCTTTGTTCTTGTTGCGACGCCGACCGCCATTGCTGTCCTTGGTATCCGAACTACCGTGGTGTTTGGCCAAGTTGTTGCTTCAAGCTAGCCAGCTGTTCTCTCCCGCAAAAGCGGGTCATGAGTGTTGTGAGGGCTGCCATGGATTTCGCTTTTCTGTCCTAGGTGCCGGGCAAGCCACTCGTCATGGATGTTATGTTTAAAGGCTGCAAGGGCCTCTGCATCCCGGACAGTCAACGATTTGATTTTTCTTGGTTAGGAACCGTGTCCGTAATTGTTCCGCCGATTCTTCCGGCTGCTGAATTATGTAGCCGAGGTCATCGGCGTCCCGTGGTCGCATACGTATGTGCCCCGGAAGTTGTCAAGGAATGCGGCTTCCGTGTCCTCCCAACAACCAATTGATTCTACCGCAAGTCGTTGAGCCAATGCCGAGCTGGTCCTTTAAGTTTGAGTGGGAGGTATTTGATGGCGTGTAGATCATCGCCGCGGGCCATGTGGATATGGAGGAGGTAGTCCTCGATCCAAACCGCGGGATCTGTTGTGCCATCGTATGATTCGATGTTTATGGGTTTGAAACCCTCGGGGATTTGATGATCCATTACTTCATCTGTGAAGCATAGTGGGTGTGCGGCACCTCTGTATTGAGCTATATCACGACGCAGCTCAAACGAGCTTTGTCTGCTGTGTTCGGCCCGGCCGGAATTGTTGTATCCGGCGTGACGGTTATCGTCACGTGTCGTGGGGCGCCCACACGATCCGTAGATCGATCTTGTTTGCCTTGCCTTGTCCTCCAATATGTCTTGCAGTGTCCGCGTTTCCCGTGCCTTGGTACTTTTTCGAGCGACGCCGGAGTGCGGCTTGAATGGAGGGTCTAGAGGCCTCTGTCAAGAACCACGGGTGGCGGTCGGCCGCATCATGCGCCGTGATGTAGGTTTGGGTGCTGCTTCCTCTAATTGGGGTAGCAGCCTGCTTGGGGGTATCTCTTGAGGGGCGTTCGAGTTCATACTCTTCGCTGCAAGGACTTCACCATTTGTCGATTAGCAAGTCTTGGTCAGCTCTAAGCTGCTGCTGCTTTTTCTTGAGGCTGCTTGCCGTGGCCATAAGCCTGCGTTTGAAACGCTCCTGTTCGGCAGGATCCTCAGGCACGACAAATTCATCGTCGTCGAGGCTCGCCTCATCTTCGGAGGGAGGTATATAATTATCGTCCTCCACCTCCCTGTCTACCACTCTATCATGAGGGCTGGCTTCTGTAACGCCCTCGATGCAGCTATATCTCCCACGTGTCGAGGCACGACTTAGAGGCATAACCGCATTGAAAGCAATGTTGCAAGTGAGGTAATCTTCACACAACCCATGTAATAAATAAGGGAAAGAGATACATAGTTGGCTTACAAATGCCACTTCACACAAAGACATAATTAAACATCCATCATTCGTAGTACACTCAAGGTCCGACTACGGAACCAAAATAAAAGAAGATACCCCAAATGCTACACAGATCCCCGATCGTCCCAACTGGGCACCACTACTGATCATCTCGAAAGACACATAGTAACGACCACGTTCCTCGTCGAACTCCCACTTGAGTTCGGTTGAATCATCTGCACCGCATCGCCGGAACTCGCAACTGTTTTGGAAGTATCTGTGAGTCACGGGGACTCAGCAATCTCACACCCGCGAGATCAAGACTATTTAAGCTTATAGGAAGGACAGAGTAGTATAGTGGAGCTGCAGCAAGCGACTAGCATATATGGTGGCTACTTCGCAAAAGAGAGCGAGAAGAGAAGCAAAGCGCCGGACGTGAAGCTAGTAGCGATCAAGAAGTGATCCTGAACTACTTACGCCGACATAACTCCAACACCGTGTTCACTTCCGGCTCCGCCGAGAAGAGACCATCACGGTTACACACGCCGTTGATGTGTATTTTAATTGAGGTCAACTTCTGGTTTTCTACAACCGACATTAACAAATTCCCATCTGCCACATAACCGCGGGCACGGCTTTCGAAAGTTTATACCTGCAGGTGTCCCAACTTAGCCCATGATAAGCTCTCGCGATCAACGAAGGATATTCCTTCTCCCGGAAGACCCGATCAGTCTCGGAATCCGGCTACAAGACATTTCGACAAGAATAAAACAAGACCAGCAAAGCCGCCCGAATGTGCCGACAAATCCCGATAGGAGCTGCACATATCTCGTTCTCGTGGCACACCGGATAAGCCGAAGCGTCTGAGAACCGACGTAATCCAAGTTGCCCAGGAATGGTCCCAAGACGGTGCTCTAGTTTGGACCAACACTCAAAGGAGCATTGGCCCGGGGTTTAAAATAAGATGACCCTCGGGCTCGCGAAAACCCGGGGAAAAAGGCTTAGGTGGCAAATGGTAAAACCAATGTTGGGCCTTCTTTGGAGGAGTCTTATTCAAAGCGAATCGTCAAGGGGTCCCATAAATCACCCAACCGTGTAAGGACCGCGAAATCAAGGAACATAACACCGGTATGACGGAAACTAGGGTGGCAAGAGTGGAACAAAACACCGGGCATAAGGCCGAGCCTTCCACCCTTTACCAAGTATATAGAGGTATTAATTATAGCGAGATATATATATTGTGATATCCCCAACAAGTAAACATGTTCCAACAAGGAACAACATCTCCATGTTCCAACAAGGAACAAACTTCATCTTCACCGCAACTAGCAACGCTATAAGAGGGGCTGAGCAAAGCGGTAACATAGCCAAACAACGGTTTGCTAGGAAAGGATGGTTAGGGGCTGACATGGCAATATGGGTGGCATGATATAGCAAGTGGTAGGCATGGCAGCATAGGCATAGCAAAAGAGCGAGCATCTAGCATAGCAAAGATAGAAGTGATTTCGAGGGTATGGTCATCTTGCCCGAAATCCCGCAAGGAAGAAGAACGAGTCCATGAAGAAGACAAACGGACGTAGTCGAATCGAATCCTCACAACTCCGGAACGGAACCGAAGCTAACGAGAAAAGCAAACCGGAAACAAACAAACAACATAGTAAATAACCATCACATAAACATGGCATGATGCACAATCAAGTATGATGCATGTCCGGTTTAAAGAGGCATGGCATGGCAATATGCACAAACAACACTACAAGTTAAGTGGAGCTCAATATGCAACGAGTTGCATATTGACGGAACACCACATCACTTATTTAGTTCTCTCCCGATTAGGTACTCAACAATATTAAATGTTATTAAACATGGCAAGAGTTGAAGCATATGAAACTAACTATTTAGGCAAGATTAAATGAGGCCGGAAACAACGAACAACAATTCCGGAAAATCCCCATATGCAAATTATGGATTCGGTACTGATCTGACCTAAAGCATATTTTAGAGTTGTTAAACATGCAAAGTAATGCTACCATGTTAAACTAGGCATTTTTCTACCCCATTTACATATATAATTTATTTAAATCCGAGTTACGGTTATTAAGTTATGCAATAAATCATTTTAGCATGGCATTTAAGCAAATTAATGCAAACAACAATTTTAACATTTTAATTGTTGTTATCATGATGCGGATGACATGTGCAAGTTATATGCAATTTTTATGAAAATGTTGACAAGAGCATGTTACGAGGCATTATGTCACCGTGGTGGAAGAAAAGGGTGCCACGGCGGCGAAAACGAAAATGGTGCCACGGCAACACATCGGTTCCGATAACTCGATTGAGATATCGGTACAAAGGAAAGCGTGACGGAAGCGAGTCATGCAAGAAGGTGGGGTGATCCCGGATACCGGGTTCCCACGGAACGGTGGCATGGCAAAAGAGGGGCATCGCAAGGATGATTCGATCACGGTCGGTCATCTCGGTGGTTATACCATTCAAGAGTGCGTTCGGGCGGAAAACGCTTTCAGAGGGAAGTAGACGCTCACGGGTCGTCGAGGGAAGTAGAGGAAGTAGTCGTTCTCGCGATGATCGCTGAGGGAAGTAGTGGTACACGGCGACGGTAGAGGAAGTAGTGTTTCACGCTCGCCTTCAAGAGGTACTTGACGGGTCCGAATCCCTTCGGGTTGTCGTGGTACTTGCGGTCTCGCGATGGTAGTCGTACACGGCGTAGGGGTACTTGGCGATCGTCGGGTACTTGTCGCATCATCGTGTAGTCGAACTTGGCGGCCTTGAGGAACCCACGGTGTCGGTACTTGGCGTTCCGGTTCGGGTCTTGGAGAAATCCTCGGAGATGATAGTGGAAGACGAACTTGGCGCCCACGGTCTTGACGTCAACAAAGTGCCGAGCAGCGGAGAGAACGCACAACAGGCACGGCAGCCACGGTTCATCCAAAAGAGGCAGAGGCCATGGCGCCATGGAGGAGTGGCACGAAGCAGAGGCAGATGCGGATGCGGGAGGCTCGCAGGGCCTCGGTTGCTCGAGGGGAGGCCGAGGGCGGCTGGACCCGGCCGCAGGCAACCGGCGGGGCAGTCGGTGAGGGGGGTGCACGGAGCGGCGTCGGTCGCCGGAGTCGGGGCCGAGATGGACGGGTCGAGGGGCTCCTCCCCTGGCGACGGAGCTGACGAGGCGATGGCGCCGGGTAGACGAGGAGGCAGAGCTTGAGGATCGGGCGCGCGCTCTGGTGGAGCCTGCTTGGCGACGAGGAGGCCACCGGGGTCCGCCTGGTCGCTGGACGGAGGGCGACGGGATCGGGTTCAAGGTCGGCGAGAGGGTCGGGCGAGATGCCTGGGCGGCGCTTAGGAGGAGGAAGCAGGCGCGCGCCATGGTGGAAGCAGCAGCGAGGAGGTCAAGGTGGTACGAGGGGCTCCTCAGCTGTGACGGCGCTGGATGGAAGTGATCGAGAGAGTGAAGGGGATCGGGAGAACGCGCAGGAGGCGGAGGCAGAGGAGAGATCGGCAGTGAGGGGTCGGCCTAGGGTTAGAGGGGGTGCGCCGGTGGGCCTTGGGCCGGTCTCGAGGCTAGGCCGGCCTGGTGGAGGAGAAAGGCCAGGGCCGGCTGGGCCTAGCTCTCTCTCTCTCTCTCTTTAAACTCTTAAAACAGAGAAAAGAAAGGAAAGGGAAGAAAAGAAAAGATTAGAGAAAGAGTTTGGGCACTGGGATTATTTTCCGAGCTCGCAAAAATGAGCTCGATCCAGGAAAATAAAAGAGGCATGATTGAAAGAATTGAATTCAAATTCATTTGAATTTAAATTCAATGATTTGAATGGAAGTGAGGGTTTGGGAAGGTCCAAAATGTTCGGATTTTTGGTGGAGCTCGAATATGATAAAAGAAATTTAGGGCAAAGTGTGGAGACCAAACTTGAAGTAGAAAGGGCACGAAATTATTTTGCAAGTGTGTTAAGATCAATTCCAAATAAATGGAATAATTATTATCGCTCCCTAATAATATTGGGACGATATGTTATAAAGAGAAGTCACCATGTGAATCCCTCGGTTTAAATGGATCGAGAAAAATCCATACAATTTATTTAGTTGAGTTTTGAAAATTAATGATATGATGGCATGATGAGATGATGCAATGCAAGAGATGACATGATGAATGCACAAACAAAACAAATCGCACGACAAAACTCGGAAACCCTGGAAGGCAACTGAAGCTCCGGTCTTGGGGCGTCACAGCTTCTCCCTCCTCCTGTGCTGAATCCTGCTGGAGGGGGTTGTCTTCGACACTGTCTGGGGTGTTATTATCTCCCGTGCCGGAATCACCATTTTTACTGTGGCGGGATTTAGAACGGCGCCGCTGACGTCAGCGCTTGGGTTGTTTCTTGGAGGGGTCATCCTCCGCCGTTCCCATCTTTTGGGATGTCCACCATGTATATGTCGTATGACGAGGTGGCCTTCCAGTGCCCTGTAGGCGCTGGGTCTTGGTCGTCTCCGGCGTCGTCGTCCATACCGTCGATGTTTTCGGAGTCGAAGTCGAGCATGTCGGTTAAATCATCGGCGCAGTGGCTACACAGTGGGTGGTGGGTGGGCGTTGAATTTCTTCGTCGTCCGCATCCCAACCTTCCTGATCGTAGTCCGGCCGGGGCTCTCCTGATAAAGAGAGAGACTTTAGTGAATTCAACATGTCGCCAAAGGGCGAGCGCTGAAAGATGTCCGCGGCAGTGAACTCCATGGCCGGCGCCCAATCGGATTCGATTGGCAGGGGTGCGGAGGGTTCGGAGTCCGGAGAGGAGTCTGGCACCTTGGAGTCACGGTCTTCGCAGCGACAGGGATGGAGTTCGCTCAATCGCCGTTGAGATTCTAGCCCCGAGGCGGTGTCCAACCACTCGTCCTCGATCGGGGGAGTCGGCTCCGAGCTAAGAGTCGGAGCGGACGCTGGTGCGGCCTCCAGGACACTGTTCGGCGGCAGAGCTAGATTGTGCCCATCGAGACAGTGTGGCGCACTTGGCTGTGGCTCGAATCCGTCGAAGATCAAGTCTCCGCGGATGTCGGCCGTGTAGTTCAAACTCCCAAATCTGACCTGATGGCCAGGGGCGTAGCTTTCGATCTGCTCCAAATGGCCAAGTGAATTGGCCCGCAAAGGCAAAGCCTCCGAATACGAAGATCTGTCCGGGAGAAAATTCTCACCTGGACCGCGTCGTTGTTGATGATCGAAGGAGCCATCGGGCCTATAGGTGACGCATACAGGAACTCTCAATGAAAGCACCAATGTCGGTGTCAAAACCGCGGATCTCGGTAGGGGTCCCGAATCATGCGTTTAGGCGGATGGTAACAGCAGCATAAGGGACACAATGTTTTTACCCAGGTTCGGGCCCTCTCGATGGAGGTAATACCCTACTCTGCTTGATTAATATTGATGATATGGGTAGTACAAGAGTAGATCTTCCACGAGATCGTAGAGGCTAAACCCTAGAAGCTAGCCTACGGTATGATTGTTGTTTGTCCCACGGACTAAAACCCTTCGGTTTATATAGACACCGGATAGGGTTAGGGTTACAGAGTCGGTTACAATGGTAGGAGATCTACATATCCAGATAGCCAAGCTTGCCTTCCATGCCAAGGAAAGTCCCATCCGGACACGGGACAAAGTCTTCAATCTTGTATCTTCATAGTCTAGGAGTCCGACCAAAGATGATAGTTCGGCTATCCGGACACCCCCTAGTCCAGGACTCCCTCAGTTAGCTAAAAGAGTTTTAGAGCGAGTGATTCTCCCGGTTTGGATATCATTGTAGATTTGCTCGACGGGATGATCTTTAGCAATTCTTGCTCGAACTCGTGAAAGCTTTTTCTTGGGTCTTGGTTGAACATCTTCTTCATCTTGTTCTTCTTCTTGGCCTTCTTCATTGTTTGTGTTGTCGTTCTCTTGTCGTGGTGGAGAAGGAGGTTGTTGGCGTTCGTCTTCGTGCACTTCCTCGTTTTCTTCATCTTGGTGTGTCCCACTCGTGGATGCTTCCATATTAACTCTTGGTTCACCTTGTCTTGAGGTAGAAGCTTCCACTTGGACAGACGAGGTACTCTCCTTCACCTCCGTTGGACGAATCTTGCCAATAGACAAGTCTTGGATTGCTTCCGAGGGGTTTTTGTCTCCTACATCAATTGGCAATTGCTCTACTTGCGAGCTGTTAGATTCATAAAACTTCACATCTACCGTTTCTTCAACCTTTCGGGTGAAATTTTTGTAGACACGGTATGTGTGAGAGTTTGAGCCATAACCAAGTAGGAAACCTTCATGAGACTTAGGAGCAAATTTAGAACGACGATGCTTATCAAGAATGTAGCACTTTGAGCCGAATACTCGAAAGTATCCAACTTGGGGTTTGTTACCGGTGAGAAGCTCGTATGCTGTCTTGCCGAGTAGCTTGTGAAGATACAAGCGATTTGTTGCATGACAAGCTATATCAACCGCTTCCGCCCAAAAGTGCTTTGGCGTCTGGTACTCATCAAGCATCGTTCTCGCCATCTCAATAAGAGTCCGGTTCTTCCTCTCAACAACTCCATTTTTTTGAGGTGTGTACGTAGCCGAGAACTCGTGTGAAATACCTTCTTCATCAGGAAAAGTATCCACATTTGCGTTCTTGAACTCCGTTTCGTTGTCGCTTCGAACCTTCTTAATCTTCACGTCAAATTGATTTTGGGCCTTCCTAGCAAAGTTTTTGAAGATCTTTTGGACCTGCGATTTATCATGGAGAAAGAACACCCACGTAAATGTTGAAAAATCATCAACTATAACTAGACCAAAAGAATTTCCACTGAGACTTTTGTAAGCGTTGGGACCAAAAAGATCCATGTGAAGTAGCTCGAGTGGCCTCCTTGTGGTCATGATGTTCTTCACCGGATGCCTTGTTCCAACCTGTTTACCTGCTTGACAAGCGCTGCAAAGTCTATCCTTATCAAATATGACATCATTAACGCCAAGGATATGATTTCCTTTAATAAGCTTGTCAAGGTTTCGCATGCCTACATGACCTAATCGTCTATGCCATAACCAACCTTTAGAGGATTTAGCAATAAAGCAAGTTCTAGGTTGTGCCTTTTTAGTGAAATCAACAATGTAAAGATCACCTCTATGTATACCGGTAAAGACCATTTTATGATTATCTCTACGAAACACTTGGCAATCTACTTCAGTAAATAGGACATTGAAACCGAAATCAGCAAGTCTAGATACTGAAAGTAAGTTATAGCCAAGAGATTCAACGAGCATGAAATTTTGTATGGAGCTATCATGTGAGATGGCCACCTTACCAAGGCCAACCACCTTACCCTTTGAATTATCACCAAAAGTGACATATTTTCGAGGGCCGTCGTTTCAATCAAGCTCACGGAACATGTCTTTATCTCCGGTCATATGATCGGTACATCCACTATCAAGGACCCATTCCTTTCCTCCAGCCATGTAGCCACGAAGGTTTGCCATAAGACCAAAGTGTCTCATTGCATCATCAAGATCATGGGCACTATCATCATCCTCATCATAGTATCCATGTTCAACATCATCTTGTGATTGATCAATTCCTAGAGAGGGCAATTCATTAGACAAATGATCATTTCTATGATTATCTTTATGAATTCTAATAGCTTTGGAAATGATATTGCTAATGATTCCAACATCTCCTATGGCACGCATGAGATTTGTAAGCTCAAATAGACAATCACCAAAGCTAGGATCACTATAATTCATCTTACTCAAGGCAATAGACTTATGGAGAATTTCGTCTAAGTTTTTCAAGGAATAGTCTGGAAATCGTTCCTCAAGAAATTTCCATATGGTGTAGGCACAATCAAGAGTAGGCAAACTAGCAATCAAATTTTTGGACAATCCTCTTATGATAAGATTGATCGTTCTAAGATTGCGAATCATGTCAAGATCCTCTTCATGTGTGGGATGCAAGAGATCAATATGAGGTGCACAAGGGCTAGCAATGTACTTGTTCAAATGATATTCATTGAAAATCTCAAGCATTTCATTTTTCCACTCATGAAAATATTCTCCATCAAGAATAGCCACTCTATGTCTAAGACTCCCTAAAGTAGACACATCCATCTTCCTCCAATGGTGATTAAACCAAGGCAATGGAGACCAAAGCTCTAATACCAATTGAAAGGATCGAGAAGAGGTGTCTAGAGGGGGGGGGGGTCATTAGACACTAAGTACCAAAAGTTGCAGTTTTTAAATTCTTTATGTTAAAGTGGAGTTTTGGCACAAGTTTAACAATCACAATACATAACAAGCAAGCATGCAAAGAGTATATGAGCAGCGGAAAGTAAAGCATGCAACTTGCAAGAATTTAAAGGGAAGGGTTTGGAGGATTCAAACGCAATTGGAGACACGAATGTTTTTGTTGTGGTTCCGATAGGTGGTGCTATCATACATCCACGTTGATGGAGACTTCAACCCACGAAGGGTAACGGTTGCGCGACTCCACGGAGGGCTCTACCCACGAAGGGTCCACGAAGAAGCAACCTTGTCTATCCCACCATGGCCGACGCCCACGAAGGACTTGCCTCACTAGCGGTAGATCTTCACGAAGTAGGCGATCTCCTTGCCCTTACAAACTCCTTGGTTCAACTCCACAATCTTGTCGGAGGCTCCCAAGTGACACCTAGCCAATCTAGGAGACACCACTCTCCAAGAAGTAACAAATGGTGTGTTGATGATGAACTCCTTGCTCTTGTGCTTCAAATGATAGTCTCCCCAACACTCAACTCTCTCTCACAGGATTTGGATTTGGTAGAAATAAGATTTGAGTGGAAAACAACTTGGGGAAGGCTAGAGATCAAGATTCATATGGTAGGAATGGAATATCTTGGCCTCAACACAAGGGTAGGTGGTTCTCTCTCAGAAAAAGTGTATTGGAAGTGCAGGTTCATTCTGATGGCTCTCTCCACGCATGAAGAGTGGGTGGAGGGGTATATATAGCCTCCACACAAAATCTAACCGTTACACACAACTTGCCAAACTTGGTGGGACCGAATTGTTAAATTCAGTCGGACCGATTCAGCAAATCTAGTGACCGGTAGGATTTTCGGTGGGACCGACATGCAACTCGGTAGGACCGATATGGTTAGGGTTAGGGCATAACGTAATCTCGGTGAGACCGATTACACAAACTCGGTGAGACCGATTTTGGTAATAAGCTAACCAGAGAGTTGGTTAGGCAAACTCGGTAGGACCAATTACACAAAATCGGTGAGACCGATTTTGGTAATAAGCTAACCAGAGAGTTTGCATTGTAATCTCGGTAGTACCGATTACTCAAACTCGGTGAGACTGATTTTGATAATGGACATACACAGAGAGATTACAACCCCATCTCGGTGAGATTGAGATCTCTATCGGTGAGACCGATTTGCCTAGGGTTTGTGGCAGTGGCTATGACATCTGAACTCGGTGGCGCCGGATGGAAAGAATCGGTAGGGCCGAGTTTGACTTTTGGTTTAGGTCATATGTGGATGTGAGAAAGTAGTTGAGGGCTTTGGAGCATATCACTAAGCACTTTGAGCAAGTAAGCCATTAAGCAACACCTCATCCCCTCTTGATAGTATTGGCTTTTCCTATAGACTCAATGTGATCTTGGATCACTAAAATATAAAATGTAGAGTCTTGTGCTTGAAGCTTGAGCCAATCCTTTGTCCTTAGCATCTTGAAGGGGTTCCACATCCTTTAGTCCATGCCACTTAATTGTTGAACTTATCTGAAACATATTAGGTAAAAGTGTTAGTCCAAAAAGAGATATGTTGACATTAATTACCAAAACCACCCAGGGAGCACTTGTGCTTTCAGTGGAAAACACTCTCCCTTCTCGTTTCTATGCATCACCATGATCTTGCGTGTGCGTAGGATTTTTTTGAAATTACTGCGTTCCCCAACGGTGGCATCCGAGCCAGGTTTATGCGTAGATGTTATATGCACGAGTAGAACACAAGTGAGTTGTGGGCGATAACAAGTCATACTGCTTACCAACATGTCATACTTTGGTTCGGCGGTATTGTTGGATGAAGCGGCCCGGACCGACATTACGCCAGACGCTTCTACGCCGAGACTGGTTCTACCGACGTGCTTCGCATACGTGGCTTCTTGCGGCTGTCGGTTTCTCCAACTTTAGTTGAACCGAGTGTATTACGCCCGGTCCTTGAGAAGGTTAAAACAACACTAACTTGATGAACTATCGTTGTGGTTTTGATGCGTACGTAAGAATGGTTCTTGCTCAGCCCGTAGCAGCCACATAAAACTTGCAACAACAAAGTAGAGGACGTCTAACTTGTTTTTGCAGGGCATGTTGTGATGTGATATGGTCAAGGCATGATGCTATATTTTATTGTATGAGATGATCTTGTTTTGTAACCGAGTTTTCGATAATTGGCATGAACCATATGGTTGTCGCTTTATTGTATGCAATGCAATCACCCTGTAATTGCTTTACTTTATCACTAAGCAGTAGCGATAGTCGTAGAAGCAATAGTTGGCGAGACGACAACGATGCTACAATGGAGATCAAGGTGTCGCGCCGGTGACGATGGTGATCATGACGGTGCTTTGGAGATGGAGATCAAAGGCACAAGATGATGATGGCCATATCATATCACTTATATTGATTGCATGTGATGTTTATCCTTTATGCATCTTATTCTGCTTTGTTTGACGCTAGCATTATAAGACGATCCCTCACTAAATTTCAAGGTACAAGTGTTCTCCCTGAGTATGCATCGTTGTGAAAGTTTGTCGTGCCGAGACACCATGTGATGATCGGGTGTGATAAGCTCTACGTTCAAATACAATGGGTGTAAGCCAGTTTTACACACGCAAAATACTCGGGTTAAACTTGACGAGCCTAGCATATGCAGATATGGCCTCGGAACACTGAGACCGAAAGGTCGAGCATGGATCATATAGTAGATATGATCAACATAGTGATGTTCACCATTGAAAACTACTCCATCTTACGTGATGATCAGGCATGGTTTAGTTGATTTGGATCACGTGATCACTTATATGATTAGAGGGATGTCTATCTAAGTGGGAGTTCTTAAGTAATATGATTAATTGGATCTAAATTTATCATGAACTTAGTACCTGATAGTATTTTGCTTGTCTATGTTGTTGTAGATAGATGGCCCGTGTTGTTGTTCCGTTGAATTTTAATGCGTTCCTTGAGAAAGCAAAGTTGAAAGATGATGGTAGCAATTACACGGACTGGGTCCGTAACTTGAGGATTATCCTCATTGCTGCACAAAAGAATTACGTCACGGAAGCACCACTTTGGGTGCCAGGCCTGCCGCAGATGCAATCGATGATGGCCCTGGCAGAGCAAAGCTGATGACTACTCGATAGTTCAGTGTGCCATGCTTTATGGCTTAGAACCGGGACTTCAATGACGTTTTGAACGTCATGGAGCATATGAGATGTTCCAGGAGTTGAAGTTAATATTTCAAGCAAATGCCCGGATTGAGAGATATGAAGTCTCCAATAAGTTCTACAGCTGCAAAATGGAGGAGAATAGTTCTGTTAGTGCATATATACTCAAAATGTCTGGGGTATAACAATCACTTGATTCAACTGGGAGTTAATCTTGCGGATGATAGTGTCATTGACAAAATTCTTCAATCACTGCCGCAAGCTACAAGAGCTTCGTGATGAACTATAATATGCAAGGGATGGATACGACAATTCCCGAGCTCTTCGCAATGCTAAAAGCTGCGGAGGTAGAAATCAAGAAGGAGCATCAAGTGTTGATGGTCAACAAGACCACCGGTTTCAAAAAAAAGGGTAAAGGGAAGAAGAAGTGGAACTTCAAGAAGAACGGCAAACAAGTTGCTGCTCAGGAGAAGAAACCCAAGTCTGGACCTAAGCCTGAGACCGAGTGCTTCTACTGCAAACAGACTGGTCACTAGAACCGGAACTGCCCCAAGTATTTGGCGGATAAGAAGGATGACAAGGTGAACAAAGGTATATGTGATATACATGTTATTAAGTACATTAACTCTCGCTATCGCCGGGTCGATTTCTTCTGGCTGGGCTATACGAAGCCACTAGGAAGTTCGAATGGGCCGTACAATGTTGGGAGCCCATGGAAGGAAATAAAGGATAGATTTTTTTGCCTAATTTTTTTAATCTATTTCTCTGAAGCGTTGTCGTTTCCTTGCTATTCCCCTTTCTCTTCATCTCCTCCAATTCCACTCATACAGTAAATTAAAAGCCATTTATAGTTTCAATCCATCCCTTCTTATTCTTCCCCTTCACGCACTCGCGCCGCTTTACTTATATACTGCTATGATGGCGGCGGCTTCTTCGATCTACTTCAAATCTTTAACCAGGATGCCAGCGCCTGCATCATCTTCATCAATTCGTTGCGTGGACCCCATGGCGCGGAGGAGATCCTCCTGATGCTGTCGACCCAGCAGACTGATGTTGTTTCTAATGTGCTCTTCCCTGTCGTTGAATGCAGCCTGCCTTCTCGACAGGCCGGCAACGCCGGTTGCCGAGTTGCAGCCTTGGCCGAAGAGGAATGGGTCTCCGCCCATGCCAGATTTCATCCGCTGCTAGGAACGCCATGGGCGGAGGGCGTTGTCCGCCGCCACTGACCATGCCCTAGGAGGCACACTGCTGGGGATCAGAAGGGACGCCTTCCGTCCAGGCTCTTCTTCCCTCACCTTTTTTTGATGGGTACCTCCCTCACCTTCTTTATTTGATTCTTATGTCTCTTTTTTCAGTGCGTGAATGTGTGTTTGTTTATGTATAGAGATTCGAGTAGTGATATACATATTTGGAACGAGGCATGGGATCAGATTGTCAAGTATGTGAACCGGAGATAAGAGAATACACATGTGAGTGGCAAGGACATCAATCGATAAAAAATTCAGAATGCTTTCATTACGAGACTCTGTGAAGACCGTTAACAGTGATACTGTACCATTTGTCTCATCAGGTTCTAACAAAACAGCAACGCAATATGGAAGACTTTTTTTGTCTTTATGGAGGACTTGATTTTGTTTATCTCGGAAGAAAGGACTACCTACAAGGCAACAGGGAAATCTCACATCTATCTCTTTAGCTTTCAGGTATGTGGGGTGGAATTATATATGTGCAATCTTTTAATTTTGCATCCGATGCACAAGCATGTCAATCACATTCTTAATTCAGGCCCTTATGACTAAACCATAAAAAAGCTCCTGCAAATAGTGTCTTCTTTTTATGCACATTCTGTTAGTCTCCTTGCTTATTTTTACAGAGCACCAAGCTCCCATGTCTGACTTTTATTTTTAATACTGAGTTAGCATATGCACATTTCGTTAGTATCCGTACTTATTTAGAGAGCATGGAAATATGATTCTCCTGGCTTCTATCTATTACAGTAAAAAATAAATGAGAAACTGTATATGTGATGGATGGCAAGCCTATTTTCAGATTTGGTTAGATCGCACCTACTGCAAGTGCCGGATGATTTTCCGCTGATGGCGAGGATCTAATGATTAGGTGGTTCTTGCTGCATAGTATATGTTGTTGCTCCCATTAATAGACATGTATTTGACGAGACAATTTTTTGCAGGTGTCTCAAATGGATCTGTTGGCACCCAATCCATGCATACAATAACATTTCCCGCTCTCTCTATTCAATCATATGGCTAGGTACATTCAACTAACTTACCATTTACTACGGTATAAGCATGGATGAGTTGCTTGGCTCGGTTCACTTTGTTTCTCCTACAGATAGGAGCATCAAATGGTTTTAAGCATGCTACCAGTTGCCTGGCAGTTGGTGTAACCTATTTTGAAGCACTTGAATTCAGGTACAATGTCTATAATACAGAATACATAGGTCAAATTGCACCAAAAATGCCAATAGTTGTTCTTTTAGCAAGAGTCAACATATTTGGACTATGTCTATGTATAACAATGTTACTTTACTGGTTTCTGTCATACATTTATTTGAACATTTTAATTAGTAGTCTAGCATTCTCTTATTTGGGTGCTACTGCAGATTTCAACTGTAGACATTATCGCAGTTTTCATGTGCTATCGTTTATAGATTATACATTGCCCTTTAGTTTTCAAAAAAATTAAGGACGCTAAATAGAAAAACTCTTTGTTATTCTGTCTATTTCTCCTTTGCACATAAACCATTTACTTGCAATTTGAGTTTACACATTTGACTTGATTGCTTCATTTTAATCAAAGCACTATAAATCCTTACTTTGGTAACTCTATTAGCAAGTCCATTTCTCTATTAGCAAGTCCATTTCTCTAACTCTATTAGCAAGTCCATTTAGTTATTTTGTTTGCAGGAAGCATATTTAGTTATTAGTAGTTAATATTATTAAAATTTCTGGAAATTATAAGAAAATATACATTTGTTATTTGTTAGGTTGCACATGTGTATGCAGCAATTGATTACTATAAAATGTTCCGCAGCAACGCGCGGGGTATCATCTAGTATTCATAATATTGAAGCCAAAAGATGCAGAGTTGATAATGATAGTGCAACTTATTTGTGGCACTGCCGTTTAGGTCATATTGGTGTAAAGCGCATGAAGAAACTCCATACTGATGGACTTTTAGAATCACTTGGTACTTGCGAACCATGCCTAATGGGCAAGATGACTAAAACGCCGTTCTCCGGAACAATGGAGCGAGCAACAGATTTGTTGGAGATCATACATACTGATGTATGTGGTCCGATGAATATTAAGGCTCGCGGCGGGTATCGTTATTTTTTCTCACCTTCACAGATTATTTGAGCAGATATGGGTATATCTACTTAATGAAACATAAGTTTGAAACATATGAAAATTTCAAAGAATTTTAGAGTGAAGTGGAAAATCATCGTAACAAGAAATAAAGTTTCTACGATCTGATTGTGGAGGAGAATATTTGAGTTACGAGTTTGTTCTACATTTGAAACAATGCGGAATAGTTTCGCAACTCACGCCACCCGGAACACCACAGCGAAATGGTGTGTCCGAACATCGTAATCGTACTTTACTAGATATGGTGTGATCTATGATGTCTCTTACTGATTTATCGCTTTTGTTTTGGGGTTATGCTTTAGAGACGGCTGCATTCACGTTAAATAGGGAACCATCGAAATCCATTGAGACGATGCCTTATGAACCGTGGTTTGGCAAGAAACCAAAGTTGTCGTTTCTTAAAGTTTGGGGCTGCGATGCTTATGTGAAAAAGCTTCAACCTGATAAGCTCAAACCCAAATCGGAGAAATGTGTCCTCATAGGATACCCAAAGGAAACTGTTGGGTACACCTTCTATCACAGATCCGAAGGCAAGACATTTGTTGCTAAGAATGGATCCATTCTAGAGAAGGAGTTTCTCTCGAAAGAAGTGAGTGGGAGGAAAGTAGAACTTGATGAGGTAATCGCACTGTTCCCTTATTGGAAAGTAGTTCATCACGTAAACCGGTTTCGTGACACCTACACCAATCGCTGAAGAAGCTAATGATATTGATCATGAACATTCAGATCAAGTTACTACCGAACCTCGTAGGTCAACCAGAGTAAGATCCGCACCTGAGTTGTACGTTTATCCTATTCTGGAGGTCTTGTTACTTGTCCAAGGCGTACCTACGAACTATGAAGAAGCGATGGTGAGCCCAGATTCCGCAAAATGGCTTGAGGCCATGAAATCTGAGATGGGATCCATGTATGAGAACAAAGTGTGGACTTTGGTTGACTTGCCCGATGATCGGCAAGCCATAGAGAATAAATGGATCTTCAAGAAGAAGACTGATGCTGATGGTAATGTTACTGTCTAGAAAGCTCGACTTGTTGCGAAAGGTTTTTGACAAGTTCAAGGACTTGACTACGATGAGACTTTCTCACCCGTAGCGATGCTTAAGTCTGTCTGAATCATATTAGCAGTTGCCACATTTTATGATTATGAAATTTGGCAAATGGATGTCAAAACTGCATTCCTGAATGGATTTCTGGAAGAAGAGTTGTATATGATGCAACCCGAAGGTTTTGTCGATCCAAAGGGAGCTAAAAAGTGTGCAAGCTCCGGTGTCCATTTATGGACTGGTGCAAGCATCTCAGAGTTGGAATAAACGTTTTGATAGTGTGATCAAAGCATATGGTTTTATACAAACTTTTGGAGAAGCCTGTATTTACAAGAAAGTGAGTGGGAGCTCTGTAGCATTTCTGATATTATATGTGGATAACATATTGCTAATTGGAAATGATATAGAATTTCTGGATAGCATAAAAGGATACTTAAATAAGAGTTTTTTAATGAAAGACCTCGGTGAAGCTGCTTACATATTGGGCATCAAGATCTATCGAGATAGATCAAGACGCTTAATTGGACTTTCACAAAGCACATACCTTGACAAAGTTTTGAAGAAGTTCAAAATGGATCAAGCAAAGAAAGGGTTCTTGCCTGTGTTACAAGATGTGAAGTTGAGTCAGACTCAATGCCCGACCACTGCAGAAGATATAGAGAAAATGAAAAGTGTTCCCTATGCTTCAACCATAGGCTCTATCATGTATGCAATGTTGTGTACCAGACCTGATGTGTGCCTTGCTATTAGCTTAGCAGGGAGGTACCAAAGTAATCCAGAATGGATCCTTTGGACAGCGGTCAAGAACATCTGAAATACCGAAAAGGACAAAGGATATGTTTCTCGTTTATGGAGGTGACAAAGAGCTCGTTGTAAATGGTTACGTCGATGCAAGCTTTGACACTGATCCAGATGATTCTAAATCGCAAACTGGATACGTGTTTACATTGAATGGTGGAGCTATCAGTTGGTGCAGTTCTAAACAAATCATCGTGGCGGGATCTACGTGTGAAGCGGAGTACATAGCTGCTTCGGAAGCAGCAAATGTAGGAGTCTGGATGAAGGAGTTCATATCCGATCTAGGTGTCATACCTAGTGCATCGGGTCCAACGAAAATCTTTGGTGACAATACTGGTGCAATTGCCTTGGCAAAGGAATCCAGATTTCACAAGAGAACCAAGCACATCAAGAGACGCTTCAATTCCATCCGGGATCAAGTCTAGGTGGGAGACATAGAGATTTGCAAGATACATACGGATCTAAATGTTGCAGACCCGTTGACTAAGCCTCTTCCACGAGCAAAACATGATCAACACCAAGACTCCATGGGTGTTAGAATCATTACTATATAATAATCTAGATTATTGACTCTAGTGCAAGTGGGAGACTCAACGAAATATGCCCTAGAGGCAATAATAAAGTTATTATTTATTTCCTCATATCATGATAAATGTTTATTATTCATGCTAGAATTGTATTAACCGGAAACATAATACATGTGTGGATACATAGACAAACATTATGTCACTAGTATGCCTCTACTTGACTAGCTTGTTAACCAAAGATGGTTGAGTTTCCTAGCCATAGACATGAGTTGTCATTTTAATAACAGGATCACATCATTAGGAGAATGATGTGATTGACTTGACCCATTCCGTTAGCTTAACACTTGATCGTTTAGTTTACTGCTATTGCTTTCTTCATGACTTATACATGTTCCTATAACTATGAGATTATGCAACTCCCGATTACCGGAGGAACACTTTGTGTGCTACCAAAGCGTCTGGCGTAATCGGGTGATTATAAAGGTGCTCTCTGGTGTCTCCGATGGTACTTGTTGAGTTGGCATAGATCGAGATTAGGATTTGTCACTCCGATTGTCGGAGAGGTATCTCTGGGCCCTCTCGGTAATGCACATCACTATAAGCCTTGCAAGCAATGTGACTAATGAGCTAGTTGCGGGATGATGCATTATACAACGAGTAAAGAGATTTGCCGGAAACGAGATTGAGCTAGGTATTGAGATACCGACGATCGAATCTCGGGCAAGTAACATATCGATGACAAAGGGAGCAACGTATGTTGTTATGCGGTTTGACCGATAAATATCTTCGTAGAATATGTAGGAACCAATATGAGCATCCAGGTTCTGCTATTGGTTATTGACCGGAGACGTGTCTCGGTCATGTCTACATAGTTCTCGAACCCGTAGGGTCCGCACGCTTAAAGTTCTGTGACGATCGGTATTATGAGTTTATATGTTTTGATGTACCGAAGGTAGTTCGGAGTCCCGGAAATGATCATGGACATGACGAGGAGTCTCGAAATGGCCGAGACATAAATATTGATATATTTGAAGCCTACATTTGGACATCGGAAGAGTTCCGGGTGAAATCGGGATTTTACCGGAGTACCGGGGGGTTACCGGAACCCCCCGGGGGATGTAATGGGCCTATTGGGCCTTAGTGGAGAAGAGAGAGGGCAGCCAGGAGGTGGCACGTGGCCCCCCTTGCCCCAGTCCAAATTGGACAAGGGAAGGGGCGGCGGCCCCCCTCTCCTTCCTTCTCTCCACCTCCTCCTTCCCCCTTATCCTACTCCTACTAGGAAAGGAGGAGTCCTACTCCCGGTGGAAGTAGGACTCCCCCTTGGCGCGCCCTCCTCCTTGGCCGGCCGCCTCCCCCTTGCTCCTTTATATACGGGGGCAGGGGGCACCCTAGAACACACAAGTTGATCATTGGTCTCTCCCAACCATGTGCGGTGCCCCCCTCCACCATAATCCACCTCGATCATATCGTAGCGGTGCTTAGGCGAAGCCCTGCATCGGTAGCTTCATCAACATCGTCACCACACCGTCGTGCTAACGAAACTCTCCTTCGAGCTCTACTGGATCGTGAGTTCGCGGGACGTCACCGAGCTGAACGTGTGTTGAACGCGGAGGTGCCGTACGTTCGGTACTGAGGATCAGTCGATCGTGAAGACGTACGACTACATCAACCGCGTTGTTATAATGCTTCCGCTTAACGGTCTACGAGGGTACATGGACAACACTCTCCCCTCTCGTTGCGATGCATCACCATGATCTTGCGTGTGCGTAGGATTTTTTTTGAAATTTGGTGATGCATAGCAACGAGAGGGGAGAGTGTTTTCCACGTACCCTCGTAGACCAAAAGCGGAAGCATTATGACAACGCGGTTGATGTAGTCGTACACCTTTAGGATCCGACCGATCCTAGCACTGAAAGTACAACATCTCCGCGATCTGCACACGTTCGGCTCGGTGACGTCCCACGAACTCTTGATCCAGCTGAGTGTCGAGGGAGAGCTTCGTCAGCACGACGGCGTGATGACGGTGATGATGAAGCTACCGAGCAGGGCTTCGCCTAAGCACTGCAACGATATGACCAAGGTGGACTATGGTGGAGGGGGGCACCGAACACGACTAAGACAATGTCTGTTGTGTGTTCTAGGGTGCCCCCTGCCCCCGTATATAAAGGAGCAAGGGGGGAGACTGGCCGGCCCTAGGGCAGGCCAAGGAGGGCAGGAGTCCTCCTCCTGTAGGAGTAGGACTCCCCCTTTCCTAGTCAAACTAGGAGGGGGAAGGGGAAGGAAGGAGAGGGAGAGAGGGAGGGAAAGAGGGGGCGCCCCCCTTGTCCAATTCGGACTCCTTAAGGGGGGCAGCCCTATGGCCCCTCCTCTCTCTCTAACAAGGCCCATGTTGGCCCATTATTTCCCCCGGGGGTTCCGATAACCCCCTGGCACTACGATAATTATCCGGTGACCCTCGGAACTCATTCGGTGTCCGAATATAGTCATCCAATATGTCAATCTTTATGTCTCGACCATTTAGAGACTCCTCGTCATGTCCGTGATCATATCCGGGACCCCGAACTACCTTCTGTACATCAAAACACATAAAACTCATAATACCGGTCGTCACCGAACGTTAAGCGTGCGGACCCTACGGGTTCGAGAACTATGTAGACATGACCGAGACTCATCTCCCAATAATAACCAATAGCGGAACCTGGATGCTCATATTGGTTCCTACATATTCTACGAAGATCTTTATCGGTATTAAACCGCATAACAACATAATGCTGTTCCTATTGTCATCAAGATGTTACTTGCCCGAGATTCGATCGTCGATATCTCAAGACCTAGTTCAATCTCGTTACCGGCAAGTCTCTTTACTCGTTCCGTAATGCATCATCCCACAACTAACTCATTATTCACATTGCTTGCAAGGCTTATAGTGATGTGCATTACCGAGAGGGCCCAGAGATATCTCTCCGATACACGGAGTGACAAATCCTAATCTCAATATATGCCAACTCAACAAACACCTTCGGAGACACCTGTAGAGCATTTTTATAAACACCTAGTTACGTTGTGACGTTTGATAGCACACAAAGTGTTCCTCCGGTATTCGGGAGTTGCATAATCTCATAGTCAGAGGAACATGTATAAGTCATGAAGAAAGCAGTAGCAATGAAACTGAAACGATCGTAATGCTAAGCTAACAAATGGGACTTGTCCATCACATCATTCTCTAATGATGTGATCTCGTTCATCAAATGACAACACATGTCTATGGCTAGGAAACTTAACCATCTTTGATTAACGAGCTAGTCAAGTAGAGGCATACTAGGGACACTCTGTTTGTCTATGTACTAAGTTTCCGGTTAGTACAATTCTAGCATGAATAATAAACATTTATCATGAAATAAGGAAATAAATAATAACTTTATTATTGCCTCTAGGGCATATTTCCTTCAGTTTTTACATCCATTTGCCAAATTTCATACTTATAAAATGCGGCAATTGCTAACATGATTCAGACGGACTTAAGCACCGCTAAGGGTGAGAAGGTCTTATCGTAGTCAACTCCATGAACTTGTCGAAAAACTTTCTCAACAAGTCGAGCTTTGTAGACAGTAACATTACCGTCAGCTTTAGTCTTCTTCTTGAAGATCCATTTTTTCTCTATGGCTTGCCGATCATTGGGCAAGTCAACCAAAGTCCACACTTTGTTCTCATACATGGATCCCATCTTAGATTTCATGGGCTCAAGCCATTTGGCTGAATCTGGGCCCATCATCGCTTCCTCATAGTTCGTAGGTTCATGGTCAAGTAACATGACCTCCAGAACAGGATTACCGTACCACTCTGGTGCGGATCTTACTCTGGTTGACCTACGACGTTCGGTAGTAACTTGATCAGAAGTTTCATGATCATCATCATTAGCTTCCTCACTAATTGGTGTAGGAATCACAGGAACTGATTTCTGTGATGAACTACTTTCCAATAAGGGATCATGTACAGTTACCTCATCAAGTTCTACTTTCCTCCCACTCACTTCTTTCGAGAGAAACTCCTTCTCTAGAAAGGATCCATTCTTTGAAACGAATATCTTGCCTTCGGATCTGTGATAGAAGGTGTACCCAACAGTCTCCTTCGGGTATCCTATGAAGACACATTTCTCTGATTTGGGTTCAATCTTATCAGGTTGAAGCTTTTTCACATAAGCATCGCAGCCCCAAACTTTAAGAAACGACAACTTGGGTTTCTTGCCAAACCAGAGTTCATATGGTGTCGTCTCAACGGATTTATATGGTGCCCTATTTAACGTGAATGCAGCCGTCTCTAAAGCATAACCCCAAAACGATAGCGGTAAATCAGTAAGAGACATCATAGATCGCACCATATCTAATAAAGTGTGGTTACGATGTTCAGCCACACCATTACGCTATGAAACTATTTCGCATTGTTTCGAATGAAGACCAAACTCGTAACTCAAATATTCTCCTCCAAGATCAAATCGTAGAAACTTTATTTTCTTGTTACGATGATTTTACGCTTCACTCTGAAATTCTTTGAACTTTTCAAATGTTTCAGACTTATGTTTCATTAAGTAGATATACCCATATCTGCTCAAATCATCTGTGAAGGTAAGAAAATAACGATACCCGTCGAGAGCCTCAACACTCATCGGACCGCATACATCAGTATGTATTATTTCTAACAAATCTGTTGCTCGCTCCATTGTTCCGGAGAATGGAGTCTTAGTCATCTTACCCATGAGGCATGGTTCACAAGCATTAAGTGATTCATAATCAAGTGATTCCAAAAGTCCATCAACATGGACTTTTTTCATACGTTTTACACTAATATGACCTAAACGGCAGGGCCACAAATAAGTTGCACTATCATTATAAAACTTATATCTTTTGGCTTCAATACTATGAATATTTGTGTCACTACTATCGAGATTCAACAAAAATAGACCACTCATCAAGGGTGCATGACCATAAAAGATATTACTCATATAAATAGAACAACCATTATTCTCTGATTTAAATGAATAACCGTCTCGCATCAAACAAGATCCAGATATAATGTTCATGCTTAACGCCGCACCAAATAACAATTATTCAGGTCTAAAACTAATCCCGAAGGTAGATGTAGAGGTAGCGTGTCGATGGCGATCACATCGACTTTGGAACCATTTCCCACGCGCATCGTCACCTCGTCCTTAGCCAATATTCACTTAATCCGTAGTCCTTGTTTCGAGTTGCAAATATGAGCAACAGAACCAGTATAAAATACCCAGGCACTACTGCGAGCATTAGTAAGGTACACATCAATAACATGTATATCAAATATACCTTTCACTTTTCCATCCTTCTTATCTGCCAAATACTTGGGGCAGTTTCGCTTCCAGTGACTAGTCCCTTTGCACTAGAAGCACTCAGTCTCAGGCTTAGGTCCAGACTTGGGCTTGTTCACTTGAGCAGCAACTTGCTTGCCGTTCTTCTTGAAGTTCCCCTTCTTCCCTTTACCCTTTTTCTTGAAACTGGTGGTCTTGTTGACCATCAACACTTGATGCTCCTTCTTGATTTCTACCTCCACAGCCTTTAGCATCGCAAAGAGCTCGGGAATTTTCTTATCCATCCCTTGCATATTATAGTTCATCACGAAGCTTTTGTAGCTTGGTGGCAGTGATTGAAGAACTCTGTCAATGACACTATCATCAGGAAGATTAACTCCCAGTTGAGTCAAGTGGTTGTGGTACCTAGACATTACGAGTATATGTTCACTTGTAACTATTCTCCTCCATTTTGCAGCTGTAGAACTTATTGGAGACTTCATATCTCTCAATCCGGGCATTTGCTTGAAATGTTAACTTCAACTCCTGGAACATCTCATATGCTGCATGACGTTCAAAATGATGTTGAAGTCCCGGTTCTAAGCCGTAAAGCATGGCACACTGAACTATCGGGTAGTCATCAGCATTTCTTTGCCGGACATTCTTAACGACATCAGCATCATCTGCACCAGGCCTGGCACCTGGCGGTGCTTCCAGGACGTAATTCTTCTATGCAGCAATGAGGATAATCCTCAAGTTACGGACCCAGTCCGTGTAGTTGCTACCATCATCTTTCAACTTAGCTTTCTCTAGGAACGCATTAAAATTCAAAGGAACAGTGGCACGGGCCATTGATCTACAACAACATAGACATGCAAAATACTATCACGTACTAAGTTCAAGACAAATTAAAGTTCAGTTAATCATATTACTTAAGAACTCCCACTTAGATAGACATCCTCTAATCATCTAAGTGATCACGTGATCCAAATCAACTAAACCATGTCCGATCATCACGTGAGATGGAGTAGTTTTCAATGGTGAACATCACTATGTTGATCATCTCTACTATATGATTCACGCTCGACCTTTCGGTCTCAGTGTTCTGAGGCCATATCTGCATATGCTAGGATCGTCAAGTTTAACCCGAGTATTCTGCGTGTGCAAAACTGGCTTGCACCCGTTGTATGTGAACATAGAGCTTATCACACCCGATCATCACGTGGTGTCTCGGCACGACAAACCGTTGCAATGGTGCATACTCAGGGAGAACACTTATACCTTGAAATTTAGTGAGAGATCATCTTATAATGCTACAGCCGAACTAAGCAAAATAAGATGCATAAAGGATAAATATCACATGCAATCAATATAAGTGATATGATATGGCCATCATCATCTTGTGCCTTTGATCTCCATCTCCAAAGCACCGTCTGTTGGGAAACGTAGTAATTTCAAAAAAATTCCTACGCACACGCAAGATCATGGTGTGCATAGCAACGGGAGGGGAGAGTGTTTTCTACATACCCTCGTAGACCGTAAGCGGAAGTGTTATGACAACGTGGTTGATGTAGTCGTACGTCTTCACGATCCGAGCGATGCAAGTACCGAATACACGACACCTCCGAGTTCAGCACACGTTCAGCTCAGTGACGTCCCAGGAACTCATGATCCAGCAAAGCTTCAAGGGAGAGTTCCGTCAGCACAACGGCGTGATGACGGTGATGATGATGCTACCGAGCAGGGCATTGCCTAAGCACCGCTATGATATGAGCGAAGTGGATTATGGTGGAGGGGGCACCGCACACGGCTAAAAGATCAACTAATCAACTTGTGTGTCTATGGGGTGCCTCCCTCCCCGTATATAAAGGAGTGGAGGAGGGGAGGGGCCGGCCCTCTCTATGGCGCACCCTAGGTGAATCCTACTCCCACCGGGAGTAGGATTCCCCCTTCCCTAGTTGGAGTAGGAGAGGAAGGGAAGGAGGAGTAGAAGAGAAGGAAAGGGGGGCTGCCGCCCCCCAAACCTATTCCAATTCGGCCTCCTGCCCAAGGGGGGGTGCACCAGCCCCTTGAGGGCTGGTGTGCTTCCTTCTTATGGCCCATAAGGCCCATACTTCTCCCGAGGGGTTTCAGTAACCTCCCGGTACTCCGAAAAAATGCCCGAACCACTCGGAACCTTTCCGATGTCCGAATATAGCCTTCCAATATATCGATCTTTACGTCTCGACCATTTCAAGACTCCTCGTCATGTCCCTGATCTCATCCGGGACTCCGAACAACCTTCAGTACATTAAATCACATAAACTCATAATATCAATCGTCAAGAAACGTTAAGCGTGCGGACCCTACGGGTTCGAGAACTATGTAGACATGACCAAGACACGTCTACGATCAATAACCAATAGCGGAACCTGGATGCTCATATTGGATCCTACATATTCTATGAAGATCTTTATCGGTCAAACCGCATAATGCTACCTCTTGAGCACTGCGTTGGTTTTCCCTTGAAGAGGAAAGGGTGATGCAGTAAAGGAGCGTAAGTATTTCCCTCAGTTTTTGAGAACCAAGGTATCAATCCAGTAGGAGGCCACGCACGAGTCCCTCGCACCTACACAAACAAATAAATCCTCGCAAGCAACGCGATAAAGGGGTTGTCAATCCCTTCACGGTCACTTACGAGAGTGAGATCTGATAGATATGATAAGATAATATTTTTTTGTATTTTTATGATAAAGATGCAAAGTAAAATAAAAGCAAAATAAATGAAGCTAGAAATAACTTGTTGTTGGGAGATTAAATATGATGGAAAATAGACCCCGGGGCCATAGGTTTCACTAGTGGCTTCTCTCGAGAGCATAAGTATTACGGTGGGTGAACAAATTACTGTTGAGCAATTGACAGAATTGAGCATAGTTATGAGAATATCTAGGTATGATCATGTATATAGGCATCACGTCAGAGACAAAAAGACCGACTCCTGCCAGCATCTACTACTATTACTCCACACATCGACCGCTATCCAGCATGCATCTAGAGTATTAAGTTCAAGAGAATAGAGTGACGCTTTAAGTAAGATGACATGATGTAGAGGGATAAATTCATGCAATATGATATAAACCCCATCTTGTTATCCTCGATGGAAACAATACAATACGTGCCTTGCTGCCCCTACTGTCACTGGGAAAGGACACCGCAAGATTGAACCCAAAGCTAAGCACTTCTTCCATTGCAAGAAAGATCAATCTAGTAGGCCAAACCAAACTGATAATTCGAAGAGACTTGCAAAGATAACCAATCATACATAAAAGAATTCAGAGAAGATTCAAATATTGTTCATAGATAAACTTGATCATAAACCCACAATTCATTGGTCTCAACAAACACACCGCAAAAGAAGATTACATTGACTAGATCTCCACAAGAGAGGGGGAGAATATTGTATTGAGATCCAAAAAGAGAGAAGAAGCCATCTAGCTAATAACTGTGGACCCGAAGGTCTGAGGTAAACTACTCACACGTCATCGGAGAGGCTATGGTGTTGATGTAGAAGCCCTCCGTGATTGATGCCCCCTCCGGCGGAGCTCCGGAAAAGGCCCCAAGATGGGATCTCATGGGTACAGAAGGTTGCGGCAGTGGAATTAGGTTTTTGGCTCCGTATCTGGTAGTTTGGGGGTCCGTAGGTATATATAGGAGGGAGAAGTACGTCGGTGGAGGAACATGGGCCCCACGAGGGTGGAGGGCGCGCCCAGGGGGTAGGCATGCCCCCTACCTCATGCCTTCCTGGTTGATTTCTTGACGTAGGGTCCAAGTCCTCTGGATCACGTTCGTTCCAAAAATCACGTTCCCGAAGGTTTCATTCCGTTTGGACTCCGTTTGATATTCTTTTTCTGCGAAACTCTGAAATAGGCAAAAAATAGCAATTTTGGGCTGGGCCTCCGGTAAATAGGTTAGTCCCAAAAATAATATAAGAGTGTATAATAAAGGCCAATAATGTCCAAAACAGAATATAATATAGCATGGAACAATAAAAAATTATAGATACGTTGGAGACGTATCAAGCATCCCCAAGCTTAATTCCTGCTCGTCCTCGAGTGGGTAAATGATAAAAACTGAATTTTTGATGTGGAATGCTACTTGGCATAATTTCAATGCAATTCTCTTAATTGTGGTATGGATGTTCAGATCCGAAAGATTCAAGACAAAAGTTTAATATTGACATAAAAATAATAATACTTCAAGCATACTAACTAAGCAATTATGTCTTCTCAAAATAACATGGCCAAAGGAAGTTATCCCTACAAAATCATACAGTCTGGCAATGCTCTATCTTCACCACACAAAGTATTTAAATCATGCACAACCTCGATGACAAGCCAAGCAATTGTTTCATACTTTTGATGTTCTCAAACTTTTTCAATCTTCACGCAATACATGAGCGTGAGCCATGGACATAACACTATATGTGGAATAGAATGGTGGTTGTGGAGAAGACAAAAAGGAGAAGATAGTCTCACATCAACTAGGCGTATCAACAGGCTATGGAGATGCCCATTAATAGATATCAATGTGAGTGAGTAGGGATTTCCATCCAACGGATGCACTAGAGCTATAAGTATATGAAAGCTCAACAAAAGGAACTAAGTGGGTGTGCATCCAACTCGTTTGCTCACGAAGACCTAGCGCATTTTGAGGAAGCCCATCATTGGAATATACAAGCCAAGTTCTATAATGTAAATTTCCCACTAGTATATGAAAGTGATATCATAGGAGACTCTCCATCATGAAGATCATGGTGCTAATTTGAAGCACAAGTGTGGTAAAAGGATAGTAACATTGTCCCTTCTCTCTTTTTTTCTCTTTTTTATTTTTTATTTGGGCCTTCTCTTTTTTATGGCCACTTCTCTCTTTTTTTATTTAGACCGGAGTCTCATCCCGACTTGTGGGGGAATCATAGTCTCCATCATCCTTTCCTCACTTGGGACAATGCTCTAAAAATGATGATCATCACACTTTTATTTACTTACAACTCAACAATTACAACTCAATACTTAGAAAAAAATATGACTCTATGTGAATGCCTCCGGCGGTGTACCGGGATATGCAATGAATCAAGAGTGATAGGTATGAAAGAATTATGAACAGTGGCTTTGCCACAAATACAATGTCAACTACATGATCATGCGAAGCAATATGACAATAATGGAGCGTGTCATAGTAAACGAAACGGTGGTAAGTTGCATGGCAATATATCTCGGAATGGCTATGGAAATGCCATGATAGGTAGGTATGGTGGCCGTTTTGAGGAAGGTATATGGTGGGTGTATGATACCGGCGAAAAGTGCGCGGTAATAGAGAGGCTAGCAATGGCGGAAAGAAGAAAAGTGCGTATAATCCATGGACTCAACATTAGTCATAAAGAACTCATATAGTTATTGCAAAAATCTACAAGTTTTCAAAGCAAAGTATTACGCGCATGCTCCTAGGGGGATAGATTGGTAGGAAAATACCATCGCTCGTCCCTGACCGCCACTCATAAGGAAGACAATCAATAAATAAATCATGCTTCGACTTCATCACATAACGGTTCACCATACGTGCATGCTACGGGAATCACAAACTTTAACACAAGTATTTATCAAATTCACAAATACTCAACTAGCATGACTCTAATATCACCATCTCCATATCTCAAAACAATTATTAAATATCAAACTTCTCATAGTATTCAACACACTCATAAGATTTTTTTACTAATCTTGAATGCCTATCATAATTAAAGCAAATTACCAAGATGTTTTGTAGGACTCTAAAAATAATCTAAGTGAAGCATGAGAGAACAAAAGTTTCTATAAAACAAATCCACCACCGTGCTCTAAAAGATATAAGTGAAGCACTAGAGCAAAAACTATATAACTCAAAAGATATAAGTGAAGCACATAGAGTACTCTAACAATTTCCGATCATGTGTGTCTCTCTCAAAAGGTGTGTACATCAAGGATGATTGTGGCAAACTAACAAATAAAGACTCAAATAATACAATACGCTCCAAGCAAAACACATATCATGTGATGAATAAAAATATAGCTCCAAGTAAAGTTACCGATGGAAGTAGATTTAAAGAGGGATACCTTCCGGGGCATCCCCAAGCTTTGGCTTTTAGGTGTCCTTAGATTATCTTGGGGTGCCATCGGCATCCCCAAGCTTAGGCTCTTTCCACTCCTTGTTCCATAATCCATCAAAATCTTTCACCCAAAACTTGAAAACTTCACAACACAAAACTTAACAGAAAATCTCGTGAGCTCCGTTAGCGAAAGAAAACAAAACACCACTTCAAGGTACTGTAATAAACTCATTATTTATTTATATTGGTGTTAAACCTACTGTATTCCAACTTCTCTATGGTTTATAAACTATTTTATTAGCCATAGATTCATCAAAATAAGCAAACAACACACGAAACACAGGATCTATCAAAAACAGAACAGTATTTAGTAATATGTAACTAACGCAAACTTCTGGAACTCCAAAAATTCAGTCAAAATAGGACGACCTATACAATTTGTTTATTGATCAGCATCAATTGGAATCAATATTTTATCACGTTCTGGTGATTTTTAACAATTGTTTTCGTGAACAAAAAGTTTCTGGAATTTTCAGCAAGATCAAATAACTATCATCCAAGAAGATCCTATAGGTTTAACTTGGCACAAACACTAATTAAAACATAAAAACAAATCTATCCAGAGGCTAGATCAAATATTTATTCCTAAATAGAAGCAAAAAGGCAAAAAAACTAAAAATAAAATTGGGTTGCCTCCCAACAAGCGCTATCGTTTAACGCCCCTAGCTAGGCATTGATAATTTTAATGATGCTCGCATGCGAGACAAGAATTGAAGCACAAAGAGAGCATCAAATAGCATGTGCCAAACAAATTTAAGTCTAAGATACTTCCTATGCATAGGCATTTGATAAGCAAACAAATTATCAAGGCAAGCAAAAACTAGCATATGGAAGGAAGAAGAAAGAGACGATAGCAATCTCGACATGACGAGAGGTAATTTAGTAACATGAAAATTTCTAAAACCATATTTTACTCTCTCATAATAAATACATGTAAGATCATAAGCAAATTCAACAACAGAGCTATCATATAAAATATTTTCAACACGATCCACATGCATGCAAAGTTGACACTCTTCCGAAATAGTGGGATTAACATTAACTAAAGTCATGACCTCTCCAAACCCACTTTTATCAAAAATTTCATAAGATTCAATATTCTCCAAATATGTGGGGTCTAAAGTTGACACTCTTCCAAACCCACTTTCAATATTATTGCAAACAATATTGTCAATCTCATATTCATCATTGGGATTAAATAAATTTTCAAGATCATAAGAAAAATCACCCCAATCATGATCATTGCAACAAATAGTGGACATAGCAAAACTAGCATCCCCAAGCTTAGGGTATTGCATATTATTAGCACAATTTACATCAAGAGAATTTATAGTAAAATCATTGCAATCATGCTTTTTATCGAAGGAACTATCAAGCATGGGTGCAATAGCAACGATCTCATTTCTAACATAAGGAACTATAGCAAATTCGTCTTCATAAATATTGGCATCATGGCCACAAGAATAGCAAGCATCATGTTCATCAAGGGATATTTCAACCAAATCATCGGAATCATCATTATCTATAGATTCATGCATATCATTATTTTTTCCAAAGCAACGGTCATTCTTTTAATAAATTCTTGGACATAGACATTATGAGCAAAGTTTTCATTGCAATATTTAAGTATGACGGAATTTTCAGATTTGTTGAGAGTAAAATCATACTTTTTAATCAAAGAAGGAACTTAATGAGCACCCTTAAAAACGACAAATTCTTCAATTTGTTCGATATCATAGTAACTATAAACACCCTTTGCATAAGAAGACAAGATTTCATTATCATTGAACTCACATAGGTAGGGAAGGTGTTTTTTAGGGTTCTTAGAGCAACAAGTAAAATCACAAATTTCACAAAGATTCCAAGCATACCGTAGAAAACTATTTATATGATACCATAAGAGCTTCCCTTTTTCAGATAAACGATGACGCACAAAATGAGCATGCTCATCTAAAGATTTCCCATCAACTAGGCTAGTTGGGGTTTCAGCACGAGCACGTAAGGATCAAAGATGATCCAAGTATAACACTTTAAGTGGATCCATATCAATAGATTTTCAGCAAGCGAAGATGCAACCATATAGAAGGCACATGGCAACATGAGCAAACAAAAGGACGAACGGAAAAGAGAGGGCGAATAAAACGACAAGGGTGAAGTGGGGGAGAGGAAAACGAGAGGCAAATGACAAATAATGTAATGCGGGAGATAAGAGTTTGTGTTGGGTACTTGGTATGTTGACTTTTGCGTAGACTCCCCGGCAACGGCGCCAGAAATCCTTCTTGCACTACAAAAAAATACACACCCGTGACATTTTGGGCCGAACAATTTTTTTTTGTCATACATATGACACTTCTATGACGATAATTGTGACAGAACCCGGTATAATCATAGATGTGGTGGGCTCCTACTTCTATGACAAAAAATCATTACAGAAAATGGGCTTTTCGTCACAGGCGGGCCGGAGACGCAGCTGCATGACATTCTTTGGGCCGTCCATGACAGAAAAAACCGTGGTAGAAGCGAGGGGGAGGAAAATTTTGGGGAGTTCCCGGTTACGGTGGGAGGTCGGGGGCCGAGCGATGCGCGTTTCTCTCGTACGCATCTGTGGCGTGTGTGCGGCGTTGGCTCTAATCGAACCCGAAGCGGCGTTGGGCTCTAATCGAACCGAGCAATTGCACCGCAGCTCTGGCGTTCTTGAACCCGGCGATCGATTGATGGCTGTTAATCGAACCCGATCGGCGATTCGCCCATCTCTGCTGCTAATCAAGCCGATCGATTGGATGAACAGTGGCGTTGTGGGGGGGTTGGATGAACAATGGCGTTGTAGGGGGTTTGGATGAGCAGTGGCGGTGGCGTTGCCTCTGGATGAACAGGACCCGTGGTGTGGAGGGCTGGATGAACAGTTGGCCGGTGGAGGGGTGGCCGTGCAGGGGTGGTTGAACAGGACCCCGTGGGGTGGAGGGCTGGATGAACAATGGACGGTGGAGGGGTGGCCGTGGAGGGGTGGTTGAACAGGACCCCGTGGTGTGGAGGGCTAGATGAACAGTAGACGGTGGAGGGGTGGCCGTGGAGGGGTGGTTGATGTTGGGGAACGTTGCAGAAAATAAAAATTTTCCTACGGTTTCACCAAGATCCATCTATGAGTTCTACTAAGCAACGAGTCAAGAGAGAGAGTTTGCATCTACATACCACTTGTAGATCGAGTGCAGGCGTTCGAGGGAGTGGTGATGATGGAGTCGTTCCCAACGTTATTCCGATCACCGATGACCAAGTGCGGAACGGACAGCACCTCCGCGTTCAAAACACGTACGGGACGATGGCGTCTCCTCCGTCTTGATCCAGCAAGGATGAAGGAGAGGTTGAGGAAGACAACTCCAATGGCAGCACGACGGCGTGGTGCGGTTGGTACGGCGCTTCTCGGCAGGCTTCGCCAAGCTTCACGTGGAGAAAGAGAGGTGTTGGGGAGGGGAGGGGCTGCGCCTTCAATGGTGTGTACAACCCTCCCCCACCCCTCTATTTATAGGAGGAAGGGAGAGGGGGCCGGCCCCCTCTAGATGGCATCTAGAGGGGGGGGGCGGCCAAGGGGAGGAGGAAAGGGGTGGCGTGCCCCCCAAGCGGCGCCCCTTTGCTCCTTTAGGTTTCCTCCCCAAGCCCTAGCCGCATGGGCCTAGGTGGGAGGTGCGCCCAGCCCACCAGGGCTGGCTCCCTCTCCACTTAGCCCATGTGTCCCCCGGGAGGTGGCCCCTCACTGTGGACCTCCGGAACTCTCCCGGTGGCCCCGGTACATTACCGGTATACCCCCGAAACTTTCCGGAGTCCGTTTAACCACTTTCCATATATAAATCTTTACCTCCGGACCATTCCGGAACTCCTCGTGACGTCCGGGATCTCATCTGGGACTCCGAACAACATTCGGTAATCACATACTTGTCTTCCTATTAACCCTAGCGTCACCGAACCTTAAGTGTGTAGACCCTACGGGTTCGGGAGACATGCGCAACATGACCGAGACGCTCTCCGGTCAATAACCAACAGCGGGATCTGGATACCCATGTTGGTTCCCACACGTTCCTCGATGTTGTCATCGGATGAACCACGATGTCGAGGGTTCAATCAACCCCGTATGCTATTCCCTTTGTCAGACGGTATGTTACTTGACAGAGACTCGATCTACGGTATCACAATACCTCGTTTAGTCTCGTTACGGCAAGTCACTTTACTCGTACCGTAATGCATGATCCCGTGACCGGACACTTGATCACTTTGAGCTCATTATGATGATGCACTACCGAGTGGGCCCGGTGATACCTCTCCGTCATACGGAGTGACAAATCCCTGTCTCGATCCGTGTCAACCCAATGTACACTTTCGGAGATACCTGTAATGCACCTTTATAGTCACCCAGTTACGTTGTGACGTTCGGTACACCCAAGGCATTCCTACGGTATCCGGGAGTTACACGATCTCACGGTCTAAGGAAGAGATACTTGACATTGGAAAAGCTCTAGCAAAACGAACTACACGATCTTTGTGCTACGCTTAGGATTGGGTCTTGTCCATCACGTCATTCTCCTAATGACGTGATCCCGTTGTCAATGGCATCTGATGTCCATAGTGAGGAAACCATGACTATCTGTCGACCAACGAGCTAGTCAACTAGAGGCTCACTAGGGACGTATTGTGGTCTATGTATTCACACGTGTATTACGATTTCCGGATAATACGCTTATAGCATGAATAAAGACAATTATCATGAACAAGGAAATATAATAATAATGCTTTTATTATTGCCTCTAGGGCATATTTCCAACAGTCTCCCACTTGCACTAGAGTCAATAATCTAGTTTACATTGTGATGAATCGAACACCCATAGAGTTACGGTGTTGATCATGTTTTGCCCGTGGAAGAGGTTTAGTCAGCGGATCTGCGACATTCAGATCCGTATGCAATTCTACAATTTCTATGTCTCCATCCCGAACATTTTCACGGATGGAGTTGAAGCGACGCTTGATGTGCCTGGTCTTCTTGTGAAACCAGGCTCCTTGGCTAGTGCAATAGCTCCGGTGTTGTCACATAAGAGTTTGATCGGCCCCGACGCATTGGGTATGACTCCTAGGTCGGTGATGAACTCCTTCACCCAAATTGCTTCATGTGCTGCCTCCGAGGCTGCCATGTACTCCGCTTCACATGTAGATCCCGCCACGACGCTCTGCTTGCAGCTGCACCAGCTCATTGCTCCACCATTCAACATATACATGTATCCGGTTTGTGACTTAGAGTCATACAGATCTGTGTCGAAGCTGGCGTCGACGTAACCCTTTACGACGAGCTCTTCGTCACCTCCATAAACGAGAAACATGTCCTTTGTCCTTTTCGTGTACTTCAGGATATTCTTGACCGCTGTCCGGTGTTCCTTGCGGGATTACTTTGGTACCTTCCTACCAAACTTACGGCAAGGTTTACATCAGTCCGTACACAGCATGGCATACATAATAGATCCTATGGCTGAGGCATAGGGGATGACACTCATCTCTTCTTTATCTTTTGCCGTGGTCGGGCATTGAGCTGAGCTCAATCTCACACCTTGCAATACAGGCAAGAACCCCTTCTTGGAACTTCTTCAAAATCTTATCAAGGTATGTGCTTTGTGAAAGACCTATGAGGCGTCTCGATCTATCTCTATAGATCTTGATGCCTAATATATAAGCAGCTTCTCCAAGGTCCTTCATTGAAAAACACTTATTCAAGTAGGCCTTAATGCTGTCCAAGAATTCTATATCATTTCCCATCAAAAGTATGTCATCTACATATAATATGAGAAATGCTACAGAGCTCCCACTCACTTTCTTGTAAACGCAGGCTTCTCCATAAGTCTCAAGATAAACCCAAACGCTTTGATCATCTCATCAAAGCGAATGTTCCAACTCCGAGATGCTTGCACCAGCCCATAAATGGATCATTGAGCTTGCATACTTTGTTAGCATTCTTAGGATCGACAAAACCTTCCTATTGCATCATATACATCTCTTCCTTAAGATATCCATTAAGGAACGCTGTTTTGACGTCCATCCGCCATATCTCATAATCATAGTATGCGGCAATTGCTAACATGATTCGGACGGACTTAAGCTTCGCTACGGAGAGAAAGTCTCATCGTAGTCAATCCCTTGAACTTGCCGATAACCCTTAGCGACAAGTCGAGCTTTATAGATGGTGACATTACCATCCGCTACCGTCTTCTTCTTAAAGATCCATTTGTTTTCTATCGCTCGCCGATCATCGGCAAGTCACCAAAGTCCACACTTTGTTTTCATACATGGATTCTATCTCGGACTTCATGGCTTCTAGCCATTTGTTGGAATCTGGGCCCGCCATCGCTTCTTCATAGTTCAAGGTTCATTGTTGTCTAACAACATGATTTCCAAGACAGGTTGCCGTACCACTCACAGTGCGGAACGTGTCCCTAGTGGACCCTCACGAGTTCAAGAGCAACTTGATCCGAAGTACCTTGATCATCATCATGAATTTCTTCTTCAGTTGGTGTAGGCATCACAGGAACACTTTCCTGAGTAGCACTACTATCCTGTTCAAGAGGTAGTACTTCATCGAGTTCTACTTTCCTCCCACTTACTTCTTTCGAGAGAAACTCTTTTTCCAGAAAGGATCCGTTCTTGGCAACAAAGATCTTGCCCTCGGATCTTAAGTAGAAGGTATACCCTATGGTTTCCTTAGGGTATCCTATGAAGACGCATTTTTCCGACTTGGGTTCGAGCTTTTCGGGTTGAAGTTTCTTGACATAAGCATCGCATCCCCAAACTTTTAGAAACGACAGCTTAGGTTTCTTCCCAAACCATAATTCATACGGTGTCGTCTCAACGGACTTAGACGGTGCCCTATTTAAAGTGAATGTAGCTGTCTCTAGAGCGTATCCCCAAAATGATAGCGGTAAATCGGTAAGAGACATCATAGACCGCACCATATCCAATAGAGTGCGATTACGACGTTCGGACACACCATTACTGTTGAGGTGTTCCGGTAGCGTTAGTTGTGAAACGATTCCACATTTTCTTAAGTGTGTACCAAATTCGTGACTTAAATATTCTCCTCCACGATCTGATCGTAAGAATTTTATCTTTCGGTCACGTTGATTCTCTACTTCATTCTGAAATTCCTTGAACTTTTCAAAGGTCTCGGACTTGTGTTTCATCAAGTAGACATACCCATATCTACTCAAGTCATCTGTGAGAGTGAGAACATAACGATACCCTCCATGAGCCTCAACGCTCATTGGACCGCACACATCGGTATGTATGATTTCCAACAAGTTGGTTGCTCGCTCCATTGTTCCGGAGAACGGAGTCTTGGTCATCTTGCCCATGAGGCATGGTTCGCATGTGTCAAATGATTCATAATCTAAAGACTCCAAAAGTCCATCAGCATGGAGCTTTTTCATGCGCTTGACACCAATGTGACCAAAGGCGGCGGTGCCACAAGTATGTGGGACTATCATTATCAACTTTACATCTTTTGGTATTCACACTATAAACATGTGTAATACTACGCCGAGATTCATTAAGAATAAACCATTGACCATCGGAGCATGACCATAATACATATCTCTCATATAAATAGAACAACCATTATTCTCGGATTTAAATGAGTAGCCATCTCGCATTAAACAAGATCCGGATACAATATTCATGCTCAAACTTGGCACCAAATAACAATTATTAAGGTTCATAACTAATCCCGTAGGTAAATGAAGAGGTAGCGTGCCGGCCAGCGATCACATCGACTCTGGAACCATTCCCGACGCGCATCGTCACCTCGTCCTTTGCCAGTTTCCGCTTATTCCGCAGCTCCTGCTGTGAGTTACAAATATGAGCAACGACACCGGTATCAAATACCCAAGAGTTACTACGAGTACTGGCAAAGTACACATCAATTACATGTATATCAGATATACCTTTGGTATTGCCGGCCTTCTTGTCCGCTAAGTATTTGGGGCAGTTCCGCTTCGATGACCCCTCCCTTGCAATAAAAGCACTCGGTCTCGGGTTTGGGTCCATTCTTTGACTTCTTCCGGCAACTTGCTTACGGGCGGCAACCTCCTTGCCGTCCTTCTTGAAGTTCTTCTTACCCTTGCCCTTCTTGAACTTAGTGGTCTTATTGACCATCAACACTTGATGTTCTTTCTTGATTTCAACCTCGGTGACTTGACATAGAGAACACTTCAGGAATGGTCTTTACCATCCCCTGCATGTTGTAGTTCATCACAAAGCTCGTGTAGCTTGGTGGGAGCGACTGGAGGATTCTGTCAATGACCGCCTCATCGTGGAGGTTAATATTCAGCTGGGTCATACGGTTGTGCAACCCGAGACATCTTCGATATGTGCTCACCGATGTAACTGTTTTCCTCCATCTTACAACTATAGAACTTGTCGGAGATGTCATATCTCTCGACCCGGCGTGAGCTTGGAAAACAAGTTTCAGCTCCTCGAACATCTCATATGCTCCGTGATGCTCAAAACGCTTTTGGAGCCCCGGTTCTAAGTCAGAAAGCATGCCGCCTTGAACGAGGGAGTAATCATCGGTAGAAGTTTGCCAAGCATTCATAATGTCTTGGTTCTGCAGGGACGGAGCATCACCTAGCGGTCCTTCTAGGACGTATTGTTTCTGGCAGCTATGAGGATGATCCTCGTGTTAGGACCCAGTCCGTATAGTTCTTTGCCGTCATCTTTCAAATTTTGGTTTTCTCTAGGAATGCGTTGAAGTTCAAGTTGACATGAGCGTTGGCCATTTGATCTACAAGACATATTATGCAAAAGTTTTAGACTAAGTTCATGATAATTAAGTTCATCTAATCAAATTATTTCAATGAACTCCCACTCAGATTAGACATCCCTCTAGTCATCTAAGTGTTACACGATCCGAGTCGACTAGGCCGTGTCCGATCATCACGTGAGACGGACCAGTCTCGTCGGTGAACATTCTCATGTTGATCGTATCTTCCATACGACTCGTGTTCGACCTTTCGGTCTCGTGTTCCGAGGCCATGTCCGTACATGCTAGGCTCGTCAAGTAAACCCTAAGTGTTTTTCGCGTGTGTAAATCTGTCTTACACCCGTTGTATGTGAACGTAAGAATCCATCACACCCGATCATCACGTGGTGCTTAGAAGCATTTAACTTTGGCAACGGTGCACAGTTAGGGGAAACACTTCTTGAAATTGTTGTAAGGGAACATCTTATTTACTACCGTCGTTCTAAGTAAACAAGATGTATAAACATAATAAACATCACATGCAATTATATAGTAGTGACATGATATGGCCAATATCATAAAGCTCCATTGATCTCCATCTTCGGGGCTCCATGATCATCTTGTCACCGGCATGACACCATGATCTCCATCATCATGATCTCCATCATTGTGCCTCCTTGAAGTTGTCACGCCAACGACTACTTCTACTTCTATGGCTAACGCGTTTAGCAATAAAGTAAAGTAAGTTACATGGCGTTCTTCAATGACACGCAGTCATACAAAAATAAAGACAACTCCTATGGCTCCAGCCGGTTGTCATACTCATCGACATGCAAGTCGTGATTCCTATTACAAGAACATGATCTCATACATCACAATATGTCATTCATCATTCATCACAACTTGGCGTATCACATCACATGTCAATTGCTGCAAAAACAAGTTAGACGTCCTCTAATTGTTGTTGCATCTTTTACGTGGCTGCAATTGGGTTCTAGCAAGAACGTTTTCTTACCTCTGAATAACCACAACGTGATCTTGTCAACTTCTATTTACCCTTCATAAGGACCCTTTTCATCGAATCCGCTCCAACTAAAGTAGGAGAGACAGACACCCGCCAGCCACCTTATGCATCTAGTGCATGTTAGTCGGTGGAACCGGTCTCACGTAAGCGTACGTGTAAGGTTGGTCCGGCCGCTTCATCCCACAATACCGCGGAAGCAAGATAAGACTAGTAGCGGCAAGTAAATTGACAAGATCCACGCCCACAACTAAATTGTGTTCTACTCGTGCAAAGAGAACTACGCATAGACCTAGCTCATGATGCCACTGTTGGGGAACGTTGCAGAAAATAAAAATTTTCCTACGGTTTCACCAAGATCCATCTATGAGTTCTACTAAGCAACGAGTCAAGAGAGAGAGTTTGCATCTACATACCACTTGTAGATCGAGTATGCAGGCGTTCGAGGGAGTGGTGATGATGAAGACGTTCCCAACGTGATTCCGATCACCGATGACCAAGTGCTGAACGGACAGCACCTCCGCGTTCAACACACATACGGGACGATGGCGTCTCCTCCGTCTTGATCCAGCAAGGATGAAGGAGAGGTTGAGGAAGACAACTCCAATGGCAGCACGACGGGCGTGGTGCGGTTGGTACGACAGTTCTCGGCAGGGCTTCGCCAAGCTCAGCGTGGAGAAAGAGAGGTGTTGGGAGGGAGGGCTGCGCCTTCAATGGTGTGTGCAGCCCTCCCCCACCCCTCTATTTATAGGAGGAAGGGAGAGGGGCGGCCCCTCTAGATGGCATCTAGAGGGGGCGGCCAAGGGAGGAGGAAAGGGGTGGCTTGCCCCCCCAAGCCGGGCGCCCGCTTTGCCCCTTTAGGGTTTCCTCCCAAGCCCTAGCCGCATGGGCCTAGGTGGGAGGTGCGCCCAGCCCACCAGGCTGGCTCCTCTCCCACTTAGCCCATGTGGCCCCCGGGAGGTGGCCCCTCGGTGGACCTCCGAACTCTCCCGGTGGCCCCAGACATTACCAGTATACCCCGAAACTTTCCTGAGTCTGTTTAACCACTTTCCATATATAAATCTTTACCCCGGACCATTCCGGAACTCCTCGTGACGTCCGGGATCTCATCCGGACTCGAATAACATTCGGTAATCACATACTTGTCTTCCTATTAACCCTAAGCGTCACCGAACCTTAAGTGTAGACCCTACGGGTTCGGGAGACATCTTGAGACATGACCGAGACGCTCTCGGTCAATAACCAACAGCGGGATCTGGATACCCATGTTGGTTCCCACACGTTCCTCGATGTTGTCATCGGATGAACCACGATGTCGAGGGTTCAATCAACCCCGTATGCTATTCCCTTTGTCGACGGTATGTTACTTGCCGAGACTTCGATCGTCGGTATCCCAATACCTCGTTTAGTCTCGTTACCGGCAAGTCACTTTACTGCATCAGAATGCATGATCCCGTGACCGGACATTTGATCACTTTGAGCTCATTATGATGATGCACTACCGAGTGGGCCCAGTGATACCTCTCCGTCATACGGAGTGACAAATCCACTGTCTCGATCCGTGTCAACCCAACAGACACTTTCGGAGATACCTGTAATGCACCTTTATAGTCACCCGATTACGTTGTGACGTTTGGTACACCCAAGGCATTCCCTACGGTATCCGGGAGTTACACGATCTCACGGTCTAAGGAAGAGATACTTGACATTGGAAAAGCTCTAGCAAAACGAACTACACGATCTTTGTGCTACGCTTAGGATTGGGTCTTGTCCATCACGTCATTCTCCTAATGACGTGATCCCGCTTGTCAATGACATCGATGTCCATAGTCGAGAAACCATGACTATCTCTGTCGACCAACGAGCTAGTCAACTAGAGGCTCACTAGGGACGATTGTGGTCTATGTATTCACACGTGTATTACGATTTCCGGATAATACAGTTATAGCATGAATAAAGACAATTATCATGAACAAGGAAATATAATAATAATGCTTTTATTATTGCCTCTAGGGCATATTTCCAACAGTTGAACAGGACCCCGTGGTGTGGAGGGCTGCATGAACAGTAGACGGTGGAGGGGTGCCCGTGGAGGGGTGGTTGAACAGGAGCCGGTGGAGTAGCGCGCGATGGAGGCTGGATGAACAGGAGCCCGTGGAGGCTGGAGGAGGTCGACGGTAGCCCGTGGAGGCTGGAGGAGGTCGATGGTGGAGATGAACAGTATCCCGTGGAGTCCCGTTTTGCGGTACGCCACACCCTCCCGATGAACATGACCCCGTTTCGACCGTAGGAGGTCCGTTTAAATCCGCTTTTGCGGTACGCCACACCCCTCCCGATCAACAGGACCCCCGTTTCGACCGTAGGAGGTCAGTTTCCTCCGTTTTGCGGTACGCCAGACCCCTCCCGATCAACAGGACCCCGTTTCGAACGTGGCCAGTTGAAAACAAGGCCGATTCCTCCGTTCTGCGGTACGCCAGGCCACGTTTCCATCACCTGTTTCGTCCAAGCCGGTTGGCTCCCACGCGTTCCGTTGCGTCCCGATGAACACGACGCATTCCGTTGCCTCCCCATGAACACGACGCACTTTGTTGCCTCCCCATGAACACGACGACGATGCTGTTTCTCCGTTCTGACCCAGCCATGTACACAAGCCCTCGCCGTACATATGCGCGAGTAGGCGTTCGAGACCCTGCCCGTATGTATGCGTGCGTGGCGTATTTTCTTTCTTGCACCCGGCGGCTGTGCGTGCGTGTACATGCTACGTGTGCGCCTCTACTACGACACGTGCGGCGCCTCTACAACGACCGGTATGTATGCATTACGTTCGCGACCAGAATGACAACGCTACGTACGCTTCGACCAGGTGGGTCCCGACTGTCCGGCACTTCCTTGCCTGCGAAAATGTAGCTGGTGGGTCTGTCAGGACCGGATTTTCGGGATATGATTTCCTAGAAAATGGCCCTTGTGCTCACCAGCCCCAGGATTACTGTTAGCTGATGAGGCACCAACTTGATACAGAAACTCCAAGCAAAATACCAGATATGTGGTACAAGACCATTCTGGCCTATGAGTACAACAATTGGTTTCTAGCGGTTGGTGGCGGAAGCGGTTTGCGGATCATCAGTGGCCATGGGACTCCATTTCCCACAGGAACAGCTGACCAGGTTAGCTCCTATCTTCGCGAGGCTGCTATCACCGTTGATTAGGTTCCGAGGCTGTGGTCGCAACACTCCTCTCCATGCAAGAAATCTGGCCAAGACAATAGCCAGGGACAAGCTAGTGAGTACTTTGAATGTACTCGCAAACATTTTGAGCACGGGTATAATATAACAAACGATAATCATGCTCTGAAAACATTCTATGATCACAACGTTAGTCATAAAAATAAAATCCCTGATGCATGCAAGCAGGTTATTTATATGCAACATGAATATGTAATAGCAGAGTAGTAATAAAATGCACCGATCGGATGTCTGAAGCGACGTCTCGAAAGGATAGTAAATAACGAGCATGCCTCAGTCGGGCGTCTGAGCGACACCACATAAAGGGCTTATAAAGTAAATAACAAGCATGCCATAGTCGGGCGTCTGAGCGACACCACATAAAGGGCTTATAAAGTAAATAACAAGCATGCCACAGTCGGGCGTCTGAGCGACACCACATAAAGGGCTTGTAAAGTAAACCAATAACAAGCATGCCACAGTCGGGCGTCTGAGCGACACCACATAAAGGGCTTATAAAGTAAACCAATAACAAGCATGCCCGCGATCGAGGCGTCGAGCGACACCACATAAAGGGCTTATAAAGTAAACCAATAACAAGCATGCCACAGTCGGGCGTCTGAGCGACACCACATAAAGGGCTTATAAAGTAAACCAATAACAAGCATGCCACAGTCGGGCGTCTGACCGACACCACATAAAGGGCTTATAAAGTAAACCAATAACAAGCATGCCACAGTCGGGCGTCTGAGCGACACCGCATAAAGGGCTTGTAAGAAAAATAATCACAGTGAGTATCCAGGAGGTAGAACCTTCCCAGGGGTATTCAATAATTCCAATAATATAAAGTGTTAGTCCATAACAATCATAAGTCACAGGTCATGATCCATGTTCTGGTTTAGTAGTTTCTCCTCCGAAGACCGACACTAAGACCGACACTTGACCCAACCCAGACTGTAGTCCTTAACCATGGACACGGCTATTCGAATAGATTTAATCTCTGCAGAGGGTGTAATCTTTACCCACGAGTAACGGATTCCTTTAGTCCATCGGAACTAATTCCATCTACGGTCTTTTAGTCGAAAACACGCCTGACTCGCACACACCAGCTTAACTTTACTTGTGTCTGGAATCACCCACGACACCAGTTAAGTAAAACTCTAAGTGGGGAGACTACAACCTCGATTAGCATGGGATCAAACTTATATCGCGCGCTACTAAGGGGTGCCCCCCTCTCGGTCCCAACCGGAAACACCCATGCCCCCGGACCAAGTGGCATGCCTACCGGTTGCAGTCGGTATCTTCCACTATGGCCTCTCATGCGGTGTGTGCTAGAAAGGGGTTGACAACTTACTGAACCGTACCCTACCTACGGCAGGGACAAGTGGCAGCATGAAACAAGTATGGGGGTTACTGGAACAAGACTCGATCTACGACCGACTCAGGAGGTTTAAGTATTTCCTGCATGATTAGGATAACAAATATGTTTCAACCAATGCATGTAATCACCACTCCTCATACCTCATCTTGCCATACCGGACACAACCGTCTCGACGGGAACCGGAGATAAGCTCGTGTCTACCCAAAGGCAGAGACTTTCTCGGCTTCCTTCCGGTAGGCATGAAAGGCATGTGAGGATGATTACTATCGCAAACATATCAAGCTCCAATAGCATGAGATCACCAACATGCACTCATGAGTCTGATCATATCCTCACAAAAAAATAACGGATACTCCATGTCACGATGGAGTTGTAACTATATCAAACAACACACGATAATATTATGCCAGGGTTCAAAAATGCTTGCCTTTAAGTTGTGGAGAGGCAGGGTGCATTCCAAAACTTTTGAAAGTTTTCTTCTCTCTCTCCAAAATCCTATTTTAAATAAATTTGAATTAACACATACTTTCAAAACAGCACAAAAAAGTTGTTTGAATTTTTTTCAAATAAATCTGAAAATAAACTAGACAAAATTTGAGAGAGGTAGGAAAAAGAATCAATTCATTTGGAGTTATATTTAAAAAGTTATAGCTAGTCAAAGTTTAGTCAATATTATGTTAAAAAAAACAGATAAAGAAAAGAAAACGTTTCGAATAGGTACACGTCGAATACGTACTTTGCTTTTACGCCTTCTTAACCCACGTGAACTGGTGCAGGGTCACTGACAGTGGGTCCAGGGGGCCCACTGGTCAGGTTTGACCAGTCATCCCCCGCCTTCCCTCTCCTTTGGCCGAACGGAGGCGGAGCTCCGGCGATCTTCGCCGGCGAACGACGGCTCCTCGAGGGCATCCGAGGGCAGGGATGGATCCGCCAGTTCAGGGCGGTCCTCCCGGTAGTCGCTGGGCTGGTGGGGGTGGAGGGGGTCGCCGGCGGCGAGCTTCGCGGCGGAGATGGCTTCGGGAGGTTTGGGGCTTTGGGCTATGGTGGTTCCTCGACGCAGCTGAGGGTTCGGGCGGCTCCGCACGGTCGAGGGGAGGCGGATGGTGGTGCCAGATGGATGGGAGGGGCTCGGGTTGCGACTGAATGGACCGGAGGGCGGCGACGGCTGTACTGGCCGGAGATGGGGAAGAAGACCTCCCCTGGTCGATTGCCTGCTACGGGGGTGCTAGGTGGGGTGATAGGAGGTTGCTTGAGGGTTCGGAGAGGCTCGGGGTCTCCTTATATAGGCGGCCATAGTCGGTTCCCATAGCGGCCGTGGATAAGATCGGCGAACCGCCGTTCTGTAGCTCGCAGAACGACGTGTCGAGGCTGGGGGTGGAGGCAAGGGCTAGCGGACAAGCGGGCACTGCTCCATGGGCGAGCTGGCGAGCGCGGAAGGCTTGGGCGGCGCCGTCCAGGGCAGGGGCCTGCTGCGGTCGCCCGCTAGTGGCCACGGCCGACCTGACGCTGGCCAGAGAGCTCTGTATGCGGCCTCATGAGGGAGGGGCGGGTGCGTTGGCTGTGAGTGGAAGAGGATCAGAACGGGCGCGGGGGAGGCGGCAACGTGACGCGGCGACTCGGGCGACGACGCGCAAACGCTGCTGCTGCCGCAGCGCCTGAGCACGCCCACCGTGTGCTCGATTTAAATGCGAGGGCTTGCCAGAGGCCAGGTGGAGCTGGGGTTTAAGAGGATTAGGTTAGGGTAGTCTAGAGGCTTAGTGGACATGGTGGTTAGGCAAAGCAAGCAGGTCCATAGTACAAACCAGAAACTATGTCACAACTGATCATGCCCATAAGGTGTTTGACAAAATGCCAAGGGCACCTAGGCATTTCTTGCGGTGGCCAAACTCTCCAGGCTAGTGTCTCTTTAGATGTAGGGGATGGTGGCAAGTTTAGTTGGTCAAAGCTAGAAACTTGTTAGTGCAAGATTTGGAGAAAATCAAATCTGGACAGAAAGAAAATGGCATTATGGCATGTACTAGAAATATTCCAATGGACCCAATCTCTTGGACTTAAGGGTTTGGTAGGGTGTACTACAAGCAGGAGAAAGATCATGGGCATTAGAGCAACAAAAATTAGAGTTGCTGTAGAAAAAGCCAAACTGGACCAGAGAGCAAAAGAGGATGGTTTGCTCATATTTTTCAAAGAACACCAGTGGATTTTTGCACCAAGATAAATAATATACTCCTACTGACCTCCCCTAATTTTGGTGGAAGTTTTAAAGAAATATTTAAATAGGTTGTAGTGCAAAAGTGCAATTGGACCAGATGTGAAAACTAGTGGCAAAGCTCAAAAATTTCAATTGAATAAAAGATGTTTTTGCATAAATGTGATTGAAAAACACCACATGACATCCCCAAATTTTGGTTGAAATTTTAAATAAATTTATCACAGGGTTGTAGTGCAAATGGGACCCTAAAACTTATGAAAAACCATTTTAGAGAAATAAAGCTCAGGAAAAATAATTGTATAAATAATCCCACTGGTAAAAGAATTTTTTTCATTGAGAGGGTAAATAAGTCCAATAATGATTGAAAAGTTTTTTTTACTTGGGGTGAAAACTCCATAACTTAGAAGAAAGGAGAGGTTCTGAGATCAAAAATAAATCCAGAAAAATGAAAATTTAATTTCCTGGTGAAATTTTAATAAAGAAAATATGGTTAAATTTTTGGGGTGTCACAGGGTCCCAGCAGTCAGAGGGGCGAATCGTAATTTTTTTTGCCCGGACGCACTTCCTTTGCGTGCGAAGATGTAGCTGGTAGGTCCCAGCAGTGAGGGGGGAGAATCGTTTTTTTTGCCCGGACGCACTTCCTTGCGTGCGTAGATGTAGCTGGTGGTTCCCAGTAGTCAGGGGGGCGAATCATTTTTTTTGCCCGGACGCACTTCCTTGCGTGCGAAGATGTAGCTGGTGGGTCCCAGCAGTCAGGGGGAAACATTTTTTTCATGAAATACGGTGGCCCGTCCGGTGGGTCCCATTGTCAGTGGAGGAATCATTATTTTGCGCGTAATACGGAGGCATTTCCTTGCTGCGGCCGTGGACCTAGCTGTCAGCCTCTCTAGGTACAGTCCACGTCCGATGGAAGTCGTTCCTTGACCACGTTGACCACACCGCGCCGAGAGCACCACGGCGGTGGACGATGGCGAGGCCTAGGAAGGGGACGACTCGGAGCCGGGGAAGTCGCAGAAGTGGATGCCCACGCGAAGAGGAGTACGAGGGTTCACTGGTTCGGCTGCGGTGTGAGGCTGCTGTTGCCGCAAAATAACAGGGGGTGTGGGTTAGTAGAGGGATGGCCTGGCCAGCGGTGGGAGTAGTAGGGGGTGGTGAGGCCTCCACGACATCATAGCCGGCCAAGGGAGGTAGGAGCACGCGGCACGACCGGCGCTGGTTTGGGCGGCTGGAGCAAGAAGACAAGAGGTTGAAGAAGCACTACGACCGTTGGATGAACATCGTACGGTAATAGGAGCTAGAATCGTTCATATTGACTAAGTTGACAAAGCCCTCCATCCCCGTCAACTTGGTAGGCCCACAAGTCAGCCAACCACTATGCTAGGTTCCAGCTGGCAGGGGGAGTATTCATTTTTTATGCGTAATAAGGAGGCACTTCCTTGCGTGCGAAGATAGCTGGTGGGTCTGACATGTCAGCGGGGGGCACGTTTTTTCCGTGAAATACAGAGGCCCTTCCGGTGGGTCCCAGATGTCAGGTGGAGGAATCATTATTTTGCGCGTAATAAGGAGGCATTTCCTTGTGTGCGGCCGTGGACCCAGCTGTCAGCCTCTCCACGCACAGTCTACTTCCGATGGTGTCGTTCGCTGACCACATTGACCACGCCGCGCCGAGCGCATCCAAGGTGGTGGACGACGGCGAGGCCTCGGGCAGCAACGAGCGGGAGATGGGAAGACGTGGGAGTAGAGTCGCAGACGGAGAGGTGTACGAGGGTTAACTGGTTCTGTGCGGTGTGGTTCGGAAGTCGGTGGAGAAGAACGGGAGGTGTGGAGGGGTGGAGGGATGGCCTGGCCAACAGTGGAGTAGCGCTTCATAGCAAAGCGTGCTAAGCAGAGCTGCTAGCAGCAGGAGGCAGGAGGTGGTCCTGGCTGGAGGAAGAAGACGAGAGATTGAAGATGGATGCCGGTCGTTGGATGTAAATCCAACGGCTAACATGTCAGAATCATTTGTTGACTAAATTGACAACGAATTGAGTTGGCTTCGACCTATTGGCCCACATTTCAGCCTCCAAAAATGTGGCACGTATTCAACCCATTTTTTCAGAATTTACATCTTTTTTTTGCGCGGTAGAATTTACAGTCAATTTGATATTTTTTTTGAATTACAGCCATTAGCTGGGCTGGGTGAACAAATAACGTAGCTTCCATGCGGCCTATTTATTTTTTTTTAAAATTACAGGCCATTTGCACTTTCTCGAAATACACGATTTTGCTGGGCTGATTCTAATTATAATGTTGGGTTGGGCCAGCAATGTTATCAAAAAATAAAAAGGGGCTGAGCATTTTGTTATAAATATATTTAAATAATAAGTGATATTATTACATTCGTCCTTAAATCTTACCAAGCTTTTGTACACAATCACTAGGATTTTCGTTCCAAAACAATCCAGGATTTTATTTGTTAAGAAATTATTTTTATAAGTTAATAAGATGTGGGATACTGTTTTCTTACATATGTAAGTATCTGTTAAATATATGATGACAATAAAAATAATATATAATAACATATAAAATAATTTAAATATATATAATATAGTTAGAAGGGAAACATAAGTTGGACCTGGCGTTCCTATTCTTCAAAAAAATACATAAATTGGGCTGCCAAAAATAAAACCTCAGATGGGAGGTCCATAGGCCGGTCGATACATGACGGCCCTAAGAAAATACAAACAGGCCTATGGACCTCGCATCCGAGGTCGTGGGCTGTGCATGTTAAAAATGAAAGCCTAGACGGGGCAGCCCAAAACCACGTCCAACACTTGCCAAAACATCGTCCCTCGTTTTCTCTGTGTTTTGCACACTCGACATTGTGTGGGCATTTTGACTGTGCATCATATTAAGATGTGCTATGCATGAATGTTGATCAGCATGATGTTAACTGGCTGGTAGTTCCATTTTCGACCATGAATAAAACTTTCAACATGATGTTAACCCTGTTTGAAAAGGCCGTGTTAATATAAATGCTCGCCTCGAAAGTTGCAATTTCTTATCTCAAACTGAAACTTGCGCTTTCTTCTCTGAGAATCACATTGTCCGCACTTTCATACTCCTATGAAACTACATTTTTAAGTGCTAAAATAGATCTCTAGAATTCATAAAATACTTCATATGCTCAATACTGCAAATCTGAAATTCAAAATACATTCATATCTGAAAGTACTCTCAAAATACACAACACAAAACACAATTCACAACCTGCAAATCGACAACCCTAAGCTCCTCCGACAATTCACAACCTGCCCGACTATTGGGCTGGGGCAGCCCCTCCTATTCCTCGGCGGCAGCCGCCCGTGAGACGATGTGAACGGCGAGGGAGACGATGGCGGGGAAGCGTCGTCGGGCCAACTACTTTTGTCCTCTTGCAGTTGGGTTCGGTCGACGGAGACTCCACCGGCTCGCTCTGGCAGGATACCCTCACAAAGGGCACCCTGTAGATGCTCGATCCTTCAATATCTGGTGGATGCTCCATCTGGGATCGATACTCCCACCACCGCTCCCTCACGATCGGATTCGGTGAATCTATTTGCTCCATGGCCCAGAGGAGCAGCTCTATGTACTCCGGCGCGACTCCCTCCGGGAGTATCGCTGCCTTTTTGCTCTGTTGCAGATATTTGGCCATGGATGTCGCCCTCGCCGCTAGTTGGTCCTTGTTGTCAAACCAAGACTGTACCTCCAACATCCTAGCTAGCTTCACAGGGTCGCCGTCTGTGATCCTCACGTATCGGTTGTACTCCTCCATCGATCTACTTCTCCACAGCACCTTCACTCGCCGACGGTGGATTTTGAATGGAAGAGGAGAGGAGCAGCGCTGGTTTTGGATTAGAACGGGAGAGGAGTGATGCTGGTTTTGGACTGGAACAGGAGAGGAGTGGCGGTGGTTTTGAAATGGATGAGGAGAGGAGCGGCGCTGGATTTAGATTGGAATATGAGAGGAGCGGCGGTGGTTTAAGAGGAGAAGAGCGGAAGAGCGGCGCTGGTCTTGGAAGTATTTTTTTGTTGTTTTGCGTATTTTGGGTCAAAGTTTGACCATGTACTGTATTTGATAAGCAACATGTGAATGCATGTCACCAAAAATTGTATCGTTTGGTTCGTATCTGAATGTACTTTCAAATTATATTATTTTTGCAACGATAACATATATTTTATGTCACGAAAATCATGGTCAATTATGACCTAGAATAAATGGGAGACTAGTTAATGTGGGGTCGCTTTCTTAATTGAAGGGTAAATTGATTTTGATTTTGATCCAGTCACAGCGCGCCGGCCCTCTCGCCCAATCCTAAATCGCTGCCGCACGCTCCTCTCCCTCTTCTCCATTGCAAAACCACCTCCTCTCCACTCCATCATCTTCATTCCAAAACCACCGTCTCTCCTCTCCCTCTTCTGATCTTCTCCATTGCAAAACCACCTCCTCTCCTCTCCATCATCTCCATTCCAAAACCACCATCTCGCCTCTCCCTCTTCTGATCTTCTCCATTGCAAAACCACCTCCTCTCCTCTCCATCATCTCCATTCCAAAACCACCGTCTCGCCTCTCCCTCTTCTCTATTGCAAGACCACCGTCTCTCCTCCCATCTTCCAAAGCTAGCACCGGACCACTCAGAAGGACATCTATGGAGAGGATGCAGCAACGAATCAGGCAGATCGCTGGCGGCGACCAGGCAAAGTTAGCCAGGTTGAAGGAGATCCTTAGTTGGTTTGATAATGAGTGGGAGATTTTGAGGACGGTGTGACCCATGTGGCAATGTATGTGAAAGAGCGAGACGGTGGCGATGAGGGCGGCGATGTACATGTACTCCTCGGCGGCAGTCACGTAGCAGTCCTTCGAGTTCATCGAGTATCTCCTCTGGGCGATGGAGCAGACAGATTCGCTCGAGGCGAAATTCAGGCGGAGGTGGTGGGCGTACAGGTCGAAGGTCGAGCACCCAGAGGATAATGAATCGATCGAGTATGGTGTGCCGTTCGTGAGGGTGCAGAGCCAGTCGGAGCCACAGGAGTATTCGTTCTCCCACTTCAAGAGGAGGCCGGATGGTGTGATGTCACTTCCCCGCCGTTCTCCACGGTTCCCTCGACGCTCGCCTCGTTTCAATGGCGGCGGTAGGGTTTAAGGTAAGCTTCGCACTAACCTAATCTTCCACCTGCTCATGCTTACAATCAGTGTGACTGATAATGAAAATCATGCTTACAATCAGTCTCCGAGTACTACGCCAATCACCCTAAAATAGCTCTGGACCTTTGGGTCAAAGTTGTGACACAGTGTACAAATAAAGAAAAATAGATTGGTGCTTCTTTCGGAAAAGAGTACTCCCTAGAAAATGCCAATATAAGCTACTAGTATTTGGTTAGAGGATTTGCTGCCGAGAAAGATCCGTCCACAGAGAGCGCCACACATCCCACTGTGGTGGTGGATGCCAATGCGTGCATGCAGCATGGTTGGTGTCGGTAATTTTTACTTGGCACACCTCGCACTCTGCGTATATGCCGGTTCCATACGTACATTTGTGCAGTTCCACCAAAATGCAGCTGAATAACCCTGTTTGCACAGATAATGAAAAAGCGTGATTACATTATAGTGGCACTAGTTGATGAAACACACAAAATAAATAGAAGAAAATATTGCGATAGTATCCTGGTATGCCCTGCTGCGAGGCGAGATGGGCCTCACTGACGCCTCATACGGCACGCCTCATCTTGGACATCGTCCCAAGTCTCCCAGATACACTTTACGCGATGATGAACATCGATTGTACAGCGGTAGTACAAGGTGGCGCCTTGAGACATTCAAATCTCTATTTTTGTACATATCAACTAAAATTAAGCACCCCAGTTTGCAGAAATGCTTAAACATTAACAACAGGACTAGTTGATGAAACATACTTTAACAAAGAGAAGCACTTTCTTTATCTACATTGGAAATGAAATGATAGATATGACACTCGCTCTATTTTAACTGTATTATTACTTCATTTTATCAGTGACACTAGGGTCGAGCAGGTGGCAAACCAGGTGTACCGTGTGTCGCAAGGATGGAGGCCGGGGGTGCTTAGACTGGGATGCTGAAGCTGGCTCTTTCAGTCACCAACATGGATGATTGAATTCATGGGACCTTTTGGTGCAATTCACCTAAAATGAAGCAATGTCCCGTGAGCTAGCAGCTTCTTATTCAATTTTTTTAAAGAAAAGGGCTCCAGCCCCAGTTCCATTTCCATCAGAAAATGAAACCCACAGAGCTTCTTCTTCATTAGTTGCAATAAAATTGAGCAACATCAGGGTTGGTTGTGAAGCTCCTGGAATGCTCAACTATAATTTGGATATCATTTGTGCAGTTCAACTAAGATCGAGCGTGAAATGTATATCTCTGTTTGCACAAAAAAGGTGGAAAGGAGGGTGACTAACAAGTGATGAAACATGCATCAAATGAAAAGAAGCATGTTCCTTATCTGAATGGCAATCCTACAAGCACAGTAGCAATTTCTAAAGCAGTGGCATTTCTAGATATTAGTGTGGGCATTAGGATTAACTATGACAACCGTTAAATACGACATTACTTTGGGCACGGGGAGTAGGCGGACCAGGACAGTTGCATCTCTAACAAAAAGAACCAACTTATCTTAATGGGAAATTTTAGCAGGACATGTAAAGAAGTGCCATTGATTCATATTACTAGAGGCATTACATTGAAAACAACATTGGTTTAACGTGTCCTTACTTTTAACGGTCACCGCTACATTTTACCGGTGGAATTACATAAGAGTGGCTCGGCAAACAAACATTAGAACAGGATATCCGGGTTGGTCCCATTTTTGTTCAGATAGCCACCTTATCTTTGTGTGAGGCTAGCAAATCTAGTGCTGGACTTACTCTGTTGACTTGTCCCCAGTCCCCACTTTCTTTCCTTTTTCAACCAATAGATCGGGTTTATATTGAGTTTGTACTGCGTTTCCCTTTATTTCCTATTAGACCTAGAGACCAGTTGGATAGCTGTGTTACGCTACTTTTCGCCCCATTATTTCCTCTTTCGACCAAATCCTAGATTCAGGTAACAAAACTACCCCCACCCCACCCCTTTCTTCCTTGTTTGAACCAATTAGTAATATATTCGTGTGCATGAATTTGTTTTACATGGTAACAGTAAATAATTAGGTGGTTTTAGAACAGCCGATCGATCATATCTACGAGGGGGCCTGAGAAATAGTAAAAGATACAAATGCAGCGACGTCAGGAGCTCGGGAAGTAGAGCAAGGCCGGTTTCGAAGGAAGTTATACCTAATGGTCGCCGGGATGTCGCTAGGTGGGCGGCGGAAGGCCGGATCTGCCCACACTACGGCAGCGAGGAAGAAGGGGTCGGAGGCCCTCCCTCGCCAGCGGTGCTTGGGAGAGAACAGCAAGGCAGGCTGATTGGGATGCGCCCAGCAGTGGGTAAGAGCCGTCGCCGAGGACGACCGCGTGAACGTTGCACCTTCTCACCTTCCCCGGCGGAGAGGATCCGGCTGGATTTGTGACCAGCGGTGAGCAGAGAGAGAGAGTGTGTGGCCAACATTGTCGTGTTTAGATCTGGAGAGGCCGAGACAGTGTGAAGAGAGCAACACTAGCAAGCAAGTGCGGAGGCTCCTGCCTATATAGTGGAGTAGAACTAGTTTTCTTTTGTCTACCGGAGCCGGCTTGACCTCGTCAATGACTGTCGAGAAGTCTTCCCCGCACGTGGTCCGAGGCGCAGCTTGTCGCCATTTTGATCTAAAGCGCGGATTATAACATATAACACGAAAAATGCCACATGACAAGAAATCATAACCTCACTGCCCAAAGGAGACAACATGAATCCCGACGGACAAACTAGACGAGGAACAAAGCTCAAATTAAAGATAAACTCGTAGAAAAGGGGTCCGTCGATAGATGTCCTAATTAACATAGCCGACTTGACCTAGATGGCAGCCGAGTAGTCACTGTTCGTGCATGTGCCCCCAATGACTAGCCCAATTCAGTTGTCGCTGTTTAACCCTTGTAGTGATCCGAAGCACATGACACATAATTTTGCGAGATGACAAGAAACCTTTTTTTAGATTTCTCACCACAACTACAGCCATGTACAACACAGCCTGCACGTTATGTAGACGATAGCCAATCCAGGCATGTCTGCTGGAGTTTGGTCACATGCATGGACGAACTGATCTTCCGTGTCTTGCAGGGATCGTCTAGGCACCAACGTAGTACAACACTTCTCTAGTACTATCGCTCGTCTCCCTCTTCTATTAAGTCACCCGACTTGCAGGGCCAGGGAGTGTGCCTATGGTCGGTTCTCAATTGCCGTCCCACATGTGTGTGCGAACGCAATATGACGCGCGTAGCAGCGTGCCAGACCGACCGACCGTCTGGGGTGCAACGCGAACGCGACGGGCGTGCTGTATACTCCGTACATGTGTACCGCCGTTTTCTAGATGCTTTGCTCCATGGCGCAGGCACAATCCATGGATACAAAGTTAGTATACTGTATACTATTTAAAAGTCGAGGGCGGGGCTTTTCCTGCACGGTAGGCGGCGGGGCAGTTCCGCCTAGTCGGTTCGACAGAGACGCGGGAAGACGAGGGAGTAGGCTGCTGCAAACGTAGGGCTGTGTGATTTGACAGCGAGTTACTGCTGGACAGGTGGGGCCCCGTGATTTGACTTGCGATTATCATTTTAACTGCGACGCTACGACCGGCATGAGTCTCCCGATTCCTGACCACCTCCATACAGGTGCCTCTCCCAATGCTCCACCATGTAGTAGAGGCTGGCTCGTGCATGAGAGCCCACTTCTCCACCTTTTCCTTGCCTCTCTTTCCTCCACATATGCAAAAATGCCATGTAAAGCGCACTATTGTACTTACTTGCTCCTACAGGTGCTTAAGCTTGCCACATAGGCATAAAGTCTGATGTGGCAAGTTAATCAAGAAGAGAGAGACTAGTTTGGTGACCCAAGGAAGAAATGGTGCTAAGCGCGTGTACCTAGGTGAAAAGACAATTTTGAGTCTATAGCTAATTAAATGAAGCAAACCTAGCAACACCATTTCATTGGAAGAGGTCACTCCTTGGCAAATGCAATAAATACTAGTAATCCCTGTGTCCCATAATATAAGAACATTTTTGGCACTACACTAGTGTAAAAAACGTTCTTATATTATGGGACGGAGGGAGTACGAAGAAATTAATAGAGAGGAGTAAAAAAAATATACACTTATAGCCAACCTTATAGCTAACCTTGTTGTAGTATGAGTGACTAAGTTATGACTATGTATAACATGCCAACATCAGATAGCCTAACGCACCATGTTAAATCTCCAAGGGCGCGACCGCGCGTGCGATGCGACGGTTGTGGTAGGTGCGACCATGATACGGGGTGCTGGCAGCCCTTGGATCTAAGATCAAATGGTTGCATGCTAAGTTGCTGAAAATTTGCAGAATAACCCTCCCGCGGCAAACGGCAAATTTCCTCCCGCGGGCCGGAGTAGGTTTCTCGGTTTGCATGCGGGTTTAATGGAGGCGAGGAGGCGTGTTCAGCCGGGCGTGCAGTGGACAACGCAATACTATTCGATTTGACAACTACAACTAGTATATTATAAAAAACAAAGAAGAGTAGTAGAGATAGAGATAAGAATAGAGACTAGGGAGGAGCACCATCTACTACTTCGTGGGCTACTCCTGCACTCCATTCGGCGGCTGCAATGTCCCCTACAGCCACTCCCTCCTGCGCTCCATTCGGCGGGCGCTGTTTACATTTGGGGAGCGCACTCTCACGACTGCTAGCAGCCACGACTTCACCTACGACGACTTCTTCCCCGACCTCGGCAACCTCTTCCTCAACGACATGGGCGACAACCTCAACGCCAATGGTGCTGCTCCCGTTGCACCGTATGTGTTTCTGTTCTTCCTGTTTGAAATCGTGGTAGAATTCATGTTTCTACTCTGTGTCCTAGACTCGATCTGTTCATCTACTATGCTAGTCCGCATGATTAGTTTAATCTCTGTTATAGCCATCATGATTAATTTTGTAGTAAATCTTGTAGTAACTTGCTCATATATTCAACTGGTGGAACATCCCCTACAGCCACTCCCGTTTCATGGACGGCCTGGTCGATGCCTCCAAGGAGCCCTTCGCTCATCGCTATGAGTGCTCGGTGCCGTTTTGGGGCTCGCCAATGACATCGTGCATCACCGATGCAGGCGTCTGGCGATCACTCTGGCCCTTGGCGAAGAACATCAAGTACGAGACGTGCTACCCGTTCACCGTGCCGGAGTCGCTGGAGGATCAACGCCGCCTGCTAGTCTCGGAGGAGGACGGCCACCGGCGAGGCCCGCGCAGGCCGCCGCCACATCTCTGTAGTGTGCATCAGGTGTGACGCCGCTGACGCTGACACTGACATGAGGCTGACGTAGGGTGCGTGCTCACTATTACTACCCCTCGGAGGTCCGTGGGCGGCGACATTGGCTACGTCAAGTTGACTTGGACTCTGCCGAGCTGGGACCTTCCCGCCGATGTGGACATGGAAAACGCATGGTATTATTTGACCCCCAAGAATGTGCGTGGGGACTCCAAGGAGGTTCACCTGGAGATATGCATTACTAAGTTAAATGTTGATCATTAGTCTTCGCTCAATGTAATCCGCTGTCTAAGCATGTGGAGACTTCCATGCATGATCTTGCTCTATTGGAGTATCGCACATGAATAAAAGTGTATCCATTTATGGTTTAGTCTAGAATCTTCCATGTATGAATTTTTACTACAGTACAGGTGAAAGACATATGATGAACCATTTCCTGCAAAGCACAATAAGAGTTATTTCTTCACAAGTTTTGGATGCAGGTTGAACAGTTGAACGCTTTTGTTTGCAAAAGATACTTTTTTTCTATTTCACCCGAATGTTTCTAAGCTCTAGAGATGAAATAATATCCGAAGAAACCTATCGATACCTGTTACACATGAGATGACCCCCACATCCTTTGTCAAAATAAACAACACCCCGATCAATGCATTTCACTCTTCCGTGCAACGCACTGGCACCTTACTTGCTCCTACAAGTGCTTAAGCTTGCCACATAGGCATAAAGTCTGATGTGGCAAGTTAATCAAGAAGAGATAGACTAGTTTGGTGACCCAAGGAAGAAACAGTGCTAAGCGCGTGTACCTAGGTGAAAAGACAATTTTGAGTCTATAGCTAATTAAATGAAGCAAACTTAGCAACACCATTTCATTGGAAGAGGTCACTCCTTGGCAAATGCAATAAATTCTAGTACTCCCTATGTCCCATAATATAAGAACGTTTTTGGCACTACACTAGTGTCAAAAACGTTCTTATATTATGGGATGGAGGGAGTATGAAGAAAGAGACATAGAGGAGTAAAAAAATACACTTATAGCCAACCTTATAGCCAACCTTATTGTAGTATGAGTGACTAAGTGATGACTATGTATGACATGCCAACATCAGATAGCCTAACGCACCGTGTTAAATCTCCAAAGAAGCGCGACATGCGCGACGCGGCGGTCGTGGTAGGCGGACCATGATATGGGCTACTGGCAGCCCTTGGATCTAAGATCAAACGGTCGCATGCTAAGTTGCTGAAAATTTGCAGAATAACCCTCCAGGATAGGATATTCACCCATAGGTCTGGAATCACGCCATGCAACCATTCGATCTCAGATCCAAGGTCTCTCGGAAGCCCGTATCATGGGAGAATGGAAAGCCACTACCCTGCCGTTCGCATGCTGGCAGTTCGCTCCTACTCGACCCACACGTCCTTTAATACTACAGCGGTTCACTCCTAGTCGTCCCGTCCATTCACATTACTACAGTTCCACTAATCCTAACCCTCCTCCCAAATCCATGGCGTCCCAAATCTCCCCGATCGGCGGTGAGTACAAGGTCAGAACCATCACCGGCGATGAGTTCGACGTCATCTACACCCGTTCTTCCGCGACGGTGAAAGGATGCCTTTCGCTTCAGACGCATGTTCAAGACTCGGATGATGAGTGGGTCACCGGGCTAGATGTTGAGTACACCACAGTCCTGGGACGAGAGATGGATCTAAAGGACGAAGAGAGGAAGAAGCCCGCCGTGATCCAGGTTTGCGTGCATGACTTATGCTTGGTCTACCACATATGCCATGCCGACGTTAAGTGCCAGGATTTTAAGGACTTCCTTGAGAGCAACCTAGTCAAATTCATTACTGTAGACTTTGGTAACGACAAAGAAGTCCTGCGTCGGATAGGCGTCGTTGTAGGCAACACCTTCGACCTCCAAAAGAATCGGCTGGTGTCCTCTCGTCAGCCTTCAATGCTCACCCTAGCAGGAGCCATGGTTCATCCTTTGTACGGTAAACTGGAGAAACCTCCATACACGTTTCATCGTCATGCATGGCAGCGGAATGTACTAGAAATAGACCACATCCACTACGCTGCAATGGATGGCTACCTTTGTTTCAATATCTACAAGGGTTGGATGAAGAGCAACAGCCAAGTTGGCGGTTCAAGCAAAGAAGTATCGGCCAAGAGGAAGATGGACAAGGGCGAAGTCGAGGGCGTGGACGAGGACTCCGAGTAAGGTGGCGATGTCGTTGCTCATGGTGGTTCTAATGCAAGGTCTGCGGGATAGTTGCAAAGTTTAATTTGAGAGGTGTGTTGTCTTTGAGCCCCAGTGAGAACTATGTTATGTTTCTTCTTGTTACTTTAACTCTTGATGCATTACATACTAGTATTTCTTACATTTCATCTTTTAGTTGGTATAGTACTACCACTCGTTTCTTCACATTATATACATACAATATATATGGCAAACATCATATAGCCAGCAGTTTAGTTGTCAAAGAATTTCAGGGTGCTTAGTTTTGTCAAAGAATTCCAGGGTGCTTAGTTTTATTTGAGAGGTGGGTTGTGTTGGACACTATTATTGTGACTAGCCTTTTTAATAGTACTATATGCATAATTTGGCGACCATCGCTCTCTATATGTACCACCTTTTTTTAATTTCAAGTTTTGCTCCATGGCGCAATCCATCGATACTACTGCTGTACAAAAGTATACATTTTTTAAAAGGCTAGAGGGAGGGGTAGTCTAGCTTGGTCGGTTTCACGAGAGGCGAGGCCTTTGTGATTTGACGGCTCATTCTTGCTGGAAGGCGGGGCCTTGTGATTTGACTGCTTTCGTATAAATGCTCGACGACCTGATCGAGGAGGAGCAAAGAACCGTGCGGTATACTCAAGTTTTCCCTTTGGAGTAATCTTGACGGAGGAGCACTGGCACGGCAGCCCGATTGCCATCTGGCGATAAAAATGATCTAATTTGCTAGTCATCTCATTGTTAGCATTGTTCTATTCATTCCCTAAAAAAACCATTGTACTATTCATGCCTCACAGAGAACATGACACGTGCGGCGAAACACCCGAAGCAAAAGATGAAACACAACAGCAAAAGAAGAAGGAAGATTATCACCCCAAATGATCTAATTCGCCGGGGAGTCGTAACTGCTTCTTCATCACCTCTACGACCTCCATCTCCTTGCGCGTCTCCTCCGCCATCTTCTTCATTCTGTCCATGACGCGAGATTTCTCGACGTGAGCCTTCATCATCTGTTCCACGGCCGCATTACGTACCTTGACAGCAGCCGGGTGCGTGATGCGGAGCTTCGCCAACTCCTCCTTCTGTTCCATGACGAGGGCCTGCAACATCTTCATCGAGGAACTACTATTCTCATGCAGCTTCTTCCAGCCGGTGTTCTTCTCCTTCAACAGGTCGATCTCGTGGCAGAGCTTCGCCTTGTCCTCCTGAAGTCGCAGGATTTCGCCGGTCGCCTTCTTCTCCGAGGCAATGCTCTTCTTCAGCAGCATCACCAAGCCGGCGGTCAACTCCCCCTGCTGATTGAGCTCAGCGGGCATGTCATTGAAGCTCTCCTTCAGCAACTCCATCAAGCCTTGGATGAACTCCTTCTGCTTATTGAGGTGCTTATTGAGCTGATCAGGAATGCCGTCAAGGGATAACGACTCCAGCTCCGCCGGCTCGGCATGTTCGCCTCCGCGGCTAGGGCGCTCACAGGAGCCATCGCTTTGCCCGTGAGAGATCTTTCGAGGTCTCTGCGTGGCGGCGAGCCCTCTCTTTGTTCCGCAGCCTTGGTTGCCGCTCCTTTTATGAGTAGTTCTCGACCTAGAGCTCTGCTCACCGGCCATGGCAACGACGGACGAAGAAGAAGCACTTATGAGGAGGAAAGGTAGAGTAATTTTCGGTTAGGTAGTTCCCCTTTTTATAACCTAAGTACTAGCACTAGTACTAATACCTGCATAGTGGGAACATGTTCAGGTTTGGTACGTACTAGTAGGTGTGAGCAGGCTTTCGAATGTGATGGGAACAAGGTAAAGATTAATTAATGGTTTTGGTTTCGAGGCCCGAAATGTCTCCCGATGAGTTTAAGCGGAACATAAATTTCAAGTACTACCTTTGCTCAAATGCGTAAATATTATGTTCTTGTCAAAAATTGGCACAAAATACGAAGGATACCAATGGAAGTACTACTTAGCAACCCACGATTTAACTACTTGCATGCCGCAGTTGGAGTAATAATGTCTTTCTTCCGCCCTCACGTCCACTCAATTTGCATGCGCTGTATTAATTGACCATCAATGAAGTGAACGACTTTACACGCGTCAAATTATCACATGGGGTGGATCTTGGTACAAAATTGCGTCACTTTGTGTACCCAGCGTGTGCGTCTTGAGGAATGAGTGCGTGCGTGGCGTCGTGCACATCTTCGCTTCATGCATGTACCGCCAAGATGGCTCGGGAGGACGAGTACATTCTTCCGAACCAGAAGACGTCACTGTGATCAATCCACGCAAGGAGGTCACGACAACGCCTCCACATGTGCCACGAGGGCTTCATGAACTGTAAGAGAGACAACATGTAGCGTGCCATTGGTATTCTAATTTATGTGTTTTGCACATACTCGAAGTACTAGTAAGGTACACGTGCATTGCACGCATCAGATTTTGCAACCAAATTATGGATAAATACCACACTATAGCATGTAAGCTCTGTGTCATATATGCCTGATGTAGCCCTTCGTTTAATTCTTATAGTTCATCTCATTCAAAATCAATTAGAGGGTGCTTGGATACGTTTTAGTCCCCTGACTAAAAGTAGTGAGACTAAAACAGGCTAGCCTCATCCATGCTTGGATCCAAATACTAAGGAGACTAAAATCAAGTTAATGAGCATTCATTATCCTCCAAACCCTCCAATCCAGAACTCGCCCGTGTTAAAGGAGAAGAGTTAAATGAGGAGAGAGAGGACTAATCCACATTTTAGTAGGGTACCCTGACTAAAAAATTTAGTCTCAAGACTAGTTTTAGCCCCTCTTTAGTCGTGGGTGCTTGGAACTTTAGTCTCTTAAAGAGACTATTTTTAGTCGACTAAAATAAGTCCCTTGGATCCAAGCACCCTCTTAGTTTTTATAAAAAACCTAAGAACGCGGAATAGGAAAAACATGGGATTATAGTGGAATGTCGTCTTGAATCCTCTGAGGATTGTACGAAAGTGTTTGATTGTGCATGGAAAAAACGCAGAATTCTTTCAAAGAGGTTTTAGTGGATGGGATGTTTCCTATGAAATCTAGTGCAAATGAATCATATGGAAAAATTCCTATGGTTTACAATCCTCTGAATCAAACAACCAAGATAGGAAAAATTCCTAATGATTAGAATCCCCCAAAATTCCTTTGAGAATCCTTTGAATCAAAGAAGCCCTTAATCTATTTTATGATTCATGGAATTGTGCGTTGTAAAGCATAAAGTAAAAACAAATAATGGCAATTCAACTAGAAAAAGTTTGGGCAGTTATGACACGGAAGATTCTAGAACAAAAGAGAACCACTGTTGTTTTGAGGTTTGTGCATTATGCTTAAGTTCAACCATGGAGTCTGCTATATTGTACATGTGGCAAAATCCGGTGGGGGGCTAGAAGATGGTGCGAGGGGCCGAGTGGAGGGAGACTATGAAGGAATGCACAAGTGCGAGATCGATATTTAGAGAGAGGGGGCGAACACGTGCGCTGTTGCACGCAGTGGCGGAGCCATGAAAAATAAATGAGCTAGGGGTCCAAGCATTGCTAATCCTTTACGAGGAGGGTCAATTCATGAAATTAAACCTTTTTTAGCAGCAATTGTCTAATGATCACATTCATATTAGCCTCGATATATAGTGATGTTAGGGGGGGGGAGGCAGGGCCCTTTCTGCCCCCTGTCTTCGCTATTGTGCACGCGTCTGAGAGATGAAGCGGAAGGCATGGATGATGAGAGGGGGACATAGGATATATAATTAATGTGGGTGTATTAGCTATATATGTTAATCCTATATAGAGAGGTATAGATTGATCGATGTGGACGTGGGAAAGAGGGTGAGTCCTCACTGGATATATCGATTGATTGGTTTGTGTGGAAAACTATGAAAGACCTAGCTATATACACACATACATAGAGGAACATCGATCGTTGCGCATGCACGCGTGAGAGATAAAGAATGCCGATATGATGGAGAGGGGGATGTGTGTGGGTGTGTGCCTTCATGGGAGACCAACCTGAAGAAGAAGATTGCATGCGTGCGATGGATAATGCCGACTGGTAGTGTGTGTGCATGCATGCACGAGAGAAAGTTAGTGGTACAATTATAAAGAGAAGACTACTGTGTGGGTGTAAAAGAATAGGTGAGGTCGTAATCAATGTAAAGTTGAATTCAAATATTTGAATAAGAGATCCTAATGTTTGAAACCCATGCATGCGTGAATATAATGGAGATCTGCACGATGTGGTTTGGAAACAAGCATGTTGTAATGTATACACATTGAACAAGGTCAGACTGATTTGAATCTGAGATACCAATGCCAGACATCATTTGGCCACGTCGCATCCATGCATCAACACACTATTCTAATTAGAGATGATGGGCGGCTTTCGCATCACATATCTATATCTATACCCCTATATATATTATATTTTTTATTTTTTATATTGTGTGCGGGTAACTTTAACTTTGAAAGATGGTCGTTGGATGAGGCGAATCTGATGGTCCAAAGATGGCAAATTTGAGCACTATTGGCCATGGATATCATCTAGATTCCACCAGATTTCGCCACATGTATAATCTAGAAGACTCCATAGTTGAACTTAAGCATAATGCACAAACATCAAAACACAAGCACTTCTTATTTGTTCTAGAATCTTCCGTATCAGAATTGCCCAAATGTTTTTCTACATGATTTGCCATTATTTGTTTTTACTTTATGTCTTACAACGCACAATTCCATGAATCTTAAAATAGATTAGCTTTCTTATAAAAACTAGATGATTTCGAATGAAATGAATAAGAATTAAACGAACATCTACATCATGCATATATGACTCAAAGCTTGCATGCTATAAGGTATTTATTCATAATTTGGTTGCCAAATCTCATGCGTGCAATGCACGTGTACCTTACTCTAGTCTAAATGGTGTTTGTGTGTGTTGTGCGTGTTGAGGTGCAAATTGTCTTTTTTTGGGTACACATTAAGCTTGTTCTTCCGAAATTTCAAGCCGCGCCTTGCTATTTCAAAATTACAACGCGCGCAAAAACTCCCACCTCCTGTGAAATCCCGACACGTGAAATGCCCGTGGTACCCCTGAACCGAAAGAACCGCCTCAAATCGGTGGGGGGTACTTTCGTAACTTACCCCACATTTCGGACAAGCGCGTCTCTAAGCCATGGTTCCCCACTGCCATCCCATCCGCCCACCCATTCGTACACCGAGGCCGCGAAAACCCGCGATGAAACCCCACACCTTGCTCCGTCCGCCACCCAGCCGGAGCCTCTTCCCCGACGACGTCGTCCACAGCAACACCTCGACCTACCTCATCCACCGTATGGGATGAGGATCCGTCGTCGATCTCATCGTCCCGCCGGTTCAGCCACCCCGTCCTCCACCTCCAAGGAGTTCCCCTCATCTTTCGTGCCACCTCCATTCCCACACCGCCGTCTTCACCTGCACCACCGGAAGAGCATCATCATCACCGTTTCCTCGGATGAAGCTGCGGCCTAATCGGCGCCACCAAAGAGGTTGTACACTAATCGCGCATTTTCTTCTTGATTTGATCTCACGGTGCTGTCGGCGCTCGGTCCCGAGCCGACACGGCACGACTCCATCCACGGCGGCGTCGACGGCCACTTCCTCCACGACATCGCTCCCTCGGCAGCGACGTACACATCAGTAGGAGCTGCTGCTGCTTTAGCTCTCGCTCGCGCGGCTGCTTTGCTCTTGCTCTCGGTCCCATGCCTGGTCTGTTCTTGCTATTTCTCTTGCTCGCGCTGCTGCTCTCGCTCTTGCTCTTGCTTGCGATGATGCTCCAATTTAGCTACACTTCAGTTGACTGAATCGACTTTTGGGTCAGTTGATTTTCAGGGGGGGGGGGGGGTTCGCCGGGGTGAAGGAAGAACCAGCCGCAGCGGGGAGGGGGGCTCGCTGAAGAGGTACCCCACTATCTATCTTAGGGTTCGGGATGGGGGCCGTGGTCGCCGCGGCAGTGGCGGGCGTTAAGCGGGCGGTGGCGTGGGGATCGCCGGAGAAAAGCTTCGGCACGGCGGGGCCTAGAGGGATGGCAGGCGGCGGCGGACCGGGCGGTGGGGAGTGTTTTGAGGCGGCGGGCGGCGCACCACCGCCATGACGGCGAGGCTGCTGTTTGGCGATGGTGGTGGCGGCTCGAGGGTGGAGGTTGAAGATGAACCGCAGGCCCTTGATTTCGTATCCAACGGCCGCAAAATCGGCCCGACCGAGATGAAAAAGTCGATCGACCGACGTGTAGCCTCACCTTGCTAGTGCGTTCGGTTTGACGGCCAAAATTCAGTTTCGACAAAATTCAGTTTCGACGGTTAAGTTCGGTTTGACGATTAAGTTCAGCTTGACGGTTAAGTTACGAGATGAGCGGCTGATGTATTTTACATCTAGCACTTTGTGGTTATGTATTTTATGTCATGTATTGGAGATGCTATTATAATTCCACTCAGGTTAACGTTGTTCGTTGTCTCCCTTGTCCTGCTTCAGCCTCGGCGTCGTCCAACTCACCGGAGCTGCTCCAACGACGAAACCCTCCATCACAGCGGAGCAGTACCTCACGCTCCATCTCCGGGCCGCCTAAGATCTTCTTCCCTCCTCCGACTGCAAAGTCAGCAGAGCATCCTCACCGCCAACCCAATCATCTTTGAGATCGACATGGCTTCGCCAAAGAGGTTGTACACTTGTTTAATCTCTTTTTTACTCTAAATGTTATATATATATATATATATATATATATATATATATATATATATATATATATTGTCCACTAGAACTCGTAGTAATGGGAAATACGATTATTTTATCCTACTATATGACAAGCAGTGAGGTACCAGGCAACTTAGCTATCCGTGATGGACTCTCTTGAACGCCATCATTATTTATCTCTGCGCGTTTGAGCTGTGCATTTGTCGATGGGCACAGGAGTTGAGCAAGTATGGCAGTGGCACTGGGTCCAAAGTAATAGAAGTAGCACAAAACATTTTTTAGTGTAGGGTTTTCCTTGCTCAAGCCTGCATACTAGACTCGCCAATGCTTGAAAGGAAAAGTGAATGAAAAACATAGGAATTGGAAAGTTTCCTATGGTACTACTTTTCATGAATTTGGTGCAAAGGAATGGAGCAAAGGGAAACTATAGGATTTGTTCCTTTAGTGTCTCCTTGAAAGAAAAACCGTAGGAATTCTAATTTCCACTTCTCCTCCTTTTCATATTCCTATTCATCAAGCACAAGACTAAGAGATAGTAGCATAATAGCATTATAACCGTACATTTTCTTGTGGTTTGACTTAATCTCACCATGCTTTATTGCATCCTGTGATCTTCCAATTGTTGTGAATCAAACACCCAGATTGGCAGAAATCCTGTGTTTTTAAGTTCTCTGTTTTGCACGTGCATTCCTATCATATTCCTGTCTATTTCCTATCCCTGCATTGTTAGAATCCTCAAATTCAAACAAGCCCTTACACAATTTCTTCTGTTAAAGATATGTGTCAAAGAAAACCTTGTGTGGTTTGTCCTGCTCCTACTGCGCTATGTTCCACCCCAGCTCAGCTGCTCCAATGACGAAAGGGTTCACCACAGCAGGGATCCGCTCTCCAGACTGTCTTTCGCCGCCTCAGATCTTCTTTCCCGCCGCCGGCAGCCACGACAACTGCATTACCATCATCAACTGAGCAGATGACCTTGAGGACTACACGGGTCCGCAAGAGAGGTCGCACTCTTCCGTGTCTGCTTACGTTATGCGTCGCTTAATATGATGGCATGCTACATTATCGTCGTGTTCACCTATTAGACTCCGAGTCAGGTCCAAACTTATGCTGAAACTTGAGTTTTTAAATGGTTGTGGGGTACATATTGGGGCAGCAATCCGTACTATCTATCTACTATCTGGTTAATCTCCGGTGTCTACTATGAGTTTCATGTTGGGTGCAAACAAACATTAAAGGAGCCATTATCTGTATTTTTTAACTAAAGCTATTATCTGCCTATATCATTGGTTTTGGATCTATCCACAATTTGCTACCATCACTCTGGATTTGTGCATGCACTCCTTACATAATCTCACTATGTTTTATTCCTATGCATGCCAGTTATTGTACACAATGGAACTGATCATGTAGAGCAAAAGAGACGAGCCTTGCGTGGCAATAAAATTTCATGCAGACGTTGTTCCATGGTGGGCACAAAGGCAGCCCCCCTTCCACCCATTTCGGATCGTAATCAAGAGGAAGATAACTGTTCTGAGGGGGATTCAGAAGGAGAAGACCACTCCTATTTACCCCATGAGGTCTTCGCTCTAACTTGGCATGCTGATGTTGGTAATATCATGCATATGGTGCCTTGCATTGCTTACTGTATACATTAAAAATGTCATCTTCTTAGTTTAGACATGCTTTTGTCAATGCCATCTGTTTAGTTTCTTTATCGTATATGTGAATCATGCAATGCCATCTTGTCTAGCCAGGCATCATATATGTGAATTTTGCAATGCCACCCTGGTTAGCTAGTCATCTTATATGTGAATTATATCATGCCATCATTTTTTTATTACGTGTTAAATTTGTCAACAATTTTAGTACATTCAATTACTCTTCCTGTGCATCAGCCATTCGGCACGATCATGGAAAAATCTGGAGTGGAAACAAGGTCTTCATAGCAGACAATGCTATCTGACGAAGCACATGTCTTGCTGGTTACCAATAGCTCCTCAGAGGAGGATTCAGAGACAGATGACCAGTCATATTCCCCCCCCCCCCCCCGAGGTGCATGCCCTAACTTGGCAGGGTTATGTTGCTCATATCGTGCGTATGGTATCTTGCATTGCTATATCATTTGCTTAGTTTTGATATGCTTTGTGTGAATGCCACCTATTTAGTGTCTTATTACCATATATGTGAATTATGCAATGCCATCTTGTTGCAAGACATTATATATGTGAATTATGCAATGTTATCTTGTTGCAAGGCATTATGTATGTGAATTATGCAATGCCATGCTATTTAGGCAAGCGTCATATATGTGAATTATATCATGCCGTCCTTTTTTGTATTTCTCATTGCTTTTGTCAACAATGTTTGTATATTCAACTGCTCTTCCTGTGCATCAGCCATTTGAATTGGTGATGGAGAAATCTAGAGTGAAAACAAGGTCTTCAGAGCAGACAATGCTACCTGCTGAAGCAGATATCTTCTTTGGTTCTGAGATAGCTCTTGAGAGGAGGATTCAGAGGCGATGACCAGTCCTATTATCCCCCTGAGGTGTATGCTCAAACTTGGCAGGGTTATATTACTCATATAATGCATATGTCGTATTGCAATGCTTAGTTTTTACATCATATACACAATACTGAATGCCATCTCCTTAGTTGACACATCATATATGCGATTGCCCTCTGCTCACTTCCTTAGTATATAAATCATATATTTGAATTATGTCATGCCATGATGTTTACATAGACAACATGTATCTGAATTATGGCATGCCAACCCATTTTCTAAAGACATAATATAGTTATATCATCTCATCCTGTTTACATAGTCATCATATTTTAAATTATGTCATTCTATCCATGAATTATATCATGCCATCATGTTTCCATCGACGGCATGTTTGTGATTTATGGCATGCCAACCATTTTAATAGACACATCGTATAGTTATATCACGTCGTCCTGTTTACATAGTCATCATATTTTGAAGTATGTCATTCTATCCTGTTTAGTTAGCCATCATACATGTGAAATTGTGTCATGCTATCCTATTTAATTAGCCATCATATATGTGAAATTATGTCCTGCTATTCTGTTTGCTTAGACAACATAAATGTGTATTATTTCATGCCCTGTTTTCTTCCCTACTATCAATTGCACCTGTCTATCTTACAATGTCGGTACATTCAATTACTTTTCTTGTTTATCAGCCATTTCAATTGGAGGGAGTGATGGCAGTATCTGTGGGAATAAAAACACGGTCTTCAGAAAAGATCGTCTTTGCTGTCGATGCAGATAGAACCACGGTTGTACTTGCCCAAGAACCAGCCCCACCACACATAACCCACACTGATGCAGATTGTACCCCTACCCGGTTAGACGAAGAACCAGCTACACCCCTTCTAACCCCAACCCCAGCAGATAGACACCCAGTTCCCGTTGACACATCACCGTCTCCACCACAGAGCACCCAAACACGAGAAGTTAGTAAGGAAACTGCAGTGCCCAAATCACGAGGACCACCACTCCGAACCTGAAGTCAATGCTTAAAGCAGAAGAAGAATTGTTCTCAGGTCTGGTTCCGTAGCTATGGTTCATACTACTTTGCTCTTGCATCATCAGTATTCTTTGATACCAACCAATTTCAAATTTGAAGGATGCAATTGAAACTCCAATGGCGCAATGTATGTTTTAAACCTGTTTCTTCAACGTGTTTGGCTGTTTGCTGTTGTAACTTGCTCTATGTTGATTTCAGTTTCAATTGAATAAACAGTTATGTTCTCATGCCATGCACATTACAAGTGTTGTTATTGCTGTGTAGTTTCCCACACATATTCTGTCTATGCTGCTTTGTCTTAAATAGATATGATTCGAACTGTATCTATATTGATTTGGCAACATAAACTAGAATGATATAAACCATACAGTGACCATACTACATAGATATATGTTTGTTTCATGTTGTTATCCTGTCCACCTTACTACTGAACTGGTTTACCAAAATCATTTTCATATACTACATTGTAAACCTGAGATGTGTTTGTTTGTTTCTCTTTTAGAACGCGGATAAAATATTGGAGAAGAGTACCCTGTTATGCAATGGTAAAGGAAGTAATGCAGATAAGGTTCAAGATAGTGAGGCATCCCTGTTGGTCTCCAAGAAAGCTGATAAAAACTATATTGAAGACACTGAAACAACCCCAAAGTCCTGTCTTGATGTAGTGTTTGAGTTACTGGCTACCACTTCGCCGCACCACTCTTGAACTCATTACTGAATCAGTTCGACTTCTTGAGTCTCAACTTCAAGTTGAAAGACATCGATCGGATGTTATGCGACGGGAAGCCAAGGATCTGAGAAGTCCTGCAGAATTCAGATGCATACTTTCTGGTGCAACAACAAGCGCTGGAGGACTTAAGCGCTAAACAAGAGAAAGTTAATAAGCTTGTTAAGCATCTTGCCAGCATTATGGGTACCCAAGATATTGTTTCTTGAGCTCTTCTGAAGTGGTTTCAGTTCCGGACTTGTTTTGCTGCGGCGTTTATATGCTATTGTGTTCCCTATATTTGCACTGGTGGCGAACTTTGATGCCCAGTGGATGTAATATGTGTAATAGCTGTGATAGCCTAGTGTAAGTTGCTTGCTTATTTATTTCCTTGTTGTCTTGTTTATTTGTTTGCTTGTAGTCAGTGCAGTTCTTTTTCTGCGGTTTGCTAGTGGCTGCAATAACCTATTTTTTAAAACTAGGCCACAATAAACGTCACAGTAGTGACACTGGGCCTACGGGCCATAGAAACAGTGGGCCTTCTACGGGCCGTAGAAACAGCGGGCCTTCTACGGACCGTAGAAACAGTGGGCCTTCTACGGGCCGTAGAAACAGTGGGCCTTCTACGGGCTGTAGAAACAATGGGCCTTCTACGGGCCGTATCATCAATGTGCCTTATACGGGCCGTATGATCGATTGGCCAAACATGGGCCAAACAAACCGCATTCTGGCCGTAAACGGGCTAGAGTTGGAATCGTCCGTTCATGGGCCGACTATAACGGGCCATCATTAATAGGCCGTATTTGATGACGCTATGAAAACGGCCCAACGTATTAACGGACCAAAAACGGGCCGATCGTAACCATCGCTGAATTTGGCCCTAAGCGAGAAAATGAGAGTAACGGGCCGTAAGTAAGCGAATGCTCGAAATGAGCCCAAGAATAAATGGGCTCAGAAGGCCGAAGATAACATGGGATGGAAACGCCCAACAGAATAACTGGCCGTTTATGGGTATAAATTGATACTCTGTTCTATACGGGCCAGTTTCACCACGGACCGTTAATGGGTGTAAAGTGATACGCTGTTCATTACGGGCGGTTCACCACGGGCCGTTAATAGGCCATGATTACATAGGGCCTCATATGGGCGAAAAGGCGTCATGGGCGGCGAAGTGAAAAGCTGGAAGATGGCCCGAGATGACGCCATCGGGCCTAATTCGAATAGGGCGTAACGGGCTTTGGAGTTACCGGCTGTAAATGGGCTATCTGTGAACATGCCGTTAACGAGCTTTCCATGGGCGGCTCGCCACCTTTTGACCAAGTCAAGCGGGCCAGCCTTTTCACAGCAATGGGCCTCTGTTGGGCCGTGCCACGCATGTCGACGTATCATAGGCGTATACATGCGATGAGTGGATGACATCTGTCCCAGCGGTGAGCCGACACGTGTTTCCTCCAGCCAATGATGATTTTACACGTGGGAAATCCCCATTGGTCGGGGCTGTTAACGGGTTATTGGATCCAAAACCCGAACCGATAGCTTAACGGCGTTCCGTTACGGTGGATGCCACGTGTCGGTCACCCTTGACGAAAGCACTTCTGTGACACGCGATTTATCGTCATGGAAGTGGACACTTCCGTGATGATAATTTTCGTAATGTCATGGAACACTTCTACGACAGCACATGTATGACTATCTTGACTCTGTCATCAAAATTTGTCATGGATGTACATGCATGACAAAAAACACGACCTACTGTGACAAACACGTATCATCACAGAAGTGTATTTTTTTTGTAGTGTTGCTACCTCTTGAGCACTGCGTTGGTTTTCCCTTGAAGAGGAAAGGGTGATGCAGTAAAGCAGCGTAAGTATTTCCCTCAGTTTTTGAGAACCAAGGTATCAATCTAGAAGGAGGCCAGACACGAGTCCCTCGCACCTACACAAGCAAATAAATCCTTGCAACCAACGCGATAAAGGGGTTGTCAATCCCTTCACAGTCACTTACGAGAGTGAGATCTGATAGATATGATAAGATAATATTTTTGGTATTTTTATGATAAAGATGCAAAGTAAAATAAAAGAAAAATAAACGACGCTAGAAATATGATGGAAAATAGACCCGGGGGCCATAGGTTTCACTAGTGGCTTCTCTCGAGAGCATAAGTATTACGGTGGGTGAACAAATTACTGTTGAGCAATTGACAGAATTGAGCATTGTTATGAGAATATCTAGGTATGATCATGTATATAGGCATCACGTCCGAGACAAGTAGACCGAGTCCTGCCTGCATCTACTACTATTACTCCACACATCGACCGCTATCCAGCATGCATCTAGAGTATTAAGTTCAAGAGAACAGAGTAACGCTTTAAGTAAGATGACATGATGTAGTGGGATAAATTCATGCAATATGATATAAACCCCATCTTGTTATCCTCGATGGCAACAATACAATACGTGTCTTGCTGCCCCTACTGTCACTAGGAAAGGACACCACAAGATTGAACCCAAAGCTAAGCACTTCTCCCATTGCAAGAAAGATCAATCTAGTAGGCCAAACCAAACTGATAATTCGAAGAGACTTGCAAAGATAACGAATCATACATAAAAGAATTCAGAGAAGATTCAAATATTGTTCATAGATAAACTTGATCATAAACCCACAATTCATTGGTCTCAATAAACACACCGCAAAAGAAGATTACATCGAATAGATCTCCACAAGAGAGGGGGAGAACATTGTATTGAGATCCAAAAAGAGAGAAGAAGCCATCTAGTTAATATCTATGGACCTGAAGGTCTGAGGTAAACTACTCACACATCATCGGAGAGGCTATGGTGTTGATGTAGAAGCCCTCCGTGATCGATGCCCCCTCCGGCGGAGCTCCGCAAAAGGCCCCAAGATGGGATCTCACGGGTACAGAAGGTTGCGGCGGTGGAATTAGGTTTTTGGCTCCGTATCTGGTAGTTTGGGGGTACGTAGGTATATATAGGATCAAGAAGTACGTCAGTGGAGCAACATGGGCCCCACGAGGGTGGAGGGCACGCCCAGGGGGGCAGGCGCGCCCCCCTACCTCGTGCCTTCCTGGTTGATTTCTTGACGTAGGGTCCAAGTCCTCTGGATCACGTTCGTTCCAAAAATCACGTTTCCGAAGGTTTCATTCCGTTTGGACTCCGTTTGATATTCTTTTTCTGCGAAACTCTGAAATAGGCAAAAAACAGCAATTCTGGGCTGGGCCTCCGGTTAATAGGTTAGTCCCAAAAATAATATAAAAGTGTATGATAAAGCCCAATAATGTCCAAAACAGAATATAATATAGCATGGAACAATAAAAAATTATAGATACGTTGGAGACGTATCACATAACAACATACGTTGTTCCCTTTATCATCGGTATGTTACTTGCCCGAGATTCGATCGTCTGTATCTCAATACCTAGTTCAATCTTGTTACCGGCAAGTCTATTTACTCGTTCCGTAATGCATCATCCCGCAACTAACTCACTAGTCACATTGCTTGCAAGGCTTATAGTGATGTGCATTACCGAGAAGGCCCAGAGATACCTCTCTGACAATCAGAGTGACAAATCCTAATCTCGATCTATGCCAACTCAACAAGTACCATCGGAGACACCTGTAGAACACCTTTATAATCACCTAGTTACGTTGTGACCTTTGGTAGCACACAAAGTGTTCCACCGGTATTCGGGAGTTGCATAGTCTCATAGTCATAGGAACATGTATAAGTGATGAAGAAAGCAATAGCAACATACTAAATGATCAAGTGCTAAGCTAACGGAATGGGTCAAGTCAATCACATCATTCTCTAATGATGTGATCCCGTTAATCAAATGACAACTCATGTCTATGGCTAGGAAACTTAACCATCTTTGATTCAACGAGCTAGTCAAGTAGAGGCATACTAGTGACACTCTGTTTGTCTATGTATTCACACATGTACTAAGTTTCCGGTTAATATGATTCTAGCAAGAATAATAAACATTTATCATGATATAAGGAAACATAAATAACAACTTTATTATTGCCTCTAGGGCATATTTCCTTTAGTCTCCCATTTGCACTAGAGTCAATAATCTAGTTCACATTGCCATGTGATTTAACACCAATAGTTCATATCACCATGTGATTAACACCCATAGTTCACATCGCCATTTGACCAACACTCAAAGGGTTTACTAGAGTCAGTAATCTTAGTTCACATCGCCATGTGATTGACACCCAAAGAGTACTAAGGTGTGATCAAGTTTTGCTTGTGAGAGAAGTTTAGTCAACGGGTCTACCATATTCAGATCCGTATGTATTTTGCAAATTTCTATGGCAACAATGCTCTGCACGGAGCTACTCTAGCTAATTGTTCCCACTTTCAATATGTATCTAGATCGAGACTTAGAGTCATCCAGATCGGTGTCCAAGCTTGCATCGACGTAACTCTTTACGATGAACCTTTTGTCACCTCCATAATCGAGAAACATATCCTTATTCCGCTAAGGATAATTTTGACCGATGTCCAGTAATCTACTCCTAGATCACTATTGTACTCCCTTGCCAAACTCAGTGTAGGGTATACAATAGATCTGGTACATAGCATGGCATACTTTGTAGAACCTATGGCCGAGGCATAGGGAATGACTTTCATTCTATTTCTATCTTCTTCCGTGGTCAGGCTTTGAGTATTACTCAATTTCACACCTTGCAACATAGGCAAGAACTCTTTCTTTGATTGTTCCATTTTGAACTACTTCAAAATCTTGTCAAGGTATGTACTCATTGAAAAAACTTATCAAGCGTCTTGATCTATCTCTATAGATCTTGATGCTCAATATGTTAGCAGCTTCACCGAGGTCATTCTTTGAAAAACTCCTTTTAAATACTCCTTTATGCTTTCCAGAAAATTCTACATTATTTCTGATCAACAATATGTCATTCACATATATTTATCAAAAATGCTGTACTGCTCCCACTCACTTTCTTGTAAATACAGGCTTCACCGAAAGTCTGTATAAAACTATATGCTTTGATCAACTCATCAAAGCGTATATTCCAACTCCCACTACTAGGAAAAGGCCTACTAATGGCGCACTGGTTTTGCCTACTAATGGCGCCATTAGTATCACGCCACTAGAATTATTTACTAATGGCGCACCACTGGTGCGCCATTAGTATATGGTATACTAATGGCGCACTGGCGATCGCCATTAGTTTTGCCTGATCTTCATTAGTGTCTTATATACTAATGGCGCATGACATGTTAGTGCACCATTAGTAACAATTTTTTAATTTTTTTCCTTAATCTCAAGTCACTATTTCACCTATGAGATATCCAACACATATATATATATATATACAACAAGCATCCATATAACAATCATAGCCAACACACAAGTTCCATCATATATACATACATAGCCAACACACAATTTCCATCATATATACATACATAGCCAACACACAAGTTCCATCATATATACATACATAGCCAACACATAGTTCCATCGTTACATATTACGAAAGTTTCACATTGTTCATCCAACACCGTTATCCATCAAATCACAAAAGTTTCACATTGATACAAAATAAAAACACAAATGGAAAAGAAGCACTCCATCCACGCAAGCTTCCGTCAATTAAATCAAATCTGCAAAATGATAAACAAGAAGTTAGAAGAAGAAAAATAAGAAGACTAGAAGAATACTAGAAGAAGAACACTAGAAGAAGAATAAGAAGAGTTTTGGAAAAGAAGAAGAATAAGAAGAAGACTATAAGCTTATTATGTAAACTTGATCATTTTGTGCTAACATAAGTTATTTTGGAGCTAACCTATAGGAAACTAAGCATATAAGCTCTAAGTTAGTATATTAGAGCCAACTTAGGTAAAATGAAGCTAACCTATGTCATTTTGGAAAAGAAGAAGAATAAGAAAAAGACTATAAGCTTATTATGTAAACTTGATCATTTTGTGCTAACATAAGTTATTTTGGAGATAACCTATAGGAAACTAAGCATATAAGCTCTAAGTTAGTATATTAGAGCCAACTTAGGTAAAAATGAAGCTAACCTATAGGAAACTAAGCATATTAGAGATAACATAGGTAACTAAGTATATATATCATTTTGGATAACTAACCTATTGGAGATCTGACATACCTGACAAAGTTCAGTTCTCATGCATTGTTCTTCTCCTTCTTCTCCTTCCTCTCCCTGATGCGCCTAGAGCGGCGAGGCGGTGGAGGCAGTGGAGGCAATGGAGGCAGTGGGATGTAGTCTTCTACCACAATTGGCGTGGTCATGTCGCCCAGCTGTGGGATCGCCGGCGCCACCACCAGTGCGTGGTCATTGTCAGGCACCACCACCATCGCGAGGCCACCTTCAGGCATGACCATCGCTAGGTCATCCTCAGCCACCTCCATCTCTTGCCCATGGTCAGCCACCACCATCTCTTGCCCTTGGTCACCACCACCGGCGCTAGGTCATCCTCACCGATGCCCATCGCCATCCTGCAGCTCCTCATCCTCACTCTGCTCCTCTTCTCCCGCACTCCAGTCCGGATCATCCTTCTTGTTGTCTATGTTGCTACCCGAATCGCTGCTGCTTTCGCTTCTGACCCGGAATCGCTGCTTTCGCTCTGACCATAGTCGCTGTTGCTTTGGCTGTAGCCAGTGTCGCTATTGCTGCTCCCATTACCTGTCCAAAATGCAACAATGACCGTTAACAATCGATGTGAGATAAAGCCAAATGTAGAGGAATAAGAAGAGGCAGAACGTACCGACATCATCATCGGCAGCGTAGCGCATGCGACACATAGTTGTGTTGAACACCTTCACGATGAGCATGTTGGCGACGTCGTCGTACTTGAAGAGAAGGAAGTACCCCAGCCGCAGGTCGTAGGCACGGTAGAACTTCTCCCACCCACGAGACAAGTACATGTGGCCCTTCTTGATCACCAACTGCACATCCCACTGCCTGCGAAACCCGCTGCCGGCCTGTCGTAGCTTCACATTATTTGGCAGATCTTCACCCATCAGCATGTACATAAAACTGTCAGGCAGCCTCTGCAGCTTGGGACAATGAGTGATGTAGCAAACAACAGATATCATAATGAGATGGGTGAAGGGGAGATCTCTCGTTTTATATACCTGCATCATGGATGATACTGAAGCCTCAAGTATGATAGTGAAGAACTCGGAAGCATCCAACTCAGATCTGCGGTGTCGCAGATCGGCGGTGGCTGCTTCCCGCCATCTCTAATAAGCAGCAGAAGAGACCAATTAGTACCCTTACAACAGATCATAAAACATGCATGATAACAGTCATTAGTCGCAAGTACCCCATATGTCCTATTTTTAGCAAAGTAATGCTAAAATTCACGAAAAATTTCAGCATTACCTTTGCTGAAAATAGGACATATGGAGTACCCAATTCTTGCCGGAACGGAAGTTAATCGACATTCCGGCAAACTCAAGGGCCTCTCGGGTACCTACAACATCATCACAAGTACAACAGCAGCAGTAGTGAATACAGCATAACAGCAGCAAAACTATATATTTTTATGCACGAAACAAACGAACACTAAGAGTAGAATGTTCTTGCAACAAACATTATTGTGTGACATCGAAAGGCATCACTCGCTTAAAGGGAAGGATGACTTAAGTGGCGGATGTATATGATTGCACCACTTGATCTCGCACCTCTCTATATTATATGATGTCTTGAAGAACTTGAGCACAAAAAGATAAATAGGAACATATTTCTCACCTTGGAGGTGTTGCTGCTTTGCTTTGCCTGTAGCTGTGTAATTAAGTTAGCTTGTATTTGGGCTTGCTTTTCCTTCTAAGCTCTCTCTCGCATCTATAACACAGAATAAGAGGGGAACTTGACAACTAGCTGGAGCATATATTTCAGGATCTTCTAATGGGGGGTTGTTTAGTTTCCTAGTTCCATGCTTTTGTTGGACAAGTTAGAAATGAAGGTCCCCTAAAATGGTATTTGATTAGTGGGCAAGCCCACAGATTTACAAATCCACTGAAACACTAAGAACATTTGGTTCAATAATAAACAATTTTTATTGGTTCACTTTCCTACATCATGCACAACAAGTTGAATTAGCCTAGAAAATTAAACCAAGGCTTTATGTAGACAAACAAGTTAAAATACTTCATGTACATGAGACAAAGAGGATCCAGTTACATTCAATTGTTGTGAGCATGGAATCAAATGAAACTCATTACTCTACATGGCATAGTCTATCATGTACATGAAAGAATGATGATCCAATTGCTGTTTATATTGGTAATTGACTAAAATAAGTACTGTAGGAGTATCTTTTCTTGTACCTGTTGTAGGAGTATCTATATATACAAAAGTTAATCATTATGCTTGCGAGATCAGAGTAACCAAATTTATTCAGTTGACCTCTCTACAAATTCATGGCGGGTGGACACAAAAGCCCACTTCTAAAGAACTATAATGATCTGTTTGAATTACTAATTAATAATATAAAAAGCTGGAGCAGGAGCTCAAGTTTCTTGGACACAAGTTGACCATGCAGCAACTACATGAGCAAAGCATTACTATCTGTGACAAAACCTAGAAGCTTGATACAAAACGTTTTGAACTGCAGAGACAACATAATCAACTTTGAATGTTTTCTAAGTACAAACCAGCAATATCTAGGAACTAACAAAATTGTAACATCAAAACAAGAAATCATAAAAACACTAAATACAGGCCAAAGCAAATGATATGGCAGCTGACATGTACGTTCACTAGAAATATAAGACATTTCCTACTATAGTAATACAGTAAAACTACCGTGATACGCAACATAAAACCATCAGATCTGCAACATAAAACTACAACAACATAAAACTACTGTATCTACAATAGTAGCAAGATTAATACAAGAATACACAAGAGATTAGTCAGTTTTACACTGCTGTTTCTTTGCTGTTGCCAGGCGCGGAGGAAGGCGCCACGGTGGAGAGGGCGAGGCCGAGGACGGCGTGGAGCTTGAGGGCCTGCGGCTGGTGAGGCCAGCGAGGTGGTCGCCCCGACGCCGGGCGGAGCTAGGGTTCGGGGAGACGGGCGGCGGAGGGGACGGGGCGGTGGAGAGGGGTAGGGGAGGTTGCGGGAGAAGAGAGGAGGAGGCGTCTTGGGGCACAACTGGGCCGGAGGGGCTGTCAGACCGGAGGCGGGCAGCGGAGGGTTCGGCCACTGGGCGCGCCAAGCGGGCGGGCCGACAATGGCGTGACAAGGAACCCTAGCTGTCGCTCGGGAGGGGAGGGACGAAAGCGGGGCCGCTGGGTGGAGGGGACGGCGAGGATGGGCGCGGGCGGAGGGGGACGGTGAGGGAGGTGGTCGGCGGAGGGTGGTCGGCCACACGGCCGGGACGGCGGGTGAGATGAGGCGGTGAGGGATTAGAGTGTGGATTGGGGATTGGGATTTTACTGTGGGGAGGCTTAGCAATGGCGCACCACCCGGGTGCGCCATAAGTACATCCATATCAATGGCGCACTACGTAAGGGTGTGCCATAAGTAATTTAATCTAGCCTCGACTTGTCTTATATACCACCAAACCCTATCTACAATGTAATCCCGCCCACTTGCCCGATCGGGTCAAGACAAGACACACACATCGGGGTCCCGGGTTCGATTCTGTGCTCCCCAATATTTTTTATGCATTTTAAATCCTGTTTGATATTTATTTGTGTTTAAATATGTTCAAACTTGTTTAAATCATAACAGTAATATTTTTTATAAAAACAGTAATAATTTTTTAGAAAATATGTTCAAATTTGTTACTTGAAAATATCATCGGCGGCGGTGGAGCGGGGAGGTGCGGGGGTGCCGTTGGCGGTGGAGCAGGGGAGGGTGCGGGGGCCGGGTGCTCGTCGGCGGCGGTGGAGCGGGGGAGGGTTGCGGTGGGTCGTCGGCAGCGGTGGAGCTAGCAGTGGAGGGTGCGGGTGGGATCGAGATCGAGATAAAAAAGAACCCGCCCACTAGCCCGACTGGTCAGTACGCAGCACACACACTAGGAGGTCTTGGGTTCGATTCCCAGGCTCCCCAATATTTTTTTATGCATTTTAAATCCTGTTTGATATTTATTTGTGTTTAAATATGTTCAAACTTGTTTAAATCATAACAGTAATATTTTTATAAGAACAGTAATAATTTTTTAAAAATATGTTCAAATTTGTTACTTGAAAATACCATCAGCGGCGGTGGAGCGGGGAGGGTGCGGGGTGCCCGTTGGCGGCGGTGGAGCGGGGACCGGGTGCTCACGGGCGGCGGTGGAGCGGGGAGGTTGCGGTGGAGTCGTCGGCGGGCAGAGCTAGCGGGGAGGTCTTGAGGTGCCCGTTGGCGGGTGGAGCAGGGAGGTGCGGGGCCCGGGTGCTCGTCGGCGGCGGTGGAGCGGGGGAGAGTTGCGGTGGGTCGTCGGCGGCGATGGAGCTAGCGGGGAAGGGTGCGGGCGGGATCGAGATAGAGATCAAAAAGTGTCCATGAAAATATACACGGTGCGCCATTAGCAGTTTTGCAAAAAAGTAAAAAAAATTATATACTAATGGCGCACTGTTTACAAGGTGCGCCATTACTTGTTAGAACTAGTAATGGCGCACTTTGGCGTCATGCGCGCCATTAGAATGTATGGAAAAATGAAAAAAATCAGTACTAGTGGCGCACCGTGTGCACAGTGCGCCATTAGTAGTGTCTTCCTTACTAATGGCGCACCTCCAACCGGTGCGCCATTAGTATATAGTAGTGGTGCACTGCTTACCTGGTGCGCCATTAGTATTAATCCTATCTATAGCCCTTTTCCTAGTAGTGTCCGAGATGCTTGCACCAGTCCATAGATGGATCGCTGGAGCTTGCACATTTTGTTAGCACCTTTAGGATCGACAAAAACTTCTGGTTGCATCATATACAACTCTTCTTTAAGAAATCCATTAAGAAATGTAGTTTTGACATCCATTTGCCAGATTTCATAAAATGTGGCAATTTGCTAACATGATTCGGACAGACTTAAGCATCGCTACGAGTGAGAAAATCTCATCGTAGTCAACACCTTTTGAACTTTGTCAAAACCTTTTTCGACAAGTCTAACTTTGTAGATAGTAATTCTACTATCAGCATCCGTCTTCCTCTTGGAAATCTATTTATTTTCTATGGCTTGCCGATCATCGGGCAAGTCAACCAAAGTCCACACTTTGTTCTCATACATGGATCCCATCTCAGATTTCATGGCCTCAAGCCATTTCGCGGAATCTTGGCTCATCATCGCTTCCTCATAGTTCGTAGGTTTGTCATGGTTAAGTAACATGACCTCCAGAACAGGATTACCGTACCACTCTGGTGCGGATCTTACTCTGGTTGACCTACGAGGTTCGGTAGTAACTTGATCTGAAGTTATATGATCATCATCATTAGCTTCCTCACTAATTGGTGTAGGAGTCACAGGAAAACATTTCTGTGATGAACTACTTTCCAATAAGGGAGCAGGTACAGTTATGTGATGCTCCCGATTCAATCATACACTAATCATGCACGCGAACGTGTACGATCAAGATCAGGGACTCACGGGAAGATATCACAACACAACTCTAAAAGTAAAACAAGTCATACAAGCATCATAATACAAGCCAGGGGCCTCGAGGGCTTGAATACAAGTGCTCGGTCATAGACGAGTCATTGGAAGCAACAATATCTGAGTACAGACATAAGTTAAACAAGTTTGCCTTAGGAAGGCTAGCACAAAAATAGCAACGATCGAAAAGGCAAGGCCTCCTGCCTGGGACCTCCTAACTACCCCTCGAAGCCGAACTCCACGTAGAATCATCCTCGGGATCTCTAGCTCCAGGACTCCAGCATCTGGTTGCGACAACCGAGAAGAATGCAAAGGAGGAAAAGAGGGAGAAAAGCAACCATGAGTACTCATCAAAAGTACTCGCAAGCAAGGATCTACACTACATATGCATGGGTATCTGTGTAAAGGGGCAATACCGATGAACTGAACTGCAGAATGCCGGAATAAGAGGGGGATAGCTAGTCCTGTCGAAGACTACACTTCTGGCAGCCTCCATCTTGATTGTCGAGAACCAACTCATGTCTGATATGACGACCGAGTCGGAATGATAAATTCTAATTGCGACTGATGATTGCGAGCTTCTGCATCATATTGAATCAACGGTCTCAAAATGATAGTGACAAAGGATGTCAATGAATAATGCTAGGCATTTGGAATTAACCATAATGCAGGCAGACAAGAATTTCTAGAGCCATAGGCTGCAGAGGATTCTTGAAAGATCAGATAATATTTCTAAGATTTTTGTGAAACACCTGAACAACTAGGGAGAAACAAATCCTCGATAAGTGTGAGGATTAATTTGTAGGTGTATTCAGGCGACAAGGAACTGCAAGGCAGTAGGCACAAAGGATTCTCGGAACAACGGCGAGTATTTCGGGGTATCTTGTAATAACAAGACCAACTGGGGATGAATGTAAGAATGACAACTGCATGTAGTTATCCGTAAGGGTTGACGGTGGAAGGGGAATTGCAAATGTGATGAACACAAGTTCTCGAGATAACATCAGAGAGTATTTTTGGGGTCTTTGTGACGCCCGGATAATTAAACTACAGTGATCCCCCGCTAATGATGCCCCGTCACCTCGGTTACTGTGAATAAACTCGCGTTAGTTAAAAACCGTTTCGAAATTAAAATTTAACATAAAGTCAAACGGGAAAAGTTTTCAAAAGTCAAGTCTAAAATGTTCGAGGTGTAGCAAATAAATCATAGATGATTATGGTGATGAATCCAAATTAACATAAAAGGTTTAAATGCACTAAACTAAACAAAACAGTAGCAAATACAGTTATTTGAATGCTTTGAAAATAATAAACAAATGTTAAACTAGTTTATTTAGTCACAAAACTTTTTAAGGTAGTGGGTTATTCTGAGACATTAATTTAGGAGCTATTGTCTTATTTCACAAAGCTAAAGAAATTAAAAGTAGAATAAAACAGAAAAAAAGAAAATTATGAAAAGATAAAAAGAAAGCAAACAAAAATAAAAGAGAACCCCCCGCTGGGCCTCGGCCTAGCTGGCCTCTGGGCCAACCAGGCCGGCCCAGCTGGCCTCTGGGCCAACCAGGCCGGCCCAGCCGCGCCTACATACCCCCCACCCCTGACCAAAACCCTAACCGCACTACCCACTACGCCCACCCAACTCGTCCCACTCCCCCTTCGCCCCCTCCTCGATCCAAATCGGGATCGGGGGAGCTCGATGCCGTCGCCGACACCCCAAGGCGCCGCTCGGACCCGTCCACGCCGGACCAATTCGTCCTCGACTCCTCCTCGCCGTGCTCTGCAACACCTCGCCGCCGCCCGGAATGCCCCTCGCCGCCTCGACCTCGTCTTCGCCCGTCGCCACCCCGTCCGTCGCCGCCCGGAGCACGACCTCGCCGGCGCCTCATCCCCACCGGCCTGCTTCCTTCTTCGTCTTTGTCTCCGACCACCACCCCGAGCACCGCTGCCCGAACCCCTACCGGTCCCGTGAGCACGCGCCCCTCCCTCCTCTCTCTCCCTCGCCCCGACGTGCTCCTCCGCGCGCACCCGCGCCCGGCCACCGCGCGCATGTGCACGCGCACCTGACCGCGCCCTCCTCCCCGTGCATCGCGTCCGTCCCGCTGCACCTGTGTTGCTCCGCTACTGCGGCTCTGCTCCGCCAGCGCTGCCCGCCTGCGCCGCGCCTAGCGCCGCCACCCGCCTACGCTGCTGCCCGCTGTTGCGTCTACTACTCTTGCCCGCCTTGTCGCGCTCAGCCGAACCGCCTCTACCGCCGTTGCCGCCGCCGCCCTTCCTCCGCCAATGGCGCCAGCGCCGCCACAACCCCTGCCCTCCTGGCTGCCTGTTGTGGCTGTCGGTGCCCCTCAAGCGCCCGACGCTGCTTCCGCCGTCGCCGGCCATCGAGGCCTCGGGCGCGCTCGCCCTCGCCTCTCGTGGCCTCGGGTGCGAGCACCCGCACCTGTACGCCCGTTTGCCCGAACCCGCTATGGCCCTCCCTGGCCCAATGACATGTGGGGCCGTCCCCTAGAACGTTTTAGAAAAAAATAAAATAAATAAGTAAATAAATAATAATTAAAATATTAATTAATTAATTTGAGTTAATTAATCCTAATCAATTAATTTGATTAACTGTTAGTTTAATTAAACAGTACTTAGTTTAGCTAAATTGTAATTAACCTAAACAGAGTATGATAGGTGGGTCCCACTGGACCCACATGTCAGTTTGACCAGTCAACACCTCTGTTTACTGCTGACGTCATGCTGATGTCAAGATGACGTCTGCAAACACTATTCTGGATAATGTTGAATTAAATAAATTAAATAAATTCTAAAAATGATTTAAAACTTTAGAAAATCATATAAAATAAATCGTAGCTAGATGAAAATACTTTCTACATGAAAGTTGCTCAGACCGACGAGATGAATCTGGATACGCAGCCCGTTCGTCCACCACACATCCCTAACATAGCAAACACGCAACTTTCCCACTTCGGTTCCTTTGTCCGAAAACGCGAAACACCGGGGATACTTTCCCGGATGTTTCCCCCCTTCGTCGGTATCACCTCCTACCGCGTTAGGGCACACCTGGCACCGTTACTTGTCATGTAATGCATCGATATGCATCTGTTTGAAGTGTATTCATTGTTTCTTCCCCCTCTTCTCTCCGGTAGACTACGAGACTGACGCCGCTGCTGGTGCCCCGATCGACTACGTTGTTGACGACCCCTCCTTCTCGGCTGAGCTTCCAGGCAAGCCCCCCCCCCTTGATCACCAGATATCGCCTATTCTTCTCTATACTGCTTGCATTAGAGTAGTGTAGCATGTTACCGCTTTCGGATAATCCTATTCTGATGCATAGCCTGTCATTGTTGCTCTGATTGTTACCCTTACACCTTTATCCTACTGCTTAGTATAGGAGACTAGTGTTCCATCAGTGGCCCTACACTCTTGTCCATCTGCCATGCTATACTACTGGGCCGTGATCACTTTGGGAGGTGATCACAGGTATACGCTACATACTTTATACTGTTACATTACTTATGATACTGTTCGGAGATGGGGGCTGAAGGGGCAGGTGGCTCCATCCCGGTAGAGGTGGGCCTGGGTTCCCTACGGCCCCTGACTGTTACTTTGTGGCGGAGCGACAGGGCAGGTTAAGACCACCTCGGCGAGAGGTGGGACTGGCCCTGGTCGGCGTTCGTGGTTACTTCAAAATAACATGCTTAATGAGATCTTGGTATCTGATCTGAGTCTGGCCACTGGCCTATACGCACTAACCAACTACGCGGGAACAGTTATGGGCACTCTAGGTATTAGCCGAAGCCTTCGTGACATCGGGCCGATCGAAGCGGCGCTACCGGATTGGACTAGAACACCTGCTAAGCTAGGTCTGCTTCTGGCCGCGTACGCAACGTGCAGGTGTGCAATGGGCGATGGGCCCAGACCCCTGCGTGCATAAGATTTAGACCGGCATGCTGACCTCTCTGTTGTGCCTAGGTGGGGCTGCGACGTGTTGATCTTCCGCGACCGGGCATGACCCAGAAAACTGTGTCCGGCCAAATGGGATCGAGCGTGTTGGGTTATGTGGTGCACCCCTGCAGGGAGGTTTATCTATTCGAATAGTCGTGATCTTCGCTAACAGGACGACTTGGAGTTGTACCTTGACGTTATGACAACTAGAATCGGATACTTAATAAAACACACCCTTGTCGGTGTACTAAAGTAGGTGTACCTTAGTACCCCGAACTTGTGCACGGGCAGTCGCAGCGTCCCCGCGGCAAGCCTCGCCGGGCGTCCGCCAAGACCCTCCGCAGCCATTCGGAAGACAAGACCCCGGCAAGAGGAGCTTGCCGGGAAGGCCTCTCTAGGCACAGACAAGGCCCCGACAAGAAGAGCTTGTCGGGAAGGCCACTCCAGGCACGCAGAAGACAAGGCCCCGACAAGAGGAGCTTGCCGGGAAGGCTCAGAGCGCGACAAGTATCCGGGCGCGACAAGGATTCGGCCGCGGCAAGGCGCTTGCCGCGGCATGCAACCTCTCTCCGTCTCCGCTCCAGCTCACCCAGCGACGTGTCGCCATGGGACCGCTCCATGGGCGTGCGGTCGAGCGGCTGCAGCCAGCGGAGAGCAGCGATAAGCGGCGCTGACAGGCTCGCCATCGTGGCGGCGAGGCGCACTGACGGTCTCTCAAGCAGACTGTTTGGGCGACAACGACGGGCATTTATTGCTTTTGTCCCTTGCCGTCGAGTTAGGTATTTTGCACTATACAATGTTCAAGTAGGTGTACCAACTCCTGTTTTACGTTTGTACCCCGCCTATGTTGCCACCTGCCGGAGACCCTTGAGCATATAAAAGGAGGCCCGAGTGCAACGTGAAGGGGTTAGCGTTCGCAGGTCCGGTTCCATTCAGTTCGATTGGCGAGGTTGTGTTCGTTGGGTTCATTCGACCCACTCGAGACCGAGATAGACTCACGCTAGGTTTTGTAGCTCGTTGCTCCCTAGCAAGAACACAATAGATCAAACAAGCAGCGGTAGGAGTTTTATCTCTCCGGAGAGCTCGAAGCTGGGTAAACGCTGCGTGCATCGCCTCGATCCGCTCTTCGTGCGACCTCCGCCCCCCTCCGAACCACAAGGGGCCTGCTCCGCCGGCCCCATAGGTGTCCGTGGGTACGACCAGCCTCCCCGACGTCTCTGGCGCGCCAGGTAGGGGGCGTCGAGGCCGTGTGAATCCAATCCGGCGTTCACGCGAGCAGCGTCATCGACATCTTCCTCGACATGCCAACGAAGAAGAAGGCTTCGGCGGCAGCAGAGCCGTCCGCGTCGTACCCATCCTCACCACAGCAAACGGGTGGTGGGGCAGACGCTGGCGGAGGAACGGGCGCCGACGAAGGTGTTCGCAACGTTGCCAAGTCCAAGGACAAGGCACCGCAAACCTCGGCGTCCGTGCATCCCCCGCGCCCGTCTCAGGAGACGCGGGACCAACAACGTCATGGCGTTCACAATGCCATACGTTCGTTGGATCGAGACCCTCAAGACCAGCACGCGCGCCAACATGCTGGCGCTAGTGAGATACGGTCGCCCGGACGGGGCGCTGCTCCTTCTAACGTAGTTAGAATTCCGAGCGTGTCCCGTCCTCGCACCATTCTCCAATGCCGCCTACTACTCCAGCAGAAGCTCTGGCGAGAGCTCAACTGCTCCTCGACTACCCTCCAACGGCCGACAAGGTCGACGAGTGGAGGGCCACTATCCAGAGCCTCATCGGCTTTGCCAACGGCGACGCTCCGCGGCAACCAACGCCATCGTTGCCGCGGCGTGACGACAAGGCACGAGCCGGTGGCGACGACACTGTCGGAGGTGCAACCACTGTGCACTCTCCGCCAAGAGGGCCAAGATCGCCGACTCACCGGATCTACCTCGATAGCGACTCCACTGCGTCGTCGGATCCGCGAGCTCGCCGCGATCAGCGCCAAGTTCTTCATGAGTGACAACAAGAGGACGCTCGAACTCGCATCGAGCGCCGAAGAGAAGGGCGACGTCAGTCCGACAAGCGTGCTGGGCCTTCTGTTGACATGCACGCGCCGGAGGGGCCAGGCGACTTGACGTACGCGGTAGGTTGCCCTGCGTTCACTCGTGAGCTGCGGCAAGTCCAAAGGGCCCAGCCGTAAAAACTTCAAACCAGACGCGTGCGGAGAAGTATGATGGCAGGGCGCATCCGTCGGAGTTCCTCAGATCTACACCATCGTGGTGCGGGCTGCGGGGGGACGGACGACAAGATCCTCGCCAACTACTTCCCCGCTCGTGCTCAAGCCCAACGTCGGATCTTGGCTCATGCACTTGCCGGACAGCTCCATATCCTCTGTTGGGCAGATCTGTGCCATCGGTTTGTTGGCGCCTTCACGGTGGCCACAAACCTCATGGCCAAGAGAGCGACCTTCACTTGCTCGCCCGTAAGGAAGGAGAATCCCTGCGCCAAGTTCATTCAGAGATTCAGCCGTGTGCACTACAACATCCCAGACGTCCACCCTGCCGCGGTGATCGGCGCATTTCATCGTAATGTGCGGAACCGCAGGATGAGGGAGGAGATGGCGATGTGCAAAGTCAAGGACGTCGATGAGCTATGCATACGCCCGGCCGACAAGTGTGCACGCTACAGAGGAAGGAGGAGACTCCACGAGAGAATGCGTACAGGATCTCGACAAGGATGAGACCGCCCGGCAAAGAAGGGCGGCGGCGAGGCAACAGGAAGAAGAAAAGTAGAGAAGTGCTAGCTGTCGAAAGCAGTCCGGCAACGGAGGCGGCGACAAGAACGCCAAGGCTGGTGGCTCCGGCAAGGAGGTTTCAGATGCCAACCACCGGTCGGTGGCGGCCGACAAGCGGGACGGCTCCGCAAGCAAGATCGCAAGATCCACCGCACTAAGGGCCACGATCTCCGAGCTGCAAGAAGGTCGAGCAGCTTGTCGAATAGCGTAGAGCTGAGTACGGCGACGAGACAAGGAGAAGGCCCTGTGAAGGTGCTGGGAGCAAGCAAGAAAGCGTCCGGCGGGGAGGACGCCGCTGCAAGGTCAAGCAGCGACAAGGAGATCGACCTCCCAGCGGCGCGACAAGGATGAAGATGATGATGACGACGAAGATATGGAGGACGACGACGCTGATGAGCAGGAGTTTCAGAAAGCCACAGAGGTTCTATGCGTTGACGGAGGTGCTTCCTTGCTTACCTCCCACCGCCAACTCAAGCAATGGATGTGGGAGGTCAATGCAGCGGAACCATCCGTAGAGTCACGCAAGCCTCTGAAGTGGTCCAGCACGCCTATCATTTTTGATATTGAGGACCACCCTGATCGCATAATCATGCGGTCGGGTGCTTGCCGATGTTGGTCTCTCCAACCATCCGCAACCTCAAGGTCACAAAATGTTAGTTGACGGCGGGCCGGGCTTGAATCTGATCTCCTCCGCGGTGCTCCGTAAGCTTCAAATCCTCGACGAGAAGCTCGAAGAGACCGGAACCTTCCAAGGAATCAATCCGGGAAGGAGCAAGCGAAGGGAAGATTACGTTGCCGGTCACATTTGGCAGCGAGCTGAACTTCAGGACCGAGAGGGTTACATTTGACGTTGCCGATTTCCCATTGCCTTACAATGGGATACTTGGCCGTCCAGCACTCGCCAAGTTCATGGCAGCCTCTCACTACGCTTACAACCTACTCAAGATGCCAGGCCCGATAAGCATCATCTCTGTCAATGGCGACAAGAAGGATGCCCTTATCTACGCCGACAAGATCTACCGGGATGCAGCAGCCGTGACAGACTGCCCAACACTTGCCGCTGAAGCTCCCGGGGGGAAGAAGACCAAGTCCAAGTCCGGCAAGGGCTCTGATGCTCACTCCGGCAAGCGCACCTCTTCGGAGTGCTGCGCTACCGTCGAGGACGCACCATCGAGCTCCACCGGCAAGTGCAAGAAGACGGTGGCTCCGCCGAAGACCAAGAAGGTGCCCGGCAAGGAGGACAGCGCTGGTGGTACCTTCACCATCAGTGCCTCTCTCGACCCCAAATAGGAAGGCGTGCTCGTTGCTTTCCTGCGGGCGAATGTCGACGTGTTTGCATGGCAACCGTCCGATATCCCGGTGTTCCTGTGAAAGTGATTGAGCACCGCCTGGCCGCTTGTTCTCATCTGTGACCCGTCAAGCAAAAAGTCAGAAGCAAGCGGTGGGCGCCAAGATTTCATAGCCAAGAGATCAAGAAACCGAAGCAGCAGGCCTTGTCGAGGAGTGCTCCATCCTACGTGGTTGGCCAATCCTGTAGTCGTGCGCCAAGGCAAATGGGAAATGGAGACTTTGTATTGACTTCACGGATGTTAATAAAGCTTGTCCCAAAGATCCGTTTCCCTTGCCGCCAAGCATCGACCAGATTGTTGACTCCACGGCTGGATGTGATTTGCTTTCGTTCTTGATGCATACTCGAGATACCATCAGATCTTCATGGCTGAAGAAGATGAAGAGAAGACCGCATTCATCACACCATGTGGCACATAATGTTTCATACGGATGCCTTTCGGTTTGAAGAATGCTGGTTCAACATTTGCAAGGGTAGTCCATGACGCTTTTGAGCCAAGAATGCACGTAAATGTAGAAGCCTACATGGATGACATAGTGGTCAAGAGCAAGGACAAAGCAAGTTTGGTTCAAGATTTGGACGAGACCTTTGCAAATCTGCGCAAGATCAACCTCAAGCTCAACCCCGAGAAGTGCGTGTTTGGAGTCCCTTCCGGCAAGCTTCTCGTGTTCTTCGTGTCTCAGCGAGGAATTGAAGCCAACCCCGACAAGATCAAGGCCATTGAGCAGATTGAAGCACCAAAGCGCGTCAAGGATGTACGAAGACTTGCCGGTTGCGTGGCTGCTCTCAGTAGGTTTATTTCTAGGTCTGCTGAAGCGCCTCTGCCATTTTTCAAGATTTTGAAAAAGGCAGGTCCAAGAAATGGACTCTGAAGCGGAGGCTGCGCCGCAGACTTGAAGAGATACCTGTCCTCCACTCCAACACTTGTCGCACCTAGGCCACAAGAGAAGTTGCTGCTATATATAACGGCAACCAATCAAGTGGTTAGTGCTGCGTTAGTGGCGGAGAGGGAGGCGGATGATGAGCCAAAGAATCAAGGCAAACACATCCAGCGACAAGCAGGGGCTTCACGACAAGCTCTGGTCCCGACAAGGACGAATCCAGCAGACACATGAACAGATACGTAAAAGGATGGTGCAGCGCCCGGTCTATTTTGTCGACTCCCTCCCGCAAGGGGCTAGGTCAAGGTATTCTGGTGTGCGTAAATTGCTTTTCGGCCTCCTCATGGCCTCGAGAAAGCTGCGCCATTACTTCCAAGCACATGAGATCACAGTTGTCACTCGCTTTCCCTCAAGAGGATACTCGAATCCGTAAGCGGCAGGCGTGATTGTCGAGTGGGCACTTTGGAGCTGTCGAGCTTTGGTCTTAAGTTTGAAAGCACATCAACTATCCAAAGCGAGCCTTGGCGTAATTCATAGCAGAATGGACGCCAACGCCAGATGAAGAGATTCCTGAGACGCAGCATTCCCGTCAAAGAAGCCAAAGAAAGAGTGGCTGATGTATTTTGATGGTGCCTTCTCGCTGCAAAGGCGCCCGGTGCGGCGTCGCTTATCGCACCCACCGGAGAGCACCTCAAATCGTCGTCGGATGCACTTTCCCAAGGAGCAAGCGACAAACAATACCGCAGAGTATGAAGGTTTGCTTGCGGTCTCGTGGATCGCAGTGGACCTTGGGATCAAGAAGCTTATTGTCATGGGTGACTCGCAACTCGTCGTCCGCCAAGTCAACAAAGATTACCAGAGTCCGTTGATGGAAGCCTACGTTGATGAAGTGAGGAAGCTAGAAGAGCACTTTGACGGCCTGCAAATGGAACATGTTCCAAGAGCTCAGAATGATATTGCTGACGGCCTGTCAAAGTGCGCTGCGCTTAAGTTACCTGTGGAACCAGGGATCTTTGTGCTCAAGCTGACTCAACCAACCGTAACACCATCAACAGGGCAGAATAAGAAGAGGAAGTTGGCCTCTGGTGACTACTTTCCGACAGAGCTTCCCGAAGCCGTCGTTGCAAAGGTCCCCAAGATCAACACCAACAAGCAGCCGAGGAGCACCATCCCGGCAGACCCCTGTGGTTTGTTTCGTTGAAGCGGGCGTTCCGACAAGTCTTACTCCGGCAAGCTTGTCGGGGAGCATCAAGCTCCGGCAGGGCCGCAGGTCCTCGCCGTGGAAGCTGATGTTCCCGCAGCAGCAGATGTGCCTTTAGTCCTTGTTGTCGAGCCGCAATCTCCAGCATGGGCGCAGCAGATTGTCCATTTCCTTCAGACAGGAGAACTTCCCGAAGAGCAGGAAGAAGCGGAAAGAGTAGCCCGGCAGTCAAGTATGTACTAGTTTGTCGACAGCATACTGCATGTAAGAAGACTCAACGGTGTGAAATTGAAGTGTATTCCCAGGGAAGATGGATAGAAGCTGTTGGCAGAGATACATGGAGGCATATGTGGTCACCACATTGGCGCAAGAGCACTTGCCGGCAAAGCTTTCCGGCAAGGTTTCTTCTGGCCGACAACCCTCCAGGATGCGATCGCACAAGTAACCAAGTGTGAAGCGTGCAGTTCCATTCCAAACAGATACACCAGCCAGCTCAAGCTCTCCGAACGATCCCTTTATCCTGGCCATTTTCGGTCTGGGGCTCGACATCCTCGGCCCCTTCCCCGAGCTGTCGGGGCTATGAGTACTTATGCGTCGCCATCGACAAGTTCACAAAGTGGCGGAAGTGGAAGCGATGAGGAAGGTGACAACACAGTCGTGATCAAGTTCTTTCAGGTCGATTGTTTGCCGCTTTGAATCCCTAACAGGATCATCACCGACAACGGCACACAATTTACGAGTCGCACCTTCATGCAGTACGTCCAAGACCTTGGCGCCAAGGCCTGCTTTGCTTCCGTTGCTCACCCGAGAAGCAACGGTCAAGCAGAGAGAGCAAATGCTGAAGTGCTGCGCGGGCTCAAGACCAGAACTTTCGACAGGCTGCACAAGTGCGGAAGAAACTGGATCGAGGAGCTGCCGGTGGTTCTTTGGTCGATCAGGACGACGCCAAATCGAGCCATCGCCGTGCACCCTTTGCTCTAGTCTATGGAGCAGAGGCGCTTCTCCCCACGGAACTTCGTATATGGATCGCCTCGAGTACTCGCTTATGATGAGCTTGAGCAAGAGCAGCTGCGACAAGATGACGCTACGCTCCTCTAAGAGGATCGTCTTCAGTCATTTGTCGAGCCGCCGCTTCTGACAAGCCTGCGTCGCTACCATAGCCGCAGGTTAGTGCCAAAAGTCTCGAGGAAGGCGACCTTGTTCTTGATGCGTTCAGTCCGCCAAGAATTCAAACAAGTTGGCCTTGAAGTGGGAAGGCCCTTATCGGGTGAAACGAGTCACTAGGCTCTGGCGCTGTCGCCTTGAGACCGAAGATGGCATTCGGTGAGGAACTCCGGAACATTGAGCATCTTCGTAAGTTTTACCCATAAAGGCGCGGTTGTCGGAACCCGTTCCGGCAACCACCTTTTGTACAAGTCTTGCCGCTGTTGCATGTAATCCTTCATTACAAAGCCGGGCGCAGACCCGTGCATCGATAAAGCTCATGTGTTGCGCAGCTTGTCAAGTTCATGCTTTCATCATTTTATTGCATGTCTTGGCTAACACTTTGTGCAGCAACCATACCCGGTAAGCAGAATCGAGCCACTGGGCTCCATAATGTTATTTCCTCTTCTTTTTCTTTTCTCAAAGGAAAGAAGGCTCCCTCGCGCACAAGTTAACCAGGGGGGGAGGAGGAGATAATACTATGGACCAGGCACCGCTCGAGGAAGTTTCACCTCATCGGGAAGCAAGGGACACAAAAGCTAAGTTGCCAAAGTTTGAGCAATCAGTTTTTAAATTTTTAAGTTATCTTCCTCGAACGATAGTACTTTGTATGGAAAACCCATGCGCAGAGGAACCAAATCGTGACTGGTCGCGCCCTTACTTTGTTTCGAGTCCGCTCAACAACTTAAGTGAGCTGCGACTAGTCCGCGACAAGGTTGCTTGTCGGTAGCGACCCTTGACAGTCATTGAAGTTCCGACTTTTCGGCGCTCGCGGCAAGGGTGCTCGCACCGCAAGTTTCCCTGAAAAGCATAGGGTAATAACATACAAAGCCAAGAGTCGAGTAAAGGAAGTAACGTAGCAAATGTTGCCCAGAATAAAGTTATATTACAAAAATAACTTATCGCGGCACTGGCTAAATCGTTCTTAGAACTGAAATAACAGCGAAGATGGGAAGAAGGGCGCGCTGGTACCCAAGCCCCGGCAAGCCAAAGCTGCCGGGGGCTGCGGCAAGCCAGAGCTGCCGGGGGCTGCGGCAAGCCAGAGTTGCCGGGGGCTGCGGCAAGCCAGAGTTGCCGGGAGCTGAGGCAAGCCGTAGTTGCCGGGCTGAGATATCGAGATAAGCCCTTCGTCCTTTTCAAGCATCCTTTTTCATTAAAAACATTCTACTCGGATACAATCCGTGGGGAATGAAAAACATGAAAGGGAAGATTACAAGTATTAAAAGCGGATAAGGCCCGAAGGCTTACAAATTAAAAGATAAGATGCCCGTAATCCTTTTCCTGTCCCTCTTTTCAGGAGGTAGGTCAAGGAGGCGAGAAGGGCAAAAGAAACGCCTAGGCGAGCTACAGGTGCCAGAAGGCACCAAGAGAACATCCCGGGAGCTCCCCGAGGGCTTGACGGAGATGGCGGCGCCGGAAGCGGGATTCGAAGACGGGGCGGCAGGATGTCAGCACGCTGTCGAGGGCACTACGCCCTCGTACTCCGACTTGACGGCCTTGTCGCCATCCCTCTTCCCCTTCCGCAGCCTCCCTACGGCAGTCGCCCAAGGAGACGACCCCGGGGAGTTCAAGGAGCCGGCGACGCGGATGATGGAGTCGCCGGTGACGCACGGAGTGGCGCCCGGCAACTAATCGGGCCCGCTACCCTCGTCATCGCTGTCGCTCTCCTCCTCGTCACTCTCGCTCGAGGGGGAATCTTCGCTGACGGAGGAGCTATCCACGCAGCACTTCGCCCGAGTACCGAGATCCCCGAAGACCTTGACGGAGAGGATATCACCCTCCATCAACTTAAAATGGAGGGTAAACCCCGCCCTCAGGCTGTGGATGCGAGTGAACATCTTCCACCCACGATCAAGATACATCACATTAGGGGCTGGGAATACAACACGGACTCGCATGCCGCTGATTCCACAGCCCCTCATGTGCAATCTCAGTGTCTCGGGCGGATCCGACTCCATCGCGCTCGCGAACGGAGCTGGAAGCCGGAGGCGACGACGAGGCGCCCGGCGCAGCCTGACAAAGAACTCGCAAGGGTCGTCCCCTGTATGGACCGCCGCAGGGAGGGGAGCCGCCGGCGGAGGCGGAGACGGCACGCCGCCCCGTCCGCCTCTTCCCCGAGCGCCTCGACCTCGTCCACGACCTCGCCCCCTCCCTCTTCCTCTTGGGGCTGGCTCTGCCGCCCCGGGCGTGGGGTTGGGAGGAGGCGCTGCCTGGCGACCCTCGCCGCCACCGATGAAGAACCAAGGTCCCTTTTCTCCATGGCGAATGAGAGAAAGGGGAGCAGAAACTGAGGGAAGAAGGAGATGGGAGAGTGCGGGCTTCTGCGCTCCCCTTCCGCTCTTTTTAAGGAAACAAGGTGGGGGCTCGACCGCCCCGCTCGACAAATCAGGGCATAGGAAGAGCAGGGAATCGGGGCCGACCTGCTTCCTCTGCTCGTAACGGCACAGTTTTCCACTTCCACCGTCCGCGAGCCCAAGAGCATGGGAACCACGTGGCGGGGATGCAGAACTGAGGCGACGGGTGAAGCGACCCCGCACGCCGCCCACTTCCCCCACGACGCTGCAATGGACGCGTGCCGTTACGGGGGAACGCGGCGGATGCGGAGTGGGTTTGGTTTGGACCCTGGCCGCGCGTGCCCGTGCCCTGTTTTGGGCCTGGCCCAACAGCGCTCGGCACCGTGTATGGCCCAGACCCGGGGGCTCCTGTCGGTGTACTAAATTAGGGGTACCTTAGTACCCCGAACTTGTGCACGGGCAGTCGCAGCGTCCCCGCGGCAAGCCTCGCCGGGCGTCCGCCAAGACCCTCCGCAGCCATTCTGAAGACAAGACCCCGGCAAGAGGAGCTTGCCGGGAAGGCCTCTCTAGGCAGACAAGGCCCCGACAAGAAGAGCTTGTCGGGAAGGCCACTCCAGGCACGCAGAAGACAAGGCCCCGGCAAGAGGAGCTTGCCGGGAAGGCTCGGGGCGCGACAAGTCTCCGAGCGCGACAAGGATTCGGCGGCAAAGGCGCTTGCGGCATGCAACCTCTCTCCGTCTCCGCTCCAGCTCGCCCAGCGACGTGTCGCCATGGGACCGTTCCATGGGCGGCGTGTCGGCGGTCAGGCAGCCAGCGGAGAGCAGCGATAAGCGGCGCCGACAGGCTCGCCATCGTGGTGAGCGGGCGCACTGACGGTCTCTGTTACCTTTGTTTGGGCGACAACGACGGGCATTTATTGCTTTTGTCCCTTGCCGTCGAGTTAGGTATTTTGCACTGTACCTTTGTTCAAGTAGGTGTACCAACTCCTGTTTTTACGTTTGTACCCCGCCTATGTTGCCACAGCCGGAGACCCTTGAGCATATAAAAGGAGGCCCGAGTGCAACGTAGAAGGGGTTCGCGTTCGCAGGTCCGGTTCCGTTCGATTCGATTGGCGAGTTCGTCTCGTTGGGTTCATTCGACCCACTCGAGACCGGATAGACTCACGCTAGGTTTTGTAGCTCTCGTTGCTCCCTAGCAAGAACACAATAGATCAAACAAGCAGCAGGGAGTTTTATCTCTCCGGAGAGCTCCGACTGGGTAAACCGCCAGCATCGCCTCGATCCGCTCTTCGTGCGACCTCCACCCCCCTCCGAACCACAAGGGGCCTGCTCCGCCGGCCCCATAGGTGTCCGTGGGTACGACCAGCCTCCCCGACACCCTTCCAAGTGCCAGATATAACCTGGTGATCGCTCTCACATAGGGCGACCAGGAGAGGATCACCGGGTAGGTTATGTTATGCGATGATACTTGGTGAACTTACCATCTACTCTCTTCTACATGCTGCAAGATGGAGGCTGCCAGAAGCATAGTCTTCGACAGGACTAGCTATCCCCCTCTTATCCCGACATTCTGAAGTTCAGTCCACCGATATTGCCCCTTTACATGGATACCCATGCATATGTAGTGTAGCTCCTTGCTTGCGAGTACTTTGGATGAGTACTCACGGTTGCTTTTCTCCCTCTTTACCCCCTTTCCATTCTACCTGGTTGTCGCAACCAGATGCTGGAGCCCAGGAGCCCGACGCCATTGTCGACGATGACTCCTTCTATAATGGAGGTGCCTACTACTACGTGCAGGCCGCTGACGACTTCCAGGAGTAGTTTAGGAGGATCCCAGGCAGGAGGTATGTGCCTCTTTCGATCTGTATCCCAGTTTGTGCTAGCCTTCTTAAGGCAAACTTGTTTACTTATGTCTGTACTCAGATATTGTTGCTTCCGCGGACTCGTCTATGACCGAGCACTTGTATTCAAGCCCTCGAGGCCCCTGTCTTGTATTATGATGCTTGTATGACTTATTTTATTTTTAGAGTTGTGTTGTGATATCTTCCCGTGAGTCCCAGATCTTGATCGTACACGTTTGCGTGTATGATTAGTGTATGATTGAATCGGGGGCGTCACAATTTGGTATCAGAGCCGACTGCCTGTAGGAATTCCCCTTCCAAACACCTTGGCCGAAGTCAAGTCTAGACCTTACAAAACTTTTACTAACATGGTTGTGCGGCTTACGGCCCCACGTCGCCATTGGGTGGTATTAGAATCTTTTACTCCTCGTCTATACTCTGGGACTCTGATCTCTCTTCTATTCGGGTTAAATAATTTTATAAAATCTAACTATAGGTTCCCGAAAACACTTTCCCTCGGAGAGCCCCTTCAGTCCAGATGATCGCCGACTGCACCAGAAGATTTCGAAGTTACTCTCCGATGTTCTTTCGAGACTTTTTGCCCATTGCTTTTGCAGTTCCGTACCATCAAAATATCCCTATGGATAAATACATACACCCGTTGTTCTTACTTTTATGCCCAGTTGATCTTGTTATTACAAGATACCCCAATATTCTCTCTATTACTCCGAGAAAACATTGTATCTACTGCCTGGCAGTTCTTTGCCCCCTGAATACCCCTACGGATAATTTCTCACACTTATCGGGTATTCGCTCATCCCCAATTGATTCAAATATTTCACAAAAGTCTCCAAAGTACCATTCGATCTTCTGAAAGTCATCGACTGCCTATTATTCTTGAAATTCTTGCTTGCTTGCATTATGGTTAATCCCATAAGTATACTAATCTTATTGGCATCATTTATCACTATCATTTTTTTAGTCCCTTGATTCAATAAGTTGCGAATGTTCACCATCATCAGTCGAATCCTAAGATTATCCTTCTAGCTCAGACGTCATTTTAAACATGAGTTGGATCTCGTCCAATCAAATTGTCATCGATTATACCCCTAATGCTTACTCAACTTATCCAGCCTTAATCAGGGAGTTTGCTTCTAATCCTTTAATTTGGAAATCATAATTCCTTTGCATTTGAGCTTTGAATTAGTCAGTTGCTTCGATGATCTATTTCCTTTGCATTGTCTCTTGCTCTGGACGTGTGTCGATGCTCACATCAGCTCCGTTATGGACCATCAGATCCTTTGATGAATTATCATCCGACAGTGTCCTTCGTATACAAAATCCTCGAGATGTTCTTTCTCTGATACATAATGCCATTGGTAAATCCTATTCTCTGATTTGGCCAACCATGCTCTGCTTTTGAGATGGTGTTATTTACTCCTGAAGTTTGTGGTATATGTTCCTGAGAGGCCCCGATAGGTTGGACATATGCCTTTTCTAATCTGTGTGAACCCGGAAACTACTACGGGTCATACTCTACTGGTGTTATGTCAGATAAAATTTCAACACCACAACTTCGTTGAACGCGATAAGTGAATGAAAGGTTATGCATTGGAGAAGTGGGAGTCGACCTTGAACTTTGTGTTCATGCCCATGGACACGATGTAGATCCTATCATGGTAGCTTCTTGTAATAATAACTATTTCCTTGATATAGTATCCTTTGGTATCGGTGAATTGATCCTTTGCAATCGTGGTTCCGACCATATGTTCTTCTTGGATCCCATTTCTCGGACAAGTTGAAGTACTTGTCTTCTGCAAAGCAATACCCCAGTCCAACCTCTACTCTGGTTTGTCATCGAGTGTTACCCCTCTGGTATCTCGAGAATATCATGGAACTACATAACTTCTTATGGGTTCTTCATCAACTGTTATTTCTCACTGATTCCAATTTTCCTGGCTTCTGGGTTGTCTTCAACCGAGAACACTGATAAGTGAATCAAGTCTGCACTCTGATTCAATAACTCTAAGTAATTTTCGTTGCGTACGAGTTTAATAATCCTTCAACTCATTCCTAGCCTGATCGGGTACATCATTATTGTGCCAATTTTAGTTGTACTACCTGGTCCTTCCCGGAGCACAACTTTCGACGATGAGCTAAACTTACGTTGATCTTCCTTGTCATATCATTTCACCTTGAACATCAAGCTTGATTTCGAGTTCGTGTCGTACCCTTGGTTCCAATAACTTTCGCTTCATCAGTCCTTTGACTTGATGTCATCGATGTTCGATTACATCTTCATGAAACCTCTCGATAAATGTGTCGTGATCATCATCTACATTTTGAGCGTTTCCATGATATCAATTGAATTCATGATGAGAGATATCATCCTTACCCCTTGATAATTTGGGTATCATCGACAACATTATTGCATTCCCTCCAACACGAAACATGTTCTTGTTTTGTGTTGTATCTTGATTCCCTTGCTATCTAGCTTAGGTTATGTTCTACCTTGTAGTATTACTGTCTTCTATATCAAGAATGTTGTGAGGATTTCTCCACCCCTTAATAATTCTTGATACAGTGATGCTTCTCGCCCTCACCATTCTTCTTGGTCCCCGTGTTGATCCTAACAGGAATACCAACAGATGGACTAGTAATTTTAAAACTTCTAGCAACCTTATTGCTTTGAAGTTAATGGTCAACATTTCATTCTTAGACCATTGGTTATCGAATCGCCATTCTAACATTGTTTGTGATACCTAAGTTCGTATTTCGGGTGCACTGTCAACCAATGTTTAATCATGTATGTTTCCTCAAGCATACCTCATTATATCATTTGAAATGACAAAAGCTATCTCCTTGTTCACATAATTGTGGAAATCCATCTTTTGGAAATCTCGATGAATTGTCGCTGAGTTCATCAGCCACCTCCTCATTCTCTCCTTGATTTAATAATGAACTCATGATTCGGAACTCGCTTCCATAGTTCAATTCCCAAGAATCTTACAATGTCATCTCGACAATTTGTGTTGCACCTTTCTTCTCAGGCATCCTGAGTCTGAGTTATCCTGACACCAATCAGATCTGAATCTCGGTCAGATATGATGGTTGGAACATATTTCCAGGAGTTATAACATCGGTCTTTATAACACCCGGTAAGGTGATGTCATGCCTAGCACACCTGGCCAGAGGACCTATTGTTATAATTTCCTTTTTAGCAAGCTTAGCGGTTCATCCATGAGGAAATCGTAAGACTTATTTATAAGTTGTTCCTGATGAATCCTTTGTGTATGCAAAGTCCGACCTTTGCTTGAAAACCATGTCAATGCTACCTCGAAGCATGTATGTGGTACTCCTATCATCAATAAGAACATTTGAAGCACAGTGCTAAATTTTCCTTATCAGTTATTCAAACACCGTTGTATGGGTATATATCATGATTCTTCTTATCCCTCTTATCTGAATGGTCATGCCTTTGGTCTCGTGTCATGGATATCATTCTCTACTTGTCCTTGGTAAGGATATACCCTTGAAATATGTGTTTAAACACATTCTTCCCGTCCATTGTTCTCTTTAAACCTGATAATCACTTTTCCTTTCCATGGGTTTGTTTAAACCTTCTTGTGATATATATATAATATAAGCAGTAATATATCCCTGCTTATGTAAACACCTCGTTGTACCAATATGTCAGAAAGACCCTGTTACTTTGTTGATGACATTCTGGTAACCACCGATGGACGAGAACTTTGCCTATTGGTCCGCCTCGTTCAACGAGCAGGAAAATGGTTCTCTTCGTCCCTCGCCCTTGGTACCTATGTTATTGCCGACATAACTGGCAGGCTACCCTCTGACATGCCTTGCTATTGTGACCGTGCAAGATGTCAGCCCCCTTTCTACTTTGAACCACATGGTGGGCCCATAACCCATAGTTCCATAGGATCGAAACCTGACTCTCCTGTACACACCATTGTTTCCAAAGTTAATCCTCGTGTTTGGATTCGTATGTAATTCACGAGCCACTTTTCGAGAGGTCATCAATCCTGCTATCAGACACAATGCTTATTCTCGTTGCCTTGAACCCCTTTCACGCCCTGTTTCATTCATCGAACGATTGTCTGCCCTCTTGAGACTTCCCATGATACCTCCTTACTTTGCTCTCGATATTTTCTTAAGTTTCAATTTGAGAGTTACTCTCTGCCACCTTCCCCGATGTTATCGACCTGATAGTCAACGTTCCAGAGGTCCGTTCTTCTGAAATATCCACCCTTTATTCTTCCGTAAGTACGATGGAGTTCCTAAAGGAATGATGACGACTTTGTCGGTGGGGAACGACACCTATGGGATCACTGGAATCCCTTCTACAGTTGCGGGGCGCGGGGATCGTGAGAAGAGCGGGACTAGCAGACGACACAAAGGGATTTACCCAGGTTCGGGCCGCAAAGATGCATAAAACCATACGATCCTGCTTTGGTGGATGTATTTAGTGTTCTTGAGCTCTTGAACTAGCTCTAGGTGCTGCGAGGTTCCAAAGAGCCGAATCGTTCTCCCGTGTTCCATGGGCCTCCTTTTATAGGCGAAAGGGGCTGCCACAGTGGCACACAAGAGGTGGAAAGTGCTACAGCATCACGAGCTTATCGCTGGTATTACAGGACAAAGCGCATTTAATGTGAGGCTTAGGTGTCCCTTCACTTTATCGGGGACGGGGGCGAGGCCCGTCCCGTCCGTCGCCGCTCCTCCAAGCTTCGACACCCGCCCTGGCCAGCGATGCATGCGGTGCCATGTAGATAGGCAGGCAGCTGAGGTGGCGTGGTGGCGGAGCCTCCACGAAGGGCTGCATGTTGCCACACAGGTGCCTGCCTAGCTGGTTGGGTCGGCAGCTGCATGCGAACGTCGGCGGAGACTTGGCTGGTGCGGGCCTGATGGTGGCCCTACTGGTGTGCTTGGCGACGGCCTTGCCGGGGGGCCCGACAAGGGTCTTGCCGTGGCGCGCAGGCGTCCCCGGCAAGGATCTTGCCGGGTGTCTTGTGGGTTTCTTCGGTGAGGATGGCTGCCTTCCTATCCTCATTTGATATTGACTATTCTTTGTCTTCACAAAGATCTGCATGCCACCATAGAGGTGCCTCCCGAGCCCTGGCCCCACGTTGATGATGGTGTTGGCGGCCGTGGGCTCAAGGGTGGCTCACTCTGTTGGCGTGGGGCGAGCTGCTCCGACAAGGATCTTGCCGGGGCCGCTGAGGTTGCCCCAACAAGGATCTTTGTGGTCTTGGCCTTGGCGTTGCTCTGATTATCTTGGGCTTCGGTCTTACCTTGGCTCACCTCCCCTGCTCTGCTTAGTGTGGTCGTGGGCGCAGCTCTGACTGCCCGTGCACAGGTAAAGGGGTACAAAAACGTGCCCTTCTTTTTGTACACCGACAGGAGCCCCCGGGCCTGGGCCACACATAAGCGTGACACGTTGTTGGGTCAGGCCCAAAAATGGTGCGCACGCAGGTGGGGCGGTTTTTACTGCGGTAACTGCTCCGTTCGCTGCGCTTCTTCATGACCCGCGTTGAACGCACGACGTGGGGGTTGTGCGTGCGCATGACGGAAGCATGCTGGCGTCATCCTGTGGTGGACAGTAAAGAGGCGGCTTGCGTGTCTCTTTGAGACCGCATAGCCGCTTCCCATTTACTGCCCTCGCATGGGAACCGTCGCTCCACGCATCCCACTGCGCCCGCCCCCTGCGCCACGTTCGCTGCATGCATAATGCAGAGGGAATGACAGGCGCGCGGGATGTGGGAAGTTGTGCGTGTGCATGGGGCGATTCCCACACACCTTTAATGGAGCGGGGAGGGCGGTCGACGACCCCGCTTGTTGTCACTTCAACAAGCCGGATTGGCCGAGAGGGGGCGGCCGAGCCCCGCCCCCGCCCCTTTATAAAGAGGGGAGCGAGAGGAACGGTGCCTCTCAGCCTTTCGCCATCTGCCTCTCCCCATTCTTGCTTCATTTCTTCATCTGCCATGGCGAGGGGGCGTGGCGACGCTTCATCGGTGGCGGCGAGGGTTTCGGCCAGACATCGCATCGCTCTTCCCCAAGAGCTCATAGTGGTGGAGCCAGCCGCTAGAGGAAGGGGGAGGGGGCGAGGTCGAGGCCGTCATGGTGCTCGAGGGAGAGGAGGATGGGGCGGCAGATCAGCCTCGCCTCCGCCAGCAGCCCCTCCTCCGATGGAGGGCCACGCCGGGGACAACCCCTGCGAATTCTTCGTCAGGCTGTGCCAGCCACCGCCCTGTCGTCTTCGCCTCCCGACTCCATTCGCGCGGGGGATGGAGCTGGATCCGCCACAGGCATTGCGGCTGCACATGAGGGGTTGCGGGAACGGCGGCACATGGGCCAACGTCGAGTTCTCTGCCCCTCACGTCATGTATCTTCATCGGGGGTGGAAGACCTTCGCTCGTCTTCACAGCTTGACGGATGGGCTCACTCTCCATTTCAAACTAATGGAGGGTGGCCTCCTCTCCGTCAAGATCTTCGGGCACTTCGGGACTCGCGTAAGGTGCTGTGTGGAGAGCTCTTCTGACAATGAAGATTCCTCGTCGAGCGAGAGTGCCGAGGAAGACAACGGCAACGATGACGAGGCCGGCAGGCGGCAGGATGACGGGTCCGACTAGGCGTCGGGTGCCGCTCTGAGCGGCACCGACGACCCCATCATCCGTGTCGCCGGCTCCTTGAACTTCTCGGGGTCGTCTCCTTGGGTGGCTGGCGTTGGGAGGCTGCAGAAGAGGAAGAGGGCGGGCGGCAAGGCCGTCAAGTCGGAGTACGCGGGCACCGACGCCTTCGTCGCGTACTGACGTCCTGCCGCCTCGTCTTCGAGCTCTGCCTCCGGCGCCGCCATCACCATCCAGCCCTTGGACGGCCACCGAGATGTTCCCTTGGTGTCTTCTGCCATCCATAGCTCGCCTAGGCGCCCCTTTTGCCCTTCTTCTTTCTTGTTCCATTTCCTGAGGAGAGGGACAGGAAAGGGATTACGGGCACCTTATCTCTTTTTAGTCTTGTAAGCCTTCGTGCCTTTGTTAACTTTAGAACTTGTAATCCCCTTGTTCATGTTTTTCATTTCGTATGAACTGTACCTGTACGGGATGTTTTTTAATGAAAAAGGGATGTTTGCCGGATTCTTCATTCGTTGGTGAAACCCACGACAAGGAGTAAATCCTTGTTACCTTTAAGATAAACATTTTCTCGCCTGGCAACAGGCCTTGCCGTCCCCCCACTTCGCTTGACCTTTCTCATGCCCTTGGCGGAGGAAGGGATGAGGTGGGCTTAGGCTCCTCGTTTCATTTCCTTGCTACCGCGACTACGACCAAACTCGGTCCCAGGAGATGAGTCCTAGGGTCCGGAATGAGGGGAGCACGGTAGCCTAAGGATAAAACGAGGTTTCACATACCTCAGTCCATAACGAAACACATGATAAGGGATAGAGAACTTATCTGAATCTGCAGCCCCCGGCAACCTTGGCTTGCCGCGGGTGGATCTTTGCTCTTGTAGCCCCCGGCAATACAGGCTTGTCGGGGCCCGGACGCCGGTCCGTCCCCTTTCTTCCAAAGCAGCTCGGCAAGGATATTCATGTGTCCTGCAAACCAAAGAAGACAGAGAAGAACAGAGAGACGCACACTCGACCTCTAAGCTAGGGGTTAGCCACCGCTAAGCACGACCAACCCTAACCAAGGAAGAGACTCAACATAGCATGCATGCTATAACTTAAGGCACCAGCGCTTCATTTATTTATGCTCAGGGTCTGCGCATGGCTTTGTACAAAGGGTCACATGCCTTGTCGGCAAAGCTTGTAACAAAGGTGGCTTGCCGGGAGGCCCGGCAAGCCGCCTTTATAGGTAAAACTTGCGAAGATGCTCGATGTTCCAGGAGTTGCTCACTCGGACGGCATCTTCAGTATCCAGGCGGACTGCACCAGGCCTGCTAACTCGTATTACCCGATAAGGGCCTTCCCACTTCGGCGTCAACTTGTTGGAATTCTTGGCCGACTGAACGTGCCGAAGAACAAGGTCGCCTTCCTCAAAGCTCCGGGCATGAACCTTGCGGCTATGGTAGAGGCGCAAGGCTTGCTGGTAGCATGCTGCCCTCACAGCCGCCCGGAGACGATCTTCCTCAAGGAGCGTCGCGTCATCTTGCCGCAATCGCTCTTGCTCAAGCTCATCATAAGAGAGCACTCGAGGTGACCCGTATATGAGTTCTGTGGGGAGAACTGCTTCTGCCCGGTAAACAAGGGCAAAGGGTGTCTTGCCGGTGGCTCGATTTGGTGTCGTTCTGATCGACCAAAGAACCGCCGGCAACTCATCAATCCAGCGCCTTCCGCTCTTGCGCAGCCTGTCAAAAGTCTTCATCCTGAAGCCTCGCGGGACTTCAGCATTTTCTCTCTCCACTTGGCCGTTGCTCTGTGGGTGTGCCATGGAAGCAAAACAGACCCTGCTGCCGAGATCCTAAATGTATTGCATGAAGGCATGGCTTGTGAACTGTGTGCCGTTGTCGGTGATGATCCTGTTGGGCACCCCGAAACGGCACACTAGGCCCTTGAAGAACTTGATGGCTGACTGCGCTGTCACCTTCCTCATTGCTTGCACCTCTGGCCACTTTGTGAACTTGTCGACTGTGACGTACAAGTACTCAAAGCCCCCGACAGCATGGGGGAAAGGGCCCAATATGTCGATCCCCCAGACCGAGAAGGGCCAGGAGAGAGGGATAGTTCGAAGGGCTTGAGCTGGTTGATGGAGCTTCTTCGAATGGAAATGGCACGCTTCACACTTGGTTACTAGTGCCGTCGCATCCTGGAGGGCCGTGGGCCAGAAGAAACCTTGCCGGAAAGCCTTGCCGGCAAGGGCTCTCGACCCTATGTGGGAGCCACATATACCTCCATGTATCTCTGCCAACAGCTTTAGCCCTTCCTCCCAGGAGATGCACATCAATTTCACCCCATTCGGTCTTCTTCTGTACAATATGTTAGCAACGAATTGGTGCAGAGCAGACCGGCGGGCTACTCTTTCTGCCTCTGCTTGCTCCTCAGGAAGCTCTCCTTTTTGAAGGAATCGGACGGTGTGCTGCGCCCATGCCGGAGCCTGTGGCTCGACGACGAGGACCAAAGGCATCTCTTCTGCCACGGGAGCGGCCGCCTCCACGGCCATGACCTGAGGTCCTGCCGGAGTCGGCTGTCCCGCGGCAGGATCGGAATCCGCGACAACATCTTCGCCGGTGGCTCCGGGGAGCTCGGTGGGGAAGTACTTGCCGGGGCCTAGCTTCCTCCGCTTGTTCTGCCCGGCTGACGGCTCAACGGATGGTTTGGTTAACTGAAACACAAAAGTACCTGGTTCCATAGGTAGCTTGAGGGCAGCGCGCTTTGACAGGTAGTCGGCGATGTTGTTCTCCGCCTGAGGGACATTTTCCGCTTGTATACCGTCAAAGCGCTCCTCCAGTTTCCTCACCTCATCTATGTAAGCTTCCATCAACGGACTTTGATAATATTTGTTGATCTGCCTGACGACGAGTTGTGAGTCGCCCCTGACGATGAGCTTTTTAACTCTGAGGTCTGCCGCGATCCTGAGACCGGCAAGCAAACCTCGTGACTCGGCGGTGTTGTTGGTTGACATCTCCTGTGGAAGTGCATCTGGATGACATACTTGAGGTGCTCTCCTGGGTGCGACAAACAAGACACCAAAGACCGCGCCTTTGCGTGAGAAGGCACCATCAAAGTACATGACCTGACCCAGTTGCAGCTCGTTTCCTTGCCGGGGAGAGTGGTCTCCTGTACCTCTTCGTCGGGCGTCGAGGTCCATTCTGCAACAAACTCCGCCAAGACTCTGCTCTGAATCGTCGAGGTACTTTTGAACTTCAAACCGAAACTTAACAGCTCCAGGGCCCATTCCACGACCTCCCCGTTGCATCTGGGTTATGCAGTATTCGTTGCAATGGGAGGCGGGTGACTACCGTGATCTCGTGCGCTAGCAAGTAATGGCACAACTTCCTCGAAGCCGTAAGGTGGCTGAAGAGCAGCTTTTGCACACCTGAGTGCCTCGACCTAGCCCCCTGCAAGAGGGAGCTGACGAAGTAAACTGGGTGATGTACCATTTTCTTCTTCTGCACCTCTTCACCCGGTCGCGTGGGTCCCGTCGTACTGGCGCTAGTCTTGCCGGGACCGAGCCCTGCCGGGGACTCAGTCTTCCCGGGACTGAGCCCTGCCGGGGAGGGTTCCGGCCCGTCAACTAGTGGCGCAGAGAGAGGCTGCTGCTGCCTCCTCATCAACCTCTCTCTGCGCCACTAGTGCCGCTACAAAAAAAATACACTTCCATGATGATACGTGTTTGTCACAGTAGGTCGCGTTTTTTGTCATGCATGTACATCCATGACAAATTTATGACAGAATCAAGATAGTCATACCGTCTGTCAGAGAAGTGTTCCATGACATTACCAAAATTATCATCACGGAAGTGTCCACTTCCATGACGATAAATCGTAAGGTCACCGGCAAGTGCTTTCGTCCAAGGTCGACCGACACGTGGCATCCACCGTAACGGAACGCCGTTAAGCTATCGGGTCGGATTTTGGATCCGATAACCCGTTAACAGCCCCGACCAATGGGAAATTTCCACGTGTAAAATCATGATTGGCTGGAGGAAACACGTGTCGGCTCGTTGTTGGGACAGATGTCATCCACTCATTGGACAGAAGGCGCCTATGATACGTTGACACGTGGCACGGCCCATCAAGTTTAAATGGGCCGGCCCAACTAAAGGCCCACAAGATTTTGCGGACTATAATGGGCCGGCCCAGTTAAAGGCCCACGAGATTTTGCGGACTATAATAGGCTGGCCCAGGTAAAGGCCCACAAGATTTCGCGGGCCATATTTGGCCGGCCCAGTAAAGGCCCACAAGATTTTTGTGTGCCATAACGGGCCGGCCCTGGTAAAGGCCCACAAAATTCTTGTGGATCATAATGGGCCGACCCAGCTAAAGGCCCATGAGATTTCGCCAACATTAATGGGCCAGCCCAGCTGTAGGCCCACAAGATTTTGAGGACCCTAGTAGGCCGACCCGTTAACTGGCTGCCATGTTTTGGGCCAAATGCCGGGCCATATTTGATCCGGTCCATTAATGGCTTGCCACGTTCCGGGCGTAATAATGGCCCATATAAGATCCGGCCCGTTAAAAGCGTCCCACTTTATGGGCCAAATCACGGCCCAGATCAGGTCCGGCGCTTTAAGAGGCTTTGGGCTCAATTATGGCCCATATCAGATTCGGCCCATTGACTGGACGCTATGCTTTTGGGCCCACTTGCTAAAGGCCCATTTAATAATTCGGCCTGATATTAGTTTTGGCCTGTTAAGGGCCCATTTAACATTTCGGCCCTATATTAATTTCGTCCTGTTAAAAGCCCGTCATATAGTTGGGCCTAACTACGGCCCGGTTTGCATCCGACCGCTTGTACCGATATCCGATTGGGCCAAACAAGGACCGAGACAACTTTGGCCTGTTAAAAGCCCGTGAATTGATTCGCACAATCATGGGTCGGGGTCCATTTCGGGTTATTCGACGCTTCAGTCCAAATTTACTTCTCAGCCTCCTAAAGCCCATTGAGTTTTCTTGCGAAAAGAGGGTCGGGGTTACTCGGCCTATTAAAGGTCTGAATCTACTAGTGGGCGGTTGACACGCCCATGATGCGGATCATACATCGTGATTGCATGACGGTTCGATTATGTACCGTAATTTTACGGTTTGGCGGTTTATCGCGAAGACATGATATATATATACAAGAAAATAACCGCAAAGATCGTGAATAAGAAGAAACCAAGACTATACAATAAAGAAATTACGGCACATTACATCCATCGGGCATCAAAGTTCGGCACTATGATAATAAAGCACAAGCAGACAAAGAGATTACATACACTGGCATCAAAGATCGCCACCAAAGGCAAATAAACACGCCAACAAACTAATATACAAAACCGACAAGACTTCAATAGAGTTCAAGAAAGGTTAGCCTCATTGGGAGCTACAAATAAGTAGCTGAGCAAGATCATGAGACAGCGCTTGTTCAACACATATATCATCCACAATCTTAAAGATAAACAAGAATACAGATGATGTGTTTTGCACATAAAAGAATCAGTCTTTACAATTCATCACATTTCTTCGATTTAATAAAGTGACACAGTTTAAAATTGCATTAACATAATATGGTATTGTTCAGTCAAGACATGGCAAGAAATGACATTGTGAAGGAGTTGGCAGCTTCACGACACCACCGGATTACGTATCAAGAACTCATAAGTATCAATGGTTAGTGTCTTTGTCAATTTATCCCATTTCAGATTGGCAAATAAAGAGACGGTTTAAATAATACTCCCTCCGTCCGGAATTACTTGTCATCAAAATGAATGTGTCTAGAACTAAAATACATCTAGATACATCCATTTCAATGAAAAGTATTTTCGGACGGAGGGAGTAGTAGAATTATTTTTGCGGGTGATATGACATTGTTCATAGTTAAGACATTGCAGAATATGACATTGTGTTGTAGTGGGTAGGTTGATCACACCACTGGATTACGGATGAAGAACAGAAGCATACATGTAGTGCAAAAGAAGATCACTTGCTCTGTATAGTTTAATTTACATGGTATGAAGAAGGAACTTGGTTGTACAACTGAAAACTTAAATTGAGAAGGACAAACTTTTGTTTATGAACTACATAATAAAATTTAAACATGCAATTTGATGCAAACACCAAAAATAAACAGCTGTTGCAGTCATGCCTAACCAAATATACACAACAAAGTTTGAAGGCTTGAGAAGGATAAACTTACATTATCGGTGAAGACAGCTCTATAAAGCCCTTGTCCATGCCGATGGGGGGCAATTCAAGAAGTTTAGCACAGAATGTTCTTCATAAGCATCCCTTTATTCTACATTTTGTTAAGAGTAAATATAGATGTGATAATATACGAAAAAATGGAGAATATTTAAGATAATATGAAGAGTGATGCTACATAACCAAGTAGCTATAAATGTATGTGCAGCGATACAGGCAAAAGGCACAGCCAAGAGCAATGCACAGCTAAACTTCTTCACTACCAACCTTATGGTAAGAGTAAATATAGATCTGATGTGTAGAAAATGGAGGGCAAAGGAAAATAAGCTGCAGAGTGATGGTACATGAACAACTACCTGTCAATATAAGTACACTGATAAAGGACATCATGTACTTACAAGAACAATGCAGAGCTAAAAATTTCATTGGCATTGGATATATTCTACACTAATGTAACCATTCATACATATCAGATAATTTGGAGCGAACAATTGATAAGCAAGCTATCATGCATACTGCTGTCACATAATGAACCAGGTATGTATGCAAGTACAGTGATACAGGACAGCAGGTACTAACAAGAGCAAAGCAACGGGCAGCATATTTGCGATATCCTGTTGTTCTTTTCAAACCGGAATTCTTCTTTGAGCAGATTTCCTGTAAAAAAGATCCGTAAGGCACATGCGGAAAAGTAGAAGTTCAGATTGTGATGTGATTTTATAGACAATACCTCATCCTGGGAACGAGACCAGTGCATAACAAGGTTTTTCCATTCAATGTCTTCTAAATTTAGCACAGGAGACTTCACCGGAAATTCGTTTATAGACTTGCCATCAAAGTGTGATTTCCTCAGGTAACACCGATACTGCTGCAATGCTTCCTTGGAAAGCACAAGCAAGCTTTGCTCGTCATGACTATCCAGATTGACCCTCACCTAGTTACAACAATGTAATGTAAATCTGATGTGTTCGATCAGCAGAAAACAACAAAATAATAACCATGAATAATAACACTTACACGTAAGTTGGACAGGAAGATGTGAAAATGGTGTTTGTCTTCACTATAATCTTCCCATGATGGGAATATATGCACGTAGTCCCTAACAACATTGAAAGCATTGTCTTTTAAACTGGGAATGAATGGAATGGGGTTCCAATCTGCAGGAATTGGCCGTCTCTGCAGTTGGGATAGGTCTTCGGCCGGTGGACTTGCTGTACTTTTTGCTGGAGTGGGATTTTTCTGTGGTACGGCTGGTGCTATGGCAAATAAAATCGGTATACCTTTTGCTGGAGTGCAGGTCCTGTGTGGTGGGGCTAGTGGTGTGGCCAGTGAAGTATGGGTACAATCTGCTGGAGTCGGTCCTATGTTTTGTGTCACTGGTTGTACAACCAATATAAGTGGGGCGCTGTCTGATTTCTCCGGCACCACCATGTTTTTCAAGGACTTTGCTGGTGCTCCTTCAGGTTCAGCAATCACCCTCTTCCTTTTTGAAGTCTGATGCACAAGAACATCATTTGAGTGGAGAAACATGGTATGACGACAAATGGAATATGTATTGATAATGGATGGGTATGGCATCTCGAGTTATATGATGAGTAAACTAAGCAGATGGTGGTGCAACAAAGTAGAAGAAATGCAAGACAACATATGCAAGATACGCACAATCAATGACACCTTGATGGGTGAACAGGACATGCCATCTGCCTTTGACACCTCGAGGTTAGAATAGTCATTAGGATGATATTCTGAACAAGAATCAACAGGTGGGGAGCGTACGAGTTTCATTGCTTCTAGAATGGCACTCAATGCCTTGGTGCCAATTTTGTAAGTCATTGCAGTGTTCCACAAATATTCTTCTGATGCGCGTATTCTCGATATTCACCGTAATTATGTATAATATCTCGAGAACCATGAAAACATAAATAATTGTGAGATTATCTTTGTAATGCGTAAGATTTTCTAATATAGGGCGCCTGTAAACACTTATGTGCTATCACTGGATTCTGATGAGAGAGCTCATGTGTGTCAGTAATATCGCATGCGTGCATTTATATAATCGTGCACAAGTACACAAAAAATAGGCTCCGTAAGTAAGGATAGCTCAGATGATAGGTTCATAATATACCGTATACGTAGTTTATTGCCAAACCATAATAACAAGAGCACATAGCAACTAGGCAGATCATAGTGTACATAATAGGGTACACCATAACCACGATATATAAATCGGGAAGTGGAACTGGCTTGAAAATACGGTGTTGTATTGCCGCTTAGTAATTGAAAGCCTATTGATCACGTGACAAAGCCAGCACTATCGAACATGGTAAAGAAGAGCAAGCAGATTTTGGATAATAAAATGTTGGTTGCGCAAAGGCCCACACAAGATGAACCAGAGCGCATTAAGAATGCAACTACCGGTGTCTCGACCATTTCAAAGGCGGTTGGATGAAGATCCCACGCCTCCTAACCCTTCTTCTTCCTCGTCTCTTAATTCTTCCCATACAGAACACCTTGCGGGCCGGGCCGACCACCGCCCCCACCGCCTGTGTTCCTCCGCCACCCCACCGCCCACCCGCATCGAAGTTTTCTTCATTTGGCGAGGCCCCACAACCACCCGAGCCCTTGGATCGCACCGCGAACTCCGCGTGAGCTCAAAAATCGACCGCCCAATTTTGAAATTTAGTCTATTGTGATTTAACTAGTGTGGAATATGAAAGGGGGAAACCATAAGCATTGGGAGTATAGTGTTGAGCGTGCCATGGCGGATCTGAAGGTGCAAATCGGACAAAGGCAACTTCGCAACCAAGACAAGAAATCAGAGTAAAGCAGTGGCGATCTATTTTCTTGCTGCAATAAATAAGTTGAGCAGACATTTAAAGAGTACCGCCTCTGCTGCGGCGCCGTGTATGCATCTGCTGAGAATTTGACGGTGCTGCGGTAGCGATGGCTGTCGGCGGCGTGGAAGCAGTTCTAGGAGGGTAGACGGTGGCGGCGGGGCGCGGTGGACGAGACCGTCGTAGGAGCAGCGCCGGCAAGGTGGACGACGACAGGGATGAAGCGAGAGGACGGGATGCAAGGATCCCGGTCCGAAGGCGTGGATGAGAGAGGTCGATCTCTTGTAATGGACGGCAGCGTCGGGGTACCAGCTACGGCATGGTGGAGGAGGACGGCGGTGGATGGGGTGGCGGACGGCGGCGGACGGAGGAGGGTGGGGTGGAGAGGGTGTTTTGGCGCCCATGGAGTACGAATAGGGAAAAGGGAGGTAGAGAGGAAGGGGGGAACCATGTATTCACGGCGCGCTTATCTCAAATGCGAGGAAATTTACAAACTTAGCCCCCGTTTCAAATTTCTACTACATCACAGCAACATTAGTCGGTTGGGGATAGGACGGTAATCTCGCATACACCGAATATTTGCCGACGAGAGTTTGTTTTTGGCGCCCACCGTGTATGAATATGAATCGGGAGGAGTCGATTTCGGCCAAGGGCACACTGTGTTTGGCGCCCACCGTGTATGAATCCGGGTGAGAGGCGGTTACGTCACGTTTGGGTGAAATTACAAACCTACCCCTATCGAAACCTATAGAAATCCAGCAGATAGGCTTTGCGTGGCAGGGATAGGCAGTAGTGATTTCCATCTAGCAGATTTTGGTTTCGGGCGGGGTTACTGCGACTTTCCCCGCTTCGTTCAAATTTTGCACAGTGCACGTCTGCCATGCCAACTCAATTCGAATCCCGTTTGTATTCTACTATTTTTTTCGGGCGAGATCCATTTTCAATTGGAATTACATTCTGTATACATCATTTTTTATATATACTTTCAAAAGCACAACACCATTTATACATAAATATGGTTTACAAATGGCATGATCTCAGATTCATAAGGTTGTATCCATCAATTTGGATTTTCAAATATATGAAACCACTTTATGTTGAAATCCAATTTATGCATTCCTCGCTAACTGTCTCCAATCAATGTGTGTTTCATGCGGTTTTTTTTTAACTTCTCAAACATGTATAATGTGTTTCACACACGCAACATATAGTTTAATCCCGTTTAGACATTAATTGCGTATAAACCATGCATTGTTTGTAATTGAAGAATCTATGGATCACCAATATTGATAAACTATATAACATTACACGTGTGCCCAAATTCAAATGAATATGCATGTTTGATACACCAATTTGCGTTATGATATCATCGATGTCGTGATTTCCAGTTTAAATATTTGAATCCCCTTTAATCCAGATATTCGTCTCATATAGCTATCACTCATGCTTATATAGGACTATCTCTCTGGACCTATACGTGTTCATCGTCTCTCAGGCATCTCTCGTGCTACCTGTATGTCGACAATGATCTTTTATCTTCGTAACACACTGACGGTACTCTCTCCCTCGACCTTCATCACTCTATCTCTCTCTAAGTATATCTCGCTCCCTGCTATGTGTCTCTAGCTATGATTCTCCATGTGGAATCTCTTTCTCTCACACAAACACAAACCTTTGTCTTCCTGGGGTCTCATTTCTCTCAAATATTCCATTGTGTGCCACTCGCACACCCCTCATACAGAGATATCTTTCGCTCCTTAGTTATGAGAACCTACGACTCTTCCTCTTCAATATCTCTTTCTCACACACAAACACAAACTATATCTTCCAGGGTCTCATACTTCTCCATTGTTCTCTTGTATGTCGCTCAAACACATCCTCTCTCCCTAGAGATACCTTGTGTTCCCTCATATGTCTCTCTAGCTATCACTCTCGTTGTGAAATATCTTTCTCTCTCGCAGACACAAAACTCCGTCTCTCTGGATCTCACTTCTCTCTGATATCTGTTTGTATGTGACTCACATGCACCCTCTCTCTATCTCTCTCACACCCACACACATAACCCAGCCTTCTGATCCACTCGACTCCTATCTCTAACGCAAACTAGGTAGCATCTTTATCTTTCTATTTATCTGTTTCTCCATCAACCTTCTTTCTCGCCCTCACTCTTGATTCCTATCACGCACACTACATATGTTTGTCTCTACATGCAGTCAAGTGCCCTCTCACACACATATATAACTTCACCCTTTGAACCACCCGACAATCATCTCCAACACACAAACTAACTGATGTCCCTCTAGCTAGCATCTCCATCTCTGTATCTATCTGTAGTTTCTCCGTCAACATTTTTTTATCGCATGGAGTCTTTCTTCCTATCACCCACACTATATATGTCTCTCTATACATATGCATTTATAGGTTGATCTCTTTTGCACAATCGTTGCGCCTCACCCCCTCTGCTCGCCATAGATGCATGCTCCAGCCCACGCCACTATCTCTTAAAGACAAAAACACATGCTCAATTGTCGGGCCTTCTTTCCTGCATTCTCACATGCATGCGTATTATCATACCGACCCGTCTCTCCCATGTCGTTGATCTTATGACTTATGTCTTCTTTCTTTTATCTCGATCATGCGCACGCACACACACACATCCCACGTATACATGTATACCTCTCACACATGCACGTTCTAGGTCTCTATGTATCCATAGTATTTAATTACCCTCTTTCCTAACGCCACATCGAATCGTTCTCCTCTTTTGTGCACATTACTTCCGCTTTGGATGGGTAAAACACACACTCACACTTAACAATCTCCTTCTAGCTACCCCCCCCCCCGCCGCACACACGTCCCCAAAATCCCCGAAAACAAAAAGACCATCCCGTTGTTTAATTACCCCCAACAAGCACCAACGATATATAGTAGTCTTCCACGGGGTCTCTCGAACAAACACGCTCTCTCGATGTCGACTCCTCTCACGCCGCATGCACCTTCTCTTCCCTCTCTACGGGCATTTTCTCTCTTGCACCCCATCGTTGGTGGCCTCTGCCATACATATCACCTCTCTATGATGAAGCCATGCACACTTAAATTACATCCGCCACAGAGGACCCCGCGACACACACACACACACACACACACACACACACACAAACGCAGCCACAAGACACGCACTTCCCCCACACACACACTCACTACAACAAAATCCCTCCTATACCAACGCATTTGTACCAACAATGCCATAGGATCTGTTGTTTATCCCACCTCCCACCTCCCGCACTTAGAGCTAACCTCCTCATCCCCAAGCCTTCCGCGCTGAGAGCCAACCTCCTCTCCCTAAAATAAATCAAACCTCCCCGTATCAACACCTACCTCATCCGCCATCTCTCTCCCTCGATTCCCCTCTTTCTCACTGACTTCTATGACGAGCCGCCGCCACCTTCGATTCTCCCTAAATCCGGCGATGTCCCGCACCGTCGCTCATGGGCCAGGCTCCCCCTCAGTGCACTCCTCCTATATTTTCCTCCTTGGCGACGTCCTCGACGCCACTGCACGTGTCCCGCAGTAACTCTAGTCGACACGGATCGCCGGCGCAGCTCGCTCGCCTCTGTTCCAGAGGTCAGTACTCCGCGTCGCTGCTTCCGCCTTCCGGCTCAGGCATCGCTGCTTCCGCCTTCCGGCTCAGGCATGGATCTGAAACAAGCTGGGGTGTAGGGTGCTGCTCCCTTCTCTCGGTGGTGGTCGGCAGTGGAGACGGGCCCGAGGGAAGAGGAGCATGTGGTGGAGCTCCGGTCGTGTTCCTCAACTACCAATTGGATCCCGCGCGTGCGGCTGGTTCTTCTGGCTCGCGAAGCCTTCGGTGGCGATGGTGCTCCTTTCGGATTTATTTTGGTGCCTGGCGTGCTTTGGTTGCCCCGCGTACGTTTGTCTGCAGTTGCGTGTGTACTTGGCTCGTGTGCATCTCTGTGTGTGTGTGGTGCTGATTGCTGATTCGGAGTTGCGTGCGTTTGTCTGCAGTTGCGGCTCTATGCTAGTACTGCAGCTGCGGAGAGGCGCCGGTGGTTCGGAGTTGGCGACTCGCAAGCGCCGAACGGAAGCGTACTGATCCGAACTAGGGACCAATCAACTGGGTCGAGTCAAACTCCTTTGATTCTTTGTTCTGTTCTGGTTTTAGCTGATTGCGCAGAAGAGACGGGACTCCACCTAGGCCAGCCTGATTTTTCTTATTTTGGGTGACACCTTACGCCCTGTAGTTTCACTTGCATTTGCCTTGGACATCAATTAAAATAGTAGCTGATGTTTGCCTTGATGTGATGATGTAAACCAATGGTAGATCTTGATCTTTGGGTGAGGAAATACTAATTTATTGAATTGATGCAATATACTCTTCTGGACTAGATCGTTTTGAGACGGCGGGGCAGTGGAAATTTGTCTTGGCCTCGAATCCTTGTGCCAATCCATCTCGGACGCAGCTTTGACTGATTCTTTGGAAATTGACCAGATATGCTGCTGTGTTGGTTAGGTGCGCACGTAGCAACGGAAGATTGAACAAAAAAAAAAAAACGATTTTCTCTTGGCTTAAACTAAACTTCTCTTGGTCGTTCTTTCCACGAGTTGCGTGCCTGCTGATTGAAAGTACAGGTACAGCCCTATTACACTGATTGTTTGCTAGTGCCACTAATTGCTATGCCGATGCTACTGATTTTGCTGCTCCTTGGATCCTATACAGTAGAATCGCCGCTGGTTGCTATTGCTGCTGCCGCTGATTGCTATTGCTGTTGCTGCTGATTTTCCTACTCCTTAGTACATATACAGTAGATAGAAGATAATATGCATTCCCAAATAAAAGTAGAAGATCTGTATGTTTTAAAATTCTTGCAAATTGAAAGAACTACTTGTTATCTCTTCTCTAATCTTTCTCTCGATCAGATTCTCTTTTATGGTCTCCATTGCAAAAAATTACTCAATATGTACAATGCGTACAATAATAATCACGGAACCCTCTAGCTCCTTTATAATTCCATGTTTCCTTGTCCTTGCAATTGTTAGTATTATTTGTTCCACCTGTATCTCATCATGTGATTTTTTTCCCTTGCAATTTTTGTGCCTGCAAGATGTCAGTTAACAGTCTTTCAGTATCTAAACAGATGCAGTAACTATGATGTTGGTATGAAACTGTCCTACAGGTCAGGTTTCGAACTGTTGATAATAGATGTGCAGATCGATAGATTGTGTTAAAATCATTAACTTGCTTGGCCTGATTGTGTAAGGGATTAACTTGCTTTAATGGCGTGCAGCTTCAGGGGCAGATGGAAATGTACAGCTTATGACATAATCGCAGAAAGTCGGGCAACCCATTCGCTTACTTGATAAACCCTCCCCTGGTTCAGGCCACTAAGGTGTCCATTTCCTTATCTCCTCCTCATGACGTAGCATTCTTATTTATTCCATATCCTTAATTTTACACTAACTGGTCCAATGAATCTTTGTTAGTTAAGTGTGCCAATATATGTCTATTTTTTCCGGTCTTAACGACATGACAAATGACACATGATTAGGGAGCTGAGTTGTGACCAAAGATCAAATCCTCTTGGTTATATGATATTCTACATTGGTAGCAAAGGCACGTGGGTAGTGTTTGCTAAAACTGGGCAAGTACTGACATAAAATTGTTCATCCATTACTTAGGTTTTCTTTTATTCAGATTGTTCAGCCATTACATAGGTAGTCCCTGATGCATTTCTTAAATATATATTCAGCTTAGTGCTAGGTTGGTCTTGAAGAATTAAATAGTGCCGCATTAAATTATTTTTATTTCCCTATAAATACCTTGGATCCTACCTTCTCTAGAAACAAAAATCCACTACTTTTTCCTAGAGAAGCCCAAATCTAAAGAAGTGTTTCTTTTCCATGTTGTTTCTTCTACTGGTTGTAAGAGTCTTATTCTTGATTGAGAAATTATAATGTGACATTTTAGTTCTCAGGTAACTACTAGTTTTGTGTGATGTAGATTAGTTAATGATTTTGAGCTATTGGTGTTGAGTTCCTTTCTCCTAATACTACATGGCGTTGAGTACATCATACCAAGTATGAGCAGGACGTGAGACACTAAACTAGTTAATGTTTAGACCTTTGGAAATGGAAATATCCAATTTTGTGTAGTCAATATTATTGCTTACCTACTCATCATTAGTTGGTTGCTGAATTCATCTCATTGTTGATATAATATAATGTTTGGATAATTGTTAGTAGTGAATACATGCTGCTGGCTGTTCGTAGGGAACAGGCACACGCATGAATTGTCAAAGATAATCAGTATTTTAACATGTCCTCCTACTAAGTTATTTGTCAGATATACATAAGATTATGCCTTCCCCCCAACAATATTTTCTTGCACACGTTGTAATTTTTATGTGGATCCTTTTAGGTACAGTGCATAGTATGTATATTTTTAAACTTCATTTCGAATTTACGCCTAAATAGTATTATGATTTTTCTTTGTAGGTTGAGAATTTCAATACAAGATGATTACTTGGATCTTGGAGAACGTATGATGATTCTTGGTACTTGGAGGAGAAACAAGACAGTTCTTTGAATGTTTAGATATTCGATATTTTATTTTATTTTATTTTCTAAGGAGATCATGTACCCCTAGTAGATGATACTTCCGTTGTATGTAATGTAACAGATGGTTCCATTGAGTAAATATATCATTTTCATTTCTACTCTATTGAATTTTGCTAAAGTTTTACCTTGTACTGCCATTCAAACTATCTACTGTTACAAATGATTATATCTGGTGGTTATTCTATTTTGCAAGCACAAACAGTGTTATAAATGATTATATATGGAGGTTATTCTATTTTGCAAGGACCAACGCATAGAAGTGTTGCATGAATCCGTTGTTGCTTTGCAACACATTATTTACTCGATTACCAACGGATCTACATACGCTGTAGTAGACCCTTGCAACGCCACCAACGACAACACATATGAATCTGTTGGTGTAGACCTTGGCAACGCTAATACAGATAAACAACAACACATCTATGCGTTGCTGAAGGGGGTTCTTGTTGTAGACTCCATCTCTCTCTCTGTCACACACACACACAAACACACACACACGCATGCACCCCTCCCCGCCACACACACTTAGACTCCATCTCTCTCTCTCTCACACACACACAAACTAAGACTCCATCTCTCTCTCTCCTCTCTGTCTCTCTCTCTCACACACACCCCACACACACACACTGAGACTCCATCTCACACACACATGCTCTAGGCGGAGCATTTGTTCCTACCACCCTTCATCCAACCTTACCCGTATGATAAACAATCACCTTTATTTACTTGCATAACATGGACAGATTCCACTTTACTTTAGTACTAGTCAGCAAACTTATCATCTGTACCCTTATAAAAAAAACGAGTTGGCGATGATGGTGTGCCTGCCATCTTATGTCTGAATAGTATGATCTATATCTGAGGATAGAAAGCAAACTATGATAATTTTACAAAAGATACCTGCACCTCTCTCCACATCATTATCTCCCGCAACCTCATTGCTCAGCAATTAAAAAGGAATAAGTCTCTGGAACAATCTAGCATGCATGGTGGCCGCTGCCGCCTGCTGGCGCCGTCCATCCCCATGCCTCCGCCCATTCCGACCACCAGTCACCACCACGCTCCACTCCTCCTCGCCTTATCTCTCATCTTTCATTTTTTCGATGACATTCTCGAGATACCAGTTTTCTGATAAAATTCTCGAGATATCATTAGTTTTTACACATGGGATTACTCCTGCATGGGTCAATCACAACATGTGTTTTGTAAAAGAATGCATATTGATGTTCCGTGCAATGCACGAGAATCTTGCTTGTAATTATATAACGCAAATCACGAGCAGGAAGTGACATTTTTTTGACACAACCACGTTAACATGGCCACGTAAATCACGAGCAGGAAGGAGAAGGGAAGCGGGCTGTGGAGTAACGTTTTTTACCACAATTTCTTAGGAAACTGAGTGCAATAGTTGAGTAGTTTTGCAAACTACCATTACTACTACACCTGAAACGGTTCAAAACCTATACTCCCTTGCCAGCGCGCGCTTCACGCGTGAAACGGTCAGCGTCGCCCTGGAGCGTCAGTGCCGCATTAATGCCCGGCCAGAGCGGAGGCGACCTCTCACTGGCGCCTACTTTGAAGTGGCGCGATGGTCGAGAGAGCGCCGCTTCCCGGTGCACGCGACTGCTCCGCGTCGAGACTGGCCATAGGCCCTGTTTGGATCCATGGGTTAGAGTTAGTTTGAGCTAGTTGGGGCTCTAATAGCCCTAAAGTATCCAAGCATGAGAGTTTAAATTGGAGCAAGTTGCACCGAACCCACCAAAAAAAACTATCCCACCCAAGAGGTGCTAACTGGAGATAGTTCTCATTGGGAGCACTGAAAAATCACTTTTCTCTCTCCATGAAGTGCATTTATTGTCAATCTAACCCTGTCACCCAAACACATCTTTGGCTACAGTTAGTTCAGGGTTATTCATGAGTTAGTCTAACCTCTAGCTAAGTTAGAGTATCAAAGAGGAGCAGTATAGGACATGCAAGTTGCTCAAAGCATACATGCAAATTCGTACGTGAAAGGATTTTTTTTTGAAAACGGAACGTGAAAGGAATTTTTTTTAGAATGCTCTTGGCATGTCGCTAACATGTGATAGTTAACCGACCTCAATAGACGGCAGAAACGCCAGGCCGCCGCACTTTGATAGAGATGAGGAGGGAGAAGCGATACACAGGCTGGATTACTAGCGATAGGTGTCGCACGGAAGCCAAAAAATATGGTGATAGCGTGGGTTAGCCATGTACTAGTATGATGTAACTACATTGGGCTGCTTTGTGTTTCCTACTCTTCCAAATTAATCGTGGAGATGATTGGTTAATTTTATATCGCTGAATAATATTAAATATTATGAGTGCAGACGCTCCACCACGAGGTTCCTTGCTCCTTCTCGGTCGTCCTAATCTATTGTTCTTCCACTCTATTTTTTACGTGAGCTTTGTTCATCCTTTTGCCAACACGCGAGACATCTAGCATCAAGGTGCACGTGTTATGCAATGATCGTTCCATCTATATGCGTAACACGTGGGACTGGAACTACGAGACGGACATGTACCCGAGGAGTGGACGAACCTGAGTAATGTAGCACAATAAGTGAAGTAGAAAGGCACAAATGGTATGAACATGCGTGGCATACAGGGTGTGTTTGGTTGCGTTCTCGTCTCAGCATAGTTGTTCCCTCCTCATGCATGCTCAACTCAACACCCCTCTTCATGCATGCTCTCTTCATGCATGCTTCTAGTGTATTTGTGCTAAACTAGTGTGGACTCATGCACCCTCCATACACTCTACCAAACACCCAAAAGTAGGTCGAGAAGGGAACTCTTGGGCGGCATTTGTCTCTTACTACGTACTACCACTAAATGTTGTGTGATGTTATGGAGTACGTGCTTAAGTACACTACTACTACTATATTAGTTGAAGGCACATATTAACTTTTATATTTGTTTATATGTATGCCCCGAGACCTTCCAACTAGACGTGTCTTTCTCTCAAGGTCGCACTTTGTATCGTTCATACCACTAAGTACTACTACTACGTGTGGTCTCCGACCCAGAAGTGGAGACGCTCTACCACGCTGTTTTTTTACGCTGGGCTCTACCACGTTGTTCATGTCCCACTCCTTTCGCTGATGTGTGGGACATCCAGCACCTGCCGTGTTTGGCACCCTTCGTCGTACGAGTTGAAACGCTAGCATTCATCAGAAATAAAAAATAATTATAAACCGGCAGTGATACTATTTTTTTGTGAACCAATCAGCAGTGATACTATACCATTCGGTTTCCTTGCTCCTCGATATCGGAAAGAATACTTTCGTTCGCCAACATGTGGGACGTCAACCATCCTGGTCCACTTGCCATGCACGCAGAACTCCAAGGGAGAGTCACCCAGGTCGTCGCGCCGCAGTAACAATGACTAATGAGCCATCAAATCATAGGCCCACTTCCCACTTTGAAGTTGCTCGGACGAAGGAACCATCATGACTTCGTTGAATTCCGCTTCTTGAAGAAAACTACTATACCAACAGTACTGCTAGCTACAGTATTCTCCAACAGAGGCCTCCTTTCGTTCATAGGATAGGAATATGAAAATCATAGGAAGTGAGATGACATGCATCTCAATTCCTATAGAGAAAGAGATGCCATTTGATGTATAGGATAGGAATGTTTCCATTTAGTCTAGGCTAATGTACTGGCAATTTTCTCTAAAAACTACAGTAGTAACTAGTAGTACTGGTACATGCTCGTACTCAGACACAGACACACACACTTACTACTACTAGCACTACTACTTCTCACATGCTGGCCAGACGCCGTCGTTCTCCTTCCCGGCTTTGTCGGTGACACCCCACCGTGCTTGGATCTCCGCCGGCCTCTCTGCAGAAGCGCGTGCGTCCTTTTCTTTCTTGCGGCGGTGGGCCTCTCTTTTCTTGAGTGCTTTCTGACTTTTCCGCTTCCTCTGTGCGGCTTTGGCCGCCTCTTGCTCTACCGCCCATTCGGCCTTGGCATGTTCAAATTCCTCCCACATAGTTGTGAGGTCGCGAGCGACGATGAACTCGGCACGGCGGGATGCCATCGCTTCCCTACCATTTTGTGTGCGTTAAGTGGCGGCGAGGAACTTCGGCGCAGGGATGCCATCGCTGCCTTACCGGTTAGTGTGCGGCGCGGTGGCATGAACGACGCTTGGTGAGAGCTCTGCGGTGGAGTGGCCGGACAACCATATAGTGCATTGGTTTGTCAAGAGCTCAAGGACAGAAGACGAAGCAAATTAGGATTCCCCTTCAATCCTGGTCATTTATTACCGAGTAAAATGCATTGGCGGTCATCGAACTTGTCTGGATACACTTTGATCATTGTATACGAGATATGGTGATTATACGGTCACTGACTCAGCGTATAGCTCCGTATTTGTATGGTTGACCAGTCAAACAGTCCGCATGCGCCTCATCAGCTCATGTTCTTTATCTATCTACGCGGGCTTAACTGTGAATGGAGAAAGAAATACTGTAAAAACCAAAATTATGCGTATGTGGGGAATCAAACCACGAACTTGTTGCTGCAGCGCACCCTCGTCAGCCAAATGAAAATGAAATACTTCGCGTCAAACACTCACGCTCACGCTGTCAAAGCATGCTAATGCATGCACGTCACCCTCTAAATCAAAGTCCTGCTCATGGCGCAACGCAAAGGGCGAGCCCATCACCAGGCGCCCGGCGTTGCACGACATTACCGTTTAGGCGTTTGATGGAGGCCTCGCGAACGCCGAGCATGTATTCACCTGGCTCAACACCAACGGTCATACTCGGACCGCCTTGCTCATGTATATCGTCCATCACAACGACAATCTATAAAACAGCCTAAGCTAGAGAGGGTACTATGGTAGTATGGTACGGAGTATGTACTATCGTGAGCGACCGATCTTAGTGCCACTGCACACCAAAACCCCTTCCATCGCTAGCGCGCGCTTCCCGCCTGAAACGGTCACCGTCTCTCCAGAATGTCAATGCCGCATTCACCGGACTTAACTACAGGTGCAACTGGTGTGTCACTGACATGCGGGCCAGACGCCCGTTCTGCCCACATGCCGGTAACCCAAATGCATCTGCAGTTAAGTCACTGAAGCAGCATCGCCATTCACGCCCGACGAACCTACTCCGGCGCCAGTTGTCCATCCGTCTACCGCGGCTCATTGCCATTCGCCCGCTATATTAACTTGAGCCCCAGCTCCCAGCCATAGCCAAAGACCCACACTTATTATCCTCCGGCCCCTTCCTTCTGTCGGCACCTCTTCAACCATGGTATCCTGGCGCTCCGAAGCTCTCTTGGACGTCTTGTCGCGAGCGAGCGAGGGACATCGGCGGCTCCGCTCCGGCGCGCTCCAAAGCTCTCTTCGATGTACTGTCGTAGCAGCAAACGAAGGAGATCACCGGCTCCCCTCCCCGGCCGCCCTCCGCCCGCTCGACCACGGCTTGGCCAGCGTCTTGGCGCAGCCGGCAGTGAGGAAGAGTAGTACACGGTAGGTTGCCACCGCTCTGGTCCTAGGAAGGCCACCACTCCTCCACTCAGTCGACGCCAAGCTTGGTGGGATAAAAATCGGCGGCCGCTTAGCCGCTTGATGGCGACGTGGAGGGGGAAATCTTCATAACCTTGTGCTCCGGAGGAGGAGGTTATCGATCCGGATAAGGAGGAGGCAAAGGCAATGGCCTGCTTTCTCGGGTTCATGGCCGGACATGGTGGTCGGGGCTCAACGATCGTTTAGATTAGGTTTACAGTAGGTTTTAGTACGGTTTGTGCGAAATATGTAATGAATTTCATCCAGTTTATATTAAAACTTCTCGAAATGTAATGAATTTCATCCGGTCAATTTGAAATTTGCTTTGTTTGCACGAATTTCGTCCGGTTAGTTCATATAGTTGTCGAAAGGTATGCAGGCAGCATCGGATGGCATCCATCAGTGTCCTCGGACAGATGCCGGTGTAAATTTGTGGGAAAGCGCTGGAGATGCCCTAACTATCATGCTATAATCGCTAACAATCCTCCATTATTTGGCAGGGAACAGTTATCCTCGATCAAAAATCAGATCCGCGGTGTTTCGCACTCCTCCCGCATAAGAGTGTAAACTCTTGCTTACATAAAATGGAGCAAGTGGACGGCATCAGAGTCTGGCCATATCACTCGAACTAGCCCGCCTAACGAGCGGGAAAGCACCGCCCTCGTCATTTTGTTCTGGATTTCTATCGATCAGTCGCACGAAAATGTTACGCTTCGCAAGTTCTAAAGGAAAAGGCGGCACACTTACGACTCGTATGCGTCGCAACCCTGACAGTCCGGCTCGCACGCCGCTCACCAGAGAGGACACACATTGTCTTGCAATTTCACTGACATGTGGGACCATAATTGAATAAACTGTCGATAGCCGAAATCTAATCGCTTTCGGAGGCGTCGGTGAGAAGAGAGAAATGGGGAGGGAGAAGAGATCGCCGCCCGCCAAGCATGGACTCCAAGAAATATACGGTGATAATGTGAGGTGGGCCATGCCGAGTCCGGACCGCTTCGAGCCCGCTCTCACCGGCTGGCCCCTCAAGACGCCCATTTGCCGCTGCATGCATAGCAAGTACTCCCTCCGTTCCTAATTAATTGTCTTTCTAGAGATTTCAACAAATGACTACATACGGAGCAAAATGAGTGAATCTACAATTTAAAACATGTCTACATACATCCGTATGTTGTAGTCCATTTGAGATGGCTAGAAAGATAAATATTTGGGAACGAAGGGAGTAGTCCCCGCTTATGTGGAGGAGAGAGAGGCATTGACAAAGTCAAGGAGTAACAGTGGAGACAATAGCTTTCATAGAAAATAAACAATGAATAATACTCGTTGCTCGTCCTCTATATCGGAAAGAATACTTTCATTCGCCGACATGTGGGACGTCGACCATCCTGGTCCACCTGCCATGCACAAAATTATCCTGGTCTACCCCCGCCGTATCGCAGGCCCAACCTTTCCCACTGTAAGTTGTTCGGACGAAGGAACCATCATGACTTCGTTGAATTCCGCTTCTTCAAGAAAACTTACTATACCCGCAATACTGCTACCACACGTGAAGACTGGACGACACTGTACCACGTCATATCACTGAAACCCACTAGGCCAAACTAGCCCGCCTAGGTCATCTATTTTGGAACGAGGGAGTACGTCTCTGCACTGCTATGATTTTGTGTTGCACATTCTCTGTACTTTTGCTACGATTTTCCTACCCTATGAACCAAATGAGGCATGAATGTATGTCGACTATTGTCTGATCGATCGCTAAGCCTACAATTTAAGGAGCTAGGGCTATTGGTCGATCGACGAGGATAAGTATAAGCGTACCACGAGCTCATCATTTCTAACGTTTCTCTTCGGTGCGTGTTTTGCAAGTACTATAGCTCGCATACGATGGCTAGCCTACTAACACCAAGAATCATCAAACAAGCCCTGGCGATATGATAAACAGTTCAAAATTACATCTAAGCATGCCATATATTACATCAAAAGCTGGTGAGGATACATCTGCTTCCATAACTCCGAGAGGGTTCGCATGATTCATCGCATGATTCACTATCAAACAAAAGTAGCAAGATCCGCCCACACAAGACAGTGCACTAGCCCTAAGATGGTTTGATAACACGCATCGTTCCGGTAATTAAACACGGTGCAATGCAAACTACCACGAAGGATTAAGCGCGACCAACTATTTCTTGTCATCGATCTCTCGGCAATGACCACAAAGACGGACGGTGGCATGGGAATCAATTTCGGGCGATGTCCCGGGATCGACCGCGACATCGGAATCGATCTCTGGGGCGATGTCCACAGGATGTACAGTGGCATCGGAATCGATCTCCGGGGCGATGCCAACAGGACGGGCCACGACATCGGAATCATCAAGGACAACCACCGGCTCCTGCACAACCCTAACATATTAGCAAGCACATTGCAAATAATCAAAAAGCAAGCACATTGCAACTAATCAAAAACCACAACTATGGTAATAAGGCATTATTTTTACCTTGTGCAGCTCATCAGGGGATCTCATCCCTCCGGGGGGCATCTCCTCGTCCTCGATGGGGGCCATCACCTTGCCAGGGGAATACTGCTTCTCAACGGCAACTATGTCCTCAAACTCGGTCTTGAGCGTCACATAGGTGGCAATCAGAGTTCCTGGGGTAGGCACGGTGGGGCCCTTGCTGTTCTTCCAACTTTCTTTGAGTAGTTCGTCCACCAACGTCCTCAACTCTTTGGCCAGTGCTTGTTTCTTGGAGTTCTTCATCTCCATGGGTTGGCCCGCCAACATGGTCAACTCGTTGGTCGGTGCTCGCTTCCTGGAGATCTCTGTCTCCAGTGGGTTGTCCGCCGGCAACTCTTTGCGTAGTGCTCGAGGATCCATCAATGAACTGACAAACAAAAAGCAATCGAAAGGAAACCACAATCGCAATGAAAACGGGAAATGAATAGGATGTGAGAATCGGTCGGTGCTTCGCAAAAAGAAGATTATTGGAATGAAAATATAGTAGCATAACTGATTCACCCACCTTTCCTTCGTCGGTAGAGAAGAAAAATGGCAGAAGTGAGTAGCCTGGAGTGAGGTTTTCTTCAAGAAAGGGAAGAAAGGGCTTGAATGAGCGTTCCAATGAAATGATGGTTGCTTCGTCCAGTCCAACTTGGAGGCCACCTTACCACCGCCAAGGTGTGGGTTTTGTGATATGACGGGTCATGACGGCCACACCGGGGTGACAGGTGAGTCTCGACTGTAGCACCTCGCTGTGATTTGGTGGATGGCACACGGGCACGGATGCTTTGAAATTTCCTGCATGTAGATAGAGCGGCTATTCATATAGGAGTGCTCAATATTGTGCACCGCGACCAAGGCGGAGAGGAAAACGAGAGAACTACGTAATTAATGCATGAGTTTAGTTAGGGTAGTTTTGTAAAGTATGAGATACAATACATTCCTCCAATCGCAAAATGCCTTGGTTCATGAGATTTGAGATTTGAGCCCTACAAACCGGAAGGGAGGGGGTATTGCACACGGTGTAGTCTAGTCACTTGTTGAAATCTCTAGAAAGGCAAATACTCCTTTCTGGTTTACAGGTCTATACTACTCCCTCTCTAGAAAGTCATCTTGCGAAAACCAAATAGTCCCAAAACACTTAGGCACGGTGCATTAATTTCTACATTGTTTCTTGTTTCTTCACATACGTATCAACCAATAAGAGATGAGAAGTGTGCATGCTTTTAATGACTTGCAATGGCTAGTTCATTGCATGGAATGCTATTAATTAGCAAATAAACATTGGTGACCCCAGGAGGAAACGGTGCTAAGCGCGTGGACCTATGCAGAATGAGTATCAACCAATGGATAATGGAGTTTAATTGTTAAACAATACTCCCTCCGTTCCCAAATAATTGTCTTTCTAGCCATATCAAATGGACTACAACATACGGATGTATGTAGACATGTTTTAAAGTGTAGATTCGTTCATTTTGCTCCGTATGTAGTCACTTGTTGAAACCTCTAGAAAGACAATTATTTAGGAACAGAGGCAGTAGCAATTTTGTCTCATGCAAGAGCCTGGCTAGTACTCCAAGAAACCGCACCACGCGAGCGTTCGCAACTGCCACGTTCGGTTTGCGCTTGGCTCTTCGCCTCTTCGAGAAGACGAACAACGATGTTACTCCTACTTCTACAGTATCGAATCCACTGCTGCATGTCCGTCCACCTCGTGCGGGAGACATAGCGTGTAGCGAAAGCTTCTACTTACTGCTCCTGCCTTTGCGTCTATGATGTGGGCCCAACAGGTGGTTGGCCCACCTGTCATGCAGCCAAAGGCAGTGTGCGATAAGGCACCGGAGGTCGTCCATGAGGGAGAGGGCGTCGTAGTAATCAAATTTCTCGGTCTTGTCACGAGTTGACGCGACACATCAAACCACTGCACTCAATAAAAGTCTTTTTACACATTTCAAATGGGCTACTTGCCGTACTATGTAGGAGTAGACATATTACACTTCATATGTAGTCACTTGTTGCAATCTCTAAAAATACTTATATTTGGAAATGGAGGGAGTACAACGCATGCATGCATGCCGTGACTTTCCTTTTGATACTTGCATGTGTTGATTTGATGCACCTTGCCAAATTTTGACTATAAATTTAACTAACCAAATTTTCATGCATGTCACAAAAAATTACGGGGCTGTTTGGATTGTGACTATGTTTGTCTTATGTTGCCACATTATTTTCCCACACTTGCCGCACTTGCCTAACGTGAGTTGCTCAAATTGTTAGACACACTTTGGCTTGCCTAAGGGAATCTTGCCACAATTTTTGTGTCTATGACATGTGGGGTTCATTGCTAAAAAAAATTCTTGTCTTAGGTGTGGCTAATAAAAAATAATTATATTTAGGAACGGAGGGAGTAGAAAATATAAATAATAATGCATGTTGGGGCAACCCACATTTCCGCTAATTTTAGTCGTGGGCTTGTTCACAATTTTTACGAGGGGGTGGTTGTTCATTTAATGGAGGGACTTGTAGTACCAGACTTGAACGATACAAAGTGCGACCTGGCACACCATAACACCACTTGGAACAAGCAGGTAGCTATCTCAAAAAACAATCAACAACTAAAAAAAACCGCGACCTGGCATGTAGGAGTAGTACACAATTTTAAACGATTGTTTTGATGGAGTGAAAAAGGAAAACTACCCCACTACTTATATATAGGCCGGAGCATCCGCGCTTGCTTGGTAGGGCTGCTCTATTCACACACTCTCATCCTCTCCAGATCTAAACAAGATAGGGGTAGTAACACTGTCTTTTTCTCCTTCAAAAACACTGGCTTTCTATCCTGACCGCTGGTTACAGATCCGGACGTATCCCCCTCCGCCGGTGAAGGGGAGGAGGGGCAGCGTTTAGGCCATCGTCGACAGCGAGGGAGGAGACCACTGCCGGCCACACCGTTATCTCTGGTCGAGCGCCGTCGCGGGAGCTCCTCCGATCCCTTCGTCGTTGCCTGTGGGCGGATCCGGCCTCCCGCCGCCCACCTATCCACATCCCGACGACCTTCAGGTATATCTTCGTTCGAAACCGCCTTAGCTCTACTTCCCCAGCTCGCTACGTCGCTGCATGTGCATCATTTTCTACCTCTCAGCCCCTCTCGATCGGATGGTCCAACGTCACCTATTTTTCTTCTTCTATTGTTAGAGGTAAAGCTACTTCATGGAGTCGAATCTTGTACTCCCTCCGTCTGAAAAATACTTGTCATTGAAATAAAGTGGGGTGGGGAATTTAGTATGTACATCGGACTTAGTACAAACAGGAAGGAAAGGGGATGATAGTAGTACAGATCGTCATCCAACCGGTCTCTTGGTCGAAAAGGGAAATATAGGGGTAACGCTGTACACAGTGGTATGACCAGGACTAGATTTGCTATCCACACATAGGAGTAGGTGGCTAGAGTGAACAAAAATGGGACCAACCCAAATATGTTTCCTGGATGTTTGTTTCTCGGGGCAACAAACTATGAATCACCACTTTATGCCCCTGTTTACATACATGGTGCTTTGTCATTGGTGCACCCACTGTCCCATGCCCTTATACCAAATATTTAGGCTCGTCGGAATAAAGGGCAGAAAAGAGGACCGAATAGGAAAGGAATGTAGGTATAAAACTATGGAACAGCGAACCGGAGGAAACTCTCAAGAGAATGTGTTCGGATGGACTACGAAATGTACATATTTATTTTTTTAGAGTAGCATGCTTGGCAGTATGAGATGCTATTTGTTTATTTAGCTGCACATTGACTACTCTTGTCCTCACCTCAACGCATTACCACACATAGGTTGATTTTTTTATCCGCAAACACGGACATCAACTTTGTCTAACGCATGGCAGCGAGCGCCTCCAGTAGGTGGAGCGGCGCGTGGATGTTTCTAATCCGATGGAACCAGTACTACCAGAACAGCTTTCCTATGAAACACTAATCACCTTTCCCGTGTTCCAAACGGTTGGAAGGGAAAGAATACCGTAGGAATTTTATTCCTATGAAATTCCTGCACCAAACCTGTGAACCGAACGCAGCCTTAGTTGTTCATAATATAATGTCCCTGGTAAAAATGAAGCCATGCCACTGTTTTTGCCTTTAATTGTTTGAGACTCTGACAAGTTTAGCCAAATGTTTTTGCCTGTAATTGTTCGAGACTCTGAATGTTTCCTTTGTGCCTTTTTGTGCAAACAGGGATATCCAATTCACCTGGTTGCTGTTGTGACCTTTTGGTGCACTGCATAAAACTCTTCTTAAAAGAAGTGACTTTTGTGTTGTTTAACTAGAATGTGACAATGGAACAGTTGGTTCATTTTGGTGGAACTGCACAAAGGGAGATCTCTATTCCAATCCTCATCATCCATATTGGCGCCATAACCTTCCTTTAGGTAAGAATGATATTTAATGCATGTGTTCATCTCTATTTTCCGACTGCCATGAGAAAATAATGCTGTTTTTTACTAGTACACTTGTACTCCCTCACTGACAAAACCAATTCTAAATTAGAAGGCCAATCATGTACTTGGTTTCACCAACTGGTGAGGAGAAAGAGAAACAGAGCATGAAGAGGAGGAAGAAGAAGAATAAACAGTGACAAGGCGATCTTGCTGAAGCTAGAGGCCTCAGTCGAGGCTATTCAAGGACTCCGGCAACGACTACCTTACATGTGAGACGATCCTCCAGGGAGCCCTTCCACTTCTGCTGTCTCACTTAATTAATTAGGAGTACTTAAGTACCACTAATTTATTACTGCCTAATTTTCCTGTTGGAGTTAAACAAATCTTTAATAGGACCCTATGCTGAATTATGTACGTGTGAATGTTTGTCTATGGAGATGAATCATGTGGTGGAGCAGGGAGGGAATAGTATTAATGTCATGACATAATAGTGCTATTGTTTTGCATGTCAATTTATTGCCATTGGTTCAATGAGGAAATGTTTTGCGTATTGTCCATCATGAATTTGATGCTACTGTTTGAGTAATATGCTAATGTCTTCCTATCCTTTCTCACTAAGCTAATGAAGGTTTCACCTTGTTCCTACTTGTGCAAACAGGGATCATGTTCTGCCAATCATACATTTTATTGGAACTACACAAGACAATACAATGAATCGTATCCCAGCCAAGTGCTTTAACTCTGCTTTGGAAGTTCTTGATAATCTTTCGATACAATCTCAAAGCCTTTGGTAAACAAGAGTGATTTCAACCATACATTTGAAGTGCACAAAAATATATACTATTGTGTGATTCCAAAGAGTGCTTTATCATCTCTTATGGGACTACATGAATAAGCTTTTTTTCTCAGTTGGTATGCAGGGCCTAAGGCCTTCATCCATATTAGTTTGTCATCATCTCTATTTGTATCGTGCTACTATCATGAGAAACTCCTTTATCTTTTGCACTTTTAAGTTTTGCAACCTATGATAAATGGCAATGCTTTGAGTGTTGAGTTGAGCTAATTGGCACTGATTAAATAAACTAATACCTCTCTTTAAGCAAGACTACTATGTTGCTAACTTCACCCATTAAGATAATGAGTGTGCTTCTATTTGTTAGTGTATGTTTCATTAACTAGTCCCACTATTACAGTAATCTCACTCAATATATGTGCCAACAGGGATGCTCGATTTTGGTGGAACTGCACAAAAACTTTGGGTGCTTCATTGCCTCGACAGCTTCCGGCCCTTTCCTCCGTCACTAATCTCCACTTGCTTTCTTCCTTTCTTTGTCGATCGCTTGGATTATCTCGGCTTCGATCAAAGGAAATAGTAATTGATATGCTACCTCACACAGGTTGGTACGGGTCTTTATCCCGATTATTGTGCCTGTCATATGTATTGGTAATTTGGTATTGTGCTACTGTTTGCCGATTTCATAAAGGAGCAATTTGGAGCCTGAACTTCGCAGCAAATCATTACATCGGGTGATTTCAGTAGAACTGCACAAAATGATCAGATGGACAGGTACTTATGCTGCTGCTATGTACTCCAAAGTTCACTCACACAAGCATCGATGTTGACAAGAAGTGCCTATATACATTCGAGTATCAACCGGCGTCAAACAATTGTCAAACTCCAAGTATTAGGAGAGTGAATGCCAAAAATATTGCTTGGTGCATAGCCCAAAAAAACGCAGTCCAGTCTTTGGTCCCAACTTGTGCCGGTTGGTTATCGGCACATATGGTAGCGAACTATATGGCATGGAGTCTAAAGATTCCGAGAAGTTGGTTGACGCGTATATTCATCTGGCACTTAATCAGTCTGCACGCCAAGGATGCTCCATTTCAGTTGAACTGCACAAAAAATTTGGGTGGTTCATTTTCTCAACCGCCTCCTTTCTCGTCTTCTATGTAGAATTTTGGCGAGATACATGACCAAGATGAGCCAGTAAACTAGTTGGATGAAAGTAGTGGCCAAGTTGCTCAAACCTCCCTCGGCACGAGGCCACTATTTGAGGATAAACCTACAAGCAAAGTTCAGACTTTCTGTTCTACCTCTTATGTACTCGAAAGTTCACTCGTACACTAATTTTAGCAAGAAGTACCTCCAATTGAACACCATTTACCAGTCTGTACCCTAGGTAATTAAAGTTCGTCCATGGATCATATTGGTTGTGATCTCAATGATTTGGATGCATAAACATATTGAACGTGTGTATATCTGAATCTTTTTGTGAATTATGTATGAATATTGTCGTGTGATCTATCAATCATTTGGATGCATAGATATGCTGAGCTTGTGTATATAGGAATCTTTTGAGTTGTTGATAGTGAATGTTGGCTATGAATATGAACGTGTCCTGTGAACCTGAGTTTGATATGAATGTTTACCTTTCTGTTGTATTTGTGTGTGAACTTGTTAGTATGCCTACCGTCGTGTATAAAACGCAGTCTCTTATAAAAGTAATGCAGTGTCCAATTTATGTTTTCCCTTCTAACCACATTATATATATTTATATTATTACTATTATCGTATATTTTATAGGGACTTATATATACATTATAAAAACATCCCACGTGTCATTCACTTATAAAAGTAAATGTTTAACGGAAAATCCTGGTTGTTTTTGACTCACAGCCAGGGAAAATCCTGGTGATTGCATACAAAAGCTTGCGAAGATTTTAAGGATCAATTTAATAATAACGCGCTCATTTTTATTTTGAGCAATAACTCGCTAATTTCTTAATTATATATATGAAATGTGCCTCTCCGGTTTACTCTTTGATATTAATTGCTCCTTCTAACATAACATTATATATATAACGAGCCCACCTAATACGTGTATTTCAAGGAAGTGCAAATGGGCTGGGATTTCTTAGAAAATATAAATGGGCCTGATTGACGTGAAATTATTTGTTCACCCAGCCCAGCAAATGGACTGTACATTCTAGAAAACCTGGATTAAATATATGCCACATTTTTGCAGGCTGACATGTGGGCCAATAGGGCGAAGCCTACGCAGGGCGTTGTCAACTTGACCAACAAATGATTGTGTCACCCACAACCATTGGATTCATATCCAACGGCCGGCATGCACCTTCAATCTCTCGTCTTCTTCCTCCAGCGTCGCCGGGACCGCCTGGTCCGGCCTCCGGCGGCTAGCGGCTCTGCTTAGCATGCATCGCTGCGAAGCTACCCCACCGCCGGCCAGGCTATCCCTCCACCCCTCGACACCTCCTGTTATTCTCCACAGACTACAGCCCCACGCCGCAACAGAACCAGTTATAGCCCTTCTCCTCCTCTCAATCTACGACTCCACTGCCGTGTTTTCCCATCTCCGAGTCATTCCCGTCCGGGGCCTCGCCGTCGTCCAGCGCCTCGCTGTGTTCGATGCGGCGTGGTCAACAAATGAGAGTCATCGAAAGAGGACTGTATGTGGAGAGCCTGACGGCTGGGACCAACGAGGTCCATGGTCGTACGCAAGGAAAGTTCCTCCTTATTAAGCTGAAAAAATGTTTCCTCCACCTGGCAGCTGGGACCCACCGGCTGTATCTTCGCACGGAAGGAAGTGCCTCCTTGTTTTGCGACATCCCGTTGACAGCTGGGACCCGTCAGATTTGGTGACTGACTTGTGGGCCTGCTAAGCGAACGTGTACGCACGGTTTTGTCAACTTAATCAACAAATGATTCTAGCAGCTGGACCGTTGGATGTTAATCCAACAGCCGTGCTCCTTCTTAACCCTCTGTTCTGGCTCCTGTCTCCCGTGCACCGCTGGGCTGCTGCCGCCAAGACCAACCAATGAAGTTTCCCACTCCTCTCCATCTGCGACTCCACTGCCCCGTCTTCCCCATCTCCGGGTCGTTCCAGTTTGGGTGCGCTCGGCACGGTGTGGTCAACATGGTCAACAACCGAGAGTCATCGGAAGATGACTCTACGTGAGAGGCTGACAGTGGGGACACACCATGCCCATGGACGCATGCATGCAACGGAACGCAGCGAGGTCAACGTGGTCAAGGAATGACTTCCATCGGAAGTATACTGTACGTGGAGAGTCTTAGCTGGGTCCACGGCCGCAACAAGTAAGTGCCTCCTTCTTACACGGAAAATAATGATTCCTCCAACTGGCAGCAGGGACCCACTGGACGGGCCACCGTATTTTGCGAAAAAACGTTTGCCCCCTGACTACTGGGACCCACCTAACGGGCCACCGTATTTCGCGAAAAAACGCCCCCCATTGTCATTTCGGACCCACCGGAAGTGCCTCCTTATTACGCACAAAAAATGAATACCCCCTGCTAGCTGCGACCCACCTTGGTGGGAGGCTGACTTAATGGGCCTACTAAGTTAGACGGGGATGAAGGGCTTTGTCAACTTAGTCAATATGAACGATTCTAGCTCCAAAGGACCGTCGATGTCCATCCAACGGCCGTAGTGCTTCGACAACCTCTCGGCTTCTTGCTCCAGCTGCTCTAACCCGCGCCGGTCGTGCCTCATGCTCCTGCCTCCCGTGGCGGCTGTCTTGCCGCGAGGCCTCACCGCCCCCTACTATTCCCACCGCTGGCCAGGCCATGCGGCGACGGCAGCCTCACATCGCAGCCGAACCAGTGAACCCTCGTACTCCTCCCCGTGCGGGCTTCCACTGCCGCCTCCTCCCCGGCTCCGCGTCGTCCCCTTCCTAGGCCTCGCCGTCGTCCACCACCGTGGTGCTCTCCGCGCGGCGTGGTCAACGTGGTCAAGGAACGACTTCCACCAGAAGAGTATCAGACGTGGAGAGGCTGATACCGGGTCCACGGCCACACCCCAGTTTTTTGTTATTTGCCAAGTTTTTTTGTTATTTTCCAAGTAAGTCGCTTTGTCGTGCCTGTTGGGCTGCAAATCTTTCAAGACGAGGAGAGCTTTCATTCGGTGGCCAAGAAAATGGCCCATCAAGAATGAGAAATGGGCTGTACATTTTTAAAACACACCAAACCGGCAATTAGTTTCAAATATCTTTTTTCATTTCAAGATTTTAAATTACATTAATTTTTATGCGTGGAGAATTTGTTGGATTTTATATTGATATACATTTATTTTTAAAATCAGTTTGAATGTGATCGAAATTTCGGGACTAAAACAGTTCGGACCGCACCGAAATATGCAAAATTTCGTATAAGTTTTTAACCGTGGCCCCAATATGGGCTGTAATGCTAACAAAAAGAATATGGGCTCCAAAAAAACCTTAAGAATTAGCAAATGGGATGTAAATTATTAGAAATAATGGCAGATGGGCTGTATGTTGTTTTCCATAAATTTGAGGCTTTCCGTCGTGCTTCTTCAATCTCTGCTCTTCCTACTCCAAATTACTCAAACAAGCGCCGTGGACTGCTCGCTCCCTCCTCCCCAAGGCCGATCAGACGCCAAGAGGCCTCACGGCCCCACCATATTCCCATCGCTGGCCTAGCCATCCCTCTACTCACCCACACCTGCTGTTATTCTCCGGCGATGGCAGACGAACCAGTAAACCCTCGTTCAGTCGTACTCCCCTCCGCGTGGGAAACAACTGCTGAGTCTTCCCTGCCTCCGTGTCGTTCCCTTCCTAGGCCTCGCCGTCGTCCACCAACCTGGTGCTCTCGGCGCGGCCTGGTCAACGAACGACATGCATCTGAAGTGGAATGTACGTGGAGAGGCCGACAGCTGGGTCCATGGCCGCACGCAAGGAAATGCCTCCTTATTACGTGCAAAATAGTGATTCCTCCACCGACATCGAGGACCCACCGAAAGGGCCTCTCAGATTTCGCGAAAAAAATGTTACCGCCGCTGACAGCTCGGACCCACCAGCTATATCTTCGCACGCAAGGAAGTGCCTCCTTATTACGCACAAAAAATGAATACTCCGTCTGTTAGCTGGGACCAAGTATAGTGGCTAGCTGACTTGTGGGCCTACTAAGTTGACGGGGACGGAGGGCTTTGTCAACTTAGTCAATATGCACGATTCTAGCTCCAGTGACCGTACGATGTCCATCCAACGGATGTAGTGCTTCTTCAACCTCTGGTCTTCTTGCTCCTACCGCCCAAACCAGCGCCGGTCGTGCCTCGTGCTCCTGCCTCCCGTGGCCGGGTTGCGATCTTGGCCGTAGGCCTCAGCGCCCCCTACTACTCCCATCGCTGGCCAGGGCATCCCTCTACTCACCCACACCCCCTGTTATTCTGCGGTGACGGCAACCTCACACCGCAGCCGAACCGGTGAACCCTCGTACTCCTCACCGCGCGGGCTTCCACTGCCGTGTCTTCCCCGGCTCCGCGTCGTCCCTTTGCTAGGCCTCGCCGTCGTCCACCGCCATGGTGTTCTCCGCGCGGCGTGGTCAATGTGGTCAACGACCGACTTCCATCGGTAGAGTACTGTACGTGGAGAGGCTGACAGCTGGGTCGACGGCAGCCGCAAGGAAGTGCCTCCTTATTACGCGGAAAATAATTATTCCTCCACCTGACAGCTGGAACCCACTGGAGGGGCCACCAGTATTTCGTGAAAAAAACGTTTCCCCCTGACTACTGGGACCCATAGGTTGGGCCACCGTATTTCGTGAAAAAAACGTTCCCCCCGCTGTCAGCTCGGACCCACCGGAAGTGCCTCCTTATTAAGCACAAAAAAAATGAATACCCCCTGCTAGCTGGGACCAACCTTGGTGGGAGGCTGACTTGTGGGCCTACTAAGTTGACTGGGACGGAGGCCTTTGTCAACTTTAGTCAAATATGAACGATTCTAGCTCCAGTGTCTGTACGATGTCCATCCAACGGCCGTAGTGCTTCTTCAACCTCTGGTCTTCTTGGTCCAGCCGCCCAAAGCAGCGCCGGTCGTGCCGCATGCTCCTGCCTCCCGTGGCGGATGTCTTGCCCAGCGGAGGCCTCACCGCCCCTACTATTCCCACTGGCTGGCCAGTTCTGCGGCGACAAAGACCTCACACCGCAGCCGAACCAGTGAACCCTCGTACTCCTCTCAGCGCGGGCTTCCACTGCCGCGTCTTCCCCGGCTCCCCGTCATCCCCTTCCTAAGCCTCGCCGTCGTCCACTGCCCTGGTGCTCTCGACGCGGCGTGGTCAACGTGGTCAAGGAACGACTTCCATCGGACGTGGACTGTATGTGGAGAGGCTAACAGCTGGGTCCACGGCCGCAGCAAGGAAGTGCCTCCTTATTACGCGGAAAATAATTATTCCTCCACCTGACAGCGGGGACCCACCGGACGGGCCACCGTATTTCGCGAAAAAATACGCTTCTCGACCGCTGGGACCCACCTACACCTTCGCACGCAAGGAAGTGCGTCCGCAAAAAACGATTCACCCTCGACCGCTGGGACCCACTAGCTAAATCTTCGCCGCAGGAAGTGCGTCTAGGCAAAAAAACAAAAGCGATTAGCCCCCACATTGCTGGGGACCCACCAGCTAAATCTTCGCAGCAAGGAAGTGCACGATAGTCGGGACCCACACAGTCGGCGTACGTAAGCGTTGTCATTCTGGTCACGAACATGTACGTATATATATATACTGGTGGATGTAGAAGCACGCACGTGTCGTAGCAGAGGCGCGCACGTAGCATGTACACATACGTACAGCGGCGAGGGTGCAAGAAAGAAAATACGGCCACGTACGTACATACGGGCAGGGTCTCGAACGCCTACTCGCGCGTACGTACATGGCTGGGTCGGAACGGAGAAACAGCGTCGTCGCCGTGTTCATGGGGAGGCAACGGAATGCGTCGTGTTCATGGGGAGGCAACGGAATGCGTCGTGTTCATCAGGAGGCAACGGAACGCGTGGGAGCCAACCGGCTGGATCGGAACGGAAAGCGTGGTCGTGTTCATCGGGAGGGCTTGGACGGAACAGGCGATGGAAACGAGGCCTGGCGTACCGCACAACGGAGGAAACAGCCTTGTGTACGACCGGCCACGTTTGGAACGGGGTCCTGTTGATCGGGAGGGGTGTGGCGTACCGCAAAACGGAGGAAACGAACCTCCTACGGTCGAAACGGGGGTCCTGTTGATCAGGAGGGGTGTGGCGTACCGCAAAACGGACGAAACAGACCTGTGTTGGGGCGCTACGGTCGAAACGGGGGTCCTGTTCATCTGGAGGGGTGTGGCGTACCGCAAAACGGGACTTTACGGGATACTGTTCATCTCCACCGTCGACTTCCTCCAGCCTCCATGGGCTACCGTCGACCTCCTCCAGCATCCACGGGCTCCTGTTCATCCAGCCTCCACCGCGCGCTAATCCACCGGCCATCGCTCAACCACCCTCCACGGCACCCCTCCACCGCTTCACTGTTCATCCAGCCCTCCACACCACGGGTCCTGTTCAACCACCCCTCCACGGCCACCCTCCACCGTCTCATGTTCATCCAGCCCTCCACACCACGGGTTCCTGTTCATCCAGAGGCAACGCCACCGCCATCGCTCATCCAACCCCCCCACAACGCCACTGTTCATCCAATCGATCGACTTCGCTTAGCGCAGCGGCGAATCGCTCCATCGGGTTCGATTAACAACCATTGATAGATCGCTTCGGGTTCAAGAACGCGTAGCCTGCGGTAATCGCCGGGTTCGATTAGAGCCCAACGCCTCGCTTGGCTTCGATTAGAATAACGCCGCACACACGCCACAGACGTCACGAGAAACGCGCGCGCCGCCTCGACCTCCCACCGTAACCGGAAACTCCCCGAAATTTTCATCGCCCTCGCTTCTACCACGGTTTTTTCCGTCATGGGCGGCCCAAAGAATGTCATGCAGCTGCGTCTCCGGACCGCCCAGGACGAAAAGCCCATTTTCTATCATGATTTTTTTTCATAGAAGTAGGATCCCACCACATCTATGATGATACCGGGTTTTGTCACAATTATCATCATAGAAGTGGCATATGTATGACAGAAAAAATTTCGTTCAGCCCAAAATGTCACGGATGTGTCTTTTTTTTGTAGTGTGCGGCGCTAACCACCTGATTTGTTGCTACTAGGTAAAGCAGCAACGGTTCTTGTGGTTTAGGCGCAACCAGCACTGGGGTAGAGGAGAGGTATTTCTTCAAATCTTACAGCGCTGCCTCGGCCTCTAGGGTCCACTCCACCGGCACTGCCTTCTTCAGGATCTTGAAAAAAGGAAGGGCACGCTCCGCGGACTTGGAGATGAACCGGCTCATGGCAGCAACGCAGCCAAGGAGCCGACGCGACGCCCTTGATCCGCTTTGGGTGCCTCAATCTGCTTTCGATGGCCTTGATCTTATCTGGGTTTGCTTCAATCCCATGCTGGGACACAAAGAACCCGAGAAGCTTGCCGGACGGGACGCCGAAGACACACTTCTCAGGGTTCAATTGGAGGTTGATCTTGCGCAGGTTCCCAAACGTTTCCTCCTGATTGTCCTTGGTTTTGACCACTATGTCATCCATTTAAGCTTCCATATTTCTATGTAGCTGGGGCTCAAAACCAATTTGGACTGCTCTTGCAAAGGTTGAGCCAGCACTCTTTAACCCAAAAGGCATCCGTAAAAAGCAATATGTACCACATGGGGTGATGAATGCTGTCTTTTCCTCGTCTTCCTTTGTCATGAAGATCTAGTGGTATCCTGAGTAGGCGTCCAGGAATGACAAGAGGTCACACCCAGCCATGGAGTCAACAATCTGGTCAATGCGCAGCAACGGGAAAGGATCCTTTGGACAGGCCCTATTGATGTCTGTGTAATCAATACACAGCCTCCACTTCCCGTTTGCCTTGCGCACTACCACCGGATTGGCCATCCACGTCGGATGGAGTACTCCCCTCACCAAACCTGCCGCCTCTAGCTTTCTGATTTCCTCCATGGTGAACTCCTTATCTCCAGAGCTTGCTTCCTGACCTTTTGCTTGACGGGCCGCGCATGAGGACAGACAACATGGTGGTGCTCAATCACCTCCCTGGGAACACCGGGGATGTCGGAGGCCTGCCATGCAAACACATCGACATTCGCCCGCAGGATAGTGACGAGCTTGCTTTCCTATTTGCCGTCGAGGGTGGAGCTTATGGTAAAAGCTCCCCCTGTATCGTCCTACTTGACGGGCACCTTCTTGGTCTCTGGTGGTGTGGCTCTGGACTTCTTGCTCTTGCCAGCGGAGCTCTCTGGCACGTCCTCAATGGGAGCGCAACACCCCGAAGAGGTGCGCTTGCCGGAGTGGGTGCGAGGGGTCTCGCCGGTCTTCTTCCCCCCGGGGCTCCGTCGGCAGGAGCAGGTGCCTTAGCGGCAGCTGCTGCAACTACTTCCCGATAGAGATGGTCGGCGCAGATCAATGCATCTTTCTTGTCGGAGGGGACGGTGATAATGTTCATCGGCTCGGGCATCTTCAGCATGTTGTAGGCGTAGTGCGAAGCCGCCAAGAACTTGGCTAGTGCCGGGCAGCCGAGGATCCCGTTGTAAGGCAAGGGGATCTCGGCTACATCGAAAACAATCCTCTCTGTCCTGTGGTTCAGCTCTCCTCCGTATGTCACGGGCAGCGTGATCTTTCCCTTTGGCTGGCTCCTCCCCGGATTAACCCCTTGGAACGTGCTCGTCTCCTCGAGTACTTCATCAGGGATCTGCAGCCTTTTGACCACAACAGGCGAGATCAAGTTCAGGCCGACCCCACCGTCAACCAACATCTTCGTCACCTTGATGTTGCGGATTGTTGGTGAGACCAACACGGTAGCACCACCGACCGCAGTAGTGCGGTCAGGGTGGTCCTCGGTGTCGAATATGATGGGCATGCTAGAACCATTTCAGCGGCTTCCGTGCGTCGAATGATGGTTCCACCGCTGTGACCTCACGCGCCCACTGCTTGAGTTGGCGGTGGGATGTATGCAGCGAGGCGCCACCATCGACGCACATGGCCTCTGTGGCTTTCTGAAACTCGTGGTCGCCAGACTCATCGTCCTCGTCATGATCATCGTCTTCCTACGTCTTGTCACGGCCCCGGGCGGGCCTCTCTTGCTGATTATCATTGCCGTGGTGGACTCCTTGGCCGCTACGTTTCTTGCCGGATCCCTCGGTACCATCTGGGCCATTCTCCTTGTCCCGCCGCTCATACTCGGCTTTCTGCTTCTCGGCGAGCAGCTCTACCTGCCGGCAGTTTTGGAGATCGTGGCCCTTAGTGCGGTGGATCTTGCAGTACTGCTTGTCGGAGCCTCCTGGCTTGTCGGCAGCCGCCAAGGCCCGGAAAGCGTCACACCCAGCAACCTCCTTGCCGGGGTCACTCTCCTTGGTCTTCTTGGTGGCGCCGGTGTCGTCGGATCCCTCAACGGCAAGCACGGCCTTGCCCTTGCGCTTCCTGTTACGGCGTCGGCCCTTCTTCGCTGGGGTGGCGGTGTCACCAGTGGAGTCAGTTTCCGCACCGGCATCTTCTCCTGGGTACTTCCTTCCCTCCTCAGCACGAGCGCATCGATCGGCCAGAACATAGAGCTCGACCACATCCTTAACCTTGTTCATCGCTAGTTCTTCACGTATCTTGCGATTGCGCACATTCTGATGGAACGCACTAATCACGGCGGCGAGATGAACATCGGGGATGTTGTACTGCACCCGGCTGAACCTTTGGATGTACTTGCACATGTTTTCTCCTTCCTTCCGGGGGATGATGTAAATCACTACCGCCATGAGCTTGGTGACCTCCGGTAAAGGCGCCAACAAACTCATGGCACAGATCCGCCCAAGAAGAGATGGAATCCACCAGCAAGTGCATCAACCATGACATAACATTAGGCTTGAGTGCCAACGGGAAGTAGTTGGCAAGCACCTTATCATCGCGGGCCCCAGCAGCTTGCATCGCGATGGTGTAGATTCTGAGGACCTCTGACGGGTGAGTCTTGCCATTGTACTTCTCGCCAACGTCGGGCTTAAACATACGGTGGGAGGGCCACTGGAGATGCCGCAGCTCAAGGTGAAAGCCGGACAACCCACCTCGTAAGGTAGGCCACCGTAGCCTCCCGACGCTGGGTGGTCCGTAGCGGGCACTGCCCACCTGTCTGACTGGTGGCGCGCGTCTCTCCGGCGCTCGATCATAGTTCGAACGTCCTCATGAGCCCGCTCCCGAAGGACTTGACGCTGATCGCGGTTGGTGCGCGGGTCGGACGACGCGATGGAGATGTCGTCTCGAGCGTTGTTGCGACAAACCGACGCCCGGGGCAGTCGGGATGGAGGTGGGGAGTACACCATGGACGCGTCGCCACCGGCATAGCCTCCGCTGGCACGCTGTAGCCCGGTGGAGCGACGGCCTACGGGTCCCGCCGGTGGCAACTCATCGTTGGTGGCGATGCCGACGAGGCTCCGGACGGTGGCCCTCCATTCGTCAAGCTTCTCCACGGCGGGAGGAAAATCGAGGAGCAGTTGCGCGCGTGCTAGGGCCTCCGCTGGCGTGGGTGGCGGCGAGAGCTGGGTGGACCGCGATGCACCTCGACTTCTAACCATGTTAGAATGAGCTGCATCACAGCCCCGTAGCCGTTCGCCACCTCTGTTAGCACCTCGGCGCGCATGCTGTCCCTCCTGATCATGTGACGGGCGCACGGGACTCTTCCCAGGGCGGCGCGCAGGGTCACCAACAGGGTGATGCTTCTTATCACGCACAACCTAGGAAGAGCGCGCCATGGGCGCTGGTGTTGGTGTCTTGGAGGCAGCCGTGCCGCCATCTAGCGGGATGGCGGCGCCCCTGGAGGGCCCCGCGCCGCCTGCGGGGGGCCCGACTCCGTCTCTTGGCCCACGACTGACGGCTCGTCTCCTGGCGCGTGAACGACACCACTTGCCAGGCCTGGACCGCGAGGGTGATATGGATGTTCGCGGGCCGCGCCGCGGGTTCTCTTCGCGACTAGCCCACTACTGGTCTGCACAGGTGCTGGAAACCTGGTCCCGGACGAACCGATCATCGTGGTCGCCTTCTTGTTAGGAGCCATGGCGATGAAGAACGGCTAGGTCAACTACTAGACCAGATTCTCACAATTGCGCTCCCCTACCTGTCGCGCCAAAGATGTCGGTGGGGACCGACACCTATGGGATCACTGGAATCCCTTCTACGGTTGCGGTGCGCGGGGATCGTGAGAAGAGCGGGAGTAGCAGACGACACAAAGGGATTGAACCAGGTTCGGGCCGCAAAGATGCGTAAAACCCTACGATCCTGCTTTGGTGGATGTATTTAGTGTTCTTGAGCTCTTGAACTAGCTCTAGGTGCTGCGAGGTTCCAAAGAGCCGAATCCTTCTCATGTGTGCCATGGGCCTCCTTTTATAGGCGAAAGGGGCTGCCACAGTGGCACACAGGAGGTGGAAAGTGCTACAGCGTCACGAGCTTATCGCTGGTATTACAGGACAAAGCGCATTTAATGCGAGGCTTAGGTGTCCCTTCACTTTATGAGGGACGAGGGCGAGGCCCGTCCCATCCGTCGCCGCTCCTCCAAGGTTCGACACGCGCCCTGGCCATCGACGCATGCGGTGCCATGTAGGCAGGCAGGCAGCTGAGGTGGCACGGTGGCGGAGCCTCCGCGAAGGGCTGCATGTTGCCACGCAGGTTCCTGCCCAGCTGGTTGGGTCGGCAGCTGCATGCGAACGGCAGCGGAGACTTGGCTGGTGCGGGCCTGACGGTGGCCCTGCTGGTGCGCTTGGCGAGGGCCTTGCCGGGTGGCCCGGCAAGGGTCTTGCCGTGGCGCGCAGGCATCCCCGGCAAGGATCTTGCCGGGGGTCTTGTGGGTTTCTTCGGTGAGGATGGCGCCTTCATATCCACATTTGATCTTGACTATTCTTTGTCTTCACAAAGATCTGCAAGCCACCACAGAGGTGCCTCCCGAGCCTTGGCCCCATGTTGATGATGGTGTTGGCGGCCGTGGGCTCAAGGGTGGCTCACTCTGTTGGCGTGGGGCGAGCTACCCCAGCAAGGATCTTGCCGGGGCTGCTGAGGTTGCCCCGACAAGGGTCTTGCCGGGGGAACCTGCTTCGTCCCTCCGCTCTTTGTGGTCTTGACCTTGGCGTTGCTCTGATTATCTTGGGCTTCGGTCTTACCTTGCCTCACCTCCCCTGCTTTGCTTGGTGTGGTCGTGGGCGCGGCTCTGACTGCCCGTGCATAGGTAAAGGGGTACAAAAATGTGCCCTTCTTTTTGTACACCAACAGACTTCATCAAGATGACCTGAATCAGATAAATGAAGGCATCAACGAAAGAGATCAACGCCTTCGGGAAGAGCAACCAAGACCGACAACACTCATTAGAATTTCGTAACCAGATCTTTCCCCTTAATCCACCTCTTAAAATCTCGGGACGAGATTTCTTGTAGTGGAGGAGAATTGTGACGCCCGGATAATTAAACTACAGTGATCCCCCGCTAATGATGCCCCGTCACCTCGGTTACTATGGATAAACTCGCGTTAGTTAAAAACCGTTTCGAAATTCAAATTTAACATAAAGTCAAACAGGAAAAGTTTTCAAAATTCAAGTCTAAAATGTTCGAGGTGTAGCAAATAAATCATAGATGATTGTGGTGATGAATCCAAATTAACATAAAAGGTTTAAATGCACTAAAAATAAACAAACAGTAGCAAATGCAATTATTTGAATGCTTTTAAAATAATAAACAAATGTTAAAATAGTTTATTTAGTCACCAAAATTTTTAAGGCAGTGGGTTATTCTGAGACATTAATTTAGGAGCTATTGGCTTATTTCACAAAGCTAAAGAAATTAAAAGTAGAATAAAACAAAAAAAAATTATGAAAAGATAAAAAGAAAGCAAACAAAAATAAAAGAGAACCCCTCGCTCACTTGGGCCTCGCCCACCGGCCTCGAGCCAACCAGGCCGGCCCAGCCGCGCCTACATACCCCCCCACCCCTGACCGAAACCCTAACCGCACTACCCCACTACGCCCACCCCACTCGTCCCACTCCCCCTCCGCCCCCTCCTCAATCCAAATCGAGATCGGGGGCGCTCGACGCCGTCGCCGACACCCCACGGCGCCGCTCGGACCCAGATTCATTGGTCCATTCCAGATTATGTCTCGAGTGGGTATGGTTGCATATCAACTGGAACTACCCCCGGAATTGGCAGACATACACAACGTGTTCCATGTTTCGCAATTGAGACGATGCATATCCCCGCCTGAGAAAAGGACTGCAATGGCTGAGATCGAATTGGCAAAAGATTTAATTTATGAAGAGAGACCGTTCAAAATTTTGGATCAGATGGAAAGGGTCACTCGCAGTAAAGTCAGAAAATTTTTCAAGGTTCAGTGGGAGCATCACATAGAGTCAGAAGCAACTTGGGAGCAGGAAGAATTCCTTAGGGATCAGTATCCAGAGTGGTTTTCCCAAGCAACCAAATCTCAAGGATGAGATTCATTCTAAGTGAGGGAGGTTTGTGATAGCCTGGTTTTTGCCCTTTCTTATTTGCTTGATTTTTCATTTGAGTTTTTTTGAAACTTGGAGTTCTTGAATCTTTTCATATGGACTTAAACACTTGGGCATCCTTGGTTTTCACCCAAGTGCTTCACTTCCCTCCTAAATCATCATTTCACTTCTGACCCACCCTAAAATAATCTTTGGATAATTTTTCTTAAATGAAAAATATTCATTTTCTCTCAAAAACCCTAAGCCAGATCTGTTTGCTTCAAAGCAACCCCAAGTTTTATGGCTCAGAAAAATCTGAGATAATTCACAAATATTCTGTGAACCCTAGTGCACCTTCCTGATCAAAAATATTTCACCACTTTTTGGAATATTTTTGCTACAGAAAATCTTTTCTGTTCTGGACAGAAATGGTGGTTTCTATAACAACTACCATTTTACTTGCTCCATTTGACCTGAACTTTCTTGTGCATCTTTACCTTAGTAACTTATAACTAGCCTCCAAAGCACAGATTCAAACTCCCAGCCATTTGACCACAGTAACATCACAAAGTTACGCATCGTAAACTTACCTGGCTTGTAAAATCTTCTCTACTGCACCTGGATCCAAACCAAACCGTGGTAAACTTCAAAACTACCACGAACAACATGCCAGACATGATTTTTGGACGAAGGCTGGCCTGAGGAGAGAGTTCGCGCGGTGACCACGCGTGTCCATGATGCCAGGCATGCGTGTCGACGCGCTCTGGGTGACGCCGAACGCTCTGTTCGAGCGTGCTCGCTTCCCCCGCCTGCCCAACCATGCCAAACCTCGCCACCATCATCGTCTCGACGTCCTTAACTCCTCCCTGGCACTCGCCGACGCCGGAGCTCGCCGCATCGAGCACGGGCAAGGTCCGGCCAGCCCAACAGTGCGGAGCGGACTATGCTCGTCGCTATCCTCTTGATACTGTGCTCGTCCCCGTCCGCCCACAGTGGCCGCGTGACCTCCGTCGCCTTCTCCCCCTCTAACTGACGCCGCTCGTCGCCGTGCGCCGTGGACAGGTGTCCACCGGCGGAGCCCGAAGCACCCTTGTTGCTCGCCTATAAATAGAGCCACCCCCAGCCTCCTCGAGCACCATCCAGCAAACACACACACACCACGATCGAGTAGGAAGCCCTAGCCCGGCCATGCAGGCCTCGAGCCGCTGTCCCTGAGCTCGAGCTCGCCGGCGATCCCCTCTGGTCGCCGCGGTAGCTCCAGCCCGTCCCAGGCCTGGGCGACCCCTCTAGGGCCTCCGCGTCTCTCCGGTGAGGCCGTCTCGCCCGCTTGGGGCCTTTGGAGTGACCTCTGCTCGCCGTCTTCCTCAACTCCGGCGACCTCCACGTTCTGCCTCCGCTTGCGAACAAGTTTCCGACGCCGTTCAACCACCCCTAGCCACGCTACGGGTACGGGCAGGTGCGCCATCGTCCTCTCTCTCAATCCCTCCCTCTCGTTTGGGCCAAGGAGCCCTCGTTGCCGGCGAGAGCTCCGACGAAGCCGGGGGCCACTCTGTCTCTCTCTCCCCTTCCCCCACCTAACTAGCGGGGCCCGCTAGTCAGCCACCCTGTACATGCGTGAAGCGGTACGAGTGGTGGCACCCCTGGGCTTTACGCCTTTGACGTCACCCCCTCCCTAGCTGTTTCTTTTTATTCAAATTCATTTATATTCCAGAGAGCTTCAAACAATTTTAACCTTTTAACCATAAGTCCAAATGAATTGATTCTTTTTGCATTGTGTTCTTTGAAAAAAATCTAGCAGCTCACCAAAGATGAGATTTTTCTAAGCTGTTTAGAATTTTTGGTGATTTTCAGAAGTGTTCTTGATATTTTCTTTTTGTGTTTAAAATTATTTTCAGGAGGTGAGGCTTGTCTTGAGGATCACCAAGAGGCTTGTGAACCTCATCTGCACTAAGGCAAGCCACAACAACATTTTCATGGTGTCATTTTAATATTTGTGATTTTCTTACTTGAATGAAATGATTAATCCATGCATTTAAATAACTATTGAGTTAGTTATATTCTGTTAAATATTGGTCAGTTTTTATGCTTGATTTATAGAATGGTTGAAACTAGTTTAGTGGATAAAGCAAGTTTAGATTTATTTGAGGTGATGTTAGAAATAATTTTGTTATGCATATTCTTTAAAGTTTTGTTCTTGCATACATAAATGGATAAAAATTTGCTAGAAAATATTCTGTTAAATACTTGTTAGATCATTTTAATTGACTTACAGAAGGTTTGAACCCAAATTATTTGTTAAAGAAATTAAGAATTGTTGATAGTAAAATTTTGTTAAGCATATGAGAAATTTATCGGAGTCACGTTCTTGCGTAAGAAATTAATAAAACTTGTTGCAGAACATTTTGGTTAAGTTGTGAGTCATTCTGAGCAAGTAGAGTAATATGAGTTGTTGACATTTGTTCTTGGTGTTTATATGGATGACATCGGTCATTTTTATCATTATATGATGCATGTGTTGTTTTGCATTTCATGGCATGCTATGACACCAGTCTTTTTTTAATTTAAAGTTGAACCTGAATATAACTCAACTTAAATATCCCGTTGACTGGGTCAGGGTGCCGCTAAATCGAGCTTCTTTCCAGTGCAACCACATTTGCCTTTGTGGGAAGGCCTTGATTCGGTCCATTGACACGGCCTGCGGTCGGTGCCTCTAGCTAGGGAAGGTTATGTCGTGCTTGCCCTGGCCCGGTAAGCAGGCATAATCTTGTGTGCTCGTTGATGAGATTATGGTACCGAGTCCTCGAGTGGGAGTGGTTTGACCACGACGGTGATCGGGGTGTCTTTGGTAGACATGGGGCCACCCAGGACCAGCCCGTTGGGGATTTGGGTCGGAGTGGCCAGGAGAGTGATGTGGCAATGGAAGGGTTTTGTCAGAATGCCGTTGGTCCACCTGAATGGGAGTGCGAGGCCATGGGTTCCGTGGTGTGGGTACAGTGTGCTACCTCTGCAGAGTGTGTAATCTATCGATAGCCGAGTCCACCGTCACGGACACCTCATAGTAGGTCCCACCATGAGTCAACGTCTAATAAAAATTGCACAATAAGCTATAAACTTTGCATTGTTGATGGATGGCAGAAAGGCCATCGAGGCATTTGGGACCGAATGATGGTCGTGGTTGTGATCGCCGTAAGGATCATGAGTTATTCTTGAGAAAGACCAATTTGGTGGTGTGTTTGTGATCCAGAGGTGATCACAATTGGTAAGCTATCCCGAGGGACGTTCGAGCATGACCACAGCACGTTGACATATAGTGTTGCATTATTAATAATTGATTAAATATCATGATATTGTTTGCCTTTATGATTATGCCTGTTGCGAGCTTGCAAGTACATTCAATGTACTGACCTGGCGTGTCATGCGAGATTTCAGGAAAGTATCGTTGGAGAGGAGCGTTGTTCGAGTCTAGATCGTGTCCACATTGGTGTCCCTGTGATATGGAGCTTCCGCCACGACGTTATTCCGCTGCCACGTAGTTGTTCGGATTGAGGCCCCTTTATGTTCACTAAATAATGTACATATTGTTCAGCCGCACCAAGTGTGCCGCTTGGCCTCGACAGCTGTTGTAATGTAAACTCTGTTCCGCTAGCATCAATAAAGCGGTTGTTTTTCTGTACCAAGATGTTGTGTGTTCCCAGAAGACATGGTCTCTGGGCTGGCAATGCATGGTAAACCGGTCACTCTGAGCAGGGGTGCCACAACGCTTGGTATCAGAGCCGCGCTGACTGTAGGCTATGCTAGACTATGACGTGTTAACTGGACGCTAAACCCGAGTAAATTTGAGTGCCGGTAGCAGTTATAGCTGGTTGTTGCATTATAGTTATTCGATTATTTTTTTATGCTAACCTGCTAGTGGTTGTGAGTGTAGATCGCTCCGGTGCCGTATCCGTGCCAGTTGCAGCTGATGCCGTACACATCACCGCACCTTATCTACAACGTGTGGCGTCGGCTATACCCTCACGGGGATGACCCAGTCTACCGTGTGTACCGGGAGCATCTAGCAGACTCAGTGTATGAGTATCACGCAGTGGTTACTCTGCGCACCAGTTCCGATTCCGGCTCTTACACTCGTACTTCTCGGAGCGGTTACGCCTCCACCGCTTCTCAGGCTGTCCAGTTTGCCGCATTTGAAGTCCTTGTCGAGCTTCGCTATACCGAGGTCCAAATGCAGCACCACCCAGGTTTCTATTACTACCCATCTCTGCACGACAACGGTCGGGTCCGTTTCCCTCTCATTGATCCGGAGTCCGATAGTGTTGCTAGCCACCTTGCTCGCTATATCACTGCTAGCTATCTGATGATCCATGAGCTGGCTCGAGAGCTGACTCGTGCCCGTACTGCTTTAGCCGCTACTTTGGTCAATTCTAGATCCGCCACTACTCCGTCTTCCCTGGGATTTACCCCGTTTGTCCCAATTAGCTCTAGCTCCCCTATTTCGCCGGTTACTCCCCCGAGTAGCACAGGTGTCTCGGTCGTGAACCCTCTCAGTGCTCCTGCCGAGTGGGTCTCACTTCTCGCTACCCCTGTAGCCCCGATGCTTCGTCCTACCCCTGCCCCTGAGGGAGAGCCCTCGAGGCAGCGCCGTCGTATTACCTTTAACCCGGAGGTTTCCATTAACCACGTCAGTTCGGGATCCGAGACCGCTTCAGGGGAGGACACCGCAGCACCAGCAGAGCAGTAGTGTCTTTGAGTATTCGCAATCGTCTAGATGATGTACGGATGTAGTCGTACGAGTCATGATGCTTCATTGCATGTATGAGAGTAGTGGAACCAGTCATGTTGCTTATCTTTCATGTATGAGTCTATGTATAATTATGTTGGGACTTTAATCACCGTATTTTCTTCGCTCTTTTGTCCTTTTCGAGATTTGTTGCTGGCTTTTCCCCAATTTTATTCTTGGATGTCTCTCATCTCGATTCCATTGTCTTGGAAAAAATTCACAATAGGATGACGCGGGGAGGCAGCAGTAGCAACGTTCGTGAGGGAACTCCTGTTCGTTGTTCCGCACGATAGGCAGGACAATCTCCTGAGCCATATGTTCAGCCAGCACCTCCACCGCCTGATCCTCCCTCCACCGAGCAAATTCTGCGTATGTTTGAAGAGAAAAGGAACAATGATCTAATTGAAATGTTGAGAAGTGTTCAAGCTATGGTTGGACAGAATGAAAATCAGAATGGTCATCACTCAAAGCTGTCAGATTTTCAGAGGACCAATCCACCCAGTTTCAGTCAAATTGTTGACCCATTGGATGCAAACGATTGGTTGCGTGCCATGGAGAAAAAGCTTGAGATTGCCCGTACTGAAGGAAATGATAAAGTTCCATTTGCAACTCATTACCTTGAAGGCGCAGCTGCCATATGGTGGGAAAATACAAAGGCCATGTGGCCGATTAATGAGGAAATCACCTCGGAAAAATTTAAGGATAAGTTCCGAAAATATCACATCCCTACTGGAGTTATGAAGGCCAAGCAGCGTGATTTTCTCGCGCTCATCCAAGGAAGTCAGTCTGTGGCTGAATATCTGCAAAAATTTAATCATTTGGCCCGTTACTCTCGGTATGACGTGGCCACCGAAGAAAGGAAGATTGACAGATTTCTTGGAGGTTTAAATCTGCAACTTTGGTGTGCTCTCAGTATGTTTGATTTCACAGATTTCCAAACCCTGCTGGACATGGCGTTCATTGCTAAACAGGAGCACAAGCTTATATCAGATAATAGGCCTGCTAACAACAACAACAAGCACAAGTTTGAGCCAAGGAAGGATGGGCAACCTATGCAAAAGGCTCGTACCTGGCAGTAGACTCAGGTGGAATACATGCCTAATTGGCAGCAAAATGTTAACAGGACCACCACTCAACTCAAGAATATTGTGACCAATCCAACACATGAGGAGCGTCAGCGCAATAATTCTTGTTTCATTTGCAGGCAACACGGACATTATGCCAAACAGTGCCCCAAGAACAACAAGATGAATGCCCTAAGTAGGCACAAGTCAACTTTATGGAGTCATGGCCAACCCAGCAAAACTTCACTGGGCACGTGCATCATATCTCCGCCGATGAAGCCCAAGAGAAGCCAGAAGTTGTCATTGGTATGTTTTCTGTTAATGACATACCTACAGTAATTTTATTTGACACTGGGGCTTCCCATTCTTTTATTTCTCGGAGTTTTGCTGCCCAAAACAATTTTCCTTGCACGATTTTGGCCAAAAATATGTTGGTACAAACCCCGGGATCTATAATCAAGAGCACTCTGGTCTGCCGTGATCTGGAGATCAATATCAACGGAATCTACTTTCCAACATCTTGATAATCATTGAGTCTGAACAGTTGGATATTATATTGGGTATGAATTGGTTGATCAAATATCAAGTTTGCATAAACTGCGCAACCCGAGAAGTAAATTTGACCAGTCGGAATGGGCAGCTCACCAAATTCTATGCTCGAAAGAATATACCCAAGCCAGAATTAGTTTGCACCGCTGTGGTTGAATTGGAATCTATTCCTGTGGTCAGTGAGTACCCTGATGTGTTTCTGGAAGAACTGCCAGGCATGCCACCAGATCGGGAATTGGAGTTTGCAATAGATCTTGTGCCCGGAACCGCACCGCTATAAAAGAAGTATTAACGGATGCCTTCATCAGAATTAGTGGAGCTAAAGAAACAGCTTGACGAATTACTCCAAAAAGGTTATATTCATCCCAGCTCTTCACCGTGGGGATCACCTGCAATTTTCGTGGGCAAAAGGGATGGTAGTCTCCGTATGTGCATAGATTACCGCCAGCTGAATGAGGTCACCATCAAAAATAATTACCCGCTGCCAAGGATTGATGACCTGTTTGATCAGCTCAGTGGGGCTAAGGTATTCTCTAAAACCGATTTACGGACCGGATATCATCAGCTCAAGATTAAAAAGGAAGATATTCCTAAGACCGCATTCACTACTCGGTACGGTCTTTACGAATATACCGTGATGTCCTTTGGCCTCACCAATGCCCCTGCTTTCTTCATGCATATGATGAACAAAGTATTTATGGACTTCCTCGACAAATTCGCGGTAGTCTTCATCGATGACATCCTCATTTACTCCACGAGAGAAGAAGAACACAAGGATCACCTCCGAGCGGTACAAGCTGGCTCCGCGACCATCAGTTATACGCCAAGTTTAGTAAGTGCGAATTTTGGCTCAAGCAAGTTCGATTTCTCGGACATGTACTATCCGCTGAAGGTATAGCCGTGGACCCGAGCAAAGTAAAGGATGTGCTCGATTGGGTACCGCCCACGACCGTGACACAGATCCGGAGTTTCCTCGGATTAGCTAGATACTATCGTCGTTTTATTGAAGGTTTTTCCAAAATTTCTAAACCCATGACGGGGCTACTCAAAAAGGATACGAAGTTTAAGTGGACAGAGTATTGTGAGAAGAGTTTTAATGAACTGAAGATACGTTTGACAACCGCACCTGTATTGACTCTTCCAGACATTTATCGCAGCTTTGATGTGTACTGCGATGCCTCCAGACAAGGTATTGGCTGCGTACTTATGCAAGACAGCAAGGTAGTAGCATATGCATCGCGACAGCTACGACCCCATGAAGTAAATTATCCTACTCATGATTTGGAATTGGCTGCAGTGGTTCATGCATTTAAATTTTGGAGACACTACCTCATTGGAAAAAGGTGCCAAATTTTTACCGACCACAAAAGTCTCAAGTACATTTTCACTCAGCCAGATTTAAATCTACGTCAGCAAAGATGGTTAGAGTTGGTCAAGGATTATGACCTTGGAATAAATTACCATCCAGGCAAGGCCAACATCGTTGCCGATGCCCTCAGTCGAAAGCCTGTCAGCTTAAATGCCATATTGGAATCATTGCCCACCAAACTCCAAGGGGAGATCGCTCAGCTCAACCTGGTCATCGTGGATGCTGGTCTCGCTAATATTTTGGAGGTTACCCCCACACTTGAGATGGAAATCCGCAAGGCCCAGCCAGATGACGTCAAGCTACAAAAACGTGCCAAGGGCCAGATGGCAAGGCAGACCCTAGATTTCTTCAAGGATAAGTTCGGTACCCTCCGATTCCATGGACGAATTTGTGTACCCGATCAACCGGACTTGAAGAAGAAAATCTTGTCAGAAGCACACGAATCCGCATATTCCATTCACCCTGGAGGAACGAAAATGTATGAGGACCTTAGACAAATATTCTGGTGGGATGGAATGAAGAAACACATTGCCTATTTTTTAGCCTGTTGCGACATATGCAACAAGGTGAAAGTAGAACATCAGAAGCCAGCCGGACTCCTCCAACCGCAGCCGGTTTCACAGTGGAAATGGGATGACGTTTGCATGGATTTCATTACAGGATTGCCTAAGACTCAGCGAGGCAAGGATGCAATCTGGGTCATAGTAGACACCCTCACCAAGGTTGCTCACTTCATCCCGATCAGCACCAGATACAGAGCAGATGAACTTGCACAACTGTATGTATCCGGAATCGTCAGTCTGCATGGAGTACCTTGAACTATCACTTCCGACTGAGGTTGTTTGTTCACCTCCGCTTTTTGGTCCCATCTCCATCAAGCCTTGGGGACAGCACTGAAATATAGTACTGCTTATCACCCTCAGACAGATGGACAGACAGAGCGGATAAATCAAATACTCAAAGATATGTTGCGATCCTGTGTGCTAGCCAATGAAGCTAAATGGGAAGATTGCTTGCCATATGCCGAGTTCTCTTATAACAACAGTTTTAAGGCCAGTCTAAAGATGTCACCATATGAAGCTCTGTATGGCCGTAAGTGCCGCACTCCACTAAATTGGTCTCAAACTGGAGATAGTTGTATCTTCGGAACGGATCTCATGGTGGAAGCTGAGAAACAAGTTAGGGAAATCAAAGACAGACTGCAATTGGCCAAATCTCGACAGAAGAGTTATTATGATGCAAAGCATCGACAGGTCAGTTTTGAACCCGGAGAACACGTATACCTCCGAGTCACTCCTATGAAAGGAGTCAAGAGATTTCAGATTCGTGGAAAGCTGGCACCCAGATTCATTGGTCCATTCCCGATTATGTCTCGAGTGGGTACGGTTGCATATCAACTGGAACTACCCCCGGAATTGGCAGACATACACAACGTGTTCCATGTTTCACAATTGAGACGATGCATATCCCCGACTGAGAAAAGGACTGCAATGGCTGAGATCAAATTGGCAAAAGATTTAACTTATGAAGAGAGACTGTTCAAAATTTTGGATCAGATGGAAAGGGTCACTCGCCGTAAAGTCAAAAAAAATCAAGGTTCAGTGGGAGCATTACACAGAGTCGGAAGCAACTTGGGAGCAGGAAGAATTCCTTAGGGATCAGTATCCAGAGTGGTTTTTCCAAGCAACCGAATCTCGATGACGAGATTCATTCTAAGTGGGGGAGGTTTGTGACAGCCTGGTTTTTGCCCTTTCTTATTTGCTTGATTTTTCATTTGAAATTTTTTGAAACTTGGAGTTCTTGAATATTTTCATATGGACTTAAACACTTGGGCATCCTTGGTTTTCACCCAAGTGCTTCACTTCCCTCCAAAATCATCATTTCACTTCTGGCCCACCCTAAAATAATCTTTTGAATATTTTTCTTAAATGAAAAATATTCATTTTCTCTCAAAAACCCTTAGCCAGATCTATTTGCTTCAAAGCAACCCCAATTTTTACGGCTCAGAAAAATCTGAGATAATTCACAAATATTCTGTGAACCCTAGTGCACCTTCCTGAGCAAAAATATTTCACCACTTTTTGGAATATTTTTTCTACAGAAAATCTTTTCTGTTCTGGACAGAAATGGCGGTTTCTAAAGCAACTACCATTTTACTTGCTCCATTTGACCTGAACTTTCTGGTGCATCTTTACCTTAGTAACTTATAACTAGCCTCCAAAGCACAGATTCGAACTCCCAGCCATTTGACCACAGTAACATCTCAAAGTTACTGACCAGAAACTTACCTGGCTTGTAAAATCTTCTCTACTGCACCTGGATCCAAACCAAACCGTGCTAAACTTCAAAACTACCATGAACAACATGCCAGACATGATTTTTGGACGAAGGCTGGCCTAAGGAGAGAGTTCGCGCGGTGACCACGCGTGTCCACGATGCCAGGCATGCGTGTCGATGCGCTCTGGGTGACGCCGAACACTCTCTTCGAGCGTGCTCGCTTCCCCCGCCTGCCCAACAATGCCAAACCTCGCCACCATCATCGTCTTGACGTCCTTAACTCCTCCTTGGCACTCGCTGACACCGGAGCTCGCCACAGCGAGCACGGGCAAGGTCCGGCCAGCCCAACAGTGCGGAGCGCACTGTGCTCGTCGCCATCCTCTTGATCCTGTGCTCGTCCCCGTCTGCCCACAGTGGCCGCGTGACCTCCGTCGCCTTCTCCTCCTCTCACTAACGCCGCTCGTTGCCGGGCGTCGTGGACAGGTGTCCATCGGCGGAGCCCGAAGCACCCTCGCCGCTCGCCTATAAATAGAGCTACCCCCACCCTCCTCGAGCACCATCCAGCACTCACACACACCCCACGATCGAGTAGGAAGCCGTAGCCCGGCTGGGCAGGCCTCGGGCCGCAGCCCGAGCTCGAGCTCACCGGCGATCCCCTTTGATCGCCGCGGTAGCTCCAGCCCCTCCTAGGCCTGGGCGACCCCTCCAGGGCCTCCGCCTCTCTCCGGTGAGGCCGTCTCACCCGCTTGGACCCTTTGGAGTGACCTCTGCTCGCCGTCTTCCTCAACTCCGGTGACCTCCACGTTCTGCCTCCACTTGCGAATTAGTTTCCGACGCCGTCCGACCACCCCTAGCCACGCTACGGGTACGGGCAGGTGAGCCATCGTCCTCTCTCTCAATCCCTCCCTCTCGTTTGGGCCAAGGAGCCCTCGTCATCGGCGAGAGCTCCGGCGAAGCCGCGGCCCTCTCTGTCTCTTTCTCCCCTTCCCCCACCTGACTAGCGGGGCCCGCTAGTCAGCCACTCTGTACGCGCGTGAAGCGGTACGAGTGGTGGCGCCCCTGGGCTTTGCGCCTTCGACGTCACCCCCTCCCCAGCTGTTTCTTATTATTCAAATTCATTTATATTCCAGAGAGCTTCAAACTATTTTAACTTTTTAACCATAAGTCCAAATGAATGGATTCTTTTTGCATTGTGTTCTTTGAAAAGAAATCTAGCAGCTCACCAAAGATGAGATTTTTTTTGAGCTGTTTAGAATTTCTGGTGATTTTCAGAAGTGTAATTGATATTTTATTTTTGTGTTTAAAATTATTTTCAGAAGGTGAGGCTTGTCTTGAGGATCACCAGGAGGCTTGTGAACCTCATCTGCACTAAGGCAAGCCACAACAACATTTTCATGGTGTCATTTCAATATTTGTGATTTTCTTACTTGAACGAAATGATTAATCCATGCATTTAAATAATTATTGAGTTAGTTATATTCTGTTAAATATTTGGCAGTTGTTATGGTTGATTAACATAATGGTTGAAACTAGTTTAGTGGATAAAGCAAGTTAAGATTTATTTGAGGTGATGTTAGAAATAATTTTGTTATGCACATTCTTTAAAGTTTTGTTCTTGCATACATAAATGGATAAAAATTTGCTAGAAAATATTGTGTTAAATACTTGTTAGATCATTTTACTTGACTTACAGAAGGTTTGAACTCAACTTAGTTGTTAAAGAAATTAAGAATTTTTGATAGTAAAATTTTGTTAAGCATATGAGAAATTTATCGGAGTCACGTTCTTGCATAAGAAATTAATAAAACTTGTTGCAGAACATTTTGGTTAAGTTGTGAGTCATTCTGAGAAAGTAGAGTAATATGAGTTGTTGACGTTTATGCTTGGTGTGTATATGGATGACATCGGTCATTTTTATCATTATATGATGCATGTGTTGTTTTGCATTTCATGGCATGCTATGACACCGGTCTTTTTTTAATGAAAGTTGAACCTGAATATAACTCAACTTAAATATCCCGTTGACTGGGTCATGGTGCCGCTGAATCGAGTTTCTTTCCAATGCAACCACATTTGCCTTAGTGGGAAGGCCTTGATTCGGTCCATTGAGACGGCCTCTAGTCGGTGCCTGCAGCTAGGGAAGGTTATGTCGTGCTTGCCCTGGCCCGGTAAGCAGGCATAATCTTGTGTGCTCGTTGATGAGATTATGGTACCGAGTCCCCGAGTGGGAGTGTTTTGACCATGTCGGCGGTCGGGGTGTCTTTGGTAGACACGGGGCCACCCAGGACCAGCCCGTTGGGGATTTGGGTCGGAGTGGCGGGGAGAGTGTTGTGGCAATGGAAGGGTTTTGTCGGAATGCCGTTGGTCCACCCGAATGGGAGTGCCAGGCCATGGGTTCTGGGGTGTGGGTACAGTGTGCTACCTCTGCAGAGTGTGTAATCTATCGATAGCCGAGTCCATGGTCACGGACACCTCGCAGTTGGTCCCACCATGAGTCAACGTCTAATAAAAATTGCACACTAAGCTATGAACTTTGCATTGTTGATGGATGGCAGAAAAGCCATCAAGGCATTTGGGAGCAAATGATGGTCATGGTAGTGATCGCCGTAAGGATCACGAGTTGTTCTTGAGAAAGACCACTTTGGTGGTGTGTTTGTGATCCAGAGGTGATCGCAGTTGGTAAGCTGTCCTGAGGGACGTTCGAGCATGATCACAACATGTTGACATATAGTGTTGCATTATTAATAATTGGTTAAATATCATGATATTGTTTGCCATTATGATTATGCCTGTTGTGAGCTTGCAAGTACATTCAATGTACTGACCTGGCGTGTCATGCCAGATTTCAGGAAAGTATCGTTGGAGAGGAGCGTTGTTTGAGTCTAGATCGTGTCCACATCGGTGTCCCTGTGATATGGAGCTTCCGCCATGACGTTATTCCGCTGCCACGTAGTTGTTCGGATCGAGGCCCCTTTATGTTCACTAAATAATGTACATATTGTTCAGCCGCACCAAGTGTGCCGCTTGGCCTCGACAGTTGTCATAATGTAAACTCTGTTCCGCTAGCATCAATAAAGCGGTTGTTTTTGTGTACCAAGATGTTGTGTGTTGCCAGAAGACATGTTCTCTAGGCTGGTAATGCATGGTAAACCGGTCGCTCTGAGCCGGGGTGCCACATCCTCCGCACAAGCGCTTGCCACCAGCCAGCGTATGTGCACGCCGACCGATCACAAGACTCTCCTCACAGATCGCCAGCGTCCGTCCCAGCAGCCGTGCTCCTCCGCTGCCGCAGCTCTTCTCCGCCAACGGCGCCGCCCTGCGCCTTAGCGCCACCACACTGCAAGGCCGCCGCTATTATGCTCATCGCTGCCGTGCTTCAACTCGCACGACCACGCGCGCCTCGCGCCTCCCGACCGAACCGCCTCTGCCGCCATTGCCCTCCTCCAGTTGCCGCCGCGCTTCTTCCTCCGCCCAGCGGCGCTCTCGCCGCCTGCCCTGTTGCTCCCGTCTCTGTTGTGGCTGCCCAGCCTCCCAGGCCGGCGCTGCCGCCGTCGCTGGCCATCGAGGCCTCGGGCGCTCTGTCCCTCGCCTCTCGTGGCCTCGGGTGCGAGCACCCGCACATGTACGCCCGTTCGCCCGAACCCGCTATAGCCCTCCCTGGCCCAATGACATGTGGGGCCGTCCCCTAGAACATTTTAGAAAAAAAAGAAAATTTTAAAAAAAGAGAAATAAATAATAATTAAAATATTAATTAATTAATTAATTAAGTTAATTAATCTGATTAACTGTTAGTTTAATTAAATAGTAAAGTTTAGCTAAACCCTAATTAACCTAAACAGAGTATGACAGGTGGGTCCCACTAGACCCACACGTCGGTTGACCGATCAACACCTGATTGACTTGACATCATGATGACTTCAGCAAACACTATTCTGGATAATGTTGAATTAAATAAATTAAATAAATTCTAAAAATGATTTAAAACTTTAGAAAATCATATAAAATAAATCGTAGCTAGATGAAAATACTTTCTACATGAAATTTGCTAAGACCGGCGAGACGAATCTCGATACGCAGCCCGTTCGTCCGCCACACATCCCTAGCATAGAAAACATGCAACTTTCCCACTCCGGTTCCTCTGTCCGAAAACGTGAAACACCGGGGATACTTTCCCGGATGTTTCCCCCCTTCGTCGGTATCACCTCCTACCGCGTTAGGGCACACCTGTCACTGTTACTTGTCATGTCATGCATCGATATGCATCTGTTTGAAGTGTATTCATTGTTTCTTCCCCCACTTCTCTCCGGTAGACTAGAGACTGACGTCGCTGCTGGTGCCCCGATTGACTACGTTGTTGACGACCCCTCCTTCTTGGCTGAGCTTCCAGGCAAGCCCCCCCCCCCCTTGATCACCAGATATCGCCTATTCCTTCTCTATACTACTTGCATTAGAGTAGTGTAGCATATTCTTTACTTTCGGTTAATCCTATTACGATGCATAGCCTGTCATTGTTGCTACAGTTGTTACCCTTACCTGCTATCCGACTGCTTAGTATAGGATGCTAGTGTTCCATCAGTGGCCCTACACTCTTGTCCGTCTGCCATGCTATACTACTGGGCCGTGATCACTCCGGGAGGTGATCACGGGCATACGCTACATACTTTATACTGTTACATTACTTATGATAGTATTCGGAGATGGGGGCTGAAGGGGCAAGTGGCTCCATCCCGGTAGAGGTGGGCCTGGGTTCCCGACGGCCCCCGGCTGTTACTTTGTGGCGGAGCGACAGGGCAGGTTGAGACCACCTAGGCAAGAGGTGGGCCTGGCCCTGGTCGACGTTCACGGTTACTTCAAAATAACATGCTTAACGAGATCTTGGTATTTGATCTGAGTCTGGCTACTGGCCTATACGCACTAACCAACTATGCGGGAACAGTTATGGGCACTCGACGTCGTGGTATCAGCCGAAGCCTTCGTGACGTCAACGACTGAGCGGCGCGTGCCGGATAGGACTGGAACGCCTGCTAAGCTAGGTCTGCTTCCGGCCGCATACGCAACATGCAGGTGTGCAATGGGCGATGGGGCCAGACCCCTGCGCGCATAGGATTTAGTCCGGCGTGCTGACCTCTCTGTTGTGCCTAGGTGGGGCTGCGACGTGTTGATCTTCCGCGGCCGGGCATGACCCAGAAAAGTGTGTCCGACCAAATGGGATCGAGCGTGTTGGGTTATGTTGTGCACCCCTGCAGGGAAGTTTATCTATTCGAATAGCCGTGATCTTCGGTAATAGGACGACATGGAGTTGTACCTTGACCTTGTGACAACTAGAACCGGATACTTAATAAAACACACCCTTCCAAGTGCCATATATAACCCGGTGATCGCTCTCACACAGGGCGACGAGGAGAAGATCGTCGGGTAGGTTATGCTATGCGATGATACTTGGTGAACTTACCATCTACTCTCTTCTACATGCTGCAAGATGGAGGCTGCCAGAAGCATAGTCTTCGACAGGACTAGCTATCCTACTCTTATCCCGGCATTCTGCAGTTCAGTCCACCGATATTGCCCCTTTACACGGATACCCATGCATATGTAGTGTAGCTCCTTGATTGCGAGTACTTTGGATGAGTACTCACGGTTGCTTTTCTCCCTCTTTTCCCCCTTTCCATTCTACCTGGTTGTCGCAACCAGATGTCGGAGCCTGTGAGCCCGACGCCACCGTCCGATTTACTTAATTCTTTTATACTGGAGGTGCCTACTACTACATGCAGGCCGCTGACGACGACCATGAGTAGTTTAGGAGGATCCCAAGTAGGAGGTCTGCGCCTCTTTCGATCTGTATCCCAGTTTGTGCTAGCCTTCTTAAGGCAAACTTGTTTACTTATGTCTGTGTCGGCGTTCTGGGAACGGGGGTCCCCAGACTTGCCTGCCTGCGGCCTGCGGCGTGGCTCGAAGGAGGCCCAGCACGGCCCATCTTCATCAACGCAAGCTCAAGACCCTTGCATGGGGCCAAGCCTCGCGGGGCGGACGACAAGGAGCTTCCTCAGGCACGGCCTCGTCAGGCTGGCTCATGAGGAGGCGGATAGTTCAAGGCAGGGTACCTCACAAGGTGCCCATGACGCAAGCCATATGACGACCAAGGGCGCCCTGGGCCGGGCGCCAGCCACAGTTGTCCTCCTTTCCTCTTTGGTGCAAAGGAGCAAGCGCAGCGAGAGCATCAAGCAAAGGCATCCGTTTGATTGCAACAAGACCAAGACCAACCCAACGGCTGGAAGGGAGTCATCATGGAGCCCAAGCAGGCGTCATCACGAGCCTTTGGCGGCGAGGACCAACTTTAGTCGTGATAAGTGTGCCCGCCGTTCCCCTTCAAAATGGCTAATTGTTGGCGCCCTTCCCGCTCAATATTTGGGAAGAGGCCCAGGGCCTTCGCCTATAAATAGGAGTAGCCACCCCCAGGGCGGAGGGATCCGAATCCTCATTAAGAAACCGGTAGCTAGAGCGACTGAATACCACCTAACAGTTCATCGCACCCGCCAAGAACAGACCCTCACGAGGCTGTTCTTCCTTGTATTGTTCCTCATCAGCCCAAGAGGCAATCCACCACAGCACACACTGGAGTAGGGTATTATACCACAATGGTGGCCCGAACCAGTATAAATCTCGTGTCTCTTGTGTTGTTCCGTTTAGTAGTTTAGGTCCCAGCGATTCGGCGAGATGCGAGACGGTGGAGGGTTGGATCTCCGCGCGCACCCCAGTGTTCGAACCTCAAGGGTCTGCCGGAACCCGAAATCCGACATTTGGCGCGCCAGGTAGGGGTGCGCCGGAATCCACCTTCTGCCACCTCGTGTTCCGTCGCATCGTCATCACCATGTCCGGCGACCAAGCGGGCAACCCAGATCCTTGGGCGGTGTGGTCCGCCCGCGCAGAGCCGCTCACCTCGGGCGACCCCGTGCCCCAGGCAGCTCGCGGTCCGCAGGGTGCTGCAGGCCACAGGCAGCGTGGACAGGCTTCGACGGCTCTCACGCCGCGGCAGGCGCGGTCGGCAGCAAGGGCCTCCAATCACGCCGGGACCACGTCACGTACACCCGCCGGGAGCAGGCAAACTCGAGGGCCGCGCTCACAGTGGCCCGAGAGCTTCTGCAGTGCAGGCTGGTGGAGAGCGGCCGCGACGTGCTGCTGGAGCGAGTGGCACAGCTCCTGGGCTTCGCCGCCTCGGGGGCTCACCCCTTCTGCACCCAGCTTCCATCTCAGGCCCAGGGCGGCCCGCGCGGGGGCTCCACGCGTGCCCGCGGGCCCCAAAGCTACTCCAACACCGGCAAAGCTGTCAGCACTGGGCCGTTGGCGGGGTTGCCCCCGCCCCTGGTCCGCGGAGAAGAAGGACTCAACGTAACCCACGGCCCAGGTGGACCGCCGCGCCACCACCCCACGGTGGGCGCATCAAGCAGAGCCGCATGGCACGCTGAGCACTACGGCGTGGCCTTCGGGATGACGGCGCCAGAAGAATACGTGCCCCACATGATGGACCAAGGGCACCCGCATGAGGGAGAACAAGGCTCGCTCCTCGGCCCGAGCTGGGGGGATGAGGCGCCAGAAGCTGAGCTCTTCCAGGAGCCTCGGGATTGTCCCACTGGTCGCCTGGGGCGACGATTATCTGTACCGCTACTTCCTCGAGAGCAAGCATACGCTAATCATGGATCGCAGGAGGTGCAGTGTCGCCGCTGCGGCGGCAGCTGCCCGCTCCCGCAGCCTCCTACCCTCGGGAGGAGGGCGCAGGAGCTGCAGGAGAGGGGCCGAGATCCAACATCACCACCTGGGCGTTCGGAGCAAAGGCGTTCTCGGGAGGTAGGCCCTCTGCTGGGAGGTGCCTCGGGGCCTGCCTGGCGGAGGACCCGTGGTTGTCGGAACTGGCTGGCGACCGCTCTACCCCATCGGCGGCGTCCTGGTTTCCGGTCGTCGTTGATGGCACTAGAGTGGGGCGCAAGGCGGGGCCCTCGTCTGGCGATATGAAGCAAGGCCGGTACCTGTGAAGAAGGCCCAGTGCCTGTGAAGCTCGCCGCCCCGTGACACTCTCACGTAATAATGAGTGGGGCTGTACACGCCCCGGAGTCTCAGGGTGCCGGCCTCGAGCCCCGGGCTCCCTCACGCCTAGTGGCAGCACTTAGCTCCGCGCTGGTGAGAAGACGTCCAAGACTAGACTAGGTGCCGGACGCGGCTTTTCTTCTGCTTTCTTCACCTTTCCCTTAGGTTGTCGCTTTCCCCCGCTGGATTTAAGTTGGATTTGAATTTGAGATTTGCGTGTGTTCGGGGAAGGGGTGCTTAGTCTCGTTCGAGCAAATCTCCCGCCTCAGCTGCCTCCCCTCGCGAGCCCCTCGCGAGCCGGGCCAGGCCTAGCTTGCGCGCGGCCCAGCCTGCCGCCGCCGCGTCCTCTCCGGAGGGTTTTTACTGCAGATCCTACGGATTCGATTAGGAGACACTCGGATCACCGCAGCCTCCCACCGCCTATCTCAGGGCTCGTATGAAACAAAGGTAAACTGGCCAACTAGCACGTCGCTTATCCAACCACTTGGCGCGGCCGTATGGGCGATGTAACACCTGCTAATACGATGAACACAAGTTTTACATGAGGGGCTCCCCCTCCCAAAATGCTCTCACAGCCATCAGGCCAAAGCCTGAGTTCTATTCATGCGTGGTAATGGAACAGGACAATACATAATCAGTCGGATAAATCCCCAATGCGTCCTCGGGAGCACCTCCCGAGCCGTTCTTTGGCGTCTCTGGCCTCGCCGTCACTGTCTGCGTGGCCATCGGCGGCGTCAGGGCCGATCACCACGCCCCCCTCATCGGCAGCCACCATCACGCCGTAGTTGTCCGAAGCAAAGTCCCTTACAAGAGCATCCACATTGTCTTCCACCCAAAGGCGCCAGTCGCCCTTGATGGCCTCGGGGAACTAGGGCGATGGCTGCGTCAAAGTCAAGTGGGGTCCATGTTCCGGAGATGGCTGAAGACACGAGAAAAGGCGCACCCAAGCAGGGCGCGGCTCCTCTCCTCCACCAGCCTGTTGGCTCTGACCGACCGCGCCTCCAATTGCGTCACCACGTCGGTGAAGAACTGAAGGTTGCCGGCGTAGTTAACCGCGTGCGGCTCGCCAACAGCCACCTCGCAGATGTTACCCAAGGCTGTGTTGGCTCTTTCCCGGAGTGTGGTGAGCATGGGGCCGTGCTCATGCTCCAGGATTCTCCGCTGACGTATCTCGTCCGCATTCTGGCGCGCGACGACCTCGGCCTCCTCCACCCATTGGTGAAGAAGGAGCACCTCGGCCTGAGAGGTGGTTGACTCCCCCTGCGCCACCTCGAGGGTGACCCGAAGAGCATCGGCCCGCCGCGTCACCTCCTCCATTTTGGCCCTCAAGGCAGCAGTCCTGCCTTCACCTCGGCCCGATCAACCCCAGCCTCTCCTCGAACTCGCGCTCGAGGTTCAAGCCGTCGCCACTCGGCGTCCGACCTCCTCCAGGATGCGGGCTTCCCTGCAGCGACCTCATCCTCCGCCCGTCGCCAAGCGCTCCCTCGTCTCAAGCGCCGTACTCGCGCAGCGTTCAGGCAACTTCAGCGTCAACGCCTCCTCACGCTTCGAGCTCCGCCCGGTCGCGGAGGCCACCTTCATCGACGCGAGGCTGCCTTTGCGCAGCTCCACTTGCTCCTCCAAAGGAGTGACACCGGACCAGGAGTTCCCGTGCCGTTCCTCCGCCGCCTCTCGCCACTGTTAGCTTCCCGGGCCTCCTCGACGGCCCGAGAACAGGCCTCCCGAGAGGCTGCCAGCGACGCCTTGGCCTCCTCATCGTCAAGATCGCGCTGATGGCGCGCAAGGGCGACAACGCCCTCCAACTCACACCTCTCTGCGGCCAAGCGCAGGCTCTCGGCCTCAAGGCGCGCGTCTTCATCAGCGAGCTCTTCACCAAGAAGGCTCACCGCGTCAGCCGCCCTTCGAAGAAATCCTTGGCGAAGGGCGCGGCGCTCCCGGGCACGCTCGTGCACGTCTTCCACACCATCAACCGCCCCAAGCGGGCGCCGGGAGCCACGAATCAGCACTCCCCCTCTGGGCAGGGGGCTGGGGGCTGGCACCCTCGCGTCGGCCGGGCAAGCCGCGCCAGACGCCAGCCTGGAGCCAGCCCACCCCCAGACGAAGAGCGCAGGAAGCGCCTCAGCCAATCGCCGTCCACGACCAGGCAAGAAGCCCACGACAGGCTAGCTATGCCACGAGAAGGGCCTCGACGCGCCTCGGGGCAGTTCGCCCCCCTGATCGCCCTCACCGCAAGGGCTCCACTGCTCGGAGCACTCAAGGACGGGGGAGGGGGCGAAGCCGAGGGGGATGGCTCCTCACCCGTCTCCATGAGCTCGGCAGGAAGGGGCCTGCAGGGCAAGGATCAGTACAAGCAACAGAAGGATCAGGAGCTGGAGAAGGAGAAGGCTTACTCATCACTGGCGAAGTACTTCCTACGCTTCAGTAGGCGACAAGGGTAATCATCGCCCAAGGCCTCCCTTCTCTTAGGAGGGCCTCAAGTCCACGCGAAGCGACCCAAGATTTGAGCGCAGGGTCACCTGCACGGGAGAAGCATCAAGGCGACCTGCGTGGCGTCCCGCCTGACGCGCTGCTGGTCGCCTCACCAAGAGAAGCAGCAGGGGCCTCGGGGGCCTCATTCGCAGGCGCTGCGGGCATCTGCCTGCCGCCCTCAGCCACGGCGGCATGAGCCTCAAGAGATGCTCCCTCATGAGTGTCGCCCGACACTGTCACCCCGGCGGGGGTCCCTTCTGCCTCTGGCGGCTCGTGCCTCCTTGCCCTGCCACTTGAGGAGGAGTCGCCTTGGCCGACTGGAAAGGCAGTCACCATCACTGGATTCTCGCGAGGCCCCTGGAGGCCAGCGGGGCGCGGCCCCCATTCGTCAAAGACAGGCATCTAGTTCACAAAGTCGCCCCTGTTCTGGCAGAGGTACAGCAAGGCCCCTCCATGCCGGATGCCGCCGGGGTTGGGGTCACCAGTCAGGACCAGGAGCACTGTCCTCAGCACTTCAGGCGTCAGGTCCTCTTTCTGGAGCCTCATATGATCATCAAGCCCGCTGAAAGCCCACATCCGGTGGGAGTGGCGTTGGAGAGGAGCAATACGACATAGCAGGAACTCCTTCACCACCTTGGGCGCCGTCACGCCAAGCTTTCTCAGGAACTCGAAGCGGTGCCAGACGAAGGCAAAACGGGGGCCCGCAAGTGTCACTTGGCCCCAGCCTGAGTTGGGGACAACAGGCGAAGATGGCTCCATCAGCAGGGGGCTGGGCACCCCAACGTCCACGTACAGCCACCGCTCGCGAAACCCAGGCGAGGGCGGGGGAAGGCTGAAGTCAATTCCGGAAGCCGCTGTCTCGGGCGCAACGATGAAGTTCACGCACCCCGAGCATTGAATGGGGTCGACGAGGCGCAGAGAGAAGAAGTGGAGCAGCAAGGCAACCGAAGGAATGATGCCCGTCATTGCCTCACAAACGAATGCAAATACCGCGAGAAGGGTGATGGATTCAGGACCCAGATGCATCATATGGATCTGGTAATGGGAAAGCACGGCATTGAAGAAATCTCGAGAAGGGGGAACCAGTCCTGTCCAAAGGGCGTCGGTAATGGCCGGACCTCGGTGGGAATCACATCAACGGAGAAGCGAGGCGCAGCCGGGCCGTCGTCCTCCCGCACTCATTGAAGATGGTGGCGTGGCCGAGCGGACCTTGCCCAGGCCCTCTTGGTTGACTATGACCGCCAATCGACGGGCGGGGGCCGCCGACGGCGAAGCCGGCGGCGGCATCGGGTTTCTTCCTTTTCCCTTCCTCGCCCGGGGTGATGACGGGCAGGAAGGAGATGGGGAAGGTTCGAGATCGTAGTGGATGCAAGAGCTGGAGTTCGAGAGAAGGAAGGACAGGGAGCACTCAAGCAGCGTAAGGGGGAACGGATGTACAAGAGCGTGTCCGCCTAGCAAGGCACGAAATAAGGAGGCGTGGGGAAACAGCGTGCCGCCACGCCCAATCAACCGCCACGCGTCGCCCAAGGCCGCAGGCTGTTAGAGCTCGCGACGCTCGCGACTTGCCCTTTTGCCTCTCTCGCTCGGCCAAGTTCGGGCGCCGCATGGGCCCGGGCTACTTGTCGGCTGCAGGGAACGGGGTCCCCTGCACTTGCTCGTCTGCGGCCTGCGGCGTGGCTCGTAGGAGGCCCAGACGCCCATCTTCATCAACGCAAGCTCAAGACCCTCGCGAGGCCAAACCTCATGGGCGGACGACAAGGAGCTTCCTCGAGCACGGCCTCGTCGGGCTGGCTCATGAGGAGGCGGAGAGTTCAAGGCAGGGTACCTCGCGAGGTGCCCGTGACGCAGCCATGATTTACCAAGGGCGCCTGGGCGCCAGCCGCGAGTGTCCTCCTTTCCTCTTTGGTGCAAAGGGAGCAAGCGCAGCGAGAGCATCAAGCAAAGGCATCCGCTTTGATTGCAACAAGACCAAGACCAGCGCAACGGGCCGAAGGGAGTCATCGTGGAGCCCAAGCAAAGGCCATCACCAGAGCCTTTGGCAGGCGAGGACCAACTTTAGTCAGGATAAGTGTACCCGCTGTTCCCCTTCAAAATGGCCAATTGTTGGCGCCCTTCCCGCTCAATATTTGGCAAGAGGCCCATGGCCTTCGCCTATAAATAGGAGTAGCCACCCCCAGGGCGGAGGGATCCGAATCCTCATTAAGAAACCGTTAGCTAGAGCGACTGAACACCACCTAGCAGTTCATCGCACCCGCCAAGAACAGACCCTCACGAGGTTGTTCTTCCTTGTATTGTTCCTCATCAGCCCAAGAGGCAATCCACCACACCACACACTGGAGTAGGGTATTACACCACAATGGTGGCCCGAACCAGTATAAATCTCGTGTCTCTTGTGCTGTTCCGTTTAGTAGTTTAGGTCCCAGCGATTCGGCAAGATGCGAGACGGTGGAGGGTTGGATCTCCGCGCGCACCCCAGTGTTCGAACCTCAAGGGTCTGCCGGAACCCGAAATCCGACAGTCTGTACTCAGATATTGTTGCTTCCGCTGACTCGTCTATGATCGTGCACTTGTATTCGAGCCCTCGAGGCCCCTGGCTTGTATTATGATGCTTGTATGACTTATTTTATTTTTAGAGTTGTGTTGTGATATCTTCCCGTGATTCCCTGATCTTGATCATACACGTTTGTGTGTATTATTAGTGTACGATTGAATCGGGGGAGTCACAATCTTCTAATGAATCAAGCCATCATCTGGAGTGAAGGGGCTCTCCGGGTGAAAATAATCGCGAGATCCTAATGTTAGATTTATCTAAATTCATTTAACCCGAATAGAAGAGAGATGAGAGTCCCAGAGTATATTCAAGGAATAAAACATCCTAATACCATGCATATGGCGACGTGGGCCCGTAAGACACACAGCCATATTAGTAAAAGTTTTTGCAATGTCTAGACTCGACTTCGGCCAAGGAGTGTGGAAGGGGGATTCCTACACGCAGTCGGCTCTGATACCAACTTGTGACGCCCCCGATTCAATCGTACACTAATCATGCATGCAAACATGTACGATCAAGACCAGGGACTCACGGGAAGATATCACAACACCACTCTAAAAGTAAAACAAGTCATACAAGCATCATAATACAAGCCAGGGGCCTCGAGGGCTCGAATACAAGTGCTCGATCATAGACGAGTCAGCGGAAGAAACAATACCTTAGTACAGACATAAGTTAAACAAGTTTGCCTTAAGAAGGCTAGCACAAAAATAGCAACAATCGAAAAGGCAAGGCCTCCTGCCTGGGACCTCCTAACTACTCCTTGAAGACAAACTCCACGTAGAATCATCCTCGGGATCTCTAGCTCCTGGACTCCAGCATCTGGTTGCAACAACCGATAAGAATGCAAAGGAAGAAAAGAGGGAGAAAAGCAACCATGAGTACTCATCCAAAGTACTCGCAAGCAAGGATCTACACTACATATGCATGGGTATCTGTGTAAAGGGGCAATATCGGTGAACTGAACTACAGAATGCCGGAATAAGAGGGGGATATCTAGTCCTGTCGAAGACTAGCTTCTGGCAGCCTCCATCTTGCAGCATGTAGAAGAGAGTAGATGGTAAGTTCACCAAGTAGCATCGCATAGTATAATCCTAACCGGCGATCCCCTCCTCATCGCCCTGTTAGAGAGCGACCACCGGGTTATTTCTGGCACTTGGAAGGGTGTGTTTTATTAAGTAACCAGTTCTAGTTGTCATAAGGTCAAGGTACAACTTCGGGTCATCCTTTTACCGAGGGACACGGCTATTTGAATAGATAAACTTCCCTGCAGGGGTGCACCACATAACCTAACACGCGCGGTCCCATTTGGCCGGACACACTTTCCTGGATCATGCTCGGCCTCGTAAGATCAACACGTCGCAGCCCCACCTAGGCACAACAGAGAGGTCAGCACGCCGGTCTAAATCCTATGGCGGAGGGGTCTGGGCCCATCACCCATTGCACACCTGCATGTTGCGTGGGTGGCCGGAAGCAGACCTAGCCTAGCAGGCATTCCAATCCAATCCGGCACGCGCCCTCAGTCGCTGACGTCATGAAGCTTCGGTTGATACCACGACGCCGAGTGCCCATATCTTTCCCACGTAGTTGGTTAGTGCGTATAGACCAAATGGCCAGACTCAGATCAAATACCAAGATCTTGTTAAGCGTGTTAATTGATGTAACCATGACACCGACCAGGGCCAAGCCCACCTCTCACCTAGGCGGTCTCAACCTGCCCTGTCGCTCCGCCACAAAGATCCACCCAGAGGGCCGTCGGGACAAAGGTCCTTTCAGATCCCAATCCGTGAATCACTCGCGGGTGCTCCACGAGCCGACCCGACTTTAGTCACCACATGTATCATGTATAAAGTATATAGTATAAACCCATGATCACCTCCCAAGTGAACACGGCCCGATAGTATAGCACAGCAGATGGACAAGAATGTAGGGCCATAGATGGAATACTAGCATCCTATACTAAGCATGTAGGATTGCAGGTAAAGGTAATAACAGTAGTGGCAAAGACAGGCTATGCAGCAGAATAGGATTAACGGAAAGCAGTAACATGCTACACTATTCTAATGCAAGTAGTATAGAGAAGAATAGGCGATATCTAGTGATCAAGGGGGGGGGGGGGCTTGCCTGGTTGCTCTGGTAAGAAGGAAGGGTCATCAACACCGTAGTCGAACTGGGGGTCATCGGCAGTCTCGGGGGCTACCGAAAAGAAGTAACGGAGGGGGAACATGATAAATAACAGAGCAATCAAAGCAACGCAAAGCATAACATGGCAATACACGGTGTCAGGGTGCCAGGGGTGATCTAATGCAGGGATAGGTGATACCGGTGAAGTGGGGAAAACATCCGGGAAAGTATTCCCGGTGTTTTGGGTTTTCGGACAGATGGACCAGAAGGGGAAAGTTGTGTGTTCACTATGCTAGGGACGTGTGGTGGACAAATGGACTGCATATTAGGATTCGTCTTGTCGTTCTGAGCAACTTTCATGTACAAAGTTTTCCCATCCGACCTACATATTATTTTATATTAATTTTAAAGTTTTAAATCATTTCCTAGAATTTATGGATTTATTATTATTTCGAAAATAAAATTACCTAAACCGTTATGGGTACTCAGAGAGGTGTAGCCAATAGTGTGCAAGAGGCTGACAGGTGGGGTCCATTTGACTGCCCTGTCAGCAGTCAACTGGGACCGTTGACTGGTCAAGGGGGTCCACTAGACGCACCTGCCAGTGGCTGGACTGGCCCAGTCAGCATGTTTGACTGGTCAACTGATCCAGTGGGACCAGCGTGTGAGTGAGTGTGAGTTTTAAGCAAGTTTTAATTAATCTAACTAACTAGGTGGGTCCACGTGTCAGTATCACTTAGCAATTAATTGATTTAACTTGAACCTAAATTAATCCTACTTCTAAATTAATAGGGCAGGGGCCTATCTGGCCGTGGCACAGCAAGCAGGCCGGCGTGCAAGCGCTTGTGCAGGCAGGGGCTGGCCACGGCGTTGCGTGCAGCGGCGACCAGCGCGGCGACGCGGTGAGTAGGCAGGCGAGGCGGGGCTCACGACGACGGGCGCGGGCGAACGCGAGCCCGCCCAGCTCAGCGCTGGGTGTCCTGGGGCGTGTGGCATGGGCACCCGCGAGCTCGGGCATGGGGTGCAGGGGCGGACCCGGGCAGCCAAGACAGGGGGTCCGGCCGTTGCTAGGCCGGGCGGAGGGAGCTGCGTCCCAGCGCCCAAGTGACGGGCAGCCAAGCGGGCGGTGGAGGCGGCGGAGCGAGGAGGGCTGCGAGAGGCCGGGCGAGGCCAACAGCAGTGAGGGGAGCGGCAAGGCAAGGCACACGGCGGGCCCTTGCCAACAGCGGGAGGCGCGGTGGTGGGAGGCGCGCGGGACGGCGAGCAGCGGCAAGGGGCTGCAGGGAGCAGGTGCGGCACACGCATAGCGCGCAGGGGGAAGCAGGCGCGGCTTCGGCCGCGGTGGCCAAGCGGGATGCACGGGGAGCGGCAGGGGCCGAGGCACGCAAACATGCGCGGGGTTAGGGCACGGTGGCACATGGTCGGGCGCGACCTGGGGCAAGGCGAAGGCGCGAGGGGAGGCGTAGGGCGGGTCATGGCTCAGGCGAAGTAGGCGTAGGGTGTGGCTTAAACAGTGAGGATTTGAGGGGGAAGGGAAATCGAACAGCAGCTCACAGCGGTGCTTGCTGGAGGCCCGACGAAGACAGGGCTCGTCGGAGAGGCGCAGATCGATGGGTGGATGGCCTCATCGATGTCGAGGAAGAAGAGGATGAAGGCGATGCTGCAGTCCGACACTTGGCGATTCCAGATGCTGATGACGTCGAGGATGTCACGGTGAAGCTCCTGGAAAGCTCCTGGTGGCTTGGAGTGCCAGTGGCCACAGCAAGGAGGAGGCGACGGTGATGGTCATCCGGGCGCGAGCTCCAATCGAGCGGAGCGAGGTGAGGGAGAGAGATGGGGGAGAATGGGGATTGGGGATTTAGAGTTCATCAGGGGAATGGTGGTTATCTTATCCACCAGGCAGAGACGGCGGATGGGTGACGTGTGGCAATCCGCGGCGTCGACGCTCGCACGGCGTCGACGCTCGCGCGGCGTCTACCGTGGCTCGGTGAACAGAGGAAGATGGTGGAGGGGGGAGTTGGGCTGGGTCGGTTCGATAGCTAATGGCTAAGTGCACAGTGGGTCTCCTCTATTTGTTTCCTTTTCCTTTTTTTTCATTTTCTCTTTCTTTTATTTACTCTTTTCTGTTTATTTTACTTTCTTTTATATTAGTTTCTTTAAAATATCAAGTTAGCACCTAAATTAGCATCATCAAATTAGGTCACTGCCAAAACTAGTTTAATATTTTTATATTTTCAAAAGCAATTAAATTATTATTTTAGCCACTGTTTTTTAATTAGTTTAGGGCATTTAATCACTTTGTAAAATATTGGTTCGACCACCAAAACTAGTTAGGGACTATTTGCCACATGATGAACATATTAGTTTTAATGTTTGAAAACTTTTGCCGTTTGACTTGATTTTGAATTTTGAATTCGAACGGGATTGAACCAATGCGAGTTTATCAACAGTAACCAAGGTGACGTGGCATCATTAGCATAGGTTCACTGTAGCTTAATTATCCAGGCGTCACAAGTTATCTCATCAAGTTCTACTTTCCTCCCACTCACTTCTTTCGAGAGAAACTCCTTCTCTAGAAAGTATCCATTCTAAGCAACGAATGTCTTGCCTTTGGATTTATGATAATGTTGGGGAACGTAGAAATAATTCAAAATTTTCCTACGTATCACCAAGATCAATCTAGGAGATGCTAGCAACGAGAGAGAGGGAGTGCATCTTCATACCCTTGAAGATCGCTAACCGAAAGCGTTACAAGAACGCTGCTGATGGAGTCGCATCACAAGGCGATTCAAATCGCGGAAGATCCAATCTAGCGCCGAACGGACGGTGCCTCCGTGTTCAACACACGTATAGCCTGGGGACGTCTCCTCCTTCTTGATCCAGCAAGGGGAGAGGAGAAGTTGAGGAAGAACTCCAGCAGCACGACGGCGTGGTGGCGATGGAGCTCGTGGTTCTCCTGCAGAGCTTCGCTAAGCACTACGAGGGAGGAGGATGAGTTGGAGGAGGAGAGGGTTGTGCCAGGCAAGGGGTGCGGCTGCCCTCCCACCCCTCCACTATATATAGGGGCAAGGGGAGAGGGGGAGGCGCCCTAGGGTTTCCCCTAGGGGGCGGCGGCCAAGAAGATTGGATCTCCCTAGGGAAAATCCTAGGGAGACTTGCCCCCCAAGCCAAGTAGGTGGAGGCTTGCCTCCCAAGCCAGGTGGAGGCGCCCCACCTCCCCAAGTAACATGGGAAAGGGTGTGGGGGGCGCACCACCCCTTAGTGGGCTGGCTTGCCCCTTCCCCTTTGGCCCATGAGGCCCTCCAACACTTGCCGGGGCTCCCGAAACACCTTTGGTCATGTCGCCATAGCCTGGTACCCCCAGAACACTTCCGGACTCCAATACCCTTAGTCCGATATATCAATCTTCACCACCGGGCCATTCTGGAACTCCTCGTGACGTCCGGGATCACATCAGGGACTCCAAACTACCTTCGGTAACCACATACTATTTCCCATAACAACTCTAGTGTCACCGAACCTTAAGTGTGTAGACCCTACGGGTTCGGGAACCATGCAGACATGACCGAGACACCTCTCCGGCCAATAACCAATAGCGGGATCTGGATACTCATAATGGCTCCCACATGTTTCACGATGATCTCATCGGATGAACCACGATGTCGGGGATTCGATCAATCCTGTATTCAATTCCCTTTGTCAATCGGTATGTTACTTGCCCGAGATTCGATCGTCGGTATCCCAATACCTCATTCAATCTCGTTACCGGCAAGTCATTTTACTCGTTCCTTAATGCATGATCCTGTGACTAACTGCTTAGTCACATTGAGCTCATTATGATGATGCATTACCGAGTGGGCCCAGAGATACCTCTCTATCATACGGAGTGACAAATCCCGGTCTCGATTCATACCAACCCAACAGACACTTTCGGAGATACCTGTAGTGCACCTTTATAGCCACCCAGTTATGTTGTGACGTTTGGTACACCCAAAGCATTCCTACGGTATCCGGGAGTTGCACAATCTCATGGTCTAAGGAAATGATACTTGACATTAGAAAAGCTTTTAGCAAACGAACTACATGATCTTGTGTTATGCTTAGGATTGGGTCTTGTCCATCACATCATTCTCCTAATGATGTGATCCCGTTATCAATGACATCCAATGTCCATGGTCTGGAAACCATAACCATCTATTGATCAACGAGCTAGTCAACTAGAGGCTTACCAGGGACATGTTGTGGTCTATGTATTCACACATGTATTACAATTTCCAGTTAATACAATTATAGCATGAACAATAGACAATTATCATGAACAAGGAAATACAATAATAACCATTTTATTATTGCCTCTAGGGCATATTTCCAACAGTCTCCCACTTGCACTAGAGTCAATTATCTAGTTCACATCACTATGTGATTGTAATGAATCCAACACCCATGGGGTTTGTTCATATCTCGCTTGTGAGAGAGGTTATTAGTCAACGGGTCTGAACCTTTCAGATCCGTGTGTGCTTTATAAATCTCTATGTCATCTTGTAGATGCAGCTACCACGCGCTACTTGGAGCTATTCCAAATAACTGCTCTACTATACGAATCCGGTTTACTACTCAGAGTCATCCGGATTGGTGTCAAAGTTTGCATCGACGTAACCCTTTACGGCGAACTCTTTTACCACCTCCATAATTGAGAAAATTCCTTAGTCCACTAGTTACTAAGGATAAGTTCGACCGCTGTCATGTGATCCATTCCTGGATCACTCTTGTAACCCTTGACTGACTCATGGCAAGGCACACTTCAGGTGCGGTACACAGCATAGCATACTGTGGAGCCTACGTCTAAAGCATAGGGGACGACCTTCGTCCTTTCTCTCTCTTCTGCCGTGGTCAGGTCTTGAGTCTTACTCAATACTCACACCTTGTAACACAGCCAAGAACTCCTTCTTTGCTGATCTATTTTGAACTCCTTCAAAATCTTGTCACTGTATGTATTCATTTGAAAGTACTATTAAGTGTTTTTTGATCTATCCTTATAGATCTTGATGCTCAATGTTCAAGTAGCTTAATCCAGGTTTTCCATTGAAAAACACTTTTTAAATAACCTTGTATGCTTTCCAGAAATTCTACATCATTTCTGATCAACAATATGTTAACAACATGTACTCATCAAAAATCTATAGTGCTCCCACTCACTTCTTTGCAAATACAAGTTTCTCATAAACTTTGTATAAACCCAAAATCTTTGATCATCTCATCAAAGCGTACATTCCAACTCCGAGATGCTTACTCCAGTCCTTAGAAGGATTGCTGGAGCTTTGCATACTTGTTAGCATCTTTCAGGATTGATAAAACCTTCTGGTTGTATCACATACAACCTTTCCTCAATAAAATCGTTGAGGAAACAATGTTTTGACATCCTATCTGCAAGATTTCATAAATAATGCAGTAACTGCTAATATAATTCCAACAGACTCTTAGCATCGATACGAGTGAGAAAGTCTCATCGTAGTCAACTCCTTGAACTTGTCGAAGAACATCTTAACGTTAAGTCGAGCTTTCTTAATGGTGACACTTACCATCATTGTCCGTCTTCCTTTTAAAACCCATCTGCACCCAACAGCCTTACGACCATCAAGTAGTTCTTCCAAAGTCTATACTTTGGTTTTATACATGGATCCTCTCTCGGATTTCATGGCCTCGAGCCATTCGTCGGAATCCTGGCCCACCATCGCTTCTCCATAGCTTGTAGGTTCATTGTTGTCTAGCAACATGACTTCAAAGACAGGATTACGTACCACTCTGAAGTAGTACGCATCCTTGTCGACCTACGAGGTTTGGTAGTGACTTGATCCGAAGTTTCATGATCACTATCATAAGCTTCCACTTCAATTGCTGTAGGTGCCACAGGAACAACTTCCTGTGCCCTGCTACACACACTAGTTGAAGTGACGGTTCAATAACCTCATCAAGTCTCCACCATCCTCCCACTTAATTCTTTCAAGAGAAACTTTTCCTCGAGAAAGGACCCGTTTCTAGAAACAATCACTTTTGCTTCTGGATCTGAAATAGGAGGTATACCCAACTGTTTTGGCTATTCTATGAAGATGCATTTATCCGCTTTGGGTTCGAGCTTATCAGCCTGAATTTTTTTTACATAAGCGTCGCAACCCCAAACTTTTAAGAAACGACAACTTAGGTTTCTCTAAACCATAGTTCATACGGTGTCGTCTCAACGGAATTGCGTGGTGCCCTATTTAAAGTGAATGCGGTTGTCTCTAATGCCTAACCCATAAACGATAGTGGTAATTCAATAAGAGACATCATGGTATGCACCATATCCAATATGGTGCAGTTATGATGTTCGGACACACCATCACACTATGGTGTTCCAGGCGGTATTAGTTGTGAAACAATTTACACAATGTCTTAATTGTGTGTCAAACTCGTAACTCAGATATTCATCTCTATGATCATATCATAGACATTTTATCCTCTTGTCATGACGATCTTCAACTTCACTCTGAAATTACTTAAACCTTTCAATAATTCAGACTTGTGTTTCATCAAGTAAATATACTCAGCATCTACTCAAATCATCTGTGAAGTAAGAACATAACGATATCCATCAAGTGCCTCAAAGACTCATTGGACTGCACACATCAAAATGTATTACTACCAACAAGTTGCTTTCTTGTTCCATCTTACTGAAAACGAGGCCTTTCAGTCATCTTGCCCATGTGGTATGATTTGCATGCCGCAAGTGATTCAAAATCAAGTGAGTCCAAACGATCCATCTGCATGGAGTTTCTACATGCATATCTACCAATAGACATGGTTCTCATGTCTCAATCTTTTCAAAAACGAGTGAGTCCAAAGATCCATCAACATGAAGCTTCTTCATGCGTTTTATACCAATATGACTCAAATGGCAGTGCCAAAAGTATGTGGTACTATCATTACTATTTTATATCACTACGATCGAGATTCAATAAACCATTCATTTTAGGTGCAAGACCATTGAAGGTATTATTAAATAAACAGAGTAACCATTATTCTCCTTAAATGAATAACCGTATTGCGATAAACATAATCCAATCATGTCTATGCTCAACGCAAACACCAAATAACATTTATTTAGGTTTAATACCAATCCCGATGGTAGAGGGAGCGTACGATGTTTGATTACATCAACCTTGGAAACACTTCCAACACATATCATCATCTCACCTTTAGCTAGTCTCCGTTTATTCCGTAGCCTTTTATTTCGAGTTACTAACACTTAGCAACCGAACCGGTATCTAATACCCTGGTGCTACTAGGAGTACTAGTAAAGTACACATTAATATAATGTGTATCCAATATACTTATGTCGACCTTGCATGCCTTCTCATCTACCAAGTATCTAGGGTAGTTCTGCTTCAAAGGATCGCTCCTTATTACGTAAGCACTTAGTCTCGGTTTGGGTTCAACCTTGGGCTTCTTCACCAGAGCAAAGAACTGATTTGCCGTTTCATGAAGTATCCCTTCTTTCCCTTGCCCTTCTTGAAACTAGTGGTTTCACTAACCATCAACAATTGATGCTCCTACTTGATTTCTACTTTCGCGGTGTCAAACATCACGAATAGCTTAAGGATCATCATATCTATCCCTGATATGTTATAGTTCATCACGAAGCTCTAGTAGCTTGGTGGCAGTGACTTTGGAGAACCATCACTATCTCATCTGGAAGATTAACTCCCACTCGATTCAAGCGATTGTAGTACTCAGACAATCAGAGAACATGCTCAACGATTGAGCTTTTCTCCCTTAGTTTGCAGGCTTAAACTTGTCAGAGGTCTCATACCTCTTGACGTGGGCACTAGCCTGAAATCCCAATTTCAGTCCTTGGAACATCTCATATGTTCTGTGATGTTTCAAAAACGTCTTTGGTGCCTCAATTCTAAACCATTTAGCATTACGCACCGAACTATCATGTAGTCATCAAAACGTGTATGTCGATGTTCACAACATCCACAACCGACGCCGAGGTTCAAAGACACCGAGCGGTGCATTAAGGACATAATCCTTCAAGCAAAGCAATGAGGATAATCCTCGCCATTCTGGACCAGTCCGCATAATTGCTACTATCAACTTTCAACTAAATTTTCTCTAGGAACATATCTTAAACAGTAGAACTAAAGCGTAAGCTACAACATAATTTGCAAAGACCTTTTGACTATGTTCATGATAATTAAGTTCATCTGATTATTTAATGAACTCCCACTCAGATAGACATCTCTCTAGTCATCTAAGTGATACATGATCCGAATCGACTAGGCCGTGTCCGATCATCACGTGAGACGGACTAGTCATCAACGGTGAACATCTCCATGTTGATCGTATCTTCTATACGACTCATGTTCGACCTTTCGGTCTTCCGTGTTCCGAGGCCATGTCTGTACATGCTAGGCTCGTCAAGTCAACCTAAGTGTTTTGCATGTGTAAATCTGGCTTACACCCGTTGTATTCGAACGTTAGAATCTATCACACCCGATCATCACGTGGTGCTTCAAAACAATGAACCTTCGCAACGGTGCACAGTTAGGGGGAACACTTTCTTGAAATTTTATAAGGGATCATCTTATTTATGCTACCGTCGTTCTAAACAAATAAGATGTAAACATGACAAACATCACATGCAAATCATAAAGTGACATGATATGGCCAATGTCATCTTGCGCCTTTTGATCTCCATCTTCAAGGTGCGGCATGATCACCTTCGTCACCGGCATGACACCATGATCTCCATCATCGTGTCTTCATGAAGTTGTCTCGCCAACTATTACTTCTACTACTATGGCTAACGGTTAGCAATAAAGTAAAGTAATTACATGGCGTTTTTCATTGACACGCAGGTCATACAATAAATTAAGACAACTCATATGGCTCCTGCTGGTTGTCATACTCATCGACATGCAAGTCGTGATTCCTATTACAAGAACATGATCAATCTCATACATCACATATATATATAATTCGTCACATCCTTTTGGCCATATCACATCACATAGCATACCCTGCAAAAACAAGTTAGACGTCCTCTAATTGTTGTTGCATGTTTTACGTGGCTGCTATGGGTTTCTAGCAAGAACGTTTCTTACCTACGCAAAACCACAACGGTGATATGCCAATTGCTATTTACCCTTCATAAGGACCCTCTTCATCGAATCCAATCCGACTAAAGTGGGAAAGACAGACACCCGCTAGCCACCTTATGCATCAAGTGCACGTCAGTTGGTGGAACCTGTCTCACGTAAGAGTACATGTAAGGTCGGTCTGGGCTGCTTCATCCCACAATACCGCCGAATCAAGATAAGACTAGTAACGGTAAGAAAATTGAACAAATCATCGCCAACAACTACTTTGTGTTCTACTCGTGCATAGAATCTATGCATAGACCTAGCTCTGATACCACTATTGGGGAACGTAGCAATAATTCAAAATTTTCCTACGTGTCATCAAGATCAATCTAGGAGATGCTAGCAACGAGAACGGACGACGCCTCCGCGTTCAACACACGTACAGCCCGGGGACGTCTCCTCCTTCTTGATCTAGCAAAGGGAGAGGAGAAGTTGAGGGAGAACTCCAGCAGCACAATGGCGTGGTGGCGATGGATCTCGTGGTTCTCCGGCAGAGCTTCGCTAAGCACTACGGAGGAGGAGGATGAGTTGGAGGAGGAGAGGGCTGCGCCAGGTGACGAGGACATCTATTGGGGGTAGGTTAACTGTAGGACCTTGAAGTATGTCTAGAGGGGGGGTGATTAGACTACTTGACCAATTAAAAACTTAACCTTTTCCCAATTTTAGACTTTGGCATATTTTAGCTATCTTTAAGCTAGTCAAGCAATCTTCACGCAATTCAAGCAAGCATGCAAAGAGTATATAGGCAGTGGAAAATTAAGCATGCAACTTGCAAAAATGTAAAGGGAAGGGTTTAGAGGATTCAAACGCAATTGGAGACACGGATGTTTTTGTCGTGGTTCCGATAGGTGGTGCTACCGTGCCTCCACGTAGATGGAGACTTCAACCATGAAGGGTAACGGTTGCGCGAGTCCACGGAGGACTCCACCCACGAAGGGTCCACGAAGAAGCAACCTTGTCTATCCCACCATGGCCGTCGCCCACGAAGGACTTGCCTCACTAGCGGTAGATCTTCACGAAGTAGGCGATCTCCTTGCCCTTACAAACTCCTTGGTTCAACTCGACAATCTTGTCGGAGGCTCCCAAGTGACACCTAGCCAGTCTAGGAGACACCACTCTCCAAGAAGTAACAAATGGTGTGTTTATGATGAACTCCTTGCTCTTGTGCTCCAAATGATAGTCTCCCCAACACTCAACTCTCTCTCACAGGATTTGGATTTGGTGGAAAGAAGATTTGACTGGAAAGCAACTTGGGGAAGGCTAGAGATCAAGATTCATATGGTTGGAATGAAATATCTTGGCCTCAACACATGAGTAGGTGGTTCTCTCTCAGAACTGGTAAGTTGGAAGTGTAGGTTTGTTCTGATGGCTCTCTCCACGAATGAAGAGGGTGTGGAGGGGTATATATAGCCTCCACACAAAATCTAACCGTTACACACAATTTACCAAACTCGATGGGACTGAATCATCAAACTCGGTTGGACCGATTTAGTAAACCTAGTGACCGTTAGGGTTTTCGTGGACCGACATGCAACTCAGAGGACCGATATGGTTAGGGTTAGGGCATAATGTAATCTCGGTGAGACCGACATACAAACTCGGTGAGACCGAATTTGGTAATTAGCTAACCAGAGAGTTGGTCAGGTAAACTTAGTGGGACCGATTCGCTCTTTCGATGAGACCGAAAAGTTACAAAAGGGAAACAGAGAGTTTATATTGTAATCTCGGTAGGACCGATCGCTCACTTCGGTTAGACCGAAACGTTACGAAGGGAAACAGAGAAATTACAATCCCATCTCGGTGAGACCGAGATCCCTATCAGTGAGACCGATTTGCCTAGGGTTTGTGGCAGTGGCTATGACATTTGAACTCGGTGGCGCCGGATAGAAAGAATCAGTAGGGCCGAGTTTGACTTTAGGTTTAGGTCATATGTGGATGTGAGAAAGTAATGGAGGGTTTTGGAGCATATCATTAAGCACATGAAGCAAAAGGCTCATTAAGCAACACCTCATCCCTCCTTGATAGTATTGGCTTTTCCTATAGACTCAATGTGATCTTGGATCACTAAGATGTAAAATGTAGAGTCTTGAGCTTTTGAGCTTGAGCCAATCCTTTTTCCTTGATATTTTGAGGGATCCACTTTCATCATCCATGCCATGCCATTCATTGAGCTTTCCTGAAATATTTGTCTTGGAATAGCATTAGCTCAATGAGCTATATGTTGTTATGAATTACCAAAACCACCTAGGGATAGTTGCACTTTCAATCTCCCCCTTTTTGGTAATTGATGACAACATATAGATCAAAGCTTCGACAAATGATAATAAAATTTGAAAAACATCGTCGCTTTGAGAAGTATGTGATAAGCAAGAGCTCCCACTAAATTTGTGCATATTAAGATTTACTTTGGACTGCAAATGCACAAGGACTTTGGGCTCATGGGTTACTCTTCCATGTCACATACATCTTGGTGGAGCGCTCAAAATAACAGAGATTGAATACATGCACTCATCACCAAGCAAAGTGAGTGACCATATAAGGATAAGTAAGATAATATCATAACGAGCATAAGTTTAGCTTATTATCAAACACATGATCATAAATGTCTCATTTGTAATTGCATAGTTTCTAAAACAATCAAAAAGCAAATTCACTTCAACCAATAAGACGAGAGAGTACAAAATCAAATCTCTCTCGAAGCCTATGATCTATACATTTTATCCCCTTTGGCAACAAGTTACCAAAAAGTTCCTAGAAAATGCATAGGACTATATCGTCTCTCAGGCTTGGTCTTCTGGTGGTGGTGGTGTCCGGAGAACTCCAAGAACGAAGGCTTCAGTTGATGTAGAAGAAGCTGAAGGAGTTGGTGCTGGAGGTGGTGGTGCTGGAGCTGGAGCTGGAGCTGATGAAGTGACTCTGGTGTCTTGAACTGGCTCTGCAGCTGATCTCTGAGCTCGTGGCACTCTGGAAAATGCATCAGCCGTTGTCCTGCCCTTCCTCTCCTGCATGTCATCATGTAGCTGCTCCACAACTGACTGAATCTCAGTTACCTTGACATCAAGATCATAGAATTTTTGTTCCATGATCCTTTCCAGGCTCTCCTGGTTTTGAGTTAGGGTGGCCAACCCCTTCTCAATCCGCAGTGTAGATACTATCAAGTAACCAAGCTGCTCCTGCTTGTTCTTCAGAAAGTATTCAGATGCCTCTGCTTGAGTTGGCATCTTGGCAGCCTTCTCTTTCCTTGCTTTCTCCTTCTTCTCTTGTGCTTGTACAGATGATGGTTCATTCTCAGTCATGACAACTTGATTGTCCTCAAAGTCAGGATAGAGAACCATGTGTTCCTTATCCAACAGATACTTTCATGTGCCCATATTTGAGTTAATCAACTCCTGAATCTGTGGGGCATATCCACAGCTCCTCTTCTGGTTTGTTGCTGTCCTCTTGATAGTTTCAACTATGAGGCTCATGACTTTGAATTTCTGAGGCACATCAAAAATGTGAAGCAAATTGATTGCATGCCCTTTGATCATGCTATGGTCACCTGATTTGGGCAAAAGAGTGTGCCTTAGGATCCAGTTGATTGTAGGCAGCCCTGACAGAAGAAAATGAACTGATCCAAACTTGAAGGAGTCAAGTGCATCATCAGGTATCTCCTTGTACATCTGTGACATTGAGTTGTGTCCCATCTTCTTCTTGGCATAAATGTCCAAGTCATCTTCACTCTCCTTGGGGGCATTGATCAGACTTGCCCATTCCTCTATGGTTGACTGGTATCTCGTTCCTTCTGACATCCAAACTATCCTGCCATCTGGATAGAAATGTGATGTGGAGTAGAATTGCATTATGAGCTCGTCATTCCAATTTGTGAGCTTCTGCCCAACAAAATCTGCAACTCCACAAGCACTGAAGCTGTCATACACTCCAGGATAGTGTTCTTCATTCTCCTGAATGTAGGTCCAATCGACCCACCTCATATCACAAACTATGGGCTTCTTATCCAATAAGATGGTCTCATAGAAGTCCTGCTGCTCCTTGGTGTGGAACCTGTAATCTACAGCAGTCCTTCTCCTGGTGGCATACGGATCTGACTCTCTCCATAGCCTCAACCCTTGATCTCTCCTGATCTTCATGTTCTCGGCCACAGGATGAGCATCATTGTGGTCTGGAATCTTGGGCTTGAGCTTCCTTAGGACCTGCCCTTCTTCATCTTCCTCAGCATCAACCTCAGGCATTGGAGCCTTGTTCTTCTCAGCTGCTGGTATACTCCTGGTATTCCTCTTTGGTGCACTCTTGGGCTTGGGGGCAACTTTGGGCTTTGATGTTGCAGCCCCTGACTTTATGGCATCACCCATCAACTTTTGTGCCTTGGGTGCAGGCTCAGCAACCTCTTCTTCTTCCTCTTCCTCCATCATAGAAGGCTTCCCAATCACTCTGGCCATGGTCTTCTTGACCCTTTCCTTCCTCTTCTTTCCTTTAGCAGCAGCAGGTTCTTTGGGTTGGGATTCCAAAGAAGCTTGAGTGGAGACTCTGACTTTGGACATTGGTTGTCTACCTGCTGGCCTTTTGATCTTCATTCCAGGCTTAACTGCTGTTGAGCTGTACTCCTTCTTGAGCACTTTCTTCTTGGAACTGGCCTCATCCTCAGCTGCCACATAATCCTCATCCTCAGACTCTGAGGTCTTCTTCTTCCTTGTCCTTGTGGCAGCCTTGGGCAAGTTGCTGGGAGTGCTTCTGCTCCCCTCATCTGAGCTGCTAGAGGGACTAGTGCCCTCACTCATGTGAATCTGCTTTTCTGACCTGTTCTGGCTGTCACTTTGGTCTGACATGCTGCTCACACTGACTGCTGACCCTGTGAATAGTTATGGATGAGGTAGAGTGTATGAGCATCACAAAATACAGAGATTTTTGCAAAAGAATGATTCAAAAACTTAGTTTTAGTTTTCCACAAAAAGCATTTCGGATCTACCGATTTTTAAACTCGGTGATACCGAAGCAGTTTTGGAACCTAAACTAGTGAACTCGGCCAGACCGAGTCACATTTCGGTGGCACCGAGAGTGCTAGGGTTTCACAAAGTTCTAAAATCGGTCACACCGATTTGTAATTCTCGGTCAGACCGAGACTTACTAGTGCAATGGCGTTAGCCAAATCGGTGTGACCGAGTTTTTCAACTCGGTGGGTCCGAGATGGTTTCGGCGGAAACCTAACCCTAAATTTTCGAATCATACCTATTCTAAGGATTGTTTTGACTGGATAGAAGTGTTTCAATTGTGGCAAGATGCATTACGAACAAAATGTGCTGAGAATTGGACAAGGATAGCACAGTGATCGAGTTCATACCCTAGTTCGGCGGTGAACTCGCTACGGCGGCAACGGCGGAGGAGAATTCCGTTGACGGCGGCGGAGACCAGCGACAGGAGGCGGCTGGCGACGAAGTCGACGATCCGTAGACCTGGTAGGCAGAGCGAGCTATGCGCGGGCGAGAAGTTTCGGAGAAAGTTTTCCAAAAATTTGCCCGTGTGTATATATAGCCCGACACTGTCGGTGTGACCGAGTTGAACAACTCGGTGGCACCGAGATGCATAACTGTTAACAGTTACAGCAACTCGGTGTGACCGAAAAGTTAAAATCGGTTGCACCGAGATTGAAAACCTAGATCGACTTAGTGATCTCGGTATGACCGAAATGGAGGAATCGGTCAGACCGAAAATCACAAAGAAGTTTTGGAAGTTTAAGTCTATGACTTAATCGGGACTCCGAAAGTGCTCCTCACACAGAGTGGTTCGAATCTGACTTGATCAAATTTTGTGATGTAGCATGAATAGAGTTTGAGACGAGAAAAGCATAGATAGCTAGAGAAGGTTCTTAGGCATTCTTGTCCATCCACTTGGCCAAAGAAAAAGAAACCAACCAATCAAAACGACAAGTGGATGTCCTCGAATGAGTAAATATGCAACCAACATGCTCACACAATAAAATGACAAATGAAATATGTGACAAAGCATGCACAACCAATTCTAGCATCTATCAAACAATAGGCGATGACTAGGTCATCTATATATGAGTATATTGACTTAGGAGTCAAATGAGAACATTTGATCATAGGTCATACTCATTGTTTAAGCTCAAGTGGGGTTACCACTTTTACATAAAGCATTTATGTGTTCACATCATTAGAGTTGCTTTGACTCAATTCTTAGAGTTAAGCTCCCCTAGATGTGAGATCCCCCCTAAGAGGGATAAACTAACCTTGGGTTGTCGATGATGACTTCATGTAGGTGTTGAAGATGTGGATGCTCAATGTTGATGTAGATCTTTTGGAGCAATCCTTTGGAGTGAGTTGCACTTTTAATACCTACACGGGTTAGTCCCACAAGGAACAAACAAGAATATCCATAGACATAGAGTGATGCACACACAAAATTATGTCCATGAAAACATTTGGTTACCTTGTCCCTTGCCTTACCAACATGAGGGTTTGTGACTCCTTGAACTAGTGCAAGATATGGAAGTTGATTGCACTTGTCCTTGCCATAATGATATGAGTGAAAAATGTTGGCGGAGTCACCCTCAAGAACTCTCTAGTTCTTCTTCGGGATCGACATCATCTTGATGGGAATCCTTGGTGTAGTAGTTGTGTTTGATGAAGTAGAACTTGGCATAGTCTTGGGAACCCACCTGACAAGGCCTTAGGTCCTTCTTCAAATGCATCAATCTCTTCTTGAAGCTTGTCCTTGCCTTTGTTCTTGTGGTCTTGTGGTGGAAGATCATCTTGTGCTTGTGTTCCCTTGAAGGAAGTAGGATCATACTTCTTTTGTTGAGGAAGAAACTTCGTCTTGGGGTATTGATCTTCTTCCCACTCAACTCCATTAGCATTGAACTTTCGTTCAAAACCAACACCTTGATTCTTCCGGTGCCTTCCTTGCTTATGCATAATTTCCTCAAATTGCTTACTCCCTGCAAGGCTATTGTATACACCTTTCTCTATAATTCCCTTCAATAAGCTGTTTTCTTGCTCAAGAGTAACTTGGCTAAGAGAATCATTAGTGGAATCAAGAGAACTGCTAGAAGCAACAATATTGGGTTTAGCATTGTTATTGTTACTACTAGAAGAAGAATCTTTCTTGTTCTTGTTACTAGACTTGACTTGAGGCATGTAAGTAGATAAGAGTAAACGCTTGGCAATGTAAGAAGAACTTTTCTTACGAAGATCATCGTTGATCGCTTTTAGGAACTCATGCTCTTGCTCAAGATTGGGCTTTTCAAAGCGTAACTTCTCATGAGCCCTTAAAAGTTCTCGATGATCTTCGAAGATAGTTTCATGAGCTAACTTAAGAGTGTTTAGTTCTTTAGTTAGACGCTCAATTTTCTCCTTATCATTGTCATTCGTTTCATCTTGATTAGCATGATTAATTGACGTTTCATCATAGTATTCATCACTAGAGTTGTCAACAAGTAAATCTTCATCACCTAGCAAGTCATCTTCATCACTACTAAAATCAACATACTCGGGGTGTGTTACCTTAGGACCTTTGGCCATGAAGCATCTTCCAATTCCTTCATTTGGTGATTCAAATATGTCGTAGGAGTTGGTTGACACAAGTGCTAAACCGGCAACACCTTCATCTTGAGTGTGTTCGGAGTCGGAGTGATAGCTTCTCTCGGAGTGATTGTCGGAGTCGGAGCCGGATACCCATTCACCAACATGATCTAGATGTCTTTGTTTTGTGTAGCTCTTTGATGACTTGTCCTTACTTTCCGAATCCTTGCTTCCCCGTGAGGATCTTCGTTCATAACGATCATCTCTACTCCTTCTCTCTCTTGGTGGTGATTCTTCTCTTCTACTTCTTCTCTTGGGAGAATCTTCTCTTCTTTTGTAGGGTGTCGTATACTCATTGGAATAGTGTCCGGGTCTCCCACAATTGTAGCAATTGCGCTCTCGACTAGAAGATCTTTTGTCCTTGTAGGACCTTGACTTGGATCTTCTTTCTTTGCTTCTACTCTTGTAGAATTTGTTGAAGTTCTTCACCATTAAGCTCAATTCTTCATTGAAGGTTTGTTTCTCACTTGATGATGTGGGGGCTTCACATGAGGCTTTGTAAGCACCACTTGACTTGTTGTGAAGTTCCTCCTTGTCCTTGAGTGACATCTCATGAGCAACAATTCTTCCAATGACTTCCGTTGGCTTGAGATCTTTGTAATTTGGCATCATGGATCAATGTGCACACGGTATCATATTTTCCATCCAATGCTCTTAGGATTTTCTTGATGATGAATCTGTCGGTCATCTCTTCACTTCCTAAGCCGACAATCTTATTTGTGATAAGAGCAAGCCTAGAGTACATTTCAGCGACACCTTCACCATCCTTCATTTTGAACTTGTCAAGCTGACTTTGGAGCACATCCAACTTGGATTCCTTGACGGAGTTGGTACCTTCATGTATATCAATCAAAGTATCCCAAATTTCCTTTGCATTCTCAAGACGGCTGATTTTGTTGAATTCTTCGGGGCACAATCCATTGAAGAGGATATCACAAGCTTGAGCGTTGTATTGCAACATCTTCAACTCTTCTGCACTAGCTTCACGGTTCGGTTCTCTCCCATCAAAGAATTCACCTTGCAAGCCAATACACACAATAGCCCAAACGGCGGGGTTATGTCCGAGAATATGCATTTTCATCTTATGCTTCCAACTAGCAAAATTAGTGCCATCAAAGTAAGGACCTCTATGGTGATAATTTCCCTCGCTAGACGCCATACTCTCCTAGGTTGTGAAACCAAGGCTATGACCACGAAAAGCTATGGAAATCAAAGCAAATGGAGACCAAGGCTCTAATACCACTTGTAGGACCTCGAAGTATGTCTAGAGGGGGGGTGATTAGACTACTTGACCAATTAAAAACTTAACCTTTTTCCAATTTTAGACTTTGGCAGATTTTAGCTATCTTTAAGCTAGTCAAGCAATCTTCACGCAATTCAAGAAAGCATGCAAAGAGTATATAGGCAGCGGAAAATAAAGCATGCAACTTGCAAGAATTTAAAAGGAAGGGTTTAGAGGATTCAAACCCAATTGGAGACACGGATGTTTTTGTTGTGGTTCCGATAGATGGTGCTATCGTACCTCCACGTTGATGGAGACTTCAACCCACGAAGGGTAACGGTTGCGCGAGTCCACGGAGGGCTCCACCCACGAAGGGTCCACGAAGAAGCAACCTTGTCTATCCCACCATGGCCGTCGCCCACGAAGGACTTGCCTCACTAGCGGTAGATCTTCATGAAGTAGGCGATCTCCTTGCCCTTAAAAACTCCTTGGTTCAACTCCACAATCTTGTCGGAGGCTCCCAAGTGAGACCTAGCCAATCTAGGAGACACCACTCTCCAAGAAGTAACAAACGGTGTGTTGATGATGAACTCCTTGGTCTTGTGCTTCAAATGATAGGCTCCCCAACACTCAACTCTCTCTCACAGGATTTGGATTTGGTGGAAAGAAGATTTGACTGGAGAGCAACTTGGGGAAGGCTAGAGATCAAGATTCATATGGTTGGAATGAAATATCTTGGCCTCAACACATGAGTAGGTGGTTCTCTCTCGTAACTGGTAAGTTGGAAGTGTAGGTTTGCTCGATGGCTCTCTCCACGAATGAAGAGGAGGTGGAGGGGTATATATAGCCTCCACACAAAATCTAACCGTTACACACAATTTACCAAACTCGGTGGGACCGAATTATCAAACTCGGTTGGACCGATTTAGTAAACCTAGTGACAGTTAGGGTTTTCGGTTGGACTGACATGCAACTCGGTAGGACCAATATGGTTAGGGTTAGGGCATAACGTAATATCGGTGAGACCGATTACACAAACTCGGTGAGATCGAATTTGGTAATTAGCTAACCAGAGAGTTGGTCAGGTAAACTCGGTGGGACCGATTCGCTCTTTCGGTGAGACCGAAAAGTTACAAAAGGGAAACAGAGAGTTTACATTGTAATCTAGGTGGGACCGATCGCTCACTTTGGTTAGACCGAAATGTTACGAAGGGAAACAGAGAGATTACAATCCCATCTCGGTGAGACCGATTTGCCTAGGGCTTGTGGCAGTGGCTATGACATCTGAACTCGGTGGCGCCGGATAGAAATAATCGGTAGGGCCGAGTTTGACTTTAGGTTTAGGTCATATGTGGATGTGAGAAAGGAGTGGAGGGTTTTGGAGCATATCATTAAGCACATGAAGAAAAAGGCTCATTAAGCAACACCTCATCCCTCCTTGATAGTATTGGCTTTTCCTATAGACTCAATGTGATCTTGGATCACTAAAATGTAAAATGTAGAGTCTTGAGCTTTTGAGCTTGAGCCAATCCTTTATCCTTGATATTTTGAGGATCCACTTTCATCATCCATGCCATGCCATTCATTGAGCTTTCCTGAAATATTTGTCTTGGAATAGCATTAGCTCAATGAGCTATATGTTGTTATGAATTACCAAAACCACCTAGGGATAGTTGCACTTCCAGTAACAGGCCTGACCTAAAGGCCCTACCCATGGACACCGTATACTTTGTACTGGGCCCCAGGGCCAGATCGCCGTCCTGATGTACCGCAACTTGAAAGTCACTCGGACAGCGACAACCACTCGGAGCACGGCACTTCACTCGACGAGCTCATTCCACTCGACCGTGTAACTCACTCGGATATGCAAAGACCAATAGTCAGCATGACGGTTTTGTAGTGGGCAGGCATTATGGCATTGATGCTCCACCGTGTAACATAAGGGTGAGGGGGTGGCGCACTCTATATAAGCCACCCCCACCACTAGACTAGGGGGCTCTTTTCCACGCTCTTTCTTCCATCTCTCTCTCTTTTTCACCATTAGTCTCAAGACTATGGGGATCCATTCTCCTCTCATTGTAATCTCCGGATACATAATAAGATAAAACAAAGCCTCTTCGGAGCACGAGACGTAGGGTTGTTATCTCCACCGTGAGAGGCCCGAACTCGCTAAAACCACTGTGTCACCCATATGCATCTCGATAGATCATGCTCCTTTATCCTACCCCTCTCTTATTGTCGGAATCGTTCCAATGACAGTTGGCGCCCACCGTGGGGCATGATGTTTATCGAGCCATGATGCAAATGGTTTTCTTTCTTCAATGTTCATCCGTCGATCAACAATCATCAATGGAGAATCTCATCCAAGATGTTTCGGACATCACTCCATTCACAGGGGAGTCATGATACTCTTCGTACAGAGGGATCAGGAAGTCCCATTCCATACTATCTTATTCTTTACAGTCGATCTTTAATCTAACAATGGTTGTTTTTCTTCTGTATGTACATGTACTCATGAGGAGGATGGGCGCATCATCTTCTTCACATCAAGCAGAAAGTGCGAACAACAGCGGCATGGAGGCCGAGCTCCCAACATGGCCAGTCCACCGAGTCAACCGCCGCCCGTCCAGCTTCACTGACCTCTGGCGCATCCATCTACGCCAGAACCGCACCTCCAGCGGTGTTCCTGAGTTACACGGCCGGAATAATGCGATGGTGCAGCACTCCTCGCTTTCTGCTCAGCAGAGACACAAGCCTGGCCGGCAATGCAGAACTCCTCAATCCGGTCGCCCTCTCCCGCCGGCGTCGCAGGCGCGATGCGCTCCTCCCTCATCGGCATCTCGGGCATGGTTGTTGCGGCGTACGCGTAGACCCCATGCGGCGCCGAAATAGGAAGCCGGTCATGCCTCCGGGCGTGGCGGTTCTTCCTCCGTCGCCATCTGCTGGCCATGGCCCTTTTTCCTTTAACCATGCGAGGTTAGTGGGCCACCTTCTCCTTGATTACCTGCATGCAGGTAAATGCGTGCAAGTATAGGAAATGGACAGACGTGGTGATCTTCAACGTCAGATTAATTGGTTGCCTCATTAAGCGGCCAATTGATGAGGATTACTAACGCCACATAATTGCTGTGGCCAGAACCAGGCAGCTGTTTCCACGACTTCCACAGGTTCCGCACTAGTTAATTCGTGCATGCATGCATGTATGACCATCTAGCCTTCAACTTCGTGGCCGTATTTGCTAGTGCTAACTTGCAGGGTCATCCAATGGATCTTTCACTCGGACAGCTGCGAACCAGATTCGCTCATAGTTCAGACAGATGAATCCACTCGGTGACTCGGACACAGACTCAAGTTCACTCGGCCATGGACCCAAATTCCTTGAACTACTAATATGCAGGGTAACTCGGATGGAGTTTGCATCCAGACGACTAACTTGCAGGGACGTTTTGATCCAACAAAAAATATATTCATAGCTATACTTGCTAGTAACTTGCAGGGTCACTTGTCCCGTCGTTGTCCACCGACAGCAGTTCACTCGGACAGACGTTTTGTTCAGACGAATAACATGATGACATGCAGTGACTCGGCCGCCTGCACACCGTCGCTTAACTGGTCACACCAGCATCACTTGGCCGCGCGCGCATAGTCACTCAACATCCCGCACGTCACCACTCCGCTGTAGGCATCTACTTCATTCGGACGTCCCGCGCGTCGTCACTCGGCAGAATGCCTCTATTTCACTTGGGCGCCCCGCGCCTCATCATTCCGCGGAACGCGTCTACATCACCCTGACGCCCTGCGTGTCATCACTCTGAACGCGTCTACGTCACTCGGACGCCCTGCACATCGTCACTCCGTGGCACGTGTCTACTTCACCCGGACGCCCCGCTCAACGCCACTCTGCGGGTCCCGTCTACATCGCTCGGATGCCACGCGCAGTGTCACTCCGTGGGACGCGTCTACCCCACTCGGACGCCCCGCTCGACGCCACTCCGCGGTTCGTGTCTACATCGCTCGGATGCCACGCGCAGCGTCACTCCGCGGCACGCATCTACTCCACTCGGTCGCCCCGCGCGTCGCCATCGGTTGGTCACCTCATCACCACTCGGCCGCCCCGCGCGTCGCCATCGGTTGGTCACCTCATAACAACTCGGCCGCCCCGCGCGTCGCCACTCGGTTGGTCACCTCATCACCACTCGGACGCCCCGCGCGTCGCCATCGGTTGGTCACCTCATCACCACTCGGCCGCCCCGCGCGTCGCCATCGGTTGGTGACCTCATCACCACTCGGCCGCCCCGCGCGTCCCCATCGGTTGGTCACCTCATCACCAATCGGCCGCCCCGGGCGTCGCCATCGGTTGGTCACCTCATCACCACTCGGCCGCCCCGCGTGTCACCATCGGTTCGTCACCTCATCACCAATCGGCCGCCCCGGGCATCGCCATCGGTTGGTCACCTCATCACCACTCGGCCGCCGCCCAGCCGCCATCGGTTGGTCACCTCATCACCACTCGGCCGCCCCGCGCGTCGCCATCGGTTGGTTACCTCATCACCACTAGGCCGCCCCGCGCGTCGCCATCGGTTGGTCACCTCATCACCATTCGGCCGCCCCGCGGGTCGCCATCGGTTGGTCACCTCATCACCAATCGGCCGCCCCGGGCGTCGCCATCGGTTGGTCACCTCATCACCAATCGGCCGCCCCGGGCGTCGCCATCGGTTGGTCACCTCATCACCACTCGGCCGCCCCGGGAGTCGCCATCGGTTGGTCACCTCATCATCACTCGGCCGCCGTGCGTGTCGCCATCGCCTGGTCACCTCATCACCACTCGGCTGCCCCGCGCGTCGCCATCGGTTGGTCTCCTCATCACCACTCGGCCACCGCGTGCGTCGCCGTCGGTTGGTCACCCCATAACCACTCGGCCGCCCCATGCGTCACCATTGGTTGGTCACCTCATCACCACTCAGCCGCCCCGCGCGTCGCCATCGGTTGGTCACCTCATCACCACTCGGCCGCCCCCCGCGTCGCCATCGGTTGGTGACCTCATCACCACTCGACCGCTCCCGCGCGTCGCCTTCGGTTGGTCACCTCATCACCACTCGGCCGCCCCGCGCGTCGGCATCAGTTGGTCACCACATCACCACTCGGCCGCCCCGCGTGTCGCCATCGGTTGGTCACCTCATCACCACTCGGCCGCCTCGCACGTCACCATCGGTTGGTCACCCCATAACCACTCGGTCGCTCTGCGCGTCGCCATCGGTTGGTCACCTCATCACCACTCGGCCGCCCCGCGCGTCGCCATCGGTTGGTCACCTCATCACCACTCGGCCGCCCCGCGCGTCGCCGTCTGTTGGTCACCTCATCACCACTCGGCCGCCCCACGCTTCGCCATCGGTTGGTCATCTCATCACCACTCGGCCGCCCGTGCGTCGCCACTTAGTTGGTCGCCTCATCACCATTCGACCACTCGCGCGCCTTCAGACAGCTAAGTCATTTTACATTCTGTTATTTCCGTCTTCCCGAGTATCCCATAATTCACACATCACGTTCACTAGGAGGCCACGCCACCAAGTGTACCTCTACGCTCGGCTTCTTATTTTCACATACTTGCTTAGTATTGGTTATGTGACTCCCGAGTCCAACTTCCATTTTTTTTCGCATACATCATTCACGAACACCATGTGTCATTCTTCATTTCGAGTTTGCATTGGTCCTCCGGGGCTGCAACTCAGTCGAAACACTACACTTCCATTTTATTTGAGTCAGTATTCCAATGAGTTCAGTCGGATCCGTTGCTTCGACAAGTTCAAACGGATCCTTCGCTCTTTCAGACTCTTGCTGGATAACCAGCAAACCCCTTGCACTCCCAGCGGGTGTGTATGGGTGTTATTCACACAAATCATTTCAGCACACATCAAATTTCCTTGAGAAATTATTTCGTTGGCTTGTGCCATTTTTTACACAAGTTACGCGATCACTCGACGGCCCTATGCGCCAACTTCATCGCTGCTCGGACTCGGTCACCATACCGGTCCCAAATAAGCACCACAACACCGACCTTGTCGCTCTGTTGACTTCAAACACATCCGGCCAACCCCTCTGTGCAATCCTCTTCATCGTATCAATGATATAGACCTCGTTAGGCATGAGACAGATAAGTCCCTTTTATGATTAAACTTCCTACTTCACTCTTTTCCGAGTTTGCCTCTTTCGAGCCTCACTCGGAAGCTTCTCCTCATCTTTACCCGAGTCCGACTCGATGAATTGCAAATCATCCATTCAAAACTATATTTCTTGTATTCCGACATGTCCGTTGTCGAAGCCTGTAGTACGCTCGAGGGCTATGCCGCACTCGGGGGCTGCATCCACTACAAAAAAAAGACACATCCATGACATTTTGGGCCGAACGAAATTTTTTCCTGTCATACATATGACACTTCTATGATGATAATTGTGACAAAACCCGGTATCATCATAGATGTGGTGGGCTCCTACTAATATGACAAAAAATCATGACAGAAAATGGGCTTTTCGTCCTGGGCGGGCCGGAGACGCAGCTGCATGACATTCTTTGGGCCGTCCATGACGGAAAAAACCGTGGTAGAAGCGAGGGTGAGGAAAATTTCGGGGAGTTGCCGGTTACGGTGGGAGGTCGGGGGCCGAGCGATGCGCGTTTCTCTCGTATGTACGCGCGTGTGTGCGAGGCGTTGGATCTAACTGAACCCGAGCGAGGCGTTGGGCTCTAATTGAACCCGAGCGATTGCACTACAGGCTACGCGTTACTGAATCCGAGCGATCAATCGATGGCTGTTAACTGAACCCGATGGAGTGATTCCTTCGCTACTGCTGCTAACTGAAGCCGATCGATTGGATGAATAGTGAGCGTTGCAGAGGGGGGGGGTTTGGATGAACAGTGAGCGGTGGCGTTGCCTCTGGATGAACAGGAACCCGTGGTGTGGAGGGCTGGATGAACAGTAGACGGTGGAGGGGTGGCCGTGGAGGGGTGGTTGAACAGGACCCCGTGGTGTGGAGGGCTGGATGAACAGTAGACGATGGAGGGGTGCCCGTGGAGGGGTGGTTGAACAGTAGCCGGTGGAGTAGCGCGTGGTGGAGGCCGGATGAACAGGAGCTCGTGGAGGCTAGAGGAGGTCGACGGTAGCCCGTGGAGGCTGGAGGAGGTCGACGGTGGAGATGAACAGTATCTCGTGGAGTCCCGTTTTGCGGTACGCCACACCCCTCCCGATGAACAGGACCCCCGTTTTGACCGTAGGAGGCCCGTTTCCTCCGTTTTGCGGTACGCCAAACCCCTACCGATCAACAGGACCCCGTTTTGACTGTAGGAGGTCCGTTTCCTCCGTTTTGCGGTACGCAAGACCCCTCCCGATGAACATGATCCCGTTTCGAACGTGGCCGGTCGAACACAAGGCCGTTTCCTCCGTTGTGCGGTACGCCAGGCCTCGTTTCCATCGCCTGTTCCGTCCAAGCCCTCCCGATGAACACGACCACGCATTCCGTTCCGACCCAGCCGGTTAGCTCCCAAACGTTCCGTTGCCTCCCGATGAACACGACGCATTCCGTTGCCTCCCCATGAACACGAGGCATTCCGTTGCCTCCCCATGAACACGACGACGACGCTGTTTCTCCGTTCTGACCCAGCCATGTACGTATGCGTGAGTAGGCGTTCGAGACCCTTCCCGTATGTACGTATGTGGTCAGATTTTCTTTCTTGCACCCTCGCCGCTGCGTGCGTGTACATGCTACGCGGCGCCTCTACTACAATGCGGCGCCTCTACATCCACCAAGATATATATACGCATATCGTTCACGACCAGAATGACAACGCCACGACGCTTCGACCAGGTGGGTCCCGACTGTCAGGCACTTCCTTGCCTGCGAAGATGTAGCTGGTGGGTCCCAGCAGTCAGGGAGGCGAATCATTTTGTTTTTTTTGCCCAGATGCACTTCCTTGCGTGCGAAGATGTAGCTGGTGGGTCCCAGCAGTCAGGGGGGCGAATCGTTTTTCTTTTGCCCGGACGCACTTCCTTGCGTGCGAAGGTGTAGCTGGTGGGTCCCAGCAATGGGGAAACGTTTTTTTCGCGAAATACGGTGGCCCGTCCGATGGGTCCCCGCTGTCAGGTGGAGGAATACTTATTTTCCGCGTAATAAGGAGGCACTTCCTTGCTGCGGCCGTGGACCCAGCTGTTAGCCTCTCCACATACAGTCCACGTCCGATGGAAGTCGTTCCTTGACCACGTTGACCACGCCGCGTCGAGAGCACTGGTTCGGCTGGTTCGGCCCATGTTGACCAAGACGAGGTAGTGGAAGCCCGCGCCGAGAGGAGTACGAGGGTTCACTGGTTCGGCTGCGGTGTGAGGCTGCCGTCGCCGCAGGGCCTGGCCAGCGGTGGGAATAGTAGGGTGCGGTGAGGCCTCCGCGGCAGCACATCCGGCCACGGGAGGCAGGAGCATGCGGCACGACCGGCGGTGCTTTGGGCGGCTGGAGCAAGAAGACCAGAGGTTGAAGAAGCACTACGGCCGTTGGATGGACATCGTACGGTCACTGGAGCTAGAATCATTCATATATTGATTAAAGTTGACAAAGGCCTCCGTCCCAGTCAACTTAGTAGGCCCACAAGTCAGCCTCCCACCAACATTGGTCCCAGCTAGCAGGGGGTTGCTACCTCTTGAGCACTGCGTTGGATTTCCCCGAAGAGGAGAGGATGATGCAGCAAAGTAGCGTAAGTATTTCCCTCAGTTTTTGAGAACCAAGGTATCAATCCAAGAGGAGGCTACGCAAGTCCCTCGTACCTGCACAAAACGATAGCTACCGCAACCAACGCGATTAGGGGTTGTCAATCCCTTCACGGTCACTTACGACGGTGAGATCCGATAGAGATAATATTTTTGGTATTTTTGGTATAAAGATGCAAAGTAAAAAGTAAAAGCAAAGCAAGTAAATAAAGTGATGGAGATTGATATGATGAGAATAGACCCGGGGGCCATAGGTTTCACTAGTGGCTTCTCTCAAGATCATAGATATTCTATGGTGGGTGAACAAATTACTGTTGAGCAATTGACAGAATTGAGCATAGTTATGAGGTTATCCAGGCAATGATCATGTATATAGGCATCACGTCCATGACAAGTAGACCGAAACGATTCTGCATCTACTACTATTACTCCACTCATCGACCGCTATCCAAAGCATGCATCTAGAGTATTAAGTTAAAACAGAGTAACGACTTAAGCAAGATGACATGATGTAGAGGAATAAATTCATGCAATATGATAAATACCCCATCTTGTTATCCTCGATGGCAACAATACAATACGTGCCTTGCAACCCCTTCTGTCACTAGGTAAGGACACCGCAAGATTGAACCCAAAGCTAAGCACTTCTCCCATTGCAAGAACTACCAATCTAGTTGGCCAAACCAAAGGATAATTCGAAGAGACTTGCAAAGATAACTTAATCATACATAAAAGAATTTAGAGAAGAATCAAATATTTTCCATAGATAAGCTGGATCATAAACCCACAATTCATCGGTCTCAACAAACACACCGCAAAAAGAAGATTACATCGAATAGATCTCCAAGAGAGAGGGGGAGAACATTATTGAGATCCAAAAACATAGAAGAAGCCATATAGCTACTAGCTATGGACACGAAGGTCTGAAGTAAACTACTCACACTTCATCGGAGGGGCTATGGTGTTGATGTAGAAGCCCTCCGTGGTGGATGCCCTCCTCGTGAGCTCCTAACAGGCCCCAAGATGGGATCTCGTGGATAGAGGAAGGTACGACAGTGGAATTAGGTTTTTGGCTCCTTCCCTGATCTTTTGGGGGTACGTAGGTATATATAGGAGGAAGGAGTACGTCGGTGGAGCGTCAGGGGGCACATGAGGCAGGGGGCGTGCCCAGGGGGGAGGGCGCGCCCCCCACCCTCATGACCGGCTCTGGCACTCCTTGGAGTAGGGTCCAAGTCTCCTGGATCACGTTCTGTGAGAAGACCACGTTTCCGAAGGTTTCATTCCGTTTGGACTCCGTTTGATATTCCGTTTCTTCGAGACACTGAAATAGGCAGAAAACAACAATTCTAGGTTGGGCCTCCGGTTAATAGGTTAGTCACAAAAATAATATAAAAGTGGAAAATAAAGCCCATTATAGTCCAAAACAATAGATAAAGTAGCATGGAGCAATCAAAAATTATAGATACGTTGGAGACGTATCAGGCCTCCCCAAGCTTAATTCCTGCTCGTCCTCGAGTAGGTAAATGATAAAAAGAGAATTTTTGATGCGGAGTGATACTTTGGCATAAGTTCAATGTGAATCTTCTTAATTGTGATATGAATATTCAGATCCGAAAGATTCAAGACAAAAGTTCATATTGACATAAAGATAATAATACTTCAAGCATACTAATCAAAATAATTATGTCATCTCAAAATAACATGGCCAAAGAAAGTTCATCCCTACAAAATCATATAGTTAGGCTATGCTTCATTTTCGTCACACAAAGATGTTCCCAACTTCTATACCCCCGATGACAAGCCAAGAAATTGTTTCATACTTAAATAATCTCAAACTTTTTCAACCTTCACGCAATACATGAGCGTGAGCCATGGATTTAGCACTATGGGTGGAATAGAATATGATGATGGGGATTGTGTGGAGAAGACAAAAAAGGAGAAAGTCTCACATTGACGAGGATAATCAACGGGCTATGGAGATGCCCATCAATTGATGTCAATTCGAGATATATTGCCATGCAAGGGGTGCACTAGAGCTATGAATGCTCAACAAAAGAAAACTAGTGGGTGTGCATCCAACTTGCTTGCTCATGAAGACCTAGGGCATTTGAGGAAGCCCATCGTAGGAATATACAAGCCAAGTTCTATAATGAAAAATTCCCACTAGTATAAAAAGGACAACTTATGAGACTCACTATATGAAAAACATGGTGCTACTTTGAAGCACAATATATGAGACTCACTACATGAAGAACGAGGTGCTACTTTGAAGCACAAAATATGAGACTCATTACATGAAGAACATGGTGCTACTTTGAAGCACAAGTGTGTAAAAATAGATAGTAGCATTGCCCTTTTTTTGGGCCTTTCTTTTTTGGCCTTTCTCTTCTTTTTTTTATTTGGGAAATGCTCTAATAATGATGATCATCACACTTCTATTGATTACAACATGAGGATTACAACTCAAAACTAGAACAAGGTATGACTCTATATGAATGCCTCCGGTGGTGTACCGGGATGGTGCAATGAATCAAGAGTGACATGTATGAAAATAATGCATGGTGGCTTTGCCACAAATACGATGTCGACTACATGATCATGCAATGGCAATATGACAAAAGTAATGTATGTCATGATAATGATGAATGGAACGGTGGAAAGTTGCATGGCAATATATCTCGGAATGGCTATGGAAATGCCATAATAGGTAGGTATGGTGGCTGTTTTGAGGAATATATAAGGAGGCTTATGTGTGATAGAGCTTATCATATCACGGGGTTTGGATGCACCGGCGAAGTTTGCGCCAACTCTCAATGTGAGAAAGGGCAATGCACGGTACCGAAGAGGCTAGCAATGGCGGAGAGGTAAGAGTGCGTATAATCCATGGACTCAACATTAGTCAAAAGAACTCATATACTTATTGCAAAAATTTAGAAGTCATCAAAAATCAAGTACTACACGCATGCTCCTAGGGGGTAGATTGGTAGGAAAAGACCATCGCTCGTCCCCGACCGCCACTCATAAGGATGCACAAGCCAGGTACACTTCATGCTTCAAATTTATTACACAACTTTAACCATACGTGCATGCTACGGGATTTACTAACTTCAACACAAGAATTTCTCAAATTCACAACTACTCAACTAGCATGACTTTGATATTATTACCTCCATATCTCAAAACAATTATCAAGCATCAAACTTATCTTAGTATTCAATGCACTCAAAAGAAAGTTTCACATATCTTGAACACCAAGTATATTAACATTAAGCAAATTACCATGCTATTAACGACTCAAAATAATCTAAGTGAAGCATGAGAGATCAAGTTTCTTTAAAACAAATCCACCACCGTGCTCTAAAAGATTTAAGTGAAGCACTAGAGCAAAAATTATCAAGCTCAAAAGATATAAGTGAAGCACTATGAGCAAAAACTATCAAGCTCAAAAGATATAAGTGAAGCACTATGAGCAAAAACTATCAAATTCTAATTCATATATGGCTCTCTCAAAAGGTGTGTACAGAAAAGATGATTGTGGTAACTAACAAGCAAAGACTCAAATAATACAAGACGCTCCAAGCAAAACACATATCATGTTGGTGAATAAAAATATAGCTCCAAGTAAATTACCAATGGAAGTAGATGAAAGAGGGGATGCCTTCCGGGGCATCCCCAAGCTTTGAATTTTTGGTGTCCTTGGATTATCTTGGGGGTGCCATGGGCATCTCCAAGCTTAGGCTCTTGCCACTCCTTGTTCAATAATCCATCAAAAGAATTCACCCAAAACTTCAAAACTTCACAACACAAAACTCAATAGAAATCTCGTGAGCTCCGTTAGAGAAAGAAAACAAAAGACTACTTTAAGGTACTGTAATGAACTCATTCTTTATTTATATTGGTGTTAAACCTACTGTATTCCAACTTCTCTATGGACCATAAACTATTTTACTAGCCATAGATTCATCAAAATAAGCAAACAACACACGCAAAACAGAATTTGTCAAAAACAGAACAGTCTGTAGTAATCTGTAACTAACGCAAACTTCTGGAACCCAAACAATTCTACCAAAATTAGAAGACCTGGAAAATTTGTTTATTGGTCAGCAGCAATTGGAATCAGTATTTATCACGTTCTGGTGATTTTTAACAATTCGGTCACTGAGCACAAAGATTCTGGAAATTACAGCAAGATCAAATAAGTATCATCCAAGAAGATCCAATAGGTTCAACTTGGCACAAACACTAATTAAAAGATAAAACCACATCTAAACAGAGGCTAGATGGATTATTTATTCCTAAACAGAACCAAAAACAACAACAACAAACTCAAAATAAAATTGGGTTGCCTCCCAACAAGCGCTATCGTTTAACGCCCCTAGCTAGGCATAAAAGCAAGGATAGATCTAGCTATTGTCATCTTTGGTAGGAAATCCATAAGTGGCTCTCATGATAGATTCATATGGTAATTTTATTTTCTTTCTAGGAAAATGTTCCATGCCCTTCTTTAAAGGGAATTGGAATCTAATATTTCCTTCCTTCATATCAATAATTGCACCAATCGTTCTAAGGAAAGGTCTACCAAGAATAATAGGGCATGAAGGACTGCAATCTATATCAAGAACGATAAAATCTACGGGCACATAATTCCTATTTGCAACAATAGGAACCTCATTAATTCTTCCCATAGGCTTTTAATAGTGGAATCCGCAAGATCCAAGTTTAGAGAGCAAACATCAAAATCACGGAAATCTAGCAAATCACACAAAGTTTTGGGAATAGTAGAGACACTAGCACCCAAATCACACAAAGCATGAAACTCATAATTTTTTATTTTAATTTTAATAGTAGGTTCCCACTCATCATGGAGCTTCCTAGGGATAGAAATTTTCAACTCAAGCTTTTCTTCATATGATTGCATCAAGGCATCAACAATGTGTTCGGTAAAAGCCTTATTTTGACTATAAGCATGAGGAGAATTTAACACGGATTGCAACAAGGAAATACAATCAATTAAAGAGCAATTTTCATAATTAAATTCCTTGAGATCCAATATAGTGGATTTAGCAATATCTCGATTTTTATTTCTTTCAATCCAACTTTTGTCAATTTCATCATTAAGATCTAAAAACTCCGAATTCTTAGAACGCCTTCTAGGTAAAGGAAGATCATATTCAGTTTCATCAAGATTCATATTGCAAAACAAAGATTTAATAGGGGACACATCAATAACTTTTAGATCTTCATCTTGATTTTCATAGGAATTAGAAGAACACGCTTTAATAAAGGCATCTTTGGAAGCACGCATCCTAGCGGTTCTTTCTTTGCACTCATCAATGGAAATTCTCATAGCTTTGAGAGACTCATTGATATCATGCTTAGGAGGAATATTGTCGGATTGCGGGTTCCGACAGACCCTTGAGGTTCGAACACTGGGGTGCGCGCGAAGATCCAACCCTCCATCGTCTCGTACCTCGCCGAATCGCAGGGACCTAAACCACTAAATAGAACAGCACAAGAGACGCAATATTTATACTAGTTCGGGCCACCGTTGTGGTGTAATACCCTACTCTAGTTTGTGGTGTGGTGGATTGCCTCTTGGGCTGATGAGGAACAAGATAGGAAGAACAGCCTCGCGAGGGTCTGTTCTTGGTGGATGTGATGAACTGCTAGGTGGTGTCCCGTCGCTCTAGCTTGAGGATCGGGTCTCTGTCTCTCTCTCTGGATTCCAATTGCCCGCCCCCCTACTTTGGTGGCTAGCTCTACTTATATAGACGAAGGCCCTGGGCCTCTCCCCAAATATTGAGCGGGAAGGGCGCCAACAATTGGCCATTTTGAAGGGGAACAGCGGGTACACTTATCCTGACTAAAGTTGGTCCTCGCCTGTCAAAGGCTCTGGTGATGACGCCTGCTTGGGCTCCACGATGACTCCCTTCCAGCCGTTGGGGCTGGTCTTGGTCTTGTTGCACCGAAACGGGTGCCTTTGCTTGATGCTCTCGCCTACGCTTGCACCCTTTGCACCAAAGGGGAAAGGAGGACGCTGCGCGGGCTGGCGCCCGACTGGCGCCCTTGGCCGTCATGGCTTGCGTCATGGGCACCTCGCGAGGTACCCTGCCTTGAACTCTCCGCCTCCTCATGAGCCAGCCTGACGAGGCCGTGCCTGAGGAAGCTCCTGGTCATCCGCCATGAGGCTCGGCCCTCGCGAGGGTCTTGAGCTTGTGGTGATGACGATGGGCTGTCCTGGGCCTCCTGTGAGCCACGCCGCAAGCCGCAGGCAGGCACGTCTGGGGACCCCGTTCCCGACGCCGACAAGAGCCCCCGGCCCACGGCGCGCCCGGACTTGGCCGAGCGTAGAGGCGAAAGGGCAAGTGCAAAGCGTCATGGGCCCTAACAGCCTGCGGCCTTGGGCGACGCTGCGTGGCGGTTGATTGGGCGATGTGCGCCTTTGCTCCCTCACGATGCCTCGGTAACCTCCCGGATTAGACAATTCCCTGCATGCGGAGTTGGTCATGATTACCGGTGATCGTGGGGGCCGACGGTTTGCCTTTGCCAGCAATAAGTACGGAACGGCGCGCGCCTTCCGATCTATCCGTTCTTGTCTCTCCTTCTTCTCCATGGCTCCACCAAGGAAGTTCTCGGCCGCAGAGAAGGGGAAGGGCCGCCAGGTCGAATCTTCTTCTCCTCCGCTTAAGCGTGGTCGAGGTCGCCCTCGCAAGCACCCCGTGGCCTCCACGGCGGTCCCCTGCGGTCGCGAGGGAGGCTCTCAGCATGGTGACGAGCGGCTGGCCATGGTCGGAGGGCGTGCCCCGGCCGCGCGTCCCCTGAGGCCGCGCCTTCATGCTGCTGAAGCGCTGCCGGAGTTCATGGTGAGGGCGGAGGAGCCGTCCGGCGTCCGGCTTCAGCTCCCGTGCTTCCTCCTGGGTGAGCTCCCAGATGGCGCCCTGAGTGGCCTCTGGCTCCAGGCAGATGGCTGCTGCAGCCGGGCTTCGTGGGCTTCTCTGGAGGTCTCTGCTGCAGGGAACCTGTTCACCGCGGCCGCGGCAGACGTTCGCTGCTGCGTGGTCTCGCCGCAGTGCTCCCTGCACTTCAAGATGATGGCGACGCCACCTCTACGTGAGGGTGTTCAGGAAGAGGCCGCCGCATGGGGTGCTGCCACGAGGCGGCGACCCATGCCGAGGACTCAGCCTGCGCTGGGCGGAGAGGGCAGCTGCTGGGCGGTGGCGATGCCTGCGACTCCTCACGCTTCACCAGCTCTTCCTCGGTGGCGATTCTTCCAAAGCAGCGGCCCGCGGCCAGCCTCCCCACGCCACCAGCTGCTTGGGGGGTGGCAGTGGGTCCGCTCACTGCCACGCCCCGGTGAAGCGCGAGATGGAGTCCGACTGAGCTCCGGAGGCGGCTCGGGCCTTCCGAGAGAGCCGGCACGGGGCGTGCTTCACCTGCTTCTATCCCTTTCCTTCCTTCTCTCCTGCGTAAAAAGGGAATAATGTGTGGCCCTGTGGGGGCGTGTTTAGGGCAACGCCGTTAATTATTGTACTGCTTTGTTATCCTGATACTGTTCCCTTCTGCCGTGCGCCCATTCGCAAGTGAACCTCGGCCGTGGCCGCGGGGGCGACCGACCCTGGCCCCGTGCTCGCGTTGTGCTGCCCGTGAGGCATGGTCAGGAGGGGTGCTCCAGCTGTGGACCAGGGCCGTGAAAACTTGAGCGATAGGGGTAGGAACACTCATGGGCTCCCGAGGCTTCCGCCTCGTGAGTCCCCGCGCAAGAGAAATCGAGGCAGGAGGGCGAAAAAGATCGAAGAACCACGGACCAAAAAAGGGGCAATAGTTTCGATCAAAACTTCAAATGGGGATAACCAGTCAACTGCAAAAAGCAAATGAAAAAGCCGCGTCCGGCACCTAGTCTAGTCTTCGACGTCTTCTCACCAGCACGGAGCTAAGTGCTGCCACTGGGCGTGGGAGGGAGCCCCAGGGCCTGAGGCCGGCACTCCTGAGACTCCGGGGCGTGTAGAACCCCAACTCATTATTACGTGAGAGTGTCACGGGCGGCGAGCTTCACATGCGTTCGCCTTCTTCACAGGCTCTTGGCCTTTCTTTTGAGAAGCAAGCTTCACGGGCGTTTGCCCTCTTCACAGGCTCCGGGCCTTTTCCCAGGAGGTGAGCTTCACAGGCATTCGCCTTCTTCACAGGCTCCGGGCCTTTTCCAAAAAGATGAACTTCACAGGCATTCGCCTTCTTCACGTGCCTGTGGCCTTTTCCAAAAGTTGAAATTCACAGGCATTCGCCTTCTTCACGAGCTCGTGGCCTTTTCCAAAAGATGAACTTCACAGCATTCGCCTTCTTCATGTGCTTAGGGCCTTTTCCAAAAGATGAACTTCACAGCATTCGCCTTCTTCATGTGCCTGTGGCCTTTTCCAAAAGATGAACTTCACAGGCATTCGCCTTCTTCACGTGCTCGTGGCCTTTTCCAAAAGATGAACTTCACAGCATTCGCCTTCTTCACGTGCCTGTGGCATTTTCCAAAAGATGAACTTCACAGCATTCGCCTTCTTCACAAGCTTCGGGGCCTTTCAGGGTAAAACCTCCTGAGGTGCCGGATGTTCCACGTTGCTCAGATAGGTACTCCTCTTGAGTCTCCAAGCGCACGGAGCTAGGCACTCGAAACTTGAACAACCTTGAATGGGCCCTCCCACATGGGAGAGAGCTTATGCAGTCCCTCCCTGGAGAGGACCCGTCGGAGCACGAGGTCCCCTACCTCGAGAGTTCTGGGGCGGATGTTGCGGCAGTGGTATCGCCGGAGGGTGACTTATCTCGAGGGTCAGGACAATGCTTCCTGGTGCGGCGCCAGGTCCGTGCCTTGGCCGGCGAGAGATTGCGTGGCAAGGTCACTTCGTGCTCCTTGGAGGGACCCTGCAGGTTCACCACAAAAAGGAACAAGAGCTCGCCGTGGCGATCGTTAGTCCTGCCGTTAGTTGCTTTGGAGAGGTACGAGAGGGCTCGCGAGGTGTGTCGGGGCACCCGTGAGCCAGCGCGGGACTCACGAGGCCCTACCTTAAGGCGGGTTGCGCCTGGCTCTAGGCCTTATCTTCGAGTGTGTTCCTGCAAATTTGGCCAGATGCCGGTGCTCTACGTCTTCGGGTCCCGGCTCTCGGGCTGGTCTCAGCCGTTCTTTGGCAAGCCAGTCGCAATGCCATGGACAAGACCAGAGGGTGAGGCGGAGAGCCGGTAGGAGCCTTGAGTCGCGATGCTCGTGCACCCCCTTTAACGCCAAGAAGCTGGATTAGATGACGCAACTCTCGTCCTCGGGTCCCGGCTCTCGGCTGGTCTCAACCGTCACCGGCAAGCCAGGTCGCGATGCCATGGACAAGACCAGAGGGTGAGGGCCGGAGAGCCGGTAGGATCCCTGAGTCGCGATGCTCAGGCACCCCCCCTTTAATGCGCAAGCTGGGTTAGATGACGAAACTCTACGTCCTCGGGTCCCGGCTCTCGGGCTGGTCTCAGCCGTTGCTGGCAAGCCAGGTCACGATGCCATGGACAAGACCAGAGGGTGAGGGCCGGAGAGCCGGTAGGAGCCCTGAGTCGCGATGCTCAGGCACCCCCCCTTTAACGTGCAAGATTCCGCCACCCAGGAAAAGGCACCAAATAACAAGCATGGTGGAGCGAGAGCATAATCCTAAGGAAAAAGTAGGAAGGATACATGCCGCTGGGACTGGCCCGAGCGGCTTGGGGATGATGCAGCCCGAGGCGCCCAACAGGATAGGCTAACGACATGAAATAAAAGGGATACATGCCGCAGGACGGACCCACGCGGCTGGGAATAATCTTGACCTCAAGGCGCTCCCACCGGGAATAAAACTTAAAGATGTCACCTGGTGATGTTGGGGATGAAGGGTCGTTGATGTAGCAAACTCGGTGGGCTGCGGGAGCCGATCCTCACGAGCCCCCAGGCCCGGGGGCATTGGGAGGCTCCGGAGGCGCTGGCGGCTCCTCATGGGCCATCTCCATCTCCGCCAGGGCTGCGGCGTGCCTGACCTCTTGAGCCTCCAGGATGGTCCTCATGAGATGCTGGTATGCGGCAGCCGCGTTTGGCAGGCCATAAGGCATGCGAACGTAGCTGTGCAGCGGACCCTCGCAACGTCCCACTCGCGAGGGCCAGAGGCGCTCTTGAGATGCGGCTCGGTTGAGCCCTGGTATGTCGATGCAGACGCGCAACCCACCATCCTCGCCTGGATGGGGGGCCACAGCGGGTAGGCGGCGGCTGCCCCTCATGACCCTTGACTCCTGTAGCTCCTGAATGGCCTTGCTGATGAACTCTTGAGGGTTCTGTCCTCCTGGTCTTGCTCACCTTGCGGAAGCGTGCTTCAAACACGCCTCCATCGTGGTGCCCAAGCGCCTCCTCGAGACCTTGGCGAGGTCGGCGGCCCTCCAGGGGAGAGCCCCCGAGCCCTGCCTGAGGAGGCGCCGGGCGCGCTTTCCTATGCGATGGAAGGAGGCTCCCCCTGGCCCGGTGCGGACCCTGAGGGGCCTGTCTCTTGAAGAGCCGGGCCGGTCGATGTCTTCTTCTTCTTGGGTGCGGCCTCGGGAGGCCTCCTGCTGCTGTGGTCTGGGTCTTCCAGCGATGCGGCCTGAAAAGCTCGCTCCAGGGAGCACACTGCGTCTCTCTCTTCACAGGGCACCGTGATGACTCCGCCGCTTCCTGGCATCTTGAGGATGTTGTAGCCGTGGTGGGTTACGGCCATGAATTTGGCCAACGCTGGGTACCCGAGGATGGCGTTATGCAGCTGACGAATGTGGGCGACATCGAAGTCGATGAGCTCGGTGTGGTAGTTGTCGCGAGGCCCGAAGGTGACAGGAAGGCGGACCTGCCCGATCGGGACCGTGGAGCCGTCGGTGACTCCGGAGAAAGGCTTGGTTGGCTGAAGCTGACTGTAAGGCACTTGAAGATTGTTGAATGTTTCCACGGACAGGACGTTGAGCCCTGCTCCGCCGTCGATGAGGGTCTTGGTGACCAGCACGTTGCTGATGATTGGGGAGCAAAGCATCTGGAAAACTCCGGCTGTGGCTGCGCACTTGAGCTGATCCGCTGAGCTGAATGTGATGGCGCACGCCGACCACCTGAGAGGGCGTGTGGACTCGAGCTTGGGGAGGACTGCATTCACTTCACGGGCGAACTGCTTGAAGATGCGCTGAGAGGCTGGGGCTTGAGCTCCGCCCAGGATGCAGGCGATCGCACGTGCTTCCTGGAAGCCCCCAGCCCCCTCGTCCTGATGACGGTCTTCAATTCTCCTTGGCGGCGGCGGCAGCGGTGGGAGGCATGCGTTCCCTTGCGGGCGATCCTCGCGAGGCTGATCCCTCCAGCCCCCCTCGCGAGGTGGGTCTGGCCAGCGGTCCTCGCGAGGTTGGTCGTGCCACCCTTGGCGCAGGCCGCGGTCTTCCCAGCGTCCTGCATTCCTTCCTCCTCCTCGGCCGTAGCCCCGGTCACTGCGCTCGGGGCGTCTGCCGACTCTTCCTTCGCGCATGGCTCGGAGCTCTTGACATTCATTGGTGTTGTGGGTGTGGAGGTCGTGGTACACGCAGTACCGGCTGCCCTTGGAGAACTCGGGCTGATCTCTGCCGCGCTTGGTGTCTGGTTCGGCCGCGAGCACGGCATCCCCCTTGCGCTTCACGTCCTTAGCCTTGGACTTCTTCTCTTCGGGATCTGCGGCAGGCAGCTCGAGGAGGGAGAGGCGCCCCTCCTCAGCCCTGACACACTTGGTTGCCAAGTTGAACAGCTCCAGAGAGGTGCACAGATCTTCGTGCATCGCCAGCTCCTCCTTCATCTTGACGTTGCGCACGCCGTCGGAGAAGGCAGAGATGATGGCCTCCTCCGTCACCCTGGGGATCTTGAGGCGCGCGTTGTTGAAGCGCTGGATGTACTTTTGCAGGGTTTCCCCTGGCTGCTGCTTGATTCAGCGCATGTCGCTCACGGCGGGTGGCCGGTCGCGAGTACCTTGGAAGTTGGCGATGAAGCGGGTACTCATCTCGGCCCAGGAAGAGATCGTGCCTGGGGCCAGATTCAGGAGCCAGGTGTGGGCTCCGTCCTTGAGCGCCATGGGAAACCAGTTCGCCATGACCTTTTCATCCCCGTTGGCAGCCTCGATGCCCAGCTCGTAGAGCTGGAGGAACTCCGTAGGGTCGGCGGTGCCGTCGTAGCGAGGAGGCAGGTTCGGCTTGAACTTGGCGGGCCATGCGACGCTGCGCAGCTCGGAGGTGAAGGCGCGGCAGCCCGCCGTGGCCGCGGGGGGCCTCAGACGGTAGATAGCTTGGTCTTGCAGGCCTCGCGCCGCTGCATGGGGGCAGCGCAGGTCTTGACGGTCTTTGGAGCGGGAGCGCCGGGCAGCTTCTTGCGGCGAGGAACTTCTTGGCAGCTCTACTCTTGCTGCTGGCGCTGGCGGAACGGGTTCCGCCCAGGGACCGCGCGCCTTGGGGCCAGGGCGCCGTCTTGAGGAGGAGGCGGCTGAGGCGCCCCGGGAGCTTCATCGCCCGCGCGGGGCGGGGTGCGGTGTAGCGAGACGGACGGCGCGGGGTCGCCTCCTGCAGCGCGGACGAGCTCGGCGACTCGGTCGAGCCATTCTTCATAGACATCGTCGACGGGGCGGTAGCGCAGGAGCTCGTTGGCCGCGATGAGCGCAGATCGGGCCTCCATGGCGCTGCTGAAGCGCGCGTGACGGCGAACCAGCGGGGTGAGCGGCGTGGCGGTGCGGCCGTCCCGCCTCATGGACGGGTGCTTGGGGCGGACGCTTGTTGCTGCTCGTTCGCCGGGCCGGTGGCGGCGTTGACGGCAAAGCGGCGAACGACGAGGACGCCCGCCCGACGGGAGCCGTCTGGCGACATGGGAGGCGAGGGCGGCTCGGCGCTGGCCCGGCCCGGCAAGCGTCGAACATGGTTGCAGTGGTCGGGGAAGAACGAGGCGACGAAGGCAGATTCCGCGCACCTACCTGGCGCGCCAAATGTCGGATTGTGGGTTCCGGCAGACCCTTGAGGTTCGAACACTGGGGTGCGCGCGGAGATCCAACCCTCCACCGTCTCGTACCTCGCCGAATCGCAGGGACCTAAACCACTAAATAGAACAGCACAAGAGACGCAAGATTTATACTAGTTCGGGCCACCGTTGTGGTGTAATACCCTACTCTAGTTTGTGGTGTGGTGGATTGCCTCTTGGGCTGATGAGGAACAGTACAGGGAAGAACAGCCTCGCGAGGGTCTGTTCTTGGTGGATGTGATGAACTGCTAGGTGGTGTCCCGTCGCTCTAGCTTGAGGATCGGGTCTCTATCTCTCTCTCTGGATTCCAATTGCCTGCCCCCCTACTTTGGTGGCTAGCTCTACTTATATAGACGAAGGCCCTGGGCCTCTCCCCAAATATTGAGCGGGAAGGGCGCCAACAATTGGCCATTTTGAAGGGGAACAACGGGTACACTTATCCTGACTACATTTGGTCCTTGCCTGCCAAAGGCTCTGGTGATGACGCCTGCTTGGGCTCCACGATGACTCCCTTCCAGCCGTTGGGGCTGGTCTTGGTCTTGTTGCACCGAAACGGGTGCCTTTGCTTGATGCTCTCGCCTGCGCTTGCTCCCTTTGCACCAAAGGGGAAAGGAGGACGCTGCGCGGGCTGGCGCCCGACTAGCGCCCTTGGCCGTCATGGCTTGCGTCATTTGCACCTCGCGAGGTACCCTGCCTTGAACTCTCCGCCTCCTCATGAGCCAGCCTGACGAGGTCGTGCCTGAGGAAGCTTCTGGTCGTCCGCCCCGCGAGGCTCGGCCCCTCGGGAGGGTCTTGAGCTTGTGTTGATGAAGATGGGCTGTCCTGGGCCTCCTTTGAGCCACGCCGCAGGCCGCAGGCAGGCAAGTCTGGGGACCCCCGTTCCCAGAACGCCGACAAATATATCTAAGCTTTAAAGAATCAACATCAAGAGAAATTCTATCAACGTTCCTAGCCAAATCATCAACTTTAAGTAATTTCACTTCAAGCAAAGCATTAAAATTCTTTTGTGAGTTCATAAACTCTTTAACACTACTCTCAAATTCAGAGGGCATCTTATTAAAATTTCCATAAGAGTTGTTGTAGGAATTTCCATAATTATTAGAAGGATTACTAGGATAAGGCCTAGGATTAAAATTCCCTCTATAATGCGTTGTTTCCAAAACTATTCCTACCAAAAAATTCACATCCATAGATTCATTATTATTCTCAATCAAGGTAGACAAAGGCATATCATTAGGATCAAGAAACACTCTTAGTAAATAACTTCATAAGTTCATCCATCTTTCCACTCAAAACATTGATTTCTTCTATAGCATGCACTTTTTTATTAGTAGATCTTTCGGTATGCCATTGAGAATAATTAACCATAATATTATCTAGGAGTTTAGTAGCATCTCCTAAAGTGATTTCCATAAAAGTGCCTCCCGCGGCCGAATCTAAAAGATTTCTAGAAGCAAAATTCAATCCAGCATAAAATTTTTGTATAATCATCCACAAGTTCAAACCATGAGTAGGACAATTACGTATCATTAATTTCATTCTCTCACAAGCTTGTGCAACATGTTCATGATCAAGTTGCTTAAAATTCATAATATCTTTCCTAAGAGAGATAATCTTAGCGGAAGGAAAATACTTAGAGATAAAAGCATCTTTGCACTTGTTCCAAGAATCAATACTATTTTTAGGCAAATATGAAAACCACGCTTTAGCACGATCTCTAAGCAAAAAAAGAAATAGCTTCAACTTAACGACATCATTATCAACATCTTTTTTCTTTTGCATATCACATAGATCAACGAAGCTATTCAGATGAGTAGCGGCATCTTCCCTAGGAAGGCCGGCGAATTGATCTTTCATAACAAGATTAAACAAAGTAGTATTTATTTCACAAGATTCAGTATTGGCAAGAGGAGCAATCGGAGTGCTAAGGAAATCATTATTATTGGTATTGGTGAAATCACACAATTTGGTGGCATCTTGAGCCATCGCAACGAACAAGCAAACTAACACACGAGCAAACAAAAGGCAAAAGGAAAAAGAAGGAGAAGATTGGCAGAGAGAGGGCGAATAAAACGGCAAGGGTGAAGTGGGGGAGAGGAAAACGAGAGGCAAATGGCAAATAATGTAATGCGAGAGATAGGGATTGAGATGGGTACTTGGTATGTTGACTTTTTGCGTAAGCCTCCCAGGCAACGGTGCCAGAAATTCTTCTTGCTACATCTTGAGCACTGCGTTGGATTTCCCCGAAGAGGAGAGGATGATGCAGCAAAGTAGCGTAAGTATTTCCCTCAGTTTTTGAGAACCAAGGTATCAATCCAAGAGGAGGCTACACGCAAGTCCCTCGTACTGCACAAAACGATAGCTACTCGCAACCAACGCGATTAGGGGTTGTCAATCCCTTCACGGTCACTTACGAGAGTGAGATCTGATAAAGGTAATATTTTTGGTATTTTTGGTATAAAGATGCAAAGTAAAAAGTAAAAGCAAAGCAAGTAATTAATGTGATGGAGATTGATATGATGAGAATAGACCCGGGGGGCCATTGGTTTCACTAGTGGCTTCTCTCAAGAGCATAGATATTCTACAGTGGGTGAACAAATTACTTTTGAGCAATTGACAGAATTGAGCGTAGTTATGAGGTTATCCAGGCAATGATCATGTATATAGGCATCACGTCCGTGACAAGTAGACCGAAACGATTCTGCATCTACTACTATTACTCCACTCATCGACCGCTATCCAGCATGCATCTAGAGTATTAAGTTAAAAACAGAGTAACGACTTAAGCAAGATGACATAATGTAGAGGAATAAATTAATGCAATATGATAAATACCCCATCTTGTTATCCTCGATGGCAACAATACAATACGTGCCTTGCAACCCCTTCTGTCACTAGGTAAGGACACCGCAAGATTGAACCCAAAGCTAAGCACTTCTCCCATTGCAAGAACTACCAATCTAGTTGGCCAAACCAAAGGATAATTCGAAGAGACTTGCAAAGATAACTTAATCATACATAAAAGAATTTAGAGAAGAATCAAATATTTTCCATAGATAAGCTGGATCATAAACCCACAATTCATCGGTCTCAACAAACACACCGCAAAAAGAAGATTACATCGAATAGATCTCCAAGAGAGAGGGGGAGAACATTGTATTGAGATCCAAAAACATAGAAGAAGCCATCTAGCTACTAGCTATGGACACGAAGGTCTGAAGTAAACTACTCACACTTCATCGGAGGGGCTATGGTGTTGATGTAGAAGCCCTCCGTGGTGGATGCCTCCCGTGGAGCTCGAACAGGCCCCAAGATGGGATCTCGTGGATAGAGGAAGGTGCAGCCAGTGGAATTAGGTTTTGGCTCCTTCCCCGATCTTTTGGGGGCGTGAGGTATATATAGGAGGAAGGAGTACGTCGGTGGAGCGTCAGGGGGCACATGAGGCAGGGGGCGTGCCCAGGGGGGAGGGCGCGCCCCCCACCCTCATGACCGCCTCTGGCACTCCTTGGAGTAGGGTCCAAGTCTCCTGGATCACGTTCGGTGAGAAGATCACGTTCCCGAAGGTTTCATTCCGTTTGGACTCCGTTTGATATTCCGTTTCTTCGAAACACTGAAATAGGCAAAAATAATATAAAAGTGGAAAATAAAGCCCATTATAGTCCAAAACAATAGATAAAGTAGCATGGAGCAATCAAAAATTATAGATACGTTGGAGACGTATCAGGGGTATTCATTTTTTTGTGCGTAATAAGGAGGCACTTCCGGTGGGTCCGAGCTGACAGCGGGGGGGGGCGTTTTTTTCATGAAATACGATGGCCCGAACTGTGGGTCCCAGCAGACAGGGGGAAATGTTTTTTCGCGAAATACTGGTGGCCCGTCCTATAGGTCCCAGCTGTCAGGTGGAGGAATAATTATTTTCCGCGTAATAAGGAGGCGCTTCCTTGCGGCTGCCATGGACCCATCTATCAGCCTCTCCACGTACAGTACTCTTCCGATGGAAGTCGGTCGTTGACCACATTGACCACGCCGCGCCGAGAGCACCACGGCGGTGTACGACGGTGAGGCCTAGGAAGGGGACGACGCGAAGCCGGGGAAGACACGGTAGTGGAAGCCCATGCGGAGACGAGTACGAGGGTTCACCGGTTCGGCTGCAGTGTGAGGCTACCGTCGCCGCAAAATAACAAGGGATGTGGGTGAGTAGAGGGATGCACTGGCCAGCGGTGGGAGTAGTAGGGGGTGCTGAGGCCTCCACCGCATCGCAGCCGGCCACGGGAGGCAGGAGCACGAGGCACGACCGGCGCTGGTTTGGGCGGCTGGAGCTAGAAGACCAGAGGTTGAAGAAGCACTATGGCCGTTGGATGGACATCGTACGGTCACCGGAGCTAGAATCGTGCATATTGACTAAGTTGACAAAGCCCTCCGTCCCCGTCAACTTAGTAGGCGCACAAGTCAGCCTGCCACTATACTGGGTCCCAGCTAACAGGCGGAGTATTCATTTTTTCTGTTCGTAATAAGGAGGCACTTCCTTGCGTGCGAAGATATAGCTGGTCGGTCCGAGCTGTCAGCGGCGGTAACGTTTTTTTCGCGAAATATAGAGGCCCTTTCGGTGGGTCCCTGATGTCAGGTGGAGGAATCATTATTATGTGTTTAATAAGGAGGCATTTCCTTGCGTGCGGCCGTGCACCCATCTGTCGGCCTCTCCACGTACAGTCCAATTCAGATGCATGTCGGTTGTTGACCACGTTGACCAGGCCGCGCCGAGAGCACCAGAGCGGTGGACGACGGCGAGGCCTAGGAACGGAACGACACGGAGGCAGGGAAGACTCAGCAGCTTGTTTCCCACGCGAGGGGAGTACGATCGAACGAGGATTTATCGTTCTGCCGTCACGGAGAATAACAGCAGTGTGGGTGAGTAGAGGGATGGCTAGGCCGTTGATGGGAGTACGGTGGGGCTTTGAGGCTCAAGGCAAGACAACCCGGCCAGCGGGGAGGATGGAGCAGGCAGTCCTGCCGGCGCTTGTTTGAGCGGCTGGAGCAGGAAGAGCAGAGATTAAAGAAGCACGACGGCCGTTGGATGGCCATCCAACAGTCACTGCTTGTGCGTCAACCTTTTTTTAGGAAAGCCTCAAATCTGTGGAAAACAGCATACAGCCCATCTGCCATTATTTCTAATAATTTACAGCCCATTTGCTAATTCTTAAGGTTTTTTTGGAGCCCATATTATTTTTGTTAGCATTACAGCCCATACTGTGGCCATGGTTAAAAAATTATACGAAATTTTGCATATTTCAAAAGCGGTCCGAACTGTTTTTAATCCCGAAATTTCGACTCACATTCAAACTGATTTTAAAAATAAATGTATATCAATATAAAATCCAACGAATTCTCCACGCATAAAAATTAATGTAATTTAAAATCTCGAAATAAAAAAAAGATATTTTAAACTAATAATCGGTTTGATGTGTTTTAAAAATGTACATCCCATTTTCTCATTACTGATGGGCCATTTTCTCGGCCAGCCGAATGAAAGCTCTCCTCGTCTTGAAAGATTTGTAGCCCAACAGGCCTGACAAAGCAACTTACTTGGCAAATAACAAAAAAACTGGGTTGTGGCCGTGGACCCAGTTGTCAGCCTCTCCACGTACAGTACTCTTTCGATGGAAGTCGTTCCTTGACCACGTTGACCACGCCGCGCGGAGAGCACCACGGCGGTGGACGACGGCGAGGCCTAGGAAGGGGCGACTGAGCCGGGAAGACGCGGCGGTGGAAGCCCGCAGCGGAGAGGAGTACGAGGGTTCGATGGTTCGGCTGCGGTGTGAGGCTACCCGTCGCCGCAGGCTGGCCAGCTGTGGGAATAGTAGGGCGGTGAGGCCTCCAGCAGCATAGCCGACCCACGGGAGGCAGGAGCATGAGGCACGACCGCGCTGGTTTGGGCGGCCGGAGCAAGAAGACCAGAGGTTGAAGAAGCACTACGGCCGTTGGATGGACATCGTCACGGTCACTGGAGCTAGAATCGTTCATATTGACTAAGTTGACAAAGCCCTTCGTCCCGTCAACTTAGTAGGCCCTAAGTCAGCCTCCCACCAAGGTGGGTCGCAGCTAGCGGGGGGAGTCGTCATTTTGGGTGTGCGTAAGAAGGAGGCACTGCCGGGGGGTCCGAGCTGACAATGGGGACGTTTTTTCGCGAAATACAGTGGCCCGTCAGGTGGGTACCAGCAGTCAGGGGGCAAACGTTTTTTTCACAAAATACGGTGGCCCATCCAGTGGGTTCCTGCTGTCAGTTCGAGGAATCATTATTTTCCGCGTAATAAGGAGGCACTTACTTGCTGCGGCCGTGGACCCAGCTGAGACTCTCCACGTACAGTATACTCCCTCCATTCGAAATTACTTGTCGTAGAAATGGATGTATCTAGACGTATTTTAGTTTTAGATACATCCATTTCCGAGACAAGTAATTCCGAACGGAGGGAGTACTTCCGATGGAAGTCGTTCCTTGACCACGCTGACCTCGCCGCGTTCCGTTGCATGCATGCATCCATGGGCGTGGTGCGTCCCCACTGTCAGCCTCTCACGTACAGTCATCTTCCGATGACTCTCGGTTGTTGACCACGTTGACCACACTGCGTGCGAGCGCACCTGCATCGGAACGACCGGAGATGGGGAAGGCAGGCGGTGGAGTCGCAGATGGAGAGGAGTGGGAAACTTCAATGGTTCGGGTGCGCGGCAGCACAGCCGCGGTGCACGGGAGACAGGAGCAAGAACAGAGGTTGAAGAAGGGGCACAGTTGTTGGATTAACATCCAACGGTCTAGCTGCAAGAATCATTTGTTGATTAAGTTGACAAAGTCGTGCGTACACGTCCGCTTAGCAGGCCCACAAGTCACCACCAACCGACGGGTCCCAAATGTCAACAGGATGAATAATTTTTTTCGCCAAAACAAGGAGGCTCTTCCTTCCATGCGAAGATACAGCCGGTGGGTCCCAGCTGTCAGGTGGAGTAAACATTTTTTTAGCTTAATAAGTAGGAAATTTCCTTGCATGCGACCATGGACCTCGTGGGTCCCAGCCGTCAGGCTCTCCACGTACAGTCCTCTTTCGATGACTCTCGTTTGTTGACCACGCCGCACCGAACACAGCGAGGCGTTGGACGACGGCGAGGCCCTGGACGGGAACGACTCGGAGATGGAAGAACGCGGCAGTGGAGTCGCGGATTGAGAGGAGGAGAAGGTTTATAACTGGTTCTGTTGCGGTGTGGCGCTGTAGTCTGTGGAGAATAAGAGGAGGTGTCGAGGGGTGGAGGGATAGCCTGGCCGGCGGTGGGGTAGCGCTTCGCAGTGATGCGTGCTAAGCAGAGCTGCTAGCCGCCGGAGGCCGGACCAGGCGGTCCTGACGACGCTGGAGGAAGAAGACGAGAGATTGAAGGTGCATGCCGGCCATTGGATATAAATCCAATGGTTGTGGATGACACAATCATTTGTTGACCAAGTTGACAACGCCCTGCGTAGGCTTCGACCTATTGGCCCACATGTCAGCCTGCAATAATGTGGCATATATTTAACCCATGTTTTCTAGAATGTAGAGTCCATTTGCTGGGCTGGGTGAAGAAATAATTTCGCGTCAATCAGGCCCATTTATATTTTCTAAGAAATCCCAGCCCATTTGCACTTCCTTGAAATACACGTATTAGGTGGGCTCGTTATATATATAATGTTATGTTAGAAGGAGCAACTAATATCAAAGAATAAACCGGAGAGGCACATTTATATATATATATATATATATAATTAAGAAATTAGCGAGTTATTGCTCAAAATAAAAATGAGCGTGTTATTATTAAATTGGTCCTTAAAATCTTCGCAAGATTTTGTACGCAATCACCAGGATTTTCCTTGCCTGTGAGTCAAAAACAACCAGGATTTTCCGTTAAACATTTACTTTTATAAGTTAATGACACGTGGGATGTTTTTATAATGTATATATAAGTCTCTATAAAATATACGATAATAGTAATAATATAAATATATATAATGTGGTTAGAAGGGAAAACATAAATTGGACACAGCATTACTTTTATAAGAGACATGCGTTTTATACCCGACGATGAGGCATACTAACAAGTTCACACACAAATACAACGAGAAAAGGTAAACATTCATATCAAACTCAGGTTCACAGGACATGTTCATATTCATAGCCAACATTCACTATCAACAACTCAAAAGATTCATATATACACAAGCTCAGCATATTTATGCATCCAAATGATTATTAGATCACACGACAATATTCATACATAATTCACAATAAGATTCAGATGTACACATGTTCAGTACATTTATGCATCCAAATGATTGAGATCACAGCCAATATGATCCATGGACGAACTTTAATTACCTAGGGTACAGACTGGTAAATGGTGTTCAATCGGAGGTACTTCTTGCTAAAATTAGTTCTTGTACGAGTAAACTTTCGAGTACATAAGAGGCAGCATAGACAGTCTGAACTTTGCTTGTAGGTTTATCCTCAAATAGTGGCCTCGTGCCAAGGGAGGTTTAAGCAACTTGGCTACTACTTTCATCCAACTAGTTTACTGGCTCATCTTGGTCCTGTATCTCGCCAAAATTCTACATTGCAGACAAGAAAGGAGGCGGTTGAGAAAATGAACCACCCAAATTTTTTGTGCAGTTCTCTTTGAAATGGAGCATCCTTGGCGTGCGGCCCGATTAAGTGCCGAGATGAATATCTGCGTCAACCAACTTGTCTGGAATCTTTAGACTCCATGCCATATAGTTCGCTACCATATGTGCCGATAACCAACCGGCACAAGTTGGGACCAAAGACTGGACTGCGTTTTTCTGGGCTATGCACCAAGCAATATTTTTGGCATTCACTCTCTAATACTTGGAGTTTGGCAATTGGTTGACGCCGGTTGATACTCGAATGAATATAGGCACTTCTTGTCAACATCAATGCTTGTCTGAGTGAACTTTGGAGTACATAGCAGCAGCATAAGTACCTGTCCATCCGATCATTTTTTGCAGTTCTACTGAAATCACCCGATGTAATGATTTGCCTGCGAGCTCAGGCTCCAAATTACTCCTTTACGAAATCCGCAAACAGTAGCACAATACCAAATTACCAATACATATGACAGGCACAATAATCAGGATAAAGACCAGTGCCAACCTGTGTGAGGTAGCATATCAATTACTATTTCCTTTGACTGGAAGCCGAGATAAGCCAAGCGACTGACAGCAAAGGAAGAAAGCAAGCGGAGATTAGCGACTGACTGGAAAGGACGGAAGCTGTCGAGGCAATAAAGCACCCAAAGTTTTTGTGCAGTTCCACCAAAATCGAGCATCCCTGTTGGCACATATATTCAGTGAGATTACTGTAATAGTGGGACTAGTTGATGAAACATACACTAACAAATAGAAGCACCGTCATTATCTTAATGGGTAAAGTTAGCAACATAGTAGTCTTGCTTAAAGAGAGGTATTAGTTTATTTAATCAATGCCAATTAGCTAAACTCAACACTCAAAGCATTGCCATTTATCATAGGTTGCAAAACTTAGAAGTGCAAAGATAAAGGAGTTTCTCATGATAGTAGCATGATACAAATAGGGATGACAGCAAACTAATATGGATGAAGGCCTTAGGCCCGTACCAACCGGAGAAAAAAGCTTATTCATGTAGTCCCATAAGAGATGATAAAGCACTCACTGGAATCACACAATAGTATATATTTTTGTGCACTTCAAATGTATGGTTGAAATCACTCTTGTTTACTAGTCTTTGAGATTATATCGAAGATTATCAAGAACTTCCAGCAGAGTTAAAGCACTGGCTGGGATACAGTTCATTGTATTGTCTTGTGTAGTTCCACTAAAATGTATGATTGGCAGAACATGATCCCTGTTTGCACAAGTAGGAACAAGGTGAAACCTTCTTTAGCTTAGTGAGAAAGGATAGGAAGACATTAGCATATTACTCAAACAGTAGCATCAAATTCATGATGGACAATACGCAAAACATTGCCTCATTGAACCAATGGCAATAAATTGACATGCAAAACAATAGCACTATTATTTAATGACACTAATAATATCCCCTCCCTGCTCCACCACATGATTCACCTCCATAGACAAACATTCACACGTACATAATTCAGCATAGGGTCCTACTAAAGATTTGTTTAACTCCAACAGGAAAATTAGGCAGTAATAAATTAGTGGTACTTAAGTACTCCTAATTAATTAAGTGAGACAGAGAAGTGGAAGGGCTCCTGGAGGATCGTCTCACATGTAAGGTAGTCGTTGCCGGAGCCCTTGAATAGCCTCGACTGAGGCCTCTAGCTTCAGCAAGATCGCCTTGGCACTGTTTATTCTTCTTCTTCTTCCCCTTCATGCTCTGTTTCTCTTTCTCCTCACCAGTTGGTGAAACCAAGTACATAATTGGCCTTCTAATCCAGAATTGGTTTTGTCAGTGAGGGAGTACAAGTGTACTAGTAAAAAACAGCATTATTTTCTCATGGCAGTCGTAAAATAGAGATGAACACATGCATTAAATATCATTCTTACCTAAAGGAAGGTTATCAAGCGCCAATATGGATGATGAGGATTGGAACAGAGATCTCCCTTTGTGCAGTTCCACCAAAATGAACCAACTGTTCCATTCGACATTCCAGCTTAAACTGCACAAAAGTCACTTCTTTTAAGAAGAGTTTTGTGCAAAGGCACCAAAGGTCACAACAAAGAACTGTGTGAATTGGATATCCTGTTTGCACAAAAAGGCACTGAGAGGAAACAGTTAGAGTCTCGAACAATTACAGGCAAAACATTTGGCTAAACTTGTCAGTCTCAAACAATTACAGGCAAAAACAGTGGCATGGCTTCATTTTTACCAGGGACATTATATTAAGAACAGCTAAGGCTGCGTTTGGTTCACAGGTTTGGTGCAGGATTTTTGTAGGAACACAATTCCTACGGTATTCTTTCCCTTCCAACCGTTCGAAACACGGGAAAGGTGATTAGTGTTTCATAGGAAAGCTAGTCTGGTAGTACTGATTCCATCGGATTAGAAACATCCACGCCCTTCTCCACCTGCTCGAGGCGCTCGCTGCCATGCGTTAGACAGGTTGCTGAGCTTGGTAGGCGCTCGCTGCCATGCGTTAGACAGGTTGCTGTGTTGTGTTTGCCCGAATAAAAAAATCAAACTATGTGTGGTACGTGAGGTGAGGGCAAGAGTAGTCACTGTGCAGCTAAATAAACAAATAGCATCTCATACTGCCAAGCATGCTACTCTAAAAAAACAAATCTGTACATTTCATAGTCCATCCGAACACATTCTCTTGAGAGTTTCCTCCGGTTCGTTGTTCCATAGTTTTATACCTACATTCCTTTCCTATTCCGGTCCTCTTTTCTGCCCCTTTATTCCGGCCGAAGCCTAAATATTTGGTATAAGGGCATGGGACAGTGGGTGCACCTGCAGTACAGCACCATGTACATAAACAGGGGCATAAAGTGGTGATTCATAGTTTGTTGCCCCGAGAAACAAACATCCAAGAAACATATCTGGTTGGTCCCATTTTTGTTCACTCTAGCCACCTACTCCTATGTGTGGATAGCAAATCTAGTCCTGGTCATACCACTGTGTACAGCGTTACCCCTATATTTCCCTTTTCGACCAAGAGACCAGTTGGATGACCAGTTTGTACTACTTTCATCCCCTTTCCTTCCTGTTTGTACCAAGTCCGATGTAGATACTAAATTCCCCCACCCCCACTTTATTTCAATGACAAGTATTTTCGGACGGAGGGAGTACAAGATTCGACTCCATGAAGTAGCTTTACCTCTAACAATAGAAGAAAAAAAATAGGTGACGTTGGACCATCCGATCGAGAGGGGCTGAGAGGTAGAAAATGATGCACATGCAGCGAGTTAGCGAGCTGGGGAAGTAGAGCTAAGGAGGTTTCGAACGAATATATACCTGAAGGTCGTCGGGATGTGGATAGGTGGGCGGCGGGAGGCCGGATCCGCCTGACGAACAGCACGACGGGATCGGAGAACCTCCCGCGCCGGCACTCGGCCAGAGATAACGGTGTGGCCGGCAGTGGGTCTCCTCCCTCGCTGTCGACGACGGCCTAAATGCTGCCCCTCCTCCCCTTCACCGGCGGAGGGGGATACGTCCGGATCTGTAACCAGCGGTGAGGATAGAAAGCCAGTGTTTTTTGAAGGGAGAAAGACAGTGTTACTACCCCTATCTTGTTTAGATCTGGAGAGGATGAGAGTGTGTGAATAGAGCAGCCCTAGCAAGCAAGCGCGGAGGCTCCGGCCTATATATAAGTAGTGGGGTAGTTTTCCTTTTTCACTCCATCAAAACAATCGTTTAAAATTGTGTACTACTCCTACATGCCCGGTCGCGGTTTTTTTAGTTGTTGATTGTTTTTTGAGATAGCTACCCGCTTGTTCCAAGTGGTGTTACGGTGTGCCAGGTCGCATTTTGTATCGTTCAAGTCTGGTACTACAAGTCCCTCCATTAAATGAACAACCACCCCCTCGTAAAAATTGTGAACAAGCCCACGGCTAAAATTAAGCGGAAACGTGGGTTGCCCCAACATGCATTATTATTTATATTTTCTACTCCCTCCGCTCCTAAATATAAGTCTTTTTATTAGCCACACCTAAGACAAGAACTTTTTTATTAGCAGTGAACCCCACATGTCATAGACACAAAAATTGTGGCAAGATTCCCTTAGGCAAACCAAAGTGTGTCTAACAATTTGAGCAACTCAGGTTAGGCAAGTGTGGCAAGTGTGGGAAAAATAATGTGGCAACATAAGACAAACATAGTCACAATCCAAACAGCCCGTAATTTTTTGTGACATGCATGAAAATTTGGTTAGTTAAATTTATAGTCAAAATTTGGCAAGGTGCATCAAATCAACACATGCAAGTATCAAAAGGAAAGTCACGACATGCATGCATGTGTTGTACTCCCTCTGTTTCCAAATATAGGTCTTTTTAGAGATTGCAACAAGTGACTACATACGAAGCAGAATATGTCTACTCCTACATACGAAGTAGCCCATTTGAAATGTGTAAAAAGACTTTTATCGAGTGAAGTGGTTTGATGTGTCGCGTCAACTCGTACAAGACCGAGAAATTTGATTACTACGACACCCTCTCCCTCGCGGACGAGCTCCGGTGCCTTAACTGCACCTGCCTTTGGCTGCATGACAGGTGGGCCAACCACCTATTGGGCCCACCTGTCATAGACGCAAAGGCAGGAGCAGTAAGTAGAAGCTTTCGCTACACGCTATCTCTCCCGCACGAGGTGGACGGACATGCAGCAGTGGATTCGATCTTTGTAGAAGTAGGAGTAACATCATTGTTCGTCTTCTCGAAGAGGCGAAGAATAGCGCCAAACCGAGCGTGGCGATTCGCGAGCAGCCGTGTGGTGCGGTTCCTTGGAGTACTAGCCAGGCTCTTGCATGAAAGAAAATTGCTATTGTTTAACAATTAAACTCCATTATCCATTGGTTGTACTCATTCTGCATAGGTCCACGTGCTTAGCACCGTTACCTCCTGGGGTCACCAATGTTTATTTGCTAATTAGTAGCATTCCATGCAATGAACTAGCCATTGCAAGTCATTAAAAGCATGCACACCTCTCATCTCTTATTGGTTGAGACGTATGTCAAGAAACAAGAAACAAGGTAGAAATTAATACACCGTGCCTAAGTGTTTTGGGACTATTTGGTTTTCGTAAGATGACTTACACACCTACACGGAGGGAGTAGTATAGACCTGTAAACCAGAAAGGAGCATTTGCCTTTCTAGAGATTTCAACAAGTGACTAGACTACACCGTGTGCAGTACCCCCTCCCTTCCGGTTTATAGGGCTCAAATCTCAAATCTCATGAACCAAGGCATTTTGCGATTGGAGGAATGTATTGTATCTCGTACTTTACAAAACTACCCTAATTAAACTCATGCATTAATTACGTAGTTCTCTCATTTTCCTCTCCGCCTTGGTCGCGGTGCACAATATTGAGCACTCCTATATGACTAGCCGCTCTATCTACATGCTGGACATTTCAAAGCATCCGGGCCCGCATGCCATCCACCAAATCACAGCAAGGTGCTACAATCAAGACTCACCTGTCACCTCGGTGTGGCCGTCATGACCCGTCATATCACAAAACCCACACCTTCAGCAGTGGTAAGGTGGCCTCCAAGTTGGACTGGACAAAGCAACCATCATTTCATTGGAACGCTCGTTCATGCCCTTTCTTCCCTTTCTTGAAGAAAACCTCACTCCAGGCTACTCACTTCTGCCATTTTTCTTCTATACCGACGAAGGAAAGGTGGGCGACTCAGTTATGCTGCTATAGTTTCATTCCAATAATCTTCTTTTTGCGAAGCACCGACCGATTCTCACATCCTATTTTTTTCCCGTTTTCATTGCGATTGTGGTTTCCTTTCGATTGCTTTTTGTTTGTTAGTTCATTGATGGATCCTGGAGCACTAGGCAAAGAGTTGCCGGCGGACAACCCATCGGAGATGAGATCTCCAGGAAGCGAGCACCGAACAACGAGTTAACCATGTTGGCGGGCCAACCCATGGAGACGAAGAACTCCAAGAAACAAGCACTGGCCAAAGAGTTGAGGATGTTGGCGGATGAACTCCTCAAAGAAAGTTGGAAGAACAGCAAGGGCCCCACCGTGCCTACCCCAGGAACTCTGATTGCCACCTATGTGAGGCTCAAGACCGAGTTTGAGGAGATAGTCGCCGTTGAGAAGCAGTATTCCCCTGGCAAGGTGATGGCCCCCATCGAGGACGAGGAGATGGCCCCCGGAGGGATGAGATCCCCTGGTGAGCTGCACAAGGTAAAAATAATGGCTTATTACCATAGTTGTGGTTTTTGATTATTTGCAATGTGCTTGCTTTTTGATTATTTGCAATGTGCTTGCTAATATGTTAGGGTTGTGCAGTGCGGTGGTTGTCCTTGATGATTCCGATGTCGTGGCCCGTCCTGTTGGCATCGCCCGGAGATCGATTCGATGCCGCTGTCCATCCTGTGGACATCACCCCAGAGATTGATTCCGATGTCGCGGTCAGTCCTGGGGACATCGCCTGTAAATCGATTCCCATGCACCGTTCTGTGTTGTGGTCATTGCCCGAGAGATCGATGACAAGAAATAGTTGGTCGCGCTAATCCTTCAGGGTAGTTTGCACTGCCCTGTGTTTAATTACCAGAACGATGCGTGTTATCAAACCACCTTAGGGCTAGTGCACTGTCTTGTGTGGGCGGATCTTGCTACTTTTGTTTGATAGTGAATCATGCAATGAATCATGCGAACCCTCTCCGAGTTATGGAAACAGATGTATCCTCACCAGCTTTTGATGTAATATATGTCATGCTTAGGTGTAATTTTGAACTGTTTATCATATCAGCAGGGCTTGTTTGATGATTCTTGGTGTTAGTAGGCTAGCTACTGTGCGAGCTATAGTAGTTGCAAAACACTCACCGAAGAGAAACGTTGGGGCTGATGAGCTCGTGGTACACTTATACTTATCCCTCGTCGATCGACCAATAGCCCTAGCTCCTAAAATTGTAGGCTTAGCGATCGATCAGACAATAGTCGACATACATTCAGGCCTCATTTGGTTCATAGGGTAGGAAAATCATAGCAAAAGTACAGAGAACGTGCAACACAAAGTCATAGCAGTGTAGAGACGTACTCCCTCCGTTCCAAAATAGATGACCTAGGCGGGCTAGTTTGGCCTAGTGGGTTTCAGTGATATGACGTGGTACAATGCCGTCCGATCTTGGCGTGTGGTAGCAGTATGTGCGGTACAGTAAGTTTTCTTGAAGAAGCGGAATTCAACAAAGTCATGATGGTTCCTTCGTCCGAACAACTTACAAGTGGGAAAGGTTGGGCCTGCGATACGATCGGGGTAGACCAGATAATTTTGTGCATGGCGGTGGACCAGATGGTCGACGTCCCACATGTCGGCGAATGAAAGTATTCTTTCCGATATAGAGGACGAGCAACGAGTATTCATTGTGTATTTTTGATGAAAGCTATTGTCTCCACTATTACTCCTTGACTTTGTCAATGCCTCTCTCTCCTCCACATAAGCGGGGACTACTCCTTACTATGCATGCAGCGGGCAGCTGGCGTCTTGAGGGGCCAGGACGGTGAGTGCGGGCTCCGGAAGCGGTCCGGACTCCAGCATGGCCCACCTCACATTATCACCATATATTTCTTGGAGTCCGTGCGCGGCGGATGGGCGATCTCTTCTCCCTTCCCCGTTTCTCTCTTCTCGGCTGACGCCTGCCGAGCGATTAGATTTTGGCTATCGATGGTTTATTGAATTACGGTCCCACATGTCAGTGAAATTGCAAGACAACGCATGTCCCCTCTGGTGAGCGGCGTGCGAGCCGGACTGTCGGGGTTGCGACGCGTACGAGTCGTATGTGTGCCGCCTTTTCCTTTAGAACTTGCGAAGCGTAACATTTTCGCGCGATCGATCGATAGAAATCCAGAACAAAATGATGAGGGCGGTGCTTTACCGCTCATTAGGCGGGCTAGTTCGAGTGATATGACGTGCTACAGTGCCGTCCACTTGCTCCATTTTTATGTAAGCAAGAGTTTACACTCTTATGTGGGAGGAGTGCGAAACACCGCAGATCTGATTTTGATCGAGGGATAACTGTTCCCTGCCAAATAATGGAGGATTGTTAGCGATTATAGCATGATAGTTAGGGCATCTCCAGCGCTTGCCCACAAATTTACACCGGCATCTGTCCGAGGACACTGATGGATGCCATCTGATGCTGCCCGCATACCTTCCGACAACTATATGAACTAACCGGATGAAATTCGTGCAAACAAAGCAAATTTCAAATTGACCGGATGAAATTCATTACATTTTGAGAACTTTTCCTATAAACTGGATGAAATTCATTACATATTTCGCACAAACCGTACTAAAACCTACTGTAAACCTAATCTAAACGATCGCCGGGCCCCGAACACCATGTCCGGCCATGAACCCGAGAAAGCAGGCCATTGTCTTTGCCTCCTCCTTATTCGCCTCGATAACCTCCTCCTCCGAAGCACAAGGTCATGAAGATTTCCGCCTCCACGTCGCTATCAAGCGGCTAATCGGCCGCCGATTTTTATCCCACCAAGCTTCGCGTCGACTGAGTGGAGGAGCGGTGGCCTTCCTAGGACCAGAGCGGTGGCGACCTACCGTGTACTACTCTTCCTCGCTGCCAATGCCACAAGACGCGCCGGCTTCGTGGTCGTGGCGGCAGAGGGCGGCCGGGGGAGAGCCGGCGATCTCCTTCGTTTGCTCCTGCGAAGAGAGCTTTGGAGCGCGCCCGGAGCGGAGCCGCCGATGTCCCTCGTCTGCTCCTGCGACAGTACATCCAAGAGAGCTTCGGAGCGCCAGGATGCCATGGTTGAAGTGGTGCCGACAGAAGGAAGGGACCGGAGGAGAATAAGTGTGGGTCTTTGGCTATGGCTGGGAGCTGGGGCTCAAGTTAATATAGCGGGCGAATGGCAATGAGCCGCGACAGACGGATGGAAAACTGGCGCCGGAGTTGGTTCGTCGGGCGTGAATGGGATGCTACTTGATGACTTAACTGCAGATGCGTTTGGAGTTCTTGACATGTGGGCGTAACGGGCGTCGGCCCGCATGTCGATGACACACCAATTGCACCTGCAGTTAAGTCCGGTGAATGCGCATTGACATTCCGGAGAGACCGTGACCGCTTTCAGGCGGGAAGCGCTAGCGATGGAAGGGTTTGATTGTGCGGTGGCACTAAGATCGATCGCTCACGATAGTACATACTCCGTACCATACTACCATAGTACCCTCTCTAGCTTAGGCTGTTGTATAGATTGTCGTTGTGATGGACGATATACATGAGCAAGGCGATCCGAGTATGACCGTTGGTGTTGAGCTAGGTGAATACATGCTCGGTGTTCGCGTATGCCTCCATCAAACGTCTAAGCAGTAATGTCAGGCAACGCCGGGGCGCGCAGGTGATGGGCTCGCCGTTTGCGTTGCGCCATGAGTAGGACTTTGATTTAGAGGGCGACGTGCATGCATTAGCATGCTTTGACAGCGTGAGCGTGAGTGTCTGACGCGAAGTATTTCATTTTCATTTGGTTGACGAGGGTGCGTTGCAGCGACGAGTCCGTGGTTTGATTCCCCACATATGCATAATTTTGGTTTTACAGTATTTCTTTCTCCATTCACGAGTAGGCCCGCGTAGATAGATAAAGAACACGACCTGATGAGGCCCATGCGGACTGTTTGATTGGTCAACCAGACAAATACGGAGCTCTACGCTGAGCCAGTGACCGTATAATCACCATATCTCGTATACAATGATCAAAGTGAGCTATCAAGACAAGTTCGATGACCGCCGATGCATTTTACTCGGTAATAAATGACCAGGATTGAAGGGAATCCTAATTTGCTTGCCTTCTGTCCTTGAGCTCTTGACAAACCAATGCACTATACGGTTGTCCGGCCAGTCCACCCGTAGCTCTCACCAAGCATCGTTCATGCCACCGCGCCGCACACTAACCGGTAAAGGCAGCGATGGCATCCCGCCACGAGTTCCTTGCCGCCTACGAACACACACAAAATGGTAGGGAAGCGATGGCATCCCGCCGTGCGAGTTCATCGCCGCTCGCGACCTCACAACTATGTGGGAGGAATTTGAAGATGCCAAGGCGAATGGGCGGTAGAGCAAGAGGCGGCCAAAGCCGCATGCAGGGAGCGGAAAAGTCGAAGCACTCAAGAAAAGAGAGGCCCGCCACCGCAAGAAAGAAAAAGGACGCCTTGCACGCGCTGCAGCGGAGAGGTCGGCGGAGATCCAAGCACGGTGGGGTGTCGCCGACAAAGCCGGGAAGGAGAACGACGGCGTCTGGCCAGCATGTGAGAAGTAGTAGTACTAGTAGTTAGTGTGTGTGTCTGTGTCTGAGTACGAGCATGTACCAGTACTACTAGTTACTACTGTAGTTTTTAGAGAAAATTACCAGTACATTAGCCTAGACTAAATGGAAACATTCCTATCCTATGCATCAAATGTCATCTCTTTCTATATGGGAATTGAGATGCATGTCATCTCACTTCCTATGATTTTCATATTCCTATCCTATGAACGAAAGGAGGCCTCTGTTGGAGTAAATATTGTAGCTAGCAGTACTACTGGTACAGTAGTTTTCTTCAAGAAGAGGAATTCAACGAAGTCATGATGGTTCCTTCGTCTGAGCAACTTCAAAGTGGGAAGTGGGCCTGTGATTTGACGGCTCATTAGTCATTGTTACTGCGGCGCGACGACCTGGGTGACTCTCTCTTGGAGTTCTGCGTGCATGGTAAGTGGACCAGGATGGTCGACGTCCCACATGTTGGCGAACGGAAGTATTCTTTCCGATATCGAGGAGCAAGGAAACCGCGTGGTATAGTATCACTGCCGATTTATAATTATTTTTTATTTCTGATGAATGCTAGCATTTCAAATCTTACGATGAAGGGTGCCAAACACGACACGTGCTGGATGTCCCACACGTCAGCGGAAGGAGTGGGACATGAACAGCATGGTAGAGCCCAGCGTAAAAGAACAGCGTGGTAGAGCGTCTCCACTTCTTCCACTTCTGGGTCGGAGACCACACGTAGTAGTACGTAGTGGTATGAACGATACAAAGTGCGACCTGGAGAGAAAGACACGTCTAGTTGGAAGGTCTCGGGGCATACACGTAAACAAATATAAAAGTTAATATGTGCCTCCAACTAATATAGTAGTAGTAGAGTACTTAGGCACGCTCCATAACATCACCATGCATTGCACGTACAACATTTAGTGGTAGTACGTAGTAAGAGACAAATGTCGCCCAAGAGTTCCCTTCTCGACCTACTTTTGGGTGTTTGGTAGAGTGTATGGAGGGTGCATGAGTCCACACTAGTTTAGCACAAATACACTAGAAGCATGCATCAAGAGGGGTGTTGATTTGAGCATGCATGAAGAGGGAACAACTATGCGGAGACAAGAACGCAACCAAACACACCCTGTATGCCACGCATGTTCATACCATTTGTACCTTTCTACTTCACTTACTGCGCTACATTACTCATGTTCGTACATCCACTCCTGGGTACATGTCCGTCTCGTAGTTCCAGTCCCACATGTTCTTCATATAGGTGGAACAATCATTGCATAACACGTGCACCTTGATGCTAGATGTCTCGCGTGTTGGCAAAAGGATGAACAAAGCTCACGTAAAAAAATAGAGTGGAAGAACAATAGATTCCGGACGACCGAGAAGGAGCAAGGAACCTCGTGGTGGAGCGTCTGCACTCATAATATTTAATATTATTCAGTGATATAAAATTAACCAATCATCTCCACGATTAATTTGGAAGAGTACGAAACACGGCAGCCCAAAGTGTAGTTACATCATACTAGTACATGGCTAACCCACGCTTATCACTATATTTCTTGGCTTCCGTCGACACCTATCTCTAGTAATCCAAAGACTGTGTCGCTTCTCCCTCCTCGTCTCTATCAAAGTGCGGCGGGTCAAGGCGTTTCTGCCGTCTATTGAAATTCGGTTAACTATCACATGTTAGCGACATGCCAAGAGCATTCTAAAAAAATTCCTTTCACGTTCGGTTTTCAAAAAGAAAAAAATCCTTTCACGTACGAATTTGCCTGTATGCTTTGAGAAACTTGCATGTCCTATACTACTCCTGTTTGATAGTCTAACTTAGCTAGAGGTTAGACTAACTCATGACTAACCCTGAACTAACTATAGCCAAAGAGGTGTTTGGGTGACAGGGTTAGTTTGACAATAAATGCACTTCATGGAGAGAGAAAAGTGATTTTTCAGTGGTCCCAATGAGAACTATCTCCAGTTAGCACCTCTAGGGTGGGATAGTTTTTTTTTGGTGGGTTCGGTGCAACTTGCTCCAATTTAAACCCTCATGCTTGGATACTTTAGGGTTATTTGAACCCCAACTAGCTCAAACTAACTCTAACCCATGGATCCAAACAGGGCCTATGGCCAGTCTCGACGCGGAGCAGTCGCGTGCACTAGGAAGCGGCGCTCTCTCGGTCGCCGCGCCACTTCAAAGCCGGCGCCAGTGAGAGGTCGCCTCCGCTCTGGCCGGGCATTAATGCGGCACTGACGCCTGTATGCGACAATCGACCGTTTCACGAGGAAGCGCTACCGGCAAGGGAGTATAGGTTTTGAACCGTTTCAGGTGTAGTAGTAATGGTAGTTTGCAAAACTACTCAATTATTGCACTCGGTTTCCTAAGAAATTGTGGTAAAAACGTTACTCCACAGCCCACTTCCCTCCTCCTTCCTGCTCGTGATTTACGTGGCCATGTTAACGTGGTTGTGTCAAAAAAATGTCACTTCCTGCTCGTGATTTGCGTTATATAATTACAAGCAAGATTCTCGTGCATTGCACGGAACATCAATATGCATTCTTTTACAAAACACCTGTTGTGGACCCATGCAGGAGTAATCCCATATGTAAAAACTAATGATATCTCGAGAATTTTATCAGAAAACTGGTATCTCGAGAATGTCATCGAAAAATGAAAGATGAGAGATAAGGCGAGGAGGAGTGGAGCGTGGTGGTGACCGGTGGCCTAAATGGGCGGAGGCATGGGGATGGATTTGCGGCGCGGCAGCGGCCACCATGCATGCTAGATTGTTCCAGAGACTTATTCCTTTTTTAATTGTTGAGCAATGAGGTTGCGGGAGATAATGATGTGGAGAGAGGTGCGGGTATCTTTTATAAAATTATCATAGTTTGCTTTCTATCCGTCAGATATAGATCATACGGTTTGTATTACAAGATGGCAGGCACACCATCATCGCCAACTCGTTTTTTGAAAGGTACAGATGATAAGTTTGATGACTACTAAAGTAAAGTGGAATTTGTCCATGTTATGCAAGTAAATAAAGGTGATTGTTTATCATACGGGTAAGGTTGGATGAAGGGTGGTAGGAACAAATGCTCCGCCTAGAGCATGTGTGTGTGAGATGGAGTCTTAGTGTGTGTGTGGGGTGTGGGGTGTGTGTGTGTGTGAGATAGTGAGAGAGGAGAGAGAGAGAGAGATGGAGTCTTAGTTTGTGTGTGTGTGAGAGAGAGAGATGGAGTCTAAGTGTGTGTGGGGGGAGGGGTGTGTGCGTGTGTGTGTGAGAGAGAGATGGAGTCTTAGTGTGTGGGGGGGTGCGTGTGTGCGTGCGTGTGCGTGTGTGTGTGTGTGTGTGTGCGTGTGTGTGTGTGTGTGTGTGTGGGGTCCTCTGGCGGATGTAATTTAAGTGTGCATGGCTTCATCATAGAGAGGTGATGTGTATGGCAGAGGCCACCAACGATGGGGTGCGAGAGAGAAATGCTCGTAGAGAGGGAAGAGAAGGTGCGTACGCGTGAGAGGAGTCGACATCGAGAGAACGTGTTTGTTCGAGAGACACCGAGGAAGACTACTATACATATCGATGGTCCATGTAGGCGGGAATTAAACAAAGGGATGGTCGTATTGGTTTCAGGGATATAGGGGACGAGTGAGAGGCGCTGGGGGGTAGCTAGAAGGAGATTGTTAAGTGTGAGTGTGTGTGTTGCCCATCCAGGAGGAAGTTATGTGCATAAAAGAGGAGAACGATTCGATGTGGCGTTAGGATTGAGGGTAATTAACTACGTATGGAGACATAGAGACCTTGAACGTGCATGTGTGAGAGGTATACATGTATACGTGGGATGTGTGTGTGTGTCTTGTGCGCATGATCGAGATAAAAGAAAGAAGACATAAGTCATAAGATCAACGACATGGGAGAGACGGGTCGGTATGACAATATGCATGCATGTGAGAATGCAGGGAAGGAGGCCCGGCAATTGAGCATGTGTTTTTGTCTTTAAGAGATAGTGGCGTGGGCTGGAGCATGCATCTATGGTGAGCAGAGGGGGTGAGGCACAACGATTGTGCAAAAGAGATCAACCTATAAATGCATATGTATGGAGAGACATATATAGTGTGGGTGATAGGAAGCAAGACTCCGTGCGAGAAAGAAATGTTGACGGAGAAACTACAGATAGATACAGAGATGGAGATGCTAGCTAGAGGGACATCCGTTAGTTTGGGTGTTGGAGATGACCGTCGGGTGGTTCAAAGGGTGAAGTTATATGTGTGTGAGAGGGCACTTGACTGCATGTAGAGAGAAACATATGTAGTGTGCGTGATAGGAATCAAGAGTGAGGGCGAGAAAGAAGGTTGATGGAGAAATAGATAAATAGAAAGATAAAGATGCTAGCTAGTGTGCGTTAGAGATAGGAGTCGAGTGGATCAGAAGGCTGGGTTATGTGTGTGGGTGTGAGAGAGACAGAGAGAGGGTGCATGTGAGACACATACAAATAAATATCAGAGAGAAATGAGATCCAGAGAGACAGAGTTTTGTGTCTGCGAGAGAGAAAGATATTTCACAACGAGAGTGATAGCTAGAGAGACATATGAGGGAACACAAGATATCTCTAGGGAGAGAGGGTGTGTTTGAGCGACATACAAGAGAACAATGGAGAAATATGAGACCACAGGAGACAGAGTTTGTGTTTGTGTGTGAGAAAGAGATATTGAAGAGGAAGAGTCGAGGTTCTCATATCTAAGGAGCGAAAGACATCTCTCAGATGAGGGGTGTGCGAGTGGCACACATGGGAATAGTTGAGAGAAATAAGACCCCAGGAACAAAGGTTTGTGTTTGTGTGAGAGAAAGAGATTCCACATGGAGAATCATAGCTAGAGACACATAGCAGGGAGCGAGATATACTTAGAGAGAGATAGAGTGATGAAGGTCGAGGGAGAGAGTACCGTTAGTGTGTTACAAAGATAAAATATCATTGTCGACATACAGGTAGCACGAGAGATGCCTGAGAGATGATGAACGCCAGATAGGTCCAGAGAGATAGTCCTATATAAGCATGAGTGATAGCTATATGAGACGAATATCTGGATAAAAGGGGATTCAAATATTTAAACTGGAGATCACGACGTCGATAATATCATAACGCAAATTAGTGTATCAAACATGCATATTCATTTGAATTTGGGCACACGTGTAATGTTATATAGTTTATCAATATTGGTGATCCATAGATTCTTCAATTACAAACAATGCATGGTTTATATGCAATTAATGTCTAAACGGGATTAAACTATATGTTGCGTGTGTGAAACACATTATACATGTTTGAGAAGTTAAAAGAAACCCCGCATGAAACACATATTGATTGGAGACAGTTAGCGATGAATGCATACATTGGATTTCAACATGAAGTGGTTTCAAATATTTGAAAATCCAAATTGATGGATACAACCTTATGAATCTGAGATCATGCCATTTGTAAACCATATTTATGTATAAATGGTGTTGTGCTTTTGAAAGTATAAATAAAAATGATGTATATAGAATGTAATTCAAATTGAAAATGGATCCCGCCGAAAAAATAGTAGAATACAAACGAGATTCGAATTGAGTTGGCACGGTAAACGCAATCGTGCAAAATTTGAATGAAGCGGGAAAGTCGCAGTAACCCGCGAAACCAAAATCTGTGAGATGGAAATCACTACTGCCTATCCCTGCCACGCAAAGCCTATCTGCTGGATTTCTATAGGTTTCGATAGGGGTAGGTTTGTAATTTCACCCAAACGTGACGTAACCGCCTCACCCGGATTCATACACGGTGGGTGCCAAAACACAGTGTGCCCTCGGCGAAATCGACTCCTCCCGATTAATATTCATACACGGTGGGTGCCAAAACAAACTCTCGTCGGCAAATATTCGGTGTATGCGAGATTACCGTCCTATCCCCAACCGACTAATGTTGCTGTGATGTAGTAGAAACTTGAAACGGGGGCTAAGTTTGTAAATCTCTTCGCATTTGAGACAAGCGCGCCATGAATACATGGTTCCCCCCCTTCCTCTCTACCTCCCTTTTCCCCATTCGTACTCCGTGGGCGCCAAAACACCCTCTCAACCCCACCCTCCTCCGTCCGCCGCCGTCCGCCACCCCATCCACCGCTGTCCTCCTCCACCATGCCGGAGCTGATACCCCGACACCGCCGTCCATTACAAGAGATCGACCTCTCTCATCCACGCCTTCACATCGTGATCCTTGCATCCCGTCCTCTCGCTTCATCCCCGCTGTCGTCCACCATTCTGGCGCCGCTCCTACAACCGTCTCGTCCACCGCGCCCTGCCGCCACCGTCTACCCTCCTAGATCTGCTTCCACGCTGCCGACAGCCATCGCTACCGCAGCACAGTCAAATTCTCAGCAGATGCGTACACGGCACCACACCAGAGGCGGTACTCTTCCGTATCTGCTCAACTTATTTATCGCAGCAAGAAAATAGATCGCCACTGCTTTACTCTGATTTCTTGTCTTGGTTGCGAAGTTGCCTTTGTCCGGTTTGCACCTTCAGATCCGCCCCGGCATGCTCAACACTATACTCCCAATGCTTATGGTTTTCCCCTTTTATATTCCACACTAGTTAAATCACAGTAGACTAAATTTAAAAATTGGGTCAGTCGATTTTTTAGAGCTCATTGGAGTTCGCCGGTGCGATCCAAGGGGCTCGGGTGGTTGTGGGGCCTCATGAACGAAGAAAACTCGACGCTGGTGGGGGTGGGGGTATGGAGGAACACAAAGGTGGGGGCCATTGGTCCGCCGGCCCGTCTGCAAGGGTGTTCAGATGGGAAGAATTAAGAGATGAGGAAGAAGAAGGGTTAGGAGACGTAGGATCTTCATCCAACCGCCTGAAATGGTCAAGAGACAGCCGGGAGTTGCATTCTTAATGCGCCTGGTTCATCTTTGTGTGGGCACTTTGCGCAACCAACATTTTATTATCCAAAATCTGCTTGCTCTTCTTTACCATGTTCGATAGTGCTAGCCTGTATGTGATCGATAGGCTTTCAATTACTAGCGGCAATACAACACCGTATTTTCAAGCCAGTTCCACTTTCCTGATTTATATATCGTGGTTATGGTGTACCCCTGTTATGTATACTATGATCTGCCTAGTTGTTGTGTGCTCTTGTTATCATGGTTTGGCAATAAACTCTGTATACAGTATATTATGAACCTATCATCTAACAACTATCCTTACTTCGAGCCTATTTTTTGTGTACTTGTGCGATTATATAAATGCACGCATGCGATATTACAGCACACATGAGCTCTCTCATCGTAATCCAAAGGATAGCACATAAGTGTTTACAGGGCGCCCTATATTAGAATATCATCTGCATTACAAAGATAATCTCACAACTATTTATGTTTTCATGGTTCTCGGATATTATACGCAATTACAAAGTGAGTATCGTAATCCACGCATCGGAAGAATATTGTGGAACACTGCAATGACTTACAAAATTGGCACCAAGGCATTGAGTGCCATTCTGGAAGCAATGAAACTCGTACGCTCCCCACCTGTTGATTCTTGTTCAGAATATCCTCCTAATGACTATTCTAACCTCTCAAAGGCAGATGGCCTGTCCTGTTCACCCATCAAGGTGCCTGTTCTAATTTGGCAAGGTTTTATTGATTGTGCGTATCTTGCATATGTTGTCTTGCATTTATTCTACTTTGTTGCACCACCATCTGCTTAGTTTACTCATCATATAACTCGAGATGCCATGCCCATCCATTATCAATACATATTCCATCTGTCGTCATACCATGTTTCTCCACTCAAATGTTGTTCTTGTGCATCAGACATCAAAAAGGAAGAGGGTGATTTCCGAACTGAAGGAGCACCAAAGAAAGTCCTTGAAAAACAGGGTGGTGCCGAGAAATCGACAATACCACTTATATTGGCTGTACAACCAAAGGACACAAAACATAGGACCGACTCCAGCAGACTGTACCCATACTTCACCGCCACACCACTAGCCCCACCACACAGGACCTGCACTCCAGCAAAAGGTATACTGATTTCATTTGCCATAGCACCAGCCGTACTACGTAAAAAATCCCACTCCAAAGAAAAATTACAACAAGTCCACCGTCAAGACCTATCCCAACAATGTAGACGGCCAATTCCTGCAGATTGGAACCCCATTCCATTTATTCCCAGTTTAAAAGACAATGCTTTCAATGTTTTTAGGGACTACGTGCATATATTCCCATCATGGGAAGATTATAGTGAAGACAAACACCATTTTCACATCTTCCAGTCCAGCTTACGTGTAAGTGCTATTATTCATGGTTATTATTTTCCTGTTTTCACGATCGAACACATCAATGATTTACATTACATTGTTGTAACTAGGTGAGGGTCAATCTGGATAGTCATGACTAGCAAAGCTTGCTTGTGCTTTTCAAGGAAGCATTGCAGCAGTATCGGTGTTACCTGAGGACATCACACTTTGATGGCAAGTCTATAAACGAATTTCCGGTGAAGTCTCCTGTGCTAAATTTAGAAGACATTGAATGGAAAAACCTTGTTATGCACTGGTCTCCTTCCCAGGATGAGGTACTGTCTATGAAATCACATGACAATTTGAACTTCTACTTTTCCGCACGTGCCTTATGGATCTTGTTTGCAGGAAATCTGCTCGAAGAAGAATTCCGGTTTGAAAAGAACGACAGGATATCGCAAATATGTTGCCCGCTGCTTTGCTCTTGTTAGTACTTGTTGTCCTATATCACTGTACTTGCATACATACTTGGTTCATTATGTGACAGCAGTATGCATGATAGCTTGCTTATCAATTGTTCGCTCCAAATTATCTGATTTGTATGAATGGTTGCATTAGTGTAGAATATATCCAATGCCAATGAATTTTTTTAGCTCTGCATTGTTCTTGTGAGTACATGTTGTCCTTTATCAGTGTACTTATATTGACAGGTAGTTGTTCATGTACCATCACTCTGCAGCTTATTTTCCTTTGCCCTCCAATTTCTACACATCAGATCTATATTTACTCTTACCATAAGGTTGGTCTTGAAGAAGTTTAGCTGTGCATTGCTCTTGGTCGTGCCTTTTGCCCGTCGCTGCACATACATTTATAGCTACTTGGTTATGTAGCATCACTCTTCATCTTATCTTAAATATTCTCCATTTTTTCGTATATTATCACATCGATATTTACTCTTAACAAAATGTAGAATAAAGGGAATGCTTATGAAGAACAGTATGTGCTAAACTTCTTGAATTGCCCCCCATCAGCATGGATAAGGGCTTTATAGAGCCTGTCTTCACCAGTAATGTAAGTTTGTCCTTCTCAAGCCTTCAAACTTTGTTGTGTATATTTGGTTAGGCATGACTGCAACAGCTGTTTATTTTTGGTGTTTGCATCAAATTGCATGTTCAAAGTTTATTATGTAGTTCATAAGCAAAAGTTTGTCCTTCTCAATTTACGTTTTCAATTGTACAACCAAGTTCCTTCTGCATACCATGTAAATTAAACTATACAGAGCAAGTGATCTTCTTTTGCACTGCATGTATGCTTCTGTTCTTCATCCATAATCCAGTGGTGTGGTGAATCTACCCACTATAGCACAATGTCATATTCTGCAATGTCTTAACTATGAACAATGTCATATCACCCGCAAAAAAAAATCTACTACTCCCTCCGTCCGAAAATACTTGTCATTGAAATGGATGTATCTAGATGTATTTTAGTTCTAGACACATCCATTTTGATGACAAGTAATTCCGGACGGAGGGAGTATTATTTAAACCATCTCTTTATTTGCCAATCTTAAATGGGATAAATTGACATCACACTAACCATTGATACTTATGAGTTCTTGATCTGTAATCCAGTGGTGTCGTGAAGCTGCCAACTCCTTCACAATGTCATTTCCTGCCATGTATTGACCTGAACAATACCATATTGTGTTAATGCAATTTTAAACTTTGTCACTTTATTCGTCAGTAAGAAATGTGATGAATTGTCAGCACTGATACCTTTATGTGCAAAACCTGTCATCTGTCTGCTTGTTTATCTTTCAGAGTGACGAAGATATAACTGTTGAACAAGCGCAGTCTCATCATCTTGCTCAGCTGCTTGCGCAGCAGCTCCCCAGCAGGCGTAACCTTTCTTGAACTCTATTGAAGTGTTGTATATTATTTTGTCGGCGTGTTTATTTGCACTTGTGGCGATCTTTGATGCCCAGTGTATGTAATTTGTTGTCTGCTTGTGCTTTATTATCATAGTGGCGAACTTTGATGCCTAGTGGATGTAATATGCCGTAATTTCTTTATTGTATAGTCTAGGTTTTTTCTTATTCACGATGCTGCAGTTATTTTACTGTATATATATCCTGTCTTCGCAGTAAACCGGCCAAACCATAAAATTATGGTACATAATCGGGCCGTCATGCAATCACGATGTATGATCCGCATCATGGGCCCCGTCAAACTGGCCCACTTGTAGATTCGGGCCTTTAATAGGCCGAGTAACCCCCGCCCTCTTTTCGCAAGAAAACTCAGTGGGCTTTTTAGGAGGCTGCGAAGTAGGCTGGACCTGAAACGTGCCGAATAGCTCACGGGCCGGCAGCAGCCCGAAATGGACCTCGGCCCATGATTGTGCGAATCAATTCACGGGCTTTTAACAGGACAAAGTTGTCTCGGTCCTTGTTTGGCCCAATCAGATATCGGTATGAAAGGTGCCGGATGCAAACCGGGCCGTAGTTAGGCCCAACTATATGACGGGCTTTTAACAGCCGAAATTAATATAGGGCGAAATGTTAAATGGGCCTTTAACAGGCGAAACTAATATCGTGCCGAATTACTAAATGGGCCTTTAGCAAGTGGGCCCAAAAGCATAGCGTCCAAATAACGGGCCGAATCTGATATGGGCCATAATTGAGCCCAAAGCCTCTTAAAGCGTCGGACCTGATCTGGGCCGTGATTTGGCCCAGAAAGTGGGAGGCTTTTAACGGGCCGGATCTTATATGGGCCATTATTAGGCCCGGAACGTGGCAGGCCATTAATGGACCGGATCAAATATGGGCTGGCATTTGGCCCAAAACATGGCAGCTAGTTAATGGGCCGGCCTACTAGGGTCCTCAAAATCTTGTGGGCCTACAGCTGGACCGGCCCATTAATGTCAAGAAATCTCATGGGCCTTCAAATTTGGGCCGCCCATTATGATCCGCAAGAATTTTGTGGGCCTTTACCTGGCCGCCCATTATGGCACACAAAATCTTGTGGGCCTTCTTATCACAGCCTAATATGGCCCGCGAAATCTTGTGGGCCTTTAGCTGGGCCAGCCCATTATAGTCCGCAAAATCTTGTGTGCCTTTAACTGGGCCGGCCCATTATGGTCCGCAAAATCTTGTGGGCCTTTAGTTGGGCTGGCCCATTTAAACTTGATGGGCCGTGCCACGTGTCGACGTATCATAGGCGCCTTCTGTCCAATGAGTGGATGACATCTGTCCCAACGATGAGCCAACACGTATTTCCTCCAGCCAATGATGATTTTACACGTGGAAATTTCCCATTGGTCGGGGCTGTTAACGGGTTAACGGTGTTCCGTTACGGTGGATGCCACGTGTTGGTCACCCTTGACGAAAGCACTTCTGTGACGCGCGATTTATCGTCATGGAAGTGGACACTTCCGTGATGATAATTTTCGTAATGTCATGGAACACTTCTACGACAAAGACGTATATGACTAGCTTGATTCTGTCATAAATTTATCATGGATGTACATGCATGACAAAAAACGCGACGTACTGTGACAAACACGTATCATCACGGAAGTGTATTTTTTTTGTAGTGATCTCATTTGGAATGACACTCTCTTGAGTAGTCGAGTACTTCATCACTAGTCAGATCCTTCACTTCAACAAGTACATTCGATCCGCCACTTTGACAAGTTTTATAACCACCCAGACGCTCTGCACGCCATCTTCATTCCTACTCAGACTCAGTTGTCACGCCGGTCTTGTTGTGTCGCAACCACACTACACCGACATCATCGCTATATTAGCTTCGAAAGCATCCGGTTAAGTCCTTCGAAGACCATTTCAGCCACTTGGGTGGACACATAGTCCTTCATTCGACCACCTCGCGCATCCTCATTCGACCGCCCCGCGCGTTGCCACTCGGTTGTGCACGTCTACACCACTTGGCCGCCCCGCGCGTTGCCACTCAGTTGTGCACGTCTTCATCATTCGACCACCTTGCACATCATGACTCGGCCGCTCTGCGCGTTGCCACTCGGTTGTGCACGTCTTCACCACTCGACCGCCCCGCGCGTCGTCACTCGGTTGTACACATCATCGCCCCTCGGCCACCTCGCGCTTCACCATCATTTGGACATGTCTTTACCTCTACACGCCTAGTACAGGAACGACTAAGTTACTCATATGATCAAACCTCATATCACACTCTGTAGCAAGCTCACCTCTTTCGAGCATCACTCGGGGCTACGCACAGCCGTTGGCCATGCTGCCCTCAGGGGTTATGCCCATTCGATCAACCCATTGATTGCATCAGGTATATCTTTCTGACTGTACATGCTCGTTCCGCCGAAAATCTATAAGGGTAGTACTGTCCACTCGGACGATCGCCCAAATTATTTCTTGAAGTCATCTTCTGACTGCAAAAGGGTGAAAACGACGCTCCTCTACGGATACACTTGGCCCTTTCCTAGGCCCCAAGGCGTCAGTTTCACAAACTTGGACTCAGAGATGGCATGTGCTGGTGTTCCCCTGGGCTAATGAGTGGCATCTCTTCAGAGAGTCAGCCCACACACTAGCCTCGCCACTCGGGTTTCATGGCACGTCCATGTCAAACCACTGGTCTATCTCCTCCAGGAGACATACGAGTGCCACCAAGTTTTTCCTTGCAGTCAACATACCCCGATCAGTTGGGAAGCACGTCCACTCGGACAAATACCCCTTTCACGCAAAATCTAACAGTCAATATAAGAAATACTATCGAACGACATTACTCGGAGTGTCCAAATTTTTTCTACAAATACCGGTTTCAAAGCCGAATTCATTCACCGTGCTGGGAGCGCGAAGATTCAGCTACTTGACCGAGTTCCAGGCTGAATTTATTCCATGCCGAGTGCACGAAGATCAGTCCGACTGAGTCAGCTCCAGGCTGAGCTTACTTACCATGCCAAGCGCCTGAAGATGCATCTGATTGACTCAATTTCAGACTAAAAAGATATTTACCGTGTAGACTACATGGAGGTTTACCAGGAGACTTAAACCCTCTGCCAGGCTCATCTAGTCCGGGAGGCTCGGGATTACACCCGGTGGGTGCACTCAGCGTGCCCCCACTGGAAGAGAACTCGGAAAGAAACATTTTGCTCGATGCAAAACTAGCTCCAGAATTACTCGACCTCCGAGTCAGAGAAGAACAAGTTCGCTCAGTACCAGCTAAAAAGATTTTTAGTTCTCTCAGACCCCCGCCGACTGCCCGCATTCGACGGCGATCTCGGGGACTACACCCAGTGGGTGCACTCAGCATGCCCCCACTGGAGTAATCTCCACTCGGTACGGCCTGACCAGTCCGAGTGATGAACAACAACAAAAAGGACAGGCTCTAAGACTCCCGCCGACTGCCCGCAGTCGACAGCAGTCTCGGGGACTACACCCAGTGGGTGCACTCAGCGTGCCCCCACTGGAATGGTATCCACTCGGAACGGTCCGCCCGGTTCAAGTGATGTCCAAACAACAAAAAAAGACACGTTCCAGGCGTGAAGAAATTCTGAGTAATCAGTTACTCGATGCAGGACTAGCTCCAAATCACTCCAAAAAAATTGCTATAAGGTGAGTTTAACGCTCCTCCGCGTACCCGTTTGAGCTCATTTCACTTGAACACCATGCAGTCTGGAATCCGTCAAGGAAACACGCGGAGATAAGATCGCCGAGTGACCAGAGGGAGTTCATAAGTGCCTCCGTAGCACTCGACTCATCTGGGAATTCACCTCGACTCGACCCGCTCAACCTCGACCGATTCGGGGGCTAATGACGAGGACATGTATTGGGGGTAGGGTAACAGGCCTGACCTAAAGGCCCTACCCATGGACACCGTATACTTTGTACTGGGCCCCAGGGCCAGATCGCCGTCCTGATGTACCGCAACTTGAAAGTCACTCGGACAGCGACAACCACTCGGAGCACGGCACTTCACTCGACGAGCTTATTCCACTCGACCGTGTAACTCACTCGGATATGCAAAGACCAATAGTCAGCATGATGGTTTTGTAGTTGGCAGGCATTATGGCATTGATGCTCCACCGTGTAACATAAGGGGTGAGGGGGTGGCGCACTCTATATAAGCCACCCCCACCACTAGACTAGGGGGCTCTTTTCCACGCTCTTTCTTCCATCTCTCTCTCTCTTTCACCATTAGTCTCAGGACTACAGGGATCCGTTCTCCTCTCATTGTAATCTCCGGATACATAATAAGATAAAACAAAGCCTCTCCGGAGCACGAGACGTAGGTTGTTATCTCCACCGTGAGAGGCACGAACTCGCTAAAACCACTGTGTCACCCATATGCATCTCGATAGATCATGTTCCTTTATCCTACCCCTCTCTTATTGTCGGAATCGTTCCCACAACACCAGGCAAGGGGTGCGGCTGCCCTCCCACCCCTCCAATATATATAGGGGCAAGGGGAGAGGGGGAGGCGCCCTAGGGTTTCCCCTAGGGGGCGGCGGCCAAGCAGATTGGATCTCCCTAGGGAAAATCCTAGGGAGACTTGCCCCCCAAGCCAAGTAGGTGGAGGCTTGCCTCCCAAGCCAGGTGGAGGTGCCCCACCTCCCCAAGTAACATGGGAAAGGGTGTGGGGGCGCACCACCCCTTAGTGGGCTGGTTTGCCCCTTCCCTTTGGCCCATGAGGCCCTCCAACACTTGCCGGGGCTTCCGAAACACCTTTCGGTCTTGCTAGCCCTAGCCTGGTACCCCAGAACACTTCCGGACTCCAATACCCTTCGTCCAATATATCAATCTTCACAGCCAGACTATTCCAGAACTCCTCGTGACATCCGGGATCTCATCCGGGACTCCGTACTACCTTCGGTAACCACATACTATTTCCCATAACAACTCTAGCGCCACCGAACCTTAAGTGTGTAGACCCTACGGGTTCGGGAACCATGCAGACATGACCGAGACACCTCTCCGGCCAATAACCAATAGCGGTATCTGGATACCCATATTGGCTCCCACATATTCCACGATGATCTCATCGGATGAACCACGATGTCGGGGATTCGATCAATCCCGTATTCAATTTCCCTTTGTCAATCGGTATGTTACTTGCCCGAGATTCGATCGTCGGTATCCCAATACCTCGTTCAATCTCCTTACCGGCAAGTCACTTTAATCGTTCCGTAATGCATGATCCCGTGACTAACTGCTTAGTCACATTGAGCTCATTATGATGATGCATTACCGAGTGGGCCCAGAGATACCTCTCCGTCATACGGAGTGACAAATCCCAGTCTCGATTCATACCAACCCAACAGACACTTTCGGAGATACCTTATAGCCACACAGTTACGTTGTGATGTTTGGTACACCCAAAGCATTCCTACGGTATTCGGGAGTTGCACAATCTCATGGTCTAAGGAAATGATACTTGACATTAGAAAAGCTTTTAGCAAACGAACTACACGATCTTGTGCTATGCTTAGGATTGGGTCTTGTCCATCACATCATTCTCCTAATGATGAGATCCCGTTATCAATGACATCCAATGTCCATGGTCAGGAAACCATAACCATCTATTGATCAACGAGCTACTCAACTAGAGGCTTACTAGGGACATGTTGTGGTCTATGTATTCACACATGTATTACGGTTTCCAGTTAATACAATTATAGCATGAACAATAGACAATTATCATGAACAAGGAAATACAATAATAACCATTTTATTATTGCCTCTAGGGCATATTTCCAATAGATAAAAGGTGTACCCAACTGTCTCCTTTGGGTATCCTATGAAGACACATTTCTCCGACTTGGGTTTGAGCTTATCAGGATGAAACTTTTTCACATAAGCATTGCAACCTCAAATTTTGAGAAATGACAACTTTGGTTTCTTGCCAAACCACAGTTCTTATGGTGTCATCTCAACAGATTTAGATGGTGCCCTATTTAACGTGAATGCAGCTGTCTCTAATACATAACCCCAAAACGGTAGTGGTAAATCGGTAAGAGACATCATAGATTGCACCATATCCAATAAAGTACGGTTATGATGTTTGGACACACCATTACGCTGTGGTGTTCCAGGTGGCATGAGTTACGAAACTATTCCGCATTGTTTCAAATGAATACCAAACTCGTAACTCAAATACTCGTCTCCGCGATCAGATCGTAGAAACTTTATTTTCTTGTAACGATGATTTTCCACTTCACTCTGAAATTCTTTGAACTTTTCAAATGTTTCAGACTTACGTTTCATCAAGTAGACATACCCATATCTGCTCAAATCATCTGTGAAGGTCAGAAAATAACGATACACGCCGCGAGCCTCAACACTCATCGGACTGCATACATCAGTATGTATTATTTCCAACAAGTCTGTTGCTTGTTCCATTGTTCCGGAGAACGGAGTCTTAGTCATCTTGCCCATTGCTACCTCTTGAGCACTGCGTTGGTTTTCCCTTGAAGAGGAAAGGGTGATACAGTAAAGCAGCGTAAGTATTCCCCTCAGTTTTTGAGAACCAAGGTATCAATCCAGTAGGAGACCACGCACGAGTCCCTCGCACCTACACACACAAATAAATCCTCGCAACCAACGCGGTAAGGGGTTGCCAATCCCTACACGGTCATTTACAAGAGTGAGATCTGATAGATATGATAAGATAATATTTTTGGTATTTTTATGATAAAGATGCAAAGTAAAATAAAAGGCAGTAAAAATAACTAAGTGTTGGAAGATTAATATGATGGAAAATAGACCCGGGGGCCATAGGTTTCACTAGTGGCTTCTCTCAAGAGCATAAGTATTACGGTGGGTGAACAAATTACTGTTGAGCAATTGATAGAATTGAGCATAATTATGAGAATATCTAGGTATGTTCATGTATATAGGCATCACGTCCGAGACAAGTAGACCGACTCCTGCCTGCATCAACTACTATTACTCCACACATCGCCCGCTATCCAGCATGCATCTAGAGTATTAAGTTCAAACGAACAGAGTAACGCTTTAAGCAAGATGACATGATGTAGAGGTATAAACTCATGCAACATGATATAAACCCCATCTTGTTATCCTTGATGGCAACAATACAATACGTGCCTTGCTGCCCCTCATCACTTTGGGAAAGGACACACATAAGATTGAACCCAAAGCTAAGCACTTCTCCATTGCAAGAAAGATCAATCTAGTAGGCCAAATCAAATTTATAATTTGAAGATACTTGCAAAGATAACCAATCATACATAAAAGAATTCAGAGGAGATTCAAATATTGTTCATAGATAAACTTGATCATAAACCCACAATTCATCTGTCTCAACAAACATACCACAAAAGAAGATTACATCAAATAGATCTCCACGAGAGAGGGGGAGAACATTGTATTTAGATCCAAAAAGAGAGAAGAAGCCATCTAGCTAATAACTATGGACCCGAAGGTCTGAAGTAAACTACTAACACTTCATCGGAGAGGCTATGGTGTTGATGTAGAAGCCCTCCGTGATCGATGCCCCCTCCGGTAGAGCTCCGTAACAGGCCCCAAGATGGGATCTCACGGGTACAGAAGGTTCGGTGGTGGAATTAGGTTTTAGGCTCTGTATCTGGTAGTTTGGGGGTACGTAGGTATATATAGGAGGAAGGAGTATGTCGGTGGGGCAACATGGGGCCCACGAGGGTGGAGGGCGCGCTTGGGGGGTAGGCGTGCCCCCTACCTCGTGCCCTCCTAGTTGATGTCTTGTCGTAGGGTCCAAGTCCTCTGGATCACGTTCGTTCCGAAAATCACGTTCCCGAAGGTTTCATTCCGTTTGGACTCCGTTTGATATTCTTTTTCTGCGAAACTCTGAAATAGGCAAAAAACAACAATTCTGGGCTGGGCCTCCAGTAAGTCCAAGAATAATATAAAAGTGTATAATAAAGCCCATTAATGTGCAAAACAGAGTATAATATAGCATGGAACAATAAAAAATTATAGATACGTTAGAGACGTATCACCCATGAGGCATGGTTCGCAAGCATCAACTGATTCATAATCAAGTGATTCCAAAAGCCCATCAGCATGGATTTTCTTTCATGCGTTTTACACCAATATGACCTAAACGGCGGTGCCACAAATAAGTTGCACTATCATTATTAACTTTGCATCTTTTGTCTTCAATATTATGAATATGTGTATCACTATGATCGAGATTCAATAAACCATTCACATTGGGTGTATGACCATTGAAGGTTTTATTCATGTAAATAGAACAACAATTATTCTCTGAATTTAAATGAATAACCGTATTGCAATAAACATGATCAAATCATATTCACGCTTAACGCAAACACCAAATAACACTTATTTAGGTTCAACACTAATCTCGAAAGTATAGGGAGTGTGCGATGATGATCATATCAATGTCGGAACCACTTCCAACACACATCGTCACTTCACCCTTAACTAGTCTCTGTTCATTTTGCAACTTCCGTTTCAAGTTACTATTCTTAGCAACTGAACCAGTATCAAATGCCGAGTGGTTGCTATAAACACTAGTAAAGTACACATCAATAACATTTATATCCAATATACCTTTGTTCACTTTGCCATCCTTCTTTTCCGCCAAGTATCTAGGGCAGTCCACCTCCAGTAACCAGTCCTTTGCCAGTAGAAGCACTTAGTCTCAGGCTTAGGTCCAGACTTGGGCTTCTTCACTTGAGCAGCAACTTGCTTGCCGTTCTTCTTGAAGTTCCCCTTCTTCCCTTTGCCCTATTCTTGAAACTAGTGGTCTTGTCAACCATCAACACTTGATGCTTTTCTTGATTTCTACCTTCGTTGATTTCAGCATCACGAAGAGCTTGGGAATCATTTCTGTTATCCCTTGCATATTATGGTTCATCACGAAGTTCTAGTAACTTGGTGATAGTGACTAGAGAACTCTGTCAATCACTATCTAATCTGGAAGATTAACTCCCACTTGATTCAAGCGATTGTAGTACTCAGACATTCTGAGCACATGCTCACAGTGCTTGTCAAAGGTCTCATACCTTTCGACATGGGCATGAGTCTGAAATACTAATTTCAACTCTTGGAACATCTCATATGCTCTGTGGCGTCTTTGAAGCCCCGATTCTAAGCCGTAAAGCATGGTGCCCTAAACTATCAAGTAGTCATCATATCGAGCTTGCCAAACGTTCATAATGTCTGAATCTGCTCCTGCAATCGGTCTGTCACCTAGCGGTGCATCAAGGACATAATTCTTCTGTGCAGGAATGAGGATAATCCTCAAATCATGGATCCAATCCGCATCATTGCTACTAACATCTTTCAACTTAGTTTTCTCTAGGAACATATAAAAAATAAAATAGGGGAGCTAAACGCGAGCTATTGATCTACAACATAGATATGCAAATACTACCAGGACTAAGTTCATGATAAATTTAAAGTTCAATTAATCATATTACTTAAGAACTCCCACTTAGATAGACATCCCTATAGTCATCTAAATGATCACATGATCCAAATCAACTAAACCATGTTCGGTCATCACGTGAGATGGAGTAGTTTTCAATGGTGAACATCACTATGTTGATCATATCTACTATATGATTCACGCTCGACCTTTCGGTCTCCAGTGTTCCGAGGCCATATATGCATATGCTAGTCTCGTCAAGTTTATCCCGAGTATTCTGCATGTGCAAAACTGGGTTGCACCCGTTGTATGTGAACGTAGAGCTTATCACACCCGATCATCACGTGGTGTCTCAGCACGAAGAACTGTAGCAACGGTGCATACTCAGGGAGAAGACTTATACCTTGAAATTTAGTGAGAGATCATCTTATCATGCCACCGTCGAACAAAGCAAAATAAGATGCATAAAGGATAAACATCACATGCAATCAATATAAGTGATATGATATGGCCATCATCATCTTGTGCCTTTGATCTCCATCTCCAAAGCACCGTCATGATCACCATCGTCACCGGCACGACACCTTGATCTCCATCATAGCATCGTTGTCGTCTCGTGTAGCGACCCGACCTCAGACGGTCAAGCCTCTGTGTTTCTGTGCCATCCCTGGATCAGTATGCTGGCACACACAGTACATCAATGTATATATCAAAGTGCAATCACATGTATAAATAACGTAAAACTGATATATACCTCATTAGTCACAGCGGAAACAAATAGTCGGGTATGGAGTCCCATCAACGCCATCGGCAGGTTGAGTGTAGACCGTAACCCTGTATCGTAACTCTTACTCGTCGAGGAAATATCTGCAACATGATACGTTGCAGCCGTGTAGGTCAGTACATTGGATGTACCGGCAAGATCACAATAAGATAAAATAGATGATAAACTATACTATATGCAGTATGGCTTTGTGGCTCGGTATCTGAGTTTTGTTTGCGTAAAAGCTGGTTTTATTTTCCCTACATCAAAGGAATAAATGAAGTCTGTACTATGGAGTTTTCTATCATGACATGGTTCCGCCAACCGATGTCTCATAGCCCAAAATCATCATAAGTTGCCCACAATTAAGTTATCAATCCGGTGTTGAGAGTTCCGAGATAGGTCCAAGTCCAGAGGCTCAAATTGTCCGTAACCGGGGACACGGCTAATCGATTAGGTTTTAACCCTCTGCAGAGGTTTGTACACTTTACCCGCAAGATTCGATCCGTCTTTTTACGTTCTCGCACTTCAGGGTGTTTGAGAACAAGATGACCAAAACATGGTCTTCCGAAGAGTTTCCCCTGACCACTGTCCGGTGCTCATCCAATCCTACCGTAGTTCTACATCTGCTAGCACCTTCCCAACCAGAGTCACAACTAAGGTCAACCAAGCCAGAGCCCATATTGACTTGCGGTTGCACAGGTAAGCTTCCGGGCATGAAGTATTCTTCCGTCTCTTTGGGTCCTGGGTGAAGCTTTCCATAAGATGTCATGGCGCTTCTCCATGCATCCCGGCCAACCACCGGTTTCTCCAGGTGCCCGTCAACCATCCTTCACCCAAAGAGTGTGTACTGAATTCTTGTCTCGAGTCTTGAAGTCTTGAGGCCTTGAAGATGCAGTCCTTGCAGATTCCATCATGGAGTTGTCGTCATTGACGTAGATCCTCCATTCTCACACCACTCGTGCACTCATACCAAACCCCGTCTACTATAGCGTAGCATTAAAATAAAATATCGTCCGGGCTTGGTAACAGGGTGATGGGTTCCTACCTCATGCATACTACACAACTACAAGAATTCAATATCACTACCGTAGGGTTGTTGCAAAGATGCCACTAAATGCAATAAAAACATAGGTATGAAGGCATGGTCAAAGTGAACTTGCCTTGCTGACGATCCTCGAAAGCTAGGGACTCGTGGTAGCAAGCTTCGCACTCCGGAAATTCTACCGAGGCAAACAACAATCATATAAGCATACAAGCATATGATCACTTAACATAACAACATACTAATATGAAACACACAAAACAATCGAATCAAACCCAAAGACAAACTCGAAGAAATCCAAATCAAAGTTTTTACCACATCAAACAACAATCAAGAAATAGTTTTGCACAACAAAATTTTTCTTAACAGAACCTAAGCATAGGTTTTTTGCTAATTAACAGAAAAGAATTCATCAAGCAACTAGGAGCAAAAAGAATCACATTAAAAGATATTATAAAACTCCTATTATGCCTAAAACAATCCCTAGCAAGAAAAATAAAATAAGAGTTTTATTTATTGTAAATAAAAGTTCATGCTCTAAAGTTACAGAAACTAACCTAGAATAAACTATCACATATGAAAAATAAAATTATTTGCTAATTAAAACAATAGGAAAACAGTAGCTAGTTAAATAATTAAGAACTACATGGTTTTGATTAAAACTATTTTTTATTAAATCTAAAATGCCCAAATAAATTCCTATGGTTAGGCAATGTCAAAACAAAGTAGTGACAAAAGAATCACTAAAAATAATATTCCTAACTCTTTTTATAGCAGAATTACTAATCTGTCTAAAACTAAAATAAAACAATTTTTAGTATTTTTTACATGACTAAACATATTTTCTGCAGAAACTACAATAAATTTGCAAATCAACAAAAAAAAGAATCAATTCAAAATATTAAGTATATTAAAAGTTATGGATTTTACAAAACTGAAACTATTCTGTTAAAAACAGAAACGAAAAATATTAACTAAAAAGAAAAGCGGCTAATGGGCCTATCTAACGCTTCGAGGCGTTAAATAGCTAAAACGTGCCGGGGAATTAATCGAGTCGGGCCGGTCTAATTGAACCTAACTAAAACCGAACTGAACCGGCATAAAACCGGTCTATTAAACTAAAACCTAAATAGACCGTACCCCTTCGGGGAATCTAATCTAGCGCGTCCATTTCCGATCGGACGGCGGAGAGGCGTTCCGGTGGCGTACCGTGGCGGCGACGGCGATGGCCGACGGCGGCTCGGCGACGACGGCTCGGTGGCTCCGGTGGTCGGGGACGACGGCGAGAGCCTCCGGTGCCGGAGCAAGGGGGCTCGGGGTGGAGTCAGGCGAGGTCGAGGGGTTCGGGTGACCGATGGGGCGGCAATGAGGGCGCACTCGGGTTCCCGCGGGCGATTCTGGGCGAGGGAGGGGTTAGGAGGCGAGGCGGAACGGGCGAGGGGGTTTATAGGGGGGCACCCGGCTTGGAGGAGGGGTAGATCGGTGAGGGATCGGGAGGATCCCGGATCCTTCGATTCCGTGGCGGTGGCGTTGGCTTGGGAGGAAGAAGGAGGGTGGGGTCCAGTGTCGGCCAAGGGAGAGGGAGGCGTCGTCTCGGTCAGCGACCGGGCGAAGGGTTTTTTTTGGCTATTGGGTCATTTGGGCTGCGCTGGTGGGCTCGGTCAATTTGGGCCGCCTCGGGGTCTGGGCGGTTAGCTGGTGGCGCTGAGGTTTCTTCTTCTTTTTTTTTTGAATTAGGGAGAGAGAGAGAGAATATATTAAATATATATATTTTTATATAGGACATATATATATATATCAAAATTTTCAGAAAAACATTTCCTACACGATGAACTTTATTCCAGCTTCAAATAAAATACACAAAAATTCAAATAAAACAAAGAGTGTTTCTGCTCTAACAAGATCCAATAAAAATCATTTTAAAAATACCAAAATGACTTCAAATTTATTTTCTCCTAATTTTCCATTGAAGGGAATCATTTTACCCATATTTCCATTTATTTATTTTTAGGCGAAAAATAATTTGAATAAAATCCAAATAATTGCAAATTTGAAAGGGAGTTTCAAAATACTTTCAAATGACTTTCAATTTGATTCTTTTTAACTTCCAACTCATATTTCATATAATTGAAGAAGTCATTTTATCTTCTCTCATGAAAATCATTGAGTTGCATAAAGTTTCTAAAATTTGAAATATTTCCAAACAGAATTCAAATCTTTTCAAAACCTTTTCATTTATTTAAATGGAAGAAGTCATATCATCTTCTCTCTAGGGTTTTGTGTTTGAATTGAATTTGAATTCATGGAGATCATAAATGCAAGGTGAAAGTTTGGGAATGTCATTTCGTTCCCTCTCAAGAACTTTCAAAAGTTTTCAAATTGCACTCAATTTCACTCAATCATTCGCATAACAATCAAACAAACAATCAAAACTATTTATTTAATATAACATTCCAAAATTTAGAATTTTGGGATGTTACAAATCTACCACACTTAAAATGAATCTCGTCCTCGAGATTCGAAGAGGCTAGCAAGAAAGGGTTAGAGGTTGGGGGTCTTCTAGCAAATGTTTTGGTCGGAAAGGTCAGGGGTGCTACCACACTTAAAAACAAGGTTACGGTTCCCACAAAATTCATGTACTCCATCCTTTGGGTTGATGGTGTCGGTCTTCTCACATTCTCTGGAATAACTCCTTCACTGCGGCCCTTCCGATAGGGTCACGAACTTTTCCTCAAATACGTGTCCTTTCATCCTGGTGAGGTTCTTCCGAGACTGGGTCTTCATATCTGACAGGTCTGTCGCCAATTCTAATTAATTAGCGAAATCTCATGGTGGTCAACAATTAATGGTTTCTCCTGCAGGAATATGGTCGGGGTTGGATCTCACCGTATAACCTACGATTGGCAACGGTTGCCTGTAAAGGGTTCCATCATCCTACCATTCTATGGTTTTATGGCTTATCGCGTCGGCACTCTTCTAAGGTTTTCGAGGCTCTCAGATTTTCCATCAACATATGATAGTTCATGATAGAAGTCTCCGGTATGGGGGCCAATCCATCCCGTACTTGAATCATTACCACATACGTAAATAGTGAATCACGTATTCTAACACTTGGGCATACTTCACAAGCATTGCAGAATTTCTCTTGTCGACAAACCAAGTTCGGAAAATCCATTGATTCTGCAGGCCAAACAAACATCTGTCGTTCCTTAACAACTCTCGTGTTTTATGTAAACTCCTATAGAATCGCCGGTTGATCAAATCGCAGTCTTCCCAAAATTTCTTCTTCCAAAGGGTACTTGACCCTTATTAATTCCCTGGGCCTGTGGGTTATGAGCCCACTTCAACACTTGTACCAATTTCACTCATCCTTGGAGTTACAATTGCTCCATTTACCAACATTACACCACTTTAAATCCAATAACATTTCATTTCTTAATACCATCATATCAAAGATAAAAGTTCAACTCATTTTTTCCAAACTCCAACCTGTGGGACACATTTCCATTTCCATTGGTCTAGTGTTCTTCATAGGGTACTTTCACCCTTAAAATGAAATTCACAAATCCATCCATAGACCATATTTCTCATATCCTCGAAAATGGTCAAAATCTTTGTTCACAGAGTAACAACTCATACAATTAAACATATGAAAACACGTCACCTTAACTTTATTGATTTCATGAATCCATTACAAACTCTGAGCACCCATTACATAACTCAACTCATTGAACTCATGAAAATGAAATTGCTTTCTACTACTCTTGTTTCCAATATTAAAATTCCAACTACTCAACTCCAGCTTTCATCTTGTTGTGACATTTAGTAGCATAATGTCCTGCTTCCTTGCAGCGAAAACAAATGACTTCCGACATGTCTCGGGGCTTCTTTGTGATTATGTAGGCTCCTTAGATTCTTGGCTTCTTTTCTGGACATTTACTAGCGTAATGACCTAAGTCCTTGCACCTGTAACAAGTGATATGACTCAGGTCCTTCTCTGCGAAAATTGTGTTGTTCTGGGGTTGCCTTCTTTTTCTCTTCCTCGATTTCTCTGTAATGATCAGAGCTTCTATTTCCGAGGGTCAAACTTCACTTCTGCTGTCGGGAAATATCCCAGATACTCATTTCTTTCCTTGGTGCAATACTGCGAAAAATGTCCTTCTTCTCCACATGAATAGCAGGCATTGGAGTAAAATCTGTTGAGGCCTTCTCCATCAGGGTCTTCAACACATTCCTTCATCACATGTTCTTTCATAACTTCTCGGAGGGCTTCTTTCATTCCTTCTTCCTGCTCCTGAATAGTTTGTTGCACCATGGGGTAAATGTGACACCTTTGGTCGGGTAGTGGGTGGTTCCTTCACACAAGAAACAAGTCACCCGACTAGTTGGGCATTCCTCACCGGTGTTTCTCCTCACAATGAGGGCATCCATCCTTGTGTTCCTCCCGGTGTGTCCTATTTCTCCGCAAATCTTGCAGGCACAAGGTTTATTTCTTGGTGTATCATGGTGCTTCCGGGTAAGACGGGACCTCAAGAGAGTCTTCTTGAATTCTTCCCGAGTCTTTGCTCCATTCCATCCCTATATAGCTTGATGCATCTGCCACCATGTTGCAGCACTTCCTTCAAAGTACTGAAGAGCGTAAGATACTTCATTCTTCCTTGAAACCAAATTGCTCCCGAAGTGATTCTCCATGTTCTGAATCCATAGCTCTGCCTCCGGCTGAGTCTTCGGCCCAGAGAATAGCAGTCCATCTTCCTTTATCATCTATGGGGTCCAAAAGTTTTGGGATGAGATATGAGAGAGGTGGGGAGGGATATACACACAATACAAACAATGGTTTTGAAAAGACAGATTTTATTGTGGCTGTCGGAAAAACATCAAACAAATGACAGCTCACAATCGTCGCATCTAACGTAGGTATGTAACATGGGTTTGGTCTTCTAAAGGTCAATAAATCTTCAAAATCATCAAACTCTTCAAGTCTTTAGAGTCTTCAATTGTTGCAGCTTCAACTCTTCTAATGCATGGTGAAATCCTGGTTACTTTGAAGGGGTCATCAGCTGTCCGATATCTTTCCTGGAGCGGCTTCAGTTGATCCTTCATGTGGTCAAAAGGGAAAAAGGGTATATTCTAACTATTTGAGGTGAGAGTGACTACTTGATAAAATCAGAAAAGACGAGAAATAAAGGATCCTTTTGAAAATAAAGTTTTTTTGTGAGACATCATGTCCTAGGGCTTTCCGATTTCTAGGGTCACATCCTACAGTCAATATGTGCTCTGACACCATATCTGTAGCGACCCGACCTCAGACGGTCAAGCCTCTGTGTTTGTGTGCCATCCCTGAATCAGTATGCTGGCACACACAGTACATCAATGTATATATCAAAGTGCAATCACATGTATAAATAACGTAAAACTGATATATACCTCATTAGTCACAGCGGAAACAACTAGTCGGGTATGGAGTCCCATCAACGCCATCGGCAGGTTGAGTGTAGACCGTAACCCTGTATCGTAACTCTTACTCGTCGAGGAAATATCTGCAACATGATACGTTGCAGCCGTGTAGGTCAGTACATTGAATGTACCGGCAAGATCAATAAGAGAAAATAGATGATAAACTATACTATATGCAGTATGGCTTTGTGGCTCTGTGTCTGAGTTTTGTTTTGCATAAAAGCTGGTTTTATTTTCCCTACATCAAAGGAATAAATGAAGTCTGTACTATGGAGTTTTCTATCATGACATGGTTCCGCCAACCGATGTCTCATAGCCCAAAATCATCATAAGTTGCCCACAATTAAGTTATCAATCCGGTGTTGAGAGTTCCGAGATAGGTCCAAGTCCAGAGGCTCAAATTGTCCGTAACCGGGGACACGGCTAATCGATTAGGTTTTAACCCTCTGCAGAGGTTTGTACACTTTACCCGCAAGATTCGATCCGTCTTTTTACGTTCTCGCACTTCGTGGTGTTTGAGAACAAGATGACCAAAACATGGTCTTCCTAAGAGTTTCCCCACCACCGTCCGGTGCTCATCCAATCCTACCGTAGTTCTACATCTGCTAGCACCTTCCCAACCAGAGTCACAACTAAGGTCAACCAAGCCGAGCCCATATTGACTTGCGGTTGCAGGTAAGCTTCCGGCATGAAGTATTCTTCCGTCTCTTTGGGTCTGGGTGAAGCTTTCCGCAAGATGTCATGGCGCTTCTCCATGCATCCCGGCCAACCACCGGGTTTCTCCAGGTGCCCGTCAACCATCCTTCACCCAGTAGTGTGTATTGAATTCTTGTCTCGAGTCTTGAAGTCTTGAGGCCTTGAAGATGCAGTCCTTGCAGATTCCATCATGGAGTTGTCGTCATTGATGTAGATCCTCCATTCTCACACCACTCTCGTGCATTCATACCAAACCCCGTCTACTATAGCGTAGCATTAAAATAAAATATCGTCCCGGGCTTGGTAACAGGGTGATGGGTTCCTACCTCATGCATACTACTCAACTACAAGAATTCAATATCACTACTGTAGGGTTGTTGCAAAGATGCCACTAAATGCAATAAAAACATAGGTATGAAGGCATGGTCAAAGTGAACTTGCCTTGCTGACGATCCTCGAAAGCTAGGGACTCGTGGTAGCAAGCTTCAGACTCCGGAAATTCTACCGAGGCAAACAACAATCATATAAGCATACAAGCATATGATCACTTAACATAACAACATACTAATATGAAACACACAAAACAATCGAATCAAACCCAAAGACAAACTCGAAGAAATCCAAATCAAAGTTTTTACCACATCAAACAACAATCAAGAAATAGTTTTGCACAACAAAAAATTTCTTAACAGAACCTAAGCATGGGTTTTTTGCTAATTAACAGAAAAGAATTCATCAAGCAACTAGGAGCAAAAAGAATCACATTAAAAGATATTATAAAACTCCTATTATGCCTAAAACAATCCCTAGCAAGAAAAATAAAATAAGAGTTTTATTTATTGTAAATAAAAGTTCATGCTCTAAAGTTACAGAAACTAACCTAGAATAAACTATCACATATGAAAAATAAAATTATTTGCTAATTAAAACAATAGGAAAACAGTAGCTAGTTAAATAATTAAGAACTACATGGTTTTGATTAAAACTATTTTTTTATTAAATCTAAAATGCCCAAATAAATTCCTATGGTTAGGCAATGTCAAAACAAAGTAGTGACAAAAGAATCACTAAAAAATAATATTCCTAACTCTTTTTATAGCAGAATTACTAATCTGTCTAAAACTAAAATAAAACAATTTTTAATAATTTTGACATGACTAAACATATTTTCTGCAGAAACTACAATAAATTGGCAAATCAACAAAAAAGAATCAATTAAAAATATTAAGTATATTAAAAGTTATGGATTTTACAAAATGAAACTATTCTGTTAAAACAGAAACGAAAAATATTAACTAAAAAGAAAATGGGCTAATGGGCCTATCTAACGCTCAAGCGTTAAATAGCTAAACGTGACGGGAATTAATCGAGTCGGGCGGTCTAATTGAACCTAACTAAAACCGAACTGAACCGGAATAAAACCGGTCTATTAAACTAAAACCTAAATAGACCGTACCCCTTCGGGGGATCTAATCTAGCGCGTCCATTTCCGATCGGACGGCGGAGAGGCGTTCCGGTGGCGTACCGTGGCGGCGACGGCGGCGATGGCCGACGGCGGCTCGGCGACGACGGCTCCGGTGGCTCCGGTGGTCGGGGACGACGGCGAAAGCCTCCGGCGGGTGCGGTGAAGCAAGGGGGCTCGGTGGAGTTGGGCGAGGTCGAGGGGTTCGGTGACCGATGGGGCGTGATGGCCGGGCGGCGCACTCGGCTCCCAAGGGCGATTATGCGGGCGAGGAGGTTAGGCGAGGGGTGAGGGCGGAACGGGCGAGGGGTTTATATAGGCGGGGCACCCGACTTGGAGGAGGGGTAGATCAGGCGAGGGATCGGGAGGATCCGGATCCTTCGGGATTCCGCGGCGGCGGTGGCGTTGGCTTGGGAGGAAGAAGGAGGTGGGGTCCAGTGTCGGCGGGAGAGGGAGGGTCGTCTCGGTCGGGCGATGGCGAAGGTTTTCGGCTGAATGGGCTGGCTCGATCAGTGGGCTGCACACAGTGGGCTCGATCAATTTGGGCCGCCTCGGCTGGGCAGTTAACTGGCTGGCGCCTGAGGTTTCTTCTTTTTCTGTTTTGAATTAGGGAGAGAGAGAGAATATATTAAATCTATATATTTTTATATAGGACATATATATATATATCAAAATTTTCAGAAAAACATTTCCTACACGATGAACTTTATTCCAGCTTCAAATAAAATACACAAAAATTCAAATAAAACAAAGAGTGTTTCTGCTCTAACAAAATCCAATAAAAATCATTTTAAAAATACCAAAATGACTTCAAATTTATATTCTCCTAATTTTCCATTGAAGGGAATCATTTTACCCATATTTCCATTTATTTATTTTTAGGAGAAAAATAATTTGAATAAAATCCAAATAAATCCAAATTTGAAAGGGAGTTTCAAAATACTTTCAAATGACTTTCAATTTGATTCTTTTAACTTCCAACTCATATTTCATATAATTGAAGAAGTCATTTTATCTTCTCTCATGAAAATCATTGAGTAGCATAAAGTTTCTAAAATTTGAAATATTTCCAAACAGAATTCAAATCTTTTCAAAACCCTTTTCATTTATTTAAATGGAAGAAGTCATATCATCTTCTCTCTAGGGTTTTGTGTTTGAATTGAATTTGAATTCATGGAGATCATAAATGCAAGGTGAAAGTTTGGGAATGTCATTTCGTTCCCTCTCAAGAACTTTCAAAAAGTTTTCAAATTGCACTCAATTTCACTCAATCATTCAGACAACAATCAAACAGACAATCAAAACTATTTATTTAATATAACATTCCAAAATTTAGAATTTTGGGATGTTACATCTCGCCAACTATTGCTTCTACGACTATCGCTACCACTTAGTGATAAAGTAAAGAAATTACATGGCGTTGCATTTCATACAATAAAGCGACAACCATATGGCTCCTGCCAGTTGCCGATGACTCGGTTACAGAACATGATCATCTCATACAATAAAATTTAGCATCATGTCTTGACCATATCACATCACAGCATGCCCTGCAAAAACAACTTAGACGTACTCTACTTTGTTGTTGCAAGTTTTACGTGGCTGCTACGGGCTGAGCAAGAACCATTATTACCTACGCATAAAAACCACAACGATATTTTATCAAGTATATGTTGTTTTAACCTTCAAGGATCAGGGATAGCCACACCCGATTCAACTAAACTTGGAGAAACTGACACCCGCCAGCCACCTGTATGCGAAGCACGTCGGTAGAACCAGTCTCGCGTAAGCGTACATGTAATGTCGGTCCAGGCCACTTCATCCAACAATACCACCGAATCAAAGTATGACATGCTGGTAAGCAGTATGACTTGTATCACCCACAACTCACGTGTGCTCTACTTGTGCATATAACTTCTACGCATAAACCTGGCTCGGATGCCACTGTTGGGAAACATAGTAATTTCAAAAAAATTCCTACGCACACACAAGATCATGGTGATGCATAGCAACGAGAGGGGAGAGTGTTGTCTACGTACCATCATAGAACGTAAGCGGAAGCGTTATGAAAACGCGGTTGATGTAGTCGTACGTCTTCACGATCCGACCGATCCAAGTACCGAACACACGTCACCTCCGAGTTCAGCACACGTTCAGCTCGGTGACGTCCCACAAACTCACGATCCAGCAGAGCTTTGAGGGAGAGTTTCGTCAGCACGACGGCGTGATGACGGTGATGATGATGCTACCGACGCAGGGCTTCGCCTAAGCACTGCTACGATATGACCGAAGTGGATTATGGTGGAGGGGGCACCGCACACGGCTAAAAGATCAACTAATCAACTTGTGTGTCTATGGGGTGCCTCCCTCCCTGTATATAAAGGAGTGGAGGATGGGAGGGGCCAACCCTCTCTATGGCGCGCCCTAGGGGAATCCTACTCCCACCGGGAGTAGGATTCCCCCCTTCCCTAGTTGGAGTAGGAGAGGAAGGGAAGGAGGAGTAGAAGAGAAGGAAAGGGGGGCCGCCGCCCCCCAAACCTATTCCAATTCAGCCTCCTGCCCAAGGGGGGGCGCACCAGCCCCTTGTGGGCTGGTGTGCTTCCTTCTTATGGCCCATAAGGCTCATAACTTCTCCCGGGGGGGGGGGGGGTTCGGTAACCTCCTGATACTCCAGAAAAATGCCCAAACCACTAGGAACCTTTCCGATGTCTGAATATAGCCTTCCAATATATCGATCTTCACGTCTTGACCATTTTGAGACTCCTTGTCATGTCTATGATCTCATCCGGGACTCCGAACAACCTTCGGTACATCAAATCACATAAACTCATAATACCGATCGTCAACAAACTTTAAGCGTGCGGACCCTACGAGCTCGAGAACTATGTAGACATGACCGAGACACGTCTCCGGTCAATAACCAATAGCGGAACCTGGATGCTCATATTGGCTCCTACATATTCTACGAAGATCTTTATCGGTCAATCCGCATAACAACATACGTTTTTCCCTTTGTCATCGGTATGTTACTTGCCCGAGATTTGATCGTCGGTGTCTCAATACCTAGTTCAATCTCGTTACCGGCAAGTCTCTTTACTCGTTCCGTAATGCATCATCCTGCAACTAACTCATTAGTCACATTGCTTGCAAGGCTTATAGTGATGTGCATTACCGAGAGGGCCCAGAGATACCTCTCCGATAATCAGAGTGACAAATCCTAATCTCGATCTATGCCAACTCAACAAGTACCATCGGAGACACCTGTAGAGCACCTTTATAATCACCCGATTCGTTGTGACGTTTGGTAGCACACAAAGTGTTCCTCCGTATTCGGGAGTTGCATAATCTCATAGTCATAGGAACATGTATAAGTCATGAAGAAAGCAATAGAAACATACTAAACGATCAAGTGCTAAGCTAACGGAATGGGTCAAGTCAATCACATCATTCTCTAATGATGTGATCCCGTTAATCAAATCACAACTCATGTCTATGGCTAGGAAACTTAACCATCTTTGATTCAACAAGCTAGTCAAGTAGAGGCATACTAGTGACACTCTGCTTGTCTATGTATTCACACATATACTAAGTTTCCGATTAATACAATTATAGCATGAATAATAAACATTTATCATGATATAAGGATATATAAATAACAACTTTATTATTGCCTCTAGGCCATATTTCCTTCACCGTCATGATCACCATCGTCACTGACTTGACACCTTGATCTCCATCGACGCATTGTTGTCGTCTCGCCAACTATTGCTATCACGACTATCGCTACCGCTTAGTGATAAAGTAAAGTAATTACATGGCGATTGCATTTCATACAATAAAGCGACAAACATAAGGCTCCTACCAGTTGCCGATAACTTTTACAAAACATGATCATCGCATACAACAATTTATATATCATCACGTCTTGACCATATCACATCACAACATGCCCTACAAAAACAAGTTAGACGTCCTCTACTTTGTTGTTGCAAGTTTTACGTGGCTGCTACAGGCTTAGCAAGAACCGTTCTTACCTACGCATCAAAACCACAACGATTTTTTGTCAAGTGTGCTATTTTAACCTTCAACAAGGACCGGGCGTAGTCACACTCGAGTCAACTAAATTTGGAGAAACAGACATCCACTAGCCACATGTGTGCGAAGCACGGCGGTAGAACCAGTCTCATGAATGCGGTCATGTAATGTCGGTCTGGGCCACTTCATCCAACAATACCGCCGAATCAAAGTATGACATGCTGGTAAGCAGTATGACTATTATCGCCCACAACTCTTTGTGTTCTACTCATGCATATAACATCTACGCATAGACCTGGCTCGGATGCCACTGTTGGGGAACGTTGTATTCCAAAAAAAACTCCTACGATCACACAAGATCTATCTAGGAGAAGCATAGAGCGGGGAGAGTATGTCCACGTACCCTCGTAGACCGAAAGCAGAAGTGTTAAGTAACGCGGTTGATGTAGTCGAATGTCTTCACAATCCAACCGATCAAGTACCGAACGCACAGCACCTCCGCGATCTACACACGTACAGCTCGGTGACGTCCCTCGAACTCTAGATCCAGCTGAGGCCGAGGGAGAGTTTCATCAGCACGACGGCGTGGTGACAGTGATGATGAAGTTACCGGCGCAGGGCTTTGCCTAAGTACTACGACAATATGACGGAGGTAGAAATCTGTGGAGGGGGGCACCGCACACGGCTACGAAATCAACTTGTGTGTCTATGGGGTGTCCCCTCCCCCATATATAAAGTAGTGAAGGAGGGGGCCGGCCGGCCTCATGGGGCGCGCCCCAAGGGGGGGGGGAAATCTTACTCCTACTAGGAGTAGGTCCCCCCCTTTCCTAGTCCAACTAGGAGGGGAAGGAAGGGGAAGAGGGAGAGAAGGAAAGGGGGGCCGGCCCCCTCCCCAATTCAGATTGGGCTTGGTGGGGCGCGCGCCTCCACGTGGCCGCCACCTCCTCTCTTCCACTAAATCCCATTAACCCCCCGGGGGGTTCCGGTACCCCCCCCCCCCCCCCGATACTCCGGAAAATTCCCGAACCTATCTGAAACCTTTCCGGTGTCCAAACCTAACCTTCCAATATATCAATCTTTATGTCTCGACCATTTTGAGACTCCTCGTCATGTTCGTCATCACATTCGGGACTCCGAACTACCTTCGGTACATCAAATCACATAAACTCATAATAGTGATCGTCATCGAACGTTAAGCGTGTGGACCCTACGGGTTCGAGAACTATGTAGACATGTCCGAGACTCATCTCCGGTCAATAACCAATAGCTGAACCTGGATGCTCATATTGGCTCCCACATATTCTACAAAGATCTTTATCGGTCAAATCGCATAACAATATACGTTGTTCCCTTTGTCATCGGTATGTTACTTGCCCGAGATTCGGTCGTTGGTATCCTCATACCTAGTTCAATCTCATTACCAGCAAGTCTCTTTACTCGTTCCATAATGCATCATCCCGCAACTAACTCATTAGTCACATTGCTTGCAAGGCTTATAGTGATGTGCATTACCGAGAGGGCCCAGAGATACCTCTCCGACAATCGGAGTGAAAAATCCTAATCTTGATCTATGCCAACTCAACAAACACCATCAGAGACACCTGTAGAGCATCTTTATAATCACCCAGTTACATTGTGACGTTTGATAGCACACTAAGTGTTCCTCCGGTATTTCAGAGTTGCATAATCTCATAGTCATAGGAACATGAATAAGTCATGAAGAAAGCAATAGTAGTAAACTAAAAGATCGTAGTGCTAAGCTAACGGATGGGTCATGTCAATCACATCATTCTCTAATGATGTGATCCTGTTCATCAAATGACAACTCATGTCTATGGCTAGGAAACTTAACCATCTTTGATAAACGAGCTAGTCAACTAGAGGCATACTAGTGACACTCTGTTTGACTATGTATTCACACATGTACTAAGTTTTCGGTTAATAAAATTCTAGAATGAATAATAAACATTTATCATGATATAAGGAAATATAAATAACAACATTATTATTGCCTCTAGGGCACATTTCCTTCAAATTCATGTTGTCTCTATGGGTCGGTGAGGTTAGGTTTTCTCGTCGTGCATGTGCGGCGGTGAGTTATGGTGTCTGACACTTCAAATCAATTCAAGGGTTGAACGATGACAATTTTGACTCCAGGGCGTTGGTCCTTAAGGGCACTTACACAAAGACTTACCGACTGTTATCGACATGGTCAGGTCGGCTCCAGTAGGATGATAATCTACAAGTGTAGGGGATCAATTGTAGCCTTTTCGATAAGTAAAGAGTGTCGAACCCAACAAGGAGATAAAGGTAGAATTAATACTTGATACGTCTCCAACGTATCTACTTTTACAAACTCTTTTGCTCTTGTTATGGCCTCTAATTTGCATGATTTCGATAAAACTTACCCGGAGTGACGTAGTTTTTAGTAGAACTACCATGGTGTTGTTTTTTTACAAAAATAAAGTGCTCGGAATTGGATGGGTATTTATGGAGATTTATTTTGTAATAAATAAAGATTTTTGGAGTGAAGAAGTACCGGAGGGGGGCACCAGGCCGCCACATGTCCAGGTGGCACGACAGCCCTCCCAGGCATGCCACTGATAACCCACAATTATAGGGGATCGCAATAGTTTTCGAGGGTAAAGTATTCAACCCAAATTTATTGATTCGACACAAGGGGAGCCAAAGAATATTTGCAAGTATTAGCAGCTAAGTTGTCAATTCAACCACACCTGGAGATTAATTATCTGCAGCAAAGTGATCAATAGCAAAGTAGGGGAGAGGGCTCTTTAGCTCGACAACGCACCCAGTTTCCTTTTGTTTTGAACGATCGCCCTGATTAGAGGCCGCTCTCGATGGAGTGCGGCTTGCTAAGCGCCGATCCTATGAAACATAGTTCAGTGTGATGGATAAGGTGCAAGTAGGGGTTTTATTTTGAGGAAGCTTTCCGAGGACTTACAATGGAGAAAGGGTAAAGGCGGGGGTAGTCAGCCGTAATAGCCACCTCCGAGCTGTCAATGCTCGCTTAATAAAATAATCCGTCATCAAACTCTATGTATATATCCAGATCCTCACGAAAGCCGGGGTCTTCGTTGTGAGCATAATCCTCTGGTTGCGGGGAGGGGCAATGAATGTCCTCGACCACCTTCCTCCATGACTACTTTAAGACAACAAGAACAATTTGATTAGCATGCCTCGATAACAAGGAAGAACAATACTAATAATTAAAAACTTACCATTCGATGGGGTTATACATAGAAAAACCTTCCCAGCAATTTAAACCACTACAAAAAAATACACTTCCGTGATGACACGTGTTTGTCACAGTAGGTCGCGTTTTTTGTCATGCATGTACATCCATGACAAATTTATGACAGAATCAAGATAGGCATACATGTGTTGTCATAGAAGTGTTCCATGACATTACCAAAATTATCATCATGGAAGTGTCCACTTCCATGACGATAAATCGCGTCCGCGAAGTGCTTTTCGTCAAGGGTGACCGACACGTGGCATCCACCATAACGGAACGCCGTTAAGCTATCGGGTCAGGTTTTGGATCCGATAACCCATTAACAGCCCCGACCAATGGGGATTTTCCACGTGTAAAATCATCATTAGCTGGAGGAAACACGTGTCGGCTCGCCGTTGGGACAGATGCATCCACTCATTGGACAGAAGGCGCCTATGATACGTCGACACGTGGCACGGCCCAACAGAGGCCCATTCCTGTGAAAAGGCCGGCCTGTTTGACGTGGTCAAAAGGTGGCGGGCCGGCCCATGTAAAGCATGTTAATGGCCTGTTCGCATATAGCCCATTTACAGCCCGCTAACCCGAGGCCCGTTACGCCCTATCCGAATTAGGCCTAGTAGCGTCATCTGGGCCATCCAATATGATTCCAACCCGTTTTCACTTCTGGCCCATGTATGGCCCATGAAGTATTTCGGCCCATATGAGGCCCTATGTAACTCTTGGCCTATTAACGGCCCGTGGTGAAACTGGCCCGTAATGAACAGTGTATTACTTTACACCCATTAACGGCCGTGGTGAAACCGGCCCGTAATGAACGATGTATCACTTTATACCCATTAAGGGCCCGTTATTCCGTTGGGCGTTTCCATTATGTTATCTTTCGGCCTTCTCAGAGCCCATTTATTCTTGGGCTCATTTCCAGCATTCGTTTACTTACAGCCCGTTACTGTCATTTTCTGCTTATGGGCCAAATTCAGCCCGTGGTTACAGTCAGCCCGTTTGTGGTCCGTTAACACGTTGGGCCGTTTTCATAGCGTCATGAAATACGGCCTATAACGATGGCCCCTTATGGTCGGCCCATGAACGGACAATTCCAACTCTAGCCCGTTTACGGCCATAATGCGGCCTGTTATTGGCCCATGTTTGGCCAATCGATCATACTGCCCGTATAAGGCCCATTGATGATACGGCCCGTAGAAGGCCCATTGTTTCTACAGCCCGTAGAAGGCCCATTGTTTCTACGGCCCGTAGAAGGCCCATTTTTATACGGCCCGTAGAAGGCCCACTGTTTATACGGCCCGTAGAAAGCCCACTATTTCTACGGCCCGTAGGTCCAGTGTCACTACAGTAAATATTAGCCCATGGTTATTGCGGCCTAGTTTTAAAAAATAGGTTATTGCAGCCACTAGCAAACCGCAGAAAAAGAACTGCACTGACTACAAGCAAACAAATAAACAAGACAACAAGGAAATAAATAAGCAAGCAACTTACACTAGGCTATCACGGCTATTACACATATTACATCCACTGGGCATCAAAGTTCGCCACCAGTGCAAATATAGGGAACACAGCAGCATATAAACACCGCAGCAAAACAAGTCCAGAACTGAAACCACTTCAGAAGAGCTCAAGAAACAATATCCTGGGTACCCGTAATGCTAGCAAGATGCTTAGAAAGCTTATTAACTTTCTCTTGTTTGGCGCTTAAGTCGTCCAGTAACTTCTTTGTTGCACCGTAAAGTATGCATCTGAATTCTGCGGACTTCCTCGGTCCTTGACTTCCTATCGCATAACATCGATCGATGTCTTTCAACTTGAAGTTGAGACTCAAGAAGCCGAACCGATTCAGCAACGAGTTCAAGAGTGGTGCCGAAGTGGTAGCCAGTAACTTGAACACTACATCAAGACATGACTTTGGGGTTGTCTCAGTGTCCTCAATATAGTTTTTATCAGCTTTCTTGGAGACCAACAGGGATGTCTCACTATCTTGAACCTTATCTGCATTACTTCCTTTACCATTGCATAACAGGTACTCTTCTCCAATATTTTATCCGCGTTCTAAAAGAGAAACAAACAAACACATCTCAGGTTTACAATGTAGTATATGAAACTCATTTTGGTAAACCAATTCAGTAGTAAGGTGGACAGGATAATAGCATGAAACAAACATATATCTATGTAGTATGGTCACTGTATGGTCTATATCATTCTAGTTTATGTTGCCAAATCAAGATAGATACAGTTCAAATCATATCTATTTAAGACAAAGCAGCATAGACAGAATATAAGTGTGGGAAACTACGAGCAATAACAACACTTGTAATGTGCATGGCATGAGAACATAACTGTTTATTCAATTGAAACTGAAATCAACATAGAGCAAGTTACAAAGAAGAAACAGCCAAACATGTTGAAGAAACAGGTTTAAAACATACCTGTTAAGCCATTGGAGTTTCAATTGCATCCTTCAAATTTGAAATTGGTTGGTATCGATAAATACAGATGATGCAAGAGCAAAGTAGTATGAACCATAGCTACGGAACCTGACACGAGAACAATTCTTCTTACGCTTTAAGCGTTGACTTCGGGTTCGGAGTGGTGGTCCTCGTGATTTGGGCATTGCAGTTGCCTTACTAACTGCTCGTGTTTGGGTGCTCTGTGGTGGAGACGGTGTTGTGTCAATGGGAACTGGGTGTCTATCTGCTGGGGTTGGGGTTAGAAGGGGTGTAGCTGGTTCTCTATCCAACTGGGTAGGGGTACAATCTGCATGAGTGTGGGTTATGTGTGGTGGGGCTGATTCTTGGGCAAGTACAACCGTGGTTCTATCTGCATCGACAGGTAGCACGATCTTTTCAGACCGTGTTTTTACTCCCACAGATACTGCCATCACTCCCGCCAATTGAAATGGCTGATAAACAAGAAAAGTAATTTAATGTACAGACATTGTAAGATAGACAGTTGCAATGGATAGTAGGGAAGAAAACAGGGCATGAAATAATTCACATTTATGTTGTCTAAGCAAACAGAATAGCAGGACATAATTTCACATATATGATGGCTAATTAAACAGGATAGCATGACACAATTTCACATGTATGATGGCTAACTAAACAGGATAGAATGACATACTTCAAAATATGATGACTATGTAAACAGGATGACATGATATAACTATACGATGTGTCTATTAAAGTGGTTGGCATGCCATAAATCACAAACATGTCGTCGATGGAAACATGATGGCATGATATAATTCACGGATAGAATGACATAATTTAAAATATGATGACTATGTAAACAGGATGAGATGATATAACTATATTATGTCTTTAGAAAATGGGTTGGCATGCCATAATTCAGATACATGCTGTCTATGTAAACATCATGGCATGACATAATTCAAATATATGATTTATATACTAAGGAAGTGAGCAGAGGGCAATTGCATATATGATGTGTCAACTAAGGAGATGGCATTCAATATTGTGTATATGATGTAAAAACTAAGCATTGCAATACAACATATGCATTATATGAGTAATATAACCACCTGCCAAGTTTGAGCATACACCTAAGGGGGTAATAGGACTGGTCATCCGCCTCTGAATCCTCCTCTCAAGAGCTATCTATAACCAAGAAGATATCTGCTTCACCAGGTAGCATTATGCTTCTCAAGACCTTGTTTTCACTCCAGATTTCTCCATCACCAATTCAAATGGCTGATGCACAGGAAGAGCAGTTGAATATACAAACATTGTCGACAAAAGCAATGAGAAATACAAAAAAAGGACGGCATGATATAATTTGCATATATGACGCTTGCCTAAACAGCATGGCATTGCATAATTCACATACATAATGCCTTGCAACAAGATAACATTGCATAATTCACATATATAATGTCTTGCAACAAGATGGCATTGCATAATTCACATATATGGTAATTAGACACTAAACAGTGGCATTCACACAAAGCATGTCTAAACTAAGCAAATGACATAGCAATGCAAGATACCATACGCACGATATGAGTAACATAACCCTGCCAAGTTAGGGCATGCACCTCAGGGGGGAAATATGACTGGTCATCTATCTCTGAATCCTCCTCTGATGAGCTATCGGTAACCAGCAAGACATGCGCTTCGTCAGATAGCATTGTCTTCTCTAAAGACCTTGTTTCCACTCCAGATTTTTTCCATGACCTTGCCGAATGGCTGATGCATAGGAAGAGTAATTGAATGTACTAAAATTGTTGACAAATTTAACACATAATAAAAAAATGATGGCATGATATAATTCACATATAAGATGACTAGTTAACCAGGGTAGCATTGCAAAATTCACATATATGATGCCTGGCTAGACAAGATGGCATTGCATGATTCACATATACGATAAAGAAACTAAACAGATGGCATTGACACAAAGCATGTCTAAACTAAGAAGATGACATCTTTAATGTATACGATGAGCAATGCAAGGCACCATATGCATGATATTACCAACATCAAGATGCCAAGTTAGAGCGAAGACCTCATGGGGTAAATAGGAGTGGTCTTCTCATACGAATCCCCCTCAGAACAGTTATCTTCCTCTTGATTACGATCCGAAATGGGTGGAGGGGGGGGGGCTGCCTTTGCACCCACCATGGAACGGCGTCTGCATGAAATTTTATTGCCACGCAAGGCTCGTCTCTTTTGCTCTCGTGATCAGTTCCATTGTGTACAATAAGCGGCATGCATAGGAATAAAACATAGTGAGATTATGTAAGGAGTGCATGCACAAATCCAGAGTGATGGTAGCAAACCGTGGATAGACCCAAAACCAATGATAGCAGGCAGATAATAGCTTTAGTTAAAAAATACAGATAATGGCTCCTTTAATGTTTGTTTGCACCCAGCATGAAACTCATAGTAGACACGAAGATTAACCAGATAGTAGATGATAGTACCGATTGCTGCCCCAATATGTACCCCACAACCATTTAAAAACTCAAGTTTCAGCATTAGTTTGGACCTGACTCGGAGTCTAATAGGTGAACACGACGATAATGTAGCATGTCATCATATTAAGCGACGCATAATGTAAGCAGACACGGAAGAGTGTGACCTCTCTTGCGGACCCGTGTAGTCCTCAAGGTCATCTGCCGATTGATGATGGTAATGCAATTGTCGTGGCTGCGGTGAGGGAAGAAGATCTGTGGTGGCGAAAGACAGTCGGAGAGCGGATCCTGCTGTGGTGAACCCTTCCGTCGTTGGAGCGGTGAGCTAGGGTGGAACACAGCGCCCTTGAGAGCGGGACAAACCACACAAGGTTTTCTTTGACACATATCTGTAATGTAAGTAATTGAGTAAGGGCTTGTTTGAATTTGAGGATTCTAACAATGCAGGGATAGGAAATAGACAGGAATAGGATAGGAATGCACGTACAAAATAGAGAATTTAAAAACACAGGATTTCTGCCAATCTGGATGTTTGATTCACAACAATTGGAAGATCACAGGATGCAAAAAAGCATGGTGAGATTAAGTCAAACCACAAGAAAATGGACGGTTATAATGCTATTATGCTACTATCTCTTAGTCTTGTGCTTGATGAATAGGAATATGAAAAGGAGGAGAAGTGGAAATTAGAATTCCTATGGTTTTTCTTTCAAGGAGACACTAAAGGAACAAATCCTACAGTTTTCCTTTGCTCCATTCCTTTGCACCAAATTCATGAAAAGTAGTACCATAGGAAACTTTCCAATTCCTATGTTTTTCATTCACTTTTCCTTTCAAGCACTGGCGATTCTAGTAGGCAGGCTTGAGCAAGGAAATCCTACACTAAAAAAATGTTTTTGTGCTACTTCTATTACTTTGGACCCAGGCCACTGCCATACTAGCTGAAATCCCAGGCCCATCGACAAATGCACAGCTCAAACGCGCAGAAATAAATAATGATGGCGTTCAAGAGAGTCCATCACAGATAGCTAAGTTGCCTGGTACCTCACTGCTTGTCATATAGTAGGATAAAATAATCATATTTCCCGTTACTAAGAGTGCTCAGTGGACAATATATATAACATTTAGAGTAAAACGAGATGCAACAAGTGTACAACCTCTTTGGCGAAGCCATGTCGATCTCAGTGTGATTGGGTTGGCCGGTGAGGATGCTCCAGCTGACTTTCTTTGTCGGAGGAGGGAAGAAGATCTTAGGCGTCTGGAGATGGAGCACGAGGTACTGCTCCGCTGTGATGGAGGGTTTAAATCGTTGGAGCAGCTCCGGTGAGTTGTACGACGCCGAGGCTGAAGCAGGACAAGAGAGATAACAAACAACGTTAACCTGAGTGGAATTCTAATAGCATCTCCAATACATGACATAAAATACATAACCAAAAAGTGCTAGATGTAAAATACATCAGCCGCTCATCTCTGAACTTAACTGTCGAAACTTAACTTAACTATCAAAACTGAACTTAACTATCAAAACTGAACCTAACTGTCGAAACTGAATTTTGCTGTCGAAAATGAACGCACTAGAAAAGTGAGGCTAGACGTCGGTCGACTGACTTTTTCATCTCTGGTCAGTCGATTTTGCAGCGGTTGGATATGAAATCAAGGGCTTGCGGTTCATCTTCAACCTCCACCACCCTGAGCCACCAGCCACCACCGGCCAAACAGCAGCCCCCCGCCGCCCAGCATGGCGGTGCCGCCCGCCCAAAACACTCCCCACTGCAGTGCCTTGCCGCCGGCCATCCCTCTAGCCCCCGTGCCGAGCTTTTCTCCCGTGATCCCCACGCCACCGCCCGCCATACGCCGCCGCCGGCGACCACCGCCCCATCCTGAACCCTAAGATAGATAGTGGGGTACCTCTCCGACGAGCCCTCCCCGCCAAGCGGCTGGTTCTTCCTTCACCCCGTGAGCCCACCCTTGAAAATCGATCGACCCAAAAGTCGATTCTACCGATCAAGGGTAGCCAAATCGGAGCAGCATCGCAAGCAAGAGTAAGAGCGAGAGCAGCAGCGCGAGCAAGAGCTAAAGCAGCAGCAACTCCTACTGATGTGGACGTCGCCGCTGAGGGAGCGACGTTGTGGAGGAAGTGGCCGGCGACACCACCGTGGATGGAGCCGCACCGTGTCGGCTCGGGACCGAGCACCAGCAGCACTGTGAGATCGAATCAAGAAGAAAATGCGGCGATTAGTGTACAACCTCTTTGGTGGCGCCGATTAGGCCGCAGCTTCATCCGAGGAAACGGTGATGATGATGCTCTTTCGGTGGTGCAGGTGAAGACAGTGGTGTGGGAATGGAGGTGGCACGAAAGACATGGGGAACATCGGGGCAGCTCCTTGGAGGTGGAGGACTGGGTGGATGAACCGGCGGGACGATGAGATCGACGACGGATCCTCATCCGGTACGGTGGATGAGGGACGACGAGGTTTTGCTGTGGACGATGTCGTCGGGGAAGAGGCTCCGGCTGGGTGGCGGACGGAGCAGGGTGTGGGGTTTCGTCATGGGTTTTCGCGGCCTCGGTGTACGAATGGGTGGGCAGATGGGATGGCAGTGGGGAACCATGGCTTGGAGACGCGCTTGTCTGAAATGTGGGGTAAGTTATGAAAGTACCCCCACCGATTTGAGGCGGTTCTTTCGGTTCAGGGGTACCACGGGCATTTCACGTGTCAGAATTTCACAGGAGGTGGGAGTTTTCACGCGCGTTGTAATTTCGGAATAGCACGGCGCGGGTTGAGATGGAGGGAGTTGTCGGAGCACAACGAGACAAAGATATATCTTAAATATTTCGGGCTAACAAGGCGCGGGTTGAAGACACGGTAGTTTCGCAGCACGATAGACAGAGATGCTAGCTACAATTTTCGGCATAACAAGGCACGGCTTGAAATTTCAGAAGAACAAGCTTAACGTGTACCCAAAAAAATACAATTTGCACCTCAACACGCACAACACACGCACAAACACCATTTAGACTAGAGTAAGGTACACGTGCATTGCACGCATGAGATTTGGCAACCAAATTATGAATAAGTACCACATTATAGCATGCAAGCTTTGAGTCATATATGCATGATGTAGATGTTCGTTTAATTCTTATAGTTCATTTCATTCAAAATCATCTAGTTTTTATAAGAAAGCTAATCTATTTTAAGATTCATGGAATTATGCGTTGGAAGACATAAAGTAAAAAACAAATAATGGCAAATCATGTAGAAAAACATTTGGGCAATTCTGATACGGAATATTCTAGAACAAATAAGAAGTGCTTGTGTTTTGATGTTTGTGCATTATGCATAAGTTCAACCATGGAGTCTTCTAGATTATACATGTGGCGAAATCTGGTGGAATCTAGATGATATCCAACGGCCAATAGTGCTCAAATTTGTCATCTTTGGACCATCGGATTTGCCTCATCCAACGACCATCTTTCAAAGTTAAAGTTACCCGCACACAATATAAAAAAATATAATATAATAAATAAATGGGTATAGAAATAGATATGTTATGCTAAAGCCGCCCATCATCTACAATTAGAATAGTGTGTCCATGCACGGATGCGACGTGGGCAAATGATGTCTGCCATTGGTATCTCAAATTCAAATCGGTCTGACCTTGTTCAATGTGTATACATTACAACATGCTCGTTTCCAAACCACACTGCGTAGATCTCCATTATATTCATGCATGCATGGGTTTCAAACATCAGGATCTCTTATTCAAATATTTGAATTAAACTTTACATTTATTATGACCTCACCTATTATTTTACACCCACACAGTAGTCTTCTCTTTATAATTGTACCACTAACTTTCTCTCGTGCATGCATGCACACACACTACTAGTCGGCATTATCCATCACACGCATGCAATCTTTTTCTTCAGGTCGGTCTCCCATGAAGGCACACACCCACACACATCCCCCTCTCAATCATATCGGGCATTCTTTATCTCTCACGCGTGCATGCGCAACGATCGATGTTCCTCTATGTATGTGTGTATATAGCTAGGTCTTTCATAGTTTTCCACACAAACCGATCAATCAATATATCCAGTGAGGTCTCACCCTCTTTCCCACGTCCACATCGATCAATCTATACCTCTCTATATAGGATTAACATATATAGCTAATACACCCACATTAATTATATATCCAACATCCCCTCTCATCATCCATGCCTTCCGCTTCATCTCTCAGACGCGTGCACAATGGTGAAGACAGGGGGCAGTAAGGGCCCTGCCCCCCCCTAACATCACTATGTATCGAGGCTAATATGAATGTGATCATTAGACAATTGCTGCTAAAAAGGTTTAATTTCATGAATTGACCCTCCTCGTAAAGGATTAGCAATTCTTGGCCCCCTAGCTCATTTATTTTTCGTGGCTCCGCCACTGCGTGCAACACGCACGTGTTCGCCCCCTCTCTCTAAATATCAATCTCGCACTTGTGCATTCCTTCATAGTCTCCCTCCACTCGGCCCCTCGCACCATCTTCTAGCCCCCCACTGGATTTTGCACATGTACAATCTAGCAGACTCCAAGGTTGAACTTAAGCATAATGCACAAACCTCAAAACAACAGTGGTTCTCTTTTGTTCTAGAATCTTCCGTATCATAACTGCCCAAACTTTTTCTAGTTGAATTGCCATTATTTGTTTTTACTTTATGCTTTACAACGCACAATTCCATGAATCATAAAATAGATTAAGGGCTTCTTTGATTCAAAGGATTCTCAAAGGAATTTTGGAGGATTCTAATCATTAGGAATTTTTCCTATCTTGGTTGTTTGATTCGTAGGATTGTAAACCATAGGAGGTTTTCCATATGATTCATTTGCACTAGATTTCAAAGGAAACATCCCATCCACTCAAACCTCTTTGAAAGAATTCTGCGTTTTTTCTATGCACAATCAAACACTAAATGCGATCCTCGTAGGATTCAAGACGACATTCCACTATAATCCCATGTTTTTCCTATTCACGCTGCGTTCTTAGCTTTTTTATAAAAACTAATTGATTTTGAATGAGATGAACTATAAGAATTAAACGAAGGGCTACATCACGCATATATGACTCGTAGCTTACATGCTATAGTGTGGTATTTATTCATAATTTGATTGCAAAATCTGATGCGTGCAATGCACGTGTACCTTACTAGTACTTGAGTATGTGCAAAACACGTAAATTAGAATACCAATGGCACGCCATACGGTGTCTCTCTTACAGTTCATGAAGCCACGTGGCACATGTGGAGGCGTTGTCGCGACCTCCTTGCATGGAATGATCACGGTGACGTCTTTGGTGGTTCCGTAAGAATGTACTGTCCTCCACGAGCCATCTTGGCGGTACATGCATCGAAGCGAAGATGTGCACGCATCGCCATGCACGCACTCATTCCCTACGCGACATCGCTGCGGGTACACGGCGGATGCAATTTTGTACCAAGATCCACCCCATGTGATAATTTGACGCGTGTAAAGTCGTTCACTTCATCGATGGTCAATTAATACAACAGATGCAAATTGAGTGGACGTGAGGGCGGAAGAAAGACATTATTACTCCACTTTATGCGCATGCGAGTATTTAAATCGTGGGTTGCTAGTAGTACTTCCATTGGCCTCCTTCGTATTTTGTGCCAATTTTTGACAAGAACATAATATTTACGCATTTGAGCAAAGTGTAGTACTTGAAATTTATGTTACGCTAAACTCACGGGAGCCGTTTCGGCCTCGAAACCAAAACCATCAATTAATCTTTACCTTGTTCCCATCACATTCGAAAGCCTGCTCACACCTACTAGTACGTACCAAACCTGAACGTGTTCCCACTATGCAGATATTAGTACTACTAGTGCTAGTACTTAGGTTATAAAAAGGGGAACTACCTAACCGAAAATTACTCTACCTTTCCTCCTCATAAGTGCTTCTTCTTCATCCGTCGTTTCCATAGCCGGTGGGCAGAGCTCTAGGTCGAGAACTACTCGTAACAAGGGAGCGGCAACCAAGGCTGCGGAAAAAAAAGAGAGGGCTCGCCGCCACGCAGAGACCTCGAAAGATCTCTCACGGCAAAGGCGATGGCTCCCAGGAGCGCCCTAGCCGCGGAGGCGAACATGCCGAGTCGGTGGAGCTGGAGTCGTTATCCCTCGACGGCATGCCCGATTAGCTCAATAAGCACCTCAATAAGAAGAAGGAGTTCATCCAAGGCTTGACGGAGTTGCTGAAGGAGAGCCTCGACGACATGCCCGCTGAGCTCAATCAGCAGGGGGAGTTGACCGCCGGCTTGGTGATGCTGCTGAAGAAGAGTAATGCCTCGGAGAAGAAGGTGACCTGCGAAATCCTGCGACTTCAGGAGGACAAGGCGAAGCTCTGCCACGAGATAGACCTGTTGAAGGAGAAGAACGCCGGCTGGAAGAAGCTGCATGAGAATAGTAGTTCCTCGATGAAGATGCTGCAGGCCCTTGTCATGGAACAGAAGGAGGAGTTGGCGAAGCTCCGCATCGAGCACCCGGCTGCTGTCAAGGTACGTAATGCGACCGTGGAACAGATGATGAAGGCTCGCGTCGAGAAATCCCGTGCCATGGACAGAATGAAGAAGATGGCGGAGGAGACGCGCAAGGAGATGGAGGCCGTGGAGGCGATGAAGAAGCAGTTACGACTCCGCGGCGAATTAGATCATTTGGGGTGATAATCTTCCTTCTTCTTTTGCTGTTGTGTTTCATCTTTTGCTTCGGGTGTTTTGCCGCACGTGTCACGTTCTCTGCGAGGCATGAATAGAACAATGGTTTTTGTTTTTTGAGGGAATGAATAGAACAATGATAACAATGAGATGACTAGCAAATTAGATCATTTTTTATCGCCATATGGCACTGGGCTGCCGTGTTTCGTGCTCCTCCGTCGCAGTACTACTCCAGTGGAAAACTTGAGTATACCGCACGGTTCCTTGCTCCTCCTCGATCAGGTCGTCGGCGCATTTATACGAGCAGTCAAATCACAAGGCCCGCGTTCCAGCAGTAATGAGCCGTCAAATCACAAAGGCCCTCGCCTCTCGTGAAACCGACCAAGCTAGACTGCCCCGCCCTCTAGCCATTTAGAAAATGTATACTTTTGTACAGCAGTAATATCGATGGATTGCACCATGGTGCAAAACTTGAAATTAAAAAAAAGGTGGTACTACCTCCGTCCGGGTTTATTGGTCCCCATTATATTTCGTGCCAAATTTTGACCATAGATTAAACTAACAAAATGTCTACGCATGTCACCAAACATTATATTTTTGAAAACTATGTTCAACTACGAATCCAATGAGATAATTTTTCTTGACATGCATTAACATTTTGTTAGTTAAATCTTTAGTCAAAATTTGACACAAACTACAAAGGGTACATATAAACCAGGACAGAGGTAGTACATATAGAGAGCGCTCGTCGCCAAATTATGCATGTAGTACTATTAAAAAGGCCAGTCACAATAATGGTGTCCAGCACAACCCACCCCTCAAATAAAACTAAGCACCACAGAATTCTTTGACAAAACTAAGCACCCTGAAATTCTTTGACAACTAAACTGCTGGCTATATGATGTGGCCATATATATTATGCGTATATAATGTGAAGAAAGCAGTGGTAGTACTATACCAACTAAAAGATGAAATGTAAGAAATACTAGTATGTACGTCTTTGAAGAGTTAAAGTAACAAGAAGAAACATAACATAGTTCTGCTGGTGGCTCAAAGACAACACACCCCTCAAATTAAACTAAGCACACCTGAAATTAAACTATGCAACTAATCCGGTAGACACTGCATTAGAAGTTTAGAACCGCCATGAGCAACGACACTTCCACCTTACTCGGAGTCCTCTTCCATGTCCTCGACTTCGTCCTTGTCCCTCTTCCTCTTGGCTGATACATCTTTGCTTGAACCGCCAACTTGGCTGTTGCTCTTCATCCAACCCTTGTAGATATTGAAACAAAGGTAGCCATCCATTGCAGCGTACTGGATGTGGTCTATATCTAGTACATTCCTCTGCCATGCATGAAGATGAAACGTGTATGGAGGTTTCTCCAGTTTACCGTACAAAGGATGAACCATGGCTCCTGCCAGGGTTAGCATTGAAGGCTGACGAGAGGACACCAGCCGATTCTTTTGGAGGTCGAAGGTGTTTCCTACAACGAGGCCTATCCGATGCAGGACTTCTTTGTCGTTACCAAAGTCTACAGCAACGAATTTGACTAGGTTGCTCTCGAGGAAGTCCTTAAAATCCTGGCACTCAACGTCGGCATGGCATATGTGGTAGACCAAGCATAAGTCATGCACGCAAACCTGGATCACGGCGGGCTTCTTCCTCTCTTCTTCCTTTAGATCCTTCTCTCATCCCACGACTATGGTGTACTCAACATCTAGCCCAGCGACCCACTCATCATCTGAGTCTTCGAACATGCGTCGGAAGCGAGAAAGGCATCCTTTCACCGTCATGAAATGCAGGTGTAGATGACGTCGAACTCATCGCCGGTGATGGTTCTAACCTTGTACTCACCATCGATCGAGGAGATTTGGGGACGCTATGGATTTGGGAGGAGGGTTAGGATTAATGGAACTGCCGTAATGTGAATGGACGGCACGACTAGGAGCGAACCGCTGTAGTATTAAAGGACGTGCGGGGACGAGTAGGAGCGAACTGCCAGCGTGCGAACGGCAGGGTAGTGGTGAGGGAGTTCCGGACTAGGGGGTGTCCGGATAGCCGAACTATCATCATCGGCCGGACTCCAAGACTATGAAGATAGAAGATTGAAGACTTAGTCCCGTGTCCGGATGGGACTTTCCTTGGTGTGGAAGGCAAGCTTGGCGATACGGATATGTCGATCTCCTACCTTTGTAACCGACTTTGTGTAACCCTAGCCCTCTCCGGTGCCTATATAAACCGGACGGCTGTAGTCCATAGGACGAACAACAATCATACCATAGGCTAGCTTCTAGGGTTTAGCCTCTTTGATCTCGTGGTAGATCCACTCTTGTAACACACATCATCAATATTAATCAAGCAGGACGTAGGGTTTTACCTCCATCAAGAGGGCCCGAACCTGGGTAAAACATCGTGTCCCTTGTCTCCTGTTACCATCCGCCTAGACGAACAGTTCGGGACCCCCTACCCGAGATCCGCCGGTTTTGACAGCGACATTGGTGCTTTCATTGAGAGTTCCTCTGTGCCGTCACCATCAGGAAGGATGCCTTTTCCCGTCTTTAAAGACGGCGCCATCGTCAAGGGAGCTTTGGCCGCCGGCCAGACTATCCGGCTAGGCGGTTTTCTCATGACCGCCTGTTCGGCCACCGCCCCGACAATGACCTCTCAAGTCATTAAAAGCGATCTTCACGTCAGCTCAGAATTCGCCGAGCAGCTAGATCCGATTGAGCTCTCCTCCGTAAATGAGCTCTTGGATCGCATCGCCGCCCTGGGAGTCGCTACCGACTACGATCATATTGGGCTTAAAACCGATCTGAGAGAAATTAACTCTCCCCAGGTTACCCACCACGTTGTCGTGGTAGAGGAACAATCTTGGCGACTCTTCTTCTATGTTAAAATCCAACCATGTCCAGATTCCGGATCCCTCCATGCCGGATTCCCACGGAGGGACGGACGCTAATCAAATACTGAACCTAAAGTCAGGCATCAGACCAGATTTGTTGGAAAGCGCTCAGCAAACCAAGCTTCTGAATCCGTAAGCTTCTTGGCCTTTGAGCCTCGGACCGGCGGGGTTCGAACTTAATTCCACCCGCCCACCCAAACATAAGCGATCTATCTCAAATACGGCAAGAGCCCGATGAAACGATTACATCATTCTTTGGGCGATTCCTCCTGGTTATGAACAAGATAAAGGACTGCCGTGAAGAAAGCGGGATTTCAATCTTACGCAACAATTGCACGGACAAGGGAATCATAAATGCCATCAGTCGTTGCGAAGTTTCACGCCTCGCCGACCTAGCGACCATCGTACAAAAATACTACGCGATGGAGAGTGCCTGGAAAACCGAAACTAGGTTTTGGGACAATCCGGCCCTGAATACAAACCCAGTCCGAAATAAAAGGATGCTTCATACTCAAGCACCAGGTTAAAAACCAAAAAGCAAAACTCCCTAAAGTGCGGAATCGTCTTTGGAGGGATGGCTCAACGGACCTGCAAAATCCACAAAGACGGAGGGCGCCACTCCAACACACAGCCTTCGACGTGTTGGATACTACGGCAGTGGCCAAAAGTGGCGTAGGCTTTTTAGCCCCGGAAACCAACCCAAAGAAGTACCGATGCGGTATTAACAGTCTTCGAGACTTTCGCATCAAATAACATGCGGAAACGAACAATCCGCAGCCTCGCCGAAGTCTACCAAGTAGCAACAACAAATCCATGGAGCAACACGGCTATCACCTTCAACGCCAGCGACGAACCTAAATTCTGAATAGCTAGAGCACTAGCCGCATTGGTCCTCAGTCCGATAGTGGACGGTTTTTGTCTTACTAAGGTACTCATGGATGGCGGCAGCGGATTAAACCTCATCTATGAGGAAACCCTTCAAAAAATGGAAATTGGTGAGCCGCATTGAGCGAAGCAGCACAACCTTCAGAGGGATAATCCCTAGTCGAGAATGCGCTGCACAGGAAAAATCACACTAGATGTAGTGTTCGGCTCACCGGACAATTACATGTCCGAGGAGGTCACGTTCCAAGTGGCCCCATTCGGCAGCGGATATCACGCTTTGTTAGGGCGAGAGGCATTCACAATCTTCCAAGCTATACCCCACTACGGGTACATGAAGCTCAAAATGCCCGGACCCAATGGGATAATCACTCTCGCCAGTGATCCAGATACAACACTCCGCGCTGAAAATAAGACAGCCGCACTGTCCCTAGAGGCATTGTCCGAAGCCCTAGCGGCAGAGGAACTAACTACGCTGCGCTCCACGGTGGATAGGGACGATGTGATACTCGATAAAAGGTCCAACTCCACCTCTTTTAAACCAGCAGACGAAATAGTCAAAATTCAGGTCCATCCAACGGACCCCACAAAGACGGCCTCCATTGGGGCACAATTAAGTCCTGATGTCGAAGCCGCTTTTCGAGAATTCCTTCGAAAATTGGGACATTTTGCACGGCACCCTTCGGAGATGCCAGAATCCCATAAGCTGGCAGAGCACAGCCTAAATATCCTAAAAGGATTCAAGCCCGATCAAACAAGCTCTTGGCGATTTTACGAACCCAAAAGACAGGCAATGGGAGAGGAGCTAGCCAAACTCTTAGAAGCCGGATTCATCGGAGATATAAAACATCCGGATGGCTAGCCAATCTAGTAATGGTACCAAAAAGGACAAATCCTGGCGCCTCTGCGTCGATTTTAAAGACCTTAACAAGGCACATCCAAAGGACCCTTTCCCGTCCCGCATCGACCAAATCATCGATGCTACCGCGAACACGATTCATTGTGCTTCCTCGACGCATACTCCGGATACCATCAAATCAAGATGGCGGAGAAAGATCAGCCGCAACGGCATTCATTACTCCATATGGGCCATTCGCTTCAACACAATGCCCTTCGGACTCAAAACGCCGGCGCAACATATCGGTAGCATGATTCAAACATGTCTGGCTACCCAGATAGGCAAAATAGTAGAGGCATACGTAGACGATGTGGTCGTCAAGACCAAACACGTCGGAGCTCTAGTAGAAGACTTGAGGGTGACATTCGACAACCTCCGAGCATATGACATTAAGCGCAATCCGGAAAAATGCGTCTTCAGCGTACCAGCCGGAAAGCTCTTGGGCTTCATCGTATCCGGTAGAGGAATTGAAGCAAACCCAGCCAAAATCCGAGCTCTGTCACAATTGGATATTCCGAAAGACCTCAAGCAGATACAAAAACTAACCGTATGCGTAGCGGCCTTAAGTCGCTTCATCTCCCATTTGGGAGAAAAGGCTCTGCCCCTCTACCGCCTCCTCCGGCGCACCGAACATTTAGAATCGACGGATGCTGCCTGGCCGGACTTCGAAGAAATAAAGGCCATCGGGCAACAAATCCGGTTAAGCGGCGCCCAACCTGGGCGAACCTATGTTATTATATATCGCAGCAACACATCAAGTTGTCGGTCGGTACTAAATCGTTGAACGAGAAGCGAAGAACTGATTCCCTCTTCAAAAACCAGTGTACTACGTATCCACCGTTCTAACTCCATGCAAATCCGGTACCCACATTATCAAAAGATAGCGTGTCACGGTGTTCATGGCATCCCGGAAGCTGCAACACTAGTTTCAAGAGTGTTCAATAACGGTGGCCTCTGAAGTACCTCTCAACGATATTATAAACAATCGCGACGAACGGGCGGGATTGCAAAATGGGCTATCGAGCTCTTACCATTTGACATAACCTACAAACCACGGCGAGCTATAAAGTCGCGAGTTACGGCTGACTTAAATGCCGAATGGATCGGCGAACTCCCTAAAGAGTACGGCGCGTACTCTAACTGGATCATGCATTTCGACGGATCCAAAATGTTGGCTGGCTTGGGGGCTGGCGTCGTCTGGCGTCCCCAATCGGAGACACAATCCAATGCGTACTTCAAATAATGTACATGGACTCCAACAACGCAGCCGAATCTGAGGCCCTTCTACATGGCCTCCGGATGGCAATCTCCATGGGCATTCAACGCCTAGAGGTGCGCGAATTCAAACCTCGCAATATCCCAAGTAAATGGAGACTTTGACGCCAAAGATCCAAAAATGGCAGCTTACCGCATACGCCGTCCTAAAAATGTCAGCTCGGTTCAAGGACTCGAGTTCCACCATGTAGCCCGGGATAATAACCAGCATGGACGTGTTAGCACGCATCGGCGCTGAAACGAGACGCCGTCCTCCAAACATCTTCTGGAACGGCTCTTTAAGCCATCTGTATTATGGGAAGAGGAGTCCAGAAATAACAATTGAGCCACCGCATCACCTAACTCAGACCATTACGACACAATCGGCGGCTCGACCAATGAAATAACACCTTCAGCTCACGAAATAATGGCGATAATTGCCCCATGGATGTAACCATTCCTAGCCTACTTAATGCGGCAGAACTTCCGAAGACCAAAATGAGGCCCGCTGCATAGTTCGGCGATCTAAAGCCTACAAGGTCCATGAGGGAGAACTTTATAAGAAAAGCACAACCGAGTCCTTCAAAGGTGTATCTCCGAAGAGGAAGGGCGAAATCTCCTGGCTGAAATTCACGCCGGACTCGGCGGGCACCACGCTGCAGCCCGGGCCCTTGTAGGCAAGGCCTTCCGTACAGGATTTTATTGGCCGAAAGCCCGGGCATATGCTCAGGACTTAGTCCAACAATGCGTCGGTTGCCAGCTCTTTGCTAATCAGAGCCACATGCCACCCACCGCCCTCAAAACTATACCCATTACCTGGCCGTTCACAGTCTGGGGGCTTGACATGGTTGGACCCCTTAAAGGGGGAACCCACAAGCACAAATACTTATTGGTCATGGTGGACAAATTCACCAAATGGATTGAGGCCAAGCGGTTAAAAGCGGCGTAATCCGGACCGGTGATAGACTTCATATCCGGGTAGTACACCGTTTTGGCGCCCCCACGGCATCATCACCGATAACGGCACGAACTTCACGGCCGACGAGGTTAAACTCTGTGCAAAAACATGGGCATCAAGCTCGATTACGCTTGATCTATCACCCCCAAACTAACGGTCAAGTCGGCGAGAACTACCGGATTCACACCATTTTTCATGGTATACGGCGCAGAGGCGATTACGCCTGCGATATAATTCATGACTCACCTCGTGTGCGCGTATGTACGAAGAAAGAGAAGCCGAGCTGGATCGGCGAGGACAGTTTGGACGCCTTAGAGGAGGAGCGGGATGTGGCAAAGGCTCGTTCGCATTTTATCGGCAGCAGGCTCAAAGATATCAAAGCAGAGAAGCACGGGCCAAAACTTACAATGTTGGCGAACTTGTTCTACGCCTGCCGGACAAGAAAAAGGACAAACTTAAGCCCAAGTGGGAAGGTCCCTTCATCATCGACCAATTCCTGACCGACGGAGCATACCGTCTACGTAACGCATCTGACAACCGACTCGAGCCGAACCCATGGAACGCAGCCCGTCTCTGAAGATTCTACGCCTAACGCCGGACTCCGAGTTCGTCTCACTCCCCCGTCCACCTTTTTATATTTTTTTACTGTCTCTTGTCCCCCTCCTTCTTCCCACTTTTTTTTCAATACCTTTTATAGGCTGATTTGCGGTTTGTTCGCACACATTTGATGTGCTCCTGACACTCATTATACCTGGGGGCTTCTTCAACAGAAGCTTATTCATCTGAGCTCCATGCCCAATACATGTGTCATACTTCGCATGTACCTTTTATTCACCATTGTATGCATCGATATGACTTAAGTTTTGGCCAAGCTGGGTTGCTGGCTCTGTGCTTACCCCTACGTTCTGATTGTTCGGCTAGGAGGTAAAGGAGCACCTCTGCGATTACTTCTTTGGTCAGCCGGATGTGTACCTCGGGTAGGTGAAGCCGAAGCTAAGCGTTCTTAAGAGAATATTCGGTCGGTGACTTGAAAGATGATTTATTACTTACTTATTTATCTGCCCCGGATGCTTTTTCTGCTATTTTCGCAGTCCGGCATTGCACTTTAGGGCATGCCTCCCAGAAAGGAACCCTTAACGGAACTATTCTCCACGGAAGATGTTTCTTACTAACCATGTAATATAACATAACTAGTTGGGCACTTGTCTGATAAAGCAATTATGACCCCGACGCCTTGTCTCCATGCATGCCCCGGTTCTTTTATAACTGTAAGGGTATTCAGACACACTCTGGACTGTTGGGTCCCGAGGTTGAAGCGAAACGGTCCGCAAAGACAAACGATCTACAATCCGGCTAGAAGGCATTTTACATGTCATTTCAAATTACATCGTCAAACCGACTGATTGTACTCCTCCTCAATCCCATCTAACAGGCTATCTAATTTACAGTCCTGTTGGGAATATTTCATGACGATTCTACTTGGTCGTACATCAAGCTCACAGGGATCTCCTTCCCATCAGGCCCCGCAGGTCCGACCTCGGCCATGTGGTTTGGGTCAGACTTCGTGTAACGTGTCTTCACCATGGCCCATGCCTCCCTGCGCCCTGACGGCAGGCCGATATCTTCCACAAACGGAGGCGTCGCCGTGCTCCCTGAAGCTTCTCAGCAAGCTCACCAAGGCCCTCGGGTAGGGAGACGGATGGCCATAAAGCATGAACGACACCACTCATTGCCTGCCGAACACGTTCGAGCAATTGCACCGGCTTGGGAAGTTGGTCACCCGTTGACCTGTGCATTTCCTCCATGAGGCGACTGTGAGCACACCTAAAGACATATTTACATCAATCGACTTCCTCGCCGAATTCTTCTTTTCAAAGGAATTTGTTCAAGCACTTACTATAAATGCCGCGACGAAGCCGATTCTCCTTCACGGAGCTGACAGTGGGCCCGAACACCTTTCAGCTCTTCTCCTTGTTGGGTGTGGGCATCTTGGAGCTTGTTTCTCTCCTTCGCACCTTCATAAGCACCCTCTCGCGGCCTTTAGGCGACGCAGTAGTCTGTTGCTTGTCCGGATCTAGTCCGGCGCCCTCTGCAATATTATTGTCGATTCACGCGCACTTTGTTAAATAATTATCTTTTCAAAGTACGTCTTACCGGTGGGGGTCTCTATGGCTCCCCCTGTGGCTTGATCTTGACCTCAAGTTGGGCCTTGCACTCTTGGAGCTCCTCGGACAGATGGGTATTCTTCTCCGTAAGATCCTCATAATAATTGATCCTTAAATCAGTTATTTCAACTATTTTAAGTCTCGAGACTCTTGGCATATATAACTATTAAAATTACTCACCCGTATGTCTTTCACATACTTTGCTCCGTGGCTCTGGTTAACCCATCTTGAGCGGCTTGCACGGAGGTGCGCGTTCCGCATCAAAGGCATTTAACGCCTCGGGAGAAACACGCGCGTCACGAAGAACCTGTCCGGTGACGCCTGTGATTCATGGCGCTCTCCACCTCGGGACTGGGTGGCGGACAGCACTGTCGGCATCCTCCGTCGGAGGAGCGTCCGGCTCATGCCTTGTATTCGCCTCCCCTCCGGACCATGCGTTGGAGCATGGCTGGCGGAAGGCTTGATTGGCAACCTCTCCGGACCTTTGTCCGTGGCGCTCTTTCTGGAAAAGATATGAGCATTAATATACCTCCTGGGGATCCTTCCCTTAAAAATAGCGGTGCTCCGTACCGTTGCGGCGACGTTTCGGTTCACGTTGCACTCCTCTTCCGCCTGCTGGGCCGGACTAACCCTTGTTGGTCGGCCGCCGCGGGTTTGGCTTCCCGCCTTAAAGGCACCTCCTGAGATGCACCATCAGTATGGGATGGTCAGAATTGAGCGCGGATCAAATGATGGTGTCAAGACCTCGGTCGTAGTTACCTGGGAGGCCGGAAACAAACCGGGGTAGTCAGCCGTAATGGCGACTAGGGCATTGTCTATGCTACGTTGGTGGAACACCCGTCAATCAGCTCCACCTTTATGTCCGGATCCTCTTGGAGGTCGGATCAAGGGATCGTTCCGGATCCTCGGCTGTGGAGTTAGGCTTCAGATGCCCTCCACGTCCGGCGCAGCTCTGCGTCGAAATCACAGAGTAAGATACTTGACTTTAAAAGTATGGATCGGGTAGATGAACATCCGCTTACCCAGCTCCGAGGGTTATTCATAGAAAATCCATTCAATGGATTAGTACGAAGGAAGTCCTCCTCCTCTCCCTTGTACAAGCCGGACGGGATCTTTGCCGGATCGGTTGCGAGCTCGGCCCTTTTTGACCATGACGAGTGGCGTCATCTTCCTCGTTGAAATCCCACATAGGGTGGCCCCTATATTGGAGTGGCTGCACCCTCGCATAATGCACGTGGCCATGAATCCAATCATGGTCAATCCGGAATGGGCGATAACCTAATCCGCCCATCGGATAATGGGCGCTCCTATCATCTTCCCGTTGAGGGCTCATGGCGCCAACTCAGGCGTTTCTTCAAGGGAGCATTGTTGAACTCCGGGAGGCCGATCCGAACTGGATCCGGCAGAGGCGTCCTCCATGTAGAATCATTACGAAGGCCGGTCTTGGACGCCTTCTTAGGGGTGCCGGATAGATATCCGGTCCGGCGATGCGCCATATTTCGCTCCGCCCACTTGATATATCGACCCCTCATGAGAACGGGTGCGAGACAAAACAATCTCTTCCACAGCGCAAAATGGGGCTCGATTCCCAAGAACAGCTCGCAAAGAGCTACGAAGCCCATGATGTGCAAAATGGAGCCAGCGTGAGGTGGTGAAGCTGAGTCCGTAGAACTCTAGGAGCCCCGGAGAAAGCGGATGTATGGGAAATCCGAGTCCCCTTATTAGATAGGGGACAAAGCATACCCGCTCCCCTTTGGAAGGGTTGGGGCGCTCTCCGCTGCTTTCCACCCTTGTAGGTGGCTAGTCCGCTCGAACCGGAACCATGAAAGCTGGGGAAGATATCCCTCGATTTGGAGTGCCACTAGCTCATTTGTGTGGGCCGAGCATCTCCCCAATCTCTGTCTTAGGGCTGGGAGCACGAGAGGAGGAGGCAGCGTCGGCTATCCATGATGGAATGGATTTTTGTCGAGGCGCTTGATGAGAACTTGCGGATGGAGGATGGTGTGAGCTGGATATAGATCCTCGCCTCTCTTATAGGCGGCTCGTTACATACGGCTAGGGGTAAAATGTAAACATACCCCAGCCTTTCGCATTCGTCACGACACGTGGAAGAAGGCCATTATTGGGCGTAGAAGCCAAGGAGCGCAACATTTATAAGGAAGCCGGACACTATTCGGCGGGAACATGAAGTTTGAAGGAGAACCCGCCTTGCAACGCCGAAGACAATATCTGGCGCCCGGACTCGTCGTCGCTGAAGCCAGTTCGGGGGCTCTTGAGGGAGTTCCGGACTAGGGGTGTCCGGATAGCGAACTATCATCATCGGCGGACTCCAAGACTATGAAGATAGAAGATTGAAGACTTAGTCCGTGTCCGGATGGGACTTTCCTTGGCGTGGAAGGCAAGCTTGGCGATATGGATATGTAGATCTCCTACCTTTGTAACCGACTTTGTGTAACCCTAGCCCTCTCCGGTGCCTATATAAACCGGACGGCTATAGTCCATAGGACGAACAACAATCATACCATAGGCTAGCTCCTAGGGTTTAGCCTCTTTGATCTCGTGGTAGATCCACTCTTGTAACACACATCATCAATATTAATCAAGCGGGGCGTAGGGTTTTACCTCCATCAAGAGGGCCCAAACCTGGGTAAAACATCGTGTCCCTTGTCTCTTGTTACCATCCGCCTAGACGCACAGTTCGGGACCCCCTACCCGAGATCCGCCGGTTTTGACACCGACAAGTGGCTTTCCATTCTCCCATGATACGGGCTTCCGAGAGCCCTTGGATCTGAGATCGAACGGTTGCATGGCGTGATTCTAGACCTATGGGTGAATATCCTATCCTGGAGGGTTATTCTGCAAATTTTCAGCAATTTTGCATGCGAACATTTGATCTCATATCCAAGGGCTGCCAGCAGCCCGTATCATGGTCGCGCCTACCACGACCGTCGCGTCGCTCAGCAGTGGCGCGCCTTGGAGATTTAACACGGTGCGTTAGGGCTACGATGTTGGCATGTCATACATAGTCATCACTTAGTCACTCATACTACAACAAGGTTGGCTATAAGGTTGGCTATAAGTGTATTTTTTTACTCCTCTCTATCTCTTTCTTCGTACTCCCTCCGTCCCATAATATAAGAACATTTTGGAACGTTCTTATATAGTGGGACACAGGGAGTACTAGTATTTATTGCATTTGCCAAGGAGTGACCTCTTCCAATGAAATGGTGTTGCTAAGTTTGCTTCGTTTAATTAGCTATAGACTCAAAATTGTCTTTTCACCTAGGTACACGCGCTTAGCACCGTTTCTTCCTTGGGTCACCAAACTAGTCTTTCTCTTCTTGATTAACTTGCCACATCAGACTTTATGCCTATCACTACTAGGAAAAGGGCTATAGATGGGATGGACACTAATGGCGCACCTGTCAGGTGGTGCGCCATTAGTATATACTAATGGCGCACCATGTTCGGGTGCGCCATTAGTGTGGAAGACACTAATGGCGCACCCCATGCGTCAGTTTGTGGATCGCGGTCTCACGCACTAATCCCTACAGGTGCCCATAGTAGGCACAAGGTGCGCCACTAGTAACAAATTTTTTTTATTTTTCCAAACATTCTAATGGCGCACCGTGGCACAGTGCGCCATTACTAGTGTAAACTAGTAATGGCGCACTGTGCCGCGCTGCGCCGTTAGAATATATACTTTTTTTATATTTTTTTGCAAAACTTCTAATGGCGCACTGAGCAGGTGCGCCATTAGTAACTAGGGTTACTAATGGCGCATTTGCATCCAGTGCGCCATTAGTAAGCTCTTCAGACCAACAAGATATTTTGGACAGCCCACCTACCCACTCACTTTCCCCACTTCATTCTCTCCACCTCCTCCTCCAAGCTTGTCTTGGCTGCCTCCTCCTCCTCACCTCATTTGCACCATAGATTCATCCAAATTAAGTGGTTAAATTACCTTTTTTATAGGTAAGTAAGGGGAAGCTATCTTTATGTTGTTCTCCTCTCCAACAACGTGCAGATGCACTTTTGTGGCCTAGCTAGATCTATGTATGTTCGCGGTGTTGCATATGTTTGTGGTGTTGCATATATGTTTGTGTTTGCAGTGCAAATTATTTGAAATGCGATAGTTGCCAATATTTTGCGGAATGTTGATTCATTTTGTTTCAAGTAGAATTTTGGCACTATGCATTCTTTTGGTCCTATTTTTAGGAAAGTCATGCCAAATTTTTCTTGGTTCTAAAATATCATTTTGCTCTACCCATGACGACCATAGTCCGCACGATGACCGAAGGCATCGTGAATAGGTTTTGAGCTCCATGAAGGCCGAGATGCTTCAAAAGAACGAGGCGGAGATAAGATGTCCGTGTCGAAGATGCAAGTGAAGAGCCTTATTGCGGACCCGGATTCCGGCAGGTGCGGGACCACACCTGCTCGGCGTGGTTTCATGGATGGCTATCGGTGGCAAGGTGTGGAGATGACTATGAAGTCGTCCATGGGGGCAGGCGGCAAGAAATGAGCAAGACTTCGGTAGGCGAGAAGGCGAAGAATCTCGAGGACATGATCACGACGGTGATCTGTACACGATCATCATGTAGAAGATGCAGGACATGATGATGAGGAAGATGCCGGAGCAGACGAAGGGCATGATCATGAAGATGAAGATGCCGGCGGAGCAAACGACGATGGACCATCGATGGGATGGGTGCAGGACCCTCATGTTCAAGAGCTGCTTCTCAAGCAGAAGGATAACGCAAGAGCTGCCGCCCGAGAGAAAGCCAAGCTGGATCAACTGGAGATAGACGCGGTTACTCCATTGTATGAAGGATGCAGGCCGAGGATACCCGCTGAAAGTAACGCTCATGGATCTGGAGATGAAGGTAAAACACAAAATGACCGGCGCATGCTTCGGCGAGAACTTGTCATTACAGCACGAACGTCTTCCCAAGGGAACAAGTGCCCGACCAGTTCGAGGAGGCGAAGAAAATCGTGTGTCCTCTGGATTTACCACACGTGAAATACCATGTGTGCATGAACAATTGCTTCATTTATCGGGACGAGCACGCGGAGTCTACAATATGTCCGGTGTCTTGGCGTCACTCGATACAAGAAGAGGAAGAAAGCTCCTCGAAAAGTGGTGTGGTACTTTCCGATCACTCCTCGTCTGCAGCGGTATTTTGCGAACCCTAAGGTAGCAAAGCTCCTGCGTTGGCACGCGGATATGGAGGAGAAGAAGCGAGAAGATGACGCAAATGATCCGGAGATAAATAAAAAAGGCAAGATGTTGAGTCACCCAAAGGATGCGAGCCAGTGGCAAGCGTTGAACTTCGAACTCCCAGAATTTGGGAAGGATCCAAGGAACATCGTGTTGGGCGCGAGCACCGATGGAGTCAATCCGTTTGGCAGCCAGAGAAGCACACATAGCACCTGGCCTGTGTTTGTGTGGATGTACAACCTTCCCCACAGTTGTGCATGAAGAGGAAGTACATTCACATGAGTATGCTAATCGAAGGGCGAAACAACCAGGGAACGACATCAATCATGTCTGAGGGCTGCTGAAAGAGGAGCTAGACACGCTGTAGAAAACGCCATGCCAATACGTGGGACGCCCGCAGAGAAAGAATATTTCCCTATGGGAGTCGCACGCTCACGGCGGTGCATGACTATCTCGATTCTACGGATATCTCGCGGGGCAGGTGGTCCACGGATTTTCTGGATGCGTCAGGTGCATGGATGACACAATGTATCGCCAGCTAGATAGAGATCCCGGGTCTTCGAAAACTGTGTTCATGGGACATCGAAGGTGGCTTCACGACGATGACCCGTGGAGGAAACGCAAGGATCTGTTCAATGGTGAAACCAAACCCCGAAGACGCCCGCGTACGAGGAGCGGCGAGTAAATAGACCAGTTGTTGAAAAATTGGATAGATTGCCCACCGGAAATAAGCAAAAGGCGCGAGCTGGGAAAGAAGCGAAAGGCGCCAGAGCTCTTCTTGAAGGTATGGAAAGCGAGGTGCATTTTACGGGACTTGTCGTACTGGAAGATCCACCGTGTGCCTCACAGCCTTGATGCCATGCATATCATGAAGAACGTGTGTGAGAGTCTGCTTGGTACCCTGCTCAATATGCCAGAGTGGACCAAAGATGGGTCGAAAGCAAGGGCAGACTTGAAATCAATGGGCATCAGGGAGGAGCTTCACGCTAATGATGATGATGATGATGAGGCGACGGGACACGGAAAGAAATCGTCGAAAGGCAAAAAGGCCAAGAAGACCGGAAATGACTACCCTCCAGCGTGCTTCACTCTAAGTCGAGGAGGAGATCGAGCAGTTTTCACCTGCCTCGTAGGAGTAAATCTTCCTTCTGATTCTGGCAGGGAAGATAAGCGAGATACCTAGAACCAGCGAAGCGAAGTTCAGCGGGATGAAGTCTCCACGGTATCACGTCTTGATGATCTGAATACTTCCGATTGCAATCCGTGGGATCATGGATGCGCACGTCCGTCAACGCTATTTGGCCTATGCAACTTTTTCGACGTCATCTCTTGGAAGTCGGTTGGCGTGAGGCAACTCGAAGGCTACGAGGAAGAGATCGTGGTGATACTATGCGAGCTAGAGATGTACTTCCCGCCCGCATTCTTGACGTTATGGTGCATCTGCTGGTCCATATCATTGAGGATATCATCCAACTCGGGCCGACGTTCCTCGCACAAAGCATGATGCCGTTCGAAAGGATGAATGGTGTCATCAAAGGATACGTTCGCAACATGTCACGTCGAGAGGGAAGCATAGCGAGGGCTTTCGACCGAAGAGTGCATCTCCTACTGCATCGAATTATCTAGGCATCGAGGACCCGTTGGTCTGCCCGTCAGCGAGCACCTCGGCAGGCTCATTTGGATGGGGTCACCGTGAGGGTCGCCGTGAAATGCATGTCGACTTCGAGGGTCGACTCGCCGACTTTGAAAGAGCAAACTTAGTCGCGCTACAACACATAGACGTGGTCGATCCTTGGGTGGTAGAGCACAAAACCTTTATTGAGAAGACGTACAATGACCGAGGCCAACAGAGGACGGACGGAGATATAATCAAAGAGCACAACTCATGTTTCACGCGTTGGTTCAAGCGGAAGCTTCATCGTACCCTTTACATGAGGATTCTTCCGCGGAAGAACAACTCATATTCGCCTTGTCACGAGGCGCCGAGCACAACCTGATGACCTATGAGGCGTCGACATCAACGGCTACACATTCTACACCGAGGACAAGGACATGAAGAGCGATGGTTATCAGAACTCCGGGGTAACGATGGAATCCTACACCGGTAACACAAGGACAAATACTACGGAAGGATCGAGGAGATCTGGGAGATGAGCTATGCTGGAGAGCAGGTCCCGATGTTCCGTGTCAGATGGGCCAAGAGTGTCCTAAAAGAAGACCGGTATTTCACCACCATGGTTATACCCGAAGCCAAATCCAAGACCCATGGTATAAGCGTCACCGCGAAAAATGAGCCATGGTCTTGACCGCTTCTCAAGTAGACCAATGCTTTTTCATTACCGACCCGTCAAAGCCCAATCGTGTTGTCGTGAGGAGAGGCAAAAGGAAGATCATCGGAATGGATGGAGTAGCCAATGAGCAAGACTTTGACAAGTACGGTGACCCGAAGATCGAACATGACGACGACGATGAAGTAGCAGCATACACCACAAGAAGAAGCAGGAGCACCCTACCTAAAGGACGTCCGTTCCACAGAAGAACTCCATTTGTGAAAAAGAAGGGCAAGAAGATTGTGAACAGATAGCTAGCTAAGATTGATTGTATTTAAATCGTAGTCTTCATTTCTCGGTTGTATTTCATGGGCACATTCTGAACTCATGAATGTTTTAAAATTTCATGGACACTCGATATCGATCCCCCTCCATCTCGCTCTCTATCCCACCTCGCCAGATCCGGTCCCCCACTCCACCGTCGCCGACGACCCACCGCACCCTCCCCTGCTCCACCGGCCGCCACCGCCGACCTCCGGCCCGCACCCTACCCCACTCCACCGCCGCCGACGACCAACCGCACCCTCCCCCGCTCCACCGGCCGCCGCCGCTGACCCCCGGCCCGCCCCCTCCCCACTCCGCCGTCGCCGATGACCCACCGCACCCTCCACTCCACCTTTTTCATATTCATAAATATTATCAAATAACAAATTTGAACATATTTTTTAAAAAAATTATTACTGTTTTTATAAAAAAAATATTACTGTTATGATTTAAACAAGTTTGAAGGTATTTAAACACAAATAAATATCAAACAACATTTTAAATGCATAAAAATAAAAATTAGGAGCACAGGAATCAGACCCGGGACCTCCTAGTGTGTGTACTACGTGCTGACCAGTCGGGCTAGTGGGCGGGTTCTGATGTAGATTGGGTTAGGTGGAATATAACCTGAGGGCTCGAACTGTAATAAAAAAACATACTAATGGCACACCGCTGCGGGGTGCGCCATTAGTAATCCCCCCCTAGCTAATTCCACCCTCTCCCTCGCCAGATACCTTCGTCCCTCTCCCTCGCCAGATCGACCCCCGCCGCCGCCGCCCCGACCCCCGCCGGACTCCACCCCCGCCGCCCCCGCGCCCCCCACCACTGCAGCTCCCTGCGCCGCCCTCCACCACTGCAGCTCGCCCACGCCGCCGCCCCCACGCCCCCGCGCCCCGAGCCGGAGGAGGAGGACCGGGAGGAGGACGAGGAGGAGGAGGAGACAACGACCGCCTCTACCTCGGCTCGGTCCCAGGCCACCTTGGCCGCCGTCCATGTGCTGCTACTGCTCTGCTGGCGTGGTCTTGTGCCGGCCCGAGACCTAGCGATCCGACACGACCGCGGCTTCCTCCGGGTCCAAAGGCGGCCCGGCCGTGGTGTCGCCCTCATTGCAGTGAGCCCTCCCTCCACTTCCTTCTTCTTCTTCTTCCTCTTGCCCTCAACCTCTGCGTGCTTCCTAATTGCCTTAGATCCTAGCCAGGTAAAATTAGAACTAATACATGTATGCTTGGTCTTTATTTACAAAGAAGTAAATCGCATGGTTATATATCTGCTCTGTTTTGCTAGCACCGTTTGCTTGATCATTTTTTGTTCCATTGAGAGGAAGTTTCTTTTCTTGGTCTGCTTTGCTTGATGCCTTGATAAGCTTAGTTGCTGCAGGAAGTCAGAGTGATTATGACCATGCCCAAGGTTTGCCCCATGTGGCGTGAATTAAACTAGGATGAGGAGTGACAAATTGAAGTGAATTTGTTTGTGTTGTCTTTGTAGTCAAGAGGATCTGATTTTACGTTTTCTTACACAACGAAGTTACCCTTAATTGTGAAAAAAAACAAGTTACGCTTGGTTCTGTTTGTGTTGTGTGCCTGTGTCATCTGTTATTCTGTGTATGTTATTGAGCTTTACATCTATTAAGTTGTATCTTGAATTCTTGATAGAGATGCACTGGATTCGCAAGAAGTTTTAGTGTTTTTTCTAGATGACTCATCCAAGCAGTAAATTTGGATTAAGTTTTACTTACTAAACTGGATTTACATCGACTTAAGACCATCTACAATCCACTTAAGCTTTACCATTTGATAGTAGGTTATTTTTGGCCAATTTGCCAATTACATTATCCTTAAGCTTTAGAGCTTTCTGTGGCTTATTTTTGGCAGCAACAACCTGTGCTTGCAATCTACCAATTGCATCATCCTTCACCTTAAGAGCATCAACACTGTGCTAAAGGTTTTCAGCTGTCTATACGTGTTGCGTTGCACTACCAGTAGCTTCTGCTCACGATCTTTCAAGCTCATGGTTTGTGTAGTTGCTTGTTTTTACTTTAGTTGTGGCTGCTTTCTTCTTGTATCATAAATGAAGTCAAAGAAAGCATTTCTAAGATCAAAGATGAATCCTCATTTCTACCGTTGCTATGTGCATGTATGTGGCTTCGTTGTGTAATTTTCATTCACTCAAGAGTTCGTGGCTTGAATTTGGTGCTCTTGCTGGATTTAAATTAGTTGCCAATTCACATGTCAACTATTGAACCTTCATGAATAATCATCCATTCTGGTAGTTCTCATCTCACAGCCATTACGAAGCACTTTCGAGCATAATGTCTTGAAATAGCCCACCACAATTTGTTTAAAAAATGTTTGTTTGCACCTCATCTCTTGCTTGAAATATATTAAGCCTGAACCATCACACCTGCTTAGCATATGATGGGGTCCAAAATCTGTATAACAGTTTAATTTTTTGCATGGAAAGGTTCACCCAAATTGCCATTAAGAGAAACCAGAGCTCGCTACAAAGTCTCGAATACTAATCTTTATAACTATGTGCTTTCTTTTCTATATTTTTACGGCAATTGGCACATATGTTTTGATGCCATATTTGTTGGTTTTTCCGGAGGGTGATGATGTCATGTCTCTACCGTAGATTAAAATAAATGGAAGTTTAAAATATGAGAGAATTTGTCTTGACTAATTACATGTTTATGTAAAAAGAATAGCAGGGATATTTTACAACTCATCTGTGTGTAGTTGCTTGTTTTTCTTGTAGTTGTGGCTGCTTTCTTCTTGTATCATAAAAATATCCCTGCTGCTGTACTTGTGATGATGTTGTACTTGTGATGATGCTACTTGTGATCTTCTGAAATGACCCATTGGCGACTTCATTACACGGGGATAATGATTTACGCGGGGAATGTCGATTAACTTCCGTTCCGGCAAATTCAGGTACTCCATATGTCCTATTTTCAGCAAAGGTCATGCTGAAATTTTCCGTGAATTTTAGCATGACTTTGCTAAAAGTAGGACATATGGGGTACTTGCGACTAATGCATGGGCCGGGGTATCTTAGTACTTAGTTAAGTAGGATCAACTGCCCGCCATTCTTGCTGCATTAAACCATAGGTGGCAATAGAGCCAAGTGGTCTTTCCTTTTAAGCGTGGTACCTTTTGTTTTGCTAATGTGTACTAGGTGCTCCCATCTTACGTGTCATTGTTACCCTAATTTATAGTTCAAGACAATTGGACTTTCAAGACAGCCTGTTATCATGCATGTTTTATGATCTGTTGTAAGGGTACTAATTGGTCTCTTCTGCTGCTTATCGAGAGATGGGGAAGCAGCCACCGCCGCTTCTGCCACACCTTGATGCTGAGTTGGATGCTTCTAAGTTCTTCAGTAACATACTTGGGACTTCAGTATCATCCATGACGCGGGTATATAAAAAGAGAGATCTCCCCTTCACCCATCTCATTATGATATCTGTTGTTTGCTACATCACTCATTGTCCCAAACTACAGAGGCTGCCTGACAGCTTTATGAAAATGCTGGGTGAAGATCCGCCAAATAATGTGAAGCTGCGACACGCCGACAGCGGGTTACACAGGCTGTGGGATGTGGAGTTGGTGATCAAGGAGGGCCACATGTACTTGTATCATGGGTGGGAGAAGTTCTTCCGTGCCTACGACCTGCGGCTGGGTACTTCCTTCTCTTCAGGTACGACGACGACGCCACCATGCTCATCGTGAAGGTGTTCAACACGACTATGTGTCGCATGTGGTACACTGACGATGATGATGCCAGTACGTTCTGCCTCTTCTTATTCCTCTACATTTGGCTTTGTCTCGCATCGATTGTTAACGGGCATTGTTGCATTTGGACAGGCAATGGGAGCAGCGGCAACAACAGCTCTGACCAAAGCGGTGCGACTATAGCTGTAACAAAAGCAACAGCGATTACGGCTTTAGCGACAGCAGCAGCGATTCTGGCAGCAGCAAAGACAATAAGAAGGATGATCCGGACTGGACTACGGGAGAAGAGGAGCAGAGTGGGGATGAGGAGCTGCAGGATGACGATGGGCATCCGGCTGAGGATGACCTAGCGCTGGTGGTGGCTAACCAAGGGCAAGAGATGGTGGTGGCTGACCATGGGCAGGAGATGGTGGTGGCTGACCATGGGCAAGAGATGGAGGTGGCTGAGGATGACCTAGCGATGGTCGTGCCCGTCCTGCCTGAAGGTGGCCTCGCGATGGTGATGGTGCCTGACAATGACAACGCACCGATGGTGGCGCCGGTGATCCCACAGCTGGGCGACATGACCACGCCAATTGTGGTAGAAGACTACATCCCACTGCCTCCACCGCCTCGCCGCTCTTGGCGCATCAGGTTGAGGAAGGAGAAGGAGAAGAACAATGAGAACTGAACTATGTCAGGTATGTCAGATCTCCACAATTATATATATACACACATATATATATATATATATATATATATATATATATATATATATATATACTTAGTTACCTATGTTATCTCTAATATGCTTAGTTTCCTATAGGTTAGCTTCATTTTACCTAAGTTGGCTATAATATGCTAACTTAGAGCTTATATGCTTTGTTTCCTATAGGTTAGCTCCAAAATAACTTATGTTAGCACAAAATGATCAAGTTTACATAATAAGCTTATTCTCTTCTTATCATTCTTCTTATTCTTCTTCTTATTCTTCTTCTAGTATTCTTCTAGTCTTCTTCTTCTTCTTCTCTTCTTCTTCTTCTTCTTCTAACTTCTTGTTTATCATTTTGCATATTTGATTTAATTCACGGAAGCTTGCATGATGGAGTGCTTCTTTTCCATTTGTGTTTTTATTTTGTATCAATGTGAAACTTTTGTGAATTGATGGATAACGGTGTTGGATGAACAATGTGAAACTTTTGTAATATGCAACGATGGAACTATGTGTTGGCTATGTATGTATATATGATGAAACTTGTGTGCTGGATATGATTGTTATATGGATGCTTGTTGTGTGTGTGTGTGTATATATATATATATATATATATATATATATATATATATGTTGAATATCTCATATGTGAAATAGTGACCTTCGATTAAGAAAAAACAAAAAAAATTGTTACTAATGGCGCACTACCATGTGGTGCGCTATTAGTATAGCAGATAATAGTGGCGCACTGTGGGCAATACTAATGGCGCACTGCATGGTGCGCCATTAGAACGCCAGATACTAATGGCGCACCAGTGGTGCGCCATTAGAATTTAATTCTAATGGCATGATGCTAGTGGCGCACCAGTAGTGCGCCATTAGAAGGCAAAACTGGTGCGCCACTAGCATGCCTTTTCCTAGTAGTGTATGTGGCAAGCTTAAGCACCTGTAGGAGCAAGTAAGTACAATAGTGCGCTTTACATGGCATTTTTGCATATGTGGAGGAAAGAGAGGCAAGGAAAAAGTGGAGAAGTGGTCTCTCATGCAAGAGCCAGCCTCTACTACATGGTGGAGCATTGGGAAAGGCACTGTATGGAGGTGGTCAGGAATCGGGGAGACTCACACACTGTCGTCGCGCCCATGATTAAAATGATAATGGCAAGTCAAATCACGGGGCCCCACCATCCCAGCGATAACTTCATTGTCAAATCACACAGCCCACGTTTGCAGCAGCCTACTCCCTCGTCTTCTCGCGTCTCTGTCGACCCGACTAGGCGGAACTGTCCCGCCGCCTACGAGGCAGGAAAAGCCCCGCCCTCGACTTTTAAATAGTATACAGTATACTAATTTTGTATCCATGGATTGCGCCCGCGCCATGGAGCAAAGCGTCTAGAAAATGGTGGTACACATGTACGGAGTATACAGCACGCCCGTCGCGTTCGCGTCGCACCCCAGACGGTCGGTCGGTCTGGCACGCTGCTCTCCGAATGGAACGCGCGTCATATTGCGTTCGCACACACATGTGGGATGGCAATTGAGAACCGACCATAGGCAAACTCCCCGGCCCCGCAAGTCGGGTGACTTAATAGAAGAGGGAGACGAGCGATAGTACTAGAGAAGTGTTGTACTACGTTGGTGCTGGGCGATCCACCGCAAGACACGAAAGATCGGTTCGTCCATGCATGTGACCGGACTCCAGCGGAACCACGCTGGATTGGCTATCGTCTACATATCGTGCAGGCTGTGTTGTACATGGCTGTAGTTGTGGTGAGAAATCTAAAAAAAGGTTTCTTGTCATCTCGCAAAATTAGGTGTCATGTGCTTCGGATCACTGCGAGGGTTAAACAGCGACAACTAAGTTGGGCTAGTCATTGGGGGCACATGCACGAACAGTGACTACTCGGCTGCCATCTAGGTCAAGCCGGCTATGTTAATTAGGACATCTATAGATGGACCCCTTTTCTACGAGTTTATCTTTAATTTGAGCTTTGTTCCTCGTCTAGTTTGTCCGTCGGGATTCATGTTTTCTCCTTTGGGCAGTGAGGTTATGATTTCTTGTCATGTGGCATTGTTTCGTGTTATATGTTATAATCCGGCGCTTTAGATCAAAATGACGACAACGGCGCCTCCGGGCCACGTGCATGAAGACTTCTCGACAGTCATTGACGAGGTCAAGCCGGCTCCAGTAGACAAAAGAAAACTAAGTACTACTCCACTATATAGGCAGGAGCCTCCGCGCTTGCTTGCTAGTGTTGGTCTCTTCACCTTTGTCTCGGCCTCTCCAGATCTAAACACGACAGCGGTGGCCACACACTCTCTCTCTCTCTCTGCTCACCGCTGGTCACAGATCCAGCCGGATCCTCTCCGCCGGGGAAGGTGAGAAGGTGCAACGTTCACGCGGTCGTCCTCGGCGACGGCTCTTACCTTCTTTGGTAGCGTCCCGATCAGCCTGCCTTGCCGTTCTCTCCCAAGCACCGGGCGAGGAGGGCCTCCGACCACTTCTTCCTCGCTGTCGTGGTGTGGGCAGATCCGGCCTCCCGCCGCCCACCTAGCGACATCCCGGCGACCATCAGGTATAACTTCCTTCGAAACCGGCCTTGCTCTACTTCCCGAGCTCCTGACGTCGCTGCATTTGTAACTTTTACTATTTCTCAGGCCCCCTCGTAGATAGGATCGATGGGTTGTTCAAAAACCACCTAATTTTTTTACGTTTAAGAGGTAAAACTAGTTCATGCACTCAAATCTAGTACTACTTGGTTCAAACAAGGACGAAAGGGGGTGGGGTGGGGGAGGATTTGTTACCTGAATCTAGGACTTGGTCGAAAGAGGAAATAATGGGGGTGAAAAGTAGCAGAGACTGGCTATCCAACTGGTCTCTAGGTCTAATAGGGAAATAAAGGGAAACGCAGTACAAACTCAATATAAACCCGATCTATTGGTTGAAAAAGGAAAGAAAGTGGGGACTGGGGGACAAGTCAGCGAGTAAGTCCAGCACTAGATTTGCTAGCCTCACCACAGTATAAGGTGGCCATACCGAACAAAAATGGGACCAACCCGGATATCCTGTTACGATGTTTGTTGCCCGAGCCACTCTTATGTAATGCCACTTTGGTAAAATGTAGCGATCGCCTTTGTTAAAAAGTAAGGACACGTTAAACCAATGTTGATTTCAATGTAATGCCTCCGATAATATGAATCAATGGCACTTCTTTACATGTCCTGCTAAAATTTCCCATTAAGATAAGTTGGTTCTTTTCGTTAGAAACGCATAGCATCCTGGTCCGCCTACTCTCCGTGCCCAAAGTAATGTCGTATTTAACGGTTGTCATAGTTAATCCTAATGCCCACACTAATATCTAGCAATGCCACTTTGCTTTAAATTGCTATTGTCCTTGTAGGATTGCCATTCAGATAAGGAACATGCTTCTTTTCATTTGATGCATGTTTCATCACTTGTTAGTCACCCTCCTTTCCACCTTTTTTGTGCAAACAGAGATATACATTTCATGCTCGATCTTAGTTGAACTGCACAAATGATATCCAAATTATAGTTGAGCATTCCAAGAGCTTCACAACCAACCTTGATGTTGCTCAATTTTATTGCAACTAATGAAGAAGAAGCTCTGTGGGTTTCGTTTTCTGATGGAAATGGAACCGGGGCAGGAACCCTTTTCTTAAAAAATTGAAGAAGAAGTTGCTAGCTCACAGGACATTGCTTCATTTTAGGTGAACTGCACCAAAAGGTCCCATGAATTGAATCATCCATGTTGGTGACTGAAAGAGCCAGCTTGACATCGATCTAAGCACCCCGGCCTCCATCCTTGCGACACACGGTACACCTTGTTTGCCACCTTTCGACCCTAGTGTCACCGATAAAATGAAGTAATAATACAGTTAAAATCGAGCGAGTGTCATCTCTATCATTTCATTTCCAATGTAGATAAAGAAAGTGCTTCTCTTTGTTAAAGTATGTTTCATCAACTAGTCCCATTGTTAATGTTTAAGCGTTTCTGCAAACTGGGTGCTTAATTTTAGTTGATATGTACAAAAATAGAGATTTGAATGTCTCAAGGCGCCTCCTTGTACTCTTGTTGTACTGCGATGTTCATCCTTTGGCGGAAAGGTCTATCTGGGAGACTTGGGACGATGTCCAGTATGAGGCGTCGCAGGGCCCATCTCACCCTCGCAGCATGACATACTATGATACTATCACAATATTTTCTTCTATTTATTTTGTATGTTTCATCAACTAGTGCCACTATAATGTAATCACGCTTTTTCATTATCTGTGCAAACAGGGTTATTCAGCTGCATTTTGGTGGAACTGCACAAATGTATGTATGGAACCGGCATATATGCAGAGTGCGAGGTGTGCCAAGTAAAAATTACCGACACCAACCATGCTGCATGCACGCATTGGCAGCCACCACCACCAGTGGGATGTGTGACGCTCTCTCTGGAGGGATCTTTCTCGGCAGCAAATCCTCTAACCAAATACTAGTAGCTTATATTGACAGTTTTCTAGGGAGTACTCTTTTCTGAAAGAAGCACCAACCTATTTTTCTTTATTTGTACACTGTGTTACAACTTTGACCCAAAGGTCCGGAGCTATTTTAGGGTGATTGGCGCAGTACTCGGAGACTGATTGTAAGCATGATTTTCATTAGCTGTCACACTGATTGTAAGCATGAGCAGGTGGAAGATTATGTTAGTCTGGCTTACCTTAAACCCTACCACCGCCGTTGAAGCGAGGCGGCGTCGAGGAACCGTGGAGAGCAGCGGGGAAGCGGCGTCAGCGATCCGGCCTCCTCTTGCGGTGCGAGCAGAATACTCTTGTGGCTCGGCTGGCTCTGCACCCTCACGAGCGGCACACCATACTCGATCGATTCGTTATGCTCTGGGGCTCGACCTTGACCTGTCGCCCATCACCTCTGCTGTTGTCGCCTCGGGCGAATCTGTCTGCTCCATCGCCCATAGGAGATACTCGATGAACTCGGAGGACTGCGGCGTGACTGCCGCCGAGGAGTACATGTACATCGCTGCCCTCATCGCCGCCGTCTCGCTCTTTCGCATACATTGCCACATGGCCCGCACCGTCCTCGAAATATCCCACTCATTGTCAAACCAACTAAGGATCTCCTTCACACCTGACTAACTTTGCACAGTCGCCGCTGCGATCTGCCTGATTAAATCTTGCATCCTCTCCATAGATGTCCTTCCAGGTGGTGCGGTGCTTGCTTTGGAAGATGGGAGGAGAACGGTGGTCTTGCAATAGAGAAGAGGGAGAGGAGAGGAGGTGGTTTTGGAATGGAGATGATGGAGAGGAGAGGAGGTGGTTTTGCAATGGAGAGAAGATCAGAAGAGGGAGAGGCGAGATGGTGGTTTTGGAATGGAGATGATGGAGAGGAGAGGAGGTAGTTTTGGAATGGAGATGATGGAGAGGAGAGGAGGTGGTTTTGGAATGGAGATGATGGAGAGGAGAGGAGGTGGTTTTGCAATGGAGAAGATCAGAAGAGGGAGAGGCGAGACGGTGGTTTTGGAATGGAGATGATGGAGAGGAGAGGAGGTGGTTTTGCAATGGATAAGAGGGAGAGGAGAGCGTGGCAGCGATTTAGGATTGGGCGAGAGGGCCGGCACGCTGTGACTGGATCAAAATCAAAATCAATTTACCCTTCAATTAAGAAAGCGACCCCACATTAACTAGTCTCCCGTTTATTCTGGGTCATAATTGACCATGATTTTCGCACATAAAATATATGTTATACGTTGCAAAAATAATATAATTTGAAAGTACATTCAGACACGAACCAAATGATACAATTTTTGCTGACATGCATTCACATTTTGCTTGTCAAATATAGTACGTGGTCAAACTTTGACCTAAAATACGCAAAACAACAAAAAAATACTTCCAAGACCAGCGCCGCTCTTCCGCTCTTCTCCTCTTAAACCACCGCAGCTCCTCTCCTGTTCCAATCTAAATCCAGCGCCGCTCCTCTCCTCTTCCATTTCAAAACCACCGCCCCTTCTCTCTTGTTCCAGTCCAAAACCAGCGTCGCTCCTCTCCCGTTCTAATCCAAAACTAGCGCTGCTCCTCTTCTCTTCCATTCAAAAACCACCGCCGGTGAGTGAAGGTGCTGTGGAGAAGTAGATCGATGGAGGAGTGCAACCGATATGTGAGGATCACAGACAGCGACCCTGTGAAGCTAGCTAGGATGTTGGAGATACAATCTTGGTTTGACAACAAGGACCAACTAGCGGCGACGGTGACATTCATGGCCAAATATCTGCAACAGAGTGAAAAGGCGGCGATACTCCCAGAGGGAGTCGCGCCGGAGTACATAGAGCTGCTCCTCGGGGCCATGGAGCAAACAAATTCACCGAATCTGATCGTGAGGGAGCGGTGGTGGGAGTATCGATCCCAGATGGAGCATCCACCAGAGATAGAAGGATCGAGCATCTACAGGGTGCCGTTTGTGAGGGTGTCACTGCTGGCGAGCAGTGGACTCTTCGTCGACCGAACCCAACTGCAAGAGGAGAAAAGCAGTTGGCCCGACGACGCTTCCCCGCCATCGTCTCCCTTGCTGTTCACATCGTCTCACGGGGCGGCTGTCTGCCGCCTAGGAATAGGAGGGGGCTGCCCCCCCCCAGCCGAATAGTCGGGCAGGTTGTGAATTGTCAGGAGGAGCTTAGGGTTGTCAGTATTTGCAGGTTGTGAATTGTGTTTTGTGTTGTGTATTTTGAGAGTACTTTCAGATATGAATGTATTTTGACTTTCAGATTTGCAGTATTGAGCATATGAAGAATTTTATGAATTCTAGAGATCTATTTTTAGCACTTAAAAAATGTAGTTTCATAGGAGTATAAAAGTGCAAACGAGAAGAAACTGCAAGTTTCAGTTTCAGATAAGAAACTGTAACTTTCAGAGGCAGAGCATTTATATTAACACGGCTTTTTCAAACAGGGTTCACATCAGGTTGGAAGTTTTATTCATGGTCGAAAATGGAACTACCAGCCAATTAACATCATGCTGATCAACATTCATGCATAGCACATCTTCATATGATGCACAGTCAAAATGCCCACACAATGCCGAGTGTGCGAAACACAGAGAAAACGAGGGACGAAGTTTTGGCAAGTGCTGGACGTGGTTTTGGGCTGCCCCGTCTAGGCTTACATTTTTAACATGCGCAGCCCACGTCCTCGGATGGGAGGGCCTGTTTCTATTTTCTTAGGGCCATCATGTATCGACCGGCCTATGGACCTCCCATCCGAGGTTTTATTTTTTGCCGCCCAATTTATGTATTTTTTTGAAGAAAACGCAGAGGTCTGTTCTATTTTTCTATATAAGAATAGGAACGCAAGGTACAACTTATGTTTCCCTTCTAACTATATTATATATATTTAAATTATTTTATATGTTATTATATATTATTTTTACTGTCATCATATATTTAACAGATACTTACATATGTAAGAAAACAATATCCCACATCTTATTAACTTATAAAAATAATTTCTTAACAAATAAAATCCTGGATAGTTTTGGCACGAAAATCCTAGTGATTGTGTACAAAAGCTTGGTAAGATTTAAGGACGAATGTAATAATATCACTTATTATTTAAATATATTTATAAAAAAATGCTCAGTCCCTTTTTATTTTTTGATAACATTGCTGGCCCAACCCAACATTATAATTAGAAGCAGCCCTGCAAAATCGTGTATGGCGAGGAAGGGCAAATGGCCTGTAATTTTTTAGGAAATAAAATAAATGGGCCGCATGGACGCTACATTAATTGTTCACCCAGCCCAGCTAATGGTTGTAATTCAAAAAAAAGATCAAATTGACTATAAATTCTACCGCGCAAAAAAAAGACTGTAAATTCTGAAAAAATGGGTTGAATACGTGCCACATTTTTGGAGGCTGAAATGTGGGCCAATAGGTCGAAGCCAACGCAAGTCGTTGTCAATTTAGTCAACAAATGATTCTGACATGTTAGCCGTTGGATTTACATCCAACGACCGGCATCCATCTTCAATCTCTCGTCTTCTTCTCCAGCGCCTCCGGGACCACCTCCCGCCTCCTGCTCCTAGCAGCTCTGCTTAGCACGCTTCGCTATGAAGCGCTACTCCACCATTGGCCAGGCCATCCCTCCACCCCTCCACACCTCCTGTTCTTCTCCACCGACTGCCAAACCACACCGCACTAGAACCAGTTAACCCTCGTACACCTCTCCGTCTGCGACTCTACTCCCACGTCTTCCCATCTCCGGCTCGTTGCTGTCCGGGGCCTCGCCATCGTCCACCACCTTGGATGCGCTCAGCGCGGCGTGGTCAACATGGTCAACGAACGACACCATCGGAAGTAGACTGTGCGTGGAGAGGCTGACAGCTGGGTCCACGGCCGCACACAAGGAAATGCCTCATTATTACGCGCAAAATAATGATTCCTCCACCTGACATGTGGGACCCACTGGAAGGGCCTCTATATTTCGCGAAAAAACATGCCCCCCGCTGACTTGTCGGACCCACCAGCTATCTTCGCACGCAAGGAAGTGCCTCCTTATTACGCACAAAAAATATGAATACTCCCCCTGCCAGCTGGAACCCAGCATACTGGGAGGCTGAATTGTGGGCCTACGAAGTTGATGGGGACGGAGGGCTTTGTCAACTTAGTCAATATGAACGATTCTAGCTCCTATTACCGTACGGTGTCCATCTAACGGTTGTAGTGCTTCTTCAACCTCTGGTCTTCTTGCTCCAGCCGCCCAAACCAGCGCCGGTCGTGCCGCGTGCTCCTGCCTCCCGTGGCCGGCTGTGATGCCGCGGAGGCCTCACCGCCCACTACTACTCCCACCGCTGGCCAGGCCATCCCTCTACTCACCCACACCCCCTGTTATTCTGCGGCGACAACCTCACACACCGTAGCTTGAACCGGTGAACCCTCGTACTCCTCTTGGCGTGGGCATCCAGCGATCGTCTTCCCGGCTCCGAGTCGTCCCCTTCCTAGGCCTCGCCGTCTTCCACCGCCGTGGTGCTCTCAGCGCGGCGTGGTCAACGTGGTCAAGGAATGACTTCCATCGAACTTGGATTGTACGTGGAGAGGCTGACAGCTGGGTCCACGGCCGCAACAAGGAAGTGCCTCCTTATTACACGGAAAATAGTGATTCGTCCACCTGACAGCGGGGACCCACCGGACGGGCCACCGTATTTCGCGAAAAAAAGTTTCCCCCTGACTAGTGGGACCCACTAGCTACATCTTCGCATGCAAGGAAATGCGTCCGGGCAAAAAAACGATTCGCCCCCCTAACTGCAGGGACCCACCAGCTACATCTTCGCACGCAAGGAAGTGCGTCCGGGCAAAAAACCGATTCGCCCCCCTGACTGCTGGGACCCACCAGCTACATCTTCGCACGCAAAGGAAGTGTGTTCGGGCAAAAAAAACGATTCGCCCCTCTGACTGCTGGGACCCACCAGCTACATTTTCGCACGCAAGGAACTGCCTGACAGTCGGGACCCACCTGGTCGAAGCATACGTGGCGTTGTCATTCTGGTCGCGGCGGTAATGCGTACATATATATTGGTCGATGTAGAGGCGTGCATGTGTCGTAGTAGAAGGCGTGCGTGTCGTAGTAGAGCGCGCGCGTAGCATGTACTGCGTCGTACATCGGCCAGGGTGCAAGAAAGAAAATACGGCCACGTACGTACATACGGGCGGGGTCTCGAACTCCTACTCGCGCATACGTACATGCTGGGTCGGAACGGAGAAACAGAGTCGTCGTCGTGTTCATGGGGAGGCAACGGAATGCGTCGTGTTCATGAGGAGGCAACGAAGTGCGTCGTGTTCATCAGGAGGCAACAGAATGCGTGGGAGCCAACCGGCTTGGACGGAACAGGGGATGGAAACAAGGCCTGGCGTACCGCAGAACGGAGGAAACGGCCTTGTGTTAAACCGGCCACGTTCGGAACGGGGTCCTGTTGATCGGGAGGGGTGTGGCGTGCCGCCAAAGCGGAGAAGCGGACATCCCTACGGTCGAAAGCAGGGGTCCTGTTGATCGGGATGGGTGTGGCGTGCCGCCATAAAGCAGACGAAACGGACCTCCTACGGTCGAAATGGGGGTCCTGTTGATCGGGAGGGGTGTGGCGTACCGCAAAACGGACGAAACAGACTTGTGTTGGAGCGCTACGGTCGAAACGAGGGTCCTGTTGATGACCCACAAGTATAGGGGATCTATTGTAGTCCTTTCGATAAGTAAGAGTGTCAAACCCAACGAGGAGCAGAAGGAAATGATAAGCGGTTTTCAACAAGGTATTCTCTGCAAGTACTGAAATAAGTGGTAACAGATAGTTTTGTGATAAGATAAATTGTAACGAGCAACAAGTAACAAGAGTAAATAAAGTGCAACAAGGTGTCCCAATCCTTTTTGTAGCAAAGGACAAGGCGGAACAAACTCTTATAATAGGAAAAGCGCTCCCAAGGACACATGGGAATATCGTCAAGCCAGTTTTCATCACGTTCATATGATTCGCGTTCGGTACTTTGATAATTTGATATGTGGGTGGACCGGTGCTTGGGTGTTGTTCTTACTTGAACAAGCATCCCACTTATGATTAACCTCTATTGCAAGCATCCACAACTACAACAAAAGTATTAAGGTAAACCTAGCCATAGCATGAAACATATGGATCCAAATCAGCCCCTTACGAAACAACGCATAAACTAGGGTTTAAGCTTACGTCACTCTAGCAACCCATCATCTACTTATTACTTCCCAATGCCTTCCTCTAGGCCCAAATAATGGTGAAGTGTTATGTAGTCGACGTTCACATAACACCACTAGAGGCTAGACAACATACATCTCATCAAAATATCGAGCAGACCAAATTCACATGACTACTAATAGCAAGACTTCTCCCTTGTCCTCAGGAACAAACGTAACTACTCACAAAGCATATTCATGTTAATAATCAGAGGGGTAATAATATGCATAAAGGATCTGAACATATGATCTTTCACCAAATAAACCAACTAGCATCAACTACAAGGAGTAATCAACACTACTAGCAACCTACTAGCACCAATCCCGGACTTGGAGACAAGAATTGGATACAAAAGATGAACTAGGGTTTTGAGAGGAGATGGTGCTGGTGAAGATGTTGATGGAGATTGCCCTCTCCCAATGAAAGGAGTGTTGGTGATGATGATGACGATGATTTCCCCCTCCCAGAGGGAAGTGTCCCAGCAGAACAGCTCTGCGGAGCCCTAGATTAGTTCCGCCAAGGTTCCGCCTCGTGGCGGAGTCTCGTCCCCAAAGGTTGCTTAATGTTTTTTCTCATCGAAGACTTCATATAGGAGAAGATGGGCGTCGGGAGAGCCATCGGGGCTCACGAGGTGGGGGCACGCCCCCCCACCTCGTGAGCGGTGTAACCCCGGCCTTCATCTTTGGCGACGATTTTTCTTTATTTATTTTAAGATATTTCGTGGGGTTTCAGGACTTTTGGAGTTCTTGTGAATATGTCTCCAATATTTGCTCCTTTTCAGCCGAGAATTCCAGGTATCGGCATTCTCCCTCTTCATGTAAACCTTGTAAAATAAGAGAATAGCCATAAGTATTGTGACATAACGTGAAATAACAGCCCATAATGCGATAAATATCGATATAAAAGCATGATGCAAAATGGACGTATCAACTCCCCCAAGCTTAGACCTCACTTGTCCTCATGCGAAAAGCCGATAACAATAAATATGTCCTCATGTTTAGTGGTAGAGGCGTCGATAAAAAAATAAAATACGGACATGAAGGCATCATGATTATTCTCATAACAGCAACATATATAGATTTTGTCATATGATTACTTATGTTCAAGTGATGATCTTTTCACAATGCAAAAGTATGAATCGAAACCTTATTGAGCACCAACAAATTATAACCTCAGTCATTGAAGCAATTGCAATTTATCATAACATCGGAAAGAGTCTATGTCAGAGCTTAAAAGCAATTCCACATACTCAACTATCACTTAGTCCTTCATAATTGCTGACACTCACGCAATACTTGTGGTTACGGATTTTTAATCGGACACAGAGAAATATAGGGGCTTATAGTTTTGCCCCACAACCTTTTACCTCAAGGGTAATGTCAACAATAATAATTCATGCCCCCCTACATCCAATTAGATATATATATATCATGTTCTTTCCAACATGCTAGGCTTGCCAAAGGATAAAATGAAAAAGGGAAAGGTGATGATCACCGTGACTCTTGCATAAGGTAGAGGATAATAATAAAAGATAGGCCCTTCGCAGAGGGAAGCGAGAGGTTGCCATGCGCTTTTATGGTTGGATGCACAAAATCTCAATGCGAAAGAACGTCACTTTATATTGCCCCTTGTGATCTGAACCTTTATTATGCGATGCTGTCGCTTTTATTTCTTCCATATCACAAGATCGTATAAAGCTTATTTCTCCCACACCAATCAATCATACATATTTAGAGAGAAATTTTTATTGCTTTGCACCGATGACAACTTACTTGAAGGATCTTACTCAATCCATAGGTAGATATGGTGGACTCTCATGGCTAAACTGGTTTAAGGGTATTTGGAAGCACAAGTAGTATCTCTACTTGGTCTGAGAATTTAGCTAACATGAGGGGAAAGGCAAGCTCAACATGTTAGAGGATCCATGACAACATATTTTATCTCAGATATAAGAAAACATAACTCATCACGTTGTCTTCCTTGTTCAACATCAACTCTTTAGCATGTTATATTTTAATGAGTGCTCCCAATCATAAAAGATGTCAATGATAATATATCTATATGTGAAACCTCTCTTTCCTTATTACTTCCTATTAATTGCAACGATGACCAAAGCTATATTCGCCAACTCCCAACAATTTTTAATCGTCATACTCTTTCTATGTGAATTCATTACTCTCAATAAGATCAATATGAACTCTTTGTTTCTTTTTATTCTTTTTCTTCTTTCTATTCTTTACCCAAGATCATGGCAAAATAATCAAGCCCTTGACTCAACACTAAACTTTATTATATATATATAGCTCACAGACTCGATTACATAGGGGGATCATAAAGCAAAACTCAAGACTAGATCATGCCATAAACTTTATTCTACTAGATCAAGATACTACTAAAAGGATCGAACTAAGAAAAGCAGTAAAGATAGGAGTTGTGATGGTGATACGATCTGGGGCACCTCCCCCAAGCTTGGCAGTTGCCAAGGGGAGTGCCCATACCCATGTGATTATGTCTCCTTCTTTGTTGTTGGTGTAATATTCTTGGTGATAATTCCCCTCAAGATACGGTTCTCCTCCTCGAGCTTATTGACTTGCTGCTTGAGGTCCATTATTTCCTTCTTGAAGCTTTCACCATGTGACTAAAGCTCCTTGCACCCAAGGGTGTTGCATAGCTGCGGGAGAACAAGAGACACTCCTCCTCATATCTTCATAAGAAAGAAATCTAACATTGGAAGGGATAACCGAGTTTGGAATAGCTGAGCTCTATAGTTCCCCCATCGTAAACCCAGCTCGGAGGCAAGAGGTGACTTCTTGATCCACCACGGCATCTACCCTCATCAAGTCGGCCTCCATCTCTTCCTCCGTTGCTGGCCCAAAGTGGTCGATGTCATTGTTTGCCCTTGGTTCGGTGCCGTGTATTAGATACCCGGCTCTCCCGATCGACTCTTGAGAAGACATCTTGCTCTAATCTGCGGCAACAGCTCAAAACAAGAACAGAGGATATCTGCGTGATACGGAGTCAAAACCTTCGGGAGAATATATAATAAATTTTCTTGACCAAAATACGTATCGTGCAAGAAAAGCGGAGTCCGGAGGGCACCACGAGGTGCTCACGAGGTAGAGGCGCGCCCACCACCCTCGTGGGGCCCTCGTGTCCTTCCCGGACTGCTACTTATTTTTCTATTTTTCTAAATATTCCAAAACGGAGAAATATTGCCTTAAAAATTGTTTTGGAGTCGTTTACTTACCGTACCACATACCTATTCCTTTTCAAAGTAAAAGCAGTGCAGAAAGTGTCCCTTATGTATTCCTCAGGAGTTACGGTTTCAATAATATTGGTTTCAACATTTATGGGATTACCTGAGATATAATGTTTGATCCTTTGACCGTTTACCACCTTCGAATTTGTGCCTTCGAAGTTGTTGATTTTTATGGCACCGGAACGATAGACCTCCTCGATAACGTAGGGACCGTCCCATTTAGAGAGAAGTTTTCCTGCAAAAAATCTTAAACGAGAGTTGTATAGCAATACATAATCACCTACATTAAACTCACGCTTTTGTATCCTTTTGTCATGCCATCTTTTAACTTTTTCTTTAAACAACTTAGCATTTTCATAAGCTTGGGTTCTCCATTCATCAAGTGAGCTAATATCAAATAACCTCTTCTCACCGGCAAGTTTGAAATCATAGTTGAGCTCGTTAATAGCCCAATATGCCTTATGTTCTAGTTCGACAGGTAAGTGACATGCTTTTCCATAAACCATTTTATACGGAGACATACCCATAGGATTCTTGTATGCAGTTCTATAGGCCCATAATGCATCATCAAGTTTCTTGGACCAATTCTTTCTAGACCTATTAACAGTCTTTTACAAAATTAATTTGAGCTCTCTATTGCTCAATTCTACTTGACCACTAGACTGTGGGTGATAAGGAGATGCAATTCTATGATTAACATCATATTTAGCAAGCATTTTAAGGAAAGCACCATGAATAAAGTGTGAGCCACCATCAGTCATTAAATATCTAGGGACTCCAAACATAACTTCCTTAAGCATTTTAATAGAAGTTTTATGATCAGCACTACTAGTTGGAATAGCTTCTACCCACTTAGTAACGTAATCAACAGCAACCAAAATATATGTATATCCATTAGAGGCAGGAAAAGGTCCCATATAATCTAAGCCCCAAACATCAAATGGTTCAATAACAAGTGAATAATTCATAGGCATTTCTTGACGTCTACTAATATTACCAATTCTTTGACATTCATCGCAAGACAAAACAAACTTATGGGCATCCTTGAAGAGAGTGGGCCAATAAAAAAAGGATTGCAATACCTTATGTGCAGTTCTATCTCCAGCATGGTGTCCTCCATAAGCTTCGGGGTGACACTTGCGTAGGATTTGTTCCTGTTCATGCTCAGGCACACAACGTCTAATAACACCATCTACTCCTTCTTTATAAAGATGTGGGTCATCCCAAAAGTAATGTCGCAAATCATAGAAAAACTTTTTTTTGTTGGTATGTGAAGCTAGGTGGTATAAATTTAGCGACAATATAATTAGCATAATCAGCATACCATGGAGTGCTATGAGAGGTGCTTATGACATTTAATTGTTCATCAGGAAAGCTATCATCAATAGGTAGTGGGTCATCAAGAACATTCTCTAACCTAGATAAGTTATCTGCAATGGGGTTCTCAGCTCCTTTTCTATCAACAATATGCAAATAAAATTTTTGCAGCAAGAGAACCCATCTAATAATTCTAGGTTTTGCATCTTTCTTTTCCATCAGATATTTAATAGCAGCATGATCAGTGTGAATAGTTACTTTAGAATCAACAATATAGGGTCTGAATTTATCACAAGCAAATACAACTGCTAAAAGTTCCCTTTCGGTAGTAGCATAATTTCTTTGAGCATTGTCTAGAGTCTTACTAGCATAATGGATAACATTTAGTTTCTTATCAACTCTTTGCCCTAGAACAGCACCTCTGACATAATCACTAGCATCACACATAATTTCAAAGGGTAAATTCCAATCTGGTGGCTGAACAACAGGTGCAGAGACTAATGCTTTCTTAAGTATTTCAAATGCTTCTACACAATCATCATCAAAGACAAAATGGTACATCTTTTTGTAATAAATTAGTCACAGGCGAGAAATTTTTGAGAAGTCCTTAATGAACCTCCTATAAAATCTGGCGTGACCAAGGAAACTTCTTATACCTTTGATGTCCTTGGGACATGGCATCTTTTCAATAGCATCAACCTTGGCTTTATCAACTTCAATACCTCTTTCGTAAACTTTGTGCCCCAAGACAATACCTTCATTAACCATAAAGTGGCACTTTTCCCAATTCAAGACAAGATTAGTTTCTTCACATCTCTGCAAAACTCGATCAAGATTGCTCAAGCAATCATCAAAAGAGGAACCATAGACGGAAAAATCGTCCATGAAAACCTCACAAATTTTTTCACAAAATCAGAGAATATAGCCATCATGCATCTTTGAAAGGTAGCAGGTGCATTACATAAACCAAAAGGCATACGTCTATAAGCAAAAGTACCAAAAGGGCAAGTTAAAGTAGTCTTTGATTGATCCTTAGCTGACACGGGTATTTGAGAGAAACCAGAATAACCATCTAGAAAGCAATAATGTGTATGTTTGCATAATCTTTCTAGCATTTGATCAATAAAAGGTAAGGGGTAATGATCTTTCTTAGTAGCTTTATTTAATTTGCAGAAATCAATTACCATCCTATAACCTGTATTGATTTTTTGAGGGATCAATTCATCTTTATCATTAGGAACAACAGTAATACCTCCCTTCTTAGGGACACAATGGACAGGACTTACCCACTGACTATCAGCAACAGGATAAATTATACCTGCCTCTAGAAGCTTGAGTATTTCTTTTCTTACCACTTCTTTCATTTTAGGATTCAAACGTCGTTGAGGATCACGAATTGGTTTGGCGTCCACTTCCAAATTTATTTTATGTTGACATAGAGTGGGGCTAATGCCCTTAAGATCATCAAGAATATATCCAATAGCGGCACGGTGCTTCTTCAGAGTTTTCAATAATCTTTCTTCTTCATGTTCTGAAAGGTTAGCACTAATAATAACAGGATATATTTTCTTTTCATCAAGATAAGCATATTCAAGATTACCAGGCAACGGTTTAAGCTCAAACACGGGATCAACCTTCGGTGGAGGAGGATCCCCTAGGATTTCAACAGGCAAATTGTGTTGCAGAATAGGTTCCTGTTTAAAGAATACTTCATCTATTTCCCTTCTTTCATTCATGAACATATCATTTTCATGATCTAGCAAATAGTGTTCTAAAGGATCACTAGGAGAATGCGGCAATAGAAGCAAGACCAATAATTTTGTCCTTACTAGGCAATTATTCCTCACGATGTTGTTTACTAAATTTAGAGAAATTAAACTCATGAACCATATCATCCAAGCCAATAGTAACAACATTCTTTTCGCAATCTATCTTAGCATTAACAGTGTTCAAGAAGGGTCTACCAAATATAATGGGACAAAAGCTATCTTGTGGAGAACCAATAACAAGAAAATCAGCAGGATATTTAGTTTTCCCACACAAGACTTCAACATCTCTAACAATTCCTACTGGTGAAATAGTATCTCTATTGGCAAGCTTAATTGTGACATCAATTTCTTCTAACTCAATAGGTGCAATTTCATGCATAATTTCTTTGTATAAGTCAATGGGTATTGCGCTAGCACTAGCTCCCATATCACATAAGCCATGATAACAATGATCTCATATTTTAATAGAAATAACAGGCACGCCTACCACATGCCTATGTTTATCTTTAGCACACGGTTTAGCAATCCTAGCAGTTTCACCGCAGAATTGAATAACATGCCCATCAATATTATCAGACAAGAGATCTTTAACAATAGCAATATTAGGTTCTACTTTGACTTGCTCAGGAGGTGTATAAGTTCTAGTATTGCTTTTACGAACAACAGTTGAAGTTTTAGCATGATCCTTTATTCTAACAGGGAAAGGTGGTTTCTCAACATAAGAGGTAGGAACAATAAGATCATTATAAGTGACAGTCTTTTCTTAAACTTTAATAGGTGCAGCTACTTTTACTTCTATGGGAGGATGATATTTAAACCACTTCTCCTTGGGGAGATCAACATAAGTAGCAAAAGATTCAAAGAAAGAAGCTACTATCTCAGAGTCAAGTCCATATTTAGTGCCAAACTTACGGAAAATATCGGTATCCATAAAAGATTTAACACAATCAAACTTAGGTGTCATACCTGACTCCTTACCTTCGTCGAGGTCCCAATCTTCAGAGTTGTGTTTAATTCTATCCAATAAATTCCATCTGAATTCAATAGTCTTCATCATAAAAGAGCCAGCACAAGAAGTATCGAGCATGGTGCGGTTGTTTTCAGAAAGCCGAGCAAAAAAATTCTGAAGAATTGTCACTCTTGAGAGCTCATGATTGGGGCATAAATATAACATTGATTTAAGCCTCCCCCAAGCTTGAGCGATGCTTTCTCCTTCGCAAGGCCAAAAATTATATATATAATTGCGATCACGATGAACAAGATGCATAGGGTAATATTTTTGATGAAATTCCAATTTCAATCTTTTATAGTTCCATGATCTCGTATCATCACATAGCCTATACCATGTCAATGCGTCTCCCTTCAGAGATAAAGGGAAGACCTTCTTCTTAACACCATCATCGGGTATACCTGCAAGCTTAAATAGTCCACAAACCTCAAACACATAGAGTAGATGTTCATCAGGATGCTTTGTTCCATCTCCTGTAAAAGTATTAGCTAGCAGTTTTTCCATCATACCCGAAGGAATTTCAAAAGGAGTTTCATTTTCAATAGGTTCAGTAGGTTGAGGGGCAAATCTTTGCTCTCTTTGGGCCGGGGTGAAGATACCCCGAACAAGCCCCTCGGAGAATTACTTTCCATAGTAACAAGTGACAGTAAATTTCAGCAAACTATATAAATTTTTCCTTACCAAATTCCACCTACCAAAGGTGCTACACTCCCCGGCAACGGCGCCAGAAAAGAGTCTTGATGACCCACAAGTATAGGGGATCTATTGTAGTCCTTTCAATAAGTAAGAGTGTCAAACCCAACGAGGAGCAGAAGGAAATGATAAGCGGTTTTCAGCAAGGCATTCTCTGCAAGTACCGAAATAAGTGGTAACAGATAGTTTTGTGAAAAGATAAATTGTATCGAGCAACAAGTAACAAGAGTAAATAAAGTGCAGCAAGGTGGCCCAATCCTTTTTGTAGCAAAGGACAAGGCGGAACAAACTCTTATAATAGGAAAAGCGCTCCCAAGGACACATGGGAATATCGTCAAGCCAGTTTCCATCACGTTCATATGATTCGCGTTCGGTACTTTGATAATTTGATATGTGGGTGGACCGGTGCTTGGGTGCTGTTCTTACTTGAACAAGCATCCCACTTATGATTAACCTCTATTTCAAGCATCCGCAACTACAACAAAAGTATTAAGGTAAACCTAACCATAGCATGAAACATATGGATCCAAATCAGCCCCTTACGAATCAACGCATAAACTAGGGTTTAAGCTTACATCACTCTAGCAACCCATCATCTACTTATTACTTCCCAATGCCTTCCTCTAGGCCCAAATAATGGTGAAGTGTTATGTAGTCGATGTTCACATAACACCACTAGAGGCTAGACAACATACATCTCATCAAAATATCGAACGAACCAAATTCACATGACTACTAATAGCAAGACTTCTCCCTTGTCCTTAGGAACAAACGTAACTACTCACAAAGCATATTCATGTTAATAATCAGAGGGGTAATAATATGCATAAAGGATCTGAACATATGATCTTCCACCAAATAAACCAACTAGCATCAACTACAAGGAGTAATCAACACTACTAGCAACCTACTAGCACCAATCCCGAACTTGGAGACAAGAATTGGATACAAAAGATGAACTAGGGTTTTGAGAGGAGATGGTGCTGGTGAAGATGTTGATGGAGATTGCCCTCTCCCGATGAGAGGAGCGTTGGTGATGATGATGACGGTGATTTCCCCCTCCTGGAGGGAAGTGTCCCCGGCAGAACAGCTCTGCCGGAGCCCTAGATTGGTTCCGCCAAGGTTCCGCCTCGTGGTGGCGGAGTCTCGTCCCGAAAGGTTGATTAATGTTTTTTCTCATCGAAAGACTTCATATAGGAGAAGATGGGCGTCGGAGAGCCACCGGGGGCCACGAGGTGAGGCGCGCCCAGGCGTCCCCACCCTCGTGAGCGGTGTGGGCCCCCTGGCCTTCATCTTTGGCGATGATTTTCTTTATTTATTTTAAGATATTCCGTGGAGTTTCGGGACTTTTGGAGTTCTTGTGAGAATAGGTCTCCAATATTTGCTCCTTTTCTAGCCCGAGAATTCCGGTATCGGTATTCTCCCTCTTCATGTAAACCTTGTAAAATAAGAGAGAATAGCCATAAGTATTGTGACATAACGTGAAATAACAGCCCATAATGCGATAAATATCGATATAAAAGCATGATACAAAATGGATGTACACCTGTTCATCGGGAGGGGTGTGGCGTACCGCAAAACGGGACTCCACGGGATACTGTTCATCTCCACCGTCGACCTCCTTCAGCCTCCACGGGCTACCATCGACCTCCTCCAGCCTCCACGGGCTCCTGTTCATCCAGCCTCCACCGCGCGCTACTCCACCGGCTACTGTTCAACCACCCCTCCACCGTCTACTGTTCATCCAGCCCTCCACACCACCACGGGGTCCTGTTCAACCACCCTCCACGGCCACCCCTCCACCATCTCTTGTTCATCCGACTCTCCACACCACGGGTCCTGTTCATCCGAGGCAACGCCACCGCCATCGTTTCTTCCAACCCCCCCCACAATGCTCACTTGTTCATCCAATCGATCGACTTGATTAGCAGCGATGGCGAAAATTGCTCCATCGGGTTCGATTAACAGCCATCGATCGATCGCTCGGGTTCGATAACGCGTAGCCTGCGGTCTGTCGCCGGGTTCGATTAGAGCCAAACGCCTCGCCGGGTTCGATTAGAGCCAACGCCTACACGCAGCAGCGTATGTGTACGAGAAAGCAGCATCGCTTCGGCCCCGACCTCCCACCGTAACCGGCAACTCCCCAAAATTTTCCTTCCCCTCGCTTCTACCACGGTTTTTTCGGTCATGGACGGCCCAAAGAATGTCATGCAGCTGCGTCTCCGGCCCGCCCAAGACGAAAAGCCCATTTTCTGTCATGATTTTTTGTCATAGAAGTAGGAGCTCACCACATCTATGATGATACCGAGTTTTGCCACAATTATCATCATAGAAGTGTCATATGTATGACAGAAAAAAAATTCGTTCGGCCCAAAATGTCATGGATGTGTCTTTTTTTTGTAGTGAACGGAGGAAGTCTTCTTTCTCCCCCTTATACAGGTCGACCAGGATTATGCCAGTTCGGCTGGGGTATGCGGTCCCTTGCATTGTAACGAGATGTGTCATCCTCTCAGTTGTAACACCATAAAGGAGTCACTCTGGACTGGAGGGGCTGAATACATCGCTTTATCGCGATGGCCATGACTTCGATTATCGAGAGCTCGGAATGAGCAAGTAATCTGACCTTGCTGACCAACCTCTTCACTTTTGCACTATCTTCTTCCTTGGGACTCCGGGGGGCGCCAATTGAGGCGTTTCTTCAAAGGAGCACTAGAGAATTTGGGGAGGCCACGCCGAACTGGGTCCAGAAGGGGAACATCCTCAATGTAAAACCATTCCGAAGACCATTCTTGGGATACCTCCTTGGGAGTTCTGATAGGGTAGCCTGATCCGGCTATGCGTCATACTTCGGCGCCGCCCACTTCAAATATGGAATCCCCTCGATGACGAGGGACGAGGCAAAAGAACTTTCTCCATAGTTCAAAATGGGCCTCACAGCCCTGAAACAATTCACAGAGAGCGACAAAGCCCGAGACGTGTAGAATAGAACCTGGGGTAAAGTTGTGCAGCTGGATCCCGTAGAACTCCAACAGACCCCTGAGAAAGGGATGGATCGGAAATCCTAAGCCCCGCAAAAGAAACAAAACGAAGCACACACTCTCCTCCTTGTTGGTGTTGGGGAAATTCTCTGCTAGCACATCATTGCCGATCGAGGCCAATCTCGCTCGCATCTAGATCTGCGAGAGGGAGATATCCCTGAGTCTGAAGTCGACTCAACTGAAGGTGAGAGACTAATCAACTTCGCCAATCACCCTCTTGAGGGCCATGAGGGCGCGGAGAAGAACTAGGAGCGCTGGCCATGTTTTGAAGTTTTATATGGCTGGTTCTGATGTTCTCTACACGATGTGGATGGCATTTGGGGATCTAACCTCTTTATATAGGCGCCACCCCTGTGTGGTCAGGGGCTTATTTGTAAAAAAATATTATGTACTATTCGCATTCGCCCGACGTGTGGAAATCAAGGCGACAACAGGGAGGAGTCATAAAGGCAGAACGTGAAGGTCAGGGCCGGACTGTTATCCATCCGAGGTATGATGAAGAACCTGCCTCGCAAAGCCGAAGACAGAAGCCGGATACTACATCATCATTGAAGGCAAGTTCGGGGGCTACTGAGGGAGTCCTGGATTAGGGGGTCCTCGGGTGCCCGGCCTATTCAATATGGGCCGGACTGATGGGCCGTGAAGATAAAAGCCAAAGATTATCCCCCGTGTCCGGGTAGGGCTCCTATATGCGTGAACGGAAAGTTTTGGTGTCCGGATGTATTATTTCCTTCCTCTGCAAACCGACTCTATACAACCCTAGGCCCCTCCGGTGTGTATATAAACCACAGGGTTTAGTCCATGGAGGCTATCAGAATATTCATAGGCTAGACAGCTAGGGTGTAGCCATTACGATCTCGAGGTAGATCAACACTTGTAACCCCTATACTCATTGAATACAATCAAGCAGGACATAGGGTTTTACCTCCTTTAAGAGGGCCCGAACCTGGGTAAACATTGTGTCCCCATCGTCCCTTATTGCTATCGATCCTCAGACACACAGTTCGGGACCCCCTACCCGAGATCTGTCGGTTTTGACACCGACAATGATAGTTTTGATAGTAGTAGCAACAGCAAAAGTAACGGTAACAATGATAGCAGTGATTTTGTAGCAAGTGCAATAGTAACCGCAGCAGAAGTAACTTAGCAAGATCAATATGTAGGAAAATCATAGGCATTGGATCGGTGATTTATTGGATGATATTCGTCATATAACAGCCATAACCTAGGGCGATACGGCACGAGCTCCATTTCATAAATATAATGTAGGGATGTATTCCGTAAATAGTCATACGTGCTTATGGAAAGAACTTGCATGACATCTTTTATCCTACCCTCCCGTGGCAGCGGGGTCATATTGGAAACTAAGTGATATTAAGGCCTCCTTTTAATAGAGAACCGGAACAAAGCATTAACACGGTGAATACATGAACTCCTCAAACTACGGTCGTCACCGGAAAGTGTCCTGACTAATGTCACTCCGGGGTTGCCGGATCATAACACGTAGTAGGTGACTATAACTTGCAAGATCGGATCTAAAACATAGATATAATGATGATAACATAAACGGTTCAGATCTGAAATCATGGCACCCGGGCCCAAAGTGGCAAGCATTAAGCATGGCAAAGTCATAGCAACATCAATCTCATAACATAATGGATACTAGGGATCAAGCCCTAACAAAACTAACTAGATTACATGACAAATCTCATCCAACTCCTCATCGACCAACGAGCCTACGAAGGAATTACGCACTCCCAGTGGGAAGCATCATGGAATTGACGATGGAGAAGGGTTGGTGATGACGAAGATCGAAGATCCCCCTCTCCAGAGCCCCAAACAGACTCCAGATCTGGCCTCCCGGTGAAGAATAGGAGGTGGCGGTGGCTCCGCCTCGTGAAACGCGATAATTGTTTCTCCCTGATTTTTCTCTCCAAATATGTGATTTTATAGTATCAGGGTTGAAGTCCGCGGGGCCACCAGGTGGAGACAACCCACCTGGGCACGCCTGGAGGGGCGCCGCATACAGTGGGTTGTGCCCACCAGTGCCCCCCTCCGGTGGTTCTTGGCTCCAGAAATTATCTTTTATTATATAAAAAATCCTCGCAAAGTTTCGTTCCAATTCGAGAACTTTTATTTATGCACAGAAACAACACCATAGTAGTTCTGCTAAAAACAGCGTCAGTCCAGGTTAGTTTCATTCAAATCATTCAAATTAGAGTCCAAAACAAGAGGAAAAACGTTAGGAAAAGTAGATACGACGGAGACGTATCAGCCACCTACCCGTGTTGGGCCTCTAGCCACCGCCATACGATGATTCCATCACCATAATTCCCATATATCCCAGAAAAATCACACACAAAAATCATCATCGCATTTTATAATATGGAGCCGCCGCCACATCCTATTCTTCATCGGGAGCCCTGATCTAGAGTTCGTTTCTCGCTCTGAAAAGAGGGACTCACCGACGTCATCATCACCAACCCTTCTCCATCAACAATTTCATGATGCTCACATCCATGTGTGAGTAAGTTTTCTGTAGGCATATGGAGGTAGATGGGATTTGGATGAGATCTCTTATGTAATCGTTGTCAGATTTTTTAGGGCTTGATCCCTAGTATCCACTATGTTCTGAGATTTGTGTTGCTATGACTTTGCTATGCTTAATGCTTGTCAATAGGTCCCGAGTGCCATGATTTTAAATCTGAACCCTCTATGTTTTATTAATGTATTTTGTGTTCTTGATTTTGGCACGGGGTGAACTAGTGGGCGTGTGAGTTTGTCTTAAATTACAACGCTAACCTAAAAATATGATGCGCAGTGGCAGACCATTTTTTAATCCTCCTTAAAAAAATGAATAATGTTTTCTTGAACAAATTTTGAAACTCAAACAAACTTTTGAAATATGATTTTTTTAGAAAAACAAGAATAATTATTGAAAACATGATCAAAACTATGAAAAACAAACATTTATTGATTTTTTGATATACGATGAACAATTTTCAAATATACATTGAACATTTTTGTAATATACGCGGAAGAATTTTTAACTACACACAAAACAATTTTTTGATATACACTAAAAAAACTTTTAAATACACATTGAACATTTTATGACATACACTGGACAAATTTAAATTGTGTTTTAAAAAAAAGTGAACAAAATTTGAAAACCATGGACAATTTTTTAAATCATGAACAAAATTTGGGGTTTCAACACATTTTCTTGAAAAAAACTGTAAAAATAAAAACGATAAATGAAAAAATGAAAGAAAAGGAAAAAGAAATAGAAACAGAAACAGAAAAAAAAGAGGAAAAACGGGGAAAAGAGCAAAAGAAGAAAACCCCGGTTCAGGGATCATACCAGAAGGTCCCGAAAACCGGGTGGTCGCTCGAAGTGGGCCGGCCCGTCTCGCCTCGTTCGCTCGCTCGGCTGCAGCGAAGTAGCGACGATCGGACGTGTCATATACTCTGCCGGGTTTTTGGCCGAAAGTAAAAACAGACGGGGTTGGAAATCCCCTTTCTACCCTCCGGTCTCCTATATATATAGGCTTCCACCACGGCCGCATTTTCCTCTCTCCTCCTTCCTTGTGAATACGCCGATCTTATATTCTTCGTAACCAGGTTTGTTTTTCCATTGCAAATTTCTCTATTATTATTATTTCCCGATTGTGTTTTCCCCTTCCGTAGCCGATTGTGCAATTGGTTTGAAGAATCTCTTGTCTCGAATTCCCAATCCAACTCTATCTCTTTCCGTTTTAGATTAACATCGTTAGGCGCAATGCATGCCTACCGTCGGAATCCCTAATCTATTAGAAGGGATCATCGGAATTCCTAATCTAGTAGAAGACCACGTGTTGTTTGATTATAAGCAGTGATTATTCCGAATCTGTGGTGTAAGGCAGATCGATTCAGATCTCCAAATAAAACCTAAATCTAAGTTCTTGCTAGGCAAACTACGCTTGTTTTCATGATCTTCTGAGTCATAAGGACACTGATGTTACAAATTACTGCTGTCGGGTCAGTTAGGGTGTAGATGGGCTTTCCTGTTGCCTAGATGTCATTACAAATCCGGTCCATGCAAGCATGATCTGATGATGAAATCTTTGGAGCATTATGACGTTTTTAGATCAGTGACATGGACTTACTCCTTGACTCATACAGCAATGATATCTGATCAAGTGTGTATGGACGTTGAATTACGTGGCCCCTTTTCTACTGTTGAAGTTTCACTTTTGTGACCCATAACTGCACATGCACTCTCACACCGGTGTATATGAAGGTACACCGTTTAATGTGATTATAAGTATTTTGGGTTTTCTATGCGTGGATGCACTTATGTCTAATGTTACCTTACTTCTTTCATCAGATCACTGGTAACTTTCTGATAAGGAACCGTGTGCGCACTTACACTGACAAGAAAACGCTGAAGAAGTGGTTTTTCATTGACAAGACTGTGGGTTAAATCTACTCTGTGGGTTTTCATTGCCAAGGAATAGTTAAGAACCCCTTGTCCATCTAATTTTGATCCCAATTTGCAATTAGCCTATTCATTGATTTGTTTCTCAAGTGTATAGTAGCAATAGCTTGCCTGCCATGTCGGATCATGTGGCCAAAAGTCAGCCAGTGTTGTCAATGCCATCTTCAGTACCTTCAAATCTCATGCCATCTTCAGTCACATCCAAGAGGCATCCCTGTTCTTCCGCGAGTGTGACATACATCAGCAGACGTAAACTTGTCGAAGTCGTCGATGGACTGCTCGGTGTGATGACACCAACGTCAACCCATATAAAGCCATCTGTGCATTTTGATTCTGATGGTCCATCTGATGAAGTTTCTCCTTACAAAGCTTGGCTGGTAAGATCAATATTTCTTTCGGTTTTCAGTTGTCTATTTGGTGTCTCATGCAAAGGATTCTAAAGTTTTGCCATTTGTTGCAGGCAACATGCCCTTCTGCTTTAGCTTCCTTCGACCGGATCATAGCAAGTGTGCACGGCAAGAAGATCGCCTTGTTTCTGGACTATGACGGCACGCTTTCGCCTATTGTCAATGATCCCGAGAAGGCTTTCATGTCCCCGGAGGTAACCCACAACTCTGATAAAAATTCTTGGTTTTGAAAATTGCTTCAGCCTTATGCATGTATAAATATGGTTGCTTCTGAAAAATTGCTTGACGCCTTTATATATGTAACTTGGTTCATTGGTTGCTCAATCTGGAAAACTTCCTTCAGATGCGTGTTGCTGTGAAGAATGTCGCAAAGTTCTTCCCTACAGCGATCGTCAGCGGGAGGTCCCGTGACAAGGTTTGAGCAACTTTTGCACGAGTTGGCATGTGACCGTTGGAACAATCCCTACTTGTATGAAGCTGATGGTATTGTCCTCGCCCCTTCATGTTCAGGTGTTTGAATTTGTAAACCTGAAGGAACTCTACTACGCTGGAAGTCATGGTATGGACATAATGCTATCTTCTGCAGATTCCGAAAGTAAAACAGAAGATGTGAGTACTTCTTTCGTCGTTTACAAATGGGGTCGGTTAAATTGCTTTCCTGGATTGCCAGAAAATATGTTACATGGCAAAAATAAATATTTATTTCTTCCTTTTTACGCTTGCCTGAATACTATAAATATGGGTTTTTGTTAAGGTTTATGATTATTCTCGAAACTCTGCTTTATTGCAGAACAAAGAAGGCAAACTTTTCCAACCTGCAAGCGAATTTTTACCCATGATCATTCAGGTACACAGTGCAACTCTTTTAAAAGTCACAGCAACCAACGTGTTGCCGAACAATGAAAATACTGACATACTTATTTTGTTTTGTTTCCTGCACAACAGGCTTACAACTCCCTAGTGGAGGCCACCAGATCAATCAGGGGTGCAAATGTTGAGAACAACAAGTTCTGTGTGTCTGTACATTACCGCAACGTTGACAAGCAGGTAGTAATCTCTACCTGATCTTGCCTCTCTTGCTTCAACCATTTCTAGTTCCTCTGAATTTTTGTGTCCACTCTTCCCATTTCCAGGACTGGGATTTGGTCGCGCAGCTTGTCAACGATGTGCTGAAGTCTTTTCCTCGTCTGAAACTAACAACCGGACGAAAGGTAGGAGCATTCGAATGTGCCCTCACCAAGCATTTCCACTCTTTCTATGACTGACAGAAATGTGCATCTCTTCACCGTGTGCAGGTTTTAGAGGTTCGTCCAGTAATTGACTGGGACAAGGGGAAGGCAGTGGAGTTCCTGCTGCAGTCGCTCCGGCTAGATGACCCTGGAAGCGTTCTCCCTATCTACATCGGAGATGATCGAACCGACGAAGATGCATTCAAGGTTTTAAACCATTCTTCTTCAGAAGAAGACATCTGCTCATTTCAGTCACGAATCCACTGAACAAACACCACGTTTCTTCTGTTATTTTGCCACAGGTGCTTCGCGAGCGGAACTGTGGGTACGGGATTCTGGTTTCGCAGGTGCCCAAGGAGACTGAAGCCTTCTACTCGCTGAGAGCCCCATCTGAAGTAAAAAAAATACGCTCAATTTCCATGCCTGGTTTCTGCATTCCTATTGATTTTGCTCGGTCAATTGCTCACTGATCTGGCCGTTTCACTGGCCAAATTGTTATGCAGGTGATGGTGTTCCTCGATACCCTGGTGAGATGGAAGGAGCAACAGCAGCCAGCCCATGATCAAGAATGATAATAACCCAGTAATAGCACAGTTGATTTCAGTTTAGTCTTCTGGCAGAAATGACAGTAGCAGATTAGCATCTCCGGGGCGACTATTTCGCAGCGCCGGAGGTGGATAGGGTCGTAGGCCAACCTACTCAGATGACTTTTTCTCTTGTTGTTTTCTCTTTGTTTATCCCTGGCAAAGTTGAAATTTTTGTCCACCTTCGCCCATGAAACTCGGAATAATGTACATCATTTGTGACTTCTTTTGCACGAAATGGCTTTGGTGAAGTTTGACATCCTTTGACATCCGCCAACTCTGCTGCAGTCCAGTGTTCATAATTTTTAGCATTTCCACTTGTCGTTACCCTAACTTGAAAATGACAGCCAAACAGTAGGGACAATACAACGAGTTTCATAGTTTATTGGACCGGTAGGTGGTAGCTTTGACCTGATGATAGGGAGAAGGTAGAGACTCTCAGAATATCCATGAACCGGACCACACCTCAATTTAATAACTTTGATCGTACAATGATTTATGTTGTCATAGAGTAGATGGATTCCTGCAACTCCACTCATAAAAAAAGAGCTGATCCACCTTATGACAACACAGAACACAAAAACACCTGACAAAAACCACAATATCATCCGATACAAAAGAAAGGAAACCACGATACCATGACCACCCTACCTCTAAATTAGACCATGAGGGCTTAGAGCATCTAGAGCCGGATACAATAAATTCAACCCCACAAATGCCCACAGACAGTGACCAATCTATTCTTAAATAATCTCTTTCCAATCAAATACCTTAATTTAGAAACTTCAAGTCCATACAATTACATGCAACGTAAATCTAATCTAAGTGGAGCTCGTTCGACTCCACCGTGGCCATGTCCGGCGGCCGGCTGCGTCCCTCAGTGTATTGGTCCGGTCGCCCGTCCGGGCTCGCACTAAAGGTGGCGTCGTCTCACGTGGCCTACTCTTCCTCGTTGGAGCCCGGAACCTTGACGGTGCAGGTGGATGTGAGATCGATAATGGAACCGTCCTGGGAGGAGCCAGCGACATCCACCACGACGCAGTTGTGGCGCCCGGACTGGTGCACCATGCAGGGCGCCAGGGAATGCGACTCCGACTCGCCAACGTCCACCGCCGCGAGGGCTATCGCCGTCTCGCATGCATGCCGCGCCATATTTGCTTTGGACACCGCCCATGTGTTCACCTCCGTTTCGGCGCGCCAACGAAGTGTTTGTGTGCCTGCCACTGTCTTCGAATGTCAGACGGACCGCACCGCCTCTGATGAGGCAGCAGCTACACACCTCGCGGCGGATCCATGCACCATTTGGATGGACGCAATGGATTCCCAACGGAAGGAGTCCAAGCGCTGTCGTCGGGTGGTCTCCTCCTCAGAGCGGCGGAGCGCAAGCCAGGTGGTCATCTCCTCCTCGGGGCCGCGTGGGATGAGCTTGGGGTCGACGAATCTAGAGGTGTAGGACTCGGGCCCGCTGCCCATCATGCCGGAAAAGGCCGGAGAACGCCGAACAAGATCTTGGGTGGCAGAGGGGAGTGAAGAGAAGTGGAGTGGAGAGGCTAGGGTTTGGTCCGGGAAGCGGATGGGGACAAATATATGTGACATTGGGTTGGTTAGCATAGGTCGGGTCTGACGTGGCAGACGCGCCCAGTCGCGCCCACCCCATACATGTCAATAGGACATATAAGCGAACCAATAATAATGTTGACATCCTCGATGATGCCACAAGGTGCTCTATCAATCTTATCTGCAAGCTTAATAACCACATCAGTTGGCTTAAGAGTGCGTGACGAGATTTCATCATAATTTTGTGCATAATGACTATAGGGAATAATATTAACATGGGATTGGAGATCACACAATCTAAAGTAAGACTTGCTACCGAATAAACATGACACTGTTTGTTTACCTGTATCTTTTCCTTCAGTGCAACCTTTTAAATAAGCGGTGATATCTCGATTTAGATGGGTTTCTTTATTTACCACCGATACAGGCGTAGCAAGATTTTTCACAATATCAACATGAGGTGGAATCCCATATTGTTCAACCTGACACCCTTCCACTATTAGGGAAAAGCCTAGCAGTAGCGCGGATTTTTGGCCTATCTGTAGCGCGGGGTGCCGCGCTATTGATGCGGCGCTACAGCTAAAGGTTATCAGTAATGTGAGCTAACACACACTACTGCTATATGTATTTAGTAGCAGCGCGTTTTGTAGAGAGCACTACTGGTAGTTTCTATCAGCGCGCCTTTGTGCCCGCGCTACTACTATTATTGCGTATTCTATTTCCTTTTTCTTTTTATGTCGTATTCATACATCATTATACAAGTTTTCATATAATAGCAATTTAGAGATTGTTTGTACATCATAATCATCATATCATCATCATCTCATTAACAACTTATCATCATATTACATCATTGTCATATAACAACTCCTCATGATCATCATTGTCATATAACAACTCCTCATGATCATCGTCATCAACTCTAGCTAACACATTGTAGCACATAATAACACATTGTACATAAGACCTACTCCTTTTTTATAGGACCTACTACCTTCTCTTAGGTAAAATACCATAAAACAAGATAGGCCCCGACTCTCCATTATGAAAAATGGAGATAATCCTGTCTCCAATTCTTGCGCTTCGCACAATGTTGCTTCCAAGTAGCTCCCTACGATTGACCATACATTTTTTCCAATCTTTGATTGTCATGTCTTCATCGGTTTTAGAAATCTGGTATGAATAGGAGTGATCCGTCAGATGACCTAGCCGTAAGTTCAAAACATCAAGGCTACCATTCGGAAACATCAGATGAGGCACACAATCCTTCGGGATTTTTTGTTGAAAAACATAGTAATAAGTTCGTAGTTAGCAATGTAGTTGAGTTTCAAAAAGAATTTAGGCAAAAGATGCACGTATGTCGTAATAGTAAAAAATCTTACCATGACATCTCGATGGATGTTACAGTAGTTCAACACGTGCACTAGTCGCACGTATTGACCATAACGTGGAGGAGTTTGATAATAGATATTGTAATTCTCAAGATCAGTAATAAATGAGATCAGATGATTTTTCTCTTGATAAGTTAATTCTGAGCCATCGGTGTAGTAGGTTCTATCTACCATCTTCCGCACATTCTTTGAAGAATAAAAATAATCTATCAATGGAAATAAGCTATCAACTATTTTGAAATAAACAATATAATTACTTAATAACTATGTTTGAGAAACTCACATAGCGGTAGAATTGGAAGCGTATCAACAAGGACCCAAATGTCCATATTGTCTTGGGCGATGTCAGGATCGCCAAGATCCATGGTGACAAGAATACCCTCATGAAAAGCATACATCTTGTGAAGTGCTTCCCAGTTCGGGTAACCAAAATGGGTAACGCTCTCATAATTGTATATATTTACATCAAGATCCATACCATGATGGGTCCTTAGGTTAATTATCTTTGTTTTTCCATACTTTCATGATCTTCAAAATCCATCCTCTCCAAGACATAGTGTCTTGCATGGCATGGGATAAGATAGTTGAATTGTAAAAGACAAAAATTACACGTTGAAGTAGCAGAAGTCATGCTTAATTACGAAAAAACATTTGTTGTCATTGTGTACCGTTTCAACATCGAAGGTCTCCTGGAGCTTAATGCTGAAGCGCCGACCTTCGTCCAGGCGAGGCTTGTCGCATAGACCCCGGTCGTCGCCGCACCAGTCGCACTCCCCCGGGAGACTTTCGTCGTCCGACGATGACATTTCCTAGGTTCATAATTCAAAGATTAAACTTGTACAATTAAATCTATGACCTACAAAAACTAAATTAGATCATTATTATTCATCACGGGTTGACTATCGGTCTATCGAGTCTTTTCTTGAAAACTCTCAGCTCACGTGGTGGATACATTCGACCGTTGGTGATGGTCGCTCCTCTTTTCATCCCGAGTGCATTACACCAAAATGTCTAGCACACGGGAACGAAAGAGAAGCGACACCCACGACAACAGCCGGGATTTTTCGTCCTCTCATATATGGTGGAGACTCTCCCTCACTGATTCCTCTCTGACATTTGCGACCGTCGATGATGGTCGTTACTCCTCCTTCCCCTAGTGCATAACAAAGGTCTAGCAGAAGGAGAAAAAGGAGAAATGACCCCCACGACAACAGTCGGGATTCTTCGTCCTCTCTCATATATGGTGGACACACTCCCTCACTGATTCCTCTCTGACATTTGCGACCGTCAGTGACGGTCATTCCTCCCTTCCTTCCCGTGCATTACCAAAAGGTCTATCACGAGAAAGAAGAGGAGGAACGACCCCCACGACAACAGTCGACATTCTTCTTCTCTCATGTATGGTGGAGTCCCGACAGACTTAAAGTCAACCCGAAATGTCATTCAATTATCTCCAATTTGAGCATTCAATTATCTCCAATTTTAGTATTCAAATTAGCATGCATTCAATAAGCAAAACTAAATCATCTCTTGCGTTCGTACATCATCGAATATTATCACTAATACATCTTGAATAGTACCATACATATAACATCACTAATACAACTAGAACCCTAGCGAACGAAGGGTATCGGCGCGGGCGGTGGACACCCAAAGAGAAGGAACTGTTGGGGAACGTAGCATGCAATTTCAAAAAAATTCCTACGCTCACACAAGATCTATCTAGGAGATGCATAGCAACGAGAAGGGGAGAGTGTGTCCACGTACCCTCGTAGACCGAAAGCGGAAGCGTTAGTTTAACGCGGTTGATGTAGTCAAACATCTTCGCGATCCAACCGATCAAGTGCCGAACATACGGCACCTCCGAGTTCAGCACTGTCGGTGTTCTGGGAACGGGGGTCCCCAGACTTGCCTGCCTGCGGCCCACGGCGTGGCCAAGTCGGCGGACCGTACGGCCCATCTTCATCAACAAGGCAACCAAGACCCTCGCGAGGGGCTAAGCCTCGCGAGGCGGACGACGCAAGACCTCCTCAAGAGTGGCCTAGTCAGGCAGGCTCACGAGGAGCGGAGATATCAAGGCGGGGCAAACCTCGCGAGGCTTTCGTGACGTGAGCCATGACGATCGAGATCAGGCGGGCGCCAGGCGGGCATCAGCGTGCAGCGTCCTTGTTTCCTCTTTGGTGCTAAGGAGGCGAGCGCAGACGAGGAGTACCGAGGCATCAGGCAAAGGTTGCCATATCGGTGCAACAGGACCAAGACCAGAAGGACAGCAAGACGGAGGTCATCATGGAGCCCAAGACGGCGTCACCACCAGAGCCTTTCGCAGGCGAAGACCACTTTTGTCAGGATAGCTTGTACTAGCTGTCCCATTTCAAATTCATCCGCCGTTGTTGGCTCCCTTCCCGCTCAATATTTGGGGAGAGGACCAGGGCCTATATAAGTAGAGCTAGCCACCACAGTGGAGGGAGGTTGAACTGACCAAGTCCTCACCCGCACAAGTTCGACAAGCACAAGAACACCTCAACCTCAGGAGGCTGTTCTTCCCCTTGTACTGTTCATCGTCAGCCCAATAGGCAATCCACCACACACACACACTAGAGTAGGGTATTACACCACAACGGTGACCCGAACCAATATAAATCTCGTGTCTTTCTGTGTTGCGAGTGTGTCGAGTTCGTCCGCGAGACCTTAGCAAGCTAGGGCGTAGATCTGTAGGAGGGAAGATCTTCGCACGCACCCCAGTGTTCGAACCTTAAGGGTTTTGCCGGAACCCCACATCCGACATTTGGCGCGCCAGGTAGGGGTGCGCCGTAGCTTCCCTTCCGTCGGTTCGTCGCTCTGTCGTCTCCATGGCGGACGCTCGCCGTGCTCGAGCTGAGCGGCGGTTTGCCCTCACCGCCCGCGCCGCTCTCCGTCCCCCGCCGCCAACGCCGCCACCGGCCCGGCGGGGAATGAGCAGCAAGTGTCCTCGCTGCACCCGCCAGTGCGGCAGGGCAACGCGCGCCACTCCATCGCTGACCCCGGCCGGTTCTTCGTCTCACGCACGCCGCGCTCCCATGGAGGCGCGGGCCGCACTCCTCACCACGAACGAGCTCCCGCGCTACCGCCCGGTTGACGAACTCTACGAGGAGTGGCTCGACCGTGTCGCCGAGCTCGTCCGCGCCACCGGAGGCTCCCCGGCACCGTCCCTCTCTCTGCCTCACCCTTCGCCAGCCACAGGCGACGTGGTTCTTGGCGCACCTCCGCCACCTCTACCTCAAGACTGCGCCTTCGCGCCAAGGCGCGCGGCCCCACGGCGCGATCCGCCATGCCTGGTGCCCGTGCGTGAAGAGAGAAGCTGCCAAGAAATCCCTCGGTCGCGAGAAGCTGGACCCACGCTCTCCGCGCCGCCTCGTCAAGACCGTGCGCTGCCCGCGGTGGCGGTGCGTGGACCTCACCAAGACCAAGCTCCACCTCCGAGGCGGGCCCCGGCAACCACGGCGGGCTGCCGCGCCTTCACCCCCGAGCTGCGTAGCATCGCCTGGCCGGGCAAGTTCAAGCCAGATCTGCCCCCTCGCTATGACGGCACCGCCGACCCCGCGGAGTTCCTGCAGCTCTACGAGCTGAGCATCGAAGCTGCCAACGGCGATTAGAAAGTCATGGCGAACTGGTTTCCCATGGCTCTCAAGGATGGAGCCCGCTCCTGGCTCCTGAACCTGCAGCACGGCTCGATCTCCTCCTGGGATGAGATGCGCGACCGCTTCGTCGCCAACTTCCAGGGCACTCGCAACCGCCCGCCGGCCGCGGGTGACCTGCGCCGCATCAAGCAACAACCAAGAGAGACCTCCAGAAGTACATCCAGCGCTTCAACAACACTCACCTCAAGATCCCCAAGGTCACGGACGAGGCCATCATCTCCGCGTTCTCTGACGGCGTCCGTGACATCAAGATGAAGGAAGAGCTCGCTATCCACGAGGAGCTGTGCACATCTCAGGAGCTGTTCAACCTGGCGACCAAGTGCGCAAGAGCTAAGGAGGGGCGCCTCTCCCTCCTCGAGCTGCCAGCTGCGGCGGCAGAGGAGAAGAAGGCCAAAGCCAAGGACGAAGTTGTGCTCGCAGCGGAGCCGGACACCAAGAGGGGCAGAGATCAGCCCGAGTCATCCAAGAACAGCCGACCGTTCTGCGCCTTCCACAACCTGAACACCCACAACACCGGTATGTCAAGAGCTCGAGAGACATTCGCGAAGGATGTTTGATCGGCGCCCGGCGCAGCAACCGGGGAATTCTGATGCGTGGAGGAGGACGTGGAGGCGGCAGATCACCAAATGCGCCATCACTTTCAGCTCGGCAGATCAGCTCAAGTGCGCAGCCACTGCTGGCGCCCTCCCGATGCTCTGCTCCTCGGTCATCAGCAACGTACAAGTCACCAAGATCCTCATCGACGGCGGCGCAGGGCTCAATGTCCTGTCAGTCAACACGTTCGACAACCTCCAGGTCCCGTCTGTTACTCATAGGTATTTCACTTCCCAACAGTTGTCGTGTCCACAAACCTTGCTTGCTGACACACTTAATCCGTCGTCAAGTATATTGCTTGCCAACAAACATGCCATTGATGTCTACTACACAACCTTCTGCTTGTAGACGTTGTTGGGCCTGCAAGTGCACAGGTTTGTAGGACAGTAGCAAATTTCCCTCAAGTGGATGACCTAAGGTTTATAAATCCGTGGGAGGCGTAGGATGAAGATGGTCTCTCTCAAGCAACCCTGCAACCAAATAACAAAGAGTCTCTTGTGTCCCCAACACACCCAATACAATGGCAAATTGTATAGGTGCACTAGTTCGGCGAAGTGATGGTGATACAAGTGCAATATGGATGGTAGATATAGGTTTTTGTAATCTGAAAATATAAAAACAGCAAGGTAACTAATGATAAAAGTGGCGTAAGCGGTATTGCAATGATAGGAAACAAGGCCTAGGGTTCATACTTTCACTAGTGCAAGTTCTCTCAACAATAATAACATAGATAGATCATATAACAATCCCTCAACATGCAACAAAGAGTCACTCCAAAGCCACTAATAGCGGAGAACAAACATAGAGATTATGGTAGGGTACGAAGCCACCTCAAAGTTATTCTTTCGGATCAATCTTTAAAAGAGTTCGTACTAGAATAACACCTTAAGATACAAATCAACCAAAACCCTAATGTCACCTAGATACTCCATTGTCACCTCAAGTATCCGTGGGCATGATTATACGATATGCATCACACAATCTCAGATTCATCCAACCAACACAAAGTACTTCAAAAAGTGCCCCAAAGTTTCTACCGGAGAGTCAAGAACGTGTGCCAACCCCTATGCATAGGTTCATGGGCGGAACCCATAAGTTGGTCACCAAAACATACATCAAGTGGCACATGATATCCCATTGTCACCACAGATAAACACAGCAAGACATACATCAAGTGTTCTCATAAAAGACTCAATCCGATAAGATAACTTCAAAGGGGAAACTCAATTTATCACAAGAGAGTAGAGGGGGAGAAACATCATAAGATCCAACTACAATAGCAAAGCTCGAGATACATCAAGATCGTGCCATAGAGAACACGAGAGAGAGAGAGAGATCAAACACATAGCTACTGGTACATACCCTCAGCCCCGAGGGTGAACTACTCCCTCCTCGTCATGGAGAGCGCCGGGATGATGAAGATGGCCACCGGTGATGGGTTCCCCCTCCGACAGGGTGCCAGAACGGGCTCCCGAGAGGTTTTTGGTGGCTACAGAGGCTTGCGGTGGCGGAAATCCCGATCTATCTTCTATTCTGGAAGTTTTAGGGAATGTAGGTATATATGGGTGAAAGTAGTACGTCGGTAGAGCTACGGGGGCCCCATGAGGCAGGGGGGCGTGCCCGGGGGGGTGGGCGCGCCCCCCACCCTCGTGGGCATCCCGTATCTCCCCTGACATGCACTCCAAGTTCCCTGGGTTGCTTTCCTTCCAAAAATAACTTCTCCAGTTGATTTCGTTCCGTTTTGACTCCGTCTGGTATTCCTTTTCCTCGAAATACTGAAATAGGCATAAAACAGCAAATCTGAGCTGGGCCTCCAGTTAATAGGTTAGTCCCAAAAATTATATAAAAGTAGATAATAAAGCCCAATATTGCCTAAAACAGTAGATAATATAGCATGGAGCAATAAAAAATTATAGATACGTTGGAGACGTATCAGCCATCAGTACATTTTGTGTTTGTGGACAGTCAGTTGCGCTGGTAAACATTACACATGCCGACAGATTAGTTGTCTCTTTACAATTTACTTGCTAACGGACAAACTGACAGCACAATCTACTTCCCAACAAACAACACAATCTACTTCCCAACAAACAGTATGGCCGTGGATGGACGGGGGCGGTCGAGGAGATGAACCTCGGCGGCGGCAGCGGCAATGGCAGCGGCGGCGGTGGCGTTTGTGTGAGAGGCAGATTTGGGAGCGCTGCAACACCTAGGTTTTGGGGGTACTGGTTGGGCGGTGGAGAGGATAGCCACGTTTCTTTTTGATAATCAGGATATAGCCACTTAGAACACCCGCCCAAATTTTCGCCCGGAAACTAGCCCGCTTCAATTTTCCTTCAGTTTTCAAGTGAGCGCATAAATTTTCTCTAGAGCCTTCCCGACACACACGTGTTGCTGGGCCGAAAACAATCCCACTTCAATTTTCGTTCAGTTTTCGACTGGGCACGTACATTTTCTCTGGAGCCTTGCCGACGCACAACGTGTTGCTGGGCCGAAAACAAGACCGCTTCAATTTTCGTATCATTTTCAATTGGGCGCCTAGATTTTTATTTGGGCCTTAAATATTTGCCAACACACGTTGTGTTGCCTGTTTCCCTTATTGCCGTCACACACGCTGTCTCGCTGTACATAATTGTAGACACACTGTGTGCCTATACTTTTTCCGACACATTGTGTCTTTATATGTGGTGGCTTACCAACAGAGGATTTGTTTGTATTTTTACCGACACACGGTATGTTGGCTTGTATAAAGATTTACCAACAGCCGACATGTGAGCTATAGTGGGGCGTGGTGTAGTGACAACGCCATCCTCGGGTATCCGGCCCTGGCCAAGTTCATGGCCGTCACCCACCACGGCTACAACGTCCTCAAAATGTCGGGAAGCGGTGGAATCATCACGGTACCATGTGAAGAAAGAGATGTGGCGTGCTCCCTCGAGCGCGCCGTCCAAGCCGTAGCAATCGATGACTCCGACAGCAGAATTGAGGGCCTTCCGGAGGCCCTCCCCAAGAAGAAGAAGCAGCTGCGCCGAGCAGGATCTCAGGAGGGCGGCGACGTAGCTGGAGCCTCGTCAGGATCAGTGCCCGCTCCAAGGGCGCCTCCCTCTGTCGCATAGGAAGGCGCGCCCGGTGCCCTCCTCGCGCAGGGCTCGGGGGCTCTCTTCTGGAGGGCCTCAGACCTTGCCAACTCACAAGGGAGGCGCTCGGGCACCACTTGGAGGCGTGCTTCGCGACACGTTTCCCTCAGGAGAACACAGGGCAAGGGATGCCCACCGCTCAGGAGTTCACCACCGAAACCACTCGGGAACTGCAAGACGCAAGGGCCATGCGCGGCGACCGCCGCTCACCAGGCGCAGCTCCCCATCTGGGCGAGGATGCTGGGCTGCGTGTCTGCATCGATGTCCCAGGGCTCAACAGGGCCGCAACTCAGGAGCGTTTCTGGCCTTCGCGTGTGGGCCGTTGCGAGGGCCCACCACATAACTACATTCGCATGCCCTTTGGCTTGCCGAGCATGGCGTCAGCCTATCAGCGCAACATGCAGCGTGTCCTGGCGGCTCAGGAGGCTAGGTACCACGCCGTCCTGGAAGAGATGGAGACGGTCTTCAGGGAACCACCTGAACCCCTGGAGCCTCCTGAGGCTCAGGGCCCCGGTGGCTTGTAAGGAGCCGCTCCTTCGCCGCGTACCATCAGCTGCCCCAACTCTACTTCGTCTACAGAACCAGGTGACATCTTCCAAGTTCGTTTAAGCTGGGAGCGCCCCTCGGGCTGCATTATCCCAAGGCCGCCTGGGTCCGTCCCGGTGGCGTGTATCTCTTTTGCTTATGCCTTTAGCTTACCTTGCTGGGGGCATTGATACGTCTCCAACGTATCTATAATTTTTAATTGCTCCATGCTATATTATCTATTGTTTTGGACTATATTGGGCTTTATTTTCCACTTTTATATTACTTTTGGGACTAACCTATTAACCGGAGGCCCAGCCCAGAATTGATGTTTTTGCCTATTTCGGTGTTTGGAAGAAAGCGGAATATCAAACGGAGTCCAAACGGAATGAAATCTTCGGAAACATGATTTTCTCATCAGATAAGACCCAGGAGACTTGGACCCTCCGTCAAGAAAGCCACGAGGCGGTCACGAGGGTGGAGGCCGTGCCCCCCCTAGGGCGCGCCCCCTGCCTCGTGGGCCCCTCGAAGCTCCACCAATGTACTCCTTCCTCCTATATATACCTACGTACCCCCAACAGATCAGATACGGAGCCAAAAACCTAATTCCACCGCCGCAACTTTCTGTATCCATGAGATCCCATCTTGGGGCATGTTCCGTAGCTCATGGGAAGGATTCCACCACGGAGGGCTTCTACATCAACATCATAGCCTCTCGATGAAGTGTGAGTAGTTTACCCCAGACCTTCGGGTCCATAGTTAGTAGCTAGATGGCTTCTTCTCTCTTTTGGATCTCAATACAATGTTCTCCCCCTCTCTCGTGGAGATATATTCGATGTAATCTTCTTTTTGCGGTGTGTTTGTTGAGACCGATGAATTGTGGGTTTATGATCAAGATTATCTGTGAGCAATATTTGAATCTTCTCTGAATTCTTCTATGTATGATCGAGTTATCTTTGCAAGTCTCTTCGAATTATCTGTTTGGTTTGGCCAACTAGATTGGTAGTTCTTGCAATGGGAGAAGTGTTTAGCTTTGGGTTCAATCTTGCGGTGTCCTTACCCAGTGTCAGAAAGGGTTGCAAGGCACGTATTGTATTGTTGCCATCGAGGATAACAAGATGGGGTATTTATCATATTGCATGAATTTATTCCTCTACATCATGTCATCTTGCTTAAGGCGTTACTCTGTTTTCATTAACTTAATACTCTAGATGCATCTTTGGATAGCGGTCGATGAGTGGAGTAATAGTAGTAGATGCAGGCAGGAGTCGGTCTACTTGTCTCGGACGTGATGCCTATATAGATGATCATACCTAGATACTCTCATAACTATGCTCAATTCTGTCAATTGCTCAACAGTAATTCGTTCACCCACCGTAAAATACCTATCCTCTTGAGAGAAGCCACTAGTGAAATCTATGGCCCCCGGGTCTATTTTCATCATATTAATCTTCCTACGCTTTATTATTGCTTTGCTCTTTATTTTGCCTTTTTATTTTACTTTGCATCTTTATACCAAAAATACCAAAAATATTATCTATCATCTCTATCAGATCTCACTCTCGTAAGTGACCGTGAAGGGATTGACAACCCCTATTCGCGTTGGTTGCGAGGAGCTATTTGTTTTGTGTAGGTACGAGGGACTTGTGCGTGGCCTCCTACTGGATTGATACCTTGGTTCTCAAAAACTGAGGGAAATACTTACGCTACTCTACTGCATCATCCTCTCCTCTTCGGGGAAAACCAACGCAAGCTCAAGACGTAGCAGGCATCCCTTGGGCCGCATCATCCCCAAGCCGCTCGGGCCTGACCCAGTGGCATGTATCTTTCTGCATTTACCCAAGCTGATTTGCCTTCCATGCTTTACCTGCCTACAGTTATCACCTGCTCGATCGTCGCCTCCCATGGGGCCTCCTCACATTGGCACGGCGCTGGTGCATGGGTCCGTCCCTGCCACGTCGACAAACCTGAGCAGTCGAGCTCTGGCTCGCAGCACGCCCCGCGCACGTCACCTCACCAAGCCCTCAGTGCCCTCGCCTCTTCGTGGAGCAACCAGCGGCAGGCTGACAGCTATAATGGCAAATTGTGTTTCTTCTTGTGCCTGTTCACAGGGATCCCATGGGGAGGATAGCAGGCGGCACCACGAGTCTCCTTTTCTCTCGTTCAATTCGCTTGTGTGTTGAAAGGGGGCTCCTGAGCATCGCGACTCAGGATCTCTTACTGGCTCTCCAGCCCTCACCCCCTGGCCTTGACCACGGCATCACGACCTGGCATACCAGCGGCGGCTGAGCTCGCTCGAGGGCCGGGACCCGAGGACGTAGAGCACTAAGGAGAGTATGGGAGGAGGGAAACTCGTATGGGCCTACCTAGCTATGCCGCACAAGCTGGCGCGCAGGCCTATCGCACCACCAGGAACCCTCACGGAATCGACAAGATAAGTCCCGCTCTCGGATCGGGTAATTGTTGGGGCCTAAGGGCCACCCTCGCTGCAGCCCTGTTGCGGCCACGTCAACTCCCTTTCTTGCCTTACCATGGCTGCTTGAGCGCTAAGGGGGACCTCCTGAGCATCGCGCCTCAGGGACTCTTACTGGACCTCGGGCCGCACACCTCCTGGCCTTGACCACGGCACGCGACCTAGCATACCAGCGACGGCTGTAGCCTGCCTGGGGACCGGGACCTATCAGCGAGGAGCAACAAGCTATCGCGAGGGAAGAAAGGGGGGACCGAGCCTTAACAAGACATGCGTTCACCAAATTTTCATAATAGGGAAGATGAGCACAAAAGGCATTACAGATCCTTACATGCCCCCACGGGTGATGACCCAAAAGTATAGGGGATCTATCGTAGTCCTTTCAATAAGTAAGAGTGTCGAACCCAACGACGAGCAGAAGGAAATGATAAGCGGTTTTCAGTAAGGTTTTCTCTGCAAGCACTGAAATAGTAGGTGATAGATAGTTTTATGATAAGATAAATAGTAACGAGCAAAAAGTAAATAAAGTAAATAAAGTGCAGCAAGGTGGCCCAATCCTTTATTTAGCAAAGGATAAGCCTGGACAAATTCTAATAATGAAGAAGGAGCTCCCGAGGACACATTGGGAATTATCGTCAAGCTAGTTTTCATCACGTTCGTAAGATTCACGTTCGGTACTTTGATAATTTGATATGTGGGTGGACCGACACTTGGGTGTTTTCCTAACTTGGACAAGCATCCCACTTATGATTAACCCCTATTGCAAGCATCCGCAACTACAAAAAGGAGTATTAAGGTTAACCTAACCACAACATTAAACATATGGATCCATATTAGCCCCTAACAAAGCAACGCATAAACTAGGGTTTAAGCTTCTGTCACTCTAGCAACCCATCATCTACTTATTACTTCCCTATGCCTTCCTCTAGGCCCAAATAATGGTGAAGTGTCATGTAGTCGACGTTCACATAACACCACTAGAGGAAAGACAACATACATCTCATCAAAATATCAAACAAATACCAAATTCACATGACTACTAATAGCAAGACTTCACCCATGTCCTCAGGAACAAACGTAACTACTCACAAAGCATATTTCATGTTCATAATCAGAGGAGTAATAATATGCATAAAGGATCTGAACATATGATCTTCCACCAAGTAAACCAACTAGCATCGACTACAAGGAGTAATCAACACTACTAGCAACCCACAGGTACCAATTTGTGGTTTTGATACAAGATTGGATACAAGAGATGAACTAGGGTTTTGAGAGGAGATGGTGCTGGTGAAGATGTTGATGGAGATTGACCCCTTCTCGATGAGAGGATGCGTTGGTGATGACGTTGGTGATGATTTCCCCTCACGGAGGGAAGTGTCCCCGGCGAACAGCTCCGCCAGAGCCCTAGATTGATTCCGCCAAGGTTCCGCCTCGTGGCGGCGGAGTTTCGTCCCGTAAGCTTGCCCCGTCTCTTTTCGGGGTAAAAGTGATGATATAGCAGAAGATGGTCACGGAGGCCCACCAGGCCCGGAGATAGGGGCACGCCCTATAGGGGCGCCTGCCTCTGGACAGGTGTGGGCCCCCGCCTATTTCGTTTGCTCATAAATTCTTATAAAATCCAAAAAGTTGTTTCGTGGAGTTTCAGGACATTTGGAGTTGTGCAGAATAGGTTTCCAACGTTTGCTCCTTTTCCAGCCAGAATTCCAGCTGCGGGCATTCCCCCTCTTCATGGTAAACCTCGTAAAATAAGAGAGAATAGCCATAAATATTGAGATATAATGTGTAATAACAGCCCATAATGCAATAAATATTGATATAAAAGCATGATGCAAAATGTACGTATCAACTCCCCCAAGCTTAGACCTCGCTTGTCCTCAAGCGGAAGCCGAAATCGAAAAATATGTCCACATGTTTAGAGATAGAGGTGTCGATAAAATAAAATACGGACATGAGGGCATCATGATCATTCTAATAACAACAATATATATAGATTTTTGTCATATGATTTCCTATGCTCAAGTAATAAGCAATTCACAATGTCAAGTATGGTTCAAAAACTTCACTGGGAACTAACAAACTATAATCTCAGTCATTGAAGCAATTGCAATTTATCGTAACATTAGAAAGAGTCAATAATAGAGCTTTTCTGCAAGCTCACATACTCAACTATCTCATAGTCTCCTATAATTGTTAACACTCACGCTATACTTGTGGTTATAGAGTTTCAGCCGGACACTGAGAAAGATAGGGGCTTATTGTGTTGCCTCCCAACGTATTCACCTTTAGGTGATGTCAACAATAATAGCCTATGCCAACTTACATCCAATTGGATATATGTATCATGATCTTTCAAACACGAGGAGCTTGCCAAAGGATAAAAATAAAAAGGGAAAGGTGAGCATCACCTTGACTCAAGTAGAAAGTAAAACATAAGGTAAAAGATAGGCCCTTCGCAGAGGGAAGCAGAGGTTGTCATGCGCGTTTAGGGTTGATGCATAAAGTCTTAGTGCAAAAGAACGTCACTTTATATTGCCCCTTGTATGTGGACCTTTATTATGCAGTCCTTCGCTTTTATTACTTCCACAACAAGTTCGTACTAAGTTTATTTTCTCTGCACTAATAAGTCATACATATTTAGAGAGCAATTTTTATTGCTTACACCGATGACAACTTACTTGAAGGATCTTATTCAATCCATAGGTAGGTATGGTGGACTCTCATGGAAAAACTGGGTTTAAGGATATTTGGAAGCACAAGTAGTATTTCTACTTGGTGCAAGGAATTAGCTAGCATGAGGGGAAAGGCAAGCTCAACATGTTTGGAAGGTCAATGACAATATACTTTAACCGAGATGTCGGAAAACATAAACCATTACGTTGTCTTCCTTGTCCAACATCAACTCTTTTAGCATGTCATACTTAATGAGTGCTTCACAATCATAAAAGATGTCCAAGATAATATATTTATATGTGAACCCCTCTTTCCTTATAACTTCCTATTAATTGGAACGATGACCAAGGCTACGTTCATCAACTCTCAACAATTTTTATGCCTCATACTTTCTATATGTGAAGTTATTACTATCCATAAGATCAATATGAAGTCTTTTGTTCTTTCTACCTTCTCAAGATCATAGCAACATAGCAAAGCCCTTGACTCAACACTAATCTTTATTATAGATAGCACACGGACTCGCTTACATAAAGAGATCACAAAGCAAAACTCAAAACTACTTGATATTAAAACTTCAATCTACTAGATCAAGATATTACTAAAAGGATCGAATTAAATAAAGCGGTAAAGATAAGAGTGTGATGGTGATACAATACCGGGGCACCTCCCCCAAGCTTGGAAGTTGCCAAGGGGAGTGCCCATACCCATGTGATTATTTCTCCTTCTTCACGGTTGGTGTTATGATCTTCTTGGCGATTATGCCCTTCAAGATACGATTCTCCTCCTCGAGCTTATTGACTTGTTGTTTGAGGTCCATATTTTCTTTACGGAGCTTGCCCGTAACGGACAAGGCTCGTTTTACCCAAGGATGCTGCATAGCTTCTGGAGAACAAGTGAAACTCTTTTTCATATTCTCATAAGAAAGAAATCTAGAGTTGGAAAGAGTGACCGAAGTAGGGCCAGCCAGGCTAGGTAGTTCCTCCATAGTGAATTCTGCTCGAAGACGAGAGGACTTCTTGATCCTCCTCCATGGCATCTATCCTCTTCAAATCAGCCTCCATCTCATCCTCCGTTGATGGTCCAAAGTGATAGGCGTCGCTATTTGCTCCTAGACCTGGCGTTGGGTGAGACACCCGGCTCTCCCCAACTGACTCCTGAGAAGGCATTTTGCTTTATTCTGCAACAGGAATAGCTCGAAACGAAAACAGAGGATATTTGCGTGATAGGGTGGTCAAAACCTTCGGGGGTATATATAATGAATTTTTACCGACCAAAATACGTGACATACAAGAAAACGGAGTCCGGGAGGCACACGAGGTGCCCACGAGACAGGGGGGACGCGCCCTCCTCTCTCGTGGGAGCCTCGTGTCCCTTTCGGACTACTTCTTTCTTCCTAAAATTCTTAAATAATCCAAAACTGATAAAAATTGCCATTAGAGTTGTTTTGGAGTCGGTTTACTTACCGTACCACGTACCTATGCCTTTTAGGAGTCTGGAACGTTATGGAAAGTGTCTCTTATGTATTCCTCAGGGGTTATGGTTTCAATAATATTAGTTTCAACATTGATAGGATTACCTGAAATATAATGTTTAATTCTTTGACCGTTTACCACCCTCGGATTTGTGCCTTGAAGTTGTTGATTTTTATAGCACCGAGCGATAGACCTCCTCGATAACGTAGGGACCTTCCCATTTTGAGAGAAGTTTTCCTGCAAAAATCTTAAACGAGAGTTGAACAATAACACATAATCTCCTACGTTAAACTCACGCTTTTGTATCCTGTTATCATGCCAGTGTTTGACTTTTTCTTTGAAAAGCTTGGCATTCTCATATGCTTGGGTTCTCCATTCATCAAGTGAGCTAATATCAAACAACCTCTTCTCACCGGAAAGTTTGAAGTCATAATTGAGCTCTTTAATAGCCCAATATGCCTTATGTTCAAGTTCAAGAGGTAAATGGCATGCTTTTCCATAAACCATATTATATGGAGACATACCCATAGGGTTTTTGTATGCAGTTCTATAGGCCCATAATGCATCATCAAGTTTTTTGGACCAATTCTTTCTAGATCTATTCACAGTCTTTTGCAAAATTAATTTGAGCTCTCTATTGCTCAACTCTACTTGACCACTAGGCTGTGGATGTTAAGGAGATGAGACTCTATGATTGACATCATACTTAGCAAGCATCTTACGGAAAGCACCATGAATAAAGTGTGAACCACCAGCAGTCATAAGATATCTAGGGACTCCAAACCTCGGAAAAATAACTTCTTTAAGCATTTTAATAGAAGTTTATGATCAGCACTACTAGTTGGAATAGCTTCTACCCACTTAGTAACGTAATCAACAGCAACTAAAATATGTGTATAACCATTGAAGGCAGGAAAAGGTCCCATATAATCAAAGCCCCAAACATCAAATGGTGCAATAACAAGAGAATAATTCATAGGCATTTCTTGACGTCTACTAATGTTACCTATTCTTTGACATTCATCACAAGATAAGACAAACTTACGAGTATCTTTGAAGAGAGTAGGCCAATAAAAACCGGATTGCAGTACCTTGTGTGCGGTTCTATCTCCAGCGTGGTGTCCTCCATAGGATTCAGAGTGACACTTGCGTAGGATTTGTTCCTGTTCATGCTCAGGCACACAACATCTAATAATCCCATCTACTCCTTCTTTATAAAGGTGTGGATCATCCCAGAAGTAATGTCTTAAATCATAAAAGAACTTTTTTTCTTTAGCTGGTATGTGAAACTAGGCGGTATATATTTAGCAACAATATAATTAGCATAATCAGCATACCAAGGAGCGGTACGAGAAGCATTGACAACCACTAATTGTTCATCAGGAAAGCTATCATTAATAGGCAGTGGGTCATCAAGAACATTCTCTAACCTAGACGAGTTGTCTGCAACGGGGTTCTCAGCTCCCTTTCTATCAATAATATGCAAATAGAATTCTTGGAGCAAGAGAACCCATCTAGTGAGTCTAGGCTTAGCATCTTTCTTTTCCATAAGATATTTAATAGCAGCATGATCAGTGTGAATAGTAACTTTGGAATCAACAATATAAGGTCTAAACTTATCACATGCAAACACAACTGCTAAGAACTCTTTTTCAGTAGTAGCATAATTTCTCTGGGCAGTATCAAGAGTCTTACTAGCATACTAGATAACTTTCAATTTCTTATCGACTCTTTGTCCTAAAACAACACCTACAGCATAATCACTAGCATCACACATAATTTCAAAAGGTAAATTCCAATCAGGTGGCTGGACAATAGGTGCAGTGATCAAAGCTTTCTTAAGTGTTTTAGATGCTTCCAAACAATCATCATCAAAGACAAAAGGAATATCTTTTTGCAATAAATTAGTCAGAGGCCTAGAGATTTTAGGAAAGTCCTTAATGAACCTCCTATACAAGCCAGCATGACCAAGGAAACTTCTTATACCTTTTATGTCCTTGGGACATGGCATCTTTTCAATAGCATCAACTTTGGCTTTATCAACTTCAATACCTCTCTCGGAGATCTTGTGCCCCAAGACAATGCCTTCATTAACCATAAAGTGACACTTTTCCCAATTCAGGATGAGACTAGTGTCTTCGCATCTCTGCAAAACTCGATAAAGGTTGCTCAAACAATCATCAAAAGAGGATCCATAGACGGAGAAATCATCCATGAATACCTCACAAATCTTTTCGCAAAAATCAGAGAATATAGCCATCATGCATCTTTGAAAGGTAGCAGGTGCATTACATAAACCAAAAGGCATACGTCTATAAGCAAAAGTACCAAAAGGGCAAGTAAAAGTAGTTTTAGATTGATACTTTGTTGACACTGGTATTTGAGAGAAGCCAGAATAACCATCTAGAAAGCAAAAATGTGTGTGTTTGGATAGCCTTTCTAGCATTTGATCAATAAAAGTTAAAGGGTAATGATCTTTCTTAGTAGCTTTATTTAACTTACGAAAATCAATTACCATCCTATAACCTGTAATAATTCTTTGCGGGATCAATTCATCTTTATCATTAGGAACAACGGTAATACCTCCCTTTTTAAGGACACGATGGACAGGGCTTACCCATTCACTATCAGCAACGGGATAAATAATACCTTCCTCAAGGAGCTTTAGTATCTCCTTTCTTACCACTTCCTTCATTTTGGGATTTAATCATCTTTGAGGATCTCTAACTGGTTTGGCATCTTTCTCCACTGAAATTTTGTGTTGACATAATGTGGGACTAATGCCCTTAAGATCATCCAGAGTATATCCAATAGCGGCTCGGTGCTTCTTCAGAGTTTTCAATAATCTTTCTTCTTCTTTCTCTGAAAGGTTAGCACTAATAATAACAGGATATATTTCTTTTTCATCAAGATAAGCATACTTAAGATTATTAGGTAAGGGTTTGAGTTCAAACACGGGATCACCCTTGGGTGGAGGGGGATCCCCAAGAATTTCAACGGGAGGTTATGTTTCAGCATTGGTTCCTGTTTAAGGAACACTTCATCTATTTCTTCCCTTTCCTTCATAAAGATATCGTTTTCATGGTCTAGCAAATATTGTTCTAACGGATCAGTTGGAGGAACAACAATGGAAGCAAGACCAATAATTTCATCCTTACTAGGTGGTTCCCTTTCACGAGGTTGTCTACTAAACTTAGCAAAATTAAACTCATGAGACATACCATCTATTCCAACAGTGACAATATTCTTTTCAGAATTAATCTTAGCACTAGCAGTATTCAAGAAGGGTCTACCAAAAATAATGGGGCAAAAATCATCTTGTGGGGAACCAAGAACAAGAAAATTAGCAGGGTATTTAACCTTCCCACACAAAACTTCAACATCTCTAACAATCCCAATAGGTTTAATGGTATCCCTATTAGCAAGCTTAATAGTAACATCAATGTCTTCTAATTCAATGGGTGCAATGTCATGCATAATTTCTTTATAAAGATCATAAGGTATTGCACTAGCACTAGCACCCATATCACATAAGCCATGATAACAATGATCTCCTATTTTAACAGAAATAACAGGCATGCCTACAACAGGCCTACGTGTCTTAGTATCAGGTCTAGCAATATTAGCAGTCTCACCTAAGAAAGAAATAACATGCCCATCTAAGTCCTCATCCAAGAGATCTTTAACCATAGCAATACTAGGTTCAACATTAATTTTCTCAGGAGGTGTATAAGTCCTAGTATTACTCTTACGAACAACAGTCGAAGCTTTAGCATGATCCTTTATCCTAACAGGAAAAGGAGGTTTTTCAATATAAGCAGTAGGAACAATAGGATCATTATAGGTAATAGTCTTTTCTTCGACTGTAATAGGTGCAACTACTTTCACTTCAATAGGAGGATTATATTTAAACTACTTCTCTTTAGGGAGATCAACGTGAGTAGCAAAAGTTTCACAAAAAGTAGCTACTATCTCAGAGTCAAGTCCATACTTAGAGCTAAATCCACGGAAAGCATCGGTATCCATAAAATATTTAACACAATCGAACTTAGGTGTCATACCTGACTCCTTACCATCGTCGGAAACCCAATCTTCAGAGTTGCATTTAATTCTTTCCAATAAGTCCCATTTGAAATCAATAGTCTTGACATATAAGAACCAAAGACAGAAGTATCGAGCAGGTTATGCGATTATCGAGAAAGCCGAGCATAAAAATTCTGAATAATCATTTCCCGAGAGAGCTCATGATTGGGTCATGAATACAACATTGACTTAAGCCTCCCCCAAGCTTCAGCGATGCTTTCTCCTTCGCGAGGCTAGAAATTATATATGTAATTATGTTCACGATGAACAAGATGCATAAGATAGAACTTCTGGTGAAATTCCAACTTCAATCGCTTATAATTCCAAGATCTCGTACCATCACATAGCCTATACCATGTCATTGCATCTCCCTTCAAAGATAAAGGGAAGACCTTCCTTTTGACAACATCATCGGGAATACCTGCAAGCTTAAATAATCCACAAATTTCACCCACAAAGATAAGGTGTAAATCTGGATGCAATGTTCCGTCTCCTGCAAAAGGATTAGCTAGCAGTTTTTCTATCATACCCGAAGGAATCTCAAAGTGAATATTTTCATAAAGTTCAGTAGGTTGAGGAGCATCTCTTTGCTCTTCTGGTTGGGGTGAAGATACCCCAAACAAGCCCCTCAAAGGATTCGTTTCCATAGTGACAAGTAATAGAAAATTTCAGCACACTATATAAATGTTTCCTTACCAAGTTTCACTCACCAAAGGCGCTACGCTCCCCGGCAACGGCGCCAGAAAAGAGTCTTGATGACCCACAAGTATAGGGGATCTATCATAGTCCTTTCGATAAGTAAGAGTGTCGAACCCAACGAGGAGCAGAAGGAAATGATAAGCGGTTTTCAGTAAGGTTTTCTCTGCAAGCATTGAAATAGTAGGTGATAGATAGTTACGTGATAAGATAAATAGTAACGAGCAAAAAGTAAATAAAGTGCAGCAAGGTGGCCCAATCCTTTATGTAGCAAAGGATAAGCCTGGACAAATTCTAATAATGAGGAAGGAGCTCCCGAGGACACATTGGGAATTATCGTCAAGCTAGTTTTCATCACGTTCATAAGATTCGCGTTCGGTACTTTCATAATTTGATATGTGGGTTGACCGGTACTTGGGTACTTCCCTAACTTGGACAAGCATCCCACTTATGATTAACCCCTATTGCAAGCATCCGCAACTACAAAAAGGAGTATTAAGGTAAACCTAACCACAACATTAAATATATGGGTCCATATCAGCCCCTAACAAAGCAACGCATAAACTAGGGTTTAAGCTTCTGTCACTCTAGCAACCCATCATCTACTTATTACTTCCCTATGCCTTCCTCTAGGCCCAAATAATGGTGAAGTGTCATGTAGTCGACGTTCACATAATACCACTAGAGGAAAGACAACATACATCTCATCAAAATATCGAACGAATACCAAATTCACATGACTACTAATAGCAAGACTTCACCCATGCCCTCAGGAACAAACGTAACTACTCACAAAGCATATTCATGTTCATAATCAGAGGAGTAATTATATGCATAAAGGATCTGAACATATGATCTTCCAGCAAGTAAACCAAATAGCATCAACTACAAGGAGTAATCAACACTACTAGCAACCCACAGGTACCAATTTGTGGTTTTGATACAAGATTGGATACAAGAGATGAACTAGGGTTTTGAGAGGAGATGGTGCTGGTGAAGATGTTGATGGAGATTGACCCCCTCTCGACGAGAGGATCGTTGGTGACGACGTTGGTGATGATTTCCCCCTCCCGGAGGGAAGTGTCCCCGGCAGAACAGCTCCGCCAGAGCCCTAGATTGATTCTGCCAAGGTTCCGCCTCGTGGCGGCGGAGTTTCGTCCCGTAAGCTTGCCCCCGGATTTTTCCAGGGTAAAAGTGATGATATAGCATAAGATGGACGCCAGAGGCCCACCAGGGGGCCCGGGAGATAGGAGGCCGCGCCCTACAGGGGGGCACGCCCTCCTGTCTCCTGGACAGGGTGTGGGCCCCCTGGCCTATTTCTTTCGCTCATAAATTCTTAATAAATCCAAAAAGTTGTTTCGTGGAGTTTCAGGACTTTTGGAGTTGTGCAGAATAGGTTTCCAAAGTTTGCTCCTTTTCCAGCCAAAATTCCAACTGCCGGCATTCCCCCTCTTCATGGTAAACCTTGTAAAATAAGAGAGAATAGCCATAAGTAATGATATATACTGTGTAATAACAGCCCATAATGCAATAAATATTGATATAAAAGCATGATGCAAAATGGACGTATCATCCGCCAACCATATGAGTGAGTGCATCTTTATGGGAGTGAGTGAGCCACAACACTTAGTGAGTGAGGTAGTTGACACGGAATGTGAGACCACTAGGATTTCTAACGACTTAACCTCTACTCTGAGTGTGTTTTGTTCTTTGGTGCTAGGTCTCCTACATGACGACATGCCTATCCTCGACGAGTCCATACCTCCAATGGAGACGACGATGGCCATGGTGGAAGATGATGCACCCCCCACATGGTTCCATCAAGATGAAGATGACAACGAGTGGATCTTCGACACCTCACCTACAACACATGAGCGACGCTCCAAAGGTAACATAGGTGATGGTGCTTCTCTTGTCCCACTAGTAGACTCTCTTGACATTGATTGCTCCCATGATGATGATCACCTTATGGATTCACCACATACTATGTCTTCTGCATGCTTAGATATGCCTCCTATTTATGATGGATATGATGATGAGCATGTTGATTTGCCTAGTTGTGATACTATGCTCCATAGGATATCTTGTGAAAATTCTATCGGTCACATCATGTTTGACAATCCTTTAAACTTTTCATATGTTATGAGTGACACCTCCCATAATTGCTTGCATCCTATTCATACCATTCATAACAATGCTCTAGATATCACTAGTGATGCATCACACAATTTTAGTCTCCATTATGCTATACATAATTACAAACCTCTCATGATGGATGACATTTTTCTATATCATGCATCTCATTTATTTGAGCTTTGGCTATTTTGTGCTAACCAACACATGCACGTGCGCATCATAATGGATGATGTGTACATATACCACGCACACACAATTTTCCCTTTGTCTTTGTTTTGTGTAGGTACTTATGAACACTTGTCAACCTCACAATCCCACGAGTTGACGAAACGAGCTCTTGAGAGCAACGATGATTTGGGATCCCGTGGATTGTCTTTCCTACCATTCTCTTCATGCAACGACTACGCGCATCTCTTCTACTTGGCTCTCACAAGGCTATGGGCTATATATCACTTGTTACTTTATGCCCATTGTATCTTGTTCCCTTTGCATGTTATGCCTCCTTACATGATTTTGCCATGCAATTGTGACCCTTGCTTGCATCTACCCATGATTCACCATTATGCTACTCCTATGTGTATTTGCATGCTTGGTGGAGATCCTTGTTGCTATTGCCATGTTTATCATGTGCCTCATGCTATTTTCTTGTGTCGGGAGAGTCATGATGTCCCATTTCTATTTACATATGGCCTCTCGCCAATACATTGATGATATTTTACTCATCTCTTGCTTTCATGCTTGTGATATGTCATGTGCATTATTCATGACCACTATTTGCACAAATGCCAGGCTTGTCATGACTCCTCCTACTGTGTTGCATCTTCGCACTACTAGCTTGCTTGCCTTGATCACTATGATTGATTGCTTTCTCGCATCATCCATGTTCCATTCTTACTCGCTTTGTTGGGTTGATGACATATATGTTCATGCCTCTCACATGATATATCTTGATCATTGTCTCTTGTGTCCATTAGTTGCCGCACTCATATCTACTTGTAGTGAGTTCAACCATACTATGCTTTTTGATCTTGGAGACTTTGACACCTTACTTGTGATGCATGCTTGTTTGATTAAGCATATTGATTTTGGTTGTAGTCACATCATATGCTTTCATACCATGTCACATCTTGTCCTTTCTTATGATAAGAATGATGAAAACACTTGTTGGGTATTTCACCACACGAATGATAGGTGTTGCATTTGCACTAACCTCATTTGTTTTTCCGAGTGTTTGTCATGTTCTTTCGTTTTGAAGGATTCACAAGGTGGTGCTAAAATGGAAAGTATTCGTTATGTGAAGGCGTACATGATGTGCAACACCAATATTTTTGACATCCTCATTAAGGTGAACTCCTTCCTCTTGTGCCATCCTAAAATACGCATATTGGATGGGTCATTCTTTCATTGTTGTTTTCGTCTTATTGTCTACATGATACATCTCGTGAATGGAGGAGCGACATTGGAGATTGGCTCTATGGACCTTTACATTGAGGAGCGCTCGGACTTCTTGGATGCACCTCCGGAACTCCACTCATGCCACGACATCGAGCATTGGTACACTCCTTTGACACATTGCACCAAAAAATACATGTTTGTTGATTGTGCTCCCACATGTCATGCTCGATGGACATATCATACTTACCTCAAGTTTGCACCCCATGCATGGATTGACTCACATTATGATTGCCTTGTTGCATCTTGTATTCCCATGTCATCCATGATATATGAGCTCGTGCACTTCCTTAGCAAATTTGTTGTGATCTTTCTTGATGGCATATTCATACATCATGATCATATTGCCTACCATCAATTGCATGATAACTTATTCATAAGGAGAATCCATGGCCATATTCACGCTATTGATAAACCGTCTCACTATGACATCATTTTGCACCGTGGTTGCATTGATCATATTCACAACACATTTGTGCACAAAATGAATGATTTTGATCCCATGGACGCTTTGCATATCATTCTATATATCTTGATAAGCTTCATGCGCTTTGCCACAAACAATCTTGTCGCACGAACTCATCCTTACATGATGGACACCTTGTGTGCACTAACAATCGTATTTCCAAGTGTCGTTTGTGTTTGCTCTTTTTGCATGTGGACCACTCCGGAGACACCTTGGAGTACTTGGATTGCGCCATGTATTCAACTTTGTCCAACTACAAGTCCGTCCATGACAACTGTTTCCATGGTGATGAGGTTCTTGATCCGAGGACGGATTTCTCCCAAGGGGGGGGGGAGATGATGCAGAGCATCCCTCGCTCATCCCCATGGACTCTACTACAACTCGACAAGCACCTCGAGGACCAATGACAAAAGCACGTGCACGCATCATCAAGAACAAGGTCACTTCTTTACTCTTTGAGTTTCATTTAGTTTCACATGAGAATAAGATTCTACCTCAAAGAGATACGCTATGCATTCTTAGGTACATCGAACATGATCTTGTGAAGGAGAAGACTAGGACTCGAGCATCTACGGAGCAAGGGGAAGGAGAGGTGAATGATAATAGTGAAGAAGGGAGCAAGAGGGCCAAACCCTCTGGACACCCCGGGTGCCCGGCCCCTCCAACACCGGGTGCCCGGCCACCCTCCCCTAGGCACGGCCCTGCCTGCCCCGGGTGCCCGGCCCGTTTGGCACCAGGTGCCCGGGCCCCTCGCCCAGCCGCCTGCCACACCCGGGTGCCCAGGACTTGGGCCCCCGGGTGCCCGGCCTTTGCCCCGCCAACCGCTGGTGGCCACCCCCGGGTGCCCGGGCTTGGGACCCCGGGTACCCGGCCGCACCCCAGCCGGCCCCTGACTTGGCCGGGTGCCCGGACCCTTCGCCACCAGGTGCTCGGTCCCTCCCGGGCGAACTCCTATTTTAACGCCAACGATGCGGCTATATCTCTCACGTGTCGAGGCACGACTTAGAGGCATAACCTCATTGTAGGTTTTGTTGCAAGAAGGGTCATCTTCACACAATCCCATGTAATGAACAAGAATGGGATAAAGAGTTGGCTTACAATTGCCACTTCACACAATACATAAATTAAACATGCATCATCCAGAGTACAATCAAGGTCCAACTACGGAACCAAAATAGAGAAGACAACCCCAAATGCTAGATCCCCGATCATCCCAACTGGGCTCCACTACTGATCGTTAGGGAATGAAACATAGTAACGACCACGTTCCTCGTCGAACTCCCACTTGAGCTCGGTTGCGTCACCTGCACTGGCATCGTCGGAACCTGCAACTGTTTTGGTAGAATCTGTGAGTCACGAGGACTCAGCAATCTCACACCCGCGAGATCAAGACTATTTAAGCTTATAGGAAGGATGGGGTAGTGAGGTGGAGCTGCAGCGAGCACTAAGCAGATATGGTGGCTATCATACGCAAAAGAGAGCGAGAAGAGAAGCAAAGCACGGTCGTGAAGCTAGAAGTGACCAAGAAGTCATCCTGAAACTACTTACGTTCATCCATAACCCAAACCGTGTTCACTTCCCAGACTCCGCTGAAAAGAGACCATCATGGCTACACACGCGGTTGGTGTATTGTAATTAAGTCAAGTGTCGAGTTCTCTACAACAGGACATTAACAAATTCCCATCTGCCACATAACCGTGGGCACGGCTTTCGAAAGATAATACCCTGCAGGGGTGTCCCAACTTAGCCCATCACAAGCTCTCACGGTCAACGAAGGATATTCCTTCTCCCAGGAAGACCCGATCAGACTCGGAATCCTGGTTACAAGACATTTCGACAATGGTAAAACAAGACCAGCAAAGCCGCCCGAATGTGCCGACAAATCCCGATAGGAGCTGCACATATCTCGTTCTCAGGGCACACCGGATGAGCCATACGTCGGGTTGGCATAGACCCTGATTGCCCAGGGGGCGCCAGACATCGCTTCGGTTCGGACCAGCACTTTCGAAGAACCTTTGGACCGGGGTTAAAATAAAGATGACCCTCGGGCTCGCGAAAACCCAAGGGAAAAAGGCTTAGGTAGGCAAATGTAAAACCAAGGTTGGGCCTTACTGAAGGAGTTTTATTCAAGGCGAACTGTCAAGGGGGTCCCGTAAATCACCCAACCGTGTAAGGAACGCAAAATCAAGGAAAATAACACCAGTATGACGGAAACTAGGGCGGCAAGAGTGGAACAAAACACCAGGCATAAGGCCGAGCCTTCCACCCTTTACCAAGTATATAGATGCATTAATTAAAATAAGAGATATTTTGATATCCCAAAATATCCATGTTCCAACATGGGACCAACTTCACCTTCACCTGCAACTAGCAACGCTATAAGAGGGGCTGAGCAAAAGCGGTAACCATAGCCAAACAATGGTTTGCTAGGAAAGGTGGGTTAGAGGGTTGGCATGGCAATATGGGAGGCACGATATAGCAAGTGGTAGGTATAGCGGCATAGCAAAAGAGCGAGCAACTAGCAAGCAAAGATAGAAGTGATTTCGAGGGTATGGTTATCTTGCCTGAGATCCCGCAAGGAAGAAGAACGAGTCCATGAAGAAGGCAAACGGACGTAGTCGAACAAATCCTCACAACTCCGGAACGAAACCGAAGCTAACGAGAGAAGCAAACCAGAAAGAAGCAAGCAACATGGTAAACACACAAGCATAACCATGGCACGATGCACAAACAAGTATGATGCATGTCCGGTTTAAATTGGCATGGCATGGCAAAGTGCAACAAACAACACTACAAATTAAGTGGAGCTCAATATGCAACGAGTTGCATATTAATGAAACACCACTTTCAAGTTATTTAGTTCACTCTCGTTTATGTAACCAAAAATATTAAATGTTATTAAACATGGCAAGGGGTGAAGCATATGAAAACTACCTATCTAGGCAAGTTTAAATGAGGCCGGAACAACAAACAACAATTCCGGAAAATCCCGATGTGCATATTTTGAATTAGCTACTGTTCTGCCCTAAAACATATTTTAATGTTGTTAAACAGGAAAATAAAGTGCAACATGTTAATCTATGCATTTTTCTACCCCATTTACATATAAAGTTTATTAAATACCGAGTTACGGTTAATTAGTTATGAAATAAATCATTTTAACCTGGCATTTTAGCAAATTAATGCAAACAGCAAGTTAAACATTTTAAACAAGGATGAGAGTTGGATATTAAGAAACTAGATGAAATTCTAGGCATTTTACATATATAAAACATTTCAATCCGATGCACGGTTCTTTGAGTTATTATATGCATGAACATGAGGGTGCAATCAGTAAACATGCAGTTTTCGGGATAATTGGACAAATTAAAGCAGAAAAAAAATACTACGGGCCGAAACTGGCTGGTCGAACATGCACAGGAGAGGGGCGGGTGCTGCTCACCATGGGCCATGGCCCAATCGGTGGAGAGGCGGTGGCGGGCGCCGGCCGGGCTGATCTGGAGGCCAGCAGGCGGCCCACGCGCGAGGCGGGCATAGTCAACGTGCGGTCGAGCGCTATGGCGTGCTGCTCGACCTGAAGCAGGGGATGTAGGGGAAGCAGGGCGGTGATGGTGCTGGCGGTCTCCGGTGGGGCGGCGCGACGATCTGGAGGCGGGGATGCAAGGCCTTGGTGTGACGGCAGCGGTGCCGGAAGCAGCAGAAGCAGCAGGCAAAACACCTTCATGGACTTGCGGGGCGACGGGTCAACGCGGGGTCGAGCGGCGCTCGATGCAGAGGCGATGCAGCGGCTGTGGCAGGCGCGAGGTTCAACGAGACAGAGACGACCGAATCCAGCGAGGAGGCGTTTGAGAGAGCCAGATTTGGGGTTCGGGAGGCGTCCAGAGATGCTCCCGGGGCGGCGGCTGCATCCTAGTACAGAGAGAGAACGAGAGAGAGGTGAGATACATAAAGTAGGAAAATGGAGGAACGGGAGGGTGCGATGGGGGCTCGCCTGGGTGGCGGAGGGCGTCGGTAGGAGGAGCTCTGCTCCGGCGAGGTGGAACTCCGGTGTGACACGTGAAGACGCCAGTGAGACGGAGGACGCGCGGGTGTGGGGAGACTCGCCGGGTGGTCTCGATCCAGACGGGAGTAGGACCTGGTGCCCGAGTAGCTGATGCGCTCGTGCAGCTCGCGTAGCAAGGAGGGGAGGCTGCGGGCGGTGGCGAGGAGGATCTTCGTGGGGATCGGGATGGCTGGGACGGATTGGGGTGATGGGGAAAACGAGGTGGAAGCTCGGGCTGTGGTCGTTGGTGGGATGGGGATCCCGATGAAGGAGGGGATCAGCGGCGATGGGACAAGCTCCCGAGGTACAAGGAAGAGTGGGTGGCGGCGGCGGGGAGGATTAGATGGATGGATGGGACAGGGCTAGGGTTTTCACTGATTTAGAATGTAGGTGGTCTTTATATATAGAAAGGAGAGAGTTTTGGATCATTCGATCCAGATCGGATGGCTCCGGGTCCAACGGGTGGCCTAATCAAATAACCGAAAATATTGAGGGGATGTTTGAGGTTGATCCGGACCCAACGGTGACGACTGAGCGGTTCGGGTTCGGATGAGTTTCGGACGCGCACACGAGGGGGTCTATGCACTGTGCAGAGAGATAAGGCGGACAAAGAAGAGGGAAACGAGAACCCGGTTGGTCTCGAAACGGTCAACGAAAGCAAGGGGGACGCGGCAACTACGAGCGGATGCAAGTTTGAAAACAATGACGGCAACAGAGTGCCGATGCAATGCTAATGATGCGATGATGAATGCAACAAACAAATAAAACACACAGCAATAGCGAAATAACTGGAATGCTTCTGAAGCGTCGGTCTCGGGGCGTTACACCTATGACCGGTCTGGGTGCCCGGTCCCTTGGCCCCGGGTACCCGGACCCCTCCGGGACAGCCGCATGCTTTTGGGATCTTTGACCCATGTACCCCCCTCTCTCTTTCGTCCCTAGGCTTTATATATTCATTCCCTAGCTCTTTTGGAAGGATAGCAAAGTATTTAGAACATCAAAGAGAGCTTTGCTCCTTGTATCCCCTCCTCTTGGAGATCAAGCCCCCATCTAGGGAAGAATCCTTGGGATTATCAAGCCCTCCTCTTGGAGAAGATCAAGATCAGGACCTCACCTAGTGGGAAGAACTTACCTAGTGCTATTTTCCTTGAATTGTTCATGTAATCTTGTGGATCTCATGTATGCTACTCTAGTGGATGTGATATTTGGGTTTGTTTGAGTGATTTGTTCCTTGTGTTCTTGAGTGTTCTTCCTCTTTTCCCCCTCCAAGTGTGAAAATATCCCCTCTAGGGTTTCACCCTACAACACGAGGGGTGAAGGATTTTACTGTCACCTCGAATCACCTTCACATACTAACCTTTACAACGACAGTGATACACTTCATGGCCTTTCGACGATAATATCGAGTGGGTCCCCTTCACAACATTCATGAAGTTAATTAAACTAAGAATTCAACAGAGGACCTCATATCCAATATAACTTTTCAAATCCTGTACATACCAAGGTTCATCCATATCCCCGAGAACTAAGGGGCCGACTCACAGTGGAGACGACAAGCATCATGAAAGTGGTAATGGTAAACATGGATGAGTCACACACGTAATACACAAGAGGATCCACTAGGGTATCTGATGTTACAATGAGATGGAGATGGATGTGTATGATGATGATGATGATGATGATGATGATGATGATGATGATGATGATAAAAGTGGTGATGGTGTTGATGACGGTGGTGATGATGCTGGCGTCCTTTGCGCGTGATTGTGAAGATGACGATCCCCCCTTGCCAATCCCTCCCCTGGTTGACTCCGAAGGCTAGGGTTCTTCCTTCTGGATGTGTTTATAGTGCGTATGTTCGTCTCCTTCCCAACCCGACTTCATGAGGTGGAAGTAGTGGACGAGGTGGCCTATAATTGTCATCACTCGCCCTTATTCATACTTTTAAGGGCCAATAATTCATATGTACCATCAATTTGTTAAAGGTCTTTATAATAGTTTTGAGAAACTAGCCAAAAGAATAGGTGTGATAGGCAGAACTTAAGAACTAAAAGATTATTATAGCAACTCTAGTAGAGTCTCCATATTGGCAGGCTCAGTAAGGCGCTCAATATGCATATGGAGGTTGTTGAAGTGATGCGGAAAGTACTCGTCAATATTGATTGTCGATATCATGAGACCTACTTGAAAGTGCTAGTTATCGACTAGAGGGGGGTGAATAGGCGATTTTTATGTAAGTCTTCAAAACACGGGGGCTTTGAAGACAAACGGTAGAAATGAACCTATTGATATGCAGCGGAAGGTAGACTACACTAGACAAGCCATAGTCAAGTAAGTAATGAAGTGAAATCACGAAGACTATTAGCAGCTAGGTAGTATAGATCAGGATGGAAGATAGTATGAAGCCAAACAATCATAGTCATCACACAGTGAAGTCAAACAGATCAGGGAAGCATGCAAATGACTTCACGAAGACAAACTGTAAATAAGTGAGGGAGAAGATAGAACCAGTTGCTTGGTGAGGACAAGGATTTGTTGGACCAGTTCCAGTCGTCGTGACAACTGTATGTCTGGTTAGGGAGGCTGAGATTCAACTCAGAAGACCGCGTCTTTACCTTATTCCCCTTGAGCTAAGGACACTTATTCCTCGCCCAATCACTCTGGTAAGTCTTCAAGGTAGACTTCCAAACCTTCACAGACTTTGTTCAGCGGCAATCCACAATGACTCTTGGATGCTCAGAACGTGACGCCTAACCGGCTGGAGGATTCACAGTCCTCAAGTGTAACAAGTCTTCTGGTCATGCGGACAGAAAGACTCCAGTGATGCCTAACACTCTTTGGCTCTGGTGTTTTGGGCTTTGTCCTCGCAAGGATCTTTTCTCTCAAAAGCTTCGGGGGTGGGTTGCTCTCAAACGACAAAAGCCGTGCACTAACTCTGAGCAGCCACCAATTTATGGTGTAGGGGGTGGGATATTTATAGCCAGGAGGCAACCCGACCTGATTTGTCTGAAATGACCCTGGGTCACTAAGGAACTGACACGTGTCCAACGGTCAAATTTCAAACACATGCGACAGCTTGACTTGGGCTACAAGTAAAATTGACTTATCCAGCTCTGGATAAGATTTGCTCTCATTGTCTTCACTCGAATACATAGGATTTTGTTGAGCATCACTTCAGTCACTCTGACTTTGTTCACTTGGACCCCACTTAATAGTACGGTGGTCCCTACGACTCAACAAAGAAGAAAATGAAACTACAAAACAGCTATGTCTCCGCACTCCATAGTCTTTACGTGAATGTCTTCTCGAGTCATAATCTTCGTTGTGAATATCTTCACATACCACCATTGTCTTCAATGTCTTCACACATTTTAGGGGTCATCCCTGGTAGGTAAACCGAATCAATGAGGGACGACTACCTGTGTTATCCTGCAATTCTCACAAACACATTAGTCCCTCAACCAGGTTTGTCGTCAACACTCCAAAACCAACTAGGGGTGGCACTATATGCACTTACAATCTCCCCCTTTTTGGTGATTGATGACAAACTGGTTGAAGTTTTCAACGGCAATAAAAGTATGTGAAATTGTAGGGGTTAAGGTATTTCTTCATAAGTAGCAGAAGGCTCCCCTTGAAGATGTGCATGTAAGTAGTTTGCTCTTGAATGCAAATGCACATGGCAAGTTTTACTTGTGGAGATCCTCTTCAACTTATGAAGACAATTCATTATGCAAATAAAGTTGTAACGAAGATAATGACATGCATAATGAAAAATGGACGTCTGCGGAATGACTTCATGCGGATTTTATCATCGCATCACAGAATAGCAACCGAAGTAGAAGACGACCATCAAGTTTAAGTGTTACAACCCAAAGAACCAAATGTATCAAAGCGAGAGTTGTAACCACTTGGCAAAAAATAAAGCAACCACCCTTATGGACCCGCTTGAAGACTATCAACTCATATGCTTCTTCCCCTTTTGTCAGTAAGGGCCAAAAAGGTTTGAAGACATAGAGCATCTACTCGTTCCCATCGGGAGACGATGAAGGTACATGGTCGACGTTGGAGTCCGGTGGTGCGGAGGGGCCTGGTGCAATGTCGAGACGCGGCGAAGTAGTGGTTGGAGAAGTAGCGTCATCTTCGTCATCGACGACTCTTGCATTAACCGTTGCAGCCGAGAATGAGTACTCTGAGTCTTCTAAGGAAGGAGTACGGCGCAAGACAACATTGCGGGGAGGCGTGGAATCAAACTTGTAGCGCTCAGTGAAGCCATCTTCATGAAGATCATCTTCGGAGGTTAGCAAAGTCAGACTCTTCCATGACCTCCGACAGGCTTCATGAGATACGAAGGCGTTCTTGGTGGCAAGATTTCGAATGCGATTAACATCCACCAAGAGGCTCTACATCTGACGCTTCAGCCAGTCATGATGCTTATCCTTTTTCTGATGCAATGCCACGAGAAGATCTCGGTCATTGAGAATGCGAGATCGCTTCTGAGGCCTTTGAGCAATAGTTCTTTCAGTGGCTTCAGTGGTTGCACGATGAGGTGCACGTGTGTTACCAGCCAGAGGATAAACGCGAGTTGCAGCAAGAACTCCTTCAATGGGTTGTGAGAAGCTTTGGCGATCGATATTGTGAAGATATATTGGCTCCTTGGCAGGTTCAGGGTAGATGGCTTCGACAGACATATCAACCTCTGGCAAGAAGATAAGGTGATTGCGCGTAGAGGGCTGATAGTTGACACAAGAGTGAAGCTTGATTAAGCGCATCACCCATGGAGCATAAAACTTCAGCCCAAAGAGGTCAATTCTAGATGCAACAAGTTGCCTGATGAAGAAATCTTGAGCATTGAAGCTGATGCCATTGAGGATATAGAAAACCAGTGTCTTCATTGCGCCTTCAAGCTTGGCTGCAGGAGAATGTCCTTTGATAGGCCATAGAGTTCGCCTTATAATATGATAAATGGTGTGGTGCAGATACTCTAAGTCTTCGACAAAGAATTCCTTTGGGTTCAGCATCTCGTGATAGTGGCTTCATCATGCTGAGCATTTTACTCATGTTTGGCTCAGGCTTCTGAAATATGCTCTCCAATGCATTGCGGTGGAGCGGACAACCAGGTTCATAGAGTTCACCTAGAGTGCGCAGGGAAGTAAGCTCAATTATATCTTGAGCTTTGGCTTCATGGTGTACATCACCTGTCATCCACTCAAGGACCCAAGTCTCCGGATCCCTGTTGTAGCCGCGAATGTGAAGAGTGGCATAGAATTGTAGCATAAGCTCCTCATTCAATGCTCTTTGTCAGTGACAAACTGCAGAAGTCCAGCATCTCTGAAGCAGTCTAGAGCTTCTTCCAAGCAGGGCAGACCAGCAATGGCTTCACAATCCAGACGCATGTGAGGAAATATTCTCCCTTGATTGTATAAGATGCATGCTTAATAACAAAGCTATTGACATTGAATGACCCTGGCGAAGTTGCAGCTCCATGAAATCTTGGCAGTCGGGGCTTTCACTTCAGGACCTGAGGCCTGTGCTCCACATGGTAATCAAAATGTGGTCCGAGAGCAGGCAAAGGAACGAGAATTGGCCATCGGACAGTGACAAGTTGACCTCGATCAAATGCTTTCTCAATGGTGTGAGGCCTTGGAGGCGGTACAGGAGCATTGGCATTGACATGGGCTTCAATTTGCACATTGGCTTCAGACGGAACATTAGATTCAGGCACCATATTCACTTCAAGCGCCACATTAGCTTCAGCCATGACAACGTCATTTGCTTCAGTAGTGTTGTTGGTGGCCGCCTCAGTGTTTTCAACCTCCACTTGAGTAGCTGGAGGGTCGGGCACATACCCGTTCTCCTCGAGAACATTTTCTTGAGTGATGGGGGGTGTGGCAACTCTCTCTTCTTCATGACGCGGTTCTTGGTTGTCGTCGGCTGATGCAGCCGGAATGTCTTCAGTAGCTTTTGCTTCACACTCGGAGACGTTTGCAGTTGGAGTGGTGTCAGGAGACACTTGTCGTGCTACTGTGTTGTGTTGCACTTCTCCTTCTGGAACGCTCGCCATGGCGACTTGTGGCCTAGGGCCTTTGGGAAGCCTGCGGAATGCGGGTGACGCTTTTGGAGATGGGGTGACCTGCACCATGTAATTGTCATCGTCAAGCACCGGAGTGGTGACTTGAGGAGGGGAGTACTGGGTGTGTCTTGGCTTGCTGTGTCTTGTTGGGGGTGATCAGCCCACGAGGCATCCTGAGCAATTGGCGTCAGAGGACGACCAATGCTGATGAGTTCGATGTTCGTGAGAACAGGCGATGATACCGGTTGGTGCTCGATCTTAGGAAGGACTTCATCATCCTCTACATTGTCGTGATGACCAATGTCTTCAGCTGTGATGGAGTCGACAGCTGGAATGTCTTCAGCTTCAGGAGCCTTTGTGGAAGCAGGCTCATGAAGTACTAGCTGGCGCTCTTGGTTTGCGGATGCAGGACGAGCAACTGAGATGGGCTCGACAACAAGTGGCTCTGTGGCAGTAGCACGATTTTTCCGTGAAGACTTTGTCTTCGGCTTCTTGGTCGGTGGAGCATCATCAGTGGCATTCTTGTGCTTGCTCTTTCTGGCTTTGGCCTCAGCTGCCCTTGTCTTCTTCAGTCCTGAAGCTGTTATGGGGACCTTAGGCTTCGAGCCTGTCATGCTGGCAGGGAAGACAATGCGAGGTGCTTCCCGCCCTGATGCTTCAGCTTGGGCCTCAGCAGTCTTCTTCTGTTTTGTAGCCATCTTGGGGTCGATGCCTGGACACCCAAGAGCCTTGCGCTTTTCTGTGTCGTTTTGAGCTTGAACACATTTTGCCGCGAGGTATTTCATTCGCTCTCTTGAACCTTTGGCTTCCTCACGTTTCTTGTGAAACGCCTCCTTGAGGTCATGCAACATCTGCTTGAAGTTTTGAACATTAGCCACACTGAGCTTGGCCATGTGCTTCTTGAATTGAGCCTTCTCATAGTCAATTTTGTTCTTCAGCTCGACGATCTTCTAAGCCAGAGCCAGCTCATGAGCAATGGCTCGATGGAAAGAGACACTGATGCCAATTGGAAGTTGTAGATCATCGATGATGAGGCTTGGGTTGTCAAACCATTCATCAATGAAGTTATTCAAAATATCCACATTAAAGAGGGGCAGATCGTTGAAGATCTCCGCCTCTTGTTTGCTCTTTATCAGTAGCTCAAGAGCATCATCGCCAAGATCTTCGTCGCTTGACACATCAATGGCTTCATTTTCGTTCCTCAGAACGGTAGCTGGGGTCGGTTCTTGTGCAGAACTCTTGATGAGCTTCTTCTTCTTTTTGGACTTCTCTGTCTTCTTGGAGACACGAGAAAGATCTTCAGATATTACACTTTCTTCAGGAGGTGCGATGGCCAATGGCTTCGCACGCGAAGCTCTAGGTGCAGCAGAGGGCTTTGAAGCCTTTGTTTTCTTCTGCTTCTGTGGCTTAGGTGGATCTGGCGCTTCATCAGTATCAGCGTCGTCATCAGAGTGCTCCACGGCTGCCCCCTGAACAGCAATGTGAGTGATGAGACCTTCGAGGTTGTAGAAGGGTCTGATGACATTGGGTTCAGCATCACGAGTGCCATCAGCCCTTGGAGCAGATGGACCATGGTTGAAGTCAAGTCCAAGTACTTTCTTGTTCTTTGCAGCAGAATCTTTGGCAAACTTATAGTTGCGCTTGAATAGATTATCGTCATGACACCATAGCAAAGAAGATGGGTCAGCATTCTCTGGCTCTGGTCCGGGAACCATGCAAGGATAGAAACCCTGAGCAATGGCTTCGGTTACGGACACAGGTGGAAGATTTTTTAAGAGAATATCTCCCCATGGTTGCTTGATGGCATTCTTCTCCGCATACTCAGCAGTCAGATATCTGTACAGAAACCATTGTTCTGCCCAATATCTTTGAATCCATTGGATTCGAGTCTTGCGTTCCCCATAGGTTTCTTTAGGGTCTGTCTTGTACAATTCATACAGATCTGGTGGCAGATCTTTGGATGTATTCCCACGGAGCTGTCTGCCACCTTTCCTTGCTGATTTTTCAGTGGACATGAAGTTCAAACTGAATGGCTTCAGAACTGTCAAAGGTTTTCATCTACTGTTCAGACAGGAACTGGCTTCAGGAGAATTGATGTGACGCTATAAGAATTCTACAAATGAATGCGGAGTATGAGAACCAAGGGATTCTCCCACGGACATGTACCTGTGACAGCATTAGAGGTGTGAGGGAAGGGAAGAGGTCATATGCATTCTCAGAAGATTTTGAAGATAAATCAGTTTGAAGACATTGACCTTATAGCGCGAAGACATTCACTTATATGGTGAGAGTTGGTTCCAGATTTGTACGAATCCAAGAATAGGGACAAGTGAGGAATCTAACGAGTTGTGAAGCATAAGTGAATATACTAGGCATGATATGAGATTCAGAACAAGATAAATCCAAATATGGAAGTCAAGAAACCACTTTTGGTGAAAGTAGATGGATCTGATGGATCAAAAAGGCAGTAAAAGTAAGATATAATTACCACACGAGGAACTGCTAGACGAAGATGAGAGGGAGGTCGAGCAGTTCAATCTCCCGTGCCCTAACTTGGCGACGGAAGACACCTACGGCAGCGGTGGAGAGGACGAAGTCCACGGCAGGCGTGAGGACGGCGACGAAGAGGTTGTGGCAGCTAAGCGCTTCTTCCCCGGCGTCGACGCAAACTAGTGGAGGCGCTAGGGTTTGGTTGAGGTGGCGAGGTGGAAGAGGAGATTGTGACCGCGGTGAGTTGTCTACTTATAAGGAAATGGACAGCATAGCGCAGTTACGCAGGTGCCCCTGGCGGTTCACATCTGAGGAACACGTGGCAAGCATGCAACACATTGGAAGTTGTTCCATGTTCCCACGCACGCCTGGACTGTCGGGTGGTCGTTCCGGCTTCTCCGGGTTTCAGGCAATAAGGATATATCATTAAAACAGATTTAAATTTTGTCTCTGTATCTTCTGTTGACAAGGACGCAAATAAGACATTTGACAGTTTTAATAGAATGCATATGATTTGGATAGATAGAATTTGAGGAATGTCGGGGATATACCCCGCAACATAAACCGGCAGGAAGTATAACCCGGCCGGACTTGGCGGTTTACTTGAGACCCGGCTGAGACTTGACAATTCACTGGCGACCCGTTTGGACCAGGCGGTTTACGATTCATTGGTAATCCGGCAGGCGGATCAGAGGAGCAACAAGACCCGGTGGCCCAACGGGCGATTCATGAAGGCCGGTTCATACTGTGGTGGGCCGAATTTAAGAGGAAAGGCATGACGAATATTTACCTTACAAGGAATTAAGACTAGGACTTGTATCCGGTTTGTATTAGAGTTAGACTAGTCCTAATCCTAATAGGACTCCACATGTAACCCGTCCTTTCAGCATATATAAGGAGGGGCAGGGTTCCCCAAAGAGGGACAGGAGAAAGAAGAAACAATCTCTAGGGCTAGACACAAAGAGCCGGTTTACCGGCGACTCCATCTGATCATAATGAGACCTAGCCTCAAACAACATGTAGGGTTATTACCGAATGATGTTTCCCAGGGCCCGAAGCTGTCTAAACCCTTGTCTTGTGTTGCGTCTCTTGATTCCGCTCAACCCCTCTCAAGCTACCACATAGATGCGTTGGCCTCACGACTAAGTCCTTACCCTAGGACATCTGCCGTGACAATTCCACGACAGTTGGCACCCACCATGGGGCATGCGCACGGTGGTGCTGAGTTCCTGGAGGGATCTCTTCAGGGATCGAGAAGCTAGTGATATATCAGATGGAAAAAGCGCCCGGCCGCAGCGTCTTGAGGATAACCCGGCGTGAGATAGCCTTGGACAGAGCCGGCACATTCATCGGTTTTATGTTCAGAATTATGATTAAATTTGGAGATTGGCAGATACGAGATTTGAGATCGAGGGATTGGGGTTTGACGTTATGTGCCTGCCGCCGCCGCACGCGTCTCTGACGATCGACGATCCGCCGGATCGATTTCTACAGGACCGAGACCGATAGAATTTTCCTTGTGCGGGCTGCCATAACCGAGATTGACAGGAAATTGATTTGCTCAGTCGTCGCTTGCACCCGAGGCTACTGATCTATCTACAGGCTGCAAATACCGAGACGCATCAGGCTATGATGCTGCTGCACCTCCACGTGAAGACCCAATCCACATCATTAATTCGAGTACTATTTTAGTACTTCCCACGTGGAGGCTTCTTGTGGTTCAGAATTTTGTTTTTCTTCAATCGCTAAGTCTAGTGGAGCTACCAGTACGATCTGCCGCTACTGCTTTGTGCGAAAAGACCAAAATCTAGTCATCAACTACTACTCCATCGTCCACTATGACGTGGGAAGGCATTAATCAAACTGATGGGTCAAAGCAAGCATGACCCGGAGGAGATCTCGGTCGCACGGAATCGGCCTCGTCTTCACGCGCCACATCATGATATCACCAGTCCTCCAAGCTATTACGGCTGGCCTGGGCCCTGCCGTCGCCGCTCCTGCACCGCCGCTATGCTGGGTCATCTTCTACCATCGTCGTCCACCCGCGGATGCCGCTGCCGCTACTTTGAGCCGCTGGCCGCCAAGCCTCCCAAACTGCTAGCCTCCAAATGTTATGAGCTGCCCCGACCGAGTTGCCGTTAAGCCACCTCGGCCCTGCACGAGCCGCTGTGGAATCCCATCGCTGCGGTTCACAAAATCAACTGGTATAGGAGTTGCAACCGGCTTGTCTTCATACAGAGGAACATGGGATACGGTGCTAGGGCCACACCAGAATATGTTTTTGATCCCTAGTATCCACGTTCATCCCACAAAAAAAAGCCAGAGCACGCACTGGCGATGATTCTACAACGGTGTTTTTCTCTGTGTCATATTACCCGATGGACGGACGGCCGGTTCACGTGTCCGCACCGGTTTACAACGCGGAGGACAATTTGATCATCCGCACCGGCTTACAACGCCGCGGCCGATTCATCCGTTTGCTCCTGCGGGTGACTCATCCGTGGTTGATTTTAGCTTCACCACGGCGGATAAATTCCGCTTAACATATGAGGTGACATCTATCTAAGTCTATTTTTGACACATATTGTTTTTTGTCAAAAGAACAATTACTTTGGACTGTATATTTTGATATGCAGGACAATTATTCATTGTAAACGTGGTCTATACCATGGGTACGGAGCACGCGCTAGCAACGTTCTGCACTGGCGTTTCGTCCGTGTCATACCACCCGGTGAATGAACGTGAGCAAGTCGCCGTCCCTGTGGCCCGGTTTACATCAGCTTGCCGGGACCACGCCTGCGATTAACTCGCCCGTCTGTGCCGGTTTATAACGCCACGGACGACTCACCCGTCCGCCCTCGCGGCCGGTTCACGCGTACTTGCCGGCTTACAACGCGGAGGACAACTTGCTCGTCCGCACCGGCTTACAACACCGGGCCAACTCATATGTCCGCTCCCGCGGCCGACTCACCCGTGAGTGATTTCAGTTTCACCTAGTGATCATCAACTTCATGGTGGGTTATTTATGGCCTAAACACATCAGGTGATATCCATCTAAAATATATTTTATCAGCACATATTATTTTTGTCAAAGAGCAGTTTATCTTTGCCTTGGTCTGCAATATTGTTTATGCAGGACAATTGTTCACTTCAAACAGCGATGGCTGTGTCATGGATGTATAACTCGCGCCCCATTATAATGCGCTAAGTATCTTACCATGCCATCAAGCTCGATGAATATATGTGCAAGCTGCCATTCTGCAGACCGGTTTACGTCAATATGATGTGGCTAACTCGCCCGCCCGCGCCGGCTTACAACGCCACGGCTGACTCATCTGTCTGTGCCGCCTCTGAAGCCGAGGTCGTCTTTCGTCGTCCGTCTATCGCGGCCTGGTCTACATCAACATACCGAGGCACACCTGTCTGCACGAGCTGTTTATTGAGTATGAGCAAGTCACAGCTTGGGTAGCCCGGTTTTCTTTCAAAAAAATGGAGGAAAATTATCATATACTGTCGACCGTCGTGTGCACTGGATGGCTCAATGGGCAGGCGCACAAGTCGCCGCCACTAAAGTTTGGTTAACTTCAAATCGCCAGTTGAAAGGAACCATTGGCCGAGTTGCTGACACGGCTCATACGGGATCATTTATAACCGCGCAACACCTCAACCTTCTGTGGATTCACATCATGCTATCAACACCAATAATATACAAGTTATGCCGGTTTATATCACGGTCAAATATGGAGAGTCTCAAGCCAACTCCTCGAGTCACCTTTGAGACTCAGGGGCTGCGATGACATGACACAACAAATCTTGCCAGTTTCAGCTAATTTAAGAACCCTGGGACGATGGAGGGAAAGATAACCTGGTCCCGGAGGCTACTGTTCTATTGATGAAGATTTAAAGGTCGTCAGAAAATTTCCGATTTAGAAAGTACATGAAAGTTACAAAATCCCGGCTCAATGAAGAAGTTCCGGGTCATCAGAAAGGATTCCGGTTTCACTACCAAAAAAAATACACTTCCGTGATGATACGTGTTTGTCATAGTAGGTCGCGTTTTGTGTCATGCATGTACATCCATGACGATTTTATGACAGAATCAAGATAGTCATACATGTGTTGTCGTAGAAGTGTTCCATGACATTAGCAAAATTATCATCACGGAAGTGTCCACTTCCATGACGATAAATCGTAGCGTCCAGTGCTTTTCGTCGAGGGTGACCGACACATGGCATCCACCGTAACGGTTGGTCGGGTTTTGGATCCGATAACCCGTTAACAGCCCGACCAATGGGGATTTTCCACGTGTAAAATCATCATTGGCTGGAGAAACACGCTTGCGGCTCATCGTTGGGACAGATGTCATCCACTCATTGGACAGAAGGCGCCTATGATACGTCGACACATTGCACGGCCCAACAGAGGCCCATTCCTGTGAAAAGGCCGGCCCACTTGACTTGGTCAAAAGGTGGCGGGCCGGCCCATGGAAAGCCTATAAACGGCATGTTCGCATATAGCCCATTTACAGCCTGCTAATCCAAGGCCCGTTACGCCCTATCCGAATTAGGCCCAGTAGCGTCATCTGGGCCATCCAATATGATTCCAGTCCGTTTTCACTTATGGCCCATGTATGGTCCATGACGTCTTTCGGCCCATATGAGGCCCTATGTAACTCTTGGCCTATTAACGGCCCGTGGTGAAACTGGCCCGTAATGAACAGTGTATCACTTTACACCCATTAATGGCCCGTGGTGAAACTGGCCCATAATGAACAGTGTATCACTTTATACCCATTAACGACCCGTTATTCCATTTGGCCGTTTCCAGCCTATGTTATCTTTCGGCCTTCTCAGAGCCCATTTATTCTTGGTCTCATTTCCAGCATTCGTTTACTTACGGCCCGTTACTGTCATTTTCTACTTGTGGGCCAAATTCAGCACGTGGTTACAGTCGGCCCGTTTGTGGTTCGTTAATACATTGGGCCGTTGAGGGAGTCCTGGATTAGGGGGTGTTCGGATGGCCGGACTATAACCTTTGGCCGGACTCCTGGACTATGAAGATACGAGATTGAAGACTTCGTCCCATGTCCGGATGGGACTTTCCTTGACGTGGAAGGCAAGCTTGGCGATACGGATATGTAGATCTCCTCCCATTGTAACCAACTATGTGTAACCCTAGCCCTTTCCGGTGTCTATATAAACCGGAGGGTTTTAGTCCGTAGGACGAACAACAATCATACCATAGGCTAGCTTCTAGGGTTTAGCCTCTCTGATCCCGTGGTAGATCTACTCTTATACTACCCATATCATCAATATTAACCAAGCAGGAGTAGGGTTTTACCTCCATCGAGAGGGCCCGAACCTGGGTAAAAACATTGTGTCCCTTGTCTCCTGTTACCATCCGCCTAGACGCACAGTTCGGGACCCCCTACCGAGATCCGCCGGTTTTGACACCGGCATAGGTGCTTTCATTGAGAGTTCCTCTGCGTCGCCGCTTATCGTGAAGGATGCATCATCCCGTCTTTAAAGGCGGTACTGTTGCTAAAGGAGCTTTGGCTATCGGCCAAACTCTCCGGCTAGGCGGTTTTCTTATGACCGCCTGTTCGGCCGCCGTGCCGATGATGACTTCTCGGGTCATCGAAAGCAATCTTCACGTCAACTCGGAACTCGCCGAGCAGTTAGATCCGACGGAGCTCTCTTCCTTAAACGAGCTCCTGGATCACATCGCCACCCTGGGAGTCGCTGGGACTACGATCAGATTGGGCCTAAACCCGATCTGAGAGAGATTAACTCTCCCCAGGTCACCCATCACGTTGATGTGGTGAAGGAACAATGCGGCGACCCTTCATCTATCTTAAGGACTAGCTATGTCCGGATTCCCGATCCCTCCAAGCCGGATACCCGTGGAGGGGAGGACGTCACTCAAGACCTGAACTTAGAGTCAGGCAACAGGCTAGATTCATTGGACAACATCCAAGAATCCAAACTTCCGAGTTCGGAAACTCCTTGGCCCTTGAGTGTCAGATTGGGTGAGGTTTCAGATTTAATTCCACCCACCCACCCGAACATATGCGATCTATCCAAAATTAGGCAAGAGCCCTAGGAAACAATACATCATTACTGGGCCAGATTCCTCCTGGTTATGAACAGGATAAAGGACTGCCGCGAGGAAGACGCAATTTCATTCTTCTGCAATAATTGCACGGACATGGGAATCCTCAACGCCATAGGTCGCCGTGAAATTACACGCTTTGATGACTTGGCGTCCATAGTACGAAAGTACTGTGCGATGGAAAGCGCCTGGAAAACCGAAGTAAGATTTTGGGACAATCCGGTCTTGAATACAAACCCAGTCAAAATAAAAAGGGTGCATTATCGGCAGTCACCCGGGTTAAACACCAAAAAACAAAAACCCCCTACGGGGCATGGAACCGTACTGGAGGGATGGCTCAACGGACCCTGTAAAATTCATAATACAGAGGGCGCCACACCAACTCATAGCCTTAGAGCATGTTGGATACTCCGGCAGGTGGCCAAAAGTGGCGAAGAGCTTCTAACCCCAGAATCCACAGAGCACCAAGCCAGGGATACCAGTACGGTATTAACAGTCTTTGAGACTTTCGCATCAAATAATATGCGGAAACGAACACTCTGCAGCCTTGCCGAAGTCTACCAAGTAGCAACGATAAACCCATGGAGTGACACGGCTATTACCTTTAATGCCAGTGATGAACCTAAATTCGAGCGGCCCGAGCACCACCGCATTGGTCCTCGGTCCAATAGTGGGCGGCTTTTCGCCTTACCAAGGTACTCATGGACGGTGGCAGTGGATTGAACCTCATTTACGAGGAAACCCTTTGAAAAATGGAAATAGACTGGAGCCGCATTGAGCGAAGCAGCACAACCTTTAGAGGAATAATCCCCAGTCGGGAAGCGTGCTGTACAGGAAAAATCACACTGGATGTGGTGTTCGGCACGCCGGATAATTACAGGTCCGAGGAGGTCACGTTCCAAGTGGCCCCGTTCAGCAGCGGATACCACGCTCTATTAGGGCGAGAGGCAATCGCAATTTTTCAAGCTATAACCCATTACGGGTACATGAAGCTCAAAATGCTCGGGCCCAACGGAATCATCACTCTTGCTAGTGACCCGGACATAGCACTCCGCGCCGAAAATAAGACAGCAGACCGGCCCTTGAGGCACTATCCGAAGCCCTAGCGGCCGAGGAACTGACTGCGCTGCGCTCCACGGTGAACAGGGACGACGTGATACTCGATAAAAGATCCAAGTCCACCTCCTTTAAACCGGCAGATGAAATAGTCAAATTCCAAGTCCATCCAACGGACCCTACAAAAACGGCCTTCATCGGGGTGCAATTGAACCCTGATGTAGACACCGCATTATGAGAATTCCAACGCAAAAATTGGGACATTTTTTCTTGGCACCCTTCAGACATGCCAGGAATCCCACGCCGGCTGGCCGAGCACAGCCTAAACATCCTAAAAGGATTCAAACCAGTCAAGCAGGCTCTTCGGCGTTTCTCCGAACCTAAGAGACAAGCCATGGGAGAGGAGCTAGCCAAACTATTGGAGGCTGGATTCATCAGAGATATAAAACATTCGTACTGGCTAGCAAACTTGGTAATGGTACCAAAGAAGGACAAATCCTGGCACCTATGCGTCGATTTCAAGGACCTCAACAAGGCTTCCCCAAAGGATCCTTTCCCCCTCCCCCGCATCGATCAAATTATCGATGCTACCGTAGGACACGATTCATTGTGTTTCCTCGACGCATACTCCAGCTACCATCAAATTAAGATGGCAGAGCCTGACCAAGCCGCAACGACATTCATCACCCCATACGGCCCATTCTGCTTCAACACAATGCCCTTCGAGCTCAAAAACGCCGGCGCAACATATCAGCACATGATTCAGACATGTCTGGCAAACTAGATCGGCAAAACAGTGGAGGCATACGTAGATGATGTGGTCGTCAAAACCAAGCATGTCGAAACTCTAGTAGACGACTTGAGGCTCACATTCGATAACCTCCAAACATATGACATCAAGCTTAACCCGGAAAAATGCGTTCTCGGCATACCAGCCAGAAAGCTCTTGGGCTTCATTGTATCCGGTAGAGGAATTGAAGCAAACCCAGCCAAGATCCGAGCTCTGTCACAATTGGATATCCCAAAGGACCTCAAACAAATAAAAAAATTGACTAGATGCATGGCTGCTCTAAGCCGCTTTATCTCCCGCTTGGGAGAAAAGGCATTACCCCTTTATCGCCTCCTCCGATTGCAATCGAACACTTGAGTGGGACGGATGCATACCACGGCCGGACTAGAAGAAATAAAAGCCATAGTGTAAACAAACCCGGTCCTAGCTGCTCCTAACATGTGTGAACCAATGCTATTATACTTCGCGGCAACTCATCAAGTTGTAAGCTCGGTGCTCGTTAATCGAGCGAGAAGCGGACGGAACACAAGTTCCCCATTCAAAAACCAGTTTACTACGTGTCCACCGTCCTCACTCCATGCAAGTCACGGTATCCGCATTATCAAAAGATAAGCGTCTGCGGTGTTTATGGCATCCTCGAAGCTGCGACACTACTTTCAAGAGTGTTCGATAACAGTAGCCTCTGAAGTACCTCTTGACGACATTATAAACAACCGCGACGCGACGGGCCGGATTGCCAAATGGGCCATTGAGCTCCTCCCGTCGACATAACCTATAAGCCACGGCGAGCTATTAAGTCGCAAGTTCTGGCCGACTTTCGCCGAATGGTGGATCAAGCCGAACTCCCTAAAGAGTACGGCACATATTCCAACTGGATCATGCACTTCGACGGCTCCAAAATGTTGGCCGGTCTGGGGGCTGGCGTCGTTCTGACATCCCCAACAGGAGATACAGTTCAATAGTACTCCTGATAATGTATACAGACTCCAACATCGCAGCCGAATACGAGGCCCTTCTACGTGGTCTTCGGATGGCAGTCTCCATGGGCATTCAACGCCTAGAGGTGCGCGGGGATTCGAACCTCGCGATATCCCAAATAAATGGAGACTTTGATGCCAAGGATCCAAAAATGGCAGCTTATTGCAACGCCGTCCTAAAATGTCATTTCGGTTCAAGGGCTCGAATTTCACCATATAGCTCGAGAAAACAATCAAGCAGCGACGTCTTAGCACGCATTGGCGCATAGCGCGATGCCGTCCCCAATATCTTCTTAGAGAGGTTGTTCAAGCCATCCATATTATGGGAAGAGTCCGGAAATAACAGCCCGGACCCAACCGCACCGCCTGCGACACGAACATTCTCGACACAACCGGAGGCTCGCCAGCAGTAACATCTTCAGCCCACGTAACAATGGCGGTCATTGCCCGTGGGCAGAACCATTCCTAGCCTACCTAATCAGGCAGGAACTTCCGAGGACCAAAAGCGAGGCACGCTGCATAGTGCGGCGATCTAAAGCCTATAAAGTCCATGAGGAGAGCTTTATAAAAAAGCACCACCGGAGTCCTTCAAAGGTGTATCTCCGAAGAGGAAGGGCGGAATCTCCTGGCTGAAATTCATGCCGGACTCGGCGGGCACCACGCCGCAGCCCGGGCCCTTGTAAGCAAGGCTTCCGTACAGGATTTTATTGGCCGACGGCCCGGGCAGATGCTCATGACTTAGTCCAACGATGCGTCGGCTGCCAGCTCTTTGCTAACCAAAGCCACATGCCACCCACCACCCTCCAAACTATACCCATCACCTGGCCCTTCGCGGTCTGGGGGCTTGACATGGTTGGACCCCATAAAGGAGGAATCCACAAGCAAAAATACCTACTGGTCATGGTGGATAAATTCACCAAATGGATAGAGGCCAAGCTGTTAAGACGGCGAATCTGTACCGTGATAGACTTCATATCGTGGGTCGCACCGTTCTACGGGCGTCCCCACAAAGATCATCACTGATAACGGCACGAACTTTACGGCCGACGAGGTCAAACTCTTGTGCAAAAACATGGGCATCAAGCTCGACTATGCTTCAGTCTATCACCCACAAACTAACAGTCAAGTCGAGCGAGCAAATGGTCTAATTATGAGCAGCATCAAACCCAGATTAGTGCGGTCCATCAAGGAATCTAACACGCACTGGGTAGAGGAGCTCGACTCCATTACTGGGGCTGCAGACCACGTCGAATCGCACCACCGGATTCACACCATTCTTTATGGTATACGGCGCAGAGGCAGTTACGCCTGTGACATAATTCATGACTCACCTCGGCGTGCGCGTATGCGAAGAAAGAGAAGCCGAACTCGATCGGCGGGACAGTTTGGATGCCTTGGAGGAGGAGTGTGGCGTGGAAAAAGCCCGTTTCGCATTCTATCAACAAAGCAGGCTCAAAGATATCAAAGCGAAGTACGGGCCAAAACTTACAATGTTGGCGAGTTAGTTCTACGCCTGCCGGACAAGAAAAAGGACAAACTCAAGCCCAAATGGGAAGGTCCCTTTATTATTGACCAAGTCCTGACTGGTGGAGCGTACCATCTACGCGATGCATCGGATAACCGACTCGAGCCGAACCCATGGAACGCAGCCCGTCTCCGAAGATTCTACGCCTAGCGCCGGACTCTGTGTTCATCTCCTTCCTCTGTCTATTTTTTACACATTAGTTGTCTTATATTTATCTCCTTCTCCCTCCCTTTCTCTTACAGACTTTAAGGGCTCGTTCGCGCCTTGTTCGCACACAATTGACGCGCTATCCGCGCTCGTTATACCTGGGGGCTTCCTTAACAAAAGCTTACTTATGCGGGCTTCACGCCCAACACATGTGTCACACTTCTGCATGTACCTTTTATTCACCATTATATGCATTGATATGACTTAAGTTTTGGCCAAGCTGGGTTGCCTGGCTCCTATGCTTACCCCTACGTTCCCGATTGTTTGGCTAGGCAGTAAAGGGAGCACCTATCACGATTATTCTTCTTGGTCACCGGATGTGTACCTCGGACTGGGTGAAGCCGAAAGCCGGCGTTCTTAAGGGAATATTCGATCGATGAACTAAAGATGATTTCTCATTTTTTATTTATCTGCCCCGGATGCTTTTTATGCCTTTTCGTAGTCCGGACATGCACTTTAGGGCATGCCTCCCGAGAAAGGAACCCTTAATGTAACTATTCTCCCTGGAAGATGTTTCTTACTAACCATGTAATATAACATAACTAGTTGGGCACTTATGCATTTCAAGCACTAATGACCCCTACGCCTGGTCTCCATGCATGACCCTGTTCTTACATAACCGAGAGGGTATTCGGACACACTCCGGACTATCGGGTCCCGAGGTTGAAGCGAAAAGGTCCACCATGACAAACGATCTACAATCCGACTAGAAGGCATTTTACATGTCATCTTAAATTACATAGTCAATTTGACTGAGCATATTCATCTTCAATACCATCCAACAGGTTGTCTAGTTTATAGTCCTGTTGGGAATACTTGGCGGCCAACTCTACTTGGTCGTACACTAAGCTCACAGGGATCTCCTTCCCATCAGCCCCCACAGGTCCGACCTCAGCCATGTGGTTTGGGTCAGCCTTCGTGTATCGCGTCTTCACCATGGCCCAGGCCTCCTTGGCACCTTGACGGCAGGCCGATATCTTCCATAATCGGAAGAGCCACCGCGCTCCCTTAAGCCTCTCTGCAAGCTCTCCAAGGCCTTCAAGCATGGAGACAGATGGCCACAAGGCACAGGCGGCGCCTTTCATCACTGCCGAACTTCGTTAAATGCGGTTGAAAGAGCTCGGGAAGAAGGTCACCCGTAGAACCGGCATTTCCTCTGAGGGCGACCTATGAGCATACCTACGAGACATAACTCGTTAGTCGACTTCCTCGTCGAACTCTTTTTCAAAGTTCGTTCAAGCACTTACTAAAATGCCACGTCGAAGCCGTCGATTCTCCTTCACGGAGTCCGGCTACCTGGGCACGAACATCCTTTAGTTCCTCGCCCGGTGGGTGTTGGCATCTTGGAGATTATTCTTCTCCTGCCTCACCCTCGTAAGCACGCTCTCGCCGGCCTCTAACCGGCGCAAGAGTTGTTGCTTGTCCGGATCTACTCCGGCGCCATCAGCAATGATATTGTCAGACTTGCACACACACCGTACTTCACAACATACTTATCTTTCGAAGCGTATATTACCAGAGGGGGTCTCCTTGGCCTCCCCTGCCGCGGCTAGTGCGGCCTCAATTTGGGCTTTGCACTCTTCCAGCTCCTGGGACAGTTGGGTATTCTTTTTGTAAGATCTCAGATAACAAATGATCCTTAAATCATTTATACTAAGCTGTTTCAAGTCTCGGGGCTATTGACATATATAACCATCAAATTTTCTCACCCGTATGTCTTTCACATACTGCTCCGTGGCTCTGGCTAGACCATTTTGAGCGGCACGGAGGTACGCATCTCCCGAATTGAAGGCATCCAATGCCTCTTGGGAGAAACAAGCGTCACAAAGAACTGTCCGGCAACGCCTGTGATTCATGGCACTCTCCGCCTCATAATTGGTGGCGGACAGTCTGTCCGCATCCTCTGTCGGAGGAGCGTTCGATGCACGCCTCGTGTTCGCCTCTGCTTCTGGACCTGGCTTTGGAGCCTGGCTGGTGGAGGCTCGATTGGCAATCTCTCCGGATATAGTCCGGCGAGCCCTCTTTTTCCTAAAAAAGGAGAGAGCACGGGCGTTAGTATGCATCGTAAGAATAATACCGTGGAATAAGGCAGCACGCCTTACTGCTGCGCCAGTGCCTTGACCCAGACAGTGTGTCTCTTTAGCCTACCCGCCCTCGCGGTCCCCTATTGGCTAGTTGCCGCAGGTTTGGCATTCCGCCTCGGGATCCTCCCCTACGAAACATCATTGGTATACAATGATCAAAAATAAGCACGGATGGATCATCTTCGAAGTATTGGGACTTCGGTCTCGATTACTTGTGAGGCGGGGAGCAGTCCAGGATAATCGGCTGTAATAACCACCAAGGCATTATCGATGCTCAGTTGGTGAAATACCCCATCGATCAGCTCCACGGATATGTCTGAATCCTCTTGGGAGGCCGGATCTAGGGACCGTTCCGGATCCTCGGGTTGTGGAGGAGGGTTGTTTATATCCTTTACGGCCCGTCGCAATTCCTGCGTCGAAATCACAAGATAAGGTACTTAACTATGGGAATATGGAACGGCTGGGCAAAAAGAAGTGTCCGCTTACCCAGCTTGGAGGATTGTACATAGAAAATCCGCCATGTGGATTGACGCGGAGGAACTCCTCCTCTTCTCCCTTGTATAATGCGGACAAGATCTTCGTCAGAGCGGCAACCGATCCCGGCCCCTTACGGCCGCAGCGGGTGGTATCATCCTCCCCGTTGAAATCCCACATGGGGTGGCCTCTATACTGAAGCGGCTGCACCACCCGCATAATGCATGTGGCCATGAACCTGATCATGGTCAGTCCGGAATGAGATAACAACCTTATTCGGCTCATCAGGTAAAGGACATCCTTGTCATTTTCCCTCTGAGGGCTCCGTGGACGCCAGCTTAGGCGCTTCTTCAGAGGAGCATTATTGAACTCGGGGAGGCCGATCGGAACAGGGTCCGGCAGGGGGACGTCTTCTATATAAAACCATTCTGAAGGCCAGTCTTCGGACGCCTTCCTTGGGGTTCCGGATAGATATCCGGTCCCGACGATGCGCCATAGTTCGGCTCCGCCCACTTGATATATCGACCCCTCCTGAGAACGGGGCACAAGGCAGAACAGCTTCTTCCACAGCGCAAAATGAGCCTAGATGCCCAAAAACAGCTCGCAAAGGGCTACGACGCCCGCAATATGCAATATGGAGGCAGGCGTAAGGTTGTGCAACTAGAGGCCGTAGAACTCCAGGAGCCCCCGGAGAAACGGATGAATTGGAAATCCGAGCCCTCTTATCAGATAAGGGACAAGGCATACCCTCTCTCCTTTGGAGGGACTTGGAACGCTCTCCGCTTGATCTCCGCCATTATAGGTGGCAAGTCCGGCTCGAACCGGGACCATGAAGGCTGGGGGAAGGAATCCCTTGGTTTGGAGCGTCACTAGCTTCATTGTCTTGACGGAACATCTCTCCCAACCTCCGTGCCGAGGGTCGGGAGGGCGAGAGGAGGAGCTGCGTCGACTGGCCATGATGGAATGGATCTCTGTCGGATGCGCTCCGATGAATGCTCGCGAAAGGAAAGATGGTGTGATTCGGATCTAAATCCTCGTCTCTTTTATAGGAAGCCCATTTGCGCAGCTAGGGGGGTAAATGTAAAAACACCCTGGCTTTTCGCATTCGTTTGACACGTGGAAGATGGCCATTATTGGGCGTGAAAGCCAAGGAGCGCAATATTCACGAGAAGCCGGACACTATTCAACAGGTATACAGAATTTGGAGAAGAACCCGCCGTGCAATGCCGAAGACAATCTGTGCGCCGGACTCATCGTCATTGAAGCCTGGTTCGGGGCTCACGAGGAGTCCTGGATTAGGGGTGTCCGGATGGCGGACTATAACCTTTGGCCGCACTCTGGACTATGAAGATCTGAGATTGAAGACTTCGTCCGTGTCCGGATGGGACTTTCCTTGGCGTGGAAGGCAAGCTTGGCGATACGGATATGTAGATCTCCTCCCATTGTAACCGCCTGTGTAACCCTAGCTCTTTCCGTGTCTATATAAACCGGAGGGTTTTAGTCCGTAGGGACTAACAACAATCAGACCATAGGCTAGCTTCTAGGGTTTAGCCTCTCTGATCTCATGGTAGATCTACTCTTGTACTACCCATATCATCAATATTAACCAAGCAGGAGTAGGGTTTTACCTCCATCGAGAGGGCCTGAACCTGGGTAAAAACATCGTGTCCCTTGTCTCCTATTACCATCCGCCTAGACGCACAGTTCGGGACCCCCTACCCGAGATCCGCCGGTTTTGACACCGACAGCCGTTTTCATAGCGTCATCAAATACGGCCTATTAACGATGGCCCGTTATGGTCAGCCCATGAACGGACGATTCCAACTCTAGCCCGTTTACGGCCATAATACTGACTTTATTATTGGCCCATGTTTGGCCTATCGATCATCATACGACCAGATAAGGCCCATTGTTTCTACGGCCCGTAGAAGGCCCATTGTTTCTACGGCCCGTAGAAGGCCTCTGCTTCTATGGCCCATAGAAGGCCCACTGCTTCTCTGACGGCCCGTAGGAGCCCAAAGTGTCACTACAAAGAATATTAGCCCGTGGTTATTGTGGCCTAGTTTAAAAAATAGGTTATTGCAGCCACTAGCAAACCGCGGAAAAAGAACTGCATTGACTACAAGCAAACAAATAAACAAGACAACAAGGAAATAAATAAGCAAGCAACTTATGCTAGGCTATCACGGCTATTACACATATTACATCCACTGGGCATCAAAGTTCGCCACCGGTGCAAATATAGGGAACAAAGCAGCATATAAACGCCGCAGCAAAACAAGTCCAGAACTGAAACCATTTCAGAAGAGTTCAAGAAACAATATCCTGGGTACCCATAATGCTGGCAAGATGCTTAGCAAGCTTATTAACTTTCTCTTGTTTGTTTCTTAAATCCTCCAGCGCTTGCTGTTGCACAAGAAAGTACGCATCTGAATTTTGCAGGGACTTCCTCACTCCTTCGGCTTCTTGCCGCAGCCAAGTTGACTGATGCCTTTCAGCTTGTAGCTGAGACTGAAGAAGCCGAAGTGATTCAGGCGGCGAGTTCGAAGAGCTTGTGCCAGCGGTACTGGCCAGTAACTCGAACACTACATCAACGCAAGACTGTGGGGTTTTCTCACTATCTACAAGATCGTTTTTATCACCTTTCTTGGAGACCAACAGGGTTGTCTCACTATCTTGAACCTTATCTGCATTACTTTCTCTACCATTGCATAGTGGGGTGCTCTTCTCCAATATTTTGTTTGCATGCTACAAGAGAAACAAGCAGACACATCACAGGTTTAGCTTGTAGTATACGAAACTCATTTTGGTAAACCGGTTCAGTAGTAAGATGGACAGGATAACAGCATGAAACAAACATATATCTATGTACTATGGTCACTGTATTGTCCATATCATTCTAGTTTATGTTCCCTAATCAAGATGGAGACACAGTTCAACTCATATATTTTTAAGACACGGCAGCATAGATGTATTATAAGTGTGAGAAACTACACAACATTGGAAGCACTTGTTATGTGCATCACATGAGCACATAACTGTTTATACAACTTAAACTGAAATCAACATAGAGCAAGAAGTTATAGCAACAATCCAGTTAAAGAAATAGGTTTAAAACATACCTGTTGCGCCATTGGAGTTTCAATTGGATCCTTCAAATTCGAAAGTAGTTGGTATGAGTAAATACAGTGATGCAACAGCAAAGGAGTATGGACCATAACTATGGAGTATGACCTGAGAACAGTTGCTCTTCTGCTTTAAACATGGAGTTTGGGTTAGCTGTGGTGGTCTTCGTGCTTTGGGCACCGCAAAGAGCTTTACAAAGCTGCTCGTGTGGGGGTACTCTATGGTGGACATGGTGCTTTGTCAACTATAAGTGGGTTACTATCCATTTGGGGTTGCGGTTAGATGGGTTGTGGCTGGTTCTCTACCCAACGGTGTAAGTGTGCAATCTGGAAGAGTCTCGATTATGTGTGGTGGGGCTAGTTTGTGGGCCAGTACAACCATGGTTCTATCTGCATCGACGGGTAGCACTGTCTTTTGTGAAGAACGGCTTTTTTGCTTCCTTAGATACCGCCATCACCCCCTCCAATTCAAATGGCTGATAAACAAGAAAATAAATTGAACGTACAGACATTGTATGATAGACAGATGTGGTAATTCACATATATGTTGTCTAACCAAACAGGACAGCATGACACAATTTCGCATATATGATGCCTAACTAAACAGGATAGCATGACACAGTTTCAGATATATGATGGATAACTTAGCAGCATATAATGGCATAATTCAACGTATGATGAGTACCTAAACAGGATGACATGACAAAACTATATGATGTCTTTCTAAAATAGGTTGGGATGAAATAATTCACATACATGTTGTCTAAGTATACAGGATGGCATGATATAATTGACATAATTGATTCATATACTAAGCAGTTGGCACTTTCGCATGTATGATCTCTAAACTAAGCGAGATAGAATTCAATATTGTGCATATGATGTCTAAACTAAGCAATGCAAGACACCATATGCATCATATGAGAAATATAAACATTGGAACTTAGAGCATACACCTCGGTGGGATATAGGACTGTTCATCATCTCTCAATCCTCCTCTGAGGAGCTCCCTCAGAACCATCGAGATATATGCTTCAACGGGTACCATTGCACCTTTCTCAAGACCTTGTTTTCACTCCAGATTTTTCCATAACCGGCTCAAATGGCTGATACACATGAAGAGTAGTTCAATATACACAGATTGTCGACAAATGGAATATGTAATGAGAAAAAAAGATGGCATGAGATAATTCACATATATGATGTCTGGCTCCATGGCGGTGCATAATTCACATATATGATAACTGGCTGAAAAACATGGCATTGCATAATTCACATATCCCATATAGAAAGCAAACAGGAGGCATTCACACAAAGCATGTCTAATTTAAGCAGATGGCATGGCAATGCAAGACACCATATGCATGATATGAGCAATATAACCCAGCCAAGTTAGAGCATGCACCTCGGGGATACGTTGGTCATCTCTCTCTGAATCCTCCTCCTGGGAGCTATTCAGAACCAGCAAGAAATCTGCATCGACGTGTAGCACCGACTTCTCGAGAAGACCTTGTTTTCACTCCAGATTTTCCCATGACCGACTCAAATGGCTGATGCAGGAAGAGTAGATGAATGTATAAACATTGTTGACAAATGGAATACATTATGGAAAAAATATGGCACGATACAATTCACATATACGATGACTGGCTAAACAGGATGGCATTGCATGATTCATGTATATGATGCCTGGCTAAAGAAGATGGCATTGCATAATTCCCATATACTCCCTCCTTTCCTAAATATTTGTCTTTTTAGAGATTTCAAATGGACTACCACATACGGATGTATATAGACATATTTTAGAGTGTAGATTCACTCATTTTGTTCTGTATGTAGTCACTTGTTGAAATCTCTAAAAAGACAAATATTTAGGAATGATGGGAGTATGATATAGAAACCAAACAGGTGGCATTCACACAAAGAAAATCTAAACTAAGCTGATGACATATAAGATGTATAATGTAAGCAATGCAGGGCGCCATATGCATGATATGACCAACATCAGCATGTCAGGTTAGAGCAAACACCTCGTGTGGTAAATAAAGCGTGGTCGGCTCCTTCTGAATCTCCATCTGAACAGTTATCTTCCTTTGGAATACAATCTGGAAATGCAGGAGGGGGGGCACTTCGCCCACCATGGAGTGGCGTCTGCATGACATTATATTCGCACACAACGGTCTTCTCTTTTTCTCTACATGTTCAGTACGATTGTGTACAAGATCTGACATGCATAATAAAAAAATAGTTAGATTTTGTAAGGCCTAAGGGGTGCATGAAAAAATCAAGACTGATGGTAGCAAACGAGTGGATGGATCCAAAACTAATGATAGCAGGTAGATTATAGCTTCAGTTTAAAAAGATAGACAATGGATCATCTATTGTTTCTTGCCCACCCAACATGAACCACATAGAAGACCCCAGGTGAACCAGATAGTAGACAAATACTATTCGTTGCTAGCTCGATATGAGACCCATGGGAAATTCAAAACTCAAGATTGAACGACAAAGTAGCAGGTAATAATAACTGATGTATAACGTAAGCAAACACGAAAGACTGCGACCTCTCTTCCGAAACGGTGTAGTCCTCAGGTTCATCTGCTCAGTTGATGATGGTAATGCAGTTGGCATGGCTGCCGGCAACGGGGAAGATGATCTGAGGCGGCGAAAGAAAGTCTGCAGGGGGGATCTCTGCTGCAGTGAACACTTCTGTCGATGGTGCGCCTCGTGTGGGGTGGATAATGACACGGCACGGGGAAGCGGGACATAACACATAGAGTTTTCTTTTACGCCAATCTGAAAATGAAGTAAATCTGTAAGGGCTCCTTAGAATTGGAGGATTTTATAAACACGGGGACAGGAAAAACACAGGAATAGGATAGGAATGCACATGCAAAACAGAGCATTTGGAAACATAGGATTTCAGTCAACCTGGGTGTTTGGCTCACATGAATTGGAAGAACAGAGGAATGGAGAAACAAAGTGATGCGACGAGTGTACAACCTCTTTGGCATAGCCTTGTGGACATCAGCCTCATTGGGTTGGACGTGGAGGATGGTGATGATGCTGGTGTGACTGTCGGAGGCGGGGAAGAAGATCCGAGGCCTCTGGAAATGGCGCCGAGGGTACTACTCCGCTGTGATGGACGGCTCCGTCGTTGGAGCAGCTCCGCTAAGGTGTACGGCGACGAGGCTGAAGCATGACAAGACAGACAACGTTAATCTGAAGTGGGACCCTAATATCATCTGCAATAGATGATGTAAAATACATCACCAAAAAGTGCTAGATGTAAAACGCATCAGCCGTGCCACGGCCGCTCCGACAGATGCTGTAAGTACCGTTCACTGAACTTAACTGAAGAAAATGAACTTCACAGTCGAAACTGAATTTTACTGTCGAAACTGGTTGAACTAGTAATAGAGCATTGCAATAGATGTTTAGGGAGTTCGAGCACTAGTAGCAGAGAAGCAGTGATCTAAATCAGCAGACCCTCGAGCAGGGAACGCACTAGCAAAGAGCAAGTCGTGCAGTAGCACCGCGAGCGAGTGCTAAAGCAGCAACTCCTATAGCTGCTGGAGGTCGTGCAGCAGCAGCAGCAGCGCAAGCGAGAGCAAGAGCAGAGCAGCAGCACGAACAAAAGTAGGAGCAGTGCAGCAGCGCGACCGGCAAAGAAGAACAGAAAGCAGCGAGCGAGAGCCGGAGCAGCTGCAGCTAGTGCCGTTGTGGAAGTCGCCGCCGAGGAAGCAACGACATGGGGGAGACACACCATGGATGATGTGGCCGGCGACGGTGCCGTCGATGGAGACACGCCATGTCTGCTCGGTATCGAGCACCGGCAGCCCCGTGAGATCGAGTAAAAGATAAAATGCAGCGGTGAGTGCAGAATCTCCTTGGTGGCGTCGAGTTTGCCTCAGCTTCATCGGAGGAATTGGTGAGGGTGCTGCGGTTCTGGTCGGGCAGGTCAAGACGGCGCCGTGGGGATTGAGGTGGCACGATAGACGAGGCGAACATCGGGGCAGCTCCTTGGAGGTGGAGGATGGGACGGTTGATCCGGCGGGACGATGAGATCGACAATGGATCCTCATCCGGTGCGGTGGATGAGGGACGGTGAGCTGTTGCGGTGGACGACGTAGTCGGGGAAGAGTCTCCGACTTGGCGGCGGTCGGGAGGCCGATGGAGGAGCGTGGGGTTTCGTGGGTTTTGGCGGCCTCGGTGTACGAATGGGGGGGAGAAGGGGGAGGGGAGCCAAGCTTAGGGACGCGCTTGTCCGAAATGTAGGGTAAGTTACCAGCGTACCCCCACCAGTTTTGACACCGCAACATGGAGCTTCATTTCCGGCTGAGGGGTAGAAGGGGGATTTTGCGTGTCTGGGTTGCGGGAGCGATTTCGGATGAGGAGGGAGTTCTCGCGCGCGTCAAAATTTTGGGATAACAAGGCGTGGCGCGGGTTGAAGAAGCGGGAGTTTCAAAGCAGGTGAGACAAAAGATACTCGACCTTGAAAATTTCGGGATAACAAGGTGTGGATTCCTTGTTCGGCAGAACAAACTTAACGTGTAAAAAAACAATTCATACAAGACACAAGAGAGTCATGTCCTCTTTTACTATATTGCTATAGATGCCATTGAAAAAACTACAAGAAAAATGTAAAAAAAACAGGAGAACAAGATTACCCTGCACAGTACCAAATCGATTCGCACTTCCCTCAACAACAACAAAAAGCAAATCAATTCCCACCAAAGAAAGAGTAATGTCCCTTTTTATATGATTACAGATGCCATGATCTCGAATTTCAATTTTTGAATCCACGTTATGTTGAATTCGAATATATCGTTAGGTGACCTTGTGGTTTATAATTGATGTAGTCGTACATTTTGATCTTCCATCATATATGAACATTTTACTCCACCATGTGAACGTATATATTGTCGTCTACCATATGGACTAAATTTGAATCAATTTTCCTTCTTTGAATACGATTGTTGTCAAGTTATACAATAATTTAAATATTACCTTGATAACAAAAAATATACATATTGCAGTAATCATATTTCACTATGAACTACATGTACAATACGCTCTCCAATTCAAATATTTGTATCCACTTTATGTTGAATTCAAATCATAGTACATTATTGGTCTAGGTAGCGAGATGTTTGGGATAATCTAAACCATGTTTTCATATGTATAATTTTTGGCTGAATTGGGACAAGTTTTGGTATAAGCCTCTTGCAAAACCGGAGATTCTCTCAACAAGCCTCGTGGTTCCGAGAGGGAACGTGTCACCTTTGTGTGTGAAACGATATACGCTGCCTCCCCCCTGATTTTATTTATAGAGGCAACATAGAACTATATGAGTGCCCTGTTAAATTTTGGAATTATTTCGGGTTCATTTGGCCTTTTTATACATTAATTGAGTTTCTGGACTTTTAATGTGCATAATCTAAATATGATTTGCATGCACATGCTCCGGTGCACCAAAGTGGGTTAAAAAATGACATGTGTGTCCTTGGTTGAATTTCTAGGTCCCATGGAAGAAACGAGAATGAAATTCAAACATCTAGGCGTCATGACTCGGCCGAGAACATTGGCCGAATAGGAACAGATTTTGGTGTAAGCTTCTTGCAAACCGAAGCTTCTCTCTAGAAGGCTCGTGGTTCTGAGAAGGAACGTGCCACCTTTGAGTGCGAAATGATGTACGTTGCCCCCTTGAGTTTATTTACAAAGGCAACATAGAACTACATGAGTGCCCTGATAAATTTTGGAATTATTCTGGCTTCATTGGGCCTTATTTACACATTAATTGAGTTTTTGGTCATTTAATGAGCATAATTCAAATTTGAACTACAAGCACATGCTCCCATGCACCAAAGTTGGTTGAAAAATCACATTTGTGTCCTCGGGTGAATTTCTACTCCCTCCTTCCATCTATATAGGTCCTAATGTGTTTTTCGAGGCTAACTTTGACCAAACGTTAGAGCAATAATATATGACATGCAACTTACACAAAGCATACCTTCAAATTTGTATGTCAAAGGAGCTTCCAATAATATAATTTTCATAGTATACATCTCATGTGCTATTAATCTTGTCAATAGTCAAAGGCTGTCTTGAAAAACACATTAGGCCCTATATAGATGGATGGAGGGAGTAGGTCCCATGTAAAAAATGAGAATAAAATTCAAACATCTGGGCATCGCGGCTCGGTCGAGAACATTGACAAACTTGGTTTTAAAATCATGAAACTTGGCATGGTGTCATGTCATGGTAGTACCATGCCGTGGTAAAAAATTGGCCGAATAGGAACAAATTTTGGTATAAGCTTCTTGCAAAACGGAGCTTCTCTCAAGAAGGCTCGTGGTTCTGGGGGGAACGTGTCACCTTTGTGTGCATAATTCAAATTTGAAATACAAGCACATGTTCCAGTGCACCAAAGTTGGTTGAAAAATCACATGTGTGTCCTCGGGTAAATTTCTAGGTTCCATGCAGGAAATGGGAATGAAATTAAAAATTCTGGGCGTCGTGGCTGGGTTGGAAACATTGAGAAACTTAGTTTTTTAATTCCTGTAAATCCAAAACACGCATGAAAATAATGAAACTTGGCTTGGTGCCATGACATGGCACCAACATGTTGTGGTAAATTTGCAGTCCAATTTATGGCGCACACGTTAACAATCAACAAAGTCATTTTGAAACAAGTCTTGTCACGTTACAATCGGAAACACAAGTATTATTGAAACCGTGGGCGTTCTATTTACTAGTACCGTTTACGTGCCGCCACGCGTCCCCATTTTTTATTAGCTAGGAGGCGCAGTGCAGGGTAGCTATTTGAGTATGAGAGGCGTGCGATCAGACCCCTGCGCATGCTTATCGGGAGGAGAGCCTTTGACCTCCATCGGCCGTCCACCTCTCTCCCAAGGTCTCCATTAATGGTGCCCGAGCCTCTGTTTAATGGCGTGGCTATGTCTCACTCGACCGAGATTTAAGAGAGAAAAAGAAAATCTGAAAGCACGGATCTTGATGTAAGATCCGCGGACCTATATAGCATCTATCGCGACTTACAAAGAAGACTGGTGAATATATAAGGACGATTATTTTTTTTATCAAAGAAGGGCTTGCCCCTTCTGATTTTCATTACTGAAAACCACCACAATTCACAAGAAGTTCAGCACAACTCCAGCCTAACACGAAGGACTAAAAGCTACCAGATTGAAATCGCGAACATCCCAAGAGGCCAACAAAGGCCAAACATCTGCGCTAGAACCCAACATTTCACAACCGACGACACAATCCACATCCTAAACCGATTATTACATCAAAAGAAACCAAGAAACTGAAGGAAGCCCAAAGCAACTAGAAGAACAAGAACGCTGTGGTCGCCACAGCAAGAGTTTTCTTCATTCTAGCCTCGCAACATTGATCTTCCACAGAAAGATAAGGATGATTAATTTTCTTACATAATTAGAAAGATAATTAAAAAAGCCACATGCGGCTACGCCCGAAATACACAAGGGCAAAAGAAGAAGGAAGACAAGGATCTGGCTCGTTGATCTCTACTTTCTTGATGCGCTACTGCAGGCCGCGGGAACTAGTCTCTGCAGCGAGCGACGATGAGCTCTTTCGTGTCCTCAAGATGCTGCTTGAGAACATCCACGGATTCCTCCACCAGCCTTTGGCGCTCGTTGTGGAGCATGTCATTCTAGTCCATAAGTTTCTTGACGATGACGCCGGTCCTCTTCAACAAGGCACTGGTCTCCTCCTACTGGATGCATGCCGGACGATCTTACGCCTCGGCGGTCGCGCTCGGCCAGGAGCCTCTCATTGCCCTCCCTTAGTTGCCGGATGACGCCGGTAGCCTGTTCAAACGAGGCTTTCATGTCTTCCTGCAACCTCGCCCAGCCGGAGATCTGATCCATCTGGCTATGGACGATCGCATGCATGCGCCTGTAACAGTCGTCGCCTATCCGCGAGAAATTTTCCCAGGCCGCCGCGGTGCGGCGGGACATCTCTGCTGCATTCGTGGCGCGGCGGGACATCTCTGCTGCTTCCACGGCGCGGCCGGACCAGTATGCTGCATCGACGGTGCGGCAGGACCTCCGTGCTGCTTCAGCGGCCAAGGGACCTCTGTCTTTGCTACTTCCGCGCGGCGGGACATGTCGGCTGCTCTCGCAGTGACGCGGGACATCTCTCGTGCTTCCGCTTCCATGCTCGCCTCTCCCTGGTGGCAATCTCACGACCCAGAACTCACGCTGGCCATGGCAGACGCAAGGGAAGGATGTTGAATGACTTGTTTGTTTTTGTCGATGAGGAGTTGAGGAGGAATGTGCAGTCATCTTGGCATACTAGTATTTATAACCGAGTACTAATACGCTCCTAAGTGGGAAACCGTTTAGGTTGTGATCGGTGTGAACAGGTTTGCAATTCAATATAGCGTGGTACTAATACGCTCCTAAGTGGGAAACCGTTTAGGTTGTGATCGGTGTGAACAGTTTGCAATTCAATATAGCATGGAGTAATTTGGAATGTAACGAGACGCAAGCTCAAAATTTATTGACGGTTCTAGTTTCGAAGTGCGGCACTATTCCCGGATGGAGTACTTCTTTTTCTACTCCCTCCTTTCCAGTTTTATAAGGCTACAAAAAATACTGGTCCGGCCGCGCCGTGGAAGCAGCAGAGATTTGGTTGTTCCCCAACACATGTCCAGATTCCACCACACACCATCTTGGTTGGTGAGATTTTGAATTAAGCCCTATAAACCGGAAAGGAGGGAGTACTGCTGTGTACGTGCAATAACTGGCACCGTCATATACATATCTTATGGTTAATGGGGCGTTCAACAGGAATAGCCGCGTGGCGAGCTCTAGGCTAGTCTGTTTTCAAACGCATTAAACCTATCTCTTGGGACTTCTCGCACGCACCAAGTCACGCACCATCGTGCCACCCACAAAAACTTGTACTCTGAGTTTAGTACTCCCTCCGTCCGGAAATACTTGTCATCAAAATGAATAAAATGGGATGTATCTAGACGTATTTTAGTTTGAGATACATATCTTTTTATCCATTTTGATGACAAGTATTTTCGGACGAAAATACGTTATCTGAGAAGAGAAGAGGTGCACGCATGCCTTTTCGTCCTCTCACACACGCGTCTGTTTTTCTCGAAAAGGAGGATGATGACCCCGGCCTCTGCATCCGGGAGTCACACACGCATCTGTAGCTATGAATTGTAGTGTTCTCAACCATCCGATTGGCTCTATCATGGATGTACCTATATACTAAAACATGTCTAGATACATCTATATTTTGACAAATGGAGGCATGTATTGTGGAACGGAGGGAGTGCTTGTCATCAAAATGGATAAAAAATCTAGAACTAAAATACGTCTACATACATCTCCTTTTATCCATTTTGATGACAAGTAGTACTTCTTACCCAAACGAACTTTATATCCAACAGACACAAAATATCCATTCGACTGTTGGAAATTACTGATCTGATGTCGAAGTAATTGCTGCATCGCCACCAAAACCCACCATTTCTTAAGCTAAAATAGACCAAGGTAATCCCTATATTAGCATATTACTAAGATAAAAAGAAGGCACTGTAGAAACATTTAGGACGTGAGCTTGTCAATCTGAATGTGGAGGGACACAAGCTTAGCACCGGCCAGCAGCTTGGGTGGAACTGTCAAGAAGGTCAGCTCCTGCACGTCGACATCGTCAGGATCCTTGCTGCTTGTCACCTCCATTTCCACCTTGACAGCGTCGGTCGTGCCTTTGGGCTCCCCCGGCGGGCCGTTCGCCCACAGCTTGGCCACGTAGTGCGGCAGTGGGGACGCCCCCGCTCTGATGCAGACGACCGACACGGCGATAGGCGCGCCAATGTCGAGCACGCCACCGACCAAGAAAAACGTGTGGCGGTCCTCCTCTGCGAACAGCAAGAGCCGTGGCTCCGACAGTGGCACTTGCAGCTGGAGCACCTTGCCGTACTGGATCCTGTGCACGGGCATGGGATGCACGGTGCTGATGTGGTGGTAGAGCGCCGGCGGCGGGCCTTCGTAGCCCTTGAGCAGCACGGGCATTTGCGAAGCGCGGCGTACAAACGCTCTGGTGATCGGCGAGCTTGTGGTAAGTGACGTAGAGCCCACAGCCTTCATGCGGGCAGTCCACCCTCACCGACGAAAGGACGGAGTCCACCACCGTATTCCGCACGTTGAAGCCATCGCCGCGCTCGCACTTCTGGCACTGCCGCTGGTTCCGGGGGCGCTCGACGCGGCAGTCCGCGCAGGCCAGGTGCCCTCCCTTGCACTGCAGAAATCAATCGAACAGCACATCAATCAAGAAACCTGCACCTTGCTTAATCAGCCGAACGGACGAGGTGTATTCGAACCTCATACACTGGAGGCATCAAGGGCGAGAGGCACAAGGCGATGGAGCACGGTGAGGTCCATCGAGACCTTAGAGAGCTCCATCGTCGGGTCCTGTTCGGTCTGCATGATCTCGCCCTCCTCGTGCACAACCATCTCTCGACTTGGGTCGGGGTATTACAAAGCTTTACCGTCACATGTTTTATACTACTTCAAGGTGCATTAAATCAACACATGCAAGTATCAAAAGGAGAGTCACAGCATGCATGCATGCGTTGTAATTGATGCATTAGTAAACGCAAACTATTGAAATATATCGAGTGCAGTGCTTTGATGTGTCGCGTCAACTCGTACAACAACGACAAGTTTGATTATCCTCTCCCTCGCGGACTTAACTGCACCTGCCTGTGGCTGTATGACAGGTTGGCCACACACTGTCGGGCCCACTGTCATACACGCAAAGGCAGGAGCGTCCCTCCCCGCCCATGAGCGTGGTGGCTGGCAAGACTAGGAGAAGCTTTCGCTACGCTCTCCCTCCCACACGCAGTGGACATGCAGCAGTTCAATCGGTGTCGGATGGCGGAAGCGTCTTTGTAGTACTCCTCCAGTGCAGTAGTACTCCATCATTGTTCGACTTCCCGAAGAGGCGAAGAGCCAAGCGCAGCCCAGACGCTCGTGTGGCAGTTTCATGTGTAGAGTAGTCTAGGATAGCGTGTACCGTGCCTGTAAGCTTAAAATCATTGGGGTCGGCTCCATGCTATGTGGCCATCTCGAAGTTTTTTTAAAAAAATTAAAAGTCTACTGGCCCAACCTGACACCCTGGTGATTGTAGTTTGCACGCTCATCTGGTCAAGACAGGAATATATATTTTAATTTGTTTTTTTTAAAGGGGGGACTCCCCAGCCTCTGCATCAGAACGATGCATACAGCCACATATTTTTTAATTTGTGGTGGGTAAATGTTAGAGGTTGCAGCAAATATATTGTACATCATGGGTCTTTTCAGCCAAGTATAGAGGCAAGCATGTGGGGCCAGTGCTATGATGTGTCGCGTCAACTCGTACAACGAGGAGAAGCTTGATTTTACTACACGCCTTCTCCCTCACCCATGCACACGGTTGCTCGCAAACAAGGACAGGCTTTTGCTTAGTAGTACTTCTACAACAAGCTATCCGTCCTGCTCGCGGTGGACGGACATGCAGTAGTGGATTCGACACTGTAGAAGCAGTAGTAGTAACATCATTGTTTGTCTTCTCGAAGAGGCGAAGAGCCAAGCGCAAACCGAACGTTGCAGTTGCGAACATTGGAGCACGCATATAGCCAGGCTCTTGCATGAGACAAAATTGCTATGTGAGCGCACTATTGTACTAGTACGTACAACTACTTGCTAGTATAGCCCTGTAAACCAGAAAGGAGTATTTGCCCTTCTAGATATTTCAACAAGTGACTAGACTACACCGAGACGGAGTACATATGGAGAAAAATGAGTGAATCTGCACCGTAAATAAATACGTACTAGTTCTATCGTATTCCTCTCCGAGGTGCACAATATTGAGTATAATGACTAGACTCTTTTTGACACGCATTTACGTTTTTACACAAGACAGACGCATAGCGCTCATATACACACGCATACACTCACCCCTATGAACGCACACACGCACGGCACTATCATCTTCAAATTTATGAAGTCACCATAGGCACCTCGTCGTCGACGGGTCCATAGGTGCTTGAATGCCAAGGAGGGAGAGGATAGCGGTTCCCGAGACGTTGAACAGTCAATGATGCATCCTCAATTACATGCAGAGGGAATTAATTGGAGAAGCGAATAGAGCCAGACGATGTGAATGCAACAGTAGTTTGGACTCTCATATAATAAAGGCGCCCACCACTCCAATCCATCTACTCCCAAGTCTCTGCGCAAGAACACTGCTCACTCCAATCCAAGACCAAGTGACCAGAAGCCACAAGCACCTATGGAGGCGATGGACACGAGCGGCAGTCGGCTGTGCCAAATCATCCAAGGCGCCGGCCTGCCGCCCTGCACCACGCAGCGTTTCCAGACGATGCTGGCGACCGCAGGCATCGTAGCCCTCGCCGACGCCGGCTTCGCCTCTCGCATGGACGACATGATGGTCAACTCCATCCGCAAGTTCACCGCCGTCCAAGAAGCGCCAGACGACCTTTTGTCAGATCGCTCCAAAGACGCACGCTTAGGCTCCTCATTGCCTGCCACCCTCATCGGCCTCCATGGTGACGAATTCTTTCAAGGCCTGGTGGCCCTGCAGGTGCCAGAGGTCGCGACAAAGAATGTGCACCTTGAGGCCGCGCTCGCCGCGCAGCGCCTCGCCATGCAAGAAACCGTCGTCCTGCACATCCTCGTCTACGAGGAAATCGTCTACATAGGCCACTACAAGGCAAGCGAGGACAGAAAGACGTTGGCCTTCTTCCAGCGGCTGGAATCTTTGGACGCCATTGTTCAGAAGCACGCCAACCTGGCCACGAAAGCAGCTGCTACTTAGGCGCCGTTCAGTAGGTCGGCGCCCTGAGTCGAGGAGGTGGACGTCGTCGATGGATGCATCTCTTCTTCTTTCCTCATGTAACCAGCACTGCATCGCCTCATGGCCTTAATGTTTTATTAGTATAGTACTCCCTCCGTTCCCAAATATAAGTCTTTCTAAAGATTCCAGCAAGTGACTACTACATACGGAGCAAAATGAGTGAATCTACACTCTAAACTATGTCTACATACATATGTATGTTGTATTCCATTTGAAATAGTATCTAAAAAGGCTTATATCTATGAACGGAGGAAGTATATGGCATTTTTATTCCAGTCGTAACGTTTTCACTATGAGGTGGGGCTGCAGTTGAGCAAACCCACCCCGCCCACCGGGCGTCGGCCGAGTTTAGAATTAGAAGAGAGAAACAAGGGAGGAGAGCTAGCTATAGCACGAACGCTGTTGTCAGATGGGACTCGTGTTTATAGAATAGGAGTACTGAGCACTCGTGCCTCTTTTTTTTAGGCGAAAATTAGTCGTATGTCTAGTACCACAAGTTGGGTGCATGCGACCTAAACCTGTCATCACTTTAGGTCTCCTTTTCGAACCGCGGCTACGCTTCACAGTACATATTATTTCACACATTTATCCTCCTATATGTACTCATATGCTATTTCCACGTGCTCCCATTCGCCGACATGTGGGACATAGAGCATCTGGGTCGTAGTGCATGCACGACTCGGAGCATATGCCGGGGTACTTTACATTTCAGACCTCACGAATTACATGCAAACCCCCCGCAGAAGAAAAAATAAATGAACGAATTACTACATGAAACCGGATTATTTTCGTGGAAACCGGAGCATGTTCATTAAATTTTGGACATAACACGTTTATCAAAAATGACCGGGCCTAAACCAGTCTAAGGGCCTCTTTGATTTTTCCCGCAAAAAAAAGGGCCTCTTTGATTCGCAGGATACTAAAAACATAGGAATGGGGAAAGTATGATGGCGATGAACCGAGACGAGGAGAACTCTAACTCAGTTAGAGGTTAGAGCTGGATTCTAACCCTGAACTAACTCTAAACCAAAGAGGTGTATGGATGGCAGGGTTAGATTGACAATAAATGCTCTATCTCAATCATTTGACTACTTTGGACCCTATTTCCTGCCGGATTTGGAGGGTGCTTGGATACGTTTTAGTTCCATGACTAAAAGTAGTGGGACTAAAACTTGCTAGCATCACCCATGCTTGGATCCAAATACCAAAGAGACTAAAATCAAGCTAATGAGCATTTATTATCCTCCAAACCCTCCAATCCAGAACTCGCATGTGTTAAAGGAGAGGAGTTAAATGGGGAGAGAGAGGACTAATCCACATTTTAGTAGGGGTACCCCTGACTAAAAAATTTTAGTCTCAAGACTAGTTTTAGCCCCTCTTTAGTCAGGGGTGCTTGGAACGTTAGCCTCTTAAAGAGACTATTTTTAGTCAGACTAAAATAAGTCCCTTAGATCCAAGCACCCTCTTGGTGTGGCCGGCTCTTCTATGGCCTCCTGCCGCTCATAATTGACATAAACGAACCATCTATACAAATCAAGCATGCAAAACATGATAATTTTTACTTTGTCCATACAAATGAGATATCCCACTTAAACATACAAGTCGTCAATCAAGCTTCACAAAATAAAAAACACTTCATGAAACAAAAAATGAGCTAACTCATCACGGAAGTCATTCACGATAGGGAGGGAGCTCGGAGCCCCTCACGCACCGAGGGAGGAGCTCGCCATCGTCGCTCTGGAGGAAGGCTCTGTAGAGCCCAAGCCCCGAACCCTCCGACGCTGGCCCTTGCGAAGTTGAGGTCGACACCGGCATAGGTAGCAGGCCGCTTGTCACGATCGGGAACTTAATCTTTGGGCCTCTAGAAATAATGCAAGCATGTAACTAAAAATACCTAGAAAGGTGAACTGAATCTTTGGGCCTCTAGAAATAATGCAAGCCTGAAACTGAAATACCTAGAAAGGTGAACTGAATCTTTGGGCCTCTAGAAATGATGCAAGCTGAAACTGAAATACCTAGAAAGGTGAACTGAATCGTTGGGCCTCTAGAAATAATGCAAGCCTGAAACTGAAATACCTAGAAAGGTGAACTGAATCTTTGGGCCTCTAGAAATAATGCAAGCCTGAAATTGAAATACCTAGAAAGGTGAACTGAATCTTTGGGCCTCTAGAAATAATGCAAGCCTGAAATTGAAATACCTAGAAAGGTGACCGAATCTTTGGGCCTCTAGAAAGATTTATTACCTCCTCAAGCGACATCAAACAATTCCATGCGTGCACCACAAATCTATACCAAGTTTGATCAGGATCTACTTTTCCAAATCAGAATTAGCGCTAGAGAAAGCAAGATCAATGATATGGCCGTGAGACAGAGAAGGAACGAACAAACTCACCCCTCTCGCGACCTCCCTGGTAGATGCGCCGCCGCCGCACGCATGTAGGGAGAAAACGACCGTGAAGGGGAGCGGGGCGACCTTCGAAGGCCGGAGGGAGAGGGCGGATGGAGTAGGGCGGCGGAGGCCGGAAGGAGAGGGCGGACGGAGGAGAGAGAGGGCGAGCGGCGCTTGGGCGGGCGGCCCTATGGGAAACAGAGAGGAGTCATGCGAGAGGGGGGAGCGATCTGGTGCGGGCAGGGGAGATTTTTTTAGTTCTCTTTTAGTGGGCCCGAGGATAACTAACCCAATTAGAACCTCTCCATCGGGCTAGTTTTTTAGCTGGGTTAGAGCAAACTAGCTCAAACTAACCCCTCTTGTTTCGATAATTTGAGGCTATTTCAACCCAAACTAGCTCTAACTCGTGATCCAAACAAAGAGGAGTGTTCTTTGTACATGCTACAAAGGTGGACCGTAGCACATTGTTTTTTATGGCCATATCACCACATTGTTTTCTACTGCTGGTTCACTAGGCTACCATGGTTCGCACTGCTGGTTCACTGGGCTGCCATGGTTCGCACTCCTCCGACCTGAGTAGTACGTACTCCCTCTGTTCCTAAATATAAGTATTCATAGATATTTCACTGTGGACCACATACAGATGTATATAGATGCATTTTATGTGTAGATTCACTCATTTTTCTCCGTATGTGGTCCATAGTGAAATCTCTCCAAAGACTTATATTTAGGAACGGAGGGAGTAATATAGTACTAGTATATACCGCATCATTCTTTGCTCCTTCTTACTACTCCGACATTTGGGAGAGCCAAGATCCGGTCGACGTGTCATGCACCAGATTAGAGCGCTGAACGGAAGGGGGCATCACCCCGGTCGGAGCGCCAAGAATTCATGACTATAGTGAGTGGTCATATCACAAGTCTTTCCAGCAGAACGCCAGAAAATCGCACAGCCCCACTCGCTCACCCTCCTCGCCTCTCTGTCAAACCGCCTACTCAAAAAGCCACAGACGCCTGGGAAAAGCCCCGCCCTCAACTTTTAACTACGCGAAAGTAGTTCGAGCTTGTTCATTCTATATAAATACAGTGCTTACTGTATGTTTATTCACCCGTGGGGTTGTTCAATGAATGGAGGGGCGGGGAGCACAAGTGAACAATACTGTAGTACTACTAGTAGTAAGTAGGAGTCGTACAGTAGTCACCTTAAATAGAGAGTTTCTTTTCTTTAATGCCACGTACACAAATTGAAACGCTTGTTGTGGAGAGAAAAAAGATAATCACTCCACTATATATGGACGCAGGGGCCTGAGCGCTTGATTTAATAGGGTTGCTCTCTTCATTCTCTCATCCTCTCCAGATATAAACAAGATAGCGGTAGCGACATTTTCTCTCTGCTCACCGCTGGTCACAGATCCGGCCGGATCCCTTCGGCCGGTGTGTGTAGAGGACTAAAAGGTGCATCGTTCATGCGGTCATCGCCGCCGAGGGAGGAAACCCACAGCTGCCGGAGGGGCCCGATCCTCTGCCCGTGTCGTTCTCTCCGACATGGCCCGGCTCGGGAGGTCCTCCGACCCTTCTTCCTCCCCTGCCAGATTGTCCAGCAGATCCGACTGCCGCCGCCAACATCCCGCGACCCTCGGTATAAGTTCTTCGAAGCGGCCTTGCTCTATCGCCCAGCTCCCCACATGTCTGCATGTGCATCTTTTTCTACTCCCATCAGCTCTTCCACAGCCACCTAAATTTTTAGTATTATTAGAGGTAAAGCTACTTCATGCATTCGAATCTAGGGCTTTGTTCAAACAACGAAGAAAGGGGGAAAGTTGTAGCATGAATCTAGGACTTGATTCAAAGAGGAAATAATATGGTGAAAGTAGTAGAGACCGGATACCCAACCGGTCTCTTGGTTCAAAAGGGAAATAATGGGAAAACGCAGATTTAACTGGATAAGGAACAGATCTATTATTGGTTGAAAAAAGGATAGAAAGTGGCGGCTGGTGGACAAGTCAATAGAGTATGTCCAGGATTAGATTTGCTGCCATCACATAGTAAAAGGTCTCTAGGATTAGATTTGCTGCCTTCACATAGTAAAAGGTCTCGGGATTAGATTTGCTGCCCTCACATAGTAAAAGGTCTCAGGATTAGATTTGTCGCCTCACATAGTAAAAGGTCTCGTGGATTAGATTTGCTGCCGTCACATAGTAAAAGGTCTCCTGTGATTAGATTTGCTGCCCTCACATAGTAAAAGGTCTCCGAGATTAGATTTGCTGCCCTCACATAGTAAAAGGTCTCGAGATTAGATTTGCTGCCCTCACATAGTACAAGGTCTCCAGGATTAGGCTTGATGCCCTCACATAGCATGAACAAACTCGGCATCACCACTTTATGCCTCCTTGTAGGTACATTGTGTTGATGCGTCCACTGTCACATGTCCTTATACCAACCTTTTGTTGTTTTTAATGTAAGGGCACATGTAAAATGAAGCAATCACACTGTTACCTTAGGGACATGTCTAACCAGTGTTATTGTTAATCTAATGCCTCCAATGATAAGATGCAATTAAACTGTGTTACAAATGGCACTCCTGCTGTTTTCCCCAAAGATGATAAGTAAGTTGCTCCTTTACGCTGCCGAGTGTCCCGATGTCCCCACGGTCCCATGCCCTTAAACCAACTCTTTAGTCATTGTTGATTTATCGTGGTTCCGTAAACAAGCAATGCCACCATTAAAGTAATCCCATATTTGAGGAATCTCGTTGTTGATCGTAATGCTTCTGGTAACATGAAGCATTGCTGACATTTTAAAATTTCTACTGTCCTTGCGTGATTGCCATGAACATAATTAATATGCTTCTTTTCATTTTGTATATGTTTCGTATATTCTTATTGACCAAAGAATCGTTTACTTTCTATCTTTTTGTGCGGATAGGGATATCCATTTCACCTTGTTGCTATTGTGACCTTTTGGTGAACTGCACAAAACACTTTTTTGAATGAGTGTCTTGTGCGCTCAACTAAAATGTCACGTGGGCAACATCTCTCAATTTTTGTGGAACTGCACAAAATGGTGATTGGAGTTTCCAAAATCTCCGTCAAGTTCTCACTGGTAATCTCGTGCAACATTTTATTAGCCTTTGCAAGATGGAGCCGTCCTTTGTCACCACAATGGCAGTTTATTTTAGTGGAACTGCACAAAAGGATAAGAAAATTATAATTGCACCTTACATGAGCCGGACAACCAACCTTAATGTTCCTCAATTTTAGTGCAACTACTAAAGAAGAACCTGCCAGCTCACAAGAGCAAGTACTTCTTGCTAGCTGAATGATGCAATCTTTACTTCATTTCGTGAACTGCAAAAAGGCGCATGAATTGAATCATGGAACTCCAGGCAGACCTCATCCAAGTAGAGCTGGAGGTTGAGTTCAAGGAGGCCGTTATTAAAGGCAAATCATGCTCTCTTGTCTCCTTTTTTGTGTTGTGCAAACATGTCATGCAAACAGGAATACTCAACTACAGATGTTGTGACGGTCAAGAGCATTCGCCAAGTTCTTCGATTGTATGACATGGCTAGCCAAGATGGATTTAATCCCGATATTCACTTTATCAAAAGGCTCTAATGGGTTGGTTCTGAATCTTGCAAGCTGGGAATCAGTGAGATGTGTAGGCATCTTTGTTGTACTTATTATTTCAATCTTGTTGGCTCTGAATCTTGCAAGCTGGGAATCAATGAGATGTGTAGGCATCTTTGTTGTACTTATTATTTGGATCTTATTTGTTGGTTCTGAATCTTGCAAGCTGGGAATCAATGAGATGTGTAGGCATCTTTGTTGTACATATTATTTGGATCTTATTTGTTGGTTCTGAATCTTGCAAGTGGGAAACACGGCATGATGATGCAGAGGACAACAACCATAACAAACAGTTCAAACTTGGTAGTATTATCTTTGTGAAAGTGCGACAAATGTGTTGATCGTAAAAGCGTCCTGAGAATAATAATTCTAATTGTTGTGCATGTTGATCCTGTGGCACTGATAGAACGAGAGAATTCATTGCTTGTTTTAAGTATAAATTTCTATTAAAGCTAATTAAATTTAAGTGAAGTGACCACTAACTCCTGTTATTACAGTACCAATACAGACCCGCTCGTGAACCAACGTGTGGCCGAGGGTGCATCTTCTACCGGGCGTGCAGCGGATGAGGGAGGGGTAGTAATTGTTGTCGCCTGTACACACTCAGCTTACTGTTGAATCCAGTTCCCGAGGAGCTGAAAAACATACTGCTGCCGCCGCCTACACACTCGTTCACTCGAAGAGACTCCAATGGCGATCCGAGGGTGAACTCGCTGGATATGGACTTCGCAAGGAGTTCCCCTTTGAGTTCGCCGTTTAGTCCTATGGCCGCACCAAGTTGAATGCGATGTACACCAACGATACGGACTCGGTGAAGCTCGCCTCGCCTCGATCCTATGGCTGCACTGTGTTCGGAGCATTCGCCCATTTCATCGGCAAGGCCGATCGCACCTTCGCTACGGTGGAGAGAAGGAAGAACGCGATGATTCGCCATCCGGTGCAACAAGCTTGTCGACATCCGTAAGCAATACAAGATCAACAAAGAACGGGCGGAGAAGGACTCGTGGTTGACCTCACGAGACCATCATCGACCCACGACACGCCAACATGAAAGAAGATGACCAACACGTGGGAGGTACCTCTGAATCTAGCCTACATAAACTACGCTGCCAAGGACGCACGCATGCTACGACATGTACAGCAGATCTTGGACATGAGGGCGGTTCCGCTTCCCGAATCGACGAGTACACGGACAGCCGCAGCGTCATGATCAAGCGTGCATGAAGGTCTAGATTTTGTACTTTATCTGTTTATAAGCACCTTTATCATCTGAGTGTTTCATGCATTAGCCTATGTGTCGTAATTATCTGTTTTGTCCGAAATATTTTTTTAAGAACCCATTAACCTAATTGTTTTTTTAGTGGCTATTTGCTTATGTATGTAAACTAGTTCACTTGTCCGTCAAAAAAACTAGTTCACTCGGCTGCCGTGCTTTGAATCTCCTTCCTCCCAACATATTCCCCTCCTCAGGTGGACCCGGCAGGTCTCTCGAATTTTCTCCCACTTTCTTTTTGATGTAAACTGAGTTTTCTCCCGATTTTCCCTAGAACCAACTCAACTGTCCCAGGTCTAGCCTAAAAATTAATAATACCCCACGTACTATTAACTCATAAAATTAAAATGATATTTTATTTCGTAAGTTGAAAGTTCTTACAAAATAATAATAATAATAATTGTTTATATATAACTTGGCAAGTTAACTCCTAGTGATTGCGTACATAAGCTTGCAAAGATTTTACTGACGTGCAATCATGTGTTTATGTTTTTATAACATTTCTCCGTCTAGCCCAACATGATATTTTTCAACCAGCCCAAAGAAGTCCATGATTTCGAGAAAAATGCCAATGGGATTTAAACGGGCTGCATAGATGCTACATCATTGTTTCACCCAGCCCACCAAATGGACTAATAAAACAAATGGACTGGCTGACATGTGGGCCAGTAGGTCAAAGCCTAAGAAGGCGTTGGATTTACATCCAACGGCCGGCATTCTTCTTCAATCTCTCGTCTTCTTCCCCTAGCGCTGCCGGAACCGCCTGCTCCAGCCTTCAAGGCCCAATAAGCGTTGTTTTGCACTCCTCAACAAACGCTACCCGCCGACGGCCAAAGCCATCCCTCCACTCCGCACCTCATGTTATTCTCTGCCGAGTGTAGGCCCACCCGCACCAACCGGTCAAGTTTCCGCTCCTCTCCATCTGCGACTCATCTCGCGTCTTCCCCATCTCCGGGTCATTCCGATGCAGGGCCTCGCCATCGTCCACTTTGCCTCGGTGCGCTCGGCGGCGGCATGGTCGACATCTGAGAGTCATCGGAAGAGGATCAGACGTGGAGAGCTCGACGGCTGGGACCCACGAGGTCCATGGTCGCACGCAAGGAAAATTCCTCCCTAATTACGCAGACCGTGCCTTTATGCGTGGGAAGGGCTTCAGATTTCGCGAAAAAAATGTTCCCTACCGATGTGTCGGACCCACCAGCTATATCTTCGCATGCAAGGAAGTGTCTCCTTATTACGCACCAAAAATGAATACCCCTCGCTAGCTGGGACCCACCATAGTGGGTGGCTGACTTAGGGCGTACTAAGTTGACGAGGACGGAGGGCTTTGTCAACTTAGTCAATATGAACGATTCTAGCTCCAAAGTGACCGTCACGATGTCCATCCAACGGCCATAGTGCTTCTTCAACCTCTGGTCTTCTTGCTCCAGGCCAAAGCAAGGCCGATCGTGGTCGCATGCTCCTCGCCTCTCGTGGCCGGGCGGTGATGCCGCGAGGCCTCACCGCCCCTACTACTCCCACCGCTGGCCCAGGTATCCCTCTACTCACCCACAGCCTGTTATTCTATGGCGGCAGACCTCACGCCCATAGCCGAACGGTGAACCCTCGTACTCCTCTCTGCGTGGGCATCCACTGCCGTGTCTTCCCCGGCTCTGTGTCGTCCCCTTCCTAGGCCTCGCCGTCGTCCACCGCCTTGGTGCTCTCGGCTCGGCGTGGTCAATGTGGTCAACGACCGACTTCCATCGGAAGATTACTGTACGTGGAGAGGCTGACACCTGGGCCCACGGCCACATCCCAGTTTTTGTGATTTGCCAAGTAAGTCGCTTTGTTAGGTCTGTTGGGCTGCAAATCTTTCAAGACGAGGAGAGCTTCATTAATTTGGCGAGAAAATGGCCTATCAAGAATGAGAAATAGGCTGTACATTTTTAAAACACATCAAACCGCAATTAGTTTCAAATATCTTTTTTTCATTTCGAGATTTTAAATTACATTAATTTTTATGCGTGGAGAATTTGTTGGATTTTATATTGATATACATTTATTTTTAAAATCAGTTTGAATGTGAGTCGAAATTTCGGGATTAAAAACAGTTTGGACCGCACCGAAATATGCAAAATTTCGTATATTTTTTTAACCGTGGCCACAATATGGGCTGTAATGCTAACAAAAAGAATATGGGCTCCAGAAAAAACCTTAAGAATTAGCAAATGGGCTGTAAATTATTAGAAATAATGGCAGATAGGCTGTATGATGTTTTCCACAGATTTGAGGTTTTCCTAAAAAAGGTTGACGCACAAGAAGAGACTGTTGGATGTCCATCGAACGGCCGTCGTGCTTCTTCAATCTCTGCTCTTCCTGCTCCAGCCGCTCAAACAAGCGCCAGCGGGACTGCCTGCTCCCTCCTCCCCACGGCCGGTTGTGCTGCCACGCAGGCCTCACCGCCCCACCGTACTCCCATCACTGGCCTAGACATCCCTCTACTCACCCACACCTGCTGTTATTCTACGGCGACGACAGACGAACCAGTAAACCCTCGTGCGATCGTACTCCCCTCCGTGGGAAACAATCGCCGAAGTCTTCCCTGCCTCCGTGTCGCTCCTTCCTAGGCCTCGCTGCCGCCCACCGCCTGGTGCTCTCGGCGCTGCTCGGTCAACGTGGTCAACGACCGACATGCATCTGAAGTGGATCAATGTGGAGAGGCCGATACTGGGTCCACGGCCGCACGCAAGGAAATGCCTCCTTATTACGCCGCAAAATAATGATTCCTCCACCGACATCGTGGACCCACCGAAGGGCCTCTCAGATTTCACGAAAAAAGTTATCGCCACGACAAATCGGACCAACCAGCTATATCTTCGCACGCAAGGAAGTGCCTCCTTATTACGCACAAAAAAATGAATACTCCCCCTGTTAGCTGGGACCCAGTATAGTGGTAGGCTGACTTGTGGGCCTACTGAGTTGACGGGAACGGAGGGCTTTGTCAACTTAGACAATATGCACGATTCTAGCTCCAGTGACCGTACGATGTCCATCCAATGGTCGTAGTGCTTCTTCAACCTCTGGTCTTCTTGCTCCAGCCGCCCAAACCAGCGTCGGTCGTGCCTCGTGTTCCTGCCTCCCGTGGCCGACTGCGATGCAGCGGAGGCCTCACCGCCCCCTACTACTCCCACCGCTGGCCAGGCCATCCCTCTACTCACCCACACCCCCTGTTATTCTGGGGCGACGGCAGCCTCACACCCTCGTACTCCTCTACGCATGGGCATCCACTGCCGCGTCTTCCCCGGCTCCGCGTCGTCCCCTTCCTAGGCCTCGCCGTCGTCCACCGCCCTGGTGCTCTCGGTGTGGCGTGGTCTACGTGGTCAAGGAACGGCTTCCATCGGACGTGGATCAGACGTGGAGAGGCCGATACCGGGTCCACGGCCGCAGCAAGGAAGTGCCTCCTTATTACGTGCAAAATAATTATTCCTCCACCGACAATGGGACCCCGGACGGGCCACCGTATTCGCGAAAAAACATTTGCCCCATACTGATGGGACCCACCAGCTACATCTTCGCACGCAAGGAAGTGCGTCCGGGCAAAAAAATGATTCGCCCCCCTGACTGTTGGGACCCACCAGCTACATCTTCGCAGGCAAGGAAGTGCCTGACAGTCGGGACCCACCTGGTCGAAGCGTACGTAGCATTGTCATTCTGGTCGCGAACGTGTACGTACATATATACTGGTGGATGTAGAGGCGCGCACGTGTCGTAGTAGAGGCGCATACGTGTCGTAGTAGAGGCGCGCACGTAGCATGTACACGTACGTACAGCGGCCAGGGTGAAAGAAAGAAAATATGGCCACATATGTGTACATACGGGCGGGGTCTCGAACGCCTACTCGCGCATACGTATGGCCAAGGCTCGTGTACATGGCTGGGTCGGAACGGAGAAACAGCGTCATCGTCGTGTTCATGGGGAGGCAACGGAATGAGTCATGTTCATGGGGAGGCAACGGAATGCGTCGTGTTCATCGGGAGGCAACAGAACGCGTGGAAGCCAACCGGCTGGGTCGGAACGGAATGTGTGGTCATGTTCATCGGGAGGGCTTGGGACGGAACAGCGATGGAAGCGAGGCTGGCGTCGCAAAACGGAGGAAACGGACCTCCTACGTTCGGAACGGGGTCCTGTTGATCGGGAGGGGTATGGCGTACCGCAAAATGGAGGAAACGGACCTCCTACGGTCGAAACGGGGGTCTTGTTGATCGGGAGGGGTGTGGCGTACAGAAGAACGGATGAAACAGACCTCCTACGGTCGAAATGGGGGTCCTGTTTATCGGGAGGGGTGTGGCGTACCACAAAACGGACAAAACGGACTTGTGTTGGAGCGCTACGGTCGAAACGGGGGTCCTGTTCATCGGGAGGGGTGTGGCGTACCTCAAAACAGGACTCCACGTGATACTGTTCATCTCCACTGTCGACCTCCTCCAGCCTCCACGGGCTACCGTCGACCTCCTCCAGCCTCCACGGGCTCCTGTTCATCCATCCTCCACTGCGCGCTACTCCACCGGCTACTGTTCAACCACCCCTCCGTGGGCACCCCTCCACCGTCTACTGTTCATCCAGCCCTCCACACCACGGGGTCCTGTTCAACCACCTCTCCACCGTCTACTATTCATCCAGCCCTCCACCACACCACGGGGTCCTGTTCATCCAGAGGCAACGCCACCGCTCACTGTTCATCCAACCCCCCCCCCCCCACACACACACACACAATGCTCATTGTTCATCCCAGAGGCAGCATCGATCGGCTTCAGTTAGCAGCAGTAGCGAAGGAATCGCTCGATCGGGTTCAGTTAACAGCCATCGATCGATTCCTCGGGTTCGAATGTCGTAGCCTGCAGTAATCGCTCGGGTTCGATTAGAGCCCAACGCCTCGCCGGGTTGATTAGAGCCAACGCCGCACACACGCGCATACGTGTACAAGAGAAACGCGCATCGCTCGGCCCCTGACCTCCCACCGTAATCGGGAACTCCCCGAAATTTTCCTCGCCCTCGCTTCTACCATGGTTTTTTCCGTCATGGACGGCCCAAAGATTGTCATGCAGCTGCGTCTCTGGCCCGCCCAGGACGAAAAGCCCATTTTCTATCATGATTTTTTGTCATAGAAGTAGGAGCCTACCACATCTATGATGATACCGGGTTTTGTCACAATTATCGTCATAGAAGTGTCATATGTACGACAGAAAAAAATTTCGTTCGGCCCAAAATGTCACGGATGTGTCTTTTTTTTTGTAGTGTTCACAATGCGGCTCAAGGGAAGTCAGTCTCACTGAAGCTCTCAATATCCGGTTTACAATCCGGTTCAAGGGAAACCTATTCTCCCACAAAGCTCTAAAGCGCTCAAGTCTGATTTAACAATGTCCGGTTCAAAAAGGAATTAACTTCTCGCAAGTTCGAGCTTAAAGGCCGTCAGAAAATTTCCAGCTGAAAATGAAGATTCCGGTTTAAAATCCGGTTCAAGGGAAAGATGTATCCCACAAAGCTTTGAAGCTCTCAGTATCCGGTTCAAAATCCCGGTTCAAGAAGAATTTATCTCTTGCAAAAAGTTAAAGTTTGCCGAAGAGGACCTGCTGCCATGATGCGTGGTTCAAACATGGAGATTTATACAATATCACTTGGGGGCTTGGTCGTATCCGAACCATAGCTACACCTCCTGATCGGCGCCATGCCACAACATCACTTGGGGGCTTGGTCGTATCCGAACCATAGTCACACCTCTTGACCGGCTCAAAGCCAAATCAATCCGGGGCCAAAGAGAGTGTTGTAAAGCAACAACTCAAACATAGGCACCCACTGAGAAAAGCTCAAAACGTTACTTGGGGATTCTTTGCTATCGAAATGAACTTAGAATCTACACTTGTAATGGGCTATCAAGCCATGGCTTGGAAGCCTGGTGTATACACCTAAAACCCCGGGTTAGCTCGCCTATTTAAGTAAGTCACTCCGCCCGGAGTAAACTCGGTATGACCCTTCGAACTTTGACAAGTTACTCCAAAAAAGGACCCTGAACATGTCAAGTTAAAACGATGATTGGTTAAGGATTGAGGACCATCTTAAAAGGCTTTGCAAAAATGGTTTAACTCAGTGGCCTGGCAGCCCATGAAAATCCTCGAATTTGGGGCCTGGCAGCCCGTGAAAAGCCTCGACTACAACGGTTTTTATTTGCCTTTTGCTAAGTTTTTCTTTATTTTGACAAGATTTGTGATATTTTCAAACCGGTGTTCATCAACCCGGCTTGACTTTCAACTACAAGTTGTCAGTATATGATCAGTTATAATCCGGAGACTACTAGCCCGGTCTGGTTTCGACTATAAGTCGCCAGAATTGAATATGGATAAACCGGTTTTTAACACAACCCGGAACGGTTTTATCATAAACCGGCACAATATGGGAGGAGTTATCAGTACTCAAAATTTGGGTTATCACCCTTACTATAAAAAGTTAGTAAACTAATGATGTGATTCAATGTCATAGGTATGATATATTTCATATTTGATTATTCTTAAGTGCAGCCTTGGTTATAAACCCGGGTTATATGTTGGGCATTATAACCTGTCCGGCGGTAAACCGCCAGGACACTTTAAACTTGTTGTATGCAGAAACAGGTTGAATAAAGCATGATTATAAATCAACGGTGTTTATTAACCCGGCCTGGCTTTCGACTATAAGTCGCCAGTATGATGATAAATTATCCGGTGTTTATTAAACCGGCCTGGCTTTGGAGTATAAGTTGCCGGTATATATTTGGATTGCGCCATTGGAATAATGCGCTTATAAATCATTGGGTTATATTATTCAAATAGCCAAACTTGGCTGAATTTTCATTATGATATTGAATGAATAAGGTTTTTCATACCGGATTATATTATCTTGAATAGCCAACATGGCTGGACTTTTATGGTTATTAATAACCGGTATTATTGAGGTTTTCAAAGTCGCTTTAGCGCAATGGCTATTATTTTATCAAAGGATATGATGTATTCTACAATGGAAGGAATAGTCCCGAGTCGCTGCAGGATTACAACACGGCACTTGGGGGCTACATTATTCAAAATTGAGATTATATCAAATATGCAAGTCTCATGTCGCTGCGAGCATGCACCATGACACTTGGGGGCTAATGCAAAGTCATTTTTTGCTCATCTTATTTAAGATCCGACTCATCACATCATAATGAGTCGGCCTTTGGGGGCTACCAATTGCTCCTGTCAACAATTCAAGGTACACAAGTTTTAAAACCATTATATTGAAAGGTCCATTGCTCAGTTGCTAAAGCACAAAGCTCTTAACCTTGTGGACGTGGGTTTAAGCCCTATGATGGGGGTTACATGATATGATTATTTCAAAGAAGTATATATAAAGTACCAGCTCAATATTATCTTACTGAGCCGGCCCTTGGGGCCTACACATTATTGTTCAAATCTACATGATCATATTTATAAAGTCCCTGCTCATTATTGCATAATGACCCGGCACTTGGGGGCTACATATATGGAGTATTCAGTTTTTACTAGTGACTGAGATGAACAACATGGATTTCTTCAAAGTGGCAGTAATTATATGGAAACAAGTCTTAAGCCATCACTTTGTTCTGTTCAAGACTTGGGGGCTACAGGTAATATGGATATAAGGGAGAAATATCTTCCGATTTTCAGTTTTGAGCAAACCAGATTGACCCGGCATCATCAATCATTATGACCCGGTGTCTGAAACAATCATAACCCGGCGTCATCAATAATCATGAACTGGCGTTGGCAACAATCATGAACCGGCGTTGGAAACAATAATGACCCAAAATTATCAATTTTTATAACCCGGCAATTTTGGCAATATTAAACCGGTAAGTTTACATCTTCAAACCGGCGGAATATCATATGAGTATTTCAAGACCCATATTTCTTAAATCGGCGCTTTGGAAGCCAACTCAAGTGGATTATTCTTCACAATATTTCTCTGTGAGGAACCAATGTCAGCAAATTGAGTATGAAGTTGGCTTGTTGACCCGGATTTTCTAGAAGGAGGAAATGACAAGGACTTAAGGATGATCAGATGTCGGTTTATAAGAATTCTTAACCCGGAGCATAATCTGTCAAATTTGTTCTTGTGTTTGTTTTACAGGATCAGTTTAACATGGATAAATCCAAATTAAACTGGGGGCTAATGTCGGGGATATACCTCCCGGCGTAAACCGGCCAGAAGTATAACCCGGCCGGACTTGGCGGTTTACTTGAGACCCGAATGAGACTTGACAATTCACTGGCGACCCGTTTGGACCTGGCAGTTTACGATTCATTGGTAATCCGCAAAGTAGTCGGAGGAGCGACAAGACGGTGGCCCAACGGCGGTTCATGAAGGCCGGTTCATACTGTGGTGGGCCGGTTTAAGAGGAAAGGCATGACGAATATTTACCTTACAAGGAATTAAGACCAGGACTTGTATCCGGTTTGTATTAGAGATAGACTAGTCCTAATCCTAATAGGACTCCACATGTAACCCACCCTTTCAGCATATATAAGGAGGGGCAGGGTTCCCCAAAGAGGGACAGGAGAAAGAAGAAACAATCTCTAGGGCTAGACACAAAGAGCCGGTTTACCGGCGACTCCATCGTGATCATAATGAGACCTAGCCTCAAACGGCATGTAGGGTTATTACCGGATGATGTTTCCCGGGGCCCGAAGGTGTCTAAACCCTTGTCTTGTGTTGCGTCTCTCGATTCTACTCAACCCCTCTCAAGCTACCACATAGATGCGTTGGCCTCACGACTAAGTCCTTACCCTAGGACATCTGCCGTGACAATTCCACGATAAGGAAGAAGCACAGAAGGGGTTAGGGTCCGATCACATTTACTTTGATCAGAAGATTCAAGCATGAAGACATAGCTATAAGTGAATGTTGTAGAGGACAGAACATAAATATATGTATATATCTGAACAAGACCAAATCAACATTGTGAAAATAAACATAAAGTTAAAACAATGTTGAACACAAATCAAATGCTAAGACTTTGCAAATGACATGCCAAGAGAAACACTTCAAACAAAGGTTTGGTGGTGGCGTTACCCACCGTATAGGAAGTATTAGACCCAGACACGACGCACAATTATCGTGGCGCTCCGAAGTCAAATTCTGCGTTAATGTATTCACACTTAGAATGTATGTCTTCATTGATTGAAGTTATACGTTACTTCATGTGTTGCACATCTAAGTCATCAACATGCATAAGTGTTAGGATGTATGTCCAATTACAGGATATTTGAGGATTCTAAGATATTTAGCTCACACCGCAACTTGCAAAACCTTTTCTCATCCAAGGGCTTTGTGAAGATATCTGCCAATTGCTCTTCAGTGTTGACCTGAATGATATCAATATCTTCCTTCATGACATGATCTCTGAGAAAGTGATGACGAATTTCAATGTCCTTTGTCTTCGAGTGCTGAACTGCGTTGTTGGCAATCTTGATGGCGCTTTCATTGTCGCAGTAGAGAGGCACTTGCTTTAGGTGTATGCCATAGTCCTTGAGAGTTTGCTTCATCCATAAAAGATGAGCGCAGCAAGATCCAGCAGCAATGTATTCAGATTCAGCAGTGGAGAGAGATACACAGTTCTGCTTCTTTGAGGACCAACAGACAAGTGATCGTCCCAGAAAGTGACATGTGCCAGATGTGGACTTGCGATCAACCTTGTCACCAGCATAGTCAGCATCAGAGAATCCAACTAGATCAAACTCTGAGCCCTTTGGATACCATAATCCTAGTGTTGGGGTGTAAGCCAAATATCGAAGAATTTGCTTCACAGCTAAGTGATGTGATTCCTTTGGTGCCGCTTGGAACCGGGCACACATGCAAACACTAAGCATTATATCTGGCCTAGATGCACATAAATAGAGTAAAGAACCAATCATGGAGCGGTATACCTTTTGGTCGAACTCTTTACCATTGGCGTCAGGACTTAGATGACTTTTGGTTGGCATTGGCGTCGTGTATCCTTTGCAATCTTGCATTTCAAACTTCTTCAGGCAATCTTTGAGGTATTTTTCTTGAGATATGAAGATGTCGTTGCTTTGCTGACGAATTTGAAGACCTAGGAAAAACTTCAGCTCACCCATCATGGACATCTGATATTGCTCTTGCATCATGTGCCCAAACTCATCACTATATTTATGATTAGTGCAGCCGAAGATAATGTCATCCACATAGATTTGGCACACAAACAGTTCTCCATCATATGTCTTCGTGAAGAGTGTAGGATCTAGAGAACCGGGTTTGAAGCCTTTGCTCTTCAGGAAGTCTTTGAGTGTGTCATACCAAGCACGAGGGGCTTGTTTGAGGCCATCTGATTGCCTTGATGAGCTTGTATACCATATCGAGATTTTTTGGATCTTCAAAACCAGGTGGTTGTGCAACATATACTTCTTCTTCAATCTCGCCGTTGAGAAAGGCACTCTTCACATCCATTTGATACAGAAGGATGTTGTGATAGTTGGCATAGGCTAGCAGTATGCGAATGGCTTCAAGTCTATCCACGGGAGCAAATGTTTCAACGAAGTCAATCCCTTCAACTTGAGTGTATCCTTGAGCAATGAGACGAGCCTTGTTTCTGACAACTTGACCATGCTCATCTTGTTTGTTTCAATAGATCCATTTGGAGCCAATTATATTGTGCTTGCGAGGGTCGGGACGTTTGACTAATTCCCACACATTGTTCAGCTCAAACTGTTGAAGCTCTTCTTGCATAGCATGAATCCATTCAGGTTCCATGAAGGCTTCAGCAACTTTCTTGGGTTCAGATATTGAGACAAATGCAAAGTGCCCACATAAATTTGCTAGCTGCGTTGCTCTTGAACGAGTGAATGGACCAGGTATTGATGCTATCAATTATCTTCTCAATATGTACTTCATTTTCAACACGAGGATGAACTGGACGATGGTTTTGCTCTTGCTGACCATTCTCTTCATTTTGATCATTTGCTTCAGGTTGAGCATTGTCTTCGGGTCGATTAGGCGCAGAAATGATAAGTTCCTCTTCAGCTTGTGCCCCAGAAGGTATGATTTCTCTAGTTCCCATAAGCTTGACTGATTCACTAGGAGGGACTTCATCTAGCACATTTGGCATGTGCTCTCTTTGCGAGCCGTTAGTTTCATCGAACCGCACATCCACAGTTTCAACCACTTTATAGTGAAAGAGGTTGAAGACTCTGTAGGAGTGCGAATCCTTTCTGTCGTGGAATTGTCACGGCAGATGTCCTCGTGCAAGGACTTAGTCGTGGAGCCATCGCAACTAGGAAGCTTAAAGGGGTTAATCGGGATAAAGGACACGAGAGGTTTTATACTAGTTCGGCCCCTTGCGGAGAAGGAAAGCCTATGTCTAGTTGGGTTGGTATTGCTTGATGTTTCGATGACCAGGGAGCGGAAATACGCTATGCCCGGCTCTCGATGGGTTGTTTCTTGCCCAAAGCCGCCAGCAGGTCGTCCCCTTATATACACGGGTTGATGCCATGTGGCCTACAGAGTCCCGGCCGGCTTATAAACAATGTCCGGCTCGGTGACTAGTTAAATCTACCTTATGATACAAGTCATGCCATTATGGCGGCTTACTACAACAGGCCTTAAGTCGCCTGTGAGCCTTAGGCCCTTTATTGAACCACCATCTTCATGCTTGGTCTTGGGCTTCTTTCTGGTGAATCTTCCTTGCGTAACCCGACCCTCCCGGGCGGCTTACACAAATAGTTATATCCCCAACATTAGGCCCCAGTTGATTTGAACCTGTTCATGTCAATCTTAAAATACTAAAACATAAATCTTCGCCTTACGACTGCGAAAAAGACTTTCTTTAACCCGCCATGACGTCATTTTTTGGATCCATATTAACCCGCCGTGACGTCATATTTTCTTAAATTCCTTTTTTATTCCACCATATCCTCCAACGGATCTCTCTCTTTATTGACTGTTCTGAAAACCGAGGCGTCGGGGCCGCTGGATAATAACTCTTATCTCCTTGTTTCCCGCGCCATCTCCGTTATCCCCTCCTTATAAATAGGCGCGACCTAGGTCTCCCATTCTCACCCTTCCAGTCATCTTCTTCCTCTTGCCTCCTCTCGAGCTCCGCCGCCGCCGCCGTCGAGCTTCTTGTCTTCACTGTCCCAGGCCGCTGCATCAACCTGAATCAGATTAGAAAACGACGGCGAACTTCTGCAGCCCCTCCAGATCCGTAACTTCTCTTCCCTTCCTTGCTTAGATCCGCATTAGAGCTTCCTCGAGTTCGTCGAAGTTCATCACCATTGGAGCCAAATCCTTGTTAGCTTTCCTCCTAGATACCTCTTCCGATCTGAGAATGATATCAAATAGCCGCAGTAGTTGTTTTCGCACTTGTCTTGGATAACAAACAGATCCCTTTCTCTGTATAAAAGCCTCATTCGATCCTATGAACACATCTGCGTCAGTTTTAGGTCTAGAAAACTTTCTTATCAGAACGGACCTTTGATCTCAAATTTTAGCAGAAGATTATGAAACCTGTTTTTATCACTCGGAAAACTTCTTCTGTTAAATGCCCCAAAACATAACTGTCCAGGTGCCCGGTTTAAATGCATACCAATCGATGCGTGAACCTTGCCTACTTCTCATATCTTTAAGAATTTTGAACTGCTCTTAATGCTTGTAGCGGCTTAAATATTGTTGCCCAGTTATCCTTACATCATGAGGCCCCTTCGTAAGCCGCTACCTTCATTAATTTGGATATTTTCTCCCGGGTTAAAATTTGAACCGGAACTTCTTATTTTGTAATAGGCCAATTGTTGTCATGGTACCTAAGGCGACCAAAGCTCATGTAACCTGCAACTGGGTCCCATCCACAGTCACTAAGAGTAAACTGGCTGAGTTTGTGAAGTCTGGCCATCTGCCAAAAAAGGAGGTCATGTCTTATCGTGTTCCTGACCCATCTGAAGAAAAGCCTCAACCCAAAGAAGGGGAGGTGATAGTATTCACGGATCACATGAGCGAGGATTTGCCCCTCCGCTCAAAGTTCTTCGTAGAAGTTTTGAATTTCTTTGATCTTAGACCTCAAGACATTGGACCCAATTACGTGTCAAATATTTGCAATTTCCAAGTCTTTTGCGAGGTGTACACAGAGGAGCCAAGTCTGCTTTTGTTCGTAGAACTGTTTTACTTGAACCGGCAGAATGAATGTGCCAACGGGCCTAGTCTTGAGCTTGGCGGTATCTCGATCCAAACGGAGAGACCGCCTGCTTCCTTATGCTGAGTTGCCGAAGTCACCCCAAAGATTGGAACCGGACATGGTTCTCTTTGTCGAGACACTTCTCTCCGGCTGATGAGAAGCCTCTGCCCGGCTTTCGCGCCCTGCGCCTTGAGTCCAACCATCCGCTGGCGGATAAACTGACCGTCGTTGAACGTCTGCCTCTCAATCCCACCATCAAGAAGATTAAAGCTCTTTTGGGAAATGGTTTAAATGGCATCGATCTGGTCCGAGTCTGGGTCACTTGGCGAATATTCCCATTAAGCCGCTGCTCCGGCTTAATGTGTACTTATACAGGCGAAAAGAATGACCCAATGCTTCATAGTCCTGACGACCTACCAGACGATGTGGTGGATGCTACAACCCAGTCACTCCTGAAGGAGGGCATCATGTTAGTAATGCCTTCGGCTTACTTCCCTTCTGCAAAAAGAACCCGGCCCCTGCAGTAAGTTACCAATCTTAATAAATATTCCTTAACATGTTTACCTCCTTTGCACTTATAATTCTTTATCTTTTTCCACAGTCCGGTGATAATTTCTGGAAGGTCAAATATGACCACGAGGCTGCCAAACAAGCCAGGGCAGCCAAGAAAACCGAAAGGAAAGCCGCCAAGACAGGAACTTCAAAGAAGAAGAAACCCAGCGCCTCCGATTTGCTCAAATTGGATGACTCTTCTTCAGATGAGGAAGAGGTAATCCCTTACCCTCTTAACTCCTTTTTTATTATTTTATTGACGTTTCCGCCTTTCAGGAGGATACAGGGAACACCCAAGCTCCTGGTGAAGAGGTAACTATAATCTCCTACGACTCAAAGCCTTTGCCAAAGCACAAAACCCGACGGGTGACCCAAAAAGTAAGATTTTCACATCCTCTAGCTTATCAAGATCCTCAATTTCTTTTGAAGCAACGACAGCTTGAAAGCAGGAGGCAGACCCGAACCAGCAAGGATGCAGAACTCTCTTCCGGCTTACCCGACATAAGCAGGAAGCGTCGGGCTGAGGTCATCTCCAAATTACGTTCTATTTATCCTTTGGCCGGGTTAATTCGTCAACCTCTCAATTCATCTGACTCCAATTATCAGGATACCTCTCCTTCCTCTGGCGAATCTATGCAATCCAATATGCCGGCCTTCAAGACTGCCCCTGGGTAATATACCTTTTGTTATCCTTATACTTTGCCTTACTCATATTTTGAACTCACCCATTCATTTTGTCCACACGGCGTGTGAAGCCCAGTAAGAGGGCAAAAAAGAATAAACCATCCGAAGATCCGGTCACAACTGAGCCGGAAAAAGGAACAGCTGCCCCTGATGCTTCTACTCATCAACCACCTCTTGAACCGGCCTATGAAATTCCAGCGCCATCTTCAACCCGCTTTATCAAGATACTTTCAACAGCTCGATAATCTGGAAATTCCTAGCCGGTCAAGACGACCGACCGGAGGTTGAGATTACGAAAAGCCGGTTTGTTGAACGGGCGACCCTCTCTTGTCCTTGCCAGATGTACTGCCAAGGAAGAACTTATCGACCGCCGGAAGTCCAAACAGGACATCGCTGATTATGCCCACTTAAGCATTGGTGATATAGTCTCAGGCTATCTGAATGAAGTGCATAACAGCGACACAGAAATTGACATGGTGAAACAAATACATCACAAATCGAGGTATAACTCATACTATTCTCCTGAATCTTACTTATCGTACCAGCCCCCAAGTCTACTACTTATGAATAAATATGTTGTAGACTCGGATACTGCTTCTTGTTAGTTCGTCCGGTTTAAAGGAAAATATATTTAACCCGGTCACAATATGATAACTTAGAACATGCGATACACATTAGCCCCCAAGTGTCAAGTATCTTTACTTGTAAAGTGCTTGAGACTTTAATATGCATAATCTAGCATTATAAAGTAAAATTTTCTTCAACATACATTAGCCCCCAAGTGTCAAGTGTCTTTGCTTGTAAAGTGCTTGGGACTTAATGATATCTTACCATAACCTTAATTATAACCCGGCATCAACGCAGGCCTCCACCAGTCAATTTGAGTCGGAGATTGTCGACTGAAGACTCATTTGGCAGCCCAAGAACTTGAGATTCAAAAGCCAACTCCAAATTTGCATTCAAGCGCCTCTGAACAAGAGAAGTTGAAGAAGAATTTTGACACGGAGAAGAAAACACAGGCGGATGAAAAGGCCTCACTTGTGACTGGGCCGAGACAAACAGGTTAAAGCGCCAAGCTGTCTGGCTTAAAACACCAGATATCTCAAATGGTCTCAGCAATCTTCTGTAAGTTACTATGTATAATCGTGAACATTACCATGGTTTCTTTGATGACTATTTCAATAATTATCTCCGGCTTACCTTATATGTATAAACGCAGGCCCCAGGAGCACAAACCTCAAGCAGAATATGCTGATCACACTACTAGGAAAAGGGCTATAGATGGGATGGACACTAATGGCGCACTGTACATGTGGTGCGCCATTACAAAATACTAATGGCGCACCATGTGTTGGTGCGCCATTAGTGTGCAAATACTAATGGCGCACCACATCCCACGGTGCGCCATTAGTGAAAAAAATTATTTTTACTTTTCTTTCAAAACTACTAATGGCGCACGGTGGGTGTGGTGCGCCATTACTATGTTGACATAGTAATGGCGCACCACACCCACCATGCGCCATTAGTAGTTTTGAAAAAAAAGTAAAAAAAAATTAAAAAATATTTGTCACTAATGGCGCACCATGTCTCGGTGCGCCATTACTAGTTTTAACTAGTAATGCCGCACTGCCCACTGGTGCGCCATTACTAAGTTTTTTTGAAAAAAAAATCAAAAAATATCAATTTTTTTTAATTTTTTTTTCAAAACTAGTAATAGCGCACCGTGGGTGTGGTGCGCCATTACTAACTTGCCCCAACACAGAACGCACCCCCCCCTGTGGATCGCCTTTTCAGTTTTAAAAAAAATAAAAGAAAATGATGGAAATGTCAAAAAAATAAAAGAAAATAGGTTTTCCATGTGATATGTGGTCTAGTTGTTGGGAAAATTTACAAATATGATTTTTGACTTTATTTGCAAAATCTCTCTGGAAATTTGTAAAATGGGCATAACTTTTGCATACGAACTCGGATGAAAAAGTTTTTTATATGAAAAATCATCTACTCAAAAAGTTACATCCAAATTTAACTGGGGGAACCCCGTTAAACATTTTCAAAATCCCCAAAAACCTAACAGAAAAAAGTTACGGGCCTTTCAAGATCTAGAGGCAAAAAAATTCAAAAAAATTCAAACTTACTAGTGGCGCACCGTGGATGTTGTGCGCCACTAGTAACAGAAAAAAAAATTGGTTTTGAATTTTTTTTTGAATTTTTTTTCAAAAAATGATACGTAATATGACCGGGAAGTTTGAATTATTTTTCAAAAATTCATCATAGTCATGAACATGAACAAAGTCCTAGACATCAACAAGGTATAATAGGATTGATATGCTAGATATATCAACCGATTACGTGAAGTGAAATTTATTCTTTGGGGTTGGATAGAACTCGAAGTTAAGCGTGCTTGGGCTGGAGTAGTGTGAGGATGGGTGACCTTTCGGGAAGTTTGACCACGGAGTGCGATTTGACCTGAGATTAAGCATATTGACCCGAGATTAAGCCATAGTGACCTGAGATTAAGAAAAGTTTGAAAAAAAAATTAAAAAAATTGAAAAAAATTGAAAAAATATTGTTACTAATGGCGCACTTCTATGTGGTGCGCCATTAGAATATCAGATACTAATGGCGCACCGTGGGCTATTCTAATGGCGCACCAGCGGGTGCGCCATTAGTATACCAGATACTAATGGCGCACCACAGGTGCGCCATTAGAAAAAAAATCTAATGGCGTGGTACTAATGGCGCACCGGTAGTGAGCCATTAGTAGGCAAAACCGGTGCGCCATTAGTAGGCCTTTTCCTAGTAGTGTCAAGCTTAAGGCGGTGTACACTCTGGTGGAACAGCTATACTCCGGGTCATAACGTGCTTTGGCCGTTGTGGCTTTATCAAATGATGCTCCTTATCTCCTGCAGGATGTGCTCAAACGGCTTGTCGTGTTAGCCCAACAGATTCAGGAACTAAGGCGGGCATCTGCGAGAGCCGGGGCCATAGCTGCCTTAAGCCGGGCCAAGGCGTTGCTTCCGTAGTTAGACACAGCGGGCGTTGCTCTTGGATATCCCAACTTGAAGGAGGATGGCTCAGATTCGATGAATCCGACTTCACCACAATGTGAGAGTCGTACGTCCTATGGCCACCATCATTGGCAATGATATTGATCTTACCAAGTATCAACCGGGTTACGACAACGAGAACCGGAGGATTCCAACTCCTCATTATGACGACGTCAGCCTGATTCCTCCAACTCGTAAGCATACCTTTGCTCCTGAAGTTGACCCAGCCGGTTTAATAGATGATGAAGCTGAATTTGAAGTCTTAAGCGGCATTGACTGGACCTCGTCAACCTTCCAGGACAAAACAGCGTATTTAAGAGGCGGCGAAGGATAACCCGGAATCTTTAAGCCCACCAAAGGAGTAACCCGCTTGGTGCTATGTCTTTGAAAAAATGATGCTTCATTATTCAGACTCGGGGAGTCTTGTAATAGGGTAGAAAAAACCTCTTACTCTGTCATGCCTTCGCGCATGTTTGTGGTGCTTAATATTTTCATAAGCCGCTATCGTTGTATACTGCTGGCTTATGTGAATTGTTCCATGACGTCCAAAACTTTCTTGCTTTATCCTGTGTATAAAACAAAAAACAGAATTCCTTTGGCGTCTTATCACATCCGGGGTCATATAGAATAGTGATAACCCGGAGTATGAATTAAAACATCATAAAAAACAGCTGGTTTATGATCATGACCATAATAATATACCTGCTATCTTATTTGAAGCATACCTTACCGGCTTATGTGATCCCAAAAGCGCATGTTAAACTTAACTTAAAGTTGGCACATATAATGTTTACCTGGCCCTTAATATTATTTACCCTTACAAAGTAAAATAGACTTAATTTTCAAAGGCATCTGATTCGAATACGATCAGTAGAACCGTTCCAAAGGGGTTAAGCTAAGATTCGGATACGATCATATAGCCCCCAATGGCTTTGGCGATGCCGATCAAGTGGGTATCGACAGCTATGTTCTCTTTGGTTCGAATACGACCTATGTTTGAACAGGAAGCCCCCAAGTGACCATGAGAGTTGTTTAATGATGTGATTTGAATACGATCCACGTCAGACCCAAAGGGGTTAAGCTATGATTCAAATATGATCAAGAAGCCTCCAAGTAGGTTTGGCAGTATGCCGATCAATTGGGTATTGACAGCTATGTACTCTTTGGTTCGAATACGACCTATGTTTGAACAGGAAGCCCCCAAGTGACCATGGCTAGATTCAGATATGATCATAAGCCGGACTAAAGGGAAAGCCGGATTCAGATATGATCCGCTCCATGTCGGTTGTTTCCACCACCTGGCAAAGAAGATACATAAACCTTGAAGGGTGGAAAGAAAAGAGGTCCCGCTTTATTGCTTTATATAATATATACATTGCTAAAAAAGAAAAACGAATATACTCTGAGAGCCGGTGGCTTAAGTATAGTAGGGCCGGAGATGCGCTATGTTCCACGGCCGGTGGGTCTCTTCCTCCGACTTACGTGAGTCTTTGTGCTCTCGAACATCGATGAGGTAATATGACCCGTTGTTGAGATTCTTGCTGATCACAAAGGGTCCTTCCCAAGGAGGGGACAGCTTGTGCATATCAGATTGATCCTGAATGAGCCGGAGCACTAAATCGCCTTCCTGAAAAGTTCTGCTTCTAACCCGGCGGCTATGATAACGGTGCAGGTCTTGCTGATAAATCGCCGAGCGGGCTATTGCCAAGTCTCGCTCCTCATCCAACAAATCAAGTGCATCCTGACGAGCATTTTCATTATCAGCCTCAACGTAAACCACCACCCGGGGTGAATCATGCCGGATATCACTTGGCAGAACCGCCTCTGCTCCGTACACCATGAAGAAAGGTGTATAACCTGTAGATCTATTAGGCGTTGTGTTGATGCTCCATAGCACAGAGGGTAACTCCTCCACCCAACAACCCGGAGTTCGCTATAAGGGAACTAAGAGCCGGGGTTTGATACCTTTCAAGATCTCTTGATTAGCTCTTTCTGCTTGACCATTAGGCGAGGGTGAGCAACGGTAAAACATCAAGCCAGATGTGCTCTTGTTGATGAGAACTCTTCCATGGCACCCTTGGAGAGATTAGTACCATTATCAATTACAATGTTGTGTGGAAAGCCAAAACGAAAGATCACCTTTTTCATGAACTGAACCGCCGTGGCTGCATCACAATTACTGACCGGCTCTGCTTTAACCCACTTGGTGAATTTATCCACTGCCACCAAAAGGTGCGTCTTCTTATCCTTAGACCTTTTGAAAGGTCCAACCATGTCAAGCCCCCAGACTGCAAACGGCCAAGTAATTGGAATCATCCTCAATTCTTGAGCCGGCACATGAGCTCGTCGTGAGAATTTTTGACATCCGTCACATTTGCTGACCAGATCCTCCGCATCAGCATGAGCCGTCAGCCAATAGAAACCATGACGAAAAGCCTTGGCCACCAGAGATTTTGAACCGGCATGATGACCGCAATCTCCTTCATGAATCTCACAAAGTATCTCCTGACCCTCCGCAGCGATACGCATAGCGCTGAAACGCCCAAAGGACGCTACGGTGATGCAATTCGCCATGAACAATTGTCATGGATTTGGACCGCCTGATGATTTGTCTTGCCAAGGTCTCATCCTCAGGCAACTCTCCCCGGGTCATATAGGCCAAATATGGGACTGCCCAATCTGGAATGGCGTGGAGGGCCGCCACCAGCTGTGCCTCCGGGTCTGGCACTACTAGCTCTTCCTCTGTAGGCACTCTGACAGAAGGGTTATGCAAAACATCAAGAAAGGTGTTAGGCGGCACCGGCTTACGTTGAGACCCCAGCTGGCTCAAAGCATCAGCCGCCTCATTCTTCCTTCGATCAATGTGCTCTACTTGATAACCTTTGAAGTGCCCGGCCACCGCATCAACTTCACGATGATAAGCCGCAATAAGGGGATCCTTAGAGTCCCACGTGCCTGACACCTGTTGAGCGACGAGGTCTGAATCGCCCAAGCACCTTACCCGGCTCAAATTCATCTCTTTGGCCATCCGGAGACCATGGAGCAAAGCCTCGTATTCAGCTGCATTGTTGGTACATGGAAACATAAGCCGGAGCACATAGCAAAATTTGTCACCTCGGGGGGAAGTTAAAACGACTCAGCCCCGAGCCTTCCAACCGCCTGGACCCATCAAGTGAATAGTCCAATACGTGTTATCTGCTTCTCCTCCGGTGCCTGCAACTCCGTCCAATCATTGATAAAGTTCACCAAGGCTTGAGACTTGATAGCTGTACGTGGAATATACTTCAAACCGTGAGGCCCAAGCTCAATGGCCCACTTGGCGACTCGTCCTGTGGCTTCCCTGTTCTGGATGATGTCCCCCAAGGGGCGTAACTTACTACGCTTATAGGATGACCCTGGAAGTACTGATTTAGCTTCCGATTTGCCATGAACACCCCATAAACAAGTTTCTGCCAATGCGGATATCTTTGCTTGGACTCTATGAGCACCTCACTGATGTAATAAACCGGTCGTTGAACCGGATCCTCCTTGCCAGCCTCCTTACGCTCCACCACGATAGCAACACTAACAGCTCGTGAGTTAGCAGCAACATACAACAGCAACGGCTCTTTATCAATGGGAGCCGCGAGAACCGGCGGCTCAGACAATTTTCTCTTTAAATCTTCAAAGGCATTATCAAGCCGCACCTCGGACAAAAGTGTCTTTTCTTCATCATCGACATGATGGTAGAGCCTTCTCACCTAACCGGCTTATGAACCGGCTTAAAGCGACAACGCGACCCGCCGATCATTTGGACATCATTGATGCACGCCGGTTTAGCCAGAGAGGTAATCGCCTTGATCTTCTCGGGTTAGCTTCAATGCCCCTGTTTGAGACCGAGAATCCAAAAAGTTTGCTGCAGTACACCAAACACACACTTGTCCGGGTTAAGCATCATCTTATAGACGCCGGAGGTTATCAAAGGTTTCCTTTAAATCAGATATCAAGGTTTCCCTCTCTGCGACTTCACCACAATGTCATCTACATAAGCATGAACATTGCGCCCAATCTGATTGTGGAGACAATTGCATACACACCCGATAAGTCGCCTGGGCACTCTTGAGCCCAAATGGCATAGATACATAGCAGAAGGCTCCAAACGGAGTAATGAAAACCGTCTTCTCCTGGTCCTTAACTGTCATTTTGATCTGATGATAACCAGAGTAAGCATCCAAAAAACTCAAAAGCTCGCAACCCGCTGTAGCATCAATGATTTGATCAATGCGGGGTAGAGCAAAGGGATCAGCCGGACAAGCTTTATTTAAGTCCGTGTAATCTACACACATCCGCCAGGTACCGTTCTTCTTGAGCACAAGCACCGGGTTAGCCAACCACTCCGGGTGAAAGACTTCCACGATGAACCCGGCCGCTAAGAGCCGAGCGACCTCCTCCCCGATAGCTTTTCGTCTTTCCTCATTGAATCACCGAAGAAACTGCCTGACCGGCTTATACTTCGGATCAATATTAAGAGTGTGCTCAGCGAGTTCTCTCGGGACACCCGGCATGTCGGAAGGTTTCCATGCAAAGATGTCCCGGTTCTCACGGATGAACTCGATGAGCACGCTTTCCTATTTTGGATCCAAATTGGTACTGATGCTGAACTGCTTGGAAGAGTCGCCTGGAGTGAAATCGACCAGTTTTGTCTCGGCGGCCGACTTAAATTTCAACGCCGAGTCTTGCTCCGTGGTTGGCTTTTTCAAAGAGGTCATATCCGCGGGTCAACATTAGTTTGATAAAACTTCACTCCTCTTCAAAGACAAACAGATTCAGCATAAGCCGCATCGCCTTCTTCGCATTCCAAGGCTACCATTCGACTCCCATGCACAGTGATGGTGCCCTTGTAACCCGGCATCTTGAGCTGCAGATAAACATAACACGGTCATGCCATGAACTTGGCATAAGCCGGCCGTCCAAACAGAGTGGGATATGGGCTCCTGATTTTGACTACCTCAAACGTCAGTTTCTCAGCCCTGGAATCATATTCATCTCCAAAGGCTACTTCCAGCTCGATCTTACCAACTGGATATGTCGATTTACCAGGTACCACCCCATGAAAGACAATGTTGGACGTCCTCAAGTCCTTATCAGTCAACCCCATGCGGCGAAAGGTCTCATAATAGCGAATATTGATGATGCTTCCTCCGTCCATGAGTACCTTAGTGAATTTATATCCACCAACCTGAGGGGCCACCACCAAGGCCAACTGACCCGGGTTATCAACCCGGAGGGGGTGATCTTCCCTGCTCCATATGATGGGCTGCTCTGACCACCTCAAGTAACGGGGAACCGCCGGCTCAACCGAATTCACAGCCCTCTTATGAACCTTCTGGTCATGTTTGCACAAGTTAGTGGTAAACACATGGTATTGCCCACCATTCAGCTGTTTTGGATGGCTCTGATAACCTGACTGCTGCTGGTGATGTCCCCCTTGACCGGGCTGCTGCTGATTATAGCCACCTTGACCTCCCTGAAAACCGGAACTTGAACCGCCACCCGGGCCATGAAAGCCACGGGCCCCTGAGTCGTCGCCTGATCAATGATTGCCATCAAACATGTTGGAATTCTTGAAAGCCTTCATGATCGCGCAGTCTTTCCATAAGTGGGTGGCGGGACGCTCCCGAGTATCGTGTCTCGGGCAAGGCTCATTCAGAAGCTGCTCAAGAGATGGGCCTGAGCCACCAGATCAAGGGGGTGGTCTCCCCTTACGTTTCTGATTGTTACCTTGTGCATTAGCATTGGCCACAAACTCCGGGTTACCCTCCGCCTTACGCTTGTTGCCTCCTTGACTTATCAGGTTATGCTGCTGACCCTTTCCATTGCCGTTCTTCTTTCCCTTCCCTGTCTTTTCCTCCTCAGACGCGGGATCATTGGTAGTATCAGAATCAGCGTATTTGACCAAGGCTGCCATCAGCGTACCCATATCATTGCAATCACGCTTAAGGCGCCCTTCTGCTTTCAGCCGCTCAAAGCGACAATTCGATGGAGCATAAGTACTTTGCAGAGCGGCATCCATCTTATCGGATGAGTGTATTATTTCCTTGACCCGGCACACCCAATGAGTTGTGGATTCACCCTCCTCACCTGCTTGCAATTGGTCAAGTCCAAAATTGACATAGGCGCTTGCAAGTGTCCTTGAAGTTCTGGATAAACCGGGCCTTTAGCTCTGCCCATGAACCTATGGAATTGGGAGGCAAACTTTTCAACCAAGACCGGGCCGTTCCATCTAACATCATGGTGAAATACTTAGTCATTGCTGCATCGCTGACCTCCAATAGCTCCATGGCCATCTCGTAACTTTCGATCCATGCCCCAGGCTGTAATTCGGCCGTATAATTCGGCACCTTTCGAGGTCCCTTAAAATCCTTGGGCAGACGTACATCCCGCAGAGCCGGCACCAAACAAGGGACACCACCGGTTCTAGTGGCCACTCCTGCTCCAACGGAAGTCGTCGGATACTTTGGGAGACCTTCATATGCCGTCTGCTGAGCCGCTAACTGAGCCGCCCGTTCGTCCTCCTAACGTATTCGGTCCTGGACCGGGTTATAGCCACCGGGCTGGTTACGACGCTGGGCATTGCTTGATAAAGCTTCTGACTCCATGTGCCCGCTGTAACTCGGGCTCCGGTTTTGACGAGGTGCAAGCCAAAGCTGAGGAGTTGAATGAATCATGTCCCTGCTGTAAGAATAGGTCTCCTGCTGTGCCAAGGCCGTCTGAATAAGATCTCTGACCCTTCGGGTTTCCACCGCCGTCGGGTCATCACCGTCCACGCGCCGTTGTTGCTATCAAGTTCTCCATGGGGTTGGAGAAGTGGCCCGGTGGTATTGGTATGTATCGGGGCGGGGCCATACTCCCGTGAGGAGGTGCCATCTCTCGGGGCTGAACCGGCCCTCCAGCTCCGGGTGTCATAAACTGATTGGCTTCGGGCGGGTTGCTGGGACCAGCTCCGGGTGTCGTGAAAAGATTTCGAGGATCGTAAACCGGAGGCAGACGGGACTGGGTTTTCTGATGTCTCCTCCTCATGACCTCATTGGATGCGTTTAGACTCATATTAAGCTAGAAAGCCTCTGACTAGAGTCGCTGCGCCCGTGCGTCCAAAGCCGCCCGCTCCGTAGCTAACCTGGTGTCCTCAGCCGCCAAGGCCTCCTTGGCTAGGGCTATCTCCTCACGCACCTTGGCCACCTCCGCGTTATGTTCATCTGGATTTGCCAGAATAACCGTGGTGGTTAACAGGGCTGTCAACTTGTCCATAAGATCCATCAAGACTGAGCCGGGCGCCGACAGGCCTCCCCGCCTCGGCCGCTCGACCCCGACGTTATTGCTTTGTTGCGGCCGAGTTTTGACCGGGTTGAGTACCAGCCATGAAGACTCCTGCCCAGCTCGGCGGTTCATAGAAATCCGGAATGCTAGAGTCATCAGAACAGCCCCCAAGCATGCCCTCTCGGACCTGATACAAAGAATCTGTTGAACCGGAAGACGAATCATCATCCGACGGGACGGCCGTCTCTCCGCCATCTTTAGATCCTTCAGGATGTTCCTCTCCGTGGACACAGCCCACGAAGGCACGCTTCATGACGGGTTGAACTCGGGGCGGGTTTCGCACGCTGAGAGCTCTCGACGAGGTCGGTGCAGTTGTCCGGCTCAGGGCCCGGCTCACAAATCCAGCCAATGAAGACGTGGATTCCGCCAAAGGGGACCCGGTACCCGTACTCAATTGAGTCGGCCTCGGGGCCCCAGCCTTCGTTGTCGATGTAGATCTTGCCGCGACGACTCTTGGTCATCCGGCCCACTACGTATCCCTTGAGCCCTTCGAAGCTGCCCTTCAAGAACTCAAATCCATCGTGCGCTGGCCCCACGGTGGGCGCCAACTGTCGTGGAATTGTCACGGCAGATGTCCTCGTGCAAGGACTTAGTCGTGGATCCATCGCAACTAGGAAGCTTAAAGGGGTTAATAGGGATAAAGGACACGAGAGGTTTTATACTAGTTCGGCCCCTTGCGGAGAAGCAAAGCCTACGTCTAGTTGGGTTGGTATTGCTTGATGTTTCGATGACCAGGGAGCGAAAATACGCTATGCCCGGCTCTCGATGGGTTGTTTCTTGCCCTAAGCCGCCAGCAGGTCGTCCCCTTATATACACGGGTTGACGCCCTGTGGCCTACAGAGTCCCGGCTGGCTTATAAACAATGTCCGGCTCGGTGACTAGTTAAATCTACCTTATGACACAAGTCATGCCATTATGGAGGCTTACTACAACGGGCCTTAAGTCGCCTGTGAGCCTTAGGCCCTTTATTGAACCGCCATCTTCATGCTTGGTCTTGGGCTTCTTTCTGGTGAATCTTCCTTGCGCAACACGGCCCCTCCTGGGCGGCTTACACAAATAGTTATATCCCCAACACTTTCCGTAACCAAGCATAAAACCTTCATGTGCTTTCGGTGCAAATTTTGAAGTGTGATGTGGGTCCTTGATCCAGCACCTAGCACCAAATACTCTGAAGTAGCTTACGTTTGGCTTCTTACCAGTCAGGAGCTCATAGGATGTCTTCTTCAGAAGCCTGGGAAGATAAACATGGTTGATGACATGGCATGCAGTATCTATGGCTTCAGGCCAGAACTTCCTTGGAGTCTTATATTCATCAAGCATCGTCCGAGCCATCTCAATGAGTGTTCTGTTCTTGCGCTCCACGATGCCATTCTACTGAGGTGTATATGGAGCAGAGAACTCATGAGTGATGCCCAATGTATCATGATAAGTGTCGAGGCCTGTGTTCTTGAACTCTGTGCTATTGTCACTTCTGATATGCTTGATCTTGATGCCATAGTTCATCATGGCACGATTGGCGAAGCGTCTGAAGACATCCTGCACTTCATTCTTGTAGAGGATTATATGCACCCATGTATATCTTGAATAATCATAAACAATGAAGAAGCCATTGAGGCAAGCAGTGGTAGTAAGAATAGATTAGTGAGTAGGGCCAAATAAGTCCATGTGAAGCAGCTCGAAGGGTTGAGATGTCGTCATGATTGTCTTCAAGGGATGCTTGTCCCTAGTCATCTTTCCAGCTTCGCAGGCACCACACAGATGATCCTTCTTGAACTTGACGCCATCAATGCCTACGACATGTTTCTTCTTTGCAAGAGTGTACAAGTTCCTCATGCCAGCATGCCCTAGCCTCCGATGCCAGAGCCAGCACTCTGAAGCTTTTGCTAGAAGACATACGGCCAACTGTGGTCCTGCTGAGAAATCTACCATATATAGATCATCTTCCCGATACGCTTCAAAGACTAGAGACTTGTCAGATTCCATTAGAACAAGGCAACCATATTTTCCAAATATCACAATCATGTTCAAATCACAAAGCATTGAGATGTACATTAAGTTGAAACCGAGGATTCAACAAGCATCACTTTATCCATGTCTTTGATCCTTTGAGATTGCAACTCTACCTAGACCAAATACCTTGCTTTTACCAGTGTCAGCAAATGTGATGTGACTTGTCAGATGGACGTAAGGTTGAGTCCATGGGAAGACTTCGATCACCAGTCATGTGATTAGTGCATCCACTGTCCATAATCCATTTTGAAGCATGTGGTGTCATACCCTACAGTGCAGTTAGGGGGATAGGCTTCACCAAGGGTATTGTGAAGCATAAACATTTGATGGATAAGCGGATTATGAAAGCTCAGATCAAGGTTAGGATTGATAGGATGATTGGCAAGCGATTCAGGAACAAAACACATAGTAAGACCATTTGGGCATTTTATCTTGCGCCCCACAAGATGTTTTAGGTCCCTAGCATAAGCATCAAACGCCTTTGATTTCTTGCTGGAGACCCTTCCCTACAAAAGAGAGTTAAGTTTTCTTAACCACCCACATTTTCAGGGGTGGCTTCGAAGCAATGAGTCTAAGTGCAGCATCTGAGAACTTCGGCTTTGGAGCCCTAGCAAATAGCCTTGCAGGAGGTGAATAATACTCATATGAATAAGCAGAATAGTTCTTAGTCTTATGAACATAGCGGTTTGATGATACACGCTCATATTCATGAGTCTGAGTATGATTTCCCTGCAAAACATTAGCGTTAGGGTGACTCTGGTGAGTCCTTTGTCTGTATGAAGCCTTTGGTCTGGGGTTTGTCTTCTTCCATGGTGGTGTCATGATGACATTCACAGGAAGATTCTCAAGACACCTTTTGGGCACCCAGATCTTCTTCATGGGTGGTCCATTCCTACGTTAGTACCAATATACCTGGCAAACACTTCACCATTCTGATTCTTAAACAGTTTATAGTTTGCATCAAAGGATTCATCAATGATAATCGAGTTAGCACAAGCGAAGCCAGATAAGGTGGATGGATCCACTGAAGGTCCCTTTGCAAAGAACTCCATGTGGTTTTGGGGTACTTTCGGGCTTCGATAAGAACCATCAACATTCATTTTCCTCTCGAACCCAACACCCTCTTTCCCTAGGGTTTCGGTTCGAGAATCTGCTTTTGAGGACATCACATAGTGTCGGCCCTTTGAGACTTTTGTACATCCCCTGTCTCGAGCAATGTCTTCATCCCGGCATTTTCATCGACAATAGTAGTGGTATCCTCGGCAGAGGGGTTAGTTACCACATCAGCGTTGAAGATATTACCTTGATGGCGATGATGGAACATTCCACAAGCAGTAAGCGTTATCACGCTCAAGGCATTTTAGACATGGTGGTTCAAATCCTTCTGGCCCGGACTGATCATTGGCCTTGAAGTGACTCGTTCTTATTTTGAAGATCTTCATGAGCCGCTCTCAATTTCTCAAGTTCTCGCTTCCTTTGAAGATAATCGTAGGAAAGCTTTTCATGAGTTGTTGAGAGCGTTTCATGACGACTTTCAAGTTCCTCGTACTTAACATGAAGATTTTTTATGTCTTCAATTAAGGACTGAGATTGGGTCATTTCCGCGTCCAACAGGTCATCGCTTTTGTCTAACAGTTTTTGATTATGTTCCATAGCTTTCTGTTGTTCAGTTGCAATTTTAGCAAGTATTTTGTAAATAGGTTTAGATTCACAATCAGAGTCATCTTCACTGGATGTTTGAAAGTAAACATCGCGTGAGTTTACCTTGGCACCACGTGCCATGAAGCAGTAGGTGGGAGCAGAGTCGTCCTTGTCATTAGCATCAGTGTTGGTGATGGAATCATTGTCTTCAGTGTTGAAGATGGACTTGGCAACATAGGCTAGAGCCAGACTTGCAACGCCAGAGTCGGATTCCTCCTCAGACTCCACCTCTGCCTCCTCAGAAGCAGACTCCTCCTCTGGATCCATCTCCTTGCCAACAAAAGCACGAGCCTTGCCAGATGAGCTCTTCTTGTGTGATGAAGACTTGGATGAAGACTTGGAAGAAGACTTTGAGGATTTCTACTTCTTGTTGTCATCAGAATCATATTCCTTGCTCTTCTTCTTCTTCTTTTTCTCATTGTCCCACTGAGGACACTCAGAGATGTAGTGACCAGGTTTCTTGCACTTGTGACATGTTCTCTTCTTGTGGTCATGAGTAGAAGCTTCATCATTTCTCGAGCTGGATCTTGAAGACTTTCCGAAGCCTTTCTTCTTGGTGAATTTATGGAACTTCTTCACAAGCATAGCAAGCTCCTTTCCAATGTCTTCGTGGATCCCCGTAATCGCAATGATTCTTCTTCAGATGAGGAAACAGCCTTTGCCTTCAAAGCGCGAGTACGTCCATAGCTAGGACCATAGATATATCTTTTCTCAGATAACTGGAACTCATGTGTGTTGAGCCTCTCAAGTATGTCAGACGGATCGAGAGTCTTGAAGTTAGGGCATTCTTGAATCATCAGGGCTAGGGTGTCAAACGAGTTGTCAAGTGATCTCAGGAGTGTCTTGACGATTTCATGCTTGGTGATCTCAGTGGTGCCAAACATATGAAGCTCATTTGTGATATCAGTGAGGCGATCAAACTTGAGCTGGACATTCTCATTGTCTTTTCTCTTGAAGCGGTTGAAGAGGTTGCGAAGAACACTGATCCTTGAGTCTCTCTGGGTTGAGACGCCTTCGTTGACCTTGGAGAGCCAGTCCCAGACTAGCTTCGAAGTTTCCAGAGCACTCACACGGCCATACTGTCCTTTGGTCAGATGACCACAGATGATGTTCTTGGCAGAAGAATCCAGTTGAATGAACTTCTTGACATCAGCAGGGGTGACACCTTCACCGGCCTTGGGAACGCCGTTCTTGACGACATACCAGAGGTTGACATCAATGGCTTCAAGATGAATGCGCATCTTATTCTTCCAGTAGGGGTAATCAGTGCCATCGAAGAGAGGGCACGCAGCGGAGACTTTGATTATCCCTGCAGTCGACATACCTAAAACTCCAGGTGGTTAAACCGAATCACACAGAACAAGGGAGCACCTTGCTCTGGTACCAATTGAAAGTGCTAGTTATCGACTAGAGGGGGTGAATAGGCGATTTTTATGAAAGTCTTCAAAACATGGGGGCTTTGAAGACAAACGATAGAAATGAACCTATTGATATGCAGCGGAAGGTAGACTACACTAGACAAGCCATAGTCAAGTAAGTAATGAAGTGAAATCACGAAGACTATTAGCAGCTAGGTAGTATAGATCAGGATGGAAGATAGTATGAAGCCAAACAATAATAGTCGTCACACAGTGAAGTCAAACAGATCAGGGAAGCATGCAAATGACTTCACGAAGACAAACTGTAAATAAGTGAGGGAGGAGATAGAACCAGTTGCTTGGTGAGGACAAGGATTTCTTGGACCAGTTCCGATCATTTGTGACAAGCATGCGTCTGGTTAGGGAGGCTGAGATTCAACTTTCGAGAAGACCGTGTCTTCACCTTATTCCCCTTGAGCTAAGGACACTTAGTCCTTGCCCAATCACTCTGGTAAGTCTTCAAGGTAGACTTCCAAACCTTCACAGACTTTGTTCACCGGCAATCCACAATGACTCTTGGATGCTCAGAACGCGACGCCTAACCGGCTGGAGGATTCACAGTCCTCAAGTGTAACAAGTCTTCAGGTCACGCGGACAGAAAGACTTCAGTGATGCCTAACACTCTTTGGCTCTAGGTGTTTTGGGCTTTGTCCTCGCAAGGATCTTTTCTCTCAAAAGCTTCGGAGATGGGTTGCTCTCAAACGACAAAAGCCGTGCACTCTCTGAGTAGCCACCAATTTATGGTGTAGGGGGTGGGCTATTTATACCTAGGAGGCAACCCGACCTGATTTGTCCGAAATGACCTTGGGTAACTAAGGAACTGACACGTGTCCAATGGTCAGATTTCAAACACACGCGGCAGCTTGACTTGGGCTACAAGTAAAGCTGACTTATCCAGCTCTGGATAAGATTTGCTCTCATTGTCTTCACTCGAAGACACAGGATTTGGTTGAGCATCACTTCAGTCACTCTGACTTTGTTCACTTGGACCCCACTTAACAGTACGATGGTCCCTATGACTCAACAAAGAAGAAAAGGAAACTACGAAACAGCTATGTCTTCGCACTCCATAGTCTTCACGTGAATGTCTTCTCGAGTAATAATCTTCGTTGTGAATATCTTCACATACCACCATTGTCTTCAATGTCTTCACACATTTTTAGGGGACATCTATGGTAGGTAAACCGAATCAATGAGGGACTACTACCTGTGTTATCCTGCAATTCTCACAAACACATTAGTCCCTCAACCAGGTTTGTCGTCAATACTCCAAAACCAACTAGGGATGGCACTAGATGCACTTACACTACTCATCAATGTGACCTCCTTTTCCTCTAACCTCTCCCACGTATCCACTGTGAGGTGGGGGGCTACGTGAAGTTTCTTTCACGCCACACACAACCACTAGATGAAGTGAGCTCCAAAGTTGATTCCAAGACGCCAAATATGGAGGCTAGGAGGTCACATATGGAGGGCACTCTGTAAATCATGACGATTCTGACATGTATGACAACTCTGCTAGAATGCTTTTTTTGTCGGAATCACCATATTGACAGTTACTATGGCGATTGAGCCAGTATAACGACTATGCTAAGCCACATCAACCTGTGGACATAGATTCCATGTTAAGTTGTGCCAACCTGTTGCACTAAATTCTGCTTTGTTCCGGGTGTCGTGAGTGTTGTAGGACAATACATATGGCGATCAATTAGTGCACAAGAGAAACTTCTGCATGAAAGAGTTGCGGGCTCATTCGTTCTACATGATTCTTAAAGCATGGGAATAAAAAGAATAAACGATTGGGATGTCATGTCCACTCCAACCCTTACATTTTTTTGTAAGGTCTCACCTAATGCTAAGAATCCTTAGGGATTAGACAATATTTGCACTCAGAAGCTTCGCCCACACACAACCTCGCAAGCAATGAAGACCGCTATTGCTTCAAGAATGATGATGACCTTTCTGCAATGGCCTTGGTATTGCTTTTGTTGAACATATGTGCAGTTCTTCCATGTTCCAATGCATGCAACTCAGGGATCCGAGCATACATGGGGACCCTCTTGATTCTCCAATTGCCACAAGCCTTGTTGTGTCTGCAGGAGTTGGTTCTCTCAACTACTCATGTCCAAATACCTTCACCACTGAATTAGCAAATTTCACCATGGTTTATAGGCATGCGTTTTCAGACATCCAAAGGTGCTCGTCTCGCGAAGCTGCGGTCGTGCCATAGGCAAGCACCCAATGATTCCAACGACATCCTTCTTCAGGATGAAGTGATCATCACAAACCTGGGCACCATGGTAGATGTGGTCGAACTGCATCCGAAATCATGGGCGAAAATAGTTCTCGAATAATACATCGGAGGCAGAGTAGTCATCGACTAACATCAAATACCCCCGTGCCCTATTCCAATTCAACACTAGATGTCCCTTTACTGATCTCTTTGTAGCTGATAACATGCTCCTCTGCATGCAACACGTATGCAAGAACCATCTTCATCATCGACTTTTCATCCTTATATTTCTTCTCCTCATCTCACAAAGACGAATCCATGAACTCATTGGAGAAGTACTCCTCTTTTGATTCATCATGTTTGCTTCAAGGTAAACAAAGAGAAACTCAAAAAAATGGGCAATGACATTTGACCGAACACTTGCCGCCTTGCCGGGCATGGTGTCCGTCATGGACAATGACAGCAGAGGGCACACGATAGCTAGGCTGTAGACGGATCTGGAGTGGAACGACTGTGTTGTCCAAGACGAAAAGGCGTCTGGGTGGAGCGATGGAGGTCTGGCAAGGTCTGGTTGGCGGTTGGGGCGGTACAACAACATCATTGACCGCAAAGGATGCCGACACAGAGCATAATGAAAGGGCTGATTGGGAAAGAAGGGCTTCGGGTAGGATTTTTAGATGAGCCGGTGGTGTCGGAGTCCGACGTGGCAGACGTGTGGTAGTCCACAGACCTTGTTTCGTTTGGTGCCCGTTTGCGAGATTTCAAACATCCGGTCCGTTCGGAACAATTTTGACGACCGTAGTTGAATTGAAAAAAAAATGTTTGAAATATCCGGTGTGAACATTTGCGAGCGTCGAGCGAATCGGTCATCCTCGTTAGAGTTGCCCGCAGACAAAGTAACATCTGTTGCAGCTTTGTGGACGATTCCAGCGCCGATGCTCTGTGCGTGTTTTATAAACAGCTTGGTCGTGTCACGTCATGATGTGAGATGTGGAGGCCGAAAAGATTAGTTATCCTCGCTTGATTATATATAATTAAAGAAAACACGAATTGAAACCTGCACGAAAGAGATGCCATTGCCATCCATCCATGAAGAGGCGAAAGCATCAAGCCGCCACTTCATATTTTGACTCACGGGCTGGCGCCCCGCATCGTTATCCGACCCAGCGGTGCCCGTGACGTGTTCGTCCCTATCCATACTCCGCACCGCACCGCAGCTCCCTCTGACTGACGAGAGCACCGCCGCACGTACGCCGGGGTCTGCACGAGTCTGCGAGCACGCGGGGCCGGCCACGGCGGGAGAGCGACACGCCACGGATGAGGCGAGCTGACAGCCGAGGCTTTTTTACACGAAGACCCAGCCCGGACTCCGGCGCCTTCAGCCCAATTCCACCACGCGACCCCAAACGGACGTCCATTTTACCTTATTATGTCCGTTTGGGTAGGGATTTAGGGTCGTGTCCGGGCGTGTACTGGGATACGGTGGCCGTGCACCTAGCGCGCGGCCGCATCCATTTGCCCCGTCTTATCCGCGTCTACTTAAAAAACTAAAAGCAATGTTTCAAATGCCAAGCCCTAGTTCAGGCTAGCGGCCCTGGTTCATCACGCCGGCAATAGAGCCAGCGGCCTACACGTCCATCACCGGCATTAGCCAGCGGCCGGCTACACAGCCAGCCTCCAAAATGAATAGTTCTCCTCGCCGGCAACACAGCCGGCCTCCAAAATGAATGTTTTCTCGGCCGCACATCGCCCCGGTAGACGGGCGGCGCCCATGCCAGCCTAAAAAAGAATGGCCACGCCGATCGAACGACCTAGTTCGGACCTTTGGTGTCGAGCATCTCCTTCTGCCTGGCCTCGAACCAGGCCCTCGTCTTGTCGCTCATCTTCGACAAGTCCACGCTCATGATCGCAAGGGCCACCTCCTTCGCTTTGGTGGCGGCATTGGTGGCCTCGATGTCCAGCTGCCTTTGCCTGGCCTTGAAGTTCTCGGCCTTGATGTCGAGCTGCCTTTGCCGGGCCGCCTCCTCCATGTCGATCTTCCTCCTCTTGGCCGCCTCCTCCATCTCAAGCTTCTGTCTTTGAAGGTCTAGGTATTGCTTCATTTGTTCGTCCTTGCTTTGCCGCTTCTTCTCGTCCCTCACATCCTTTTGGGACATCATGCCATGCAAAGTCTCATGCAAGGCCATGGATGAGGCGTCACGTATGTCGTCCACCTTGGAGTTGGTCTTGCCCCTCGGCCTCTTCAACGCCTCGCCATCCCCACCTCCGCGCGAACTTGGCCGTCTTCTTGCCTCTCTTTCTTTGAAGTTCACGGTATTGATCCTTAAACTTAGGGCAATTGTTGATGATCGTCCAACAATGCATAAGAGTGAATGGATTGTCATTGTGTCGGGCCTTTAATGCCTCCAAAGATTGAAATGCCTACACCACATGATCAACAACAAGTGAACATGCAAACATATACACAGCCGAAGTCTAATGGCCGTAGCAAGGAAAGGGCTGAAAGAGGAGAGCATACCATGTCCCCAACGCCGAGACCACTCACGGGCCGTGCTTCAACGCTCTCAAATGTGGCGCAATACTTGTTGCACTCTTGTTGGATGAACAACCATCTTTTTTGAACCGAGTCGATGCCACAGTTGCTTGTAATTTGGTAGGGCTCAAACATCTTCCTTTCATGAAATGTTTTGTGGACTCTCGTCCAAAAAACAATGCCCTTTTGTTGCGCGCCGGTCCTCGGATCTTGGCTAATCTCCATCCAAGCTTGGCAAATCAACTTGTCCTCATCTTGTGTATATGAACCTGTGTGAATGCTCTTCCTCTTCTTTTGTGACTCCGCTCTTTGGGTGAGCTCGTCGATGAACAATGGCGCACCACTAATATCAACGTCATTGCCTTCTTTTTCTTTTTCATCACCTTCGACATAGATGTCATTGTCTTCCTGCCACGAGTCACCATGGTCGTAGTTAGCACGGTCGTTGGCCTCTTCATCGGGGACGTACTCGGCGCAGCCATCCTGACTTTGGGTCTCCTCGGCGTCGTAGGTACGGCCATGCCCACCATCGAAGATCACGTCCTCCATGTAGCGGTTGTAGAAGGGGTCGTCGACCCCGGGCGTTAGTTGGCATTCCGTCAAACAAGATGCGGGGGAGGCGGCATGGTGCCCGTGAACGGTGCCGTGCACGCTTTCTTAGCATCTCGACGGACGGCCGCCCGCCGCTGCTGGACCAGTGTGACGTTGAGGTCGATGACGGCCGAAGCGCGGTGTGGGCCAGCGCGAACAAGCCCACGTCCGGCGGCGAAAGCGGGTCTGGCCGTCGTGCCTTGGCGGAGGAAAGCCAGGCGACATGGGCGCGGTGCGCGACGTCGGCGACTGGCACTGCGTAGGCCGGGCGACCGAGAATGTGCTCGCCGGGCCGACGGCCGCTGCAGGGAACCCGGCAGGACGGCCCATGAGGATGGCGTGCGCTTTGTGGACGAGGTCCTCCTTCTCGTCGGCAGTGGCCTTGCGTCAGCGCCTCCGGCTTTCCTCGCTGGCGGCGAACTTACAGCGGCGGCATTGACCTTGAAGACCGCTCTCCGTTCCCTCGTCTTCGCCGATTCCGCGTCCAACTTGGTGATCTCCTCCGGCGTGCACTCCGACCGCGGCTTCCTTGGCGCCTTCTTCTTCACCTTTGCGGGCGGGTCGACGACCGGGCCGCCGGAACTCGGCGGGGCATCGGCCATGGACGGGGGAGAGAGGGGGCGACGGGAGGGACGTGGGAGGGTTTGGGGCAAATGGCGCCAAATGGACGTGGGGGTTTGGTTTCTCCCATCGACAGCGGGCGAGGGAGGACAACGCAGCGTCCCGCCCGTCCATGGCTGTCCGTTTCATTCCAAAACCGGGCGCAAACTTGGGCGGGGATGGGTCGAAGCGACACAAAGCGGACAAAGTCCGTTCTGGCCGCGTCTTTGGCCGTCTCGTTTGTCCCTTTTACCCCAAACGAACAGGGGCGGACAGGATAGGTTCGCGCGGTGGAGTTGGCCTCACGTGGGTGGGCTATTCTCTCCCGTTTGGTTCTTGCAAGTACGGTTCATGGTCACCTTTCGCGCTGGCCAGCTGTTTCGTTGGAGACGAAACAAAAAAGGATGATGCGCCGGCCCGACTAAAGAATGCTCCCGTTTTTTAGGGAACCGCCTTTGCTGGAGGGCTTGCAAGTGGCGGCCAAAAGTGTGCTAGTAAAATTTTGATGGCCACTTTTGGCTTGAGATGAGGTGTTTGCTCGGAAGAATATGTGCGAGGAGACAATGGATTGGAGGAAAAGGGTGGATCACCCGAGCGCGCCACGTTGCTGCCGACCTGGACAACGAAAGATGCGAGCGAGCAGAGCCCAACAACCGCTGGCTGCTTCCGGAGTTCCGACTTCCAGGCAAGACTCGTCGAGAGTCTCATCACTACGCGGTGTGAGCCTTGCTGAGAAAGCATCGCCCAGCTTGCAATCAGTGCCTTTTCTTTTTCAGAGTATAATCGGGCAGCTAGCTTCTTCCGTATCTACGGCCGGACCCTCTATTTCCACCTTAAATGTCCAAAATATCCGCTCGATCAGTGCTCGTACAGAAAAAACATGACCCTTCACTGCTCACTAAGTGTGTGTTTGGTTGAGGAACCAAGTAGAATGTAATGTCATGGTTTCGTTTCATCAGAATGGGTTCATTCCATTCTTGTGTTTGGTTACAGTCAAATGATGGAATGGAATGCTTCCGTCTCACTGTTTGGTTGAAGGAATGGAACAAAGACAAATTTATTTCAACTCATCTCTCTTGTAGGAATGGTGAAGTTCTCATATATGCATGACATCCTTGATTTTAATATATACTCATGGCATATACCAAGAAGTCAACTATCAATACTATACAATTTTGAACAAATATGTCTAAATTTTACCTCACATCTCTCTTGAAAAGATGAAAAAATTAAAGAAAATCAAAACCAGGATGAACTACTGTTTCTTCCATCCATTGAAAAGGTTAAAAACAAAATTAATTAAAAACTCTTAGAACTAGTAGAGGTGAGGTTCTTCTGGATGAACGGCACACATTAGTTCCTAAAACCAATCCAGATCGGTGAGATGTCCAGCTCCCTCTTCCCTGGTGCCGCCCTTCATCACCGGACTTGCTTGCATGTCATCGCTACTCCTCTTTCCTGCTGCCAGTATTGTTGATCTACTCCTGTGCTTTACTGCTGCGTTCTAGCGCTGCTCTACTCCCGGCCAGATCGGCAACAATATCTGCTTGACTGACGTTACTGCCTGCCACTCTCTTCAGCGTGATGAAGGACTCCTCGGCAAAGGTAGTCCATCTTTGGGTCATAGCTTCCTTCGCGATCGGCTGCCGGAGACCATCTCGACGCCCACCTCACGGGTACCAGACGCCATACTGCCGCCTCACGCCCGATCCTAGTTCGCCGGAAGGGAGAGGCAGCATGGGAGTCGCCCTGTGGAAGATCGACGAGGGGAGAAAGGCGGCGGCGCTGAGATAAAGATGGGGATTGGGCCTTTGGGGTGAGTGAATCGGGGGAAGAGGTGAGGTGCAAGAGCGGTTCCGCCTGGTTCCTCCAAATCGAAGGTACGAACACATTCCGCATATAGAGGGAATATGCTGTTCCCTACGAACGAGTAGGTTCTCGTTCCTCGACCCAACCAAACAAGGGAATGACCCCTCGGGACGGAACGGACCCGCTATGTTCCACCCGATGACTCGAACCAAACACATCCTAAACTCCGGACTGACCGGCACTCCTCGAACCGTGATCAAATCTAAGGGCAACATGAGAAGTTGCGGACATGCCCGGACACGCCAAAGCACCCCGCTCCATGTCATAGCCATCTCACACTGTCCCACCTGCAGCCATCCAATCCTCCTCCTTCTCTCATCTCTATATCGTGTGGAGCAGGCAACAACGCGGGCGGAGGAAGCGGTGCCTCGAGGCGGCGACGCTATGGACAGAAAAGGGGGCCGACAACAACGTGGACAACGACGGGGGAGGCAGTTGATGACCTCTCGCGCCCATGTTGTGCTTGTCAGCCTCGTCTTTTGCGTTCGCCGCACGTGTGGGCCGTGCGTGTGCTGGTGGGTCGTGCACGTGTTGTCTGGAGCTCACGCGCACGTCGCTCTGAGAGGCATTGCGTGTGCCGCCGCTACATGCGTCCGTGTTGAGTGCCCGTGTGGTGCCGCTGCTTGCATGCTTTGGCCGGACAGCAATGCCGCACATAAACTGTTTCATGGAATGATCAAAGCAGGAGGACGATTTTGAGGAGTCTGGTTGTGCACGCATGTAAATGAGGGATCAAAGCGAACGCGCCCAGGCACTCACCGGTCGTGTCCCGGACTTTGAGGGTCCATATTTGTCCATCCTATGTGTAGATGCTCTTACCTCCACCTCCCTTTGTGTAAATGTACTTGGGTCTTTTCAGGCCTTTGTAGCACCGTTTAAAAAAAATCTATAGATAGGTCATATTTCTTTCCTCCAATTCAGGGAAGAGGCGGCGGCGGTAAATTTCCTTCATATTTCATTGGTCAACCCGTGGATTCTCCTTCCCTTTGCATGACGCTGCAGCAGTCGGTGATGTAGAGGAGAATCATGGTGACTTGGCTCAAGCTAGTAGTTTATATTAGGGTTTTTCTCCTCGCAGGACGACGTTCAGGTCAATGACAGCGTCTATTCTTTGAGTTGGTCATTTAGGTTTTGATCCTCCTCGAGTTCGTCTATCAAGATGGAATTGATTGAGCTTCCTCGTAGATTTTGCCGTCTTCTTCGGATGACAATGTTAGTGGATCTTTAGATCGATTTAAGGATTAAATGGCGACTGTCGGCATTCTGGGAACGGGGGTCCCCAGACTTGCCTGCCTGCGGCCCACGGCGTGGCTCCACAAGCGGGCCCGTATGACCCATCTTCACCAGCAAGTACTCGAGACCCTCGCGAGGGGCCAAGCCTCGCGAGGCGGACGACACAAGACATCCTCGGGAGCGGCCTCACCAGGCTGGCTGGCGAGGGGCGGAGAGATCAAGGTAAGGCAAACCTCGCGAGGTTCCAATGACGCAAGCCATGACGACCAAGGCCAGGCGGGTGCTAGCGCGTACATTGTCCTTGCTTCCACTTTGGTGCTAAGGAGGCAAGCGCAGGCGAAGAGTACCAAGGCATCAGGCAAAGGTTTCATATCGGTGCAACGAGACCAAGACCAGCAGGACGGCAAGACGGGGGTCACCGTGGAGCCCAAGACGGCGTCACCACCAGAGCCTTTGGCAGACGAAGACTACTTTTGTCAGGATAGCATGTACTAGTTGTCCCCTTTCAAATTGGCCGTTGTGGCATCCCTTCCCGCTCAATATTTGGTAAGAGGACCGGGGCCTCTATAAATAGGGCTAGCCACCACACTAGGAGGCATCTGATCTCGACCCATGAGAAGTCGTCTCGAACTCATTCAGTTCATCCTCACACCCACCAAGCACAAGAACACCTCACCTCAGGAGGCTGTTCTTCCCTTGTACTGTTCATCCTCAGCCCAAGAGGCAATCCACCACCGCCACACTGGAGTAGGGTATTACACCACAGCGGTGGCCCGAACTAGTATAAATCTTGTGTCCTTGTGTTCTTTGGGTTCGTCGAGCTAGTCCGTGAGATCGTGGAGTGTGAGAGCGTGGGAGAGGAGAGATCTTCGTGCGCACCCCAGTGTTCGGACCTCGAGGGTTTTGCCGGAACCCGAAATCCAACATTTGGCGCGCCAAGTAGGGGTGCGCTGAAGCCCTCCTCTCGTCGATCCGTGCTTCACCGCTCCACCACAACCATGTCGGACGCTCGTCGCACCCGCGCTGAGTGCCGGGCCACACTCGCCTCCCGCGTCGCTCAGAATGCTACTGTCGGCGGGCCTCCCCATCGTTCTCTGTCACCCGCCGCCAACGCCACCGGCCCGGCCGGAAACGAACAGCAGGCGTCCTCCCTGCACCCCTCGGTGCGGCGGGATGGCCGCACCGCCACTCCGTCGCCGACCCCCGCCAGTTCATCGTCTCACGCTCGTCGTGCTCCCATGGACGCATGGGCCGCACTGCTCATGGCACACGAACTCCTGCGCTACCGCCCGGTCGACGACCTCTACGAGGACTGGTTGGACCGCATCGCTGAGCTCGTCAGTGCCTCGTCCACCGCCAGCTACGGGCGACGTAGCCCACGGAGCGCCTCCACCACCTCTGCGCCAAGATGGCACCCTGGCGCCAAGACACACGGCCCCGCGGCGCGACCCCCCGTGCCAAGCACCCGCGCGTGAAGAAAGAAGCTGTCAAGAAGTTCCTCGACCACAAGAGAACGCTCCACCGCTCCTCGCACCACCACGTCAGGATCGCTTGCTGCGGCAGGGCCGTGCGCCACTGGCTGTGGCGGCGCGGGCGCACCGAGATCAAGATCCACCTCCACGGCAAGCCCCGGCGACCACGGCAGGCTGTCGCGCCTTCATCCCCGAGTTGCGTAGCGTCGCCTGGCCGGGCATGTTCAAGCCGGATCTGCCTCCTCGCTACGACGGCACCCCTGACCCCGCAGAGTTCTTGCAGCTCTACGAGCTGAGCATCAAGGCGGCCAACGACGAAGAGAAAGTCATGGCGAACTGGTTCCCCATGGCGCTCAAGGACGGCGCTCGTTCGTGGATCCTGAACCTGCCTCCAGGCTCGATCTCCTCCTGGGGCGAGATGCGCGACCGCTTCGTCGCCAACTTCCACGGCACTCGCGATCGCCCCCTGGCCGCAGGTGACCTGCGCTGCGTCAAGCAGCAACCAGGAGAGACCCTCCAGAAGTACATCCAGCGCTTCAACAACGTTCGCCTCAAGATCCCCAAGATGACGGACGAGGCCATCATCTCGGCGTTCTCTGATGGCGTCCGCGACGTCAAGATGAAGGAGGAGCTCTCCATCCACGAGGAGATGTGCACATCTCTGGAGCTGTTCAACCTGGCGACCAAGTGCGCAAGAGCTGAGGAAGGGCGCCTTTCCCTCCTCGAGCTCCCAGCTGCCGACCCAGAGGAAAAGAAAGCCAAGGCCAAGGACGTGAAACGCAAAGGAGTGGCCGTGCTCGCGGCAGAACCGGACATGAAGCACGGCAGGGACCAGCCCGAGTCATCCAAGAGCAGCCGACCATTCTGCGCCTTCCACAACATGCACAACCACAACACCAACGACTGTCAAGAGCTCAGGGCCGTTCGAGATGGACGCTTCGGTCGACGCCCCGAGCGCAATGACCGGGGCTACGGCCGAGGAGGAGGACGTGGCGGAGGACGCTGGGATGACCCTGGCCCATGCCAGGAGTGGCCCGACCGGCCTCGTGAAGACCGTTGGTAGGACCAGCCACGCGAGGGCGCCAGGAGGGATCAGCCTCGCAAGGACCGCCCTCAGGGCAACGCCGGTCTTCCTCCGTTGCCTCCACTACCAAGAAGGAACGACGACCACCATCAGGACGAGGGGGCTGGGGGCTTTCAGAAGCCGCGTGCGATCGCCTGCATCTTGGGCGGAGCTCAAGCCCCGGCCTCTCAACGCATCTTCAAGCAGTTTGCTCGCGAGGTGAACGCAATCCTCCCCAGGCTCGAGGCCACGCGCCCGCTCAGGTGGTCCAAGTGCGCCATCACCTTCAATTCGGCAGATCATCTCAAGTGCGCGGCAACCGCTGGCGCTCTCCCGATGCTTTGTTCACCCGTCATCAGCAACGTACAAGTCACTAAGACCCTCATCGACGGCGGCGCAGGGCTCAACATCCTATCCGTCGAGATGTTCGACAACCTTCAAGTGCCATACAATCAGCTTCAGCCTACCAAGCCCTTCTCAGGAGTGACTGACGGCTCCACCACACCTATAGGGCAGGTCCACCTTCCCGTCACCTTCGTAGAACGCAACAACTACCGCACCGAGCTCATCGACTTCGACGTTGCTCACATTCGTCTGCCATACAATGCCATCCTCGGGTACCCGGCCCTGGCCAAGTTCATGGCAGTGAAGTTCATGGCAGTGACGCACCACGGCTACAACGTCCTCAAGATGCCAAGAAGCAGCGGGATCATCACAGTCCCCTGCGAGAAAAGAGATGTGGTGTGCTCTCTCAAGCGCGCCTTCCAAGCAGCATCAATCGAAGACCCCGACAACAATGCAACTCAAGACCTCCCGAGGTCGTCCCCAAGAAGAAGAAGCGGCTACTCCGTCTTTGGACCTCGGGAGAGCGGTGCATAAGTGGTACCTCGTTAGGATCGGCGCCGCGCTGGGCGCCTCCCTTCCTCGCGCATAGGAAGGCGCGCCCGGCACCCTCCTCGGGCAGGGCTCGGGGGCTCTCTTCTGGAGGGCCTCAGACCTTGCCAACGTCACGAGGGAGGCGCTCGGGCACCACTTGGAGGCGTGCTTCACGGCATGTCTCCCTCAGGAGGACCCGGGGCGAGGAGCGCCCAACGCTCAGGAGTTCATTGCCAAGACCACTCAGGAACTGCAGGATGCAAGGGCCATGCGCGGCGACCGCCGCTCACTAGGCGCAGCTCCCCATCCAGGCGAGGATGCCGGGCTGCGCGTCTGCATCGACATCCCAGGGCTCAACAGGGCCACATCTCAGGAGCTCTTCTAGCCTTCGCGTCTGGGGCGCTACGAGGGCCCGCCTCACAGCTACGTTCGCATGCCTTTTGGCCTGCTGAGCGTGGCATCCGCCTTCCAGCGCAGCCTGCGAAGCATCCTGGCAGCTCAGGAGGCCAGGCACCACGCAGTCCTGGTGGAGATGGAGATGGTCCTCAAGGAACCACCTGGACCCCCAGGGCCTCCCGAGGCCCAGGATCCCAGTGGCTCATGAGGAGCAACCCCTGCACCGCGCATCTTCAGCTGCCCCAACACTCCTTCTGCAACGGAACCAGGTGATAGTTTCCAAGTTCATTTAGCTGGGAGCGCCCTTTGGGCTGCATCATTCCCAGGCCGCGTGGGTCCGTCCATGTGGCATGTATCCCTTTACATCTTTAGCTTACCTTGCTGGGGGTGCCCACGGGCTGCATCATTTCCAAGCCGTCGGGTCTGACCTAGCGGCATGTATCATTCGTGCATTTACCTAAGTCAGTTCGCTTTCCATGCATGATCTATCTATGGCTATCACCTGCTTAATTGTCACCCGCCATGGGAGCCACGCGTCGAGCGCCTTTCTTCAGGACCCTTCACATGAGGAGGCTAGGCACGACATCCGTGCTCAGGCCCGTCCCTGCAGCGTCGATAAATCCAATGGTTGAGCTCTGTTTGGCGGGCCGGCCCCATTCACGTCACCTCCTGGGGTCGTTGGTGCTTGGCCCCCTCAAGCGATAGCCTCAGGAGATTCATTCGGCGCAGGTTGTCTAACCACCTCGCAGGGCCACCACAGTCATCAAGAATCAAGACCAGGCGCAACCCGCCTTGAGGTAGGCCTCGTGAGTCCCGTGCTGACCCACGAGTGCCCAGACACACCTCGTCTAGCCCTGCCGTGCAAGCCACGTGTCAGGGCGGGGCTGTACACGCCCCGGGGGCTCTCCGCAGTAGGGAGTCCCCTCCCACGCACTAGTGGAAGCACCATGCACCGCGCTGGTCGTCGACACTGCCAAGGAGCGGCTATGCCCGTGCAAGTACGGAAGTGCTATGCTCCGCGTTGGTGATCAACAACTGAGGGCGGCCTCGCAGCCGTATCAACCTCAGGGAGCCCTTGAGCTCAGTGTCCGGCCTCATCGCAACACCTCCCTTCGGGAGAGTCGCGCGAGGGGACTGGACACGGGGGCTACGCTCGGGTCACGCCCAAGCGTACCTCACCCAGCCAGGTCCCCCGGACCTGGTCGCCACGCGCCCTTCCTGAGCCGAGCCTCGGCGAGGACAAAGGTATGAAGGTTGTTTGCACGTCAAGGGGGACTCCTGAGCATCGCGACTCAGGAGCCTAACTAGTCACGTAGCCCCTCACTCCTTGGTTCCATCCTGGTCTCCGGTCGGCCCAACGGCGGTTGAGGTATGCGCAGGGCCGGACCCTGCCGATGTAGAACACTAAACCTACTCCTGCATCCCCTTCCTATAAGATGTTTGCGCGTCAAGGGGGACTCCTGAGCATCACGACTCAGGAGCCTAACTGGTCACGTAGCCCCTCACTCCTTGGTTCCGTCCTGGTCCCCGGTCGGCCCAACGCCGGTTGAGGTATGCGCGGGGCCGGGCTCTGCCGACGTAGAACGTAAAGCAAATAGGAAGAAATCGCAAAATCTCAAAGCAAATATTACAAGACATATTGTTCTCCCAAATATCAAACACAAGTTTAAACGCCTCCATGAGGCATGATGCATGTTGCAGGAGTAAAACAGGAAAGCAGCCGCGAGCAGGTCACCCTTGGGCACCGCCATCACCCACAAGGGGCGCTCCTTTCTTGATGGCGTCGCCCTCACCTGTACCACCGGTCGGGGCTGCAGGATCAGGAGCACCACTGGTCACAGCCGCGAGAGCGAAGGCGCGGAACTTCTTCAGCAGGGCCTCCACCTGACCCTTCACAGCCGCGGCAACGGCCGCACAACGCTCGTCGTCCACAGGCTCCAGCAGCTCGTCAAGGCGGGCAGCGGGATCGTGAAGATGGAGGTGGCTGAAGACACGCGTCAGCGCAGCTGAGGAAAGAACGCGGGCTTCTTCCTCGGCCATGGGACCGATGCCGCTCACAACCTCCTCAAGCGCGTCAACCAAGTAGGGAAGCAGCTGGGCGGGGCCGTCCTCGTTGGTGGTCAGCGGCCTCTCCAAGCCCTTCTCAGACAAAGGCCTTGATTGCACGCTGACCTCTCCTTGAGAAGCATGAAGGCTGCACGGTCCTCGGCCAGGACCTTTGCCTTGGCGTCAAGACTGGCTTTCTTCGCCTCCACCTTCCGCTCCAGCTCCTCCAGCCGGCTGCGTTCCGCGGCCAGCGCCTTCACCAACTCTCCCAGCTCGGCGTCGTGATCCTTGATGGCGTCTTCCTAGGCCTTCATCTTCTCCTCCCTCCTCCTCGCAGCCACGAGACTCTTCCGCACGCTTGTCGCGCAGGGCCTTCAGCTCGGCCTCCAGCCACCGCCAGCGATCCTGGGCGGCTTCGGCATCCTTCAGCGCCACTTCACGAGCAGCTGCAGCTTGGGCGGTGGCCCGCTTCTCCTTCTCGGAGGCCATCGCGGCCTGGCTCAGCGTCGCGCGAATAGACGCGTCAGAATAAAGCCAACCGGAGACCAGCTCCAGGCGACCGACCGCCAGGTGGCGGTCGGGGCCTTGAAGATCCTCTAGCAGCCGGGTCATCTCAAGAAGAGCATGCTCCAAGACATCAGGGGAGGCAGAAGGACCTGGAAGCAGTGGCGTAGCAGGAGGAGGACACAACATCGTCACCAGGGCCTGGGAGCCTGGGGGCTCCTGAGCCTTGGGGACCCTAGTGGCCGGGCCGGACACCAACGCCTCCGGAGCCAGCGGGGCCACGGGGGCTGACTCCCCACGAGGATGCACCTCCAGGCATCGCGAGGACGACCGGGCCGGGGAGGTGCGAGTGCTGTCGCTTCCCTTCTTCATGGAGGGGGGTGCGGCTGCTGTAGATGGTTCAGCCCCGGGCGGGGTCACTTCATCCACCTTCCTCTTCTTCGCCGCAGGCGGCAGCCTAACCAACCAACGATGAACATCAAGAAGCAGTAGCATAAGCAAGAACAAGGCAAACCACGAGTACTTACTGGTCCACCTCGGCGTAGTCCACCCTCCGCTTGCTGAGCTTAAATCCTGAGAGCCTCGAAGCTTGAGGCGCGGGCGCGCGAGCTCCAGGAGCAGAAGACGGGGCAGCGGGAGGGGCCGGAGGCAGCCCCAGGTAGCGTCGAAGCAGGAGCAGCATCTCGGGAGACCAGCGCTGACCTGCTCTTCGTCGGGATCATGGGCGGCTCCCCTCCTCCTGGCGGGCACGGGCCTCATCGTCATGTGGCAGGGTGTGGAGGATGTCAACTTTGCTCAAGGGGGAGGTCTCCCCCATCCCTTCAGGGGTCACCTTCGAGTCGTGCTCCTCGTCCTCCTCCTCTTCCTCCCCGCGGGACTCATTAGAAGACAGCTCCACCGGCGTCGGCGCCACAGGGGCCCCGGTGGGCGCCGGCGGCACCAGCCCGCGCCCATCAAAGGTCGGCTTGGCGGCCACGACCTGCGCCCTGTCCTTGTGGCGGAACAAAGGAATGAATACACTCGGCGGGTACTCCTGGTCGTCCCCGACCAGGAGGCGGAGAGCCGCAGCCAGCTCACCGTCAGGCAAGGCTTCCGGGCTCAGGCGAACCTTGTCCTCTTCGTCCCCAAGCCTCCACAAGGGGCGCGTACGTGCCTGAAGCGGGGCCACGCGCAGCATCAGGAATTCCCTCAGGAGCATGGCTCCTGTCACCTTTGCCAGCTTCGCGTTGCCCGGCTTCAGGTCGGCGTTCATCTGCTCCAGCACCAACGTCGCCCGCTCATCAGTGAGCTTCGCGCAAGACCGCCCCTTGTCGGACTGGGGCATCTTTGTTGGAAGCACCAAGCGTGGGTGGACGCACTTGGCGTCCATCATGACCCACTTGCTCCTGAAGCCGTCGGCCTTCTTCCCAGCCTTCGAGATCGAGTTGGCCTTGCCGCCCGCGATGAAGTTGGAACACCTGGAGGTATGACCCTCGTTGATGCGGAGGTAGAAGAAGTGGCACAGCAGAGCCACGGGCGGCATCACACCGAGATACGCCTCGCAGTAGAAGGCGAAGATCGACAAGAGAAGGATAGAGTTGGGATGAAGATGCAGCACCTGCAGCTCGTAGTGGCCGAGGACCTCACAGAAGAAGTCAGAAAAGGGGGGAACCAGCCATGCGACGATGCTGCTCATGAAGAAAGGGAAGAAGGTGCTTCCCTCGGGCTCCGGCACGGCAGAGCCGGCCCAGAGCTCAGTCTTCCCCCTCTCGTTGCTCTCCCCTGCCGTCAGTGGGCGCGTGGTAGCGAGGCTCTTCTCTGAGATGTTGGGCGCGTAGAGAGCTGGCTCGTACCAAGCCGTCGACGAAGCGGGCTTGAACTTCTGGGGCGCCATTGGTCGCTGATGCGGAAGGGGATGGGAGCAAATCTGGAGATTTCAGAAGCAGGGAGCAAGAAAGGGGATCTGGAGCAAGGCGAAAGGAAGCAATGAAGGCAAGCGCTGTCTACCCCAGCCTTTTAACAGTCGGGCAGTTGCCGAGGCAGCGTGGGAAGCAGAGACACCCACGTCCAATCAACTGCCACGCGTCGACCACGGCCGCAGGCTCCGCACTTGCCCTTTGGCTTCGCCTCGAAGCCAAGTCCGAGCGCGCCTTGGGCCAGGGGGCTACTATCAGCGTTCTAGGAACGTGGGTCCCCAGACTTGCCTGCCTGCAGCCCACGGCGTGGCTCCACAAGCGGGCCCGTACGGCCCATCTTCACTAGCAAGTACTCAAGACCCTCGCGAGGCGGACAACACAAGACCTCCTCGGGAGCGGCCTCACCGGCTGGCTCGCGAGGGGCGGAGAGATCAAGGCAAGGCAAACCTAGCGAGGTTCCAATGACGCAAGCCATGACGACCAAGGCCAGGCCGCGCCAGCGCGCACAGTGTCCTTGATTCCTCTTTGGTGCTAAGGAGGCAAGCGCAGGCGAAGAGTACCGAGGCATCACACAAAGGTTTTCATATCGATGCAACGAGACCAAGACCAGCAGGACGGCAAGACGGAGGTCACCGTGGAGCCCAAGACGGCGTCACCACCAAAGCCTTTGGCAGGCGAAGACTACTTTTGTCAGGATAACATGTGCTAGCTGTCCCCTTTTAAATTAGCCGTTGTGGCATCCCTTCCCGCCAGGCCCAGCCCATAGGCCGTGCAAACGGGGCGTCCGCCCTGGGCCCCGAATAGGCAGGGCCCCCGACCCAGGTAGTATACCTTCATAGAGCCCAAAGAAAATACACGAAAAACAAAACGTCGAACCGTGCAAGGAAAAGCCCACTAGGCAAACCTCACGAAGGAATTGATCGATAATCAATCTGTTAGCACGGGACCCAGATCGGCGATTCCTCTGCTTTGCCAAATTCCAGACTCAGCGCCGCCCCTCCGATGCCTCTCCGATTCTGAAGTCGTGGCCAGCCATTAAAGGATAGCTACGACGCAAATCATTCCCCAATCAACTCCCCTTCCTTTCTCAACGCCCTGCCCTATTCCTAGACTCTGGAGACACCGGGAAGGTACTAACATGTTCTTCTTTCCTGTAATTTCGTTCTTCAATTCCAAGATTCGTTTATAAGTAGCTCTGCGCACGATTCAATGTCGCACATCTGCTACATCTGCATGGATCTTCTTCTGTTCTTCATTGGATCCAAATGTGAGAGTGCTCAGGCAGGAGACTAGCGGAAGGGAGAGATTTTATCCACTTCATCGCGTCATCTTCTTTGTTCGTGCTAACTACTGCGGCGTACGGATCAAGCCATCTACATCCACATCAATCAATATCCAGGTGCTTTTGATCCTTTATTAACCGGGTTTATGCAGCTTGTTCAATGACATGTCTTCAAGAAATTATTTGTCTAGTAGTGGAATCTCAAAAGGGATCAATTACTGTTAACTTTTTCAAAACTAGAACTCTTCTAGAGTACTCAGTTTGCTTTGCTATGCCTCATGCAGGATAGTTTGGAAGAGGTGAATTATTATTTGGGTGAAGAATTTTTGGAGTAAAGAAACATTGCAGATTGGGGGAGGATCCAGAACAGATGTAAGTTATCCAATTAATTTTATATATCATGGTAACACAAATGTTTAAGTAGCAACCAGTTTTTACAAGGACATTTGTTGGGCAGAAAAATTGATGTCTCTATTGACAATTAGGAAATCAATCTTTTGTGGAGCTATATTGTTTCATTACTATCCCGATGCACTTCTGTTGATCGATAAATAGTGATACTGCCAGTCTAAGAGTCTAAAGATAATCAATCTATGCTATGTACTGGATATTTACATTAATTTTGAAAAGAAAAACTGAGCTTTTGTGTTTCAAGAAAGGCCCCTATTTTTGTCTTGCCCCGGGGCCCCATATATCCGTGGGACGGCCCTGCTTCCCGCTCAATATTTGGAAAGAGGACCGGGGCCTCTATAAATAGGGCTAGCCACCACAGTAGGAGGCATCTGATCTCGACCCACAAGAACTCGTCTCGAACTCATTCAGTTCATCCTCACACCCACCAAGCACAAGAACACCTCACCTCAGGAGTCTGTTCTTCCCTTGTACTGTTCATCCTCAGTCCAAGAGGCAATCCACCACCACCACCACACCGGAGTAGGGTATTACACCACAACGGTGGCCCGAACCAGTATAAATCTTGTGTCCTCGTGTTCTTTGGGTTCGACGAGCTAGTCCGTGAGATTGGAGTGTGAGAGCGCGGGAGAGGAGAGATCTTCGTGCGCACCCCAGTGTTCGAACCTCGAGGGTTTTGCCGGAACCCGACATCCGACAGCGGCAACTGCGGATTCACAACACGTGCACGAAGACTTTTTGGCTCCACCGACAGGGTCAGACTGGGTTCGGTAGGGGAGAGGTGATAACGACACGTTGGCGGCTCATTCTGACACTGATAATGGTGGTTTGGTGGTTCAGAAATCTCGATGTAATTTTCATGAGATATTGAAAAGCTTCGCATTTCTGATGAATTTTGGATCCACACCTTTTTGCCAAAGAAAAAACAAACTAGGACTTGTGTTAGCCAGGAGACCACTTAGACCGGTGGCGTATGATGATATGCAACAGCTGGTTCGTTCGGTGATCTTCTGCAGCGCCATCCATGTCTAGTTTTTTTTTGTCAGAGTCGGAGTTGCGTTGTTTGGTCGCGGGTGATTGGGATTTTGGTGCGAATCTTCTTATCGCTTCACACGACATGTCCAGTGCAGCGTGGGTTGCGTCGATGATTGCATTCGGCGAAGTCGGAGTCGTTTGCTCAAAATTTAGGAATGATGATGGCGCCTCTAGGGGAGAAGGGTGGTCATGATGCTTGCGTACTGTCTCGGTTAGGCTCTCATTGGGGTGGCGTGTGCGGATAGTATCTTATGTGAGCCGCTCATCTCAGCGGTTGTGCGGATTTTTGCTCGGTTTTGTATAATTAATTGGGTACTTGGTTTTGCTCGGTTTTGCATAATTAACCAAGCAATTATTTACTTCTTAATGAATACAGGAGTTGCGAATCAACCTGTGTTTGAGTTGGTTAGGTGGACAGTGGTATCCCCAACCCATCAGGGTTCAAATCACTTGCTCAGATTATTCCTGATTTATTTCGAGATTTCCGCGATGCGCTTTCGGTGGAAGGAGACGTTCCTGTCGACGACGAGGCCTTCTGATGACTTCAGAATCTCAAGATGATATGCCGGCTCAGTCTCTCGGTAGGGTGTGCGTGTGCGCGTTTATAGGGATGAGCGTATGCGCGTGTATATGAGCGCTTATGTCTGTACTGATGCTAAAAAAAAAATGAATACAGGAGTTCTGTCATTTTGAGTTAAAGAAAAACAGATGCTGGTCAACTTCACCTCTGGTATAAACCGGGCGGACCCTGCTTTGACTAACGTGACTGACCTGACCAGGGTTAACCCACCCCGAAGCAACCGGCTAGTAGCACCATGATTAGTCTTCCACGTGCCGCGTGTACTGTACCAGTCTACGGGGCACGGAGCTGTACTCCTACTTGAGCAGCTCCATTCTCGCCGTCTCCTCTGCTACTCCCAGCAGCTGACCAGCTCCACCTTTCCCACCCCCGCTGATCCCGACCTGCCTGCAATCACGGAGGAGAGGAGAAAAACACAAAGAAACAACAACAGCGCGCCGCTCCAGCTCCAGCTCCCGAGGCAGCTCACCGGCGGCCACCGTCCGACCTTCCCCTCCCCCGCCCATTCCCGCGGCGCCCCCCTTCGCCCGCCCGCGGCCGCCTGCTGATGCTACGGGCACCTGCCCCCGCCGCGTTGATACCGGCTCGCAGCTAGATCTGGCCCGCAGGAGGTTCCCGGGCGGCATGGGGCGGCTCGCGGGCCTGCGGTGGCTCCTCGTCCTGGCGTGGGCGGCGGCGGGGGCGCTGGCCGCGGAGGAGGACAGCAAGGCGGCGGCCGTCGCGGCGCCGGGGACGCGCCGGCACGCGTACGCGGCGATGATGTACATGGGCACGCCCCGCGACTACGAGTTCTACGTGGCCACGCGCGTCATGATGCGCTCGCTGCGCGGCTTCGGCGCCGACGCCGACCGCGTCGTGATCGCCTCGCTCGACGTCCCGCCGCGCTGGGTCCAGTCGCTGTAAGCCCTCCCCCACTCCCCCCTTGTCGTATTTCTGCCTTGGATCGTTGGGTGGTGCCAAAAATTTCACCCCCTGTTGACTATTGAGCAGATATTCGACGCCGAGCTCGGTTGCTTGAGTGTTTCTCTTTCTTGAAAAACCCTTATTGCTTCACCGGTTGACTTCGCGCTTGGTTCGTTGCTTGCTGCATATTTATGGCTACATCTATGTTCTGTTAGTAGCAACTTCGGTAGTTCCATGCCGTATTTGATTCGACCCCCTTCGTCTGCTGTTTCGCGTCTGAACTTTGGTTCGTCAGTGGAACGCCTTCGTTGCTACCCAACGCCGGTTGATGATTATTTGATTATTTCGCAAAAAAGACTAGTGATTGATTTGATGTTACAGTATATGGATATATTCATCTTTTTCCTTCTTATTTGGTTCAAATTTGATTTCCTTTCTGTACAACTCTCTGAACATATCGGGTAGGTCTTAAAGGTGGCGCTACTCTGTTTCTGAAATATGTAAAGTTCTTACAGTTTCATCTTGCACTTCTGTGAACAGTTTTGGCGCGCGGATCATTTAGTGCACTTTTCGCATTGTCCTGTTGATTACTGTTTCTTGAAGTACTTCCGGATGCACAGACGATATATAAGTTACATGCTTGCTTCTTGGAAATGGTCTTCTCTAATGGTTACTCTCTTTGAGTCGGTTGCTCTCATATGCTTTCTTGGAAATGGTCGTCTCTAATGGCACAAAGTCACTGGAGTTTGTTAAGAATAGTACCTTATCTGCGTTTTGAAATATTTGTTGATAAATTGCGAGACCCGAGCTGCGAATTTCCCCCCACCAATTTGCACACATTTTACCTACCTTATTGTTAACCAGTATTTCTTCACTGTAGAACAGTTCGTGTTAGACCACTGACTTGGTGTTTCTGTTAGATATTTGCTGAAAGTCACAAGGTTTGACCAGTCAACGTTCTATAACTTAGAGTCCTTGTTAGGTGATTAACTGACTGTGACCGCATATAGCTGTAAAAGGTAATTTCAGTTGGGCATATATGTCGTGCTGTTTAAGTGACCACATCTGGATGTCAGACTAGGTTGATTTATCTCTGTTATGGCTTGTTAGTCCTTGCCTACAAGATTGCGTTTCAGGAAATCCTAGCTTTGTTTTGTGGTTTTGCAAGTTTTCTCTGTATCTTGGTGGCCAAAACTTTCTCCCCTGTTCCAGAGAATATCAGCCTGTGAATTATTGTCAACTTTGGGCATTTTCATAAGTGGGCTTTAATATATGGACTAATGCATTCAAAACTTCAAACTGTATTGTGAGAAGTTGAGAGTTGTTTCGAGTTTAGAAGCTTACTACATCTGATCCAAAATGCAGGTCCTTATAGCATTTTGCCAGTCAAACATTTAAGAATTACTACATTCAAGACATCAAACAGTACTAGTTTTATCATGAAATATACTTTTATAATATATAGTTATCATGATGTGAGACAGCATATTCGCATGGAAATCTATGGTTGAACCTACCACCTTGAAGACTCTGTCAATGTCCTAAAGACTTGCATTTTGGATCAGAACAGATAGTTACTATCGAGTTGTGTATTCAACAGTAATTTTTATATGAGAACTATAATCGATCATGAACGAAAAATAGTGGCAGTATAGAGGAAAACTAAGGCGATCAGGTTGCAATAAAAATGAAGCCGGGCGGGGTCACTCTCTAGTTGTGTGACAACATTTATTATGGCAGTTTGTGAAGCATTATGCTTTTTATTTTATCTTTTAATGTAACATTCTTGTGATGCCTCATGCTACTGCTAGAATTCACATGTATTCTGAAGCAAAGCATCCAACATACATTAATTACTGTTAAATATGCTTAATCTGGAAAGTACCTTTTTTTGGCATGCAGAGTCTTGATTCTGTTATTTATTTATGCATCTCCAACTGTTTCTGTAGGAAAGATGATGGTGTGAAGGTGGTCTCTGTGGATAATTTGAAGAACCCATATGAAAAACAAGATAACTTCAACTCACGATTCAAGTTGACCTTAAATAAGCTGTATGCTTGGAGCTTAGTTTCCTATGACCGAGTTGTTATGCTAGACTCTGACAACATGTTTCTCCAGAACACTGATGAATTATTTCAGTGTGGCCACTTCTGTGCAGTCTTCATCAACCCTTGCATCTTCCATACAGGCCTCTTTGTACTGAAGGTAGGATTACTTAATCAGCACACATCTCCTTTCCTCTGTAAACTTTATTATCTTTTGCAGATCCAAGACTAAGTTGTCTTATTGCTTTGTTATTTGCAATGGTTATGAATGGAACTTTTGAGATCATTTTTGGATGCTTTGTTTGTTGTTCAGTATTTCATTTTACGAGTGATCTAGCTGTCATTTAATGCTTCGTACTAGTTTATTTATTGTGTTGGATTAAAAATAGATCTTTGTGGTTTTGTTGTCAACTTGTTTAGTACAGATTGTTTGTTCATCTAAATGTATTTTTCGACATAAATGCATTTATCTAAGACGCGTGATGCATAAGTTTTAAAAATATGTATTGTGCAGACTAACTTACGTAGAAAACTTGAACCCATCTTTGTGCTGTAGAAGGACTGGTCATGGTTCTAAAACATTGAAACCCCTTTGTTATGCGCCAAAATAATTATTGTTGACTTTCTCACAGTTATTAATCAACCATTTTTCTTTCCGTTTTTTTACGAAAAGCACAACTATTCTTATGATCTCTTTCTTTTGTTTCTAGCCTTCTATGGATGTTTTTAAGAACATGCTACATGAGCTAGCTGTTGGGCGTGAAAACCCAGATGGTGCAGATCAGGGCTTCCTTGCTAGCTATTTCCCAGACTTGCTTGATCAGCCAATGTTCCATCCACCAGCTAATGGCACCAAACTTGATGGAAATTATCGCCTTCCTCTAGGCTATCAGATGGATGCATCTTATTATTGTGAGTATGACTACCGGTATATCATTATTCCATATGCATTTTCTTGGCTAAGACTGATGAACTGCACTTCTTTCAGATTTGAAGCTCCGGTGGAGTATTCCGTGTGGACCGAATAGTGTGGTTACATTTCCAAGTGCTCCATGGATGAAGCCATGGTACTGGTGGGCTTGGCCAGTTTTACCTCTGGGACTTTCTTGGCATGAACAACGTCGTGAAAACCTGGGGTGGGTAGTTTCTTTAGAACTTTTTTTGTTATCCATATCTCTATTACATTCTCAAACTGTGATACCTAATAGTACCTTGCACGAAATGTAGTCCCAGTCTCCCAGATAAGAAAAAGGCTATTTTGTTAAATAATAGTAGCACACTAGCACTCGTGTGTATTGATGTGATTGGTGGCATGTCTTTCTGGAATCACCATCTATCTTGTTTAGAATAAAGATACACAAGACAGCGGGTTATGATGCTTCTTTAATCTTTAGGATAGAATTCCATAAAGTAGGGGTTGTGAACTTGTGTTGACCTTAAAAATTCGCATGGGTAAAGGGCATCATTAATTGCTATGTAGAATGATGTCGCACACAATTTTAGTTCGGGAACCCATCATCAGTTACTTCTTCTGACAATGTTTGAACTTGGTGCATAACAGGTATTCATCAGAGATACCGATGGCATTATTCCAGGCTATACTGTACATTGGAGTCATCGCAGTGAACCGACTAGCACGGCCCAGTTTGTCGAAGCTGTGCTACAACAGAAGAATGGAGAAAAGCACCATGTTCTTACTCACCACGCTCAGAGTAGTGGCGGCATGGTCCATACTCGCAGCTTACACGATTCCCTTCTTCCTCATCCCACGGACAGTCCATCCACTTCTAGGCTGGCCACTATACCTGCTCGGCTCTTTCTCCCTCTCTTTGATCGTCATCAACTTCTTCCTCCTCCACCCCCTTGCTGTCCTCACGACATGGTTCGGGATCATCGGCACGCTCTTTGTGATGGCATGCCCATGGTATATGAATGGCGTCGTCAGGGCATTGGCAGTGTTCGCATACGCGTTCTTTTGTGCGCCGGTGGTCTGGGCATCTTTGGTCAAGATAATGAGCTCCTTGCAGGTCCTGATCGAGAGGGACGCCTTCAGGCTTGGGGAGCCTAACCAGACGGCCGAGTTCACCAAGCTTTACTGAGGTGGGCACGACAGATACATATATGGTGACTTGTAGTGTCGTTCGATTTGATCAGCTAATCCCAGTTCATGTTGGCAATTCTGATGGCCATTTCAGCTGTACAAGTAAAACCGCCGAGTTTGGGAACTACAGTTGTTGAATCTCTGTAACACGAACTGGAACCATTGGAACCCATGATTGTCCTCTTGGACGTGTAGATGATATATATATATGGTGCCAAGGAAAGGGGGAAATTGATGCTTGTGCGCACGTGTTGGTTCTGGTTCTGCTGAGGAACATACTAGAGTAAATGCTTTTTGGTTTCTTGATTTGCTTTTGCCGTTGTCGAGGAAAAATGGCCAACACACTACACATTCCTAGCTTTCCTCTAATTGATCTGATCTTTTCAGTTCTACTATCATGAGAAATGGCCAAACCTTTGTCACTGTTACTGTACATGATTTTGCCTCTCCATATGTCCTTGAGGCCTGAAGTTTTTTTGTTTTTGTTTCTATAATCACCTCAGTTCCGAATTACTTGTCTTAGATTTGTCCCCAGTTACTTGTCAGTAATTTGGGACAGAGGGAGTGCATTTTATGTGTTTAAACTTGGGAGTTCAAAATTCGTGACTGGCAGCATGTTTCTTAACACCCAGTTATGGCGTTTCTTCTTTTGTTCGTCAGTTTTTTTTTCAAGCAGGGCCCTAAGGGGTATTAGAGTTTGGGGTGTAAAACTGTAAATTAAGCCAAAGTAGACTAAAGTAGGTCTTTAAATGTGCAAGAGACTCCGTTGGATAACTAAGCATGCCTGACAAAGATATCCTCCATCGTTCAAATACAAGGCGTGTTTAAGAATTTCAGGTCCCAGCATTAGATATCTAATACTCCCTTCGTAACATAATATAAGATGTAAAAGAAGGTCTTGTATTATGTTATGGACGGAGTAGCATGCAGGTTGTTTGGCATGAAATGTGAAGTTGGTGAGCCATATGATGGGCAACTATCTCCTATGGTTCGGAGAGGACTCACATGTTAGTTAGTACCCCCTTGGTTTCGGGGTGGACCCTTTCACTCTATTTTATTATATACGCTTAGTGAAAAGAATGTTTTTTGATAGACCTTAGCCTATCAGATATGTATTAGAGGTGACCTCTTTTGATTGCAATTTTGTAATATTTTGGAATTAATAATGTGCAAAACAAATGATTAAAGTCAGAATTGTTCAGTCATACATTATTATCTTTGCCTCGTCGTCGATAAGAACGTGTTCTGTGTGCTGTGTGACCACTTACAATATTGCACATGCTGTACACGATTTGACTTTTTTTTGGCGGGTCGCGTGATGACTTATCTTGAGATTGATCTGATCCATTTTTCTTCTCGAGACAAACTAGCCACGCCTGACGCCTGATATATTGATTAGCGATCTAATATGGCTGTCATTAAAGAGATAAGAGTGCAGATCATGCTCACCAATATTATACCACTTCCTTCATCCCACGGTATAAGATGGTACTACAGAATACGTAGAAAACATCATTTGAAAATGTCTCACGCAGATCAGGCCCACGGTTGTCCTTCTGCTGGCATCTACAAAAGGCGGTGCCTTGTCGTCTCAGCCTCTTGCAGAGAGCTACAAAACAGAGCAAACGGAAGCCGTTGTTGCCCGCTGGCCACTGCCATCTCCGAGAATGAACGGGCGGGGGCGGCTGCTGCTCTGCCTCTTCCTCTCGGTCGCGCTGACCCCGCCGCGGCAGCTCGCCGTCGCCGGCGCAGCCTCCTGTTCCAGCTCCAAGGTGGTGACCAGCCTCCCCGGGTTCCAGGGCCGTCTCCCCTGGAACCCTTGCCGTTCTTGTCGCGGAAGTACCGGTGGAAGATGCAGTGAAGATTGAACTGGATCTGCTTGTCGCCGGAGCTGTCCCTGTTGCTGTCCTCCTCCTCTTTGGGTGACAGTCCGGCTATTGCACGGACCGTCTGATTTTGCTCTCGGGCGAGGGCGCGCGTTCTTCATTGTCGCTTCTTTATAATGCGAGCGCACTTGGTTTCCTCCCCTACGGCTGGCCCCGCCGCCGCGTTAGCCGCCTCCGCCGTCGTCATGTCGGCAGCGAGGCGGGCCTCCGTCACTCTTATCCTCTCTTTCCCACGACAGACACACCGGTCCCGGTGGGACCCATACTCCATCGGACTGGTGATGGGAAAAGGGAGATTTGAAGGCTCCCAGGACCGCGATGATCCATCTCCGGAGGATCCGAGTGCCCGATGCGCTGACGGTATGGAGCGTGCCAAACAGATCCTGCCTTCGGCCGGGAGCTATCCTCCCGGGAGCAGTGGAGTGCAATGCGGACGACCATTGCTGCTTCCAACTGCACGGATGACACCAATCGACGGATCGGCATCGATTGAAATCGGATCATTACCGCCATGCCGAAGATCGCCGGATGGGAGCTTGGGTGGCGCAGTGGAGTGGAGTGAAGTGGTTAGAGTTTGGTCCGGCGAGCGGATGAGAAGAAATATAACATGTGGTCAGATGGGCTGGGGACGACATGACGGACACGCCCGGGCGCCCCCATATCTGCCCCATATTTAGGCTAGATATGAGGTGTGCCAGTTAACCCGGGCGTTCGAGGCCCGTTTGAGGCATCCGTCTAGATTGAATTTTCATGACCCGTCAGTGATCGGGCTGTCCGTCCAACTGTTTAAGACGGGTTTGGAGCGCCGACGGTAGATGCTCCAAGGGGCATTGAAGTTTAGGGGTGTAATACTGTAAATTAAGCCAAATTAGACTAAAGTAGGTCCGGAAAATGTGCAAGAGACTCCGTTGGATAACTAAGGATGTTTCACAAAGATATCGTTCATGGTTCAAATGCGAGGGTGTTTAAGAATTTCAGTTCCAAGCATTAGCCAACGATATTTATCTAACATCATGTAGGTTGCTCGGTCCATTATATATGAAGGTGGATCCTCTGACTTAGAAATTCCTGCCATACCTTGGCTTTGAGTCACTGACAGGTGGGCCCGTGCTCTATGGGACACATGTGTCAGTGACTCAAAGGTATGCTAGTCCATGGCAGGGGATCCTTGTCCATCTGATATGCATCAGAGGTGGTCTCTTTTGATTGCAATTTTGCAATACTTTTGAACTTATAATGTGTAAAACAAATGATCAATGCCAGAATTGTCCAGTCATACATTATTATTTACTTTTGCCTCGTTGTGGATAAGAACGTGTTCCGTGTGACCACTTACAATATTGCGCATGCTGTGCGCGATTTGACGTTTTTTTTTTGGCGGGTCGCGTGATAACTTGTCTTGAGATTGATCGGATCCATTTTTCTTCTCAGAGACAACATGATATATTGCCACGCCTGACGCGTGGTATGTTGATTATCTATCTAATATGGCTGTCAAGGAAGAGATAAGAGTGCAGATCATGCGCACTAGTATTAAACTCTACACAATAGAAGACATCATTTGAAAAAGTCTCATGCAGATCAGGCCCAAACGGTTGTCCTTCTGCTGGCAGCTACACAAGGCGGTGCCTTGTCGTCTCAGCCTCTTGCAGAGAGCTACAAAACAGAGCAGACGGAGGCGCGGTTGCCCACTGGCCACTACCATCTCCGAGAATGAACGGGCGGGGGCGGCTGCTGCTTTGCCTCTTCCTCTCGGCCGCGCTGACCCCGCCACGGCAGCTCGCCGTCGCCGGCGCAGCCTCCGGTTCCAGTTCGAAGGTGGTGACCAGCCTCCCCGGCTTCCAGGGCCGCCTCCCCTTCCACCTCGAGACCGGGTACCCATTTCTCGCTTTCTTCTTCAGCTTAATTTTGGTTTCTCCACGCACCAAGGCGGATCACCTTGATCGACTCCACTGGCTTCTCGACTTAAGGTACGTGGAGGTGGACGAGAAGAACGGCACCGAGCTGTTCTACTACTTCGTCGAGTCCGAGGCCGGCGCGGAGGACGCCCCTTTCCTCCTCTGGCTCACCGGCGGCGACCGCTGCTCGGTGCTCAGCGGCCTCGCCTTAGAGATCGGTACGTCTTTTCTACATTCTCAAGCGTCGAATCTCATATTGCTCTCCGACTCCATATCATATTATTCCATACATGTGCACGGCAACTGCAGGCCCATTCCAGTTCGTCCCAGAGCCTTATAACGGCACCATACCGCGCCTGCAAATCAACCCCTACTCATGGACCAAGGTCGATCCTGTTTCTTGCATACATATCATATGCAATGCCGGTTCATTCCTGTCTTGACGGTGTCCATGAATCTTCATGTAGGTGGCAAATGTCCTTTTCGTCGATACACCGGTTGGGGCAGGATTTTCCTTCTCCAGACGACCCCAAGGCTACGATGTCGGGGAAGTATCCACCTCGTTGCAGCTCCATGAACTCCTCATCAAGGTACAGTCGCTACTCTGATCCACTAATTAGTCTAATTCGATTGGGTACAATTGTTTTTCTTCGAGGGATTGAATACTAATAATTAGTTCAATCCACGTGACAACATCTAGTGGTTCACTGACCATCCCGAGTTCCTCGCGAATCCTCTCTACATCGGGGGAGACTCTCTTGCTGGACAACTTGTACCGTTTATTGCTCAAAAGATCTCAGAAGGTAGGTATTTAGATTCTCAAATGTATAACTGACTAAATTTCAACCTCGATTTTCAATTAAGCTCACCTAGTTCAATTATGTGTCCATGATTTGTATTCTGCAGGCATCGAAGCTGGAAGGAGCCCCATCCTTAATCTCAAGGTAACCATCATAATTCTGGCCAAAGAGTTTGCTTATACAGTACATCTATATATCGCATGTCATAATTACGTTAATTTCCTCGCTCCCAGGGCTATCTGGCAGGCAACCCGGGTACCGGCGAAAACATTGATATTAGCTCTAGAGTGCCATATGCTCATGGACTTGGTATAATATCAGATCAGTTATACGAGGTAATTAAACGCATCCACATCCGTTTATTCCAATATATATCTGCACGCACCAAAATTTTCTGCACTCCAAATGATATGCATGTTACTCTGTCTCTCATTTTTTCTTCTGTAGACAATATTGGGGCATTGCCAAGGAGAAGACTACATGAATCCCAGAAATACACTTTGTGCTCAATCTCTAGGCACTTTCAACAATGTAAGGACAAGATATCCTACAAATACTTTCACGCTGCAATTCAAATTACTTGACTGAAGGTTGTGTATGTACTGTATGCAATTCAAATTGCAGCTCCTCTCCGAAGTTATGACCGCCCAAATTTTGCTGGACAAATGCGTTTATGCATTTCCTAGACCAGGCACTGAGACGGACAAGTCAGCTGGTGCTGGCCGGAAGATCCTAAGCGAGGAGGCAGTAATAGTAACGGGGAAACGAGTAAAACACCCGCCGCCTCGTGTGCCATTGGGCTGCATTGTAAGCCAACATACAGAGCCACAACCTCTCACCATTGTATCGTATGTGTTTCCACTCCTTGAGTTGACTTGATCCTACGTACGCCATGCATGGGTGCAGAGCTACACGGCTTACCTGTCGTATTTCTGGGCGAACGACGCGCTCACCCGAGACGCTCTGGGGATCAAGGACGGCACCGTGGACGAGTGGGTGAGGTGCCACGACGGCGACCTCCCGTACGCCGTGGACATCGGGAGCAGCATCAAGTACCACCGGAATGTCACCGTCAATGGTTACCGTGCGCTGGTGTACAGGTAATAAGTGAGACTCGGATATCGTCTCAAGGTGGTTTGTTCGTTCGTTGCTACTGAAACTGGTGCAATTGATCGGCTGAAATGCCGGAACCTGACTGAGTTTCTTGATTGGTGCCGGCAGCGGCGACCACGACACGATTGTGCCGCACCTGGGGACGCAGGCGTGGGTGAGGTCGCTCGGCTTCCCCGTCGTCGACGACTGGAGGGCATGGCATCTCGACGGCCAGTCTGCCGGGTTCGTCATCCTTGCATTTCGATTGCCTTGCCTGCTCTGTTTTCCTCGCTCGCTAACAGTGATGCCTCTGCTTGATTTCTATTTCACGGGTCTGCAGATTCACCATAACTTACTCCAACAACATGACATTCGCGACCGTAAAGGTAGTGACATTTTCCGATCGCGTATGTGGCGCGCGTGGTTATTGGTGGATTACCAGTTTTGAGTTGTTGTTGCGGGTTGGTTTTGCAGGGAGCCGGGCACACGGCGCCCCAGTACGAGCCCGAGAGGTGCTACGCCATGTTCAACCGTTGGATACTGGGACAGCCACTCTAGTCCACCTGTACATGTAACATCATCTAGTAGGTCTAGGATGTATATGTTCGTCTACACATACCTTATTTGGTGAAGTTTGTTTGGATTAACAGCGTGGCCTAAACTTGTTACTTACCTATAGTGGGAATTTAATAATTTTGTGTCTGGTCCTATTTCGATGCTTCTGTGGCTCTATCCCCGTATGGGTGGAGAACACGTCGTTGTCTCAGCTGTGATACTGAAGGCTCTAAAGAAGTCGGAGGAGAGAACGCTCATCTTGGGGTGGGCTTACTACTTATATGCTTTCAACGGTTATCCTCTTCGTACTTGGCTACCCAGCGTTTACCGTAGGCACGATTTTTAGCCTAGACCCGACACCGAGTACTTTTCGGCGATGGCAACGTCCGACGACGAAGGACGACGAAGCAAACCAACACTGATGAACTCGACGAAGTGCTTTACGTCGAGACACACCGCAGTACAAAGCTAATCTTCCAGCGATCGATCAATCTGGACGAGTATGTAGTACTAGTACGTACGAGCACTTCTAGCCGGAATCTCAACTTAATCTAGCTAGCCCACGTAGATAGCACAACACACAAAAATCGATTGGGATTGCCAAACGCACATATCGTGCGTTCCTTTATTGTTTTGGTTCTCACGGTACAAGTTACAGGGCTGTTTACACGCATATAAATATGGTTAAGATAGACTACAAGCTAACCTACTCGGACACCAACTCTAGTCCAACTCGGCTACCTATACATGCATTAACCGGACATACACGTACATGGATTCTACTCCTACTTGGCCACGTGCACGTTCCGTGCACAATTCGTGTTTAACTCTAACAATCACCCCCTGGACACGACATGGCCGCGTCACAGCTGGACGCCGATCCTTTTTCTCATCTTCAAAAGCTTCTCTCGATCCAAAGCCTTGGTTCGGATGTCCGCCAGCTGATCATCGGTGCAAATGTAGTTGACCTTCATCTTACCTTCTTCCACGCAGTCCTTTGTATAGTGATACATCGTATCAATGTGCGTGCTCCTATCATGCCGCACTGGATCCTCACGTAGAAAAGGCGTAGACTCACTGTCAACATTGAGCACCACCGGTTCCGGATCTCGATCCATGAGATCACCGTGTAGCCTCCCTAGCCACACACCTTGACACTCTGCTTTGCTTGAAGTCGATGTCACCACTTTTTGTCTTCGTGATAGCCAGCTTACTACGCTTCCACCAAGGAAATATGCCACACCCGAGGTACACTTACGGTCGCCAACAATTCCTTCCTTGTCACTACCACTATAGCCAAGTAGTTTCACCATCTCCTTCTTGCTCAGCTCAAGACGAGGTTCCATTGAAGCGACAACGTGATTGCAATCTTTCATGCCACTGCTTTCAAGTACCTTCCTTGCATATGCCTCCTGGCATAGTGTGATCCCCTCTAGCTTTTGATGTACCTCTGTCCCGAGGTTGCAACTCAAAAGGCCTAGATCATCCATCTTGAAAAGCTCCTTCATCTGTAGCTTGAACTTTGCAATCACCTCTTCATCTGCTCCAGTAATCAATAGGTCGTCGACGTAGATGCCAACTAGTAGACAGTCCTTTCCTTGACCTCTCTTGTACATTGCATGCTCTAGTGGGGCTTTCTCAAATCCAAGAGAAATCATCGTCTGATCAAGTTTGATGTTCCATGCCCGAGAGCCTTGCCGTAGTCTGCATAAGACTTTGTGTAGCTTCAGTACCTTGTGTTCCTCTCTCTCTTTGATGAATTCCGGTGGCTGATTCACATACACATATCCTTCTAACTCACCATTCAAAAACGCGGATTTTACATCCATTTGATGTATCTTCCATGATTCTTGAACTGCGAGAGCGATGAGTAATTCCACCGATTCCATCTTTGCAACGGGAATGAACACTTCTTCGAAGTCCACACCTTTCTCTTGCACGTACTCTTTGGCCACTAGCCTTGCTTTGTGCTTCACGGAACCTTCGACATCTCTCTTGATCGTAAATTCCCACTTGAGATCCATGACTTTTTCATTGTTGGGAAGATCCACAAGCTCCCATGCATTGTTATCGTGGATCGACCTCAACTCCTCTTCCATAGCGTGACGCCAACACTCCTTCGTGTTCGCATCCTCAAAATTCGCCGGTTCCTCGGCGCTTGTTAGACACTGCCACCCACTCCTTTTCACCTTTACCGGGTCAAGCATCCGAAGAGTTTTCTCCGAATAGGGGTGCAACACCGGTTGAAGCAAGACGGATGTAGATGATAATGTCCTTTCCTCCAATACTGTCAGAGGCGATTTTGCTTGCGTGGCTCCTTGTACCTTCAGGAGTGACGCGTTTCCGTTTGCTTCGCTCACTGCATTGGCGAAGCTTCAGTTCCAGTAGCAGAATCTGTTAAAGTCGCACTTTAGGGACAACCACATGGGCTTCGGCTTTGTTCTAGCTGAACTGGGCTGCCAGTTGAGCTGCTATTACTGCCTCCAACTCCAGCCCCTGTGCATTGGACTTCTGGAACTGATCCATGTGATGGGCCTAAGCCAACACGTACTGGCCCCAGCCCTCCTGGCACGTCTCCTTGAGCGCCCCTGCATGGCCTTCCTTTCGCAGCTGAAGCTTGGATATATAGTGCAGCACATGAGTCGCACCCGACTTTGGTTTCCGGGCCACTTGTGCAGGTTCCCATGGCGATATCCGGCTTTATGGCAAAGCACCGCATCGAAGCGTTGGCATTGCTTTCGCCTTGAGCTCGGTTCCTTCTTCTGCTGCGTTGCTGCTTCTTCTTCTGTGTCTGTCTTTGCTGCACACATGTCTATCTCAACAACACCAACATACTGTGATTCGTGGACTTCAGGCACCACGTACGCCGTTTTATCTCGTGGACGCGTCGCACAAAGACTGTTCCTCCATGGCCGAGCACACGCGACAATCGCTGCATCCGCTCCAGCGAAGTTAGCACTTATGCGTGTAACATCGACATAACTTTCGCAATCACCCCCCGCGTCCGTAGCTTCGACACGAGTTTCTGAACCACGATTTTGAGAGCGAACTTTTTCTTCATAGAGCTCGACAATTTCTTTAGCCGACGCTTGAAGAACTGGATCCTCCTCGTCCACGAGTTCGCACATCAACATCATGTCACCATCATCACCTTGTTGGGCCATGAGCGCCTTCTCCTTCGGGGGATTCTTGCACTCCGACTTGAAGTGCCCGAGCAGATTACAGTTGTGGCAGCGGATCTTCCTCTTGTCGAACCTTTTCTTCTTTGGCTTCTCCGACTGTTCGTCGGTGTCCTTTGCGGGACGGTACTTCCGCCGCTACTGGACGCCTTGTCGAAATTTTTCTCCTTGGAAACCATTGCCTCCCACTGAGCACGCCTAAGCATCAGGTACTCATCCTGTTTCGCGTCGCCGTAACTCAACTTCATCCGCTCATCATGGGCCTTGAAGCGACCAACCAGATCATCCAAGGTGAGAGTCTTGAGATCAACACACTGCTCGATCGCTGACACAATCGGCATGTAGCGCGGTAGAGCGGCACGTAGGAAACGCCGGACCACGGAGATGTCCTCTAACATCTCTCTGAGACCGCGAATCCCGTTCACCATGGAAGCAACCCTCGCCAAGGCGTCCACCGTCTCGTCTTCTCCCATCCTCGATTCTCATAACTTTTCAGCAAAGTTTGCAAGTTAGCCTCGCGCACACGCGAGTGCCCCAGAAGCAATGTCTTGAGCGTGTCCCACGCCTCCTTCGCTGATGTCTTCGAGATTAGATGCTGCTGCACGTCCACCGGCATTACCGAGCAGATGGCCGTGATAGCTGGCGATCCTTCCGATACAAGGCACCACCCTTCAGGTACTCGTCACCGCCGGGGTCGACGGCTTCCCAGAGCTCATTGGCCTCGAGCGCCCACTCCATCATGGTCGCCCACACCACGAAGTTCCCACGATCGAATCATGGATACTCTGATCTCACCGGAGCAGCAATTATTTTAGCCACACCGGAGTACTCCGCCAGCTGCTTGGTCTTCTCGTCGTCCGACATGACCTCCCGTTACTAGGAGATCAATCTTGCTCTAGATACCAATTGTTAGCTCAGACCCGACACCGAGTACTTTCCGGCGACGGCAACGACCAACGACGAACGACGACGAAGCAAACCAACACTGACGAACTCGACGAAGTGCTTTACGTCGAGACACACCGCAGTACAAAGCTAATCTTCCAGCGATCGATCAATCTGGACGAGTATGCAGTACTAGTACGTACGAGCACTTCTAGCCGGAATCTCAACTTGATCTAGCTAGCTCACGTAGATAGCACAACACACAAGAATCGATTGGGATTGCCAAACGCACATATCGTGCGTTTCTTTATTGCTTTGGTTCTCACGGTACAAGTTACAGGGCTGTTTACACGCATATAAATATGGTTAAGATAGACTACAAGCTAACCTACTCGGACACCAACTCTAGTCCAACTCGGCCACCTATACATGCATTAACCGGACATACACGTACATGGATTCTACTCCTACTTGGCCACGTGCACGTTCCGTGCACAATTCGTGTTTAACTCTAACAACGATAACTTATACACCGGAGGTGCATATTGCATTTCACTCTTTTCGTAAAATAATGTGAGATATATATGGACCATCATTTTACAATAGTCAAATGGCTGAGATATATGTGGGTCGGGTTTTCTGTAAGGGCTTTATTAATTTAAAACCGGTAGCCTTTTCTTTTCTAAAAGTAGCTACTGAGGTTTAGAAGTTGGCTGGATGTGGATTTGCAAGGTCAATGCAATACCTTGAGAGGCATGTTACATGGAATTGCCGCGGGAGGGAGCTTAGGTGTTCCCGTGTGGAAATTACCTAAATCAAGAATGTTTTCATTGTGAAAACTATGTATGAGCAGCTATCTTTAGGTGGTTTGCACATATCCTTTAAGCATACTATAGATGACCCGCTACGCCCTTCACGCAAAAACAACTTTCGGCCGAGAGAAGTGAAGTGAACTATTGGAAGGACCGTCATGAGAACCTGTAACGTGGATGTATACCTGCCAACAGCCATGACCAGTGGCGGCGTCAGCCCGGCATGAGCCTCATTTGCTTCGTTAACAACAGCAGCACTGCCCCGAAGGCTGCCTGGGTCCTACCCCAAGCCGCCGCTACTGCCCATGACAATACAAAATCTTCGTGACCCATTTGAAAGCATGAGGCAGATTGAAAAGCTCTCGGTCTATTTTTCAAAAATGTTGATAAATTCACATTTATACATAAACATCACAGATTTTTCCAGTGCCTACATGTAACTATGTAAGGTTATACAAATAGCAATGCTTAGGGTTGTCCAGGATTAAACAATACGAGGAACACACCAACTTAATACAAATACAATAAGAATTAATCCTTGAAACTAAAATAACATACCAATTCAACATAGACATCGAAGTAATGGACGTGAATGCCTTTTTTCTTTGTTTGTCAGTGCTCGATGATCCCTTGTTCATTGTGAATCACACGTGGAGCCCTTCCCTCAGGACAGGTCAGACGCCAACCCTGTTGTTCAGATTGCGATTGTGACGTAGTCCGTCTTTCTCGAAACAGGCTTTCACCCCGCTTTATAGATAAAGCATAAGTCCATACAACCACGTCCCAATCAAAGTCATAAAAGAAAAATGCTAGGGCCACAAAGACGTAGACGCCCAAAAAGCGAAGAGAAATGTAAAAGGCCACCAGGGGCAAGCTACGAAGTTGACGAGCGGTCATAGAGTCGACGCGCAGTAGACACCAGAGCGTCCAAAAAGAGCTGAAGACGGTCACGATCCCTCGGCCTAGCGAGCGGATGCCAGTGCAGCAAGAAGGCAAGAAATTTAAAGAGCGAGTAAGAAGCACGTCGCGGGAACACCCGCTCAATCACCATCTTGTTGCGAGTAGTCCAAAGAGTCCACATCATAGCCGCGAAGATGAGCTAGAACAGTCGGCGCTTACGGCCAACCTGAGTGGCCCTAACCTGCAGAAACTCTGCAAGGTCAAGGGCCTCCGACTCCGGTCCTAGAGCCTCACGAACAAAGCACCAAAGTGCTTGCGCTGCTACGCACGAGAACAAAATATGCGTTCCCGTTTCCGAGACGTGGCACAGAGGGCAAAGGCCATTGCCCGGACCCTAACGTTTCAGCACCTCGGTCCCCGAAGGGAGACGATCTCGGAGAAGCTGCCATACGAAAATCTTAATCTTCAAGGGCATCGGCGTCTTCCACAATGGGGATAGCCACTGTAGAACCGGCAATCGACATAGTGCCAGATAGGCCGAACTAACGGAGAATTCACCCGAAGGAGAAAGGCTCTAAGAAACAGAGTCAGGGGCCTGGGACAGAGGAAGATGGACTACTTCCCTCATTTTTGTCCATTCCCGTACCTCATCTGGTCCGAATGAGCGGCGGAACGCAATGTTCCATCCCTCATCCAAAGCTGTCGTCGAAACAAGGATGGCCGGGTCGTCACAAATCACAGAGCCTCGGGAACCGCAGGCGAAGAGGCTCATCCTCAAACCAAGGGTCCAACCAAAACTGGGTCCCAGACCCATTGCCAACCGAGAAACGCAAACCCAACCTAATCTCTTCTTTTATGGCCTGAATGGATTTACAGAATTGGGCCCCGACCAAGAGAGAGCAAGCCAAGAGGGATTGACCCTGCAAGTACTTGGCCTCAATCAGCTGCAACCACAAACCCCCATCTCCCTTCAAGATCCGCCAAACCCAACGCATCATCAGCGCAATGTTCATCCGACGAGACGCATGGATGCCCAGGCCACCTCGATCCTTCGGCAGGCAGATGTCAGCCCACTTCACCATATGGTACTTGGGCCGACCATCCCCTGCCTGCCAGAAGAACCTAGCCAGCTCCTTGTCAAAGGAGCTATGCACACCTTCGGGCAAGATGTACATCCCCATCATATACATGGGGAGGCTGGCAAGGTTAGATCTAATGAGGACAGTTTTGCTATCTTTAGAAGTGAACCTACCGCACCAGGGCTCCGCACGGGACGCTACTCGTCCCACTAGAGGATCATACCCACTCACAAAAATCCTAGACTCAGCTAGGGGCATCCCCAAGTAAGATATGGGGAACGAAGCCAACCTACAGTTGAGGTTATCCGCGATCCAAAGTTGCTCAGCCTCCGGGTAGCCAAGGACCACCACCTCGCTCTTATCAAAGTTAATCTTAAGTCCAGACATTTCCTCAAAGCAGAGCAAAATGAACTTAAGATTAACAATGTCCGAGTCCGAGCCTTCCACCATAATCATGGTGTCATCCGCATACTGCAAGTGAGTAACACCTCCATCCGAGATGAGGGAAGCCTGGAAAAAGGGGCCCACCTCGCCATTGATGTTGATCGCCGTGTTCCCAGATCTGACCAATTGCATGATCCAGGAGCACCACCTCTCGTCAAATCCTCGCCGCTCCATCACCAACCTCAAAAAGGACCAGTCCAGACGGTCATACGCCTTCTGGAACTCTAGTTTGAGGAAGACCCCCTTAAGCCCCTTCGACGCCACCTCGTGGACAATCTCGTGAAGGGCAAGAATTCCGTCATGGATTCGCCTGCCCTTCAAGAACGCGGATTGAAGGGGGTGAGCAATTCGCTCCGCCACCGGGGATAAACGGGTTGCACAAACCTTCGCAAAGATTCGTTCCAACACGTTGATCACCATGATGGGGCGGAACTGTCGGATATCCGTTGCCCCAACTACTTTGGGGATCAGGGATATGACACCATAATTAATCCTAGTCATGTCCAAGGTTCCAATATAGAACTCATGGAACATGGGCATAATGACCGGACGTAGGATCTCCCAGAATTTCTGGAAAAAGACTACCGGGAGGCCATCCGGTCCCGGGGCCGAGCAAGCTTTCATAGACGCAATCGCCCAACCCACCTCCTCAGGGGAGAATGGGAGAGTAAGATCTGCATTCTCCGCATCGGAGACCTGGTCAGCAAGTGGCCAGAAGTCAACGCGGAGAGAGACACCTCCGTGCGGCTCTGCCAAAAAAAGCTCCTTATATAAGGAGTAAATATGGGTGGAGATGTCATCTGGGTTCTCCAGAAGAACATCCCAATCCCAGAGGAACGGGATGGCACATTTTCGCCTGCGGCCATTAGCAATCGCCTGAAAGTAGGCCGTGTTCGCATCCCCCTTAAGGAGCCAGTTCTGGCCCCCCTCGACGTTGCCAAAACAGCTCCTCACTCTTGTAAATGTCCATGAGCGAGGCCTCGAGGGCATATATCCTAAGCCAGTCGTTAGGAGACAGGCCCTGCCCGTCTGCAAGGCCATCCAACACCTGAATATTATCCAGCAGGGCCCCTTTACGGGCCCAGAGATCAGCACCAAGGTTTTCCCCCCAGCACTTCATGGCCTGACGGGACAATTTAGCACAGTGATGCCAGATATCCACGACACAAAACACCCGAGGCGGTGACGCGACCGCCTCTAGCCAGCGGCCGCGAACCATCTCAAAGAAACCCGGTTGCTCCAGCCAGAACGTCTCAAAGCGGAAGCGACGGGTTCTAGGGGGGGCCTCATCCCCCGACGAGAAAAGAAGGGGGGCATGGTCGGAGCCAATCCGAGTGACCGCTTTGAGAGAGCACTGTGGGAGCATCACTTCCCACTGGGCTGACACAAAGACCCGATCCAAGACACTCCGGACGGGGTCCGCCTACTTATTCGTCCACGTGAACCTAACCCCTATGCGGGCTATCTCACGGAGCGCCAGGTCCGCAATGCAATCGTTGAATAGACGCATGCGGACCCAATCAACATTAAGCGAGCATTTATGAGAAGCCCACCTAATGAGGTTGATGTTGGGGAACGTAGTAATTTCAAAAAATTTCCTACGCACACGCAAGATCATGGTGATGCATAGCAACGAGGGGGAGAGTATTGTCTACGTACCCTCGTAGACCAAAGCGGAAGCGATCACAACGTAGAGGAAGTAGTCGTACGTTCTCCTCGCGATCCAGCCGATCGGCGCCAAGTTACTCCGGCGCCTCCAGTTCTTGGCACACGTTCAGCTCGATGACGCTCCTCGGGCTCCGATCCAAAGAAAGCTCCGGGGAGAGGGAGTTCCGTCAGCACGACGGCGTGGTGACGATCTTGATGTTCTACCGACGCAGGGCTTCACCTAAGCACCGCTATGATATGACCGAGGTGGAATATGGTGGAGGGGGGCACCGCACACGGCTAAGGAACGATCTCAAGGATCAACTTGTGTGTTCTAGGGTGCCCCCCTGCCCCGTATATAAAGGAGCAAGGGGGAGGGCCGGCCGGCCCTAGGAGGTGCGCCAAGGGAGGGGGGAGTCCTCCTCCTAGTGGGAGTAGGACTCCCTTTCTTAGTCCAACTAGGAAGGAGGAAGGGGAAGGAAAGAGGAGAGGAGAGGGAAAGGGGGCCGCCCCTCCTTGTCCAATTCGGACTCCCCATGGGGGTGCGCCACCACCTCTGGCGCAGCCCTCTCTCTCCCTCTTGGCCCAATAAGGCCCATTACTTCCCGGGGGGGTTCGGTAACCCTCCGGCACTCCGTCTTTCTCCGAAACTTCCGAACCTTTTCGGTGTCCGAATATAGCCGTCAATATATCAATCTTTATGTCTCGATCATTTCGAGACTCCTCGTCATGTCCGTGATCACATCCGGGACTCCGAACTCCTTCGGTACATCAAAATACACAAACTCATAATATAACCGCCATCGAAACCTTAAGCGTCGCGGACCCTACGGTTCGAGAACAATGTAGACATGACCGAGACACATCTTCGGTCAATAACCAATAGCGGGACCTGGATGCCCATATTGGTTCCTACATTTTCTACGAAGATCTTTATCGGTCGGACCGCATAACAACATACGTTGTTCCCTTTGTCATCGGTATGTTACTTACCCGAGATTCGATCGTCGGTATCCAATACCTAGTTCAATCTCGTTACTGGTAAGTCTCTTTACTCGTTCCTAATACATCATCTCACAACTAACTCATTAGTTGTAATGCTTGCAAGGCTTATGTGATGTGTATTACCGAGAAGGCCTAGAGATACCTCTCCGACAATCGGAGTGACAAAACCTAATCTCGAAATATGCCAACCCAACAAGTACCTTTGGAGACACCAGAGTACTCCTTTATAATCACCCGATTCGTTGTGGACGTTTGGTAGTACCAAAGTGTTCCTCCGTAAACGGGAGTTGCATAATCTCATAGTTACTGTGAACATGTATAAGTCATGAAGAAAGCAATAGCAATATACTAAAGCGATCAAGTGCTAAGCTAACGGAATGGGTCATGTCAATCACATCATTCTTCTAATGAGGTGATCCCATTAATCAAATGACAACACATGTCTATGGTTAGGAAACATAACCATCTTTGATTAATGAGCTAGTCTAGTAGAGGCTCACTAGTGACTATCTGCTTGTCTATGTATTCACACATGTATTATGTTTCCGGTTAATACAATTCTAGCATGAATAATAAACATTTATCATGATATAAGGAAATAAATAATAACTTTATTATTGCCTCTAGGGCATATTTCCTTCAGTCTCCCACTTGCACTAGAGTCAATAATCTAGATTACACAAGAATGATTCTAACACCCATGGAGTCTTGGTGCTGATCATGTTTTGCTCGTGGAAGAGGCTTAGTCAATGGGTCTGCAACATTCAGATCCGTATGTATTTTGCAAATCTCTATGTCTCCCACTTGGACTTGGTCCCGAATGGAGTTGAAGCGTCTTTTGATATGCTTGGTCCTCTTGTGAAATCTGGATTCCTTTGCCAAGGCAATTGCACCAAGATTGTCACAGAAGATCTTCATTGGTCCCGATGCACTAGGTATGACACCTAGATCGGAAATGAACTCTTTCATCCAGACTCCTTCATTTGTCGCTTCCGAGCAGCTATGTACTCCGCTTCACATGTAGATCCCGCCACGACGCTTTGTTTAGAACTGCACCAACCGACAGCTCCACCGCTTAACAAAAACACGTATCCGGTTTGCGATTTAGAATCGTCCGGATCGATGTCAAAGCTTGCATCGACGTAACCATTACGACTAGCTCTTTGTCACCTCCATATACGAGAAACATATCCTTAGTCCTTTTCGTGTATTTCGGGATGTTCTTGACCGCTGTCGATGATCCACTCTGGATTACTTTGGTACCTTCTGCCAAGCTTACAGCTAAGCATACGTCAGTCCGGTACACAGCATTGCATACATGATAGAGCCTATGGCTGAAGCATAGGAACATCTTTCATTTTCTCTCTATCTTCTCATTGTGGTCGGGCATTGAGTCTTACTCAATCTTACACCTTATGTCTGAGGTAAAAACCTTTCTTTGCTCGATCCATTTTGAATTTCTTCAAAACTTTATCAAGGTATGTGCTTTGTGAAAGTCCAATTAAGCGTCTTGATCTATCTCTATAGATCTTGATGCCCAATATGTAAGCAGCTTCACCGAGGTCTTTCATTGAAAAACTTTTATTCAAGTATCCTTTTATGCTATCCAGAAATTCTATATTATTTCCAATCAATAATATGTCGTCCACATATAATATCGTAAATGCTACAGAGCTCCCACTCACTTTCTTGTAAATACGGGCTTCTCCAAAAGTCTCAGATAAAACCATATGCTTTGATCACACTATCAAACGTTTATTCCAACTCCGAGAGGCTTGCACTGCACCATAAATTGATCATTTGGAGCTTGCACACTTTGTTAGCACCTTTTGGATCAGCAAAACCTTCGTTGCATCATATACAACTCTTCTTCTAGAAATCCATTCAAGAATGCAGTTTTTACATCCATTTGCCAAATTTCATAATCATAAAATGCGGCAATTGCTAACATGATTCGGACGGACTTAAGCATCGCTACGGGTGAGAAAGTCTCATCATAGTCAACCCCTTGAACTTGTCGAAAACCTTTTGCAACAAGTCGAGCTTTGTAGACAGTTATATTACCATCAGCGTCGGTCTTCTTCTTAAAGATCCATTTATTCTCAATGGCTTGCCGATCATTGGGCAAGTCAACCAAAGTCCATACTTTGTTCTCATACATGGATCCCATCTCAGATTTCATGGCTTCCGGCCATTTCATGAATCTGGGCTCACCATCGCTTCTTCATAGTTTGTAGGTTCGCCATGGTCAAGTAACATGACTTCGAGAATAGGATTACCGTACCACTCGGGTGCGTATTTTATTCCTGCTTGACCCTCTGAAGTTCAAGAGCAACTTGATCTCAAGTTTCATGATCAACATCATTAGTTACCTCACCAATTGGTGTAGTTGTCACAGAACCGTTTCTTGTGATGAACTACTTTCCAATAAGGGAGCAGAATCTGATTATCTCATCAAGTTCTACTTTCCTCCCACTCACTTCTTTCGAGAGAAACTCCTTCTCTAGAAAGGATCCGAATTTAGCAACGAAAATCTTGCCTTCAGATCTGTGATAGAAGGTGTACCCAATGCCTCCTTTGGGTATCCTATTAAGACACATTTCTCCGTTTTGGGTTCGAGCTTATCTGGTTGAAGTTTCTTTACATAAGCATCGCAACCCCAAACTTTAAGAAACGACAACTTTGGTTTCTTGCCAAACCACAGTTCATACGGTGTCGTCTCAACGGATTTAGATGGTGCCCTATTTAACGTGAATGCGGCCGTCTCTAAAGCATATCCCCAAAAGCGATAGCGGTAAATCAAGAAGAGACATCATAGATCGCACCATATCAAGTAAAAGTACGATTACGACGTTCGGACACACCATTTCTCCGTGGTGTTCGGGTGGCGTGAGTTGCTAAACTATTCCACATTGTTTCAAATGTAAACCAAACTCGTAACTCAAATATTCTCCTCCACGATCGGATCGTAGAAACTTTATTTTCTTGTTACGATGATTTTCCACTTCACTCTGAAATTCTTTGAACTTTTCAAATGTTTCAGATTTGTGTTTCATTAAGTAGATATACCCATATCTGCTCAAATCATCTGTGAAGGTGAGAAAATAACGATACCCGCGTGCCTCAACATTCATTGGACCACAAACATCGGTATGTATGATTTCCAACAAATCAGTTGCTCGCTCCATAGTTCCGGAGAACGGCGTTTTAGTCATCTTGCCCATGAGGCATGGTTCGTAAGTACCAAATGATTCATAATCAAGTGATTCCGAAGCCCATCAAGATGGAGTTCCTTCATGCGTTTTACACCGATGTGACCCAAACGGCGGTGCCACAAATAAGTTGCATTATCATTATCAACTCTGTATCTTTTGGTTTCAACACTATGAATATGTGTATTACTACTATCGAGATTCAATAAAATAGACCACTCTTCAAGGGTGCATGACCATAAAAGATATTATTCATATAAATAGAACAACCATTATTCTCTGTCTTAAATGAATAACCGTCTCGCATCAAACAAGATCCAGATATAATGTTCATGCTCAACGCCGCACCAAATAACAATTATTTAGGTCTAAAACTAATCCCGATGGTAGATGTAGAGGTAGCGTGCCGACCGCGATCACATCGACTTTGGAACCATTTCCCACGCGCATCGTCACCTCGTCCTTAGCCAATCTTCGCTTAATCCGTAGTTCCTGTTTCGAGTTGCAAATATTAGCAAAAGAACCAGTATCAAATACCTGTACTCATGCGAGTATTAGTAAGGTACACATCAATAACATGTATATCACATATACCTTTGATCACCTTGCCATCCTTCTTATCCGCCAAATACTTGGGGCAGTTCCGCTTCCTGTCCAGCTTTGCTTGCGGTAAAAACACTCGGTTTCAGGCTTAGGCCCGGACTTGGGTTTCTTCTCTTGAGCAGCAACTTTCTTGCTGTTCCTTTTGAAGTTCCCCTTCTTCTTTCCTTTGCCCTTTTCTTGAAACTAGTGGTCTTGTTGACCATCAACACTTGATGCTCTTTCTTGATTTCTATCTCCATGACTTTTAGCATTGCGAAGAGCTCGGAATTGTTTTGGTCATCCCTTGCATATTATAGTTCATCACGAAGCTCTTGTAGCTTGGTGGCGATGATTGGAGAATTACATCAATGACACTATCATCCGGAAGAGTAACTCCCGGTTGAATCAAGTGGTTATTATACCCGGACATTTTGAGTATATGTTCACTTGTAACTATTCTCCTCCATTTTGCAGCTATAGAACTTATTGGAGACTTCATATCTCTCAATCCGGGCATTTGCTTGAAATATTAACTTCAACTCTGGAACATCTCATATGCTCCATGACGCTCAAAACGTCGTTGAAGACCCGGTTCTTAGCCGTAAAGCATGGCACACTGAACTATCGAGTAGTCATCAGCTTTGCTCCGCCAGACGCTCACAACTTCTCGGCGTTGCTCTCTGCAGGCCTGGCACCCAGCGGTGCTTCCGGGGCGTAATTCTTCCAGGCAGCAATGAGGATAATCCTCAAGTTACGGACCCAGTCCGTGTAATTGCTACCATCATCTTTCAACTTTGCTTTCTCAAGGAACGCATTAAAATTTAACGGAACAACAACACGAGCCATCTATCTACAGTTAAACATAGACAAGCAAAATACTATTAGGTACTAAGTTCATGATAAATTTAAGTTTTAATTAATCATATTAAAAACTCCCACTTAGACAGACATCTCTCTAGTCATCTAAGTGATTACGTGATCCAAATTAACTAAACCATGTCCGATCATCACGTGAGATGGAGTAGTTTCAATGGTGAACATCACTATGTTGATCATATCTACTATATGATTCACGTTCGACCTTTCGGTCTCCGTGTTCCGAGGCCATATCTGTTATATGCTAGGCTCGTCAAGTTTAACTCGAGTATTCTGCGTGCGCAACTGTTTTGCACCCGTTGTATTTGAACGTAGAGCCTATCACACCCGATCATCACGTGGTGTCTCAAAGACGAAGAACTTTCATAGCGGTGCATACTCGGGGAGAACACTTCTTGATAATTTTAGTGAGAGATCATCTTATAATGCTACCGTCAATCAAAGCAAAATAAGATGCATAAAGGATAAACATCACATGCAATCAATATAAGTGATATGATATGTCCATCATCATCTCGTGCTTGTGATCTCCATCTCCGAAGCACCGTCGTGATCACCATCGTCACCGGCGCGACACCTTGATCTCCATCGTAGCATCGTTGTCGTTTCGCCCATCTATTGCTTCTACGACTATCGCTACCGCTTAGAGATAAAGTAAAGCAATTACAGTGCGTTTGCATTTCATACAATAAAGCGACAACCATATGGCTCCGACCGATTGCCGATAACTTCGGTTACAAAACATGATCATCTCATACAATAAAATATAGCATCACGTCTTGACCATATCACATCACAACATGCCCTGCAAAAACAAGTTAGACGTCCTCTACTTTGTTGTTGCAAATTTTACGTGGCTGCTACGGGCTTAAGCAAGAACCAATCTCACCTACGCATCAAGACCACAACGATACTTCGTCAAATAGACTCCGTTTAACCTTCTCAAGGACCGGGCGTAGCCACTTTTCAGTTCAACTAAAGTGAGAGAGACAGACACCCGCCAGCCACCTTTAAGCACGAGTGCTCGTAGCAGTGAAACCAGTCTCGCGTAAGCGTCTGGCGTAATGTCGGTCCGGGCCGCTTCATCTCACAATACCGCTGAACCAAAGTATGACATGTCGGTAGGCGGTATGACTTGTATTGCCCACAACTCACTTGTGTTCTACTCGTGCATATGACATCAACGCATAAAACCAGCTCGATACTACTGTTGGGAACGTAGTAATTTCAAAATTTTCCTACGCACACGCAAGATCATGGTGATGCATAGCAACGAGAGGGAGAGTATTGTCTACGTACCCTCGTAGACCAAAGCGGAAGCGATCACAACGTAGAGGAAGTAGTCGACGTTCTCCTCGCGATCCAGCCGATCCCAGCGCATTACTCCGGCGCCTCCGAGTTCTTGGCACACGTTCAGCTCGATGGCGCTCCTCGGGCTCCGATCCGGCAAAGCTCGGGGAGAGGGAGTTCCACAAGACGACGGGTGGTGACGATCTTGTTGGTCTACCGACGCTGGGCTTCGCCTAAGCTCCGCTATGATACGACCGCGGTGGAATTTGGTGGAGGGGGCACCGCACACGGCTAAGGAACGATCTCAAGGATCAACTTGTGTGTTCTAGGGTGCCCCCTGCCCCGTGATATAAAGGAGCAAGGGGAGGGCCGGCCGGCCCTAGGAGGTGCGCCAAGGGAGGGGGAGTCCTCCTCCTAGTGGGAGTAGGACTCCCTTTCCTAGTCCAACTAGGAAGGAGGAAGGGGAAGGAAAGAGAGGAGAGGAGAGGGAAGGGGCGCCCCCTCCTTGTCCAATTCGGACTCCCCATGGGGGCGCCACCTCCTGGCGCAGCCCTCTCTCTCCCTCTTGGCCCAATAAGGCCCATTACTTCCCGGGGGTTCCGTAACCCTCCGCACTCCGTCTTTCTCCGAAACTTCCGAACCTTTCCGTGTCCGAATATAGCCGTCAATATATCAATCTTTATGTCTCGATCATTTCGAGACTCCTCGTCATGTCCGTGATCACATCCGGGACTCCGAACTCCTTCGGTACATCAAAATACACAAACTCATAATATAACCGTCATCAAAACCTTAAGCGTGCGGACCCTACGGTTCGAGAACAATGTAGACATGACTTAGACACATCTCCGGTCAATAACCAATAGCGGGACCTGGATGCCCATATTGGTTCCTACATTTTCTACGAAGATCTTTATCGGTCAGACCGCATAACAACATACGTTGTTCCCTTTGTCCTCGGTATGTTACTTACCCGAGATTCGATCGTCGGTATCCAATACCTAGTTCAATCTCAAGTTCGTAAGTCTCTTTACTCGTTCCGTAATACATCATCTCACAACTAACTCATTAGTTGTAATGCTTGCAAGGCTTATGTGATGTGTATTACCGAGAAGGCCTAGAGATACCTCTCCGACAATCGGAGTGACAAAACCTAATCTCGAAATATGCCAACCCAACAAGTACCTTTGGAGACACCTGTAGTACTCCTTTATAATCACCCGATTACGTTGTGATGTTTGGTAGTACCCAAAGTGTTCCTCCGTAAACGGAGTTGCATAATCTCATAGTTACGTGAACATGTATAAGTCATGAAGAAAGCAATAGCAATATACTAAACGATCAAGTGCTAAGCTAACGGAATGGGTCATGTCAATCACATCATTCTTCTAATGAGGTGATCCCATTAATCAAATGACAACACATGTCTATGGTTAGGAAACATAACCATATTTGATTAATGAGCTAGTCTAGTAGAGGCTCACTAGTGACTATCTGTTTGTCTATGTATTCACACATGTATTATGTTTCCGGTTAATACAATTATAGCATGAATAATAAACATTTATCATGATATAAGGAAATAAATAATAACTTTATTATTGCCTCTATGCATATTTCCTTCAGTTGAAGTCCCCGGCCACCACCACCAGAGTGGTGCACCTCTCCACCTTATTTTTTAGCTCGGTAAGGAAGGCGGCTGAGCGCCCATGATCTGCAGGACCATAGACGAAAATCACCTCCCAACGAAAGTGGACTCGTCGGTCTGTGACAGACATGCTCGGGAAGAATTCCCCTCGGTCCATATCCTCAACCGAGAAGGCATCCTCCCTGAGCCCGAGCAAAATTCCACCAGATTGGCCTGTAGCAGGCAACCACTTCCAGGCAAACTGGTGGCGAGAGAGCCCCTGGAGCTCAAGCATACTAAAGTCCTGGTGTATCGTCTCCTGAAGGCCCATGATGTCAATCTCCTCTTGTCGCAAATACTCGATGAGCTGTCTCTACCGGCCAGTGAGGCCGAAGCTCCTATTGTTCTAACATAGGAGCTTCATTTAATAACCTCAGAGGAATCCCTAGGCCCCGCAAGCGGGGCCGAGCTAGCCTGCCCGTCAATCACGGTTTGGGGGGAAGCCTTCACCGGCCGGCCCGGGCGCCCCCTCGTATGGGGGTCAACGGATGCCTCCGGTCCGAGGGAGGCGGACCTGGAACTAGACCCACACACCTCTAGTCGGTGTTCAGTGGGATTGAGACGCGTGGGGGGACGTCCTCGCATCGTCCTCACCGAGGGAGGAGCTGCCAGGGGCGTCGCCAACACGGTCTCCAATCAAGCGCCGCACCATCCTCGGTCTCTATGACCGAGTCGGTGTCTTGGCCGGGTGCTGGACTTGGCCCGCGCAGCATAAGCGCGGGCTTCAGCCAGCGCCCCGTCAAGCCTCTCCTTGGCGCAGATAGCAGGGATCTGCTCAAGGATGGGCCCCTTCTCACCACGGAACACAATGCCACTATCGGAAGCCACCTCAGCCAGATGGGACAACGGAGCGGAACCAAGCACATAAAAACGAGAACCAGAACAGGACGGATCAGGGGGAAATGGGGGAGTACCTGAGGACAAGTCACGAGCAGCCGCCCGCATGGCGGCCTTCTCCTGGATCATCGGAACACGGCCGTCTAGTAGGGCCCGGGACTGGTTGAGTCGCGCACTCTGACGCGCGGCCACCAGCGGAGAAGCCCCGCCCCGAATCTTGGAGCCAGCCATGGTAGGGGTCACCACGGCTAGGTCCAAGGGCGGGGAAGGCTCCAAGTTCGGGGACCCCAAGGTTGGGGAAGGTGGGGACCCTGGCGAACGCGAGTAGCAGACCATCCCAGGTGAGCGGGGCGACGACGAAGGGCGCACATCCATCCCCACACTCACCACGTCCTCCTCCATGACCTCCAAGTCAGCCACCGAGGGTGCGACAGGACGAGGGGTGGCCATGACCAAAGACCCACTCCCTGACGCCACCTGGGAAGCCGTCCCTACAGGGCAGGAGGACCCATCACCCATATAAACCGGGCTACGTCGCCCAGCAGATGGAGCCGGAGGAACCTCATCATCCTCATCATCATCCTCACAGGAAGAGCTCCCCCTAGACGCGGTCCCACCCCCACCATGCCCATCATCCAGGTGAGGCATAGCGGCAGCAGGGGTCGGCCCAAGCATATCCTCAGGAACCGGAGACTCAAGCTCGAAGGTGAGGCACTTCCCCTTCCCCTTAGCGCCAAAGTAGAATACCAAGTACAACCCATCAATCTTAGCTGGAGCGGGGCGGAGGATCTCAATGCGTGCGGGGCCATCATCCTCGAAGGACGCCAGGTCGGCGGTCACTAGCTTGCCCACCGGCTCAGAGATTGCCTTGAGGATGTGGGCAAGCTTGCCACCACTCAGCACCGCCCTGCCACCTCGGGGCAAGCCGTAGACAAGGACCCACACCTTCTCCATAGGAGGCACAGGATCAGGCTCCGCATCCGCGGCCCGAACAGACATCATGAGCTTGTTGATGGGGCAACGGATGAAGTTGTGGGAGCACACACGGAGCAGCTCTGTGGAGGGGAAGGGGACCGAGAAGACAAGAGGCGCCGTCTCGGTCACTTCCCAAGTGAAGTCGGAGCCGCGGAAGTCACCAATGTAAGCGGCAAGCTCGGCCTGGATGAGGTCGGCCGAGATCACCACCCCAGCAGGCAGGTCTTGCTCGGGGCGAGAGTGACCGTCGCCAAGTGCGGCCGCACCCCCTCCTCCTCAATCTCAGCATCCACGTAGTAGAAGCCGCCCCTTCGGTCCCATACCCGAGGTAGGCAAGGGTCATGGGGCATCGGGGGGGGGGGGGGCTCACACTCGGAGCGGAAGTGCCCCGCGCAGCCACAATTGAAGCACATCGTCTCTTCACGAGACCTGGGGCAGCCAACACGATGGGTGGGAACCGTCGGAGCCGCCTGCTCCAACGTCCCCACCGGAGCGGAGCTGTCAATGACCCCCGAGGCCATCTTCTTCTTGTGTTTCTTCTTCTTCTTTGACTGAGCAGCCGCACCAGGAGCGTCAAGGGGCCGCCGCGGGGAGTTCGGCCGTTCAGAACGGGCATCCGCCCGACGCCCCTCGGGACCATCATCACGGGACGCGCGTCGGTCCTCCCGGAGGCTGGGGGCAGGAGACCGCTCACGGCAAGGCTCCACCGCACGACGCTCTTCCCGCTCAGAGGAGCCACCCCGAGAGCCGTGAGGCCTCACCTCGACCAACCAAGGGCGGCGCTAGTCCCGGCTTGACGCTGGGCGCATCCTATCGAGCAGCGGCCGGCCTGGGGAGGATCCCATCTTGCGAGCGAGCCATGGGCGAGGGCCGGGATTCCAGTTCCGACCGAAGGGAATCCTCCCGGGTGAAGTCAGCAAGCCGACGGTGCTTAGCCTCCCGGCGTCGAGCATCACCAGGGGAGCCCGGGAGAGGCAAACGAGGGTCCTGGGCCGGGTCACGCGTGGGAGGGGGGGCGCCGGAGAGAGGTGCTGGCGTAGGTCGTCACCCGACCAGACCGGCTCGGACCCGCCTCACTTCTGGCCGACGATGACTCCAGGGGACGCTTGGGGCGCGGCTGCCCGTCTGCCACCTCACGGGCCATCAGCACTTTGAGGTAGGACCGGGGATCCGTCGGGAAGGAGGGGAGGAAGAGGGGGCGGCCGGTGGCGCAGTAGGAGTCGGGGAAGGGAGCAAAGACGGCGGCGGAGGGTCAGGGATGAGAATGGAACGGGAAAACCGCGCATAACGTTTGACATCAATCCTAGATGCCGGTGCCCCCACCCGCGGGTCGGATCCGCCCCATTGGATCCATCCAACGGGCCGGATCAGCAGGGACAAGCAGCCACTCGCGGTTGGCCCGGTCCAGAATATCCTGGGCCCGACGGCCAGCTTCAATCACCGCCTGGGCCGACGGCCCATCCCGCCCACGCATAGCCAGGCCACGTCCATGCAGCCCGGCCCAAGCCCCACCTGGGCCAGCTGCAGCGCAGGCCCTAGTTGGCCCACGCAGCCTCACTGCCCTAGCAGGACCCGACCACGGCATTGCCTCGACCAAGACGCCGCCGCTCCCCCGGCCACCGGCCCAGCCACGGCCAAGCCAAGTTGCTCAGCCACAGCCTGGGCCAGGGCAGGGGAGGGCACCGAGCCGCCCACCACCGAAGAGCAGGGTCGCGCCGCCCCGGTCGCCATGGGGATCAGAGGTGGCAGAGGACGAACACGAGCGTGGCCGGTGGCAGACCAGGGCAGTGGCAACGAGTGCCAGGCCGCCCACGGCGAGGTACGACTCAGACCGCCGCCAAGAACACGTCGAAGAGTGGCGGCGCCTTCCGCACCGGGCGCTCCACAACGCCCCCCTCCTGCTCTTCCTCCTCGACGAGATCAGCCCACCTCACCGGCACCGGCGTGATGCAGAGGGACGACCCGCGGCCTGGGGAGGCGCCGGCCATGACAGAGGTGGCCGGCCGACCCAGCGTGCGAGCACCGGCGGGGAGCTCACGTCGCCTTAACGGTCGCCAGAGCGCCCGGGGATTTGAAAACCGCACTTGAACGTACTGGCACTCACGTAGTCCGTCTTTCACAGTCAGGATCCTCCAGTACATTTCATATCTCACATAGACATCCTTTGCTACATAAGTTAGGTGTGTAATGAAGTAGTAAACGGTTTCCACTCCTAGTAGTCATGGTATCCTGACAGGAATTCCACCTTCGTGCCACTATAGGACCTGTCTATGATAGCCGCGGTAAGGTCCGCCATGGAGTCCCTTCTGCGGCCGCCTTTAATCTAGAACTCCTTTTGGATGTCGATGTGGTGCTCCTATGGAATTACAATAAGAGATTGTAGAAGGACTTTCGTGTCTCCGTTGGTGTCCATGCTAGCAAAAGTTATCCCTTTGCGTTCCAGAAAATCATCGAGCGCTTGACACCGCGCCTTCGCCCTGCAAAAATTGTAGAAGAGTATGTGTTATGGCATTAATAGTTGCAGGACGGCAACCATTTGTCGCTCGTGAAGATGCTTACAGGTGTACTCAGTGTCCACCCTACGAACTTGTGCTTTTATTACCGCAACCATTGCTCATACAAGGCGATGGTGTCCTTCACCGTGTAATTCTCATTGGTGTACAACACATGCAACTCGCTGGTATCATAAGCAGTGATCTTGTGGTGTTGCACGGTCAGTTCGTGGTCATCCATGTTAGCAAGGAGGCATCGTTTGTCTGGACCTCTTTTTGTCTACTCAACTGGTCGAGACTCACTGGGCTACCACCGTGCCTCGTCTCGAGCGCTTAGGTGCATCGATGGCGCTGTGAGTGTTTCAGAGATGGGGAATAGTCGCAAATGCCGAACACACAAATCAAAAAGTTTGCTAAATTATATCAAACACATTTTACAACAATATGTAAGCATGATCGGGGTCTCTTTATCGGGCGTCTGATCTGGATAATTTGGTTTGTATTACGTAGATGCATACATGCTAATATAGAGCAATATTAGAATGTGTATTGCTCTGAAATTGTTTAGCTGCATGAGTTGCAAGGAAATGTGAAGCTAAATGTTTTGCAAATGAACTCGTGTGATAACCTTGGTTATTTTTCACAAAGTTTTTATCAAGTTCTTCATTCCAGAAATTATTTAATGAAATTGGTACGAGATGACTTTGTTATTTGCAAGGTTCAGGCGGAGTGCACTCTTGAACGATAAACTGTCGAGATCTTAGGATCCTTCATATTGCACTATTTTTCTTCTTGAGTGTTTTCTATATGGTTTCTCACAGAAGGTTTTCAATGAGGTAGTAATACAAGCATTGTGATATGTCAATTTTCTACCTATTTTTCCATTGGGTTTTTGTGAGGAGTTTTTGTTGGCATATTATGTATATTTCCTCCTATTTTTTCCACAGGGTTTTTGGAGGAACATTTTTTCAAGAATGACGAAGGTACATGGACAAAGTAGATTAGGGGGCGGGGGGCTGAGATTTAATTAGCACACATGAATTAAGAGATAATCCACACTTATAACCGACCCGCAGTTTCCTGTGAGATGCGTACGCACCCTCCCTATCCCACTCCATTGTTAGAGTCTGAGCAAAAATGAAGCATTCTCAGGGCATTGGATTTTCGGCCGTCGGATTGGGTGTCCAAACGAGTTCTGTCCGTTGGATCGCGAGATGGATTGATCCGGGCCGACGAATGCGAGATGGATCGACTCGGGCCGTCGGATCGATAGAAACACTGAGTAGCCATGCCATCGCGTGTAATTTTGGTTGGCCGCCAAGGGTATTTCTGTCATTTCATCTATTATAGTGTATAAGTGCAGCAAGTCACCTCCCGCACACGAGCACCCCGCTCCATCCTCGCCTCGCAATTCCCCTCCCGTAGCCCCTCCTCTCCTCTGCGCCACCGCCGCCGCCCGTCCTCCTCTCCTCTGCGCCGCCGTCGCCCGTCCTCCTCCCCTCCCATCGCGCGCACACGGCCCTGCTACGCCGCTGTCTCTGTCGCCGTCTGACCTAGATGCGGCCGGAGTCCGTCGGCGCCGCAGGCGGAGGAGACGCGGCGAGGAGGAGCACGAGCCACCGCAGCCACCTACCCGACGGTGCTGTCATAGTTGTGGTCGCTGTGGCTGCATCTTCTTAGGCGCCTGCCCCTCCTCCCAAGCGGCCTCCTCTGAGAGGCACACGGCCCAGATCGTCTCCACAGAAGAAAATCTGGCACGCGAGGCTGTAGCCGTACGCACCCACGCACGGAGGGCCGGCGGGTACTCCGGCGGTCCTCGAGGGCGCCTGGCGGACCCGTCCGGCGGCGCTCTTCACTGGTCGCTTCTGGCTCCTCTCCCATTCTTCTCCTCCGTTTCCATGGCCGCGGGGAGCGGGCTGTGCTTGCTTGCCGTGGCGCTTCTCGCTGCCGCTTGGATCTCCGACGCTTCGTCATCGAATAAGCAGGTGCGTTGGAATGGATTCGCCTGGACTGTGTGTAATATCTTGTCCGATTTTTCGTGGAATCTGCAAGCCGCCCATGTTTGTGGTACGCTGCTGGGGTTGGTTGGGGCTTGTGGTGCTCGTATGATGTGTAACTCGACAAGAGATAGATTTGGCTAAGCTTCCACGCTTCCATGATCTTGCCATTGGTGATGTAGCCTCAGCCACAAAACTCAGCAGGATATGTGCAGCACTCATCTCATGTTAGATTAAGTTTGCTGCCTGTGAGCTCAGTGGTCTGGTGTAATTAACCGTACCTCGTTTGCAATTCTTTAGGAAAGTTGTTTGCACTTTAGGACATGCCATACTTTTTAGGTGCTACGTATATTTTGAATTTTGGTGTGCTTTTGTTCCAAGTTGTTTCATACTGTATTTTGTTGACAAGTTCTAACTCCTGTTCTAAACAGGCGCACAACAACCAACAATATGTCAATTGCATGCCTTGCTCTAGGACGTACGTTGCTGACGCATATGTCTGTGCCTTGACGAGCCAGCTCTCTCAACATCATGACTTGACCGAAGTACCTGACACCGCTGACTTGTGTAAAGGAGTTGCTGGTGAACTTGATGTGCCTACGCTTTCAGAAGTGAATCGTCAGCTGGTTGGTGAAGGTTCCCACCGGCGTTTAATCTATTCTGCCAAATTTGCTAACTCAAAAGATGCTATGGTAAAATTTCTTGATGGCTATGATGCCAATCTGGTGATAATTGAAAAGCCCCCGAGTGGTGTATTTGCTGACCCATTTGAGCTGCAGCACTTTGTTGAGCGGAAAGGTGAAACCAAACTCTGAGCTGGCCAATCAACTATGGTACTACTTATTTGCAACATGTTAATTTCAGGTCCCCCCTCTCTCTGTTGTGTGCATCTCCGTCAATAGCCACTAGATGTTTTATTTGGTTAGTAGTATTGTTCAGTAGAATCCTTGCTCGCTGTAAGATTGGATGGCTTATATATATATGAATGAAATTAGAAATCCAAAGAAACCAATGTCTTACGAGATCAAAAGGCATAGATAAGACACATTTTAGTTTTTGAGGTTTCTCTGATAGATCTACTATTTTCCAGTTGCTTATGTATGTATACAAAGATTCCTAATTTGTTTATCTGACCGTTGATGTATGTAAGCACATCATATTTGAAATTTGCTTGCTAAAAATACTAGAATTGTCCAAGTCTTTTGTGCATTTTTAAGCATTTGGTAAGATAAGAGGTCAAACAGACTGTTTCCTGTGACCTTCACATTTGTTTTCCCGGTAGCGGGTATTGCTCCGCCCGCTGCGCCTTTCAGCTGAGAACGATGGGGTCGTGGCTAGAGCTCCCGCGTGGCATCAGGGCCATTCACCTCTGTCTTTGTCTCTCTCTCTCTCTCTCTCTCTCTCTCTAATGAGAATTAGCAATTCCATAAGATAAAGTGAAACGGGATACTAATTGAGACGGCAAATTGAGAAGCGTGTAACTTTGTAACCGGTTCTTTGGTCTATGCTTGATTATTTGTGTAGTTTGGGTTGCTTCCAGTTCTATTCTTAGCTAATGGTTATTTGCCAAAATTCATGGGCATTGAAAATTAGCAGACTGCATTTGAGCTTCTAAGAAATTATATGATGTCTCAACAAATGAGTTGTATACTATGTGTTATTGTGCATTGGATTACAGAAACATGAGAAAATAATTTTAGGTTGTTCCAGTTAAAATGTCTTCTCTTGTGTGCAGGTTTTGCTGTCGACTGCGTGTGTTTTCAGCACCGGTGAAGTCTTGCTACTACAGGATCAGAGTCGTTGTAGACTGGGAGGTAAGCATTGGGAGGAATGTGTTTCATTGTTAGAAATTTAGTCTTCTAAAACGATATGCATCGTTGTTGGATATCAATATTAGTCAGTTCAACAAGAAACTTGATGCCGACATGCCTCCTAGGAACAATAGAAACTTTCTTTATATAGAGGGAAAGCAAAGAAACATAATTATTTCTTCTGGTTTATTATTACTTATGTAGCTCATAGTAATAATCACAAATTTTTGACCATTCCATGTTTTGCTTACCTATCAAGATCGTAGGAGAATTAGAATGGCATGCGTGCAGGTTTGCTTACCAAACAAGGCAGTAGGAGTATTAGGAACATTCATTATCTAATTCAACACATATAATTAAATATGGTAGTTACTTAAATTAAAAAAGTTCCTATATGGTTCAGGCTTGCCCAGATCTTTATTTGGTACAAACCTTCCTGTATTTTGAGTTTATGATAACTGTGATGCCATTTAATTATGGGAATACGGCTCTGCCTTGCATATTTGCCTCTTGCATACTCTTCCAAATGAGTGAATGCCTTTTCCAGCCGGTAAAGTTAGTAAATTCTGTTGGTTAATCTTGGTATCACCACTATACTAGTTTTTCATGTGCGTCACTATCCTACCAGGATCTATAGTCTCAATAGTTACACGGGGAGTTAGGACATGGAGTTGATTTGCTATCATTGGTTATATATATATATATATATATATATATATATATATATATATATATATATATATATATATATATATATATATCGGATTGGGTGTCCAAACGAAGTTCTGTCCGTTGGATCGCGAGATGGATTGATCCGGCCGATTTAATGCGAGATGGATCGATTCGGCCGTCGGATCGATAGAAACACCGAGTAGCCATGCCACCGCGTGTAATTTTGGTTGGCCGGCAAGGGTATTTTTGTCATTTCATCTATTATCGTATGAGTGCAGCAAGTCACCTCCCGCACACGAGCACCCCGCTCCATCCTCGCCTCGCAATTCCCCTCCCATAGCCCCTCCTCTCCTCTGCGCTGCCGCTGCCGCCCGTCCTCCTCTCCTCTGCGCCGCCGCCACCCGTCCTCCTCCCCTCCCATCGCTACAAGACACGGCCCTCGCCATTGTCTCTGCCGCCGTCGACCTAGATGCGGTCGGAGTCCGTCGGCACCGCAGGCAGAGGAGACGCGACGAGGAGGAGCACGAGCCACCGCAGCCACCTACTCGACGGTGCTGTCATAGTTGTGGTCGTTGTGGCTGCATCTTCTCAGGCACCTGCGCCTCCTCCCAAGTAGCCTCCTCTGAGAGGCACACGGCCCAGATCGCCTCCACAAAAGAAAATCCGGCACGCGAGGCTGTAGCCGTACGCACCCATGCACGGAGGGCCGGCGGGTACTCCGGCGGTCCTCGAGGGCGCCTGGCGGACCCGTCCGGCGGCACCCTTCACTGGTCGCTTCTGGCTCCTCTCCCATTCTTCTCCTCCGTCTCCATGGCCGCGGGGAGCGGGCTGTGCTTGCTCGCCGTGGCGCTTCTTGCTGCCGCTTGGATCTCCGACGCTTCATCATCGAATAAGCAGGTGCGTTGGAATGGATTCGCCTGGACTGTGTGCAATATCTTGTCTGATTTTTCGTGGAATCTGCAAGCCGCCCATGTTTGTGGTATGCTGCTGGGGTTGGTTGGGGCTTGTGGTGCTCGTATGATGTGTAACTTGACAAGAGATAGATTTGGCTAAGCTTCCACGCTTCCATGATCTTGCCATTGGTGATGTAGCCTCGGCCACAAAACTCAGCAGGATATTGTGACACTCAAAAATTTTTGTTTGGTTTTCAGCAAAAACTTTGTTGGATTTGAAGAAGGTCATTTAAACCCTTCCAAAAAAATCTCTCTCTCAAAACTTTTCCCTTGGGCAAAGGATTTTATTTTGGCACCTTCTTCAACTCTGGTGTTGGTTATTAAAATCCTTTCTTCTGATTCTCCCCTTCTCAAATTTTTTTTGGGATTTATTTTCTTCTAAAGGAAAACCCTAGGAGTTTTGGGTCTTCCCTTATATTGAAACCACCCATGGTTTTACCATGCCTCATGTGGTAAATCTTCCCAAAACCCTTCTATCCACTTTGGGGCAATCCAAATATTCTATCCCAACAAGTCCAACTCATTTTTGGATTTTATTTTATTTACTTCTTTCCCCAAAACATTTCTGTCCACTATTTTGACCCTAGGTGATTTGCAAAGCAAGTACCTAATTGACTTTGAGTTTTAATCTCAAACCAACTCCTCTGGATAGTCCCTAGCCCCCACAACCTAGAACCATCAAGACCCACTCTTTTCCTCTTCAAAATTTTCAAGTTTCAGCTTCTGCAAGTTTGGACCAGATTTGTCAAATTTGGTGAAATTCATATCTACTCTTCTCCAAAATATCCACCAAAATTCAGGCAGCCCCCAGATGCAATGAGAGACCACCTCACCAAAAATCAGCTCAAGGAAAAATCCCCACATGCCAAAATCATTCTCATTAACACCGCCAAGATCAAGCATTTTGCACTTTTAGAAAAATTGAGTTTTGAAAGTTCAAGGTCGCCGAGTTCACCGTCATTAACAAGGCGCCTGGCGCGCTGACGTCGATGGCGGCGAGCCTCACGGCTTTGGCGGCATGGTGGTCGCGCCACCGTGGCGGCTAACGAGGGCCCAAGCCACCGCCACGCCACCTGCCGCCGCCCATCGCCTCGGCCTCCTCACAGGCTCATGCGCGCCACAGACCTCACAGACTGCCGCCAGGTCTGCAAGCACAGCACGCCTCTGCCGACGCGCTCACGCCTGCTCCGTCAAACCCCCCAAAACTTCTAATCCTAGCGTTTAGTTCCTAAATGGAGCCAAGTGGACCTCCACGATGACGCCAACCGCTAAACCACCCCGACCAAGCCTCAAGCCACAGAATCTTCACGGAGAACTCCGTTCACGCCCATCACCTCGGATCGCTTATAAAGGGGCCCCTAGCTCGCCTCGAGCACGCACCATTCCTCAGACCTCACCAACACTCCGCCAGCCACTAGGAGGACCACGAGGAGGTCTCCTCCCAACTCCGACCACCCTGCTCCGCCTCGGCCTCCACCTCGATTCACTCCGGTGAGGCCGCCTCCGGCAGACTCCAAACCTCGTCAAGAATCCCTCTAGCACCCATGAGTCTAACCCCACTTCAATTTGCACTTCGCAAAGACTCTCCCATGAGATCAAACTCCACCCGAACCGCCGTCTGCTTGAAAGCAAGGGCCGTCATTAACGTGGTGCTCACGGCGACCACCACCACCACCCACCGACGCGAATGATGCATCGAGCACGGAGGTACCACCCGATCCCCTACCTCGCTGTGGATCGCCACGGTGACCATCAGCCTTGCCACGACGAGCTCCGCCTCCCTTTAAATTTTCAAACTCGACGGGTGGGACCCGCCTATCGCCTCTCATCTGCTTTTAAACGAACTGCTTCGAAAGCGTATTCGCAAAATGCGCTTTCCATCAATCGTTTTCGACTTTTCGCTTAGCCCCACAGGAAGTTTTCGTTTCATTACGTAGAGGTCCTTGGACCTAAACACTTATAACTTTTTAAACAAAAAGGATTTTTGAGTGATTCTTTTTACGCCCTCTTCAAATTTTTGTCTAGTTTTTTTATCGATTTAATTGAAAAATATTTGGTATATTTCTCAGACACCTCACGGTATTTACGATAAGCGCGTGTATTTTTGTATACCGTAGATACCGACGGAGGTGACTAACCGCAAACTTCACCGAGCTAGGCCCGACTACTCCGAACCGTGCAAGCATGTTTGAACCTTTGATATGATGAGTGTCTTGGCATGTTTGCACTAAGTAGTTCCATGGCATGTTTTTGGAGCATCTCGATGAAGGTTATATTACATGCAAAGTTGAGGCAAGTGAATTTCGATAATCCATAAATTGTTGGATATGAGTTTGCATGGCCATGAGATGGCATGAGAATGGGTAAGATGGTAGTGTTGTGGCATGCCGCCTTATGCTGCACTGCTTGACCCAAAGGTCAACATGAATCGATCCAGCCTCATCTGCTTTTCCCTTTCCGTACTACCACATGTTTTCCACAAGGGATACGACTTAGTAAGTTGCAAACCGCTTTCTGGTACACACCAAATCGAGAGGCCGGGATGAGGGTTCCATGGCCCTGGATTAAAGCCTATCATCCGGTCATGGGCATGGTGTTTCCGGTTGGGACCGAGAGGGGGGAACCCTTAGAGCGCGCGTATATAAATTTGATCCCATGCTATTCGAGATTGTGATCTCCCCGTCTCAAAGTTTTTCATGAACGCCGTCTAGGGTGATTCCCTGCATCGTGAGGTGGGATGGGTGTGTCTTGGTTAGATGTGTTTCCTCCGAAATACCGTAAACGGAACTAGTCCTTCGTGATTACGGAAACCGTTGGTCGTGGATGATTTAGTACAAACTCGCAGAGTCAAAAATCCTTGAAATCATCTTATCCATGTCCTAGTATCGTGTTCACCTTATCTTGTCAAGTGTCGCCTCGGTGATGTAAACTCCTGAGAACCACATGAGTGTCAAGTCCGATTAAATGTTTATTTCCTATGGATGAACTAACCCATTTATTATCATGTGTTGAATATTTTCCTATGAGCACTATTTCTTGCAAGTTAACGGATATGAAGAGTGAATTTTAAGCCCTTTTTGTGATGTCGCTCAGACGTCCGATTGCGGCATTGTTATTATTTACTTTTGATATAAGCCCTTTCTGCGATGTCGCTCACACGTCCGACTGCGGCATTGTTATTATTTACTTTTGATATAAGCCCTTTCTGCGATGTCGCTCAGACGTCCGATCATGCATTGTTATTATTTACTTTTAATATAAGCCCTTCTGCGATGTCGCTCAGACGTCCATTGCTGGCGTTGTTATCATTTACTTTTGATAAGCCTTTTTCGTGATGTCGCCTCGACGTCCATCGTGGCACGATATTTCTTACTTTCAATATAAGCTCTTTATGTGGTGTCGCCAGACGCTCGATCGTGGCATGATTTATTTATTTGTTCACCCTTCGAGGCGCCGCTCGCATAATCTCGATCGGTTTTCGCTAATTTTTACTACCGCCTAACTTCCTTATTACTAAATAATGTCGTGCAAGCTCATCATTTGGATATACATTACTAATTGTACATGACGCATTCATACATGCATTTGTTATATCTTATGTCCGAACTGTCTTGCGAGTACTTTCAAAGTACTCACCTGCCTTGTTGATTTGGCCAGATGCTGACGAAGGCGATTTTATGGATGAAGAGTTCGATAGCGAGTCCGACGCCTAGAGGAATCCCAGTCAGTCTCGTGCGACCCTGGATTGGTCACTGTGTTATATCCGCTTCCTCTACCCAAATAAATTCATCGAGCCTCACCTTGACGCTCGATGAGCCGCTAGTGTAGGAGTCATTATTATCCACTCCACTGTGTTATTCCACCACCACTTTTCATCGAGTCAGTAGTATGCCACCCCATTCCATTGTGTCATATCCGCCATTATGTATAATTATTGGCGTGCTTGTAATAAAATGGTTGAGCACCCCAGCTCGACCCTGTAATATATTCTAATGCTACTGGCTTAATGTATCAAGATTTTGTCTACCAGTCAGGAGGATTTTTCCTCGTACTGGACTCAAAAGGTCAATTTCTCAATAAGCATTTTATTGGAAAACCGGTCGTGACAAGCTTGGTACCAGAGTCAGGCTGACTGTAGAAAGCCACTAGGTGCGATCGCAAATCGGTTATTAGCATAATAGAGCTTATTTTTTTTCTACAAATGTAGTCAATTTCTGACAGTCAGCAAAAATTTATGATCTGACCACTCCGAATTTTTGCCTACTTTTATAGATGGCTGGCAACGACTGCGAGTCACAGATGTTCGCCAACATGCCTGATGGGTTCATCAAGCTTCTCTTCTTCATCGTCCAAGTCGCGATGGGGCCATCTATGCGCCCAGTCTTCACACTCTCTCAGCACAAAATCAACGACAGTCTAACCATGCACCAAGCCGCGGTGCAATTCAAGGGAGGGTGTGTTGAGTTACGCCATTTCCGGTTCTTGGGAAGAGCCATGCCTACGGAGAAGCATGCGATGCAGATGGCAGCCCGTGAGGCGATAGCTCGTCCTGTGGATGTCCTTCCTTCGATGAAGACCCGTCGTTACCGCTTACCTTCCATGTCACGTGCCATACACCACACTACGCTGCGTTCTCTTGCCCCAGAGGAGAGCGAGACGAGGCTTTTGAGATGCTTATCGAGTATCTCCGGGCTCGAGGCAGCCTTCGACAACCTGGTGGACGACCTTGTGGCTGCCTGCATGGACTCGATTCATGGTCAGGCCGCCAACCGAAGGGAGCCTCACAAGACCGCACCACCACTGACTTTCACACGCCATCGGCATCTTTGCACCTACTACTCGTCACCGCCTACCACCGAGGAGTTCAACCAAGTCATCGCGCCTACTCCAGCCTGCTCGCACCACCCCTTGCGCCCGCTCATGTTCGTGTTGTCCCAAGATAGGGCGCTCAACAGAACGCCGGATGATTAAGCAACAAGAATCACCTCGATTATCGTGACTAAACTCGTTGATTCAAACCGGTTCAACTTCATATTGAAAACATAGGCAAAGAAATAAAAGTTTTGGAAAATAAAACAAAAAGGAGTGGGAGGAAACCCCATTGGCCCAACTGGCCGACCCCTCCCCACCGCCCCCTCACACTGCCCCCTCCCTGGCCCGGGGCCACCACTTATCCCTCCCCGGATCGGCTAACCCTAGCCGCCTCACTCGCCTCCCCGATCCACTTTCTCTCCCCGCCTGATCCAGATCGGGGCCGAGCCAATGTCGCGCCCCTCGCCCGACCCCACCATCACCGTCGCTCACAGCCATGAGGTCATCCCCGACCCCCACGCCGCTGAAGTCCTCCCCTGACGCCGTGGCCGCCTCCCGACTCCCTCCTCATGTCGCCATCGAGCTCCACCGCGCCCGCCTCCTAGACCCCCGTGCATTCCCTCCCGTGAGCTTCGCCTTCTCCCCGCCGCTTCCCTCGTCCCTCCCGGCCTTGGCCACCAGAAGCCTCGTCGCCGGCTCCGCCGCCTCATGGTCATCATACGCCATACACGCCGCCACCACGCCGCCACGCCCTCGCCTCCTCTTCTCTCGCCCTGCTCACTGCCTCCGCCAGGCCTCCCTCTCTGCCGACGGCTGGCGCTTCGCCCGGCCACTGAACCTCCTCCCTGACACGACTTTGCGACAAGGCTGGCCGATCTGACGCCAAGGCCGTGTCCGCACTTCTCCGCCTACCTCCGCCTCCCGTGACCCCTCCAAAGCTCCCACTGGGACCGCCTCATGGCTCCTCGTCGGCCACGGCCTCCTCCACCACACCGGCGGGATCAAGTGGCGCCCACGCCTGCCCCCTGGTTTGGCGCCTGAGCCACGCCTGCAAGCTCAAGACGCCCGCCTCGGGCCTATGACATGGGGCCCCCACCCCACAGAATGGTTTTAATAATAAAAAGAAAAATGAAAATTAGATAATAACAAATAAAATGAATAAAACTAATTAATTTAATTAATTTAATTAATTAATTAATTAATTTAATTAATCCTGATTAATTAACCTAATGACTAATTAACCTAATTAACTACTGTTAATTAAACTTAATTAGTTAACAGAGGATGACGAACGGGACCCACATGTCGTGGTTGACTTGGTCAACCCTGTTGATCGCCGACGCCAAGATGACGTCATGTTGACGCTATAAATACATTTTTGAATTAATTAATTAATTAATTAAATTCCGTAAATTATTAAAATCTTTTAAAAATCATATCTTTTAATCCGTAATCGGATTAAAAATTTTCAACATGAAAGTTGCTCGGAAAAATCCAACGAATCCGAATACGCGATCCGCTTACCTGTTAGATGCCTGTAATTATCTGAACATGGAACATTCCCCCTCCGGTCATCTCGTTCGACAAGGTCCGAGGCAGGAAAACATTCCGGTTGACTTCCCTCGTCGGTATCGTGTAGCACCGCGTTAGAACACGCCTAGCTCTGCATGTTGTCCTGTTATGCTATGTTTGCTTTATATTTACTGTTTCTTCCCCTCTTCTCTTCGGTAGACCCCGAGACCGATGTCATACGTGATCGACTACGCCGACGATTTAATTCTCCTCGCCAGAGCAACCGTGCAAGCCCCCCTTTGATCATCCCGATATCGCCCATTCCATTCTCTCATACTTGCATTAGATTTTGCTATCAAGTTATTGTTTGCACTCTATTTCGATGCATAGCCCGCTTTTGTATCTCTGTTGTACCTTACCCGCTTATCCTAAATCGCTTAGTATAGGTTGGTTAGAGACCCATCGCTGACCCCCTCACCTTGTCCTTGTTGCCCTGCTTCATCATTGAAGACTCGATCAACGGATCGAAGACCAGGCCCCGACACCGCACATCACTTCCCTTAGTTGCTCGACACTCTTTGGGTTACTATCGAGTACCGAGGGTGAAACCTCTACAACACTTCCGATATTAACCTCAGAGTATAGCTATCCTGGTCGTGGTCATCGAGGGTGATTTCCTCCTTAACCACTTCCGACACGACTGTCGCAAGAACCCTCAAGTGTGAACCTCGGGGTGATTCCTCTTACGCTCACCTTGATGATTACATCTAGTGGAATTCATCGGGGTGATTCCTCGGTTTTCCCTTGATGTTTGGACACACGGTTACTTGGACTTTACCACTATTACTTGGAAAGACGGGTCGACCACGAGGGGTACCCGCGTGCTTAATTGCGAGTGATGTGGAGACGGGTTGACCCGGAAGGTGCCCATGAGATAATTACGAGGCGTGGCGGCATTCCTAGCCCTTGCCGCAAGTCCTCGAGACGGGCAACGGGTCACATCTTTCGTGAGTCTCGCTTGTTACCGCTGCGTTCCTAATCCACTACGATTTGGATATTTGATCCGAGGGCCTCGGCCCGATAGCACTAACCATCACGTGGGCATAGTATGGGCGTTCAAGCGTCAGATACATCACCGAAGCTTAATAGACGTCGGCACGGAGCGGCGCTACGGGTTGGAATGGTAAGCTCTCGCCTTTTTAGGTAGGTAGCTAGGTCTCTCACCGCCGCCTCGCAACGCAAGTGTGAGTTCCCGGGAGATGGCCCATGACCCCGGGGCATAGGTTTAGTCCGTGGTAGGCCTCTCTATTAAGCCTAGGTCGGGTTGCGGCGTATTGTTTGGCCGAGGCCGGGCATGACCTCGAAAGTGTGTCCGCCGAGTTAAGCGGCGTGGTGGGTAAGTTGGTGCACCCTGCAGGGAAGAAAACATCTATCGATAGCCTGTCCTACGGTAACGGACACTTGGAGTTGTATCCCGATCGATACAACTAGAACTGGATACTTGTGATGAGAACTGGATGGCGATGAGAAATGTATTGTGATGATAACTGGATAGTATGGCTCTGGGATGCCTTTCTCGCAGGGAGTGGAGAAAGGATCTCCGGCCGAGGTTGATAACAGTACTACTACTTTACTTTATGCTACTCTACTCCTTCCGGTTCTTTGCCAAGATGGTGGTTTCCGTAAGATGCTAGTCTTCGATAGGACTAGGCCTTCTCTCTATTCTCGGCATTTCTGTCCCATCCACATATACCCTTCCTTTGATAATGTTGCATATGTAGTGTAGTTCCTTGCTTGCGAGTACTTTGGATGAGTACTCACGGTTGCTTTGCTCTCCCTTTTCCCCCTTTCTTCTTCTTTCTGGTTGATGCAACCAGATGTCGGAGCCCAGGAGCCAGATGCCACCGCCGATGCTTACTACTACGTGGAGGCCGCCGATGACTAGGAGTAGTTAGGAGGCTTCCAGGCAGGAGGCCTTGCCTTTTTGATCGTTGTTGCTTTTGTGCTAGCCTTCTTAAGGCAAACTTGTCTAACTCATGTCTCAGACTCAGATATTGTTGCTTCCACGACTCTTGTGTTTTCGAGCTTATGTATTCGAGCCCTCGAGGCCCTGGCTTGTAATATAAAGCTTGTATTATTTTAATTTGTGTCTAGAGTTGTGTTGTGATATCTTCCCGTGAGTCCCTGATCTTGATCGTACACATTTGCGTGCATGATTAGTGTACGATTAAATCGGGGGCGTCACAAGTTGGTATCAGAGCCAACTGTCTGTAGGAATCCCCCTTCCAACTCCTTGGCCGAAGTCGAGTCTAGACATTACAAAAACTTTTACTAACTTGGCTGTGTGCCTTACGGGCCCACGTCGCCATTGGGTGGTATTAGGATCTTTTACTCCTCGATCTTTACTCTGGGATTCTGAACTCTCTTCTATTCGGGTTAAATGATTTTGCTAAAAACAAAACTAACTTTAGGTTCTCGCAAGTACTTTCTCCCGAGAGCCCCTCACTTCAGATGATCGTCGCTAATCGAGAAGATTCCGAAGATACTCTCTGATGTTCTCTCGAGACTTTGTGCTCATCACTTTTGCTATTCCCGACCACCGATAAATCCGTATGGATAACTACTTACACTTGCCATTCATACGATCATCCCCCATTGATCTTGTTATTACAAGATACCCGAAGTTTTCTATTGTTCCGAGAATACTTTGTGCCTACCGCCTAGCAGTTCTTTGCTACATGAATACCCCTTCAAATAAACCCTCGCACTTGTCGAGTATCCGCTCAACCTCGCTTGTTCATGTGTTTCACAAAAGTCTTCAAAATATTATTCGATCTTCCGAAAACCCTCTGGAGCCTTTGGCTCTTGAAATTCTTGCTTGCTTGCATTATGGTTAATCCCATAAGTCTCGTAGTCATATTGACATTCCTTGTCATTATCATTTTGAGTCTGTTAATTCAATATGTTTGCGAACACCCGCAATCATCATTGATCCTTATAAATTACCTTTCCGGCTGAGCTGCCATTCTTTTAACTGGAATTGGTTCTCGACCAATCCAATTGTCGTTGGTTGTACCCCTAAGTCTATTCAACTTATCCATCCCTAATCGTAGCATTGCTTGACCCCTTGATTGGGAATCATAATTCTTTTGCATTTGACAGTTGAGTTAGTCGATTGTTTCTATAGTTTGACCTCCTTGCATTCTTCTTCCTCTAGTTGAGTACTGATGCTCACGTCAGATCCCTTGTGGACCACCAGATCCTTTGTTGGATTTTATCTGACAACGCCCTTCATATTCAATAACCTTGTGAGCCTTTCCTCTCATACATAATGCCTTTGATAAATTGTATCCTCTCGCTTTCTCAACCATGCTCGCCTTCGAGCTTGAGTTAATTATTTCTAACGATTCCGGTATATGATTCCAAGAAGCCCCTATGGGTAGGACATATGCCTTCACTAAACCGTGTGAACCCGAAAGTTTTCACGAATCATACTCTTTCGGTGCTTCGCCAGATAAAATTTTCAACACTGCAACTTCATTGAACGTGAGAAGTGAATGAAAGGTTGTGCATTGGAGAAGTGGGAGACGACCTTGAACTTTGTGTTCATGCCCATGGACACGATGTAGATCTTATCATTAAAGCTTCTCTTAAATTAATTTTTCCTTTGGTATAAGCTCATCTTATATCTGAGATCTGGCCTTTTGCAATCGTGGTTCCGACCATGTTCTCTTTTAAATATCATGTCCTGTGCAAGTTAAATCAATTGTCTCCTATGGATCAATACACCAGTCCAACCTTTACTTTGATCTTGTGTCGAGTATTACCCCTGGTATCTCGAGATTATCATGGAACTGCATAACTTCTTATGAGTTCTTCATCAAGTGCTACCTTCCCATCGATTCCAATTCTTCACGGGCTTTGAGTTATTAAACACTCAAAGACACCGATAATCGAACCGAGCCCGCACTACGGTTCAACAACTCTTCAAGAAGCTTCTATAAGTACGAGTTTGTACCCGACCACGCCATTCCTAGCCTGTTGGCTATATCATTGTGGTGATGATTTTAACTGTGCTACCCGGTCCTTCTTCTCGGAGCACAATTTTCGACGATGAACTAACCTTACGTCGATCCTCATCGTCATATCATTTCGCCTTGAACAACAAGCTTGGTTTCGAAGTTTGTGACGTACCCTTGGTTCCAATAACCTTTCACTTCATCATTACTTTGACTTGATGTCGCCGCCGATCGATTACATCTTCATGAACTCTCGCGACAAAGGTGTCGTGATCGCCAACATTCTCGAGCTCATCCAGATATCAATTGAATTCATGATGAGAAAGACCATCCTTGCCCTCGATGAATTGTATTATCACCGACCACTTTATTGCCTTCCCACCAACACAAGCTTGTTCATGTTTGGTGTTATACCTTGAGTTCCTTGCTACCCAAAGAATTGTTCTTCTTTACCTTGGAGTATTACCATCCTTTGTGTCAAGAATGTTCTGAGATTTGTTCCACCTCTTGAGAATTCTTGACATATATATACTTCTCACCATCACCATTCTTTCTTGGTCCCCGTGTTAATTCCAACACGTGAACGGTGCTGTTTGGATTCTTTCCTTCTAGCAACCCTATTCTTTGAAGTTAATGGTCGAAAGTTCATTCTTAGGCTATTGATTATTGAATCACCATTCTGACACAACCCAACCCATATTTCGGGCGCACCTTTCACCATTGTTTAATTGTGTATGTTTCCTCGAGCATACTTCCTTATATCATTTGATCTGACAAATGTTATCTCCTTGTTCACTTAATTGTGGAAATCCATCTTTTGGGAATCTCGGTGAATTGCCGTTGAGTTCACCAGACACCTCCTTGTCCTCTCCTTGGGTTAATGATGGACTCTTGTTAACGGAAATCACTTCATAGTCCATTTCCCCGAGAATCTTACAATGTCATCTCGTCAATTTATGCGTTGCACCTTTTCTTCTCGTGTATCCTAAGTCCGAGGTATCCCGACACCAATCGGATCTGAATCTCGGTCGATATGATGGTTGGGACAACTTTCCAAGAGTTATGATGTTGATCCTTTGATGACCCGGTAGCATGATGTCATGCCTAGCACTTCTACCGGAGGACCTATCATAATAGATTCCTTTTCAAATAGGGTTATCCATTCATCCATGAGGGAATTGTAATATCGGTTCTACAAGTTATTCTCGATGGATCCTTCGTGATTCCAAAGTCCGATCTTCACCAAGACCATGTCAATGCTATCTCGAAGCATGTCTGTGGTACTCTGATTTTCAACAAGAACATCAGAAGCCCAATGCTAAATGTTTCTTGCTCAATTATCCAAACACCGTTGTATGGGTAATGTCATGAAATTCTCTCCCCTCACCTAGAGGATTTTCTACGTTATATACTATCGTGGATATCATGCTCGCTTGTCCTTGGGAAGGATATACCCACAAATATGTGTTTAAACACATTTTTCCTTTCCATTGTTCTGCTTAACCTAATGATCACATTTTCCTTTCCATTGTTCTGTTTGACCTTTCTTGTGATCTATATAATCTAAGCGGTAATAATTCATCGCTTATGTAAACACCTCGGTGTACAATTCTCACAAGAAGACCCTATTGCTATTGTTGATGACATTTCGGTAGCCACCGATGGACAAGAACTTTGCCTAATGGTCCGCCTCGCTCGACGAAAGCATGAAAATGGTTCTCTTCGACCCTCGCCCTTGGTACCAACATTGTTGCCAACAAACCGATGTGCTATCCTATGACATACCTTGCTATCTTGACCATGCAAATGTTAGCGCCATCCTGCTTTTAACCCACATGGTGGGCCCATAACCCATTCCACAGGATCGAAAACCCCACTCACCTGTACAACCCTGTTTCTAATGGTTATTCCCCATGCTTGGCTTTGTATTTAATTCACGGGCCACCTTCCGAGTGCTCTATTCTGGTATCAGACGCTATACTTACTCTCGCTACTCTGAACCCCTTTCTCACTCTGGTTCAGACTTCGAGCCACTATCTATCTGCTTGGAACCTCTTATTGTACCTTCGAACCTCACTCTCGATGTGTTTTATTTGTTCAACTCGAGAGGTACTCTTATACTCATTCATGGGTTAATCCTAGATTATTACCCTTATAGCATTCTCGTTGCCGATCTGCCTCATACCTATTCGTAAGTACGATGAAGATCCCGAAGTAAGGACGACAACTTCATCATGATGACCCGAAGCAGAGAAATGAAGACATCAATGTAATGGATCTACCTCTTCGAGAAGAGCAACCAAAGACGAGAAGATTCGTTAGGATTTCGTAACCAGACCTTTCCCCCTAGTCCCCCTCTTAAATCTCGGGACGAGATTTCTTGTAGTGGAGGAGATTTGTAACGCCTTGGGATGATTAAGCAACAAAGTAATCACCTCGATTCTTGTGACTAAACTCTCGTTGATTCAAACCCGTTCAACTTCATATTGAAAACATAGGCAAAGAAATAAAAGTTTTGAAAATAAAACAAAAAGGAGTGGGGAGGAAACCCCATCGCCCAACTGGCCAGCCCTCCCCACCGCCCCCCTCACACCGGCCCAGCTCCCGGCCCAGCCCGGCCGGCCACTTATCCCCTCCCGGATCGACTAACCCTAGCCCCGCCTCGCCACCTCCCCGATCCACTTTCTCTCTCCCCGCCTGATCCAGATCGGGCCGAGCCACCCCGCCTCGCCCGCCGGACCCCCTCGCCACTGCCGCCCACGCTGGGCACTCGCCCTGGGTCATCCCCGACCCCCACGCCTCGCCAGTCCTCCCGACAGCCGTGCCGCCTCGACTCCCTCCTCGCCGGTCGCCACTGAAGCTCCACCGCCCGCCTCCTAGACCCAGCGTACCCCACCTGAGCTTCGCCTTCTCCCCGTCGCTTCCCTCGTCCCCTCCCGGCGCCACCGTAGCCCAGGCCCGTCGCCCGGCTCGGCCGCCTCACCTCCTCATGATCACTGCCACACTCCCCGCCTCCCTCTTCTCCCCCCCTGGTGCTCACCGCCCGGCCTCGCCAGTGGCCTCCCCCTCTCTCCCGTCGTGGCGCCCTGCGCCTTGACCGAACCCCTGGCCTCCCCGGCGCACCCGGCGGCGGCGCCGATCTTGGCCATGTGTCAACCCCCTCCGCCTACCTCCGCCGCCTCCGTGACCCGGCCTCAAAGCTCCCATCGGGACCGCCTCGCCGGCTCCTCGTCGGGCCACGGCCTCGGCGGCCTCCACCACACCGGCCGGGATCGGGCGGGCGCCACGCCTGCGTCCCCACAGTTTGGCGCCCGAGCAGACACGCCTGCAAGCTCAAGACGCCCGCTTGGCCCCTGGGGCCTATGACATGGGGGCCCCACCCCACAGAACGGTTTTAATAATAAAAAGGAAAATGAAAATTAGATAATAACAAATAAAATGAATAAAACTAATTAATTAATTAATTAATTAATTAATTAATTAATTAATTAATTTAATTAATCCTGATTAATTAACCTAATGACTAATTAACCTAATTAACTATCAAATTAAACTTAATTAGTTAACGAGAGGATGACGAACGGGACCCACATGTCGTAGGTTGACTTGGTCAACCCTGTTGACTGCCGACGTCGGCATGACGTCATGTCGACGTCATAAATACATTTTTTGAATTAATTAATTAATTAATTAAATTCCGTAAATTATTAAAATCTTTTAAAATCATATCTCTTAATCCGTAACTCGGATTAAAATTTTTCAACATGAAAGTTGCTCGAGAAAAATCCAACGAATCCGAATACGCGATCCGCTTACCCGTTAGATGCCTGTAACTATCTGAACATGGAACATTCCTCCGGTCATCTCGTCTGACACAGTCCGTAACCGAGAAAACATTCCCGCTGACTTCCCCTCGTCGGTATCGTAGCACCGTGTTAGAACACGCCTAGCTCTGCATGTTGTCCTGTTATGCTATGTTTGCTTTATATTTACTGTTTCTTCCCCTCTTCTCTTCGGTAGACCCCGAGACCGATGTCGCTTCGTGATCGACTCGCCGACGACGACCCTCCTTGCCCGAGCAACCGTGCAAGCCCCCCTTTGATCATCCCGATATCGCCCATTCCATTCTCTCATACTTGCATTAGATTTTGCTATCAAGTTATTGTTTGCACCTATTCGATGCATAGCCCGCTTTTGTATCTCATTGTTGTACCTTACCGCTTATCCTAAACCGCTTAGTATAGGTTGGTTAGAGACCCATCGGTGACCCCCTCACCTTGTCCTTGTTGCCCTGCTTCATCATTGAAGACTCGATCAACGGGATCGAAGACCAGGCCCCACACCGCACATCACTTCCCTTAGTTGCTCGACACTCTTTGGGTTACTATCGAGTACCGAGGGTGAAACCTCTACAAAGACTTCGATATTAACCTCAGAGTATAGCTATCCGGTCGTGGTCATCGAGGGTGATTTCCTCCTTAACCACTTCCGACACGACTGTCAAGCAACCCCTCAAGTGTGAACCTCGGGGTGATTCCTCTTACGTTCACCTTGATGATTACATCTAGTGGAATTCATCGGGGTGATTCCTCGGTTTTTCCTTGATGTTTGGACACACGGTTACTTGGACTTTACCATCGTTACTTGGAAAGACGGGTCGACCACGAGGGTACCAGCGTGCTTAATTGGCGAGTGATGTGGAGACGGGTTGACCGAAGGTGCCCGCGAGATAATTACGAGGCGTGGCGAGCATTCCTAGCCCTTGCCGCAAGTCCTCGAGACGGGCAACGGGGTCACATCTTTCGTGAGTCTCTGCTTGTTACCGCTGCCCTAATCCACTACGATTTGGATATTTGATCCGAGGGGCCTCGCCCGATAGCACTAACCATCACGTGGGCATAGTATGGGCGTTACTGCGTCAGATACATCACCGAAGCTTAATAGACGTCGGCCGACGGAGCGCGCCGGGTTGGACCGGTAAGCTCACGCCTTTTTAGGTAGGTAGCTAGGTCTCCGCTCACCGGCCGCCCTCGCAACGCAAGTGTGAGTTCCCGGGAGATGGCCCATGACCCACGGGGCATAGGTTTAGTCCGTGGGCTGGCCTCTCTATTAAGCCTAGGTCGGGTTGCGGCGTATTGTTTGGCCGAGGCCGCATGACCACGGAAAGTGTGTCCGTCGAGTTAAGCGGCGTGGTGGGTAAGTTGGTGCACCCTGCAGGGAAGAAAACATCTATCGATAGCCTGTCCTACGGTAACGGACACTTGGAGTTGTATCCCGATCGATACAACTAGAACTGGATACTTGTGATGAGAATCGGATGGCGATGAGAAATGTATTGTGATGATAATCGATAGTATGGCTGCAGGATGCCTTTCTCGCAGGGAGTCGAGAAAGGATCTCCGCCGAGGTTGATAACAAGATTACTACTTTACTTTATGCTACTCTACTCCTTCCGGTTCTTTTGCAAGATGGTGGTTTCGAGAAGATGCTAGTCTTCGATAGGACTAGGCCTTCTCTCTATTCTCGCATTTCTGCAGCCCACCCACATATACAGCCTTCCTTTGATAATGTTGCATATGTAGTGTAGATCCTTGCTTGCAGTACTTTGGATGAGTACTCACGGTTGCTTTGCTCCCCTTTTCCCCCTTTCTTCTTCTTTTCCGGTTGATGTAACCAGATGACGGAGCCCAGAGCCAGATGCCACCGCCGATGCTTACTACTACGTGGAGGCGGCTGATGACCGTGGAGTAGTTAGGAGGCTCCTGTGCAGGAGGCCTTGCCTTTTCGATCGTAGTTGATTTTGTGCTAGCCTTCTTAAGGCAAACTTGTCTAACTCATGTCTCAGATCAGATATTGTTGCTTCCGCTAACTCTTGTGTTTTCGAGCTTATGTATTCGAGCCCTCGAGGCCCCGGCTTGTAATATAAAGCTTGTATTATTTTAATTTGTGTCTAGAGTTGTGTTGTGATATCTTCCCGTGAGTCCTTGATCTTGATCGTACACATTTGCGTGTATGATTAGTGTACGATTGAATCGAGGGCGTCACACCCGCTCCACCAACTCAGCGCAGCACTTCACGTCTGGAGCCTATTAGCGAGGAAGAGGTTGAGTCCCCAGCCTCACTGCGCCTCACCCTTGGCAGGCCAAGGGAAATCCTTACCATCTCCGACTAAGTACGCTTAGCCGCCATGTGATGTACCGACTTGTACGATAAGTTTATATATACATAGGCTGTGAGAAGTAGCTTGTCTGCGCATCATGTAGGAACTGGGAGAAGTGCACTAGCCTAAATAACATGTCAGGTATATGTACGCATATCCTGAGTGATGTATTGTATAATTACTGCTTATGTAAGATATGTAATGAGCAGTCCTTCTCCGCACAAGAACGCTTATTCTCTGGAAAAATCTTGGAGCATTTAAGACTTTTTCCGTCTTCATGAATTTATTGACTTTTGCGACTCAATTTTTTTTCTTATGAGTTTTACAAAATATATCCCTAGAGTGAAAAATGTCTCGTCCTTGGACGCGCTCCATGCCAACTCCGCCAGAGGAAAATTATGGCACACAACCAAGCAACAATTTCACACAGGGGCAGTCAAGTCAACATGACAGTGAAACAACACTTTCCCAAATGTGCCGTCTGTATGACCAAAGTCAGCAACAACATCAGGAAATGATGAACCAAGTCATCAATATGGGAAATCACCGTGGACAGTATCAGCAGCAATCAAAGTTATCTGAGCAATCAAAGTTATCTGAGCTACAGAAGACGCGTCCCCAAACATTTTCTCATACTGACAAACCTCTTGAGGCCGAGGACTGGCTTCGAGACATGGAAAGAAAATTAATTATTGCCCAGTGTTCAGATCTCGAGAAAGTGCTATATGCACCGCACTATCTCACTGGAGCAGCCGCATCATGGTGGGAAAATTTCCTACACATGCACCCCAACGAAAATAATATAACCTGGGAGGAGTTCAAAGAAGGCTTTCGTGGAGCACATATTCCTAAAAGTCTCATGAAGGTCAAAAAGAGAGAATTTGATGACCTCAAGCAAAGGACCATGACGGTGTCAGAATACAACAGTCAGTTTACTCTGTTGTCTCGCTACGCCAACGAGGAGCGTATGTATGAAAGCAAAAAGATGGAAAGATGGAAAAATTCCTAGACGGTCTGGCGCCCGCGCTTAAATGCCAGCTGGTTGTGCACACATTCCCAGATTTTAAAACGCTGGTGGATAAGGCCATTACCTTGGAAAATGAGAGACGCAGCGTGGATGATTTCCGCAAGCGAAAAAGGGACCAGACAAATCATGCTCGCTACCACCGCAGCAGGACAGATTTTTAGAAAGGTGGGACACCCAAACCCACGACAAACGTCTCACGCCCAATCAAGAATTTCCATGCAAGGGACAAGGAGTTCACATACCGCCCAGGCGTTACTTGCTACGCTTAGGAGAATAAGGGCACTATGCCAAGCAGTGCCCCAAGCCAAGGAACTCGACCCCAAAACCGAACAACAGAGGCAATAATTCGGCGCCAAAGCGCAACAATTTCAACCCAAATATCAACCACAGGAAGGGTCATCTGAACCACGTGACCAAAGAGGAAGCACAGAATGCCCCAGATATCGTGACTGCACGCGTTTCACATCAACACAATACCTGCCATGGTTTTGTTTGATTCTGGAGCTTCTCACTCATTCATTTCGAAAAGTTTTGCCTTGCAAAATAATTTTTCGATGCTTCCCTTGAAAAAATCTATGATCGTCAAGTCCCCTGGGATTAAGCAAGTTACCCAGAGTTATTGCCAAGGTGTGGTTATTGAGTTTGAAGGGTTGAAGTTTCACGCCAATCTTATTGTGTTGGAAAATAAAGGACTGGATGTCATCTTAGGGATGGATTGATTAACCACCAACAAAGGTTTTATTGACTGCTTCAACCGGAACGTAATTCTCACCCACCACCACGGAAGACAATAAAAGTTTCAGCCAAAGAAAGAAAAATATCCCGCAACCGAGGTTGAACAAGGTGGATATTTCTGAATTAAGCAAGGTTCCAGAGTGTGTGAATTCCCAGACGTATTTCCCGAAGAACTACCAGGCATGCCACCAGATCGAGAGATAGAATTCAGCATTGAGCTAGCACCCGGAACCGCCCCCATATACAAGAAACCATACAGAATGGCACCATCCGAATTGGTAGAACTGAAGAAGCAAATAAAGGAATTACTGGACAAAGGATATATACGAGCCAGCTCCTCACCTTGGGGTTCACCAATTTTATTTGCCAAAAAGAAGGATGGAACACTGAGATTGTGCATAGACTATCGAGCGCTTAACATGGTCACAATCAAGAACAAATACCCGATGCCACGGATAAATGATTTATTTGATCAGCTCGCTCGTGCCAAGGTATTCTCAAAAATCGACTTGAGGTCGGGATACCATCAATTAAAGGTACGAACAGAAGATATTCCCAAGACGGCATTCACCTCCAGATACGGATTATATGAGTTCACCGTAATGCCATTTGGACTAACGAACGCCCCCGCATATTTTGTTCACCTCATGAACAAAGTATTTATGAAGTTTATGGACAAGTTTGTTGTGGTATTTATCGACGATATTCGATATACTCCAAGACACCGTAAGAGCACGTGAACATCTCCGAATTGTACTAGGGGAACTCAGAAACATCAATTGTACGCTAAATTCAGCAAGTGTGAGTTTTAGCTAAGGCAAGTAGGTTTTCTGGGCCACGTACTAACCCAAGAAGGTATTGCCGTAGACCCGGAAAAAGTCAAGGCCGTACTTGGCTGGAAACCACCAGCCAGCGTAACGGACGTACAAAGTTTCTTGGGAATGGCAGGATACTACCGAAGATTTATTGAAGGATTCTCCACCATAGCAAAGCCAATGACGCAGCTACTCAAGAAAGACAAGAAGTTTGAATGGACGGAAGCTTGCGAGAAAAGTTTCCAAGAATTAAAAAGGAAACTAACGACAAGACCAAGATTAATTGTGCCGGACATACACAAGAATTTTGAGGTGTATTATGATGCATCCCTAAGGGCCTCGGATGCGTGTTGATGCAAGAAGGCAAGGTAGTCGATATGTATCCGCACAACTTCGCAAGCATGAGGAAAATTATCCTACTCATGACCTGGAGTTGGCAGCAGTTATTCATGCACTCAAGGAATGGAGACACTTTTTACTTGGAAATCGTACTGAAATATACACGGACCATAAGAGCCTCAAGTATATTTTCACACAACCGGAACTGAATTTACGACAATGACACTGGTTGGAATTAGTGAAGGATTATGATGTTGGAATCCACTACCATCCAGGAAAAGCAAATGTAGTGGCAGATGCTTTAAGTCGAAACCCCAGTACGAACAACGACAGCCTACCAAACCTGAGACCTGAATTTCGGCAGGAGTTTGCTAAGCTCAACTTGATGGTGGTCACCCAAGGCAGCGTATCGAATTTAGAAATACAACCTACCCTGATGGAAAAGATTAAAGAGGCTCAGCATGGTCACCCCAGCATTGAAGGCATTAAATGGAAAGTGAATTTGGGCAAGGCCTCAGAATTCATTATCGATGAACAAAGAATATTGTGGTACGGAGATAGACTTTGCGTACCAAATATCAAGGACCTTAAACAGCAGATCTTAGCTGAAGGCCACACCGCCCCGTATTCCATCCATCCTGGAGGGACAAAAATTTACAAGGATATTCAAGAATTTTTTGGTGGCACGGTCTAAAAAGGGACATAGCCACGTTCATCGCATGTTGTGACTCTTGTCAACGCATCAAGGCCGAGCACCAGAAACCGGCCGGACTTTTACAGCCAAATAAAATACCCGAGTGGAAATGGGACGAGATTGGGATGGATTTTATTGTTGGGCTACCTCGGTCACGGCACGGAAAAGATGCCATATGGGTCATCACTGATAGACTGACTAAAGTAGCACACTTCATCCCCATGAAGACAACCCACACCACTCAAAAGCTTGCTAGGCTTTATCTTTCCCATATTGTCTGCTTACATGGAGTCCCAAAGACAATAATATCGGACAAAGGCACTCAATTCATCTCCCGATTTTGGGATCACTTACAACAAGCTCTGGGAACTCAACTGGCGTTCAGTACCGCATACCACCCCTAGACTGATGGACAAACGGAATGCGTAAACCAAATTCTAGAGGACATGCTAAGAGCCTGTGTCCTCACCTATGGGACCAGTTGGGAAGAAAGCTTACCATACGCAGAGTTCGCATACAACAACAATTACCAAGCCAGCCTGCAAATGGCACCATTTGAGGCTCTGTACGGCCGGAGATGTCGTACCCCGCTAAATTGGTCAGAAACCGGAGACATCCATATCTTCGGCCCAGACATGCTCAAGGAGGCTGAAGATAAAGTTAAGGTGATTAGGGACCGACTCAAGACAGCCCAAAGTCGATGTAAGAGTTATTACGATCAAAAACATCGGGAGTCAGCTTTGAACCCGGTGAGTTTGTGTACCTACGAGTATCTCCTATGAGGGGACTGCAACGATTCAAGATTAAAGGGAAGCTAGCACCAAGATTCATCGCACCATTCTCGTATAGTGGCACGAAGGGGCACGGTAGCCTACCAGCCTAGACTTACTCAAGATTTATCCGACGTCCACGACGTGTTCCACGCCTCGCAGCTTGAGAAAGTGCGTAAGCAACCTGCAGAAGCAGGTACCCCATGAAAACATTGACGTGCAGCCAGACCTCACATATCGGGAGCATCCAATAAAAATCTTGGAGGAGTCTCGAAGGAGGACCCGACAGAAAACCATCAAGTTTTTCGTAGTTCAAAGGAGCCAGCACACCGAGAGTGAAGCCACTTGGGAAAGGGAGGATTTTCTTCGGACAGAGCACCCACTTTTATTTGAGGATCAGCTGAAATCTCGGGGACGAGATTTTTCCTAAGGGGGTAGGTGCTGTGACACTCAAATTTTTTTGTTTGGTTTTCAACAAAAACTTTGTTGGATTTGAAGGAGGTCATTTAAACCCTTCCAAAAAAATCTCTCTCTCAAAACTTTTCCCTTGGGCAAAGGATTTTATTTTGTCACCTTCTTCAACTCTGGTGTTGGTTATTAAAATCCTTTCTTCTGATTCTCCCCTTCTCAAATTTTTTTTTGGGATTTATTTTCTTTTAAAGGAAAACCCTAGGAGTTTTGGGTCTTCCCTTATATCGAAACCACCCATGGTTTTACCATGCCTCATGTGGTAAATCTTCCCAAAACCCCTCTATCCACTTTGGGGCAATCCAAATATTCTGTCCCAACAAGTCCAACTCATTTTTGGATTTTATTTCATTTACTTCTTTCCCCAAAACATTTCTGTCCACTATTTTGACCCTAGGTGATTTGCAAAGCAAGTACCTAATTGACTTTGAGTTTTAATCTCAAACCAACTCCTCTGGATAGTCCCTAGCCCCCACAACCTAGAACCATCAAGATCCACTCTTCTCCTCTTCAAAATTTTCAAGTTTCAGCTTCTGCAAGTTTGGACCAGATTTGTCAAATTTGGTGAAATTCATATCTACTCTTCTCCAAAAATTCCACCAAAATTCAGGCAGCCCCAGATGCAATGAGATACCACCTCACCAAAAATCAGCTCAAGGAAAAGTCCCCACATGCCAAAATCATTACTCGAACACTGCCAAAGATCACATTTTGCACTTTCGTAAAAATTCAGAGTTTCAGAAAGTTCGGTGTCGCCGAGTTCAGTCAACAAGGCGCTCGGCGCTGCTGCGCACGACCTCCTCCTCGGCCAGAGCGCCAAGACGCCCCTTGGACGGATGCAGCGTCGGTGGCGGCGAGCCTCGCCCGGTGTTGACGGTTTCAGTGGCCGCGCCACTGTGGCGCGGCCGAGGGCCCGAGCCACTCGCCACGCCACCTGCCGCCGCCCATCGCTCCTGGCCCTCGCGTGGCTCATGCGCGCCATGCACTCCAGCTGCTGCCGTCGGCTGTGGCCCGGCAAGCACTGGCACGCCCTCTGCCGCCGGGCCCTTTCGCCCGTTCCGTCGAACCCCCAAAACTTCTAATCCTAGCGTTTAGTGCCTAAATGGAGCCAAGTGGACCTCCACAATGACGCCAACCGCTAAACCACCCGACCAAGCCTGCGCCCACAGAATTTTCGCCGGAGAACTCCGTTCACAGCCATCACCTCGGATCGCCTATAAAAAGGGGCCCCTAGCTCGCCCTCGAGCACGCACCATTCCTGCACCTCACCAACACTCCGCCAGGCCACTAGGAGGACCACGAGGAGGTCTCCTCCCCCAACTCCGACCACCCCGTTCCGCCTCGGCCTCCACCTCGATTCACTCCGGTGAGGCCGTCTCCGGCACCCAAACCTCACAAGAATCCCTCTAGCACCGAGGAGTCTAACCCCCACTTCAATTTGCACTTCGCAGCACTCTCCGGCGAGATCAAACTCCACCCGAACCGCCGTCCGCCGGAGCAAGGGCCGCCGTCGACGTGGTGCTCGCCGGCGACCACCACCACCACCCACCGACGCGGAATGATGCACTGAGCATGGAGGTACCACCCGATCCCCCTACCTCGCCGTGGATAGCCGCCGGCGACCACCGCAGCTCTCGGGCGCCGACGAGCTCCGTCTCCCCCTTTTAAATTTTCAAACCTGACGGGTGGGACCCGCCTGCCAGTCTCTCATCTGTTTTAAACGAACCGTTTTCTGAAAGCGTATTATGGCAAAATGCGCTTTCCAGTCTGAATCGTTTTCTGGACTTTTCTGCTTAGCCCCCTGGGAAGTTTCTGTTTCATTACAGAGAGGTCCTTGGACCTAAACACTTATAACTTTTAAACAAAAAAGGATTTTTGAGTGATTCTTTTTCTGCCCTCTTCAAATTTTTGTCTAGTTTTTTTTATCAGATTTAATTGAAAAATATTTGGTATATTTCTGTACACCTCACGGTATTTACGATAGCGCGTGTATTTTTGTATACCGTAGATACCGACGGAGGTGACGGAACCGCAAACTTCACCGAGCTAGGCCCCGACTACTCCGAACCAGGCAAGCATGTTTGAACCTTTGATATGATGAGTGTCTTGGCATGTTTGCATTAAGTAGTTCCATGGCATGTTTTTGGAGCATCTCGATGAAGGTTATATTACATGCAAAGTTGAGGCAACTGAATTTCGATAATCCATAAATTGTTGGATATGAGTTTGCATGGCCATGAGATGGCATGAGAATGGGTAAGATGGCATTGTTGTGGCATGCCAGTCTTATGCCAGACCCTTTGACCCAGTGTCAACATGAATCAGTTAAGTTCCCGTCCGTTTTCCCTTTCCGTACTACCACATGTTTTCCGCAAGGGATACGGCTTAGTAAGTTGCAAACCGCTTTCTGGTACACACCAAATCGAGAGGCCGAGATGAGGGTTCCATGGCCCTGGATTAAAGCCTATCATCCGTTCAGGGGGCATGGGTGTTTCCGGTTGGGACCGAGAGGGGGGCACCCCTTAGAGCGCGCGTATATAAATTTGATCCCATGCTATTCGAGATTGTGATCTCCCCGTCTCAAAGTTTTTCTTGAACGCTGTCTAGGGTGATTCCTGACATCGTGAGGTGGGATGGGTGTGTACTGGTTAGATGTGTTTCCTCCGAAATACTGTAAACGGAACTAGTCCTTCGTGACTACGGAAATCCGTTGGCTGTGGATGATTTAGTACAAACTCTGCAGAGTCAAAAATCCTTGAAATCATCTTATCCATGTCCTAGTACTGTGTCCACCTTATCTTGTCAAGTGTCAGTCTCGGTGACAGAAACTCTGGAGAACCACATGAGTGTCAAGTCCGATTAAATGTTTATTTCCTACGGATGAACTAACCCATTTATTATCATGTGTTGAATATTTTCCTATGAGCACTATTTCTTGCAAGTTAACGGATATGAAGAGTGAATTTTAAGCCCTTTCTGTGATGTCGCTCAGACGTCCGACTGCGGCATTGTTATTATTTACTTTTGATATAAGCCCTTTCTGTGATGTCGCTCAGACGCCCGACTGCGGCATTGTTACTATTTACTTTTAATATAAGCCCTTTCTGCGATGTCGCTCAGACGTCCGACTACGGCATTGTTACTATTTACTTTTGATATAAGCCCTTTCTGCGATGTCGCTCAGACGTCCGACTGCGGCATTGTTATTATTTACTTTTGATATAAGCCCTTTCTGCGATGTCGCTCAGACGTCCGACTGCGACATTGTTATTATTTACTTTTAATATAAGCCCTTTAATATAAGCCCTTTCTGCGATGTCGCTCAGGCGTCCGACTGCGGCGTTGTTATCATTTACTTTTGATAAGCCTTTTCTGTGATGTCGCCCTGACGTCCGACTGTGGCACGCATATTTCTTACTTTCAATATAAGCTCTTTATGTGGTGTCGCTCAGACGCCCGACTGTGGCATGATTTATTTATTTGTTCACCCTTCGAGGCGTCGCTTCAGACACCCGATCGGTTTTCAGTTAATTTTTACTACCGCCTAACTTCCTTATTACTAAATAATGTCGTGCAAGCTCATCATTTGGATATACATTACTAATTGTTCATGACGCATTCATACATGCATTTGTTATATCTTATATTCGAACTGTCTTGCGTGTACTTTGAAAGTACTCACCTGGCTTGTTGATTTGGTCAGATGCTGACGAAGGCGATCTCATGGATGAAGAGTTCGATAGCGAGTCCGACGCCTAGAGGAATCCCAGTCAGTCTCGTGCGACCCTGGATTGGTCACTGTGTTATATCCGCTTCCGCTACCCAAATAAATTCATCGAGCCTCCCCTTGACGCTCGATGAGCCGCTAGTGTAGGAGTCATTATTATCCACTCCACTGTGTTATTCCACCACCACTTTTCATCGAGTCAGTAGTATGCCACCCCACTCCATTGTGTCATATCCGTCATTATGTATAATTATTGGCGTGCTTGTAATAAATGGTTGAGCACCCCAGCTCGACCCTGTAATATATTCTAATGCTACTGGCTTATTGTATCAAGATTTTGTCTACCAGTCAGGAGGATTTTTCCTCGTACTGGACTCAAAAGGTCGGTTTCTCAATAAGCATTTTTTTGGAAAACCGGTCGTGACAGATATGTGCAGCACTCATCTCATGTTAGATTAAGTTTGTTGCCTGTGAGCTCAGTGGTCTGGTGTAATTAACCGTACCTCGTTTGCAATTCTTTAGGAAAGTTGTTTGCACTTTAGGACATGCCATACTTTTAGGTGCTACGTATATTTTGAATTTTGGTGTGCTTTTGTTCCAAGTTGTTTCATACTGTATTTTGTTGACAAGTTCTAACTCCTGTTCTGAACAGGCGCACAACAACCAACAATATGTCAATTGCATGCCTTGCTCTAGGACGTACGTTGCTGACGCATATGTCGGTGCCTTGACGAGCCAGCTCTCTCAACATCATGACTTGACCGAAGTACCTGACACCGCTGACTTGTGTAAAGGAGTTGCTGGTGAACTTGATGTGCCTATGCTTTCAGAAGTGAATCGTCAGCTGGTTGGTGAAGGTTCCCACCGGCGTTTAATCTATTCTGCCAAATTTGCTAACTCCAAAGATGCTATGGTAAAATTCCTTGATGGCTATGATGCCAATCTGATGATAATTGAAAAGCTCCCGAGTGGTGTATTTGCTGACCCATTTGAGCTGCAGCACTTTGTTGAGCGGAAAGGTGAAACCAAACTCTGAGCTGGCCAATCAACTATGGTACTACTTATTTGCAACATGTTAATTTCAGGTCCCCCCTCTCTCTGTTGTGTGCATCTCCGTCAATAGCCACTAGATGTTTTATTTGGTTAGTAGTATTGTTCAGTAGAATCCTTGCTCGCTATAAGATTGGGTGGCTTATATATATGAATGAAATTATAAATCCAAAGAAACCAATGTCTTACGAGATCAAAAGGCATAGATAAGACACATTTTAGTTTTTGAGGTTTCTCTGATAGATCTACTATTTTACAGTTGCTTATGTATGTATACAAAGATTCCTAATTTGTTTATCTGACCGTTGATGTATGTAAGCACATCATATTTGAAATTTGCTTGCTAAAAATACTAGAATTGTCCAAGTCTTTTGTGCATTTTTAAGCATTTGGTAGGACAAGAGGTCAAACAAACTGTTTCCTATGACCTTCATATTTGTTTTCCCGGTAGCGGGTATTGCTCCTATGAAGGTATCTCTCATTGCTTATTGTTACATTAATTTCCATGGTAAGAAAGGTTTACATTAAAAGTAACATCCATATAGGAAAAATGCTTCTATTCTAACACTTTTTTTTGGAAAAAAGAGCAACTGATGAGTCGTATTGACAAGGATGCCGTCTACAATTCTGATGAGTCCTACTGAGAAGGACATAATTATTGTGCAACTGGAAAAAACAAATGTTTAATAAAGAAATGTGCTTGAAGTTCAATTACTATGGTATAAAAAATTCAATTACATCGCTAGTGCATTCAGAATTGCTAAATTTTTTAAAAAATGAAGTTCCTGTTTCAGGATTATGTAAGTTCAAAAGTATTGTATGATATGTGTGCCATAGTTATCTGGACTTCAATTCTGACTAATATTCCATTATAGTACTACTGCATATTCACTTCTGATTGCTTCTTGCTGCCACTATTTTTATCATGATTTTGTGTGTCCACCCAGGAGTGTTTTTGTTTCTGTAGGTCAGCTGCTCAACAACAGAAGCATGTACATGTATTACTACTGCGAAGGTTCAAAAATCAGAACTCAACAAGTTCAACGTCGATGGTAATGTGCACATGCGCTAAGACGTTCTACAACATAGCGCTAAGCCGTTCTACGCAGCTCAGGGAGGTGCTAGCTTTTCCCCACCTCCCTCTGGACGTTCATCTCCTTATCTTGTGTATATTCAGTTCAACATCAGGTGATTCTTCAGGTCACCTTAGTGTGCATTTTCTGTTCATCTTGCAGGTGAAGGAGCTCCCCTTGGGTTCATCTTGCAGGTTTCGTTCAAATCTTGGCCACCTAGGCCGTTCAACAACACCACTAGAGCCCGTTCAGTTGGTGGTGTTCCAACTAGCCACTCAAAGTTGTGGCCATTTAATGACACTTTCTACATTTGAGACATGTGAAACTGTAGCCTTCCAGTGTTACCGTTTGGTAGCTCAGGATGCTTTATGTTTTGGAGATCTACAGAGTGACTATCTGAGAGCTATGTTGGACTTTCTCATTACAGCATGGAACTTCTCTAGAAATCCCAGTTGATTTTTAATGTTTGTTCCTCATCAGTTCTAAAAATCTCAGAGCATCCGTCCAACTATGTATACTATGTTGTAAATTTATGTATGCTTGTATGTGAAAAAATATATTACAGTTGCTGCTTCTATTTCTTGTGGTGAGGATGTTGTAAGTTCAACACGACGTCCCGGATAATCTGGGAAATAATCTCAAACAAAAAGAAACCCTACGGAAATTCAAATGATAAAAGTTCATGTTGTAAAATGAGAGAAGTCCAAAAGATAATTGCAAATAAATGAGTTAAAAAAATAAATGCACGAAAAATTTCTATATGAAAGAATATCATTCAGTTCAACGATATAAAGCATGCAAGTTCGGGACTACGATACAATAAATCGTTGAAAAGTTATAAGGAAAACCATACCGAAAAGACAGAGTAAAGTCTAGTCTGTGAAAACACGCTCAGTACAAATCCATATGGACATCCGTTCAAGTACTCTTTTTCTAGAACCTTTCAAAACTACTCTATGAAAAATATACTAAGTTCAACACGACGTCCTAGATAAGTTTTGGAAAAAGCTCGAATAAAAGAAACCCCATGCAATTCAAATGGTAAAAGTACAAGTCATAAAATAAGAGAAGTCCAGAACATCATTTAAAAAAATGTTTAGTTCAAAAAAAGAATAAAAAAAATTTTCTTTTTGAAAAAAATATCATTCAGTTTGATGATATAAACCATGCAAGTATAGGGCCGACCATACAATGAAATTCAGTTTAACAATATAAACCATGCAAGTTCAGGGCTAGGATATAGTAAACCGTTGAAAATTTACGAGAAAAATATTAACCAAAAAACAGAGCAAAGTCTAATTAGTGAAAACACGCTTAATACAAACCCATGCAAGCATCAGTACAAGTATCCTTTTTCGTAACCTTTCAAAGTTACTGTAAAAAAATAACTCAGTACAAACATACACATATATCAGTACGACTACTCTGTTTTTCAGACAAGAAAACAACAGGATCCGTAATGCCGTATTCAAAATTACTCTTGAATGGTTGCGAAGTAGAGAAACATCCAACATGACTAACTTTCGCATTTTCGATAGCTATCCAACCGTATATTATTTGCCCCATTTCGACAAACTTTTTAAAAAAACCGCGTTCAAAACTAATTTTAACCATATTTAAATTCGTATTTAAACCATAAGGAATTAGAAAAAACTTTCTATATGCAAAAGTTGCGCATTTTTCATAGCTTTCCAACGCCGTATCATTTACGTCAATCCGACAAATCGTTTGCAAAAAACAGTGAAAAACATTTCTCCCAGAATTTCGCCGTTTTTTAAATTACTTTTAAATCATATAGAATTTAAAAAAATAGTAGATAAATGGAAGATGCGGATTTTCACAAGCTTTCCAACGCCATCTCATTTGCTCAATTCTGACAAACCGTTTGAAAATTAAGTCCAAAATACGATTCACATTTTCGGTTTTGAAAAAAATGATTTTTTCAAAACTGCTCTTAAATCATAATTTTTTTGCAAAAACAAATTATAAAATTGTAATGTGGATGTCAAGAGCTTTCCAACGATATATTACACGCCCCGTTTCGATAAAAAAATTGAAAAAAAAAATTGAACTAAAGAAGACGATTTTTAACAGCAACAGAAAGCATCAGTTCAACCGCTCGAATTTCATCAGTTCAACCGCTTGAATTCATCAGTTCAAGTAGGATAACAGAATAATATATTCTGTTATGCGTAACAGAATATCCCAGATGTATATATATTAAGAAAGGCATTACTTCTTTAACCTAATATGAAAAATTGGCCGTGCCATCAGCTTCCATGAGAACCATCTATATTTTTGTTGCCTGGACCAACTGCTATGTACTGAATGTATATATATATCAATGCATTGCTTCTGATATAAACTTGATATATTAGAGTGGTGATTTCTAGCGATTACTGTGATTTCTCTTTGCGCCAGTGAGCATTTAGAGAAAATACATAATCTACCTTGCTATAAACACATGTCACTATTAAAGTGAGATGATCATTGGTTTTAAACCCTTACATGAATGAGTTGTTGTATATTTGTCTCGGATTTTTTTAATATCCATGATGCTTTTCATTGGGTTGCTGCTCTTTTAGAGATGTTTAGATTCCTGATATTTTAAGCATCGAAAAATTATCACATATGCCAGCTATTTGTATTCCTCCTATGAACTGATTCATTTTTCTCGAAATTGTTGTTTCTATATACAGGCAATAAAAACTATCAGGCCCGTTCGTGCTGTGTTGGGTTCACCCCAATTACAAGACAAAGGAAGAGGAGATGGATACAAGAAGTCGAGAAGACGCCCTTCTCTCTGTTTCTAAATTACAGAGTACCTCGCCTGGATCCGGAGGTGCAGTTACGACGAACTCGACATAGTCAAGGTACAAACCCCACCCCTCTCCCTCCTGATGGAACTCCCCTCACGCCTCTCCGTGTTTCTCTTTCTCAAACAATGCTTGACCCTGGTTTCTTGTATCCTGTGTATCTAGGATAGGAAAGAACCATGGAGAGAAGAAAGGTAGGACGGTGTGGCTCGCAGGTTCAGCCACTATACATTCTTATTTGTTCTTGCGCCTATCTCCTCACCCTCCCACTCTTCCTCTATCTGTCGTCTCTCTTTCTCTTTCTCTCCCTTGCTAATTTTCTATCTGATTGAACATGAATAGCTGACTCTGAGATGTGTAAGCAGTAGATAAAGACTGCCTGGTATGAAATTGATTGCCAGTATTAATTTCTTGCTGACTGATACACACGTGGATATAGAAAATGTACTAGCCAAATGTGCTGCCGGGTGCGGCAAGCCACGGTTCCTACCTAGTTCTCTAGGAACCGATGCATCACTTCATTAGTTTCATACGGAATGTCGCGCCTATACGATGCATCCCCCCATGGGTATATATTTGTGCTCCATCATTATCAATGAAAAAGGTTGTTACAGGTCATTCGCACTGTTTCACCACAATAATTATGTTTGTTTCCTACCTTTTAAAGGACAACAGAAAATTAATTTTGGTTGGCATTGTTGTGATGTTTTGGACTATTTGGAGATCGATGTAGAAATGATACAATTTTTGAAAGGAAAATCATCATTGATCCTATGATATTAATTCCCAAATGATAAGTGCCACACGTGTGGCACGAAGCACTTCGGCCCTAACGTTTTTTACAACTAAAGTTGCCATCCGGTGGCGCTCATGATCTGCCGGGAAGGCGCGGAGGTTAGAGAAGGATCTTGTTGCAATTCCAAAGGCTTTGTTGCAATGGCAATATTGACGGCCGCTGGCCGGAGATGCTCTACAACAAAGGTCATATTGCAACTACCACAAGGACCTTGTTGCAATGGAGAAACAGAGAAGAGGAATCGTACGGTGACCATTATAGACGGACGGCTCGCGACCTGGCCGATCTTTAAGAAGATCGGCAGACCGACGCGTAGCATGCTCCTTTGTTTATATGAAATCAAAATATATACATTAGACTTTTTTTGGGTAATGATATCCACCAAATGTTCCTTGGGAAGGATGGCATTTGTGAATGTTTTTGCGGCAATTTATGTTCCGGGAGCATGACAACTCTTTCAGTTGAACACGTTAATTTTTGTAGCAAAATCCCTTTTTTGCAGAAGTTGCCATGTATTCCTGAAGAAATTGTCATGAACGTTCGCAAATGCCATGTTTCCATGGGAAGGGTCTTTTTTTTAATGAAAAAAATGAACAAAAGGATGAACTCAAATGTGCTTCAGTCCACTGACTAAAAGCTTCTCCGCGCTTAACTTTCACTCTCTGAGAATGACCAATTGTCAATCCCTGGCAAGAGCAGTTTTCCAAGACTGAATGGAAGGAGCTTTTGCTTAAAAAGCCTTTGCATTTCTCTGAATCCATATGTGCCAGCATGCCATGATGGGGATATCTGTTGCAAAATCAGCAGGGAATACCTGAATCATGTTCATAAGTTCATGAATACGGATCGCATTATTGATGGACCGCCACGGCAGGTGGTGTATATGGGCCATGCCTTGTCGCTTGCTTATCCACCACCACAGGTGACGGGTCTCGATGCCGTGGCCTAGCGCCCTGTCATCAACCTATACCAGCCTCTTGCAGAGAACAACCAAAATATCGCAAAAGTAGAATGGACGGGCGGCTGCTGCTGCTCTGCTTCTTCCTCTGGACCGCGGTTAGCACACGACAGTTCGCCGTCGCCGGCGCAGCCTCCAGCTCCAAGGTGGTGACCAGCCTCCCGGGTTGCCGGGTCGCCTCCCCTTCCACCTCGAGACCGGGTACCATGCCTCGCTTTCTTCTTTCACTTCAGCTTATTTTCCACGAACCAAGCCGGTAGGAGGTACGATCTCCTGGATCGACTCCATCGGGTAGGTTATATAACCTGCTACTGCTGCTCAATCACAAGGTACGTGGAGGTGGACGAGGAGAACGGCACCGAGCTGTTCTACTACTTCGTTGAGTCCGAGGCCGGCGCGGAGGACGCCCCTTTCCTCCTCTGGTTCACCGGCGGCGACCGCTGCTCGGTGCTCAGCGGCCTCGCCTTAGAGATCGGTACGTCTTTTCTGCATTCTCAAGCGTCGAATCTCATATTGCTCCCCGACATCATCATATTATTCCACACATGTTCATGGCGGCAACTGCAGGTCCATTCCAGTTCGTCGCAGAGCCTTACAATGGCACTGGCACCGTACCGCGTTTGAAAATCAATCCGTACTCATGGACCAAGGTCGGTCTTGTTGTGCACATCACAGCTTACTAGGTAGGTAGTGGCTATCGAACATGCATATGCAGGTTCAGTTCTGTGTTGATAGTGTCCATCTGCAGGTGGCAAATATCCTTTTCGTCGATACACCGGTTGGGGCGGGATTTTCCTTTTCAAGACGACCCGAAGGCTACGATGTCGGGGAAGTATCCACCTCGTTGCAGCTCCATGAACTCCTCATCAAGGTATCGTAGCTACACTAATTAGTCTACTTCGACTGAGTACTGGTTAGTTCTTTTTTCTTTGAGAGATTGAGTACTAATTAGTTCAATCAAACGTGACAACGTTTAGTGGTTCACTGACCACCCCAAGTTCCTCACAAATCCTCTCTACCTCGGGGGAGACTCCCTTGCTGGACATCTTGTACCATTTGTCGCTCAAAAGATCTCGGAAGGTATGTATGGACACTGTCTATATATTCATGCTGTATATTTTTTCTGAATATGATCCGGAACAATTATAACAAAATTTCAAGCACAAAGCACCCGCAAACATTAAAAAGAAAATACATGGAGATCCCTAGACCATCGAAGGACCATTACCGTCACCAGAACGAGATGATGATGTGTTGTTGTCGCCGCTCTCCTACTGGAGCCGGCCTGACCTTATCGATTACAACCGACAAGTCTTCGTATGCCTGCCCTACAGATCGGCGCCCCAGAGTCGCCATCAACATCATGGAACCCTTGAATAAATCTCAAGCACATGACACCAAAACTCACCGGCGTGCACACATGCCAAGAAACCATAGGGTCATATCCCCGAGGAGACGGTAGGAATCTACAACACTCTTGATTCCGTTTCACCCGACGAAGTCCAGATGGGATGCAGCCTTGAAGACAAAAATTCACTTTGGAGGAAGGGTGCATTGGATCCATATATTTTGAATAGTGTAAAAATGCTATTTGGAAGTTTCAAAAAATTAAAAATAAATCAACGTGTTTATATGGATGTATATTACACATGTGCAAAATTTGATGCTGAAATAAGTAACCATGTGAGTTACAAAAAAATGACAAAATAGTGATTTTGGAAAGATGAATAGTGCATGTATTATTCACTATTTGGAAATCACCATTTAGTCATTTTTGTATAGCTTACATGTTTACATATTTCATCACCAAACTTTACACATATGTAATATACATCCATATGATCACGTAGAATTCTTTTCGGGATTTTTTAAACTTTAAATAGGATTTTTAAAGTATTTAAAATAAGGTCCTCTAATACACCCAGGTTCCAAAAACCCGCTCTCACCTTGAAGACCATGTCAATGACGACACTCCACTATCCGTCGAGTGCCGACTCCGTGAGGACCACACCATCCTCCACACACCTCCTAATGGTACGTAGCACCATCAGAACAAGGGCTATGCGGGGAGAATTTATTCCATGCCGACGACGATGCCATCGTCTCGCCGCCGCTGGTTGGACACAAACCATAACTATTCTTGCTCCTACCACTACCAGACCGAAGCCCTAGAATCTCCAAATCTCTTGTCGCGGAGCGACGGACGAAGGGAGATGGTGCCCCCCAATTAACGCTGGAGAGGTAGGTAGATCGGCATGGACCTGTTCGCCTCTTGCGAGAGCGGGGAGGGGAGAAAGCCTCATGTGTAACATGTTTGTACAAAGAACTTCTAAAGTTTACTCGTGCAGTATATGATATGCAAAAAAGTGCAATATGCAAGGTATAAAAGTGTTTTTCAAGCATTTAGCGCGAGCGCTGCCTATTCATTAAGATGGTGGTAATTTACTACAAAGAGGGCATGTTATTTGATAGAACATGTGAAAACCATAAGAAAAGATGACTATTCTCCCCTAAATTGGGCCCCATGCATGGGCCTCGACATGCCCTCGAAAGCAGGATGCAGCCTCGAGTACATGAGACGCCTATTAGTGAAAATTCGTCTCTGCATTCCTTACAGATGTGTCAAATAGTGTAGATAAGATGGCCACTCTGCTGGCGTCACTTCTCTTTTAGTACTACCATGAGCATATCCCCACCACTCATTAACCAAGGGTCGCTTTGGTGCTAGGAAGGCGGAATATGTAGCAATCTAGATGCACACAAGGTTCTGCATTGTGCTCGCTAAAGGACCACACTATGCTCGCTGAAGGACCCAACAAACTACACGGTGTAGGTTAACCGAGAGGAGTAATCCCCATTGTAAGTCCACTCCCAGCTAAGGATGACATTTCTTACCGATGAGCATGGGTACCCGACCTGCATGGGTAGGGTATGGGCATATTTTCATGCCCATGGGCAGTGCTCGAACCCTACCCAAATAGTCGTGGGAGGGCATGGGTATGATTCTGTGCCCATGGGTACACCCAAACCCTACCAGACTATCTTACTGGTGGGTCACATGTGTTATAAACCCTAAGCTACTGAGTATTTATATGTAAGCTGTGTACGCCACCCTTGTCCTCCTCCCAATAACCAATTCCTCAATCATAGAAACCTCTTGATGGCCGGCCCCTCCACCACTCATAGAAATAGCAGTTGCGCCACCACCCTTTGATGTTGTGTTTAATTATTTGCCCAATGAGTACCAATCAGGCATGTATACTCATAGGGTATGGGAATGGACATTTACTCGATGGGTAGGGTATAAGTAAGATTTTACGTTGATGAGAAACATGGGTACGGGTATGCGATTATTGTACCCGCACCACCCTACCTATTGTGATTTTACGTTGACAAGACTCTTATAGTTCTCGTGAAGATTGACCATGTGGAGGATGGCCTCCACCACATCAACATTGATGATGTACCAACAGGATTTGAGAAATGTTCCAGTGAAACCGTCTCGACTCAGGGCTTTGACCAAAGGAAGCTATAACACAATTTCTTTGATTACCTATTCGGAAAAAGGCTCATCTAACTCGGTTAGGTTGTGATGCGGGATTATCAGTTTCTCTTAGTGCGCTTCTCAACTCTTCTTCATTCATGGGACTATGCATCTAGTGATAAAATCATGATATATCTCCACAGCACGTTCCTGGTTCACACGTAGACATTTTTGCTTTCTAACGTAGCTTCCCCGGCGGCCCAACACATTCAGACGAATCTCTTTGTGCTACATAATATCCAAGGAAAAGCGGATATTGCCAACTTAATTGCTCAAGTGCAACTTGCAACCCATAAAATTATGGCTTGCTATTTTAAATTCTTAAATGTATCAGTGGTTAGATTTACCTAGTTTGACTCTGTATCCATGATGTATATTCTGTAGGTATCGAAGCTGGAAGGAGCCCCATCATTAATCTCAAGGTAACCACAATAATTTTTTCCCAAAAATTTCCATGGAGTCTATACCTATCGTAGGAGTTTGGATATAACAAAACACTTTTAGTTATAAGGGTTCCAATGTACCACTATCATGCTTTTGTTTTGCGTGGGCGCAAAATATAATCTCAGAAGCCGGAGGTCAGGACCCCAAGTGGTAGGGGTTCGTATTTTTTCAATAATAAGCAATATATTAATATTACAATATTGAGCTCAATGTACTCAAGAATATAATGTAAAGTGCTAGATGGGACATGACGACGAAAACAATCGATTGTTATAAAAAAACAAAGGCATGACCCTCAAATGTCATGGAAAAGTGATCACCAGCGGCACACAACAACAAACATTGACATGAACCACTACCGCTGGAAACGTCCAACGTGTTGGGGTTGGAGAAGATGGTGATAAAAACCAAGAGAGGGGATCAACAACGTGATGCATGGTAGTGGTGAAAGAGCGATCGAGGTTTGAGAAGACTGAGAAACTCTGATATCGTGCTTAAAGCATCAAACAGATGCAAGTGAATTCGTTACCACGTCTGGGCGGCTTCTATGGATGTCATACAGAAAAAATTGTCTACCATGTCATCAAACTATTATCCAAAACCACTACCTGAGTAGAGTGATGCAAAAATAAAAAGAACTTAAGTTTGTGAAAAACCCTATTTAGGTGGAAGAAAGTGATCCAAAGAGCGCGGGGCTGATGACTTTCTCCTAGGAGCCGATGAATTGAAAGACATATCAAACATGATTGTTTTATCAACTACTCCCTCCGTTCCTAAATAGTTGTCTTTCTAGAGATTTGAACAAGTGACTACATACGAAGCAAAATGAATGAATCTATACTCTAAAATATGTCTATATACATCCGTATGTGGTAGTCCATTTAAAATGTCTAAAAGACAAATATTTAGGAACGGAGGGAGTAGACGATACCCTGCACATTGCTGCGGAATTAGATATATAGTTTCTAAATATATTGTAGCATGCGGATCCAGTCCTGACAATTTAGAGTATGTGAGAGATTTCTGCATAAGCAAACAAAGTCTTGAGATGAAAAGTTTTGCATGTCACAATTAAATGAAATGTGATTTAGAACCCACTTAAAACACACTAATGCATGTTGCATGGTAGAGGATTCTCATGCATAGATCAGACGGATGCTATGGATCAAGTTAGTAAATCTAACGGCTATAACAATTTGGATGATGTGGAAGCACATATGTTGAGATAATTAGAAGTAGTGGGGATCACTCTCTTATGTATATACTAGACGATACCCCGCGTGTTGCCAAGGGATTAGATATTTGATTTCTAAATATTGCACACAATATAAACTCACCCTTAAGGTTTAACTATGTAGAAACAAAAAGTAAAAATAAAATAAAAAGTTGAACATGTCATAAATTACATGTGTTGGCATTTGAAATCCACTATACATGTTGCATGGTAGAGAGACTCATGTTTAAATCTGGCGGATGTTAACTGACGAGATCAACAAATTCAATGGCTACAACAATTTGGATAATGTGGAAGCACGCATGTGCATAAAATAACAATTAATGACTTATAGTGGGGCTTTATCTATATAAGATACTCCCTCCGTCCGAGTTTATTAGACCCCTGTTTATTTTAGGTCAAGATTTGACCATGGATTTTAACTAATAAAATGTAAATTATATGTCACAAAAATTATACCATCAAAAATCTCTTTCAAATACAAATCTAACAATATACTTGTTATAACATACACTTTGTGTTTTTAGTCAAATAGAAAGTCAAAGTTGGATCACAAATACAAGGGGGCCTAATAAACCCGGATGGAGGTAGTATATAGATTTCATTTGATGAAAGAACCTATGAGCAATACTCCAAGTCCCAAATGGAGCCCATAGGTCTTCCTTCTCATGTTGTGGGATGACCATATCTTTCGCGTGGCTCCACTGGTATTCCCTCTTTCCAGTTTCTTAGGTATCCCAAATAAGGTCCTTTCCAGTGTTTCACAGTGTACATATGCTAAGAATGCCACATAGGTGAAAAGCTGACGTGGCAAAGCAATTAAAGATGAAAGAGAGCACTTTGGTGACCTCACAAACAAACGACTCTCAACACCTATGCATGAAGAGTTTAGTTGCTAAGCTTTTCCATGCACTTAGCACCTCATCTAAGTAATTGTGCATTGGTACATGCCTAATCAAGGAGAACATAATAAATGTTTGAACACGTATTAGTCCAGCATGCATTGTCGCCCCTACTTCAAGCATTGGTTTTTTTAACACAGTATAGACGCACGCGCTCATATACACGTGCATGCACTCATCCCTATGAACGCATACACGCACACCCTATCCCTATGAGCATCTCCGAAAGACTGAGCCGGCATATCATCTTGAAATTTATGAAATTACCGTAGGCACCTCGTCATCGACGAGAACGTCTCCTCCCACTGAATGCGCATCGCCGAAAATCCTGAAATAAATCCAGGAATAAAATGCGATCACCAGGGGTTGAACCCTGGTGGGCTGGGGATACCACAATCCCTCTAACCATCCAATCACAGGTTTGTTTGCACTTTAAGCATTGGTTGATTGCATATTTAAAACCAAAATAAGAATCAAAATTAATATGGCTGCAATTAATGTTTTGCTTATTCTCAAAGTAACCTTACAAATTGAAAATTCCGGTCTTTTGAGATCTTAGTAAATGCGCACGTGCAATGCACGTTAATATTTAGGCAATATATTAATTGTGCGCGGATATTAGGTATGCAATTATTTATGTGTTAATTCTGTGATTAGTGCAATATTTGGTATGATATTAATTGCATGTTAAACACGTTGAACACTCGCCATTGGAGTAGTCTAGGTCATTGGATTGAATTAGTTTGATGGCCGTGATCAGTTGGATCTGCCCCTTTGGGTCTTTTTATATTGGTATAGATATAGATATAGATATAGATGCCTACAAAACCAAAAGGGAGGGAGTGTTGTGGACGCTAAATGTTATACTTCCAAATTGAATGATAGTACTTCATGTTATAAGTATGCACATAAAAGAACTTCATTGTTGCCTTCCTCAGTTTCTTTTTACTTCACAAATAAAATTTGTCTTTAGTCAAACTCGTAAAGTTTGACCAAATTTATTTTAAAAAATATGAACTTGACAATACTGAAGATATACAATATAAAAGTTTTTTCTATGATGCATATAATGATAGGGATTTGATATTGTGAATGCTGATATTTTTTCCGACAATCTTGGTCAAACTTGATGAAGTTTGACTTAAGACAAAACTTACATGCATAGTAGAAAGGAGGGAGTACATGAATATATCGGATCCTCCTGTGATTATGCTCTAAATGAGCACATCGATGTTGCAGACCAACTACAATTGTAGCTGAAGTTAATAGTCCTTTGTTGTATACAACACATTTGTCTATACATTATTACTCTCTTCATATTTTTTTCCTTGGCCTATTAGTTCTGTCTGAAGTCAACCTTTTAAAAGTTTAAGCAATTCTATAAAATATATATATTATTATTCACAATATCAAATTAGTATCATTATATTCATCATGAACTATCTTTTATATTATATTTATTTGGTATTGTATATGTTGATGTCTTTTTTACATAATTTGATTAAATTTTATAAATTTGACATAAGGTAAAACTAATATACGGGAAAAAGAGTTTGTTGCATATGCAAGTCATATTTATGCAAGTTTCTTCACTCTCCTAGGGCTATTTGGTAGGCAATCCGGCGACAGGTGAAATCATTGATGAAAGCTCTAAAGTGTCATATGCTCATGGAGTTGGTATAATACCAGATCAATTATATGAGGTAACTAAACCCATCTTCTCTGTTATGATGCACACAGAAATTCTGCACTCCGAATGATATGCATGCTACTCTCTCTCTCTCTGTCTGTCTGTCTGTCTGTTTGTCTCTTCTTCTTCATCCTGGAAGACGATATTGGAGCATTGCCAAGGAGAAGACTACAGGAAACCTACAAATACACCGTGTGCCCAAGCTCTGGGCACTTTCAACAACGTAAGAACGAGATATCCTACAAACCTCTACATTCAAGCTGCGTACCAAGTCCCATTTATTACTTGACTGAAGGTTATGTGCTGTTTCCCAATTCAAATTGCAGCTACGCTCCGAAGTTATGACTGCACAAATTTTGTTAGACAATTGCTATCTTGTGTCCCCTGGACCAGGCACCCAGACGGGCAAGTCAGCTAGTGCTGGTCGGAAGTTCCTGAGCGAGGAAGCAGTGATCGTGACGGGGAGACGAGTGAAACATCCGCCACCTCGTGTGCCACTTGGCTGTTATGTAAGTCAAGCATATCATGCATATACAGACCTCTACAATTGCAGGTGTTGCCGTTCCTTCCGTTGACCTACACGCTATGGATTCAGAGTTACACGGCTTACCTGTCGTATTTCTGGGCAAACGACGCGCTCACCCGAGACGCCCTGGGGATCAAGGAGGGCACCGTGGACGAGTGGGTGAGGTGCCACAGCGGCGACCTGCCGTACGCCGTGGACATCGGGAGCAGCATCAAGTACCACCGGAATCTCACCGCCAACGGTTACCGCGCGCTGGTGTACAGGTAGTAAGTTGCTGCTGAAACTGGGATGTTTGATCAGCTGAGAGCCGGAACCTGACTGGGTTTTTTGATTGGTGTCGGCAGCGGCGACCACGATGCGATTGTGCCGCACCTGGGGACGCAGGCGTGGGTGAGGTCGCTCGGCTTCCCCGTCGTCGACGACTGGAGGGCATGGCATCTCGACGGCCAGTCTGCCGGGTTCGTCGTCGTTTCCTTCTCGTTGCGTTGCATGCTCTGTTTTTTGTTTCTCAGTCGCTGACAGTGATTCCTCTGCTTTCTATTCCCTGGGTTTGGGTTTGCATGCAGATTCACCATAGCTTACTCTAACAACATGACCTTCGCCACCGTAAAGGTAGGAACACTTCCTGTGTGCGTATGTGGCGCGCGTGGCCATTGATGGGTTACCCGGTTTTAAGCTGCGGTTGCGGATTGGCGTTTGCAGGGAGCTGGGCACACGGCGCCTCAGTATGAGCCCGAGAGGTGCTACGCCATGTTCAGCCGTTGGGTACTGCACCAGCCACTCTAGTCCTCCTGTATGTGACATCATCTAGTAGGTCTAGCATACATACTAGCAGGCGGAAGGCGCGGCGAGAACCTGTGTAAATCTACAGTACAAATTTGGATAAAGATACAGAGTGGAGAATGGAGAGAAGGGATCCTTTGATAGCGAAGTGGCCAAAGAACTATTGAGAAACAACATGAATTACCATAAATTGTATGGTATATCAAATAAAAAAACTACTTAAAATTGAAGATAATGTTGTGGAGTCATGGTTAAGAATATGAAACTTGAAAGTTTGCCAAAGTCATATATCTGTGGTAGAAGGCTTCCACCATATATTTCCATCTTTTTTATCGTGCTAATTCTTTTGTTTTCCCGTACTCTTAGTAATGCAGGCTTTATGTTCAGTACATTTTCATTTTTTTAATATCCCTGGCTACTCTATTTAACAGTAAAAGAGCAACCAAGACATCAGTATCCAAAGATGAAAGATGTGAAACTATAGTGATACTTCAGATCCATCTGAAAGATGTGTAGCTCCATTTCCATATAGCAGATGCCCTAAAATATACGTGGGTGACCGTTCTCATTGTACCTGAATAGGAACCCAAGAACATCATGAAGCATAGACATATGTGGATTAAAATTGTCCATTATTTTAAGAAAGACCATCAGTACACACTATTTTCAACAACAAAAAAGGTTGACACCAAAGATGTTATTGGAATCCATAAAATGTTGAGGAAAATAATATACAAGTTTTACAGTGGTTGGGCTTTTTTTGGAACCGTTCGTTTGTCTCAATCTAACGGCACACAGATACATAGTACTCGGTAGTACTCAGATGAAAGTATTCGAAAGTACTACAACTTGTGGGGCGGGTACTAATGACAATGTGTTGACACATTTTAATCCAGGGGCATTTTAGTCATAGGGAAATTTTCCACGCGCCGCCCCTCTCATCCAATGCAGAACCACCGCCAGGGTCCTCTCCTCTTCTATCGCCATTACACAACCGCAACCATCTCCTCCCTCTCCTGCATTCCAGATCCACCACAGCCATCTCCTCCCTCTCCTGCATTCCAAATCCACCACAGCCATCTCCTCCTCCTCGCCGCCGCAACTTTGCTCGTCTCCTCTTCCACATCCACCCCCTCTTCCATCCAATCCAGCCTCGATGGAGCAGCAGTTCGAGCAGATCGCCGGCGGTGAGAAGGCCAACTTTGCCACGTTGATGAAGGAGGAGATCGTGCAGATCGCCGACGGCGACCATGTCAAGATTGCCAAGTTGAGCGAGATCTGTTCTTGGTTTGAAAACAGACGACAGATGTCCCGGATGATGCAGACCATGACGAAGCATATGAAGAAGAGCGAGAAGTTGGCGCTCTGTCCCCAGCCAGCAGTACAGGTGGAGTTCTTCAAGGTCCTCCTCTGGTCGATGGAGCAGACGAATCCCCCCAAGGAGTGGGTCAGCAGAAGGTGGTGGGCGTACAGATCCAGGGTAGAGCATCCAGAGGATTAGGAAGCCACCCTGTATGAGGTGCCATTGGAGATTGTGCAGCCTCCAACCGAGTCACCGGAGACTCCGAAGCGCAAGAGGAGGAGGACAGTGGTCGCGACGTCGATTCCCCGCCGTTCTCCACGCTTCCCTTTCCGCTCTCCTTGTCTGAATGCTGGCGGTATCATTGTTTAGGGTAAGATTCTTGATTTGTAAATCATTACTTGCCACTTGGTTAATTTGATTCTCTGGAATATGTTGCTGCTGCATGTATTCTCCCTTTCTTTTTAGTGTTCTTCTATCTATTCAAGTGCACGTCTACTTCAATTCATAGCCTCTGGATGGTAGCTTAATTAGTTGCAAAGAATAAATTACGTTTTAGTACTGCAAGTTCAGTACACAAGTTCAGTAGACACTTTTACAGTGGTAGACTCTGGTAGACACTAAAATATTTCAGTACCGCAAGTTCAGTAGACAGTTGTAGCTTCTGATATATTTCAGTAGTTCATTTCCAGTACACACTGATAGACACTAAAATATTTCAGTAGCTCAATTTTAGTACAAACTGGTAGACACTAAAATATTTCAGTAATGCAGTTTCAGTACACACTGGTAGACACTAAAATATTTCAGTAGTGCAGTTTCAGTACACACAGGTAGACAGTGAAATATTTCAGTAGTGTAGTTTCAGTAGAGACAGCGTAAGGGCATATTTATCTCTATGTGGTTTTGGTGATTGATGACAATGCATTTGCGGACTAATTGTGTGCTTTGAGCATTTCAGATATCTTATGTTTAGGCACAAGACGATTCGTTGCCCCTCGGAGTCTTGTGAAGACGGAGTTTTCCCTATGTTTCTTTTCGGTGGATTTGAGTCGTAGGAAAGCCGTACTATTAAGAAGGGGTCCGCGTTGGAAAGGTTTGGGTGGAATCATCACGTACACGTCTGTTCCTTTTGCACCACCTTTCCTTTGCCTCTTTGCAACAACCACCGTTTTTCCGTTTCTCTGCAAAATGAAGGACTCCTAGTGTTTGTTATGCTGTGGCATGTGGTAGTACTACTCATGGGAGCAGTAGTGCCGCAGAGGCCCACGGTAGTACCGGCCAGGGACGCAGTAGTACCGCAGGCACTTGCGGTAGTACCTCTCCACAGGCGCGGTAGTACCACTCCACGGGCGCGGTAGTACCGTGGCCTCGTGTCACATAGCAAAGACGAAGCGGAAGTAGGGGCGGATGTAATTTTTTACATCCGCGCCCTACGCGGTAGTACCGCTCCAGGTTTGTTGTAGTACCGCGTCGGATTTTTGCACAGATAGATTCTTAGCGGAAGTAGCCACGGATGTATTTTTATTCGTCCGTGCCTTCCCAGCCCAGACAAACCCTGCCGTGTAGTAGTACCGCAAGGGGGAGCGGTAGTACCGCTCCGGCGGTTCTACCGCTCCTTGCTTCAACGCATCAGGGCTGGTCTAGCTCCTACCGCACATACGGTAGTTCCGTAGTGCACCGCGGTAGTACCGCAGGCCCTTGCGGTAGTACCGCATGTCTGGTGCGGAAGTACCGCATGTCGCGGCTGAGTAAGTGGACAACGGTTGGATTTGTCCTATCACTATATAAGGGGAGTCTTCTTCTCCGAGTTGACTATCTCTTCCATCCCTAAGCTCCATTGTTGCTCTAAGCTCCATTTTCGCCCGATCTCTCTCCCTAGGCAATCAAACTTGTTGATTTTCTAGGGATTGGTTAAGAAGGCCCCGATCTACACTTCCACCAAGAGAAATTTGATTCCTCCCACTAATCCCTTGCAGATCTTGTTACTCTTGGGTGTTTGAGCACCCTAGACGGTTGAGGTCATCACGGAGCCATATTCCATTGTGGTGAAGCTTTGTGGTGTCGTTGGGAGCCTCCAATTAAGTTGTGGAGATTGCCCCAACCTTGTTTGTAAAGGTCCGGTTGCCGCCTCCAAGGGCACCAATAGCGGAATCACGACATCTCGCATTATGTGAGGGCGTGAGGAGAATACGGTGGCCCTAGTGGCTTCTTGGGGAGCATTGTGCCTCCACACCGCTCCAACGGAGACGTATTTCCTTCTCAAAGGGAAGGAACTTCGTAACACATCCTCGTCTTCACCGGCTCCACTCTTGGTTATCTCGTACCTTTACTTGTGCAAGCTTATATTGTGTTGCATCCCTTGCTTGCTTGTATGCTTGTTGTTGTTGCATCATATAGGTTGCTCACCTAGTTGCATATCTAGAAAACCTACTTTGATGCAAAGTTTAAATTGTTAAAGAAAAGCTAAAAATTGTTAGTTGCCTATTCACCCCCCCTCTAGTCAACTATATCGATCCTTTCAGACAGGTAGGCACTGAAATATTTCAGTAGTGCAATTTCACTAGTGCAATTTCGGGTAATGCACGTATCTACTAATGCATACCCTATAATTTAAATCCACATTTTAGTAATGATATATGTCAAGTAAGCATCAATATGATTGTCAATGTTTATGCCATTGATGGTAGTATAATAAATCATGAAATAAGGCAAAAAAATGCTCAGAGGTCTGCAAGGCTAAAAATATGGGGTGAATAAGAGGATGGTTTAATTGAAATAAGTATGACCTACTAAAATCCTTAGAGGTCAGCAAGGCTAAAAATACGGGTGAAAGTTAAAATGCCTCCCAGATTGAAAGTTTTCTTCTGGCTTGTATTGCTACATAGCATGCTCACCAAGAATAACTTGATAAAAATGGTTGTGGCTTGGAGATAGCAATTGCTCTTTTTGTGGAAGAGAGGAGGATGTTGACCATCTTTTTTTCCGTTGTTCTGTCGCAAAGATGTTGTGGATGCTAATGAAATGTTCTTTTGGAATGCATGACAGACAACATGGAAAATATATTTACCGTGTGGATTGGGAAATTGGATAAAAGTGATACAAGTCTTATGACAGTAGGCATTTATGCTACTTTCTGGAGTTTATGCAAACTTAGAATTTATGATACTGAAATATTCCAGTACCGCAGTTTCAGTACACGCAGGTACACACTGAAGTAATTAAAACAAGAAACACATAAATGTTTTGCCTGGGGCTCGAACCTGTGTCCTGTAGTGTGCTATGGTAGTGTGTTATGAGTAGAGATCTTGATGAGATGCAGGTACCTAACTATGTTGTATATTCCCCAGCCCATCACCCCTAACTGCCATTCATTGCATATACCCACCGCCCACTAACCTCGCCACCGCTCACTCGTCCCACTCCCACTAGGCGTCGCTTCGAACTCCCCTCCCCAATCCCCTCCCTTTCGAAACCCTCGCCAGCCACCGCCGCCATGGAGAGCAGCCTAGGTGGCAAAAAGCAATGGAGGGCCTCACAGGTGATGATCCGGTGTGGCGCGCACAACTGAGGGAGGTGTCCAGCTGGTTTCCCAGCACCGAGATGTCAGTCAACCATGCACGCGGGCTGAGGAAGGTGCCGACGGCTGCGGAGAAGAAGCGCACCTTCGCCGCCGATCGTGGCGTGCCGCTGGCCATCCTCCTTATACGGGCAATGCGGGAGGCGATGCTGAGCGCTGACCCTATTCAGTGTGCAAGGTGGTGGATGTACCGCTCCACCACCATGCCGCAGCCGTCGGATACTGCGTGCGTCCCGTCGAGGGCGGAGCGCATCACCCACAATGACGTCCTGCTCGCTCTTCCAGCGCCCGTCAACCCTGACTACCAGGTTCGTCGCATGCCTGCGCCGGTCGTCTCTGACGAGGAGGAAGATGTCGAGAAAGTTGTGGTCATCCCTGACGATGAGGACGCCGCCCAGATGGTCACACTGGCGCCATCGAGGGTGAGAAGAATATGTCCATCGACATGGACCTCCTTCCGGATGTCCTTGACATCGTCAAGATGGAGGTGGAGGTGGAGGAGGTGCCTAGGTGCAGAAGAAGAAGGCGAGGGGTGCTGCAAGAGCTAGTGCAACGACGGTGCGCTGCTCCGACTGCCCGAAGCTGCTGAAAAAGTTAACCTGAAGATGATGTGAAGCTGAAGAAGAAGATGTGAAGCTGTAGTTACGTATACTGATAAGTTATCTATTTTGGTATGTTATGTTGTCAGTGAAGAACCCTAAGCTATCTAAGTTAGGTGTGCTGGTATATTTAAGTATATAAGCTATCTAATTTGTGGTATGTCAGTGAACTGTAGTTTGTGGTTTCAGAAACTGAAGTTATGATGAAATTGTGCTGCACTGTTGCTTTGCTGCTCCTATGCTGAAATTGAAGTTATGCTGAAAACGTAATTTGTGTGTTATCTCTGTAGTTGATGTTTCTCCTATGTTTGATGCTGCGGTGTTGCTTTGCTGCTCCGTGTTGCAACTATCATGTGCCCGTGTGCTTCACTTCCAAATATAGAATATGCCAGGAATGTGCTATCTGCCAAATTTAGAATGTGGCCATGAAAATTGTACTACAAGCTTCCAAACATTCATTCTTTCTGCATCTAAATTATGCTTCAGTTATCTAAAAGCTTCCAAACATTAGGATAGTTTAAATTTCTGAATAGTTCAATTATCTAAATTATGCTTCAATTATCTGAATTTTTCAAACATGTGCAAATTTATGAATAGTTCATTCAGTGGGCAAACATATGAGGTTGGTTGATCTCTGTGTTCCTGTTAATATGATTATTTAAAATTTACATGATTGGAATGTGTTGCAGAAAAACCAAGAAAAAATAAGGCGCATGATGGCGGGCGTAAGAGAAGTTGAGCAGGTTGCAGGGGAGATCTTCAGATGTACTACGCATGGATGGAGGATAGGGGTGCCGATGCTGGATCATCCTTGAAGCTGGACATGATGGAAGCATTTGAAGACAATCTCTTGCTAGAGAAAAGCATGTTCTGCTTTGTTTTTATGTCTTCTCTATTTGGGTAATGTAATATGTAGTGCACTAAAAACTGGTTCTTGCGTGGCGCTTGTGTTGGGTTTATACTATTTGCGTGAGCTGTTGGGTGGGTGAGGGATGGATCCTTTCCTAACAGCAGCGGTATCTATAATTCTCTGAGTAGCTTATGTTTGTAGTCTTTTTAAATTAGAGATTCGGTTAGCCAATGTCTTTTGAATCTCATATCCTTGCAGTAGTTATCATATAAGTATTCTATGAATTTCATACATCAACTTTTAGTAGTATGAGTCTATGAGAAATGCATTTTCATATAAAAACTGGAACCAATAGCAAGATAACATATCGTCTCGAAAAAGCTTGAAAATCCATACAACATCTAAAAGCTACTATATTTGGCATCATTGCTTCTCATGTTCATACAAGGCTGTAGAAAAGATTTGGTAACATTTGAAGCATATAAAAAACCGTCCTTCGAGAAGGACCCTTCCCTCCTGATGAAGAAGTCCAATTTTTTGTCATCTTCAGTAAGACAATAAATTTTGCCAGCAATTTCGACCAAGCCTTTCATGCCCACCCCGGTATCACACACAAAATTTGAAGCAATTTCGACCAAACCCGGCATGGATGCTTCTCATGTCGATACAAGGCTTTAGACAAAAGCTTGGGTCCATTTTAAGGATGTCGGAAAATACGTCATTCGAGACCGACCCTTCCCTCCTACCCAAACGGCCTCCGATGAACAAGGTATTTTTTTGGACATCTTCACAAGAACACCAAATTTTGCCGGCAAGTTGGCATGCCCACCACGATACCCCACACAAAAATTTGAAGCAATTCCGACAATGAATGCACGTTGCTTTACGTTTGGGAAGTATTTGAGTGTTTTATCATCACGAAATTGCTACAAAATCCATGGAACATCAGAAAGCTATGAAACTTGTCATGGATGCTTTTCCTATTCATAAAGGCCGTAGGAAAATTTTGGTAATATTTGCACATCCGGGAAGTATTTTTGGTCGGTGCTATGTGTGTGTGGATGACATGAGGGACCCACATGTCAATATCCCACTTGCTGTGCTCCACGGGTCAAAAAATATAGAGAAAACAAAAAAAGGAAAGAGGTGCGGGCGTGCACGAGTGCATGATGCCACGTGTCTAGCCTCAGTAACTCCAAATGTCCACCCACACCAAATAAAGGCCGCCACTCCACCCGCGTCTCGCCCACCCCTCCTGCTTCTGCTTCCCCAAATCAGCAAAAACCCTCTCCTCTCCCCTCGAACCCTACCTCCTACAATCCAGCAACCACCTCCCTTGCCGCCCTTCGTCGTCGGAAGATGAAGGCCCGCTGTGAAGACATAGCAGCGGAGAAGGGCGCAGCCGTAGAAGCACTGGAGAAGCCTGCTGCGGCCTTGCCGCCGCGGTTGGTGTTGTCGGATTCAGGGTTCCAGAAAACCCTTGCAGTTCGAACACTGGGGGTGCGCACGAAGAAATCTATCTCCCTAGCTCGCCCGCACAATGATCTCAAGGCCCAGCTCGCCGAACCCAAGGAACAAGAGACATGAGGGTTTATACTGGTTCGGGCCACCGTTGTGGTGTAATACCCTACTCCAGTGTGGTGTGGTGGATTGCCTTGTAGGATGAGGATGAAAAAGTACAATGGACGAACAACCTCCTGAGGAGAGGTGTTCTTGAGCTTGGTGAGCTGATGCGTGTGAGGGTGGTCTGAATGATCCGTCCCCTTCCTATGGTGGTGGCTAGTCCTATTTATAGAGGCCCTGGCCCTCTCCCCAAATGTTAGGCGGGAAGGGATTCCACAACGGCCAAGTTTGAAGGGGGACAACTAGTACAAGCTATCCTGACAAAAGGTGGTCTTTGCCTTCCAAAGGCTCTGGTGGTGATGCTGCTGTGGGCTCTGTGATGACCTCTGTCCTGTCGTACTGCAGTTCTTGTTCTTGTTGCACCGATATGGAAACCTTTGCCTGATGCCTCGGGACTCCTCGCCTGCGCCTGCCTCTTTAGCACCAAAGAGGAAACCGGTATGCTACGCCCGCTGGCGCCCGCCTGGCCTCACGTCACGCGAACCTCGCGAGGTGCCCCTTGCATAGATATCTCCGCTCCTCGGGTGCCAACCTAGTGAGGCTGCCCCTGAGGAGGTCTTGGTGTCGTCCGCCTCGCGAGGCTTGGCCCCTCGTGAGGGTCTTGGGTGGTTGCTGCTGAAGATGGGCCATACCAGGCCGCTGGTGAAGCCACGCAGTGGGCCGCAGGCAGGGAAGTCTAGATACCCCCGTTCCCAGGACACCGACAGGTGCGACCGAGGGCGCTGTTGCGGTGACGGATGCGAATGCACCGTCTGTTGTGACTGGTCCAGCCGCCACCGCAGCGATCGAGCCTGTGGTCGGGGAGCAGGTGGAGGAGGAAGTGGCGGTGGATCTAGAGGAGCAGAGGGCTAAGCGGAAGCGCGAGCAGTACGAGCTCGTGGACAAGTACTATGAGGAGGCCGAGCTTGCCAGTCTCGAAGTTGAGAATGAGGCCATCGAGTTCGAGGACGAGGTCGACGACGAGATCCCGGAGGTGCTACTCTGTTATGTTCTTTTCTCCACTCTGTTTTTGGGGTTTTCTCTCATGGGGTTTTCTTCTAAATTGTGCAGCACGGATTACATTTCACCCAGATAGGTTATATTTGATTGGATCTCTCCCTTAGGGTTAGGATTTGTACAAGTTGTTTCGTAGGTTTGGAAGGAAACCCCATTGCATCTGAAAGTTGGCCTGGAACAGTACTCATGGAGGCCTAAAATCCCTCTGTGCGTGGATTTTTTTTGTGAAGATGACTACGAATATGATCTTGGAACTGATTATGAATCAATTTTGATGTACAAAATGGTGGATTTGTTAGGTATCAAATTTTACACCCAAATTTGTTTATTTAATGACAGTCAACAAGAGGATGAATGGTTAATATGCCTGCTATGTAGTTGTAATAAATACATGAAAAGTTGACATGCAACTATATATCCTGAGCAACGGTGCTTGAGCTTCTAAATGGTATCTTCTAAAACATGTAGTGTGGGAATAACTTTGAATATTTGTTGCTGGATGAAGCCAATCCAACGGTGGAAGGTTGGCAAATCCGAGCATTGTTGGCTATTGGATATCTTGTTTACTACAAAAAAATTTGACAAGCAAGCGTACTATCTAGAATATTCCATTACTAACTTAAGCACAATGCTCCCTATATAGAGGTGAGAAAATTATTTTGAGAGGCATGCTTTTCCTATCAACAAAAACAATCGAGAATTCCCAATATCTTCCATGCTAGAAAAATTATAGGCGGTTCCCAAACAAAAGTAAAGTTTATTTCCTTTACACCATCCTTTCACAATCCATGGCTAGCCGTATCCACGAGTGCCTTTCGTACCAACACTTTTCAAGGAATTTATTATGACATTATTTTTTTCATTTCAGGACTAGGCATCCCTATTACCTGCCACACTCTCGTGCAATGACAAGTAAATAAACACTCATCGTGAGAATAAAATAACTAGCATGGAAAATATTGGCCACCCCCTGCCGCTTCACGAGCGGTGCGGGTACACAAAATGAAAATCATTTTGAAATTAGAGTTGGCACATGCAAATTTACTTGGAACGGCATGGAAATACCGCATATAGGTAGGTATGCGATACGTCCATTTTGCATCATTCTTTTATATTGATATTTGGGATGTTATTACACATTATGGTACAATTCTTATGCGTTTTCTCTCTTATTTTACAAGATTTGCATGAAGAGGGAGAATGCCGGCAGCTGGAATTCTGGACCGGAAAGGAGCAAATCTGAGAGACCTATCTGCACAACTCCAAAAGTCTTGAAAATTTACGGAGAATTATTTTGGAATATATAAAAAATATTGGGCGAAGAAATACCAGCGGGGGACCCACTAGGTGGCCACAAGCCTGGGGGCGCTCCCTACCCCCTGGGCGTGCCCCTAGGGCTTGTGGGCCCCCTGGCAAGCTTTTAAATAGCAGATAGCGGACTGGTTGCTGATTAGGGTCCACGTAGCGGAATGCGGATAGCGGGCGATATTGCGGGCGCTATGTCCACATAGCCAATTTTGAAAAAACACTCATAAACTTGAGATTGTTGTGTATATTTCTAGGCCATTGACAAAAAATACGACACTTAATTTGAGAAATCATCATTTATATAAGAATATAAACTATAATTGAACAATATTTGGTCATGCAACCATGCAAGCAATACACATTTACCAAAATAGATTACACAACAGAACAACAAGGACTTATATAGCGGGCGATATTGCGAATAGCGGATGATATAGCAGTCTAACAAGTGATATTGCGCCCGCATCATGACAACACGCTATTTTCTAACGCAACCTTAAACTAATAGCAGCAGGGTGATGCTACCGCTATTGTGGCTGCAATAGCGGAGGTAGCGGACGCTATTTAAAAGCTTGCCCCCTGGCAGGTCTCCGGTGCCCATCTTCTGCTATATGGAGGCTTTTGACCTGGAAAAAATCAGAAGGAAGCTTTCGGAACGAAGTCCTGCCGTCTCGAGGCGGAACCTAGGTAGAAGCAATCTAGGGCTCCGACGGAGCTGTTCTGCCGGGGAAACTTCCCTCCCGGAGGGGGAAATCGAAGCCATTGTCATCACCAACGACTCTCTCATCAAGAGGGGGTCAATCTCCATGAACATATTCACCAACACCATCTCCTCTCAAACCCTAGTTCATACCTTGTATCCGATCTTTGTCTCAAAACCTCAGATTGGTACCTGTGGGTTGCTAGTAGTGTTGATTACTCCTTGTAGTTGATGCTGGTTGGTTTATTTGGTCTTATGTTTAGATCCTTAATGATATTCAATACCCCTCTGATCTTGAACATGAATATGCTTTGTTAGTAGTTACATTTGTTCATGAGGACATGGTAGAAGTCTTGTTATAATTAATCATGTGAATTTGGCATTCGTTCGATATTTTGATGAGATGTATGTTGTCTTTCCTCTAGTGGTGTTATGTGAACGTCGACTACATGACACTTCACCAAGATTTGCGCCTAGCGGAAGGCATTGGGAAGTAATAAGTAGATGATGGGTTGCTAGAGTGACAGAAGCTTAAACCCTAGTTTATGCGTTGCTTCGTGATACGTCTCCAACGTATCTATAATTTTTGCTTGTTCCATGCTGTTATATTATCATTCTTAGATGTTTTATAATCATTTTATAGTCATTTTATATCATTTTTTGGTACTAACCTATTGACATAGTGCCAAGTGCCAGTTGTTGTTTTTTCCATGTTTTTTACATCACAGAAAATCAATATCAAACGGAGTCCAAATGCCACGAAACTTTACGGAGAATTTTTACGGGCCAGAAGGAACACAATGGGCCCTGGTTGCGCCTGGGGGGTGCCCCGAGGAGGCACAAACCACTAGGCTGCTCCAGGAGGCCCAAGCGCGCCCTGGTGGGTTGTGCCCACCTCGGGTGCCCCCCGGACCGCCTCTTTGCTCCATAAATGCCCCAATATTTCCAGAACCCTAGGGGAGTCGACGAAATATTCATCCAGCCACCGCAGAGTCCAGAACCACCAGATCCAATCTAGACACCATCTCGGATGGGGTTCACCACCTCCATTGGTGCCTCTCCAATGATGCGTGAGTAGTTCTTTTTAGACCTTCGGGGCCGTAGTTAGTAGCTAGATGGCTTCATCTCTCTCTCTTGATTCTCAATACAATGGTCTCTTGGATATCCGTATGATGTAACTCCTTTGCGGTGTGTTTTTTGGGATCGATGAACTTTGAGTTTATGATCGGATCTATCTTTTTATACCCATGAAAGTATTTGAGTTTCTTTGATCTCTTTTATGCATGATCTCTTATAGCCTCGTATTTCTTCTATGCTATTTGGGTTTTGTCTGGCCAACTTGATCTATTTATCTTGCAATGGGAAGATGTGCTTTGTAGCGGGTTCGATCTTACGACGCTTGGTACCAGTGACAGAAAGGGAACCGACACGTATGTATCGTTGCTACTAAGGATAAAATGATGGGGTCTATCTCTACATAGATAGATCTTGTCTACATCATGTCATCGTTCTTATTGCATTACTCTGTTTCTCCATGAACTTAATACGCTAGATGCATGCTGGATAGCGGTCGATGTGTTGAGTAATAGTAGTAGATGCAGGCAGGAGTCGATCTACTAATCTTGGACGTGATGCCTATGTAATGTTCACTGCCTGGATATCATCATGAGTATTTAAAGTTCTATCAATTGCCCAACAGTAATTTGTTCACCCACCATTAGCTATTTTTCTCGAGAGAAGCCACTAGTGAAATCTACGGCCCCCGGGTCTCTTTCTCATATTATTTTCCTTTGCCATCTATTTTCCTTTGCTTTTATTTTCAGATCTATTATGTGACAGCCTGGTTTTTGCCCTCTTCTCTTTGCCTCATTTTCAGTTGGTTTGGATTTGAATTTGAAATTTTTGAATCACTTCAGATGGACTTAAACACTTGGGTAGCCCCTTAACTTTCACCCAAGTGACTTATTTCTCTCCCTAAGCCATCATTTCTTCTCTGATCCATCTCAAAATAATATTATGAATATTTTTCTCTAATGAAAAATATTCATTTTCTCTCTAAAACCCTAACTAGCCCCTTGTGTTCCAAAGCAACCCCAATTTTCTTGCCCACAAAAATCTGAGAAAATTCCCAAATATTCTTTGAACCCTAGGGCACCTTCCTGAGCAAAAATATTTCATCACTTTTTGGAATATTTTTGCTACAGAAAATATTTTCTGTTCTGGACAGAAATGGTAGTTTCTACAGCAACTACCATTTTACTTGCTCAATTGTGGCTGAATTTTCTTGTGCATCATCACCTTAGTAGATGATTGCTAACCTCCAAAGCCCAGCTCCCAACTCTCAGTATTTTGACCACAGTAAGCTCTCAAAGTTACTGTCCGGAAACTTACCAGGAAGTTGAAATCCATGTTACTGCACCTGAGCTCAAACCAAAGTGTGGTAACCTCTCAATCTACCACGGACTACACGCCAGACATAAAGTTCAGGCTTAGCTCGGCCTGAGGTCAGAGTTCACGCGGTGACCACGTTCGTCCAGGCGTGCCAGCATACGGCCGACGTGCTCTGCGTTGCACCCGCGCCTCTGTTGCTCGCGTGATCGCTTCCCTGCCTGCCAAACCTTGCCAAACTTTGCCCCGATCATCGTCCCGACCCTCATAACTCTCTCCTGGTGCTCGCCACAGCGAGCGCGGGCGCGGTCCGGCCAACCCAACAGTGCGCTGTGCACTGTGTTCGTTGCCACCCCCTCGCTCCTGTGCTTGTCTCCGCTCGCCCACAGTGCCCGCGTGAGCTGCCTCGCCTTCCCCTCGCTCACTGGCGCAGTTCGTCGCCGGGCATCGTGTCCAGGTGTGGTCTGGCGGAGCCCGAGCCCCTCCCATCACTCGGCTATAAATAGAGCTCTCCCCAGCCTCCTCGAGCATCATCCACTCCTCACACATGCTCCACAAACTCGTAGAAAGCCGTAGGCCGGCCGGGCAGGCCGCGGGCCGCCGTCCTCGAGGTCGAGCTTGCCGGCGATCCCCTCGAGTCGTCTCCGCAGCTCCAGCCCCTCCCAGGCTTGGGCCACCCTTCCAGGGCTTCCGCCGTGCCTCGGTGGTGCCATTCCGCCCGGTTGGAGCCCCTGGTGCTGCCTCTAGTCACCGTCGTTGCCAACTCCGGTGACCTCTACTTTCTGTCGCTGCTGGAGAGGCCGTTTCCGATGCCGTCCGACCACCCCTAGCTAACCTACGGGTATGGGCAGGTGCGCCTCTGTCTCCTCTTTCGATCCCTCCCTCCAGTTCCGGCCAAGGAGCCCTCCTCACCGGCGTGTGCTCTGGCGGAGCCTCGCCGCCCTCTGTTTCCCTCTCACCTGACTAGCAGGGCCCGCTAGTCAGCCACTCTGTACACACCCGAAGCGGTATGAGTGGTGGCGCCCGTGAGGTTTACGCCTTCGACGTCACCCCCTAGTTCTGTTTATTTAAATTCAATTTTATTCAGAGAGCTTCAAACAGCCAAAACTTTTTAACCATAAGTAATTATTATTTTATTTATTTTCTTAAATGAGATAAATGATAAATTTGCTAAGTAAAGATTCTGTTTAAAGTGAGGATAAATCATAACCAGAGAGGTGTTATGAGCTGTTGAGGTCTATGCTTTGTGTGGATATGGTTGACCCAGTTATTTCCGTTGATATATGCTGCGTATGTTTGTGATGCATTTTCATGGCATATCATGACACCGGTTGCTTTCACCTTAAGTTGAACCTGATAATAACTCAACTTGAACATATCGTTGATCGGGTCATGGTGCCACTGAATCGAGTTTTCCCAGTGCAACCACATTTGCCTTTATGGGAAGGCCTTTATTCGTCCCTTGTCATGCCTCTGGTCGGTGCCTCCAACGAGGGAAGGTTATGGGCGTGCGGTACCCTGGCCCGGTAAGCAGACATAACCTTGTGTGCCAGTTGTTGTTGTTATGGTACCTTGTCCCCATTTGGGACCATTTATGTTTTGCCACGACGGTGGCCGTTGGTGTATTTGGTAGACACGGGACCACCCAGGACTAGCCAAGTGGGGAGTGAGTCGGAGTGGCTGGGAGAGTGTCATGGGAATGGAGGGGTTTCGTCGGAACGCCGTTGGTCCACCCGAATAGAAGTGCGAGGCCATGGGTTCCGAGGTGTGGGTACAGTGCGCTACCTCTGTAGAGTGTATTAAATGTATCGATAGCCGAGTCCACGGTTACGGACACGCTCAAAAGTAGGTCACACCATGGGTCAACATTTAATTAATTTTGCACACTAAGATATGAACTTGGCACCGTTGAGAAGATGATGTTTGGGAAACCATCGTGTTGATGGAGACCAAGTTGTTGGTCCGTTTGTGATCTCGGTAAGATCATCGTTTGGTTACGAGGTAACCCGAACAAAGACCACGAGGTTGGTCCCTTTGTGATCCGAGAGCGATCACCGTTTGGTAAGAAAGTGCGAGGGACTTATATCACAAGATCATGATCACTGCATGTATGATATGATGTTGCATTAGTAAAGCTATTGGTTAAATATCATGATATTGCTTGTCATTATGTTTATGTTTGTTGTGAGCTTGCAACTACATTCAATGTACTGACCTGGCATGTCATGCCAGCTTTCAGGAAAGTCTCGTTGGAAAGGAGTGTTGTTCGAGTCTAGACCGTGTCCACATCGGTGTCCCTGTGCTATGGAGTTCCGCTACGACGCGCTCCACCGCCGCCAGAAGTTGTTATGATCGAGGCCCCCTTTATGTTCACTAAATAATGTACATGTTGTTCAGCCGCACGGTGTGTGCAGCTTGGCCTCGCCACCTGTTGTAATATGAACTACGATCCACTAGCATCGATAAAGCGGTTGTTTTCTATACCAAGATGTTGTGTGTTGCCAAAAGACATGGTCTCTGGGCTGGCAATGCATGGTAAACCGGTTGCTCTGAGCCAGCGTGCCACAACGCTTGGTATCAGAGCCGCGCTGACTGTAGTCCACGCTAGAGTACGACGTGTTAACTGTACATTAGTTACGAGTTTAAGTTGAGTGCCAATATCATTTGTAGCTGGTTGCTGCATTGTATGCACTCGTTTTATTTTTATGCTAACCTACTAATGGTTGTGAGTGTAGATGGCTCCGACGCCGTATCCGTGCCAGTTGCAGCTGATGCCATACACGTCACCGCATCTCCTTTGTAACGTGTGGCGTCGGCTGTACCCCCACGGTGACGACCCAGTTCGTGTGTACCGGGAGCGTCTAGCAGACTGAGTGTATGAGTATCACGCAGTGGTTACTCTGCGCACCAGTTCTGATTCTAGCACGTACACTCGTACCTCTCGGAGCGGTTTTGCTTCTATCGCTTCCCAGGCCGTCCAGTTTGCTGCATTCGAGGTCCTTGTCGAGCTTTGTTATAACAAGGTCCGGATGCAAAACCACCCAGGTTTCCACTACTATCCCTCTCTACACGACAATGGTCGTGTCCGTTTTCCTATCATTGATCTGGAGTCTGATAGTGTTGCTAGCCACCTTTCTCGTTATATCATTGCTAGCTACCTTATGATCCATGAGCTGGCTCGAGAGCTGACTCGTGCTCATACTGCTTTAGCCACTACTAGATCTTTCACTACTCCATCCTCTACGGGATTTACCCCTTATATTCCATCCAGTTCTAGTTCACCTATTTCACCGGTTACTCCTCCGAGTAGCTCGGGCACCTCGACCGTGAATCCTCTCAGTGCTCCTACTGAGTGGGTTTCACTTCTCACTACTCCCGTAGCCCCGATGCTTCACCCTGCACCTACCCCGGAGGGAGAGCCCTAGAGGTGGCGTCGTCGTGTTACCTTTAACCCGGAGGTTTCAGTTAACATCGTGAGTTCAGGATCCGAGTCCCCTTCAGGAGAGGACCCCGTAGCACCAGCAGAGCAGTAGAGCGTTTGAGTATCCGCAGTCGTCAAGATGATGTACGGATGTAGTCGTACGAGTCATGATGCTCCGTTTCACGTATGAGAGTAGTTGAACTTGGCATGTTGTTTATCTTTCCTGTATAAGTCTATGTATAATTATGTTGGAACTCTATTTTATTCGTCGTATTTTCTTCGTTATTTCGCTTTCTCTCGGGCTTTGTTGCTGGCTTTTCCCCAATTTATTTGATGTTTCTCATCTCGGTTGCGTTGTCTTGGAAAAAATCCACAATAGGATGACGCCGGGAGGCAGCAGTAGCGGCACTCATGAGGATGCTCCTGTTCGTCGTTCCGCACGACAGGCAGGACACTCCCCCGAGCTGTATGTTCCACCACCGCCTCCATCGCCAAATCCGCCTCCACTGAGAAAATTATGCATATGTTTGAGGAAAGGAGGAATAATGATCTGATTGAAATACTAAGGAGTGTGAAAGTTGTGGTTGGACATAATGGAAATTAGAATGGTCATCACTCCAAGCTGTCAGATTTTCAGAGAACATAGCCTCCCAGTTTCAGTCAGGTTATTGATCCCTTGGATGCAGACGATTGATTGCAAACCATTGAGAGGAAGCTTGAGATTGCTCGTACTGAAGAAGATGATAAAGTTCCGTTTGCAACTCATTATCTTGAAGGCGCTGCCGCCATATGTTGGGAAAATGCAAAAGCCATGTGGCCTGCCGATGAAGAAATCACCTGGGCAAAATTCAAGGACCAGTTCCGGAAATATCATATTCCTACTGGAATTATGAAGGTTAAGCAGCGTGAATTTCGCGCTCCTCCAAGGAAGTCGATCTGTGGTTGAATATTTGCAAGGTTCAATCATTTGGCCCGTTACTCCCTTTATGACGTGGCCACCGAAGAAAGAAAGATTGACAGGTTTCTTGGGGGATTAAACCCGCAACTCCGATGTACCCTCAGTATGTTTGATTTCCCAGATTTCCAAACTCTGGTAAACAAGGCTTTCATTGCTGAAAGGGAGCACAAGCTCGTATCGGACAATAGGCCTGCTAATAACGATCACAAGCGCAAGTTCGAGCCAAGGAAGGAAGTGCAGCCAGTGCAAAAGGCTCGTACCTGGCAGCATACTCAGGTGGAGTACAAGCCCAATTTGCAGCAGAATGTTAACAAAACCACCACACAAGTCAAGAATGTCGTGACCAACCCGGTGCGAGAAGAGTGCCAGCGCAATAATGCTTGCTTCAATTGCGGGCAAACCGGACATTATGCCAGACAGTGTCCCAAGAACGGCAAGGCAAATGCTCTGTTCAGGCCACAAGTCAACTTTGTGGAGTCATACCCTACCCAGCAAAACATCACTGGGCACGTTCATCATCTCTCCACAGACGAATCCCAAGAGAACCCCGAAGTCGTCATTGGTATGTTTTATGTTAATAACATACCTGCCGTAATTTTATTTGACTCTGGGGCTTCCCACTATTTTATTTCGCGGGGTTTTGTTGCCCAAAACAAATTTCCTTGTTCGCTTTTGGGCAAGAATGTGCTGGTACAATCCCCGGGATCTTTGATCAAGAGCAACTGCCCGCCAGAATCTGGAAATCAATATCAACGGAGCCCGTTTTCCAACTTCCTTGATAATCATTGAGTCTGTAAAGCTGGACATTATTTTGGGAATGAATTGGTTGACCCAATATCAAGTATGCATAAATTGCGCGACCCGAGAAGTCACTTTGACCAGTCAAGAGGGGCAGGCTACCAAATTCTATGCTCGCAGGAGCATACCCAAGAAAGAAATGGTCTTCACCGCTGTGGCAGGTGAGTTGGAATTAATTCCTGTGGTCGGTGAGTTTCCTGATGTATTTCCAGAAGAACTCCCAGGCATGCCGCCCGATCGAGAGCTTGAGTTTGCAATAGATCTTGTACCCGGAACCGCACCGTTATACAAGAAGTATTACTGGATGCCTTCATCAGAATTAGTGGAGCTAAAGAAACAGCTTGATGAAATGCTCCAGAAAGGATATATCCGTCCCAGCTCTTCACCATGGGGATCACCTGCTATCTTCGTGGATAAGGCGGATGGCAGCCTCCGTATGTGTGTGGATTACCGTCAGATGAATGATGTCACCATCAAAAATAAATATCCACTGCCCAGGATTGATGACTTGTTTGATCAGCTCAGTGGGGCCAAGGTATTCTCCAAAATTGATTTAAGGACAGGATATCATCAACTCAAGATTAAAAAGGAAGATATTCCTAAGACCGCATTCACTACTCAGTACGGTCTTTATGAATATACAATTATGTCCTTTGGTCTCACCAATGCCCCTGCCTTCTTCATGCATATGATGAATAAAGTATTCATGGACTTCCTCGATAAATTCGTGGTGGTCTTCATCGATGACATACTTATATACTCAAAAAGTGAAGAAGAGCACAAAGAACACCTTAGAGCTGTGTTACAACGATTCCGTGACCATCAGCTATACGCCAAATTCAGTAAATGCGAGTTTTGGCTCAATCGAGTTGGATTTCTTGGACATGTGTAGTCCGCAGAAGGTATAGCCATGGACCCGAGCAAAGTAAAGGATGTGCTCGATTGGTTGGCACCCACAACCGTATCACAAATCCGGAGTTTTCTTGGATTAGCCGGCTACTACCGTCGTTTCATTGAAGGTTTTTCCAAGATTGCTAAACCCATGATGGAGCTGCTCAAGAAAGATAAGAAGTTTGAATGGACCGAGAACTATGAGAAAAGTTTCAATGAGCTAAAAATCCGGCTGATGACAGCACCTGTGTTGACTCTTCCAGACATCTACCGCAGCTTTGATGTGTACTGCGACGCCTCCAGACAGGGTCTTGGATGCGTACTTATGCAAGACGACAAGGTGGTAGCATATGCATCGTGATAGCTACGACCCCACGAGGGAAATTATCCTACTCATGATCTGGAATTGGCCGCGGTGGTTCATGCTCTAAAAATTTGGAGACATTACCTCATTGGGAAGAGGTGCCAAATTTTTACCGACCACAAAAGTCTCAAGTATATATTTACTCAGCCAGATTTAAATCTCCGTCAACGAAGATGGCTTGAGTTAGTCAAGGACTATGATCTTGGAATAAATTACCACCCGGGTAAGGCCAACGTGGTTGCCATTGCACTCAGCCGAAAACATGTCAGCCTAAATACCATAATGGAATCCTTGCCTCCTGAACTTCAAGAGGAGATTGCTCAGCTCAACCTGGTCATAGTTGATGCTGGTCTTGCTAATATTATGGAAGTTGTACCTACACTCGAGGAAGAGATCTGCAAGGCCCAGCCAGGTGACACCGTCCTGCAGAAACGTGCCAAGAGTATGTTAGCAGGACAAACTTCCGACTTTTCTAAGGATCAACATGGTACCCTCCGATTCCGTGGAAGGATTTGTGTACCCAGTCAGGCGGATTTAAGGAAGAAAATCCTGTCGAAGCACACGAATCTTCGTATTCTATTCACCCTGGAGGGTACTAAAATGTATGAAGACCTTCGGCAAATATTCTGGTGGGATGGAATGAAGAAAGACATTGCCTATTTCGTGGCCTGTTGCGACATATGCAACAAGGTGAAGGTAGAACGTTAGAAGCCAGCTGGACTTCTCCAACCATTGCTAGTTTCACAATGGAAATGAGATGATGTCTGCATGGATTTTGTGACAGGGCTACCTAAAACTCAGCGAGGCAACGATGCAGTTTGGGTCATAGTGGACACCTTAACCAAGGTTGCTCACTTTATCCCTATCAGAACCACATATCGAGCCGATCAACTCGCATAATCAGATATATCCGAATAGTCACCGCATGGAGTGCCTCGAACCATCACTTCTGACTGGGGGTCACTTTTTACCTCCGCTTTCTGGTCACGTCTCCACCAAGCTTTGGGGACAACGCTAAAATATAGTACCGCTTATCATCCTCAGACTGATGGCAGACTAAGCGGGTAAACCAAATACTCGAAGATATGCTACGAGCCTGCGCTTTGTCTCAAGGGCCTAAATGGGAAGACTGCTTGCCGTATGCCGAATTCTCATACAACAACAGCTTCCAGACCAGTCTAAAGATGTAACCGTATGAAGCTTTGTATGGCTGTAAGTGCCGCACTCCTTTAAATTGGTCTCAAACTGGAGATAGCCGTATTTTCGGAACGGATCTCATGATGTAAGCTGAGAAGCAAGTCAAGGAAATCGGAGATAGATTGCAATTGGCCAAATCTTGATAAAAGAGTTATTATGATGCAAAGCACCGATAGATCAGTTTTGAACCCGAACAACACGTATACCTCTGAGTCACTCCTATGAAAGGAGTCAAGAGATTCCAGACTCGGGGAAAGTTGGCACCCAGATTTATTGGTCCATTCCCAGTTATGTCCAGAGTGCGTACTATTGCATATCAGTTGGAACTTCCCCCAGAATTGTCGGAAGTGCACAATGTGTTTCACGTTTCACAGTTGAGGCGATGCATATCGCCACCTGAGAAAAAGACTGCTATGACAGAAATAGAGTTGGCAAAGGATTTAACATATGAAGAGAGACCAGTCAAAATTTTGGATCAGATGAAAAGGGTCACTAAAGCAAGGAAGTTTTACAAAGTTCAGTGGGAGCATCACACAGAGGCAGAATTGACTTGGGAACGAGAAGAATTCTAAAGACACATTATCCAGAATGGTTTTCCCAAGCAACCGAATCTCGAGGATGAGATTCATCCTAAGTGGGGGAGGTTTGTGACAGCCTGGTTATTGCCCTCTTCTCTTTGCCTGATTTTCAGTTGGTTTGGATTTGAATTTGAAATTTTTGAATCACTTTAGATGGACTTAAACACTTGGGTACCCCCTTGACTTTCACCCAAGTGACTTATTTCTCTCCCTAAGCCATCATTTCTTCTATGATCCATCTCAAAATAATATTATGAATATTTTTCTCTAATGAAAAATATTCATTTTCTCTCTAAAACCCTAACTAGCCCCTTGTGTTCCAAAGCAACCCCAATTTTTTTGCCCATAAAGATCTGAGAAAATTCCCAAATATTCTTTGAACCCTAGGGCACCTTCCTGAGCAAAAATATTTCATCACTTTTTGGAATATTTTTGCTACAGATAATATTTTCTGTTCTGGACAGAAATGGTAGTTTCTACAACAACTACCATTTTACTTCTCAATTGTGGCTGAATTTTCTTGTCCATCATCACCTTAGTAAATGATTGCTAACCTCCAAAGCCCAGCTCCCAACTCTCAGTATTTTGACCACGAAGCTCTCAAAGTTACTGTCCAGAAACTTACCAGGAAGTTGAAATCCATGTTACTGCGCCTGAGCTCAAAACAAAGTGTGGTAACCTCTCAATCTACCACGGACTACACGCCAGACATGAAGTTTAGGCTTAGCTCGGCCTGAGGTCAGAGTTCACGTGGTGACCGCGTTCGTCCAGGCGTGCTGGCATACGGCCGACGCGCTCTCCATCGCGCCCGCGCCTCTGTTGCTCGTGTGATTGCTTCCCCGCCTGCCAAACCTCGCCAAACTTCGCCCCGATCATCGTCCCGACCCTTATAACTCTCTCCTGGCGCTCGCGGACGCCGGAGCTCGGCGCAGCGAGCACGGGCGCGGTCCGGCCAACCCAACAGTGCACTGCGCACTGTGTTCGTCGACACCCCCTCGCTCCTGTGCTTGTCTCCGCTCGCCCACAGTGCCCGCGTGAGCTGCGTCGCCTTCCCCCTCGCTCACTGGCGCCGTGTCCAGGTGTCCTCTGGCGGAGCCCGAGCCCCTCTCATTGCTCAGCTATTAATAGAGCTCTCCCCAGCCTCCTCGAGCATCATCCACTCCTCACACACGCTCCACAAACTCGTAGAAAGCCGTAGCCCGGCCGGGCAGGCCGTGGGCCGCCGTCCCCGAGCTCGAGCTTGTGGGCGATCCCCTCAGGTCGTCTCCGCAGCTCCAGCCCCTCCCAGGCTCGGGCCACCCTTCCAGGGCCTCCGCCATGCCTCGGTGGTGCCGTTCCGTCCGGTTGGAGCCCCTGTTGCTGCCTCTAGTCGCTGTCGTCTCCAACTCCGACGACCTCTGCTTTCTGTCACCGCTGGAGAGGCCGTTTCCAACGCCATCCGACCACCCCTAGCTAACCTACGGGTACGGGCAGGTGCGCCTCCGTCTCCTCTTTTGATCCCTCCTCCAGTTCCGGCCAAGGAGCCATCCTCGCCGGCGTGTGCTCGTGCGGAGCCTCGCCGCCCTCTGTTTCCCTCTCCCCTCCCTCTCACCTGACTAGCGGGGCCTGCTAGTCAGCCACTCTGTACGCACCCGAAGTGGTATGAGTGGTGGCGCCCACGAGGTTTACGCCTTCGACATCACCCCCCAGTTCTGTTTATTTAAATTCAGTTTTATCTAGAGAGCTTCAAACAGCCAAAACTTTTTAACCATAAGTCCAAATGAAATGATTCTTTTTTGCATTGTGTTCTTTATGCAGAAATCTAGCAGCCCACCAAAGATGAGATTTTTCTGTGCTGTCTAGATTTTCTGGTGAATTTCAGTAGGGTTCTTGATGTTTTCTTTTTGTGTCTATAATTGTTTTCAGAAAGTGAAGGTTGTCTTGAGGATCACTAGGAGGATTGTGAACCTCATCTGCACTAAGGCAAGCCACAACAACATTTTTCATGGTGCCATTACAATATTTGTGATTTTTCAACTTGAATTAATGGTTTAATCCATGCATTTAAATCACTAGAATAATATTTATATTCTGTTGGTTGCTTGTTTGAGGTGATATGCTTAGTTTACAGAAGTTTGAATCTAATTTAGTTGGTTAAGTAGCTAGAGGTAATATTTGTTATGAAGAAGTAATATGGTTATGGATATAAGTAATTATTTTTAGTTATTTTCTTAAATGAAATAAATGATAAATTTGCTAAGTAAAGATTCTGTTTAAAGTGAGGATAAATCATAACCAGAGAGGTGTTATGAGATGTTGATGTCTATGCTTAGTGTGGATATGGTTGACCCAGTTATTTCCATTGATATATGATGCATATGTTTGTGATGCATTTTCATGGCATATCATGACACCGGTTACTTTCACCTTAAGTTGAACCTGATAATAACTCAACTTCAACATATCGTTGATCGGGTCATGGTGCCACTGTATCAAGTTTTCCCAGTGCAACCACATTTGCCTTTATGGGAAGGCCTTTATTCTGTCCGTTTTCATGCCTCTGGTCGGTGCCTCCAACGAGGGAAGGATATGGGCGTGCGGTACCCTGGCCCGGTAAGCAAACATAACCTTGTGTGCCCGTTGTTGTTGTTATGGTACCTTGTCCCCGTTTGGGACCGTTTATGTTTTGCCACGACGGTGGCAGTTGGTGTCTTTGGTAGACACGGGGCCACCCAGGACTAGCTCAGTGGGGAGTGAGTCGGAGTGGCCGGGAGAGTGTCATGGCAATGGAGGGGTTTCGTCGGAACGCCGTTGGTCCACCCGAATGGGAGTGCGAGGCCATGGTTCCGGGGTGTGGGTACAGTGCGCTACCTCTGCAGAGTGTATTAAATATATCGATAGCCGAGTCCATGGTTACGGACACGCTTGAAAGTAGGTCACACCATGGGTCAACGTTTAATTAATTTTGCACACTAAGATAAGAACTTGACACCGTTGAGAAGATGATGTTTGGGAAACATCGTGTTGATGGAGACCAAGGTGTTGGTCCATTTGTGATCTCGGTAAGATCACCGTTTGGTTACGAGGTAACCCGAACAAAGACCACGAGGTTGGTCCATTTGTGATCCGAGAGCGATCACCGTGGTAAGCAAGTCCGAGGGACTTATATCACAAGATCATGATCACTGCATGTATGATATGATGTTGCATTAGTAATGCAATTGGTTAAATATCATAATATTGCTTGTCATTATGTTTATGTTTGTTGTGAGCTTGCAACTACATTCAATGTACTGACCTGGCGTGTCATGCCAGCTTTTAGGAAAGTCTCGTTGGAAAGGAGTGCTGTCCGAGTCTAGATCGTGTCCACATTGGTGTCCCTGTGCTATGGAGTTCCGCTACGACGTCGTTCCGCTACCGCGTAGTTGTTACGATCGAGGCCCCCTTTATGTTCACTAAATAATGTACATGTTGTTCAGCCGCACCGTGTGTGCAGCTTGGCCTCGCCACCTGTTGTAATATGAACTATGATCTGCTAGCATCAATAAAGCGGTTGTTTTTCTGTACCAAGATGTTGTGTGTTGCCAGAAGACATGGTCTCTGGGCTGGCAATGCATGGTAAACCGGTTGCTCTGAGCCGGAGTGCCACATATTAATCCAAAAACCCAAAAAGTATCTTGCTGCAATTTATTCTTATTTATTTTATTTCGCGTTCGATCTATCAATCTACTACAAATTTACCTCATGTCCGTTTGCCTATCTTGAGGCGCCGTACCCCGGAAGGGATTGCCAACCCCTTTAACACGTCGGGTTGCGAGGATTATTTATCTATGTGCAGGTGTTGTTTACGTTGTGTTGCTTGGTTCTCCTACTGGTTCATAACCTTGGTTTCATATCTGAGGGAAATACCTACCGCCACTATGCTGCATCATCCCTTCCTCTTTGGGGAAATACCGACGTAGCTTCAAGCGACATCAAAAGGAATTTCTGGCGCCGTTGCCAGGGAGGATCTTCAACATATACCAGGTTCCTAATCACAAATCTCATCTTCTCACAATTTACAATATTTACCATTTGCCTCTCATTTTCCTCTCCCCCACTTCACAAAAATTTGCCGTTTTATTCGCCCCTCTTTTTCGTTCCCCGTTTTCTTGCCGGGTCTGTTTTTTAGTGCAATCTTGTTGTATAGTTATCATGACTCAAGAGAACACCAAGTTATGTGATTTCTCAAAAACCAACAACAATGATTTTATTGGCACTCCGCTTGCTCCTCCTGCCACTAGTGCGGAGACTTGTGATATTAATACTGCTTTGTTGAATCTTGTTACGAAAGATCAATTTTTCGATACTCCTAATGAGGATGTCACGTCCCATCTTAATACCTTCGTGGAATTATGCGATATGTAAAAGAAAAAAGATGTGGATAATGATGTGGTGAAGATGAAATTATTTCCATTTTCCTTGCATGATTCTGCAAAGATTTGGTTCTCTTCTTTGCCTCGCAATAGTATCGATTGTTGGAATAAGTGCAAAGATGCTTTTATCACTAAGTATTTTCCGCCTGCAAAAATTATTTTCCTTAGAACCCAGATCTTGAATCTCAAGCAACTGAACATGAGCATGTTGCACAATCTTGGGAACGGATGAAAATGATGCTAAGGAATTGCCCAACTCATGGGTTAAATCTTTGGATGATCATACCAAAATTTTATGCGGGTTTGAATTTTGTTTCTCATAATCTTTTAGATTCCGCCGCGGGTGGTACTTTTATGGAAATTATTTTGGGTGAAGCCACCAAATTGCTTGATAATATTATGGCAAATTATTCGCAATGGCATACCGAAAGAGCTCCTTCTAGTAAAAAAGTTAATTCGGTTGAAGAAATTTCTTCTTTGAGTGAAAAAGTTGATGCTCTTGTGAAATTGGTTGCTAGTAGGAGTGCTCATATTGATTTTAATGATATGCCTTTGTCTACTTTGATTGAGCAAAATAGTGATGCCATAGATGTGAATTTTATCTCTCGAAGTAATTTCAACAACAATGCTTATAGAGGTAATTTTAATCCTAGGCCTTTTCCTAGTAATTCCTCTAATAATTATGGTAATTCCTATGAAATCAATCTTATAATAATAAAAGGAACACCTCTGATCTTGAGAACAATATTAAAGAATTTATCAACACACAAAAAGTTTTCAACACTTCCATAGAAGAAAAGTTGAGTAAGATTGATGATTTGTCTAGAAGTGTTGATAGAATTGCTCACGATGTGGAAAATCTCAAGATGAAAATTTTTGTGCCTAATGTAGATGAATCTATTAAAGATCTTTATGTTTCTATGGATGAAAGTAAGAAAAGAACCGCCATGCTTAGAGCTAAAAGAGAATTTTTGGAAAAAGCATTTTCTAGTTGTTTCTTTCGCAAAAGTGATGAAGATATTAAAATGATTGGTGTTTCTTCTATTGATTCCTTGTTTAGTAAAATTAGGATTGATGAACAAGGGACTAGAGAAGAGTCAACTTTAGGTAGAAGGTGTCCCAATGATTCGGAGGGTGAAAATCTTGTTGAGAAAATTAATAAAAGTGGGTTTCAAGAGGTCAAAACTTTAGCTAGTGGCTCTTTCTGATTACAAAGACTTTAATTATGATAGTTGCTCTTTGATTGATTGTACTTGTTTGTTGCAATCCATGATAAATTCACCCCATGCCTATGAACAAAATAAAGCTTTTACTAAACATATTGTTGATGCTATGATGAAAGCTCTTGAAGGAAAATTGGAATTAGAAGTATCAATTCCTAGAAAATTGCATGATGAATGGGAACCTACTATCAAAGTCAAGATTAAAAATTATGAGTGTTTTGCTTTGTGTGACTTGGGTGCTACTGTTTCTACAATTTCGAAATCTTTATGTGATGTGCTTGGTTTTTGCCGGACTTGACACTACAAAAAAAAGACACATCCGTGACATTTTGGGCCGAACGAATTTTTTTTCTGTCATACATATGACACTTCTATGACGATAATTGTGACAAAACCCGGTATCATCATAGATGTGGTGGGCTCCTACTTCTATAACAAAAAATCATGACAGAAAATGGGCTTTTCGTCCTGGGCGGGCCGGAGACGCAGCTGCATGACATTCTTTGGGCCGTCCATGACGGAAAACACCGTGGTAGAAGCGAGGGCGAGGAAAATTTCGGGAGTTGCGGTTACGGAGGAGGTCGGGGCCGAAGTTATGCTGCTTTCTCGTGACACGACGCTGCGTGTGCGAGGCGTTGGCTCTAATCGAACTTCGGCGAGGCGTTGGGCTCTAATCAACCCGGCGATTGCACTACAGACTACGCGTTATCGAACCCGAGCGATCGATCGATGGATGTTAATCAACCCGATCGAGCGATTCTTCGCCATCGCCGCTAATCAAGCCGATCGATGCTGCCTCTGGGATGAACAGTGAGCGCTGTGGGGGGGGGGGGGTTGGATGAACAGTGAGCGGTGGCGTTGCCTCTGGATGAACATGACCCCGTGGTGTGCTGGAGGGCTGGATGAACAGTAGACGGTGGAGGGGTGGTTGAACAGGACCCCGTGGTGTGGAGGGCTGGATGAATAGTAGATGGTGGAGGGGTGGTTGAACAGTAGCCGGTGGAGTAGCACCCGGTGGAGACTGGATGAACAGGAGCCCGTGGTGGCTGGAGGAGGTCGACGGTAGCCCGTGGAGGCTGGAGGAGGTCAACGGTGGAGATGAACAGTATCCCGTGGAGTCCCGTTTTGCGGTACGCCACACCCCTCCCGATGAACATGACCCCGCTTTGACCGTAGGAGGTCCATTTTCGCCTGCTTTTGCGGCACGCCACACCCCTCCCGATCAACAGGGCCCCTGCTTTCTACCGTAGGAGGTCCGCTTCCTCCGCTTTTGCGGTACGCCACACCCCTGCCGATCAACAGGACCCCCGTTTCGACCGTAGGAGGTCCGTTTCCTCCGTTTTGCGGTACGCCACACCCCTCCCGATCAACAGGACCCCGTTCTGAATGTAGGAGGTCTGTTTCCTCCGTTGTGCGATACGCCAGGCCTCGTTTCCATCGCCTGTTCCGTCCAAGCCCTCCCGATGAACACGACCATGCATTCCGTTCCGACCCAGCCGGTTGGCTCCCACGCGTTCTGTTGCCTCCGATGAACGACGCATTCTGTTGCCTCCCGATGAACACGACGACTGTTTCTCCGTTCTAACCCAGCCATGTACATGAGCCCTGGCCAGACGCATACATACGCGGGTCAGATTTTCTTTCTTGCACCCTGGCTGCTGTACGTACGTGTACATGCTACGTGCGCGCCTCTACTACGACACGTGCGCGCCTCTACAACGACACGTGCGCGCCTCTACATCGAGCAGTATGTACTTACATGTTCGCGACCAGAATGACAATGCTACGTACGCTTCGACCAGGTGGGTCCCGACTGTCAGGCACTTCCTTGCGTGCGAAGATGTAGCTGGTGGGTCCCAGCAGTCAGGGGGCGAATCGTTTTTTTGCCCGGACGCACTTCCTTGCGTGTGAAGATGTAGCTGGTGGGTCCCAGCAGTCAGGGGGCGAATCGTTTTTTTGCCCGGACGCACTTCCTTGCGTGCGAAGGTTGTTGGGGAACGTAGCAGAAATTCAAAATTTTCCTACGTGTCACCAAGATCTATCTATGGAGAAACCAGCAACGAGGGGAAGGAGAGTGCATCTACATACCCTTGTAGATCGCTAAGCGGAAGCGTTCAAGAGAACGGGGTTGAAGGAGTCGTGACTTGTCGTGATCCAAATCACCGGAGATCCTAGTGTCGAGCAGACGGCACCTCCGCGTTCAACACACGTGACAGCCGGTGGCGTCTCCCATGCCTTGATCCAGCAAGGAGAGAGGGAGAGGTTGAGGAAGACTCCATCCAGCAGCAGCACAACGGGCGTGGTGGTGATGGAGGAGCGTGGTAGTCCAGCAGGCTTCGCCAAGCACCGCGGGAGAGGAGGAGTAAGAGAGGTAGGGCTGCGCCAAGAGGGAGAGGTTCTCGTGTGTTGGGCAGCCCCGAGACCTCATGTATTTATAGGGGGAGGGGAGGGGCTGCGCCCCCTCTAGGGTTCCCTCCCCAAGGGGTGGCGGCAGCCCCCAGATCTCATCTGGGTTGCGGCCAGAGGGGGAGAGAGGGGAGGCGCACCTGGGGTGGGCCTTAGGGGCCCATCTGCCCTAGGGTTTGCCCCCTCCCACTCTTCCCTGCGCCTTGGGCCCCTTGTGGGGGGCGCACTAGCCCACCCGGGCTGGTCCCTCCCACACTTGGCCCATGCAGCCCTCCGGGTTGGTGGCCCCACTTGGTGGACCCAGGACCCTCCCGGTGGTCCCAGACGTTATCGAAAACACCGGAACTTTTCCGGTGACCAAACCAGGACTTCCCATATATAAATCTTTACCTCTGGACCATTCCGAACTCCTCGTGACGTCTGGGATCTCATCCGGGACTCGAACAACATTCGGTAACCACATACAAACTTCCTTTATAACCCTAGCGTCATCGAACCTTAAGTGTAGACCCTACGGGTTCGGGAACCATGCGCATAGACCGAGACGTTCTCCGGTCAATAACCAACAGCGGGATCTAGATACCCATGTTGGCTCCCACATGTTCCACGATGATCTCATCGGATGAACCACGATGTCAAGGACTCAATCGATCTTGTATACAATTCCCTTTGTCTAACGGTATTGTACTTGCCCGAGATTCGATCGTCGGTATACCGATACCTTGTTCAATCTCGTTACCGGCAAGTCTCTTTACTCGTTCCGTGACACATCATCCCGTGATCAACCCCTTGGTCACATTGTGCACATTATGATGATGTCCTACCGAGTGGGCCCAGATACCCCTCCGTTTACACGGAGTGACAAATCCAGTCTCGATTTGTGCCAACCCAATGAACACTTTCGGAGATACCAGTAGTGCACCTTTATAGCCACCCGATTACGTTGTGACATTTGGTACACCCAAAGAATTCCTACGGTATCCGGAGTTGCACAATCTCATGGTCTAAGGAAATGATACTTGACATTAGAAAAGCTTTAGCATACGAACTACGATCTTTGTGCTAGGCTTAGGATTGGGTCTTGTCCATCACATCATTCTGCTAATGATGTGATCCCGTTATCAACGACATCCAATGTCCATGGTTTAGGAAACCGTAACCATCTATTGATCAACGAGCTAGTCAACAGAGGCTTACTAGGGACATGGTGTTGTCTATGTATCCACACATGTATCTGAGTTTCCATTCAATACAATTTTAGCATGGATAATAAACGATTATCATGAACAAGGAAATATAATAATAACTAATTTATTATTGCCTCTAGGGCATATTTCCAACAGTCTCCCACTTGCACTAGAGTCAATAATCTAGTTCACATCGTCATGTGATCAACACTGATAGGTCACATCGCCATGTGACCAACATCCAAAGAGTTTACTAGTGTCTTAAACTAGTTCACATCACCATGTGATTAAGTCTCAATGAGTTCTTGGGTTTGATCATGTTTTGATTGTAAGAGAAGTTTTTTTCAACGGGTCTGCAACATTCAGATCCGCATGTACTCCGCAAATCTCTATGTCATATTGTAAATGCTGCTTCTACGCTCCACTTGAAGCTATTCCAAATGGTTGCTCCTCTATACGTATCCGGTTTGCTACTCAGAGTCACTTGGATAGGTGTTAAAGCTTGCATCGACGTAACCCTTTACGCCGAACTCTTTATCACCTCCATAATCGAGAAACATGTCCTTATTTACTCCAAGGACAATTTTGATCATTGTCCAATGATCCATTCTGGATCATTCTTGTACCCTTGACCGACTCATGGCAAGGCACACTTCGGTGCGGTACACAAGATAGCATACTATAGAACCCTCGTCTAAAGCATAGGGGACGACCTTCGTCCTTTCTCTCTTTTCTGCCGTGGTCGAGCTTTAAGTCTTAACTTCATACCTTACATCTCGTGCAAGAACTCCTTCTTTGGTGATCCATCTTGAACACCTTCAAGATCATGTCAAGGTATATGCTCATTTGAAAGTACCATTAAGCGGTTTTGATCTATCCTCATAGATCTTGATGCTCAATGTTCAAGTAGCTTAATCCAGGTTTTCACTTGAAAAACATTTTTCAAATAACCCTATATGCTTTACAGAAAATTCTACATCATTTCTAATCATCAATATGTCAACGACATATACTCATCAGAAATTCTATAGTGCTCCCACTCACTTCTTTGGAAATACAAGTTTCTCATAAACTTTGTATAAACCCAAAAAAATTGATCATCTCATCAAAGCACACATTCCAACTCCGAGATGCTTACTCCGGTCCTTAGAAGGATTGCTGGAGTTTTCCGTATTGTCGGCGTTCTTGAGATTGTCAAAACCTTCTGGTTGTATCACATACAACCTTTCCTCAAGAAAACTGTCAAGGAAACAATGTTTTGAAATTCTATCTGCAAGATTTCATAAATGATGCAAAGAATCGCTAATCCATTTCCAACAGACTCTTAGCATCGCTACGAGTGAGAAAGCCTCACCGCAGTCAACTCCTTGAACTTGTCGGAAAACATCTTAACGACAAGTCGAGCTCTCTCAATGGTAATTCTTACCATCATTGCCTGTCTTCCTTTTAAAATCCATCCGTACCCAATGGCCATACGACCATCAAGTGTTTCTTCCAAAGTCATGGACCCGTTCTCGGATTTTATGGCCTCGAGCCATTGGTCGGAACCCGGGCCCACCATCGCTTCTCCATAGCTCGTAGGTTCATTGTTGTCTAGCAACATACCTCTAAGACAGGATTGCGTACCACTCTTAAGTAGTACGCATCCTTGTCACCCTACGAGGTACGTTAGTGACTTGATCTGAAACTTCATGATCACTATCATAAGCTTCTACTTCAATTGGTGTAGGTGACACGAGAACAACTTCCTGTGCCCTGCTACACACTAGTTGAAATGACGGTTTAATAACCTCATCAAGTCTCCACCATCCTCCCACTCAATTCTTTCGAGAGAAACTTTTCCTCGAGAAAGGACCTGTTTTTAGAAACAATTACTTTTGCTTTCGGATCTGAGATAGGAGGTATTCCCAACTGTTTTGGGTGTCCTATGAAGATGCATTTTATCTGCTTTGGGTTCGAGCTTATCACGATGAAACTTTTTCACATAAGCGTCGCAGCCCCAAACTTTCTAGAAACGACAGCTTAGGTTTCTCTAAACCATAGTTCTCACGGTGTCATCTCAACGGAATTACGTGGTGCCTTATTAAAGTGAGTGCGGTTGTCTCTAATGCCTAACCCTTGAACGATAGTGGTAATTCGATAAGAGACATCATGGTATGCACCATATCCAATAGGGTGCAACTATGATGTTCGGACACACCATCACACTATGGTGTTCCAGGCGGTATTTATTGTGAAACAATTTCCACAATGTCTTAATTGCGTGCCAAAGCTCGTAACTCAGATACTCATCTTTATGATCATATCACAGACATTTTATCCTCTTGTCACGATGATCTTTAACTGCACTCTGAAATTACTTGAACCATTCAATAATTCAGACTTGTGTTTCATTAAGTAAATACACTCAGTATCTACGTAAATCATCTGTGAAGTAAGAACATAACGATATTCATCAGATGCCTCAAAGACTCATTGGACTGCACACATCAAAATGTGTTACTTCCAACAAGTTGCTATCTTGTTCCATCTTACTGAAACCGAGGCTTTTCAGTCATCTTGTCCATGTGGTATGATTTGCATACCCCAAGTGATTCAAAATCAAGTGAGTCCAAACGATCCATCTGCATGGAGTTTCTTCATGCGTATACACCAATAGACATGGTTCGCATGTCTCAAACTTTTCAAAACGAGTGAGTCCAAAGATCCATCAACATGGAGCTTCTTCATGCTTTTATACCAATATGACTTACATGGCGATTGCCACAAGTAAGTGGTACTATCATTACTATCTTATATCTTTTGGCATGAAAATGTGTATCACTACGATCGAGATTCAATAAACCATTCCTTTAGGTGCAAGACCATTGAAGGTATTATTCAAATAAATAGAGTAACCATTATTCTCCTTAAATGAATAATCAGTATTGCGATAGACATAATCCAATCATGTCTATGCTCAACGCAATCACCAAATGACAATTATTCTGGTTTAATACTAATCTTGATGGTAGAGGGAGCGCGATGTTTGATCACATCAAACTTGGAAACACTTCCAACACATATCGTCAGCTCACCTTTAGCTAGTCTCCGTTTATTCCGTAGCCTTTTATTTCGAGTTACTAACGCTTAGCAACCGAACCGGTATCTAATACCCTGGTGCTACTAGGAGTACTAGTAAAGTACACATTAACATAATGTATATCCAATATACTTCTTCGACCTTGCCAGCCTTCTTATCTACCAAGTATCTAGGGTAATTCTGCTCCAGTGGCTGTTCCCCTTATTACGTAAGCACTTAGTCTCGGGTTTGGGTTCAACCTTGGGTTTCTTCACTGGAGCAGCAACTGATTTGCCGTTTCATGAAGTGTCTCTTCTTGCCCTTGCCCTTCTTGAAACTAGTGGTTTCACCAACCATCAACAATTGATGCTCCTTCTTGATTTCTACATTCGCGGTGTCAAACATCGTGAATACCTCAAGTATCATCATATCTATCCCTGATATGTTATAGTTCATCACGAAGCTCTAGCAGCTTGGTGGCAATGACGTTGGAGAAACATCACTATCTCATCTGGAAGATCAACTCCCACTCGATTCAAGTGATTGTTGCACTCAGACCATCTGAGCACAAGCTCAACGATTGAGCTTTTCTCCCTTAGTTTGCAGGCTAAGAAAATCGTCGGAGGTCTTATACCTCTTGGCGTGGGCACGAGCCTGAAATCCCAATTTCAGCCCTCGAAACATCTCATATGTTCCGCGACGCTTTGAAAACGTCTTTGGTGCCTCAACTCTAAACCGCTTAACTGAACTATCACGTAGTTATCAAAACGTGTATGTCCGATGTTCGCAACATCCACAGGCGACGTTTGGGGTTCAAAGACATCGTCAAGGTGCATTAAGGACATAAGCTTTTTCTATCCGCATAATCGCTACTCTCAACTTTCAACTATATTTTCTCTAGGAGCATATCTAAACAGTAGAACTAAAGCGTGAGCTTATGACATAATTTGCAAAGATCTTTTGACTATGTTCAGGATAATTAAGTTCATCTCATGAACTCCCACTCAGATAGACATCCCTCTAGTCATCTAAGTGATTACATGATCCGAGTCAACTAGGTCGTGTCCGATCATCACGTGAGACGGACTAGTCATCATCGGTGAACATCTTCATGTTGGTCGTATCCTCCATACGACTCATGCTCGACCTTCGGTCTCTTGTGTTCAATCCATGTCCGTACATGCTAGGCTCGTCAAGTTAACCTAAGTGTTTCAAGGTGTGTAAATCTGGCTTACACCCGTTGTATGTGAATGTAAGAATCTATCACACCCGATCATCACGTGGTGCTTCGAAACGACAAACTTTCGCAACGGTGCACAGTTAGGGGGAACACTTTCTTGAAATTTTAATGAGGGATCATCTTATTTACTACCGTTGTTCTAAGCAAATAAGATGTATAAACATGATAAACATCACATGCAATCAAATAGTGACATGATATGGCCAATATCATTTTGCTCCTTTTGATCTCCATCTTCGGGGCTCCATGATCATCATCGTCACCGCAAGACACCATGATCTCCATCATCGTGTCTCCATGAAGTTGTATCGCCAACTTATTACTTCTACTACTATGGCTACCGGTTAGCAATAAAGTAAAGTAATTACATGGCGTTGTTCAATGACACGCAGGTCATACAATAAATTAAGACAACTCCTATGGCTCCTGCCGGTTGTCATACTCATGGACATGCAAGTCGTGATTCCTATTACAAGAACATGATCAATCTCATACATCACATATCATTCATCACATTCTTCTTGGCCATATCACATCACATAGCATACCCTGCAAAAACAAGTTAGACGTCCTCTAATTGTTGTTTGCATGTTTTACGTGGCTGCTATGGGTTTCTAGCAAGAACGTTTCTTACCTACGCAAAACCACAACGTGATATGCCAATTGCTATTTACCCTCCATAAGGACCCTTCTCATCGAATCCGTTCCGACTAAAGTGGGAGAGACTGGCACCCGCTAGCCACCTTATGCACCAAGTGCATGTCAGTCGGTGGAACCTGTCTCACGTAAGTGTACGTGTAAGGTCGGCCCGGCCGCTTCATCCCACAATACCGTCGAAACAAGATTGGACTAGTAACGGTAAGCATATTGAACAAAATCAACGCCCACAACTACTTTGTGTTCTACTCGTGCAAAGAATCTACGCAATAGACCTAGCTCATGATGCCATTGTTGGGGAACGTGGCGTAAATTCAAAATTTTCCGACGTGTCACCAAGATCTATCTATGGAGAAACCAGCAACGAGGGGAAGGAGAGTGCATCTACATACCCTTGTAGATCGCTAAGCGGAAGCGTTCAAGAGAACGGGGTTGAAGGAGTCGTACTCGTCGTGATCCAAATCACCGGAGATCCTAGTGCCGAACGGACGGCACCTCCGCTTTCAACACACGTACAGCCCGGTGACGTCTCCCATGCCTTGATCCAGCAAGGAGAGAGGGAGAGGTTGAGGAAGACTCCATCCATCAGCAGCACAACGGCGTGGTGGTGATGGAGGAGCGTGGTAGTCCAAACAGGCTTCGCCAAGCACCGCGGGAGAGGAGGAGTAAGAGAGGTAGGGCTGCGCCAAGAGGGAGAGGTTCTCGTGTGTTGGGCAGCCCCCAGACCTCATGTATTTATAGGGGGAGGGGAGGGGCTGCGCCCCCTCTAGGGTTCCCTCCCCAAGGGGTGGCGGCCAGAGGGGGAGAGAGGGGAGGCGCACCTGGGGTGGGCCTTAGGGCCCATCTGCCCTAAGGTCTGCCCCCTCCCACTCTTCCTCGCGCTTGGGCCCCTTGTGGGTGGCGCACCAGCCCACCCGGGCTGGTACCTCCCACACTTGGCCCATGAAGCCCTCCCGGGGTTGGTGGCCCCACTTGGTGGACCCCGGGACCCTCCCGTGGTCCCAGATGCGTTCTCAAAAAACCCGGAACTTTTCCGGTGACCAAAACAGACTTCCCATATATAAATCTTTACCTCCGGACCATTTGAAACTCCTCGTGATGTCCGGATCTCATCCGGGACTCCGAACAACATTCGGTAACCACATACAAACTTCCTTTATAACCCTAGCGTCATCGAACCTTAAGTGTGTAGACCCTACGGGTTCAGGAACCATGCAGACATGACCGAGACGCTCTCCGGTCAATAACCAACAGTGGGATCTGGATACCCATGTTGGCTCCCACATGTTCCACGATGATCTCATCGGATGAACCACGATGTCCAGGACTCAATCGATCCCGTATACAATTCCCTTTGTCTAACGGTATTGTACTTGCCGAGATTCGATCGTCGGTATACCGATACCTTGTTCAATCTCGTTACCGGCAAGTCTCTTTACTCGTTCCGTGACACATCATCCCGTGATCAACCCCTTGGTCACATTGTGCACATTATGATGATGTCCTACCGAGTGGGCCCAGAGATACCCCTCCGTTTACACGGAGTGACAAATCCCAGTCTCGATTCGTGCCAACCCAACAGACACTTTCGGAGATACCTGTAGTGCACCTTTATAGCCACCTAGTTACGTTGTGACGTTTGGTACACCCAAAGAATTCCTACGGTATCCGGGAGTTGCACAATCTCATGGTCTAAGGAAATGATACTTGACATTAGAAAAGCTTTAGCATACGAACTACAATCTTTGTGCTAGGCTTAGGATTGGGTCTTGTCCATCACATCATTCTGCTAATGATGTGATCCCGTTATCAACGACATCCAATGTCCATGGTTTAGGAAACCGTAACCATCTATTGATCAACGAGCTAGTCAACAGAGGCTTACTAGGGACATGGTGTTGTCTATGTATCCACACATGTATCTGAGTTTCCATTCAATACAATTTTAGCATGGATAATAAACGATTATCATGAACAAGGAAATATAATAATAACTAATTTATTATTGCCTCTAGGGCATATTTCCAACAAAGGTGTAGCTGGTGGGTCCCAGCAGTCAGGGGGAAACAGTTTTTTTCATGAAATAAGGTGGCCCGTCCGGTGGGTCCCCGCTGTCAGGTGGAGGAATAATTATTTTTCGCGTAATAAGGAGGCACTTCCTTGCTGCGGTCGTGGACCCAGCTGTCAGCCTCTCCACGTACAGTCCACGTCCAATGGAAGTCGTTCCTTGACCACGTTGACCACGCCGCGCCGAGAGCACCAGGGCGGTGGACGACGGCGAGGCCTAGGAAGGGGACGACGGGGAGCCGGGGAAGACGCGGCTGTGGAAGCTCACGCTGAGAGGAGTACGAGGGTTCACTGGTTCGGCTGCGGTGTGAGGCTGTCGTCGCTGCAGTGCCTGGCCAGTGGTGGGAATAGTAGGGGGCGGTGAGGCCTCCGCGGTAGCACATCCGGCCACGGGAGGCAGGAGCATCCGGCACGACCGGCGCTGCTTTGGGAGGCTGGAGCAAGGAGACTAGAGGTTGAAGAATCACTACGGCCGTTGGATGGACATCGTACGGTCACTGGAGCTAGAATCGTTTATATTGACTAAGTTGACAAAGCCCTTCGTCCCCGTCAACTTAGTAGGCCCACAAGTCAGCCTCCCACCAAGGTGGGTCCCAGCTAGCAGGGGGTATTCATTTTTTTGTGCGTAATAAGGAGGCACTTCCGGTGGGTCCGAAATGACAGAGGGGAACGCTTTTTCACGAAATACGGTGGCCCGTCGGGTGGGTCCCAGCAGTCGAGGCAAACGTTTTTTCACGAAATCTTTGGTGGCCCGTCCGGTGGATCCCTGCTGTCAGGTGGAGGAATAATTATTTTCCGTGTAATAAGGAGGCACTTCCTTGCGGCTGCCGTGGACCCAGCTGTCAGCCTCTCCACATATAGTATTCTTCCGATGGAATTTGGTCGTTAACCACATTGACCACGCCTGTCGAGAGCACCACGGCGGTGGACGGCAATGAGACCTAGGAAGGGGACGACGCAGCAGCCGGGAAGACGCGGCGATGGATGCCCACGCCGGAGAGGAGTACGAGGTTCATTGGTTCTGGCTGTTGCCGTCGTAGAAGAATAACGAGGGGTGTGGGTGAGTGGAGTGGAGGGATGGCACGGCAGCGGTGGGAGTAGTATGGGCGGTGAGGCCTCCGCGACAAAGACAACCGCCACGGGAGGCAGGAGCAGGCGACACGACCGGCGCTGCTTTGGGCGGCTGGAGCAAGAAGACCAGAGGTTGAAGAAGCACTACAGCCGTTGGATGGACATCGTACGGTCAGTCGAGCTAGAATCGTGCATATTGACTAAGTTGACAAAGCCCTTCGTCCCCGTCAACTTAGTAGGCCCACTATACTGGGTCCCAGCTAGCAGGGGGAGTATTGTTTTTTTTGGGCGTAATAAGGAGGCACTTCCTTGCGTGCGAAGGTATAGCTGGTGGGTCTGAGCTGTCAGTGGAGGTAACATTTTTTTCGCGAAATACAGAGGCCCTTTCGGTGGGTCCCAGATGTCAGGTGGAGGAATCATTATTTTGCACGTAATAAGGAGGCAATTCCTTGCGTGCGGTCGTGGACCCAACTGTCAGCCTCTCCACGTACAGTCCACTTCAGATGCATGTTGGTCGTTGACCACGTTGACCATGCCACGCCGAGAGCACCAGGGCGGTGGACAACGGCCGGGCCTAGGAAGGGAACGACACAGAGGCAGGGAAGACTCGACAGTTGTTTTCCACGCGGAGGGGAGTACGAATGTACGAGGGTTTACTGGTTCGTCTTCCGTCGCCGGAGAATAACAGCGGGTGTGGGACTGTGGGTGAGTAGAGGGACGGCTAGGCCAGTGATTGGAGTACGGTGGGGCGGTGAGGCCTGCGCGGCAGCACAGCCGACTGCGGGGAGGAGGGAGCAGGCAGTCCCGCCGGCGCTTGTTTGAGCGGCTAGAGCCGGAAGGGCAGAGATTGAAGAAGCACGACGGCCGTTGGATTGACATCCAACAGTATACAGGCCATCTGTGGAAAGCCTCAAATCTGTGGAAAATAGCATACAACCCATCTGCCATTATTTCAAATAGTTTACATCCCATTTGCTCATTCTTACGGGTTTTTTTGGAGCCCATATTCTTTTTGTTAGCATTACAACCCATATTATGACCACGATTAAAAAATTATACGAAATTTTGCATATGTCGGTGCGGTCTGAACTGTTTTTAATCCCAAAATTTCGAGTCACATTCAGACTGATTTTAAAAATAAATGTATATCCATATAAATCCAATAAATTGTCCACGCATAAAAATAAATGCAATTTAAAATCTCGAAATGAGAAAAAGATATTTGAAACTAATTGCTGGTTTGATGTGTTTTAAAAATGTACAGCCCATTTCTCATTACTGATATGCCATTTTCTCGGCCAGCCGAATGAAGCTCTCCTCATCTTGAAAGATTTGCGGCCCAACAGGCCTGATAAAGCGACTTACTTGACAAATCACAAAAAAACTGGGCTAGCTATTTTCAGAAAGAAAAAGAAACTACTGGGCTGGTCTATGGTAAACATAAAAGAAAAGGCTGTCTAGACAGGCCAGAGTGTCCCGCACAGCCCATTTGTCACCCTGCGTCTCAAAAACAAATTAGATAAATGCCACTCCAATTATGGCGATTCATAAAAATGCCACTGCAATTTCCAAACTTTGAAAAATGCCACTGCAATTTTTGCAAACTTTGGAAAATGCCATTGCAGTTTGCAAACTTTGAAAACGCCACTCAGACTTGAAAAATGCCACTAGAAATGGCATGAAATGGTATTTTCAAATTTTGGAAATTGCAGTGGCATTTCTGAGGCATTTATCAAATTAACCCAAAACAAAAATAACTGGGCGAGCTGCGTCCACAGTGTCAGCCGCTCATTGTGCAATTCTCTCATTTATTGACTACGTTGACAATGACATGGGACCCAGATGTCAGAAATCCACTAGGAGGAGCCATTTTTTTATTGGCTTGAAATAAGGAGGCACTTGCTTGCATACTGCCATGACCTTAGCGGGTCCCTGCTGTCATCCTCTCCACATACTTGCAGGGCCCACAAGTCAACCTCTAAACCCGTGGAGGACAAATACAACCCATTTAAAAAAATAACAGCCCATTCCATACGTTCAAACGGAAAGTTCAACATTCAGAGCAAAGTAACAGGTCTGATCCACATATAGAGTAATCTAACTTCCACATTGACAACCACCATAGCCAAGTTAACTATCTACTCCCACTAATACTCTAGTAGCATACAAGTACTAACTTACTCTTAGCTAACTAGACGATGCCGGCCGCCATCTGTGGTACACGCTAAACACCGGCATTGGCGTCCTGCGCCTCGCCTCGGACTTGCCAGAGGTGCGATAGGGCACGTTGCTCGCGCGCGTTGGCCCTTTCCATGCCGGCGTGGTCCACCGAAGCTTCGGCTTCCAAGCAGGAAACCCACTTGATGAGCTGGTAGTAAAAATCGGCGTCGCAAACACGCGCGTGCCCAACAACCTCCAGGGCTATTTGCCGGGCGCCGGCCTCCACGTAGTTGGCCCTGTTGCGGGCGCTCTGCTCGCGACTCAGAGCGTCGGTTTGCTGCTGCTCCATGTCCCGCTGGCGGCGCAAATCAATGATACGCTGCTCCTCCGCCAGGCGGTCGCGCTCCAACAACTCCTGCTCCTCCGCCATGCGGTCGCGCTCCAACAACACCTCGATCTGCGCATTGCCATCTAAAGACAGATAGCGTGTGAAGGTGCGTAGGATTTCGTACTACTCCTCGGCCCTCTACTGCACCTGCCTTTGGCTGTATGATAGGTGGGCCAGCCACCCCCGGGCCCACGTGTCATTCACCCAAGGGCAGTTGCCGTAAGTCAATGAAGCTGCATCCCCCTCCGTGCCGGTGCAGTATAGTCATCTCACCGGACCTCTAGTTGGGGCCAAACGAGTGAAGTTTCATGTTTACTGGTTTATTGGTCCCTGAGGGAGTCCTGGACTAGGGGGTGTCCGGATAGCCGAACTATCATCTTTGGCCGGACTCCTAGACTATGAAGATACAAGATTGAAGACTTCGTCCCGTGTCCGGATGGGACTTTCCTTGGCGTGGAAGGCAAGCTTGGCGATACGGATATGTAGATCTCCTACCATTGTAACCGACTGTGTAACCCTAACCCTATTAGGTGTCTATATAAACCGGAGGGTTTTAGTCCAGAGGACGAACAACAATCATACCATAGGCTAGCTTCTAGGGTTTAGCATTTACGATCTCGTGGTAGATCTACTCTTGTACTACCCATATCATCAATATTAATCAAGCGAGTAGGGTATTACCTCCATCGAGAGGGCCCGAACCTGGGTAAAAACATCGTGTCCCTTGTCTCCTGTTACCATTCGCCTAGACGCACAGTTCGGGACACCCTACCCGAGATCCGCCGGTTTTGACACCGACAGTCCCCTTTGCATTTTGCGCCAAGTTTTGACCTTTTATCTAACTAATAAAATGTTAATGCATGTAAACAAAAATGTTGTGTAAGTCACCTTACGAAAACCAAATAATCCCAAAACACTTAGGCACGGTGCATTGCTACGACTTGAGCTTGCGTTGGTTTTCCCCGAAGAGGAGAGGATGATGCAGCAAAGTAGCGTAAGTATTTGCCTCAGTTTTTTAGAACCAAGGTATCAATCCAGTAGGAGGCCACGCACAAGTCCCTCGTACCTGCACAAAACGATAGCTACTCACAACCAACGCGATTAGGGGTTGTCAATCCCTTCACAGTCACTTACGAGAGTGAGATCTGATAGAAATAATATTTTTGGTATTTTTGGTATAAAGATGCAAAGTCAAAAGTAAAAAGCAAAGTAAAAACAAAGAAAGTATAAAAGTGATGGAGATTGATATGATGAGAATAGACCACAGGGCCATAGGTTTCACTAGTGGCTTCTCTCAAGAGCATAAATATTCTACGGTGGGTGAACAAATTACTGTTGAGCAATTGGCAGAATTGAGCATAGTTATGAGTATATCTAGGTATGATCATGTATATAGGCATCATGTCCGAGACAAGTAGACCGAAACGATTCTACATCTACTACTATTACTCCACTCATCGACCACTATCCAGCATGCATCTAGAGTATTAACTTAAAAATAGAGTAACGCCTTAAGCAAGATGACATGATGTAGAGGAATAAATTCATGCAATATGATAAATACCCCATCTTGTTATCCTCGATGGCAACAATACAATACGTGCCTTGCAACCCTTTACATCCTTTGGGTAAGGACACCGCAAGATTGAACCCAAAGCCATGCACTTCACCCATTGCAAGAACTACCAATCTAGTTGGCCAAACCAAGCGGATAATTCAAGAGACTTGCAAAGATAACTCAATCATACATAAAAGAATTCAGAGAAGATTCAAATATTATTCATAGATAAGCTGGATCATAAACCTGTCGAGGATATACCCAATGGCGTAAACCGGCCGAAAGTATAACTGGCCAGATCAGACGACTCACTGTAACCCACCCGAGCTTGGCGGTTCACGGGCTACCCGCCCGGTCTTGGCGGTTCATTAGTAACCCGGCGGGCGGGTCAGAGGAGCGACAAGACCCGGTTGCCCAACTGGCGGTTCCTGAAGACCGGTTCATACTATGGTGGGCCGGTTTAAGAGGAAAGGCATGACGAATATTTACCTTACAAGGAATTAAGACCAGGACTTGTATCCGGTTTGTATTAGAGATAGACTAGTACTAATCCTAATAGGACTCCACATGTAACCCGCCCCTTCAACATATATAAGGAGGGACAGGGCTCCCCAAAAGGGGGACAAGCTACAAGCAAGAAGAAACAATCTCTAGGGCTAGACACAAAGAGCCGGTTTACGGCGTCTCCCTCGTGATGATAATGAGACCTAGCCTCAAACAACATGTAGGGTTTTTACCGGATGATGTTTCCCGGGGCCCGAAGCTGTCTAAATCCCTGTCTTGTGTTGCGTCTCTCGATTCCGCTCAACCCCTCTCAAGCTACCACATAGATATGTTGGCCTTGCGACTAAGTCCTGACACTAAGGACATCTGCCGTGACAATTCCACGACAGTTGGCACCCACCGTGGGGACTGCACACGGTGGTGTTGAGTTCTTGGAGTGCGCTATCCTAGGGATCGAGAAGCTCCATCCGGCTCAATGAAAAAGTTCCGGCCGGTACATCGGAGAGTTCCAGTCGGCTTGCCGAAAAAGTTCCGTCCGGTTCGTCGGAAAGTTCCGGCCGGATCATTGAGAAGTTCCGACCGTCTCGACGAAAGGTTCTGTCTGAATCATCAAAGAGTTCCGATCGCCTCGACGAAAAGTTCAGTCCAAATCACCGAAAGGTTCCAACCGCCTCGCCGAAAGGTTCTGTCCGAGTCGTCAAAGAGTTACGATTTAGGCTACAGAATAGTTCCGGATTATCAAATACTTCCGGATTAGCAAAAAGTTCCGGCCGGATTATCAAGAGCTTTAGGTTCAAAGGTTCCGGATTATCAAAAGTTCCGGCCAAATTATCAAGAGGTTCTGATTCAAAGGTTCCGGATTATCAAGAGGTTCCGATTCAAAGGTTCCGGATTATCAAAAGTTCCGGCCGGATTATCAAGAGGTTCCGGTTCAAAAGTTCTGGATTATCAAAAGTTCCGGCCGAATTATCAAGAAGTTCTGGTTCCGGAAGTTCCGGCTCAAAAAGTACCGGCCGGGTTATATGGAGAGCTCAGGCACTAGACACAGAACCAATCAACTCTTTTGTCAAAAACAAAAGCAGCACTATGCATTATCCAACAGCCAAAGATCCGGCAAAATATACCAGGTGCTATCCTTTCTATGTATTTTACCAGTACATGTTAATTCATCCGACAACAATTACTCTGGCCTGTAATATTTTTACGCAGGGCAACTATTAAAAGAAAAAAAAGGGTGGTGTTATACCACGGATGCATGTTCGGCTGTATCGCGCGGCTTCACGGACAGGGTGTCGCGGTCCGGTTTGCGTCACCGTACCGGCTGACTCGCCCGTTTGCACCACCTTACAACACTACAGACGACTCGCCCGTCCGCCCCCGCGGCCGGTTCACATGCCGGTTTACAACGTCGAGGAAAAATTGCTCGGCCGCACCGGCTTACAACGTCGGGCCGACTCATCTGTCTGCTCCTACAGTTAACTCGGCCGTGATTAATTTTAGCATCACTGTGGTGATCATCAACTCCATGGCAGATAATTTCCGGCCTAGCACATCAGGTGATATCCATCTAAAAAATATTTTATTAACACATATTATTTTTGTCAAATAACAGTTTACCTTGGCCTTGGTCTGCAATATTGTTTATGCAGGACAATTGTTCCTTTGTAAAGCTATGGCTGTGTCATGGATGTATAAACTCGCGCCACCATTATGAATGCGCTAGTATCTTACCATGCCATCAAGCTCGATGAATATATATGCAAACCGCCATTCTGCAGACCAGTTTACATCAATATGACGTGGCTAATTCGTCCGTCCACGCGGTTTACAACGCCGCGGCCGACTCATCTGCATGCCGCCTCTGATACGGCGGACGTCTTTACCATCCATCTCTCGCGATTCGGTCTACATCAACACACCGGGCCGCACCTATCCGCATGAGCTGTTTATTGAGTATGAGCAAGTCACAGCTTGGGTAGCTCGGTTTTTCTTTCAACAAAATGGAGGCAAATTATCATATACTATCAACCGCCGTCCGCACTGGATGGCTCAATGGGCAGGCGCACAAGTCGCCGCCAGTACAGTTTGGTTAACTTCAAATCACCAGTTGGAAGGAACCATTGGCGAGATTCTTGACACGGCTCATACGGGATGATTTATAACCCGCCGCAGTCACCTCTATCTTCTGTGGATTCACATCGGGCTATCAACACCGATGATATACAACTTATGCCGGTTTACATCACGGTCACATATGGAGAGTCTCAAGCCAACTCCTCGAGTCACCTTTGAGACTTGGGGGCTACGATGACATGACTCAGCAAATCTTGCCAGTTTCAGCAAAATTAAGAACCCTAGGACGATGGAGGGAAAGATAAGCCGGTCCCGGAGGCTCCTGTTATATTGATGAAAACTTAAAGGCCGTCAGAAAATTTCCGGCTTAGAAAGTATATGACAGTTACAAAATCTGGGCTCAATGAAGAAGTCCCGGGTCATCAGAAAGGATTCCGGTTTAAAATCCGGCTCAAGGGAAGTCAGTCTCACTGAAGCTCTCAAATATCCGAGTTACAATCCGGTTCAAGGGAAATGTTTTCTCCTGCAAAGCTCTGAAGCTCTCAAATCCAGTTTAAAAAAATGTCCGGTTCAAAAAGGAATTAACTTCTCGCAAGTTCGAGTTTAAAGGCCGTCAGAAAATTTCTGGCTGAAAATGAAGATTCCGGTTTAAAATCCGGTTCAAGGGAAAGATGTCTCCCACAAAGCTTTGAAGCTCTCGATATCCGGTTCAAAATCCCGATTCAAGAAGGATATATCTCTTGCAAAAAGCTAAAGGGTGCCAAAAAGGACCTGCTGCCATGATGCACGGTTCAAACATGGGTATCATGCCTTATTGGCTTATCATATTATTGATCACTTGGGGGCTTGGTCATGTCCGAACCATAGTCACACCTCTTGATCGGCTCAATGCCACAGCATCACTTGGGGGCTTCGTCGTATCCGAACCATAGCCACGCCTCTCGATCGGCATAATGCCACGATGTCATTTGGGGGCTTTGGTCGTGTCCGAACCATAGCAACACTTTTTGATAGGCGAAAGCCACATCATCACTTGGGGACTTGGTCACGTCTGAACCAGTCACGCCTCTTGATCGTCCTAGTGCCATAGCATCACTTGGGGGCTTGGTCGAACCCGAACCATAGCTACACCTCTTGACCGGCGTAATGCCAAAGCATCATTTGGGGACCTGGCTGACTTGAACCATAGCTACGCCTTTTGGGGGCATGGTCTTGTCCGACCATGGTAATGCCTCTTGATCGGCTCAAAGCCTCATTTGCAATGGTTTTATCTTTGCCTTTGCTTGAATTCTGTTTTTCTTTTGATGAACATTACTTTGTTGCGTTTTCAAACCGACATTGTTAATCCGGTTCAACTGTCAATTACAAATTGACAAAACACGGTCAAATCTTAATCCGGAGACTATCTGCCCGGTCTGATTTTTTGTTACCATCCTATTATGGAGTAAACCGGTGTTTATTATAACCCGGAGCGGCTTACATTGTAAACTGGCCTTATATTAACAGGAGCTGTTTTCTCCAAAGTTTGGGGTTTCAACCCCGCTTCAAGATTGGCCAGCCAACATCATGCCTGACGGTGGCAGGGCCTTTTAAGCTTCTTAACTGCAGAAAACAGTTTGGAAACATATGATTCAAACAGGCATCAGTTGAAGATAAATATGCACGAAGGCATACCAAGACCAGTGGTCTAAACCGGCCTTCGTTTCACGCTTGGATTGACTACAAGTCACTAGTATTCTATATGGTTAATCCGTTGTTTATCACAAACCCGGTACGGTTTTATCATAAACCGGCACAGTATGAAAGGAATTATTATTACTCAAGATTGGGGTTATCACTCTTACTACAAAAAGTTGGTAAACCAACGATGTGATTCAATGTCATAGGACACTTTAAACTTGTTGTATGCAAAAACAGGTTGAATAAAGAATGATTATAAATCACCAGTGTTTACTAACCCGGCCTGGCGTTCGGTTATAAGTCGCCAGTATGATGATAATTATCTGGTTTTATTAAACCGGCCTGGCTTTAAGACGATAAGTCGCCAGTATATGATGAGAAATTATCCGGTGTTTGTTAACCCAGCCCGGCTTTGGACTATAAGTCGCCAGTATATATTTGGATTGCGCCATTGGAATCATGCGCTTATAAATCATTGGGTTATATTATTCAAATAGCCAAACTTGGCTAAATTTTCATTATGATATTGAATGAATAAGGTTTTCATACCGGATTATATTATCTTGAATAGCCAACATGACTGGATTTTTATTATGGTTATTAATAACCGGTATTATTGAGGTTTTCAAAGTCGCTTTAGCGCAATGGCTATTTTTTATCATAGGATATGATTTATTCTACAATGGAATAGTCCCGAGTCGCTGCAGGCTTACAACCCGGCATTTGGGGGCTACATTATTCAAATTGAGGTTATATGCAAGTCTCAAGTTGCTGCAAGCATGCACCATGACACTTGGGGGCTAATGCAAAGTCATTTTTTGCTTATCTTATTGAAGACCCGACTCACCATATCATAATGAGCCGGCCCTTGGGGGCTACCAATTGCTCCTGTCAAACATTCAAGTATACAAGCCTTAATCCATTATATTAAAGGGTTCATTGCTCGGTTGGTAAAACACAAAGCTCTTAACCTTGTGGACATGGGTTCAAGCCCTACGATGGAAGCTACATTACAAGATGTTATTTTCATTGAAGTATATATCAATTCCGGTTCAGTATTATCTTACTAAGCCAGCCCTTGGGGGCTACACATCACTGCTCAAATCTATATGATTATATTTACAAAGTCCCTGCTCATTATTGCATAATGACCCGGCCCTTGGGGGCTACATTGGTTGAAGTTTTTTGAGCATCAGGCAATTACAAGTCCCAGATTGCTGCAAGCATGACAACCCGGCACTAGGGGGCTACATAATATGGAGTGTTCAGTTTTTATTCGTGACTGGGATGAACAACATGAATTTCTTCAAAAGTGGCAGTATTCATATTGAAGCAAGTCTTAAACCATCACTCTGTTCTGCTCAAGACTTGGGGGCTACAGGTAATATGCATATAAGGAGAAATATTTTCAAATTCTCGCTTTGAGCAAACCAGATTGACCCGGCGTCACCAATTAATCATTACGACCCTGTGGCTGCAACCTAGCATCATCAACAATCATGAACCGGTGTTGGCAACAGTCATGACCCGGAATTATCAGTTTTTATAACCCGACAATGGTGGTTATCATAAACCGACAAGTTTTACATCTTCAAACCGGCTGAATATCAAATGAGTATTTCAAGACCAACATTTCTTAAGCAGACGCTTTGGAAGCCGACTCAAGTGGATTATTCTTCACAATATTTTTCTATGAGAAACCAACATCAGCAATTTGAGTATGAAGCTAGTTATTGACCCGGATTTTCTAGAAGGAGGAAATGACAAAGACTTAAGGATGATCAGGAGCGGTTTACAAGAATTCTTAACCCGGAGCACAACTGTCAAATTTGTTCTTGGGTTTATTTTCTGAGGATCAGTTTAACATGGATAAATCCAAATTAAACTGGGGGCTAATGTTGGGGATATACCCCGTGGCGTAAACCGGCCGGAAGTATAACCCGTCCGGACTGGACGACTCACTGGTAACCCACCCGGAGCTTGGCGGTTCACGGGCTACCCGCCCGGTCTTGGCGGTCCATTAGTAACCCGGCGGGCGGGTCAGAGGAGCGACAAGACCCGGTTGCCCAACTGGCGGTTCATGAAGGCCGGTTCATACTATGGTGGGCCGGTTTAAGAGGAAAGGCATGACGAATATTTACCTTACAAGGAATTAAGACCAGGACTTGTATCCGGTTTGTATTAGAGATAGACTAGTCCTAATCCTAATAGGAATCTACATGTAACCCGCCCCTTCAACATATATAAGGAGGGACAGGGCTCCCCAAAAGGGGGACAAGCTACAAGCAAGAAGAAACAATCTCTAGGGCTAGACACAAAGAGCCGGTTTACGACGTCTCCCTCGTGATGATAATGAGACCTAGCCTCAAACAACATGTAGGGTTTTTACCGGATGATGTTTCCTGGGGACCGAAGCTGTCTAAATCCCTGTCTTGTGTTGCGTCTCTCGATTCCGCTCAACCCCTCTCAAGCTACCACATAGATGCGTTGGCCTTGCGACTAAGTCCTGACACTAAGGACATTTGCCGTGACAATTCCACGACAAACCCACAATTCATCGGTCTCAACAAACACACCACAAAAAGAAGATTACATCGAATAGATCTCCATGAGAGAGGGGGAGAACATTGTATTGAGATCCAAAAAGAGAGAAGAAGCCATCTAGCTACTAGCTATGGACCCGAAGGTCTGAAGTAAACTACTCATACTTCATCGGAGAGGCTATGGTGTTGATATAGAAGCCCTCCGTGGTGGATGCCCCCTCGTGAGCTCGAACAGGCCCCAAGATGGGATCTTGTGGATCTGAGGAAGTTGCGGCGGTGGAATTAGGTTTTTGGCTCCTGTTACGATTGCTTGAAGTGCGTAGGTATATATAGGAGGAAGAATGCGTCGGTGGAGCATCGGGGCCCATGAGGCAGGGGCGCGCCCTAGGGGCGCCCCATCCTCGTGACCGCCTCCGATGTTCCTTGGCGTGAGGTCCAAGTCTCCTGGATCACGTTCGTGAGAAAATCACGTTTCGAAGGTTTCATTCCGTTTGGACTCCGTTTGATATTCTGTTTCTTGAAACACGAAAAAGGCAAAAAAACAGCAATTACAGGCTGGGCCTCCGGTTAATAGGTTAGTCCCAAAAGTAATATAAAAGTGGAAAATAAAGCCCATTATAGTCCAAAACAATAGATAAAGTAGCATGGAGCAATCAAAAATTATAGATACGTTGGAGACGTATCGAGGCATCCCAAAGCTTAATTCCTGTTAGTCCTCGAGTAGGTAAATGATAAAAGAGAATTTTTGATGCGGAGTGATACTTTGGCATAATTTCAATTTAAATCTTCTTAATCATGGTATGAATATTCAGATCAGAAAGATTCAAGACAAAAGTTCATATTGACATAAAAATAATAATACTTCAAGCATACTAACTAAGCAATTATGTCTTCTCAAAATAACATGGCCAAAGAAAGTTATCCCTACAAAATCATATGGTCAGCTATGCTCCATCTTCCCCACACAAAGTATTTAAATCATGCACAACCCGATGACAAGCCAAGCAATTGTTTCATACTTTAACATTTTCAAAACTTTTTCAATCTTCACGCAATACATGAGCGTGAGCCATGGATATAGCACTATATGTGGAATAGAACGGTGGTTGTGGAGAAGACAAAAGAGGGAAGATAGTCTCACATCAACTAGGCGTATCAACGGGCTATGGAGATGCCCATCAATAGATATCAATGTGAGTGAGTAGGGATTGCCATGCAACGGATGCACTAGAGCTACAAGTATATGAAAGCTCAACAAAAGAAACTAAGTGGGTGTGCATCCAACTTGCTTGCTCATGAAGACCTAGGGCATTTGAGGAAGCCCATCATTGGAATATACAAGCCAAGTTCTATAATGAAAAATTCCCACTAGTATATGAAAGTGACAAAATGAGAGACTCTCTATCATGAAGATCATGGTGCTACTTTGAAGCACAAGTGTGGTAAAAGGATAGTAGCATTTTTTCTCATTTTTTTATTTGGGCCTTTTCTCTTTTTTTATGGCCTCTTCTTTTTTTTTCGTTCGGAGTCTCATCCCGACTTGTCGGGGAATCATAGTCTCCATCATCCTTTCCTCACTTGGGACAATGCTCTAATAATGATGATCATCACACTTTTATTTTTCTTACAACTCAACAATTACAACTCGATACTTAGAACAAAATATGACTCTATATGAATGCGTCCGGTGTGTACCAGGATATGCAATGAAACATGAGTGACATGTATGCAAGAATTAGGACCGGTGGCTTTGCCACAAATACGATGTCAACTACATGATCATGCTAGCAATATGACAATGATGGAGCGTGTCATAATAAACGGAACGGTGGAAAGTTGCATGGAAATATATCTCGGAATGGCTATGGAAATGCCATGATAGGTAGGTATGGTGGCTGTTTCGAGGAAGTATATATGGTGGGTGTATGATACCGGTGAAAAGTGTGCGGTATTAGAGAGGCTATCAATTGTGGAAGGATGGGAAAAAGTGCGTATAATCCATGGACTCAACATTAGTCATAAATAACTCATATACTTATTGCAAAAATCTAGAAGTTATCAAAGCAAAGTATTACACGCATGCTCCTAGGGGGATAGATTGGTAGGAAAAGACCATCGCCGTCCCCGACCGCCACTCATAAGGAAGACAATCAATAAATAAATCATGCTCCGAGTTCATCACATAACGGTTCACCATACGTGCATGCTACGGGAATCACAAACTTTAACACAAGTATTCTTTGAATTCACAACTACTCAACTAGCATGACTCTAATATCATCATCTTCATATCTCAAAACAATTATCAAGCATCAAACTTATCTTAGTATTCAACGCACTCAAAAGAAAGTTTCACATATCTTGAATACCAAGTATATTAACATTAAGCAAATTACCATGCTATTAATGACTCTCAAAATAATCTAAGTGAAGCATGAGAGATCAAGTTTCTTTAAAACAAATCCACCACCGTTCTCTAAAAGATCTAAGTGAAGCACTAGAGCAAAATTTATCATGCTCAAAAAGATGTAAGTGAAGCACTATGAGCAAAACTATCAATCTCAAAGGATATAAGTGAAGCACATAGAGTATTCTATAAAATTCCAGTTCATGTATGGCTCTCTAAAAAGGTGTGTACAGCAAGGATGATTGTGGTAAACTAACAAGCAAATACGCAAATAATACAAGACGCTCCAAGCAAAACACATATCATGTGGTGAATAAAAATATAGCTCCAAGTAAATTACCGATGGAAGTGGATTTAAAGAGGGGATGCCTTCCGGGGCATCCCCAAGCTTTGACTTTTTGGTGTCCTTTGGATTATCTTGGGGGTGCCATGGGCATCCCCAAGCTTAGGCTCTTGCCACTCCTTGTTCCATAATCCATCAAAAGAATTCACCCAAAACTTGAAAACTTCACAACACAAAACTCAATAGAAATCTCGTGAGCTCCGTTAGAGAAAGAAAACAAAAGACTACTTTAAGGTACTGTAATGAACTCATTATTTAGTTGTATTGGTGTTAAACCTACTGTATTCCAACTTCTCTATGGATCATAAACTATTTTACTAGCCATAGATTCATATAAAAAGCAAACAACACACGCAAAACAGAATCTGTCAAAAACAGAACAGTCTGTAGTAATCTGTAACTAACGCAAACTTATGGAACTCAAAAAATTCTACCAAAATTAGAAGACCTGGAAAATTTGTTTATTGATCAGCATCAATTGGATTCAGTATTTTATCACGTTCTGGTGATTTTTAACAATTCGGGCACTGAGCGCAAAGTTTCTGGAAATTACAGCAAGATCAAATAACTATGATCCAAGAAGATCCAATAGGTTTAACTTGGCACAAACACTAATTAAAAGATAAAACCACATCTAAACAGAGGCTAGATGGATTATTTATTCCTAAACAGAAGCAAAAACAAAAACTAAAAATAAAATTGGGTTGCCTCCCAACAAAGCGCTATCGTTTAACGCCCTAGCTAGGCATAAAAGCGAGGATAGATTTAGGTATTGCCATCTTTGGTAGGCAATCCATAAGTGGCTCTCATAATAGATTCATATGTTAATTTTATTTTATTTCTAGGGAAGTGTTCCATGCCTTTCTTTAATGGAAATTGGAATCTAATATTCCCTTCCTTCATATCAATAATTGCACCAATCGTTATAAGGAAAGGTCTACCAAGAATAATAGGACATGAAGGATTGCAATCTATATCAAGAACGATAAAATCTACGGGCACATAATTCCTATTTGAAACAATAAGAACATCATTAATTCTTCCCATAGGCTTTTTAATAGTGGAATCCGCAAGATGCAAGTTTAGAGAGCAATCATCAAAGTCATGGAAATCTAGCAAATCACACAAGGTTTTGGGAATAGTAGAGACACTAGCACCCAAATCACACAAAGAATTAAACTCATGATCTTTAATTTTAATTTTGATAGTAGGTTCCCACTCATCATAGAGTTTCCTAGGGATATAAACTTTCAACTCAAGTTTTTCTTCAAAAGATTGCATCAAGGCATCAACAATGTGTTCGGTAAAGGCCTTATTTTGACTATAAGCATGAGGAGAATTTAGCACGGTTTGCAACAAGGAAATACAATCAATTAAAGAACAATTTTAATAATTAAATTACTTGAGATCCAATATAGTGGGTTTAGCAACATCTAGATTTTTATTTCTTTCAATCCCACTTTTATCAATTTCATCATCAAGATCTAAAAACTCTGAATTCTTAGAACGCCTTCTAGGTAAAGGAAGATCATATTCAGTTTCATCAAGATTCATATTGCAAGACAAAGATTTAATAGGGGACACATCAATAACTTTTAGATCTTCATATTGATTTTCATAGGGATTAGAAGAACACGCTTTAATAAATGCATCTTTGGAAGCACGCATCCTAGCGGTTCTTTCTTTGCACTCATCAATGGAAATTCTCATAGATTTGAGAGACTCATTGATATCATGCTTAGGAGGAATATATCTAAGCTTTAAAGAATCAACCTCAACAGAAATTCTATCAATGTTCCTAGCCAAATCATCAACTTTAAGCAATTTCTCTTCAAGCAAAGCATTAAAATTCTTTTGTGAATTCATAAACTCTTTAACACTACTCTCAAATTCAGAGGGCATCTTATTAAAATTTCAATAAGAGTTGTTGTAGGAATTTCCATAATTATTAGAAGGATTACTAGGATAAGGCCTAGGATTAAAATTCCCTCTATCTGGCGTTGTTACCAAAATTATTCCTACCACCAAAATTCACATCCATAGATTCATTATTATTCTCAATCAAAGTAGACAAAGGCATATCATTAGGATCAGAAGAAACACTCTTAGTAGCAAATAATTTCATAAGTTCATCCATCTTTCCACTCAGGACATTGATTTCTTCTATCGCATGCACTTTTTTATTAGTAGATCTTTCAGTATGCCATTGAGAATAATTAATCATATTATCTAGGAGTTTAGTAGTATCCCCTAGAGTCACTAGGTAAGGACACCGCAAGATTGAACCCAAAGCCATGCATCTCTCCCATTGCAAGAACTACCAATCTAGTTGGCCAAACCAAACGGATAATTCGAAGAGACTTGCAAAGATAACTCAATCATACATAAAAGAATTCAGAGAAGATTCAAATATTATTCATAGATAAGCTGGATCATAAACCCACAATTCATCGGTCTCAATAAACACACATAAAAAGAAGATTACATCGAATAGATCTCCACGAGAGAGGGAGAACATTGTATTGAGATCCAAAAGAGAGAAGAAGCCATCTAGCTACTAGCTATGGACCCGAAGGTTTGAAGTAAACTACTCACACTTCATCGGAGAGGCTATGGTGTTGATGTAGAAGCCCTCCGTGGTGGATGCCCCCTCCAGCGGAGCTCCAGAACAGGCCCCAAGATGGGATCTCGTGGACACAGGAAGTTGCGGCGGTGATATTAGGTTTTTGGCTCCTGTTCGATCGTTTGAAATGCGTAGGTATATATAGGAGGAAGGAGTACGTCGGTGGAGCATCAGGGGGCCCACAAGGCAGGGGCGCGCCCTAGGGGGGGGCGCTCCCCACCCTCGTGACCGCCTCCGTTGTTCCTTGGCGTAGGGTCCAAGTCTCCTGGATCACATTCGGTGAGAAAATCACGTTTCCGAAGGTTTCATTCCGTTTGGACTCCGTTTGATATTCTGTTTCTTCGAAACACTGAAAAAGGCAAAAAAACAACAATTCTGGGCTGGGCCTCCGGTTAATAGGTTAGTCCCAAAAGTAATATAAAAGTGGAAAATAAAGCCCATTATAGTCCAAAACAATAGATAAAGTAGCATGGAGCAATAAAAAATTATAGATACGTTGGAGACGTATCATGAATTAACTCCCTCCTTGTTTCTTATTTCGTGACATATCAACCAATGAGAGTTGTGGGCCGTGCATGCTTTCAATGACTTGAGACTACCAAACATGACATGCAGTGTTTAGTTCATTGCATGTAATCCTATTAATACTCTAGTTAGCAAAAAACATTAAGTTCTCTCTTGATAGGAATAAAACACCATGTATTTATTTACAGAGGGAGTAGTACTCGATATTGCTAGTCAAATACTAAAATCCAGATGGACGTGGTAGTACTCCTAAATCCAGACGGTGGTGCTACTAGTACTAGTATTAGTACTACCAATGTAGTAGTAGGAGTACTAACCTTTGTACTACCCGTTGGTCAAATTATTACGTGTTGCTCCTCACAGTGAAGTGACAAGACCCTGCGCCGGAGATGACACTTGAGTATAGGTGCCGTGTTCGGCATACCATAGTCAGCCTCACTGTCTGCAGTCACTATCATAATGGCTGTAGAGCTAGCCTGCTTACAACTAGCCCTGTTCGACATAATTTCCCGTGCGTAGATGCCCGTGCATTGCATGGAACACCAAGATTGGGGGTGGATGGCTCCGGCAGCGGCCATCGCGCCAAAGTTTTCCACGGCCTTGGAACAAGTGCTGAATGTGAGAGACAAGGAGTTGTTTGTAATTAGGAAACAAGTGCAGCCATCTTTTTGCAAAAATGGAGAAGCTTGGTTTGTATGCGTCAGATCTAGATTCGACGGCTATTGGTGAAAGATGGGAGGCACAACATCATCACCAACTCAGGACCTGTTTGAGTCGCAGGATTTTGAAAATGCAGGAATAGGACACGACAATATTACAAGTTTCAAACTGATATTACAAATGTTAGGAGTAATGCTGCACCTACGAAGAGGGAATTACTAGGAAGTTTACGTAGAACTTTTCGTTACTTTAGGTGGATGCAGCATTATCGTACAAACTAAAATCCACCGCCATACGACAAGTCACTAATGGGCAAATAAGTTTTCGAGTCTCTGGCCACTTGATGTTTCAAAAACAAATTCAGCTTCATGAGACTTTGTCATTTAGGCTTAGATGCTTGCGGTGATCAGCACGCCATTCATTGGTGCGCCAGAGAACGCCAAACCACATTACCTTGAGCACACTTGCCTCCAGAACAAAGAACCTGGCCAATTTAATCTCAGATGTGCTGCCTCCATAGTCGATCAAATCAATTTCTGTAAGATGGAGATCAAGGCATTCGATGAGATTGTTAGAGTGCATCACATTTTTCACTTTCGAGTCTTTTTTTATCTGCAAAAGAAGACAACATATTAGAGCAGCTGGCTGCATAAGATTGCCATGTCATCAAGAGATACCAATATCATTCGCTCATACGATAGGGTTGGCTGGCTAGTGATATTTTTTCACACTCTCTCTCTCTCTCTCTCTCTCTCTCTCTCTCTCTCTCTCTGTTTGTTTCCTCTTATTTAACTAGGAGCACGTGAAGAGCTCGGGCATTTGTTGCCTTCCACTATGTGGCCGATGCCATATTTCGCAAAAGTATGCCACATAATACGCATCGATGTCAAATAAAAAGATTTTGGCACCACTCTCGCGATGTGAGAGAGTTGGCACCACTGCCTACATGCACCCACATGTATAAACAAACCAATCAAACCAACTACACCAGCCTGTCACTTTCCCAAACAAGTGTTTTTTTATTGCCTCAGTCCTCTCTCTCTCCCATGCAGTGTTTTTTCATTGCGTGAGTTAATTTGGCACCGGAGCAAAGTAGGTGATCCAGATTGGGGCACCAAGTGAGCAATGGAGGGGCATCGATGCCAAATGCATCACAAGTGAATTTGGCACATGTTTTGGCCTACATAGCCCACTTTTGTACTCCCTCCGTCCCAAAATTCTTGTCTTAAATTTGTCTAAGTACGGATGTATCTAGTTACATTTTAGTGTTAGGTACATACGTATCTAAACATATGTAAGACAAGAATTTTGGGACGGAGGAATACTACTCAGATTTAGTATAAAATTTTGACCATAGATTTACCTAAGAATATGCCAATGCATGTCACTAAAAATTACACCATTTGAAATTATGTTCAAATACGAATTCAACGATATAGTACTTAGTGACATGCATTAACATTTTGTCAGTTAAATCTATGGTCAAATTTTGATACTACAAAATTGGAAGAGTAAACCAGGATGGAGGTAGTACTTGCTCTTAGGGTAACCATAGAGTTACTGGAGTAGTCTAAGTTACTTTCCACTATGACTAGCCTAGGCTACTATAGTAGTACAACATAAAAATGATGCAGGTGATCACGTGAGAAAAAAATACTAAAAACATTTCTTTTGGTGCAGTGCGTAGATGTTGTTTTGAACACTGCACTTGTCATCGTAATCTGGGAAAATTACGAAAAAATTGAGCTACATTGTGATTAACGTTTACTTATAGGAAATAAGTTTCACCTCGATGAGTAGCTTCTCCGTGCACGGAAAGCATGTAAGCAATCCAACAACTTGATCCAGATTGGGGCCGATAGATTTTAGTGCTAAGATCTTCACTGTGCGCATGGACTGGGTCAAGCTTGTGGGAATCATTTTTTGGAAGATGGTCGTAAATACATCAAGAAGAAATTTAAAAATGTGAATTTCAAGAAGACGGAGAAGAAGATGAGTGTTGTACCTGAATGATTACAGATCCAATAAAGAGTTCGGAGAATTTGGCAGACGAGTACACCAACGCTGTCAATTTCGGCGCGTCAATGACCCTAATTTTTGTTGGACCTTCTAGATCCGATACAAGCAATCTCTCAAGGAAAGGCGCATTCTCAATGACCATAACGTGGAACAGCTGGAGTGATCTCTTCCCAATTGATGTCTTGTTGTGGGGCCAGCAAGACACATAAATCCATCGGAGATTCGTCGAGGCGATGTGGAGGCTAATGAACCCGTGGGTCTGCTCAAGACGAAGGTACTCGAGCGTAGTACAGCTGCAGAGCAGGTGCTCCATAGCCTTCTTCAAGATGACAACGTCGAAGAGGTCGAGTTGCTTGAGTTGAGGGAGAAGAAGGGCGGGCGCGGCATTAATCTGGGGAAGATAGTAGGAGCTGAAGCTGGCGCGGCCCAGCGTTGGCGTGAGGCGGAGCATGGACGGCGGCAGAGAGCGACATCGTCCAGCTTCAAACCTGAGCTCCTCGAGCTGATCTAGGGTGGGGGATAAGAACAACTCGTTGAACTTGGGTTGGACCTTGCAGTTGGTACTGAACATGCGGATGCCAAGGCGTCTGGGTGGCCCAGGGTGCGATGAAAGGATCTTGGAGACTATGGCCATGCGTTTGCAATCCCCGTCGCAGAGGAAGCTGTGGACGGTGAGGTTGAGGGGGACGCAGCGCCAGAGGGGGCGCCACCGCCAGGAGAGCAGGGCGGTCCGCATGGCAGATTTGGTGGGGAGCAGGCCGATGATGATGAGCAGCATGTCATCGGGGAGGCTGCTGAAGAAGTCCAGGCTCGCCGGATGCGGTTTTGGCTCGAGCCGCCTCCGCTTGTTGGCTGCCTCGCCGTCCATCTCAACCGGCGGCGCCGTGTACACGCATGTCTTTGGTGTGTGTTGTGTGTTGGGTGTGCGCTAGTGCGTCCTTCTGTGCATGCCGCCGCCCAGTGGTGAATTGTGCGCGAGTGCGTCCTTCACGCGCAAGAAGTTTGTCCTCAATACGCCCTCAATTTACTAGCGTGCGGGGTGCTACCCCGAGTGGTTTCAACTTTGTTTACTTCACCGCGTGTAAGATGGGCCTCTAGTTTACTTATTTTCACCCACTGCCACATAGGCCAGCACACGAAGATACAGAACACGAGCTGACAAGGCAGCATGTGGATTGGTTGACCGATCAACTAAACATACGGAGCTATACGCTGACACAGTGAGTGTATAATACGTCGGTATAGAGAGTTCGAGTGAGAGGGGAGGCCCGTGAGAGATAGCAGAGAGAGAGAAAGAGCTACTCCCTCCATTCGATAATGTAGTTCCAACATTTTTTAAGTCAAACTTTTGAAACTTTGACCAAGTTTATAAAGAAATTACTTATATCTACAATGCCAAAGATAAATGATAGTATGAAGTAAGTACATGTTGTGATGAATCTAATGATCGCTCCAGATGTAAATGTTTTTCTCCACATATACCTGGTCAAACTTTTACGAGGTTTGACTTTTCAAAACATCCATATGCTTATGGACGTGACAGAGTCCCTAACTAGAGAGAGAGAGAGAGAGAGAGAGAGAGAGTGAAAAAAGTGTGTGTGCGTGTGTGAAAGAGACATGAACAACACACGCTAAAAGTAGAGAAAAAGCGTGCATGTCTTATGCAAACATATCGCACATGCATCTTCGACAACGGAGGCAAGGTGAGGAGATAGTGTGTGGTTGTTTGGAACCGTGAGAGCAAGACCCCTAGCACGTGGCCAAGAGGGGTCTGACAAACAAGGGAGAGAGGTCGAGAGAGATGTACGGCGAAAATGCAGACATGGGGAGGAGAGAGTGTATGTTTGTCATAGAGAGATCCCTTGGAGGTCGTGATGGGATTACATGGGTGGGAGATCGAGTGACAAGGTGTGTGCGCGATAGAAGATGCACCGAGAGATATCGAGATAGACGTATGGATGGAAGGAGACAATACGTGTGTTCTTGATGGCTAGTAAGAGATAATCATACTTAGGAGGGGGGGGGGGAGTGCTTGCGCCGATGGCCCTGTTTGGATACTCTAACTCAATTAGAGGTTAGAGTTAGATTCTAACCCTGAACTAACCCTGAACTAACTCTAACTAAAGAGGTGTTTGGATGGCAGGTTAGATGGAGCGCGGATACGGCGAGGCACCTTCACGGGCGGTGCAAGAGGGAGGGAGGGAGAGGACGAGAAGCTTCGAGGAAGTGGGGAGGGATCTGCTGCGGGGAGAGCGAGAGAAAAAAGTGTTTATTAGTGGTCCCGAGAAGAACTAACCCAAATAAGCACCTCTTGGATGGGTTAGTTTTTTTGGATGGGTTAGATGCATCTAACCCAAACTAACCCTCTTGTTTGGACCTTTTTGGGTTAGTTGACTCCACACTAACCCAAACTAACTCTAACCCATGGATCCAAACAGAGCCTATGATGGAGTGAGGGATTATGATACTTAGGGGGGTGCGTGTCACATGGAGAGAGAACAAGGGCGGAGAGTGTTGGATGGGTCTATATGTATAGCGTGAGCGAGACATGTGTATGTGTGAACCAGGGAGATATAAGGCAAGTTTGGCTTGCGTCCTGAGCATCTTTTGCCTGGCCTGGGGTTGTGGCTGGATTTCATGCACGCTTATTTGGTTGCTACTTTAATTAGAAAGCCCGCCTGGCCTGGGTTCCCTTGCACTTTAATTAGCCTGGCTATACTCCAGACACTGCAAGTAGCCTGGCCCACGCGACCGATTTTGAACGCCCGACCGTGCCTGATCGTGTGGCCACGAGGCTAACAGCAACATGGATGGATATTAGCATTACATAATTGATGCATGGATTGATTGATGGGACGTTGATGCTTTGCCTGGCCGAGGCATGAACCAAACGCTTCAGCACCACACAAGCCTGGCGAGGCAGAAATATTTTACATTTCACGTCCACACCAGGCAGTACCGGCCATCAAGGCATGAGGGTCAGGTCACGAACCAAACTGACCAATAAAGTTTGAGAGAGATTGAGGAGCCCCGATAAGGATGAGTGGTGCGTCAGATAGCTGAGAGGGGAAATAGATATTCCATCCGCTCGATAATGCAGTGCATGTAAATTTTTTCGAAGTCAAACTTTGGAAACTTTGATCAGGTTTACGCAAATGTTATTTATATCTACAATACCAAAGATACATCATACAAAACTACATCTCATGGTGAATCTAATGGTATATGTTTGCCGTACTAGATGCAATTCTTTTCTCCACGTACATGGTCAAACTTTGTGATGTTTGACTTTTCAATAAATCTATATGCTATGGACCGAGGAGAGTGCCTCGATCGAGACAGATCAAGTGCGTGTGAAGGAGAATGAGTAAGTGTGCAAAAAGAGTATGTGTGTGAAAGAGAAAGTGACAACAAACGATAAATTAGAGAGAGAGTGTCTTTTTTCGTTTCTTATGCGAACATATCACGCATGCATCTCCGAGATGGAAAAGCGAGGCGAGGAGATACACGAAGATAGCTAGTGTGTGATTGTTTGCAACTGAGAGAGACACCCCTATAGCACATGTCCAATAGAGGTCTAGCCAACAAGGAAAAAAGGTCGAGAGGGACACATGGATGGCATGGACGCATGTCAAGGGAGAGAGGGTGTGTTTGTGATAGAGAGATCCCCTCGAGATCGTGAGGGGACTATATGGGTGGGAGATCGAGGGAGTGCGTGCACGATAGAAAGATGCCCAGAGAGAAATCGAGATAGACCATGCACATGTTTGTGATGGAGACTAAGATTAGCTAGTCATATACATATAGGGGGGACTGCGTATGCCTACAATAGGGACCATCATACTTGGCTAGCTGGGCATGAGATTGTGTGTGTGTGTGCGTGTGAGATGGAGAGAGAACGAGGGAGAGAGATATAGTTTTAGATGGGCCTATCGAGTGCGAGTGAGATATGCATGTGTATGTGTGACCCAGGTGGATGGAGAGTTTGGGAGAGGGGGGGGGGAAGAGCTCCGATACGACATAGTAGTGTGTTAGAGAGTTAGGGCAAAGAGCCAAGGAATTTGTGTGCGTACGATGAGTGCACCCAAGATATCTAGCTTGGACTAGCTAGAGTATCATACATAGTGTGCGAGAGAGACCTATAGATGGTGTATATATGCATGCGAACTAGAAAGACCCCCCCAACACACACACACAAAGAGAGAGAGAGAGAGAGAGAGAGAGAGAGAGAGAGAGAGAGATGGAGAGAAAGGGAGAGGGACCAACAAGGTTTTTGTGTCGGATGCGTGCGACAGAATTGAAGATTGTCGGAGAGAGAGAGAGAGAGAGAGAGAGAGAGAGAGAGAGAGAGAGAGAGAGAGAGAGAGAGAGAGAACAGGAGTCCGGGAGAGGGGGAGGTCGCGCTTTATGAATCAAAGACCTGATATAAACCATGTTTCGATATAAACTTGCATTCACATATTTAAATTGGAGAACATGTTGTCTACAATCCACACATGAACGGATATATGCGTATATCAAACAAGTTCATTAATTTGACTTTCAACATGTTCATGGAGTACTATAATACTGTACAACATGCTACTCGATTGAGGTGTTCAATTTTGGATTTATTTCACTATTTTGACCCTCTTGAGCGAGCTATTTCATTGAATTGAGATATTTCATTTTGGGTTTGATTCGCTTTTTTGAGTGGGTCAACTATTTGTCATATAGTAAATTGCTAGCAACAAGCATGTAAAAACACATTACTCCCGAGCATCATCTCTCCATCTAAAAAAGAAGTGGCAAGCTAATATTTCAAAATTTGATTCGAATCGACTTGGTAAGGTAGAAGTGGATGCTCGTTCTCCCAAAATTTGAATGAACCGTTAAACATCCTCTCTGCTCGGTGGAATTCGCCCGAGCAAATAAATGGGAGACGCGAAATTACCGTCCTATGTGGGACACGCATCAATTGGCCCGTTGTACATCGAGGGTAGGTTCGTAACTTCATCCAAGCGCGCCTTCTCCTCGGCTGAAATGACATGTGCTGAATAATTCATAAACCATGGTCGGCAAAACACGCTCTCCTCGCCCGAAATAGCTCGCGCCCACTATTTGAAAACACGCTCTCCTCACCCGAAATCGTTCGCGCCCACTATAGTTCAAAACACGCCCTCCTCGCCCGAAATCGCTCCCGCCCACTATTTGGGGAGAAGCAAAGTTACTACTATCCCCGACCCTCAAGACACGTACTCCAAGCAGAGAAGCCTATAGGCAAGGGTAGAACTGTAACTCCCACTCACATTTCAGACAAATGCGTTCGTAAGACATGGTTCCACTCCCCTCCCAATCCCCCCCCCCGCCTTCCCGTCCCCATTCATACCTCGTGGGAGCCAAATCACCTTCTCCCCGGGAAGCTCCCTTCTCCCGAGCCGCGAAACCTCAGCCCCACCTCCATGGCGCCCCCACCGCACCAATTTCACAGTCGCCCTCCTCCCTAATGCCGGAGACGCTGTCCATTTGCCGTCGTGCACTGGGCCGTGTGCCTCTTACTCCGTGCTGCTAGTGCTGCCTCGACGACGGCCGCGTGAACTGTACCGGAGCCGATTCACCCCCGCCGTTGTTCACGGCGCCGGAGCGGCTCCAACTTCGGTCCGGCCCGAGTCTGGCGCTGCTCACAGAAGTCGCCGACCGTCGCGACATCGCTCTTTCCTCGCCGCGGTCGCCACCGCAACCGCCGGCCTCACCGACTTCGGTAGCTGGACCTGCCTACTTCACCATGCCGCCGGATAGGTCGCACCCTCATCTCAAATCACTTTATTTAAGCGTCGCCTTCTCTGAATTTTTATTCGGGCCAATCGATTCCCAATGGGAAGCAGCACCTCGAGGCGGCGGAGCTCCTAGGCTGCCGGTTGGCTGGTGTCTGAAGTAAGTGCGGGGCCGCAAGTTCACCGCGAAGCAGCGCTTAGATGGCTATCTTTTAGAGTTGCGTGGGTTGAAGGTACCGCCGCCACGGATCTGGATGACGGGAGTCTTTGTGGATTGGCCGGGCAGCGCAACCACGGCAAAGGCGGTGGGGCGGGAGAGGGTTTTGGCCGGGCCACGGACGGTGGAGGCAGGCTGCACCGCCGTTGGTCGGGCTCTTCGGGAAGATTCGAGCGATGTCAGCCGGGAGGCACAAGACGGCCATCAAGCCATCCGGCGTAGATCGGACAGTACCAAAATAAAATAAAATCATGTGACCCCAATTTAGTCTTCTGTCAACACACGTGTGACCACTCTCGTACCTTGCTGTTGATCTCTTAGTGTATTTATTCAGATCAAAGAGATATGTTGTTCTTAACATTATGCGTTATCTGCATCTTGAGACACACCGTCTTCAGACTCACCGCAGCTGCTCCAACAAGGGAAGCATACACCAGAAGGGAGCTATAGTCCCCACTCAACAGTTCCCTGCATCGAATGCGCATGCCCGACATGGACAACCACAACAACTGCAGGGCCATCGACAAGTCAGCACATGATGCTCACTCCTATGGATGGCAGCCAGATAGGTTGTACCCTCATCTTACTTGTGTGCAACATTTATGGCTTTGTTATTCATCTAAGCATGGAAAATAGATCATCACATTTCATTGTATATTCATGCTGATCTCTTGAGGGTCTTGTTCAGGAGTTCACGATGTTCCATAGTTCAGCTAAGATACTTGTTCTTTAGGTAACGCTGTTCCATAGTTATCATCCATCAGCCAATGCTATCCCACAGGCTGGTGATTATAGTATTATACCACTTCTAGTATTACCTATGTTGTTCTTTAATACTTTTGTGTGCCATCTAGTTAATCTCGAGTACAAATGATACATATTCTGTAGCTTTCATCTGTGTTCTCCCTTTAGTTTATGAGACCTGTTGCTGCTAGTTAACCCCAGTCCTACTATTTATGTCGTCTCCTACATGCACTCATTACATAAATCTAACTACTAGTTGTCTTCCATGCATGTCAGATATAATTGCATACACTGATATATCCATAAGAACCTCACGGAGCGATGTAAAGGCCAATAAACTTGATGTCAATGATACCCAATATGATGGAACATGTAAAGGCAGTTCTTCAGAAGACTTGCAGAAAGATGATGAATCCTATTCACCCCACAAGGTCCTTGCTCTAACTTGGCTTGTGATATGGGTACAACATGCATATAATGTCCTGGAGTGTATCTACTCATGCAATGCCATGTGCTTAGCATGCTGATCATGCATGTAAATATGTCATGCCTTCCTGTTTTTCAAGACCTATTCCATTCATGATAACATGTTTTCAAATTCAAGTATTGTCATTCTACTCTATCGCAATGCCATCTGCTTAATTTGGACATCATGCTTCAATATCTTATGCATTGTTATTCATCAAGATGTACTTCATCCGTCTGCCATACCATGTTTTTTTTACATTGAAGTGTCGTTCTAGTGCTCTTGCAATGCCATCTTATTTTCCCAATCATACATGTGTATGTTGCCTTAGTTATTTCATGCACGTATTCCGCTAGCATATAGTTTTACATTCAATTAGTGTTTTTTTGCTATGTTGTCCTGTCAGATCCCTAGCTCTTACACCATACTCCTCCATCCGGATTACATGTTGCCGAAATGGATAAAAAGGGATGTATCTAGAACTGAAATACGCCTAGACCCATCCATTTTTTTTCTGGATGGAGGGAATACATGTCAATATGTCATGCCTTTCTATTCTTCAGTACCTATTCCATCTCTCTGATATCGCATGTTTTATAATTAAAGCACCATTCTTCTATACAAGGCATGCAAGGGGAAGACGACTATGTTAGAATATGAAGGGTTACAAACAAGGCCTTTCCAAAAGATCCAAACGCCAGGAGATAATAAACCAAGTCCAGTTTCTATAGATACTGCTCCAGCACAGAGAAACCCAACTCCTACTGATAATAAGCAGATTCCAGTGGCCAAAGAACTAGTCCGCTCCAATCCAGCAAAAATATGTCAACTCAATTCTAAGAAGCGTGTGCGTATCCTTGCATCATGAAATTTTATAGCATGCTGATCATATTTTCTACATGTTTCTTACCCATCTCTCTTTTAGAAAATAAGTTTAACAGATAGAAGAATTTCTGCAATGGTATCGTTTATGAGGAAAGATTCCTGCAGGAATTCTCTGTGCTCCAATGTAGATGTAAGTACCTGTTGTATATCACTATATTTTTACATCAGCATGTATTTTGTTAATCGGCGTGAATCCAACCTATATCTGATCTAAATTTAGTTGTAGCAAAATGTATGATTAAAGGCCACAATGTTGATTTTTGTAAGGAAAACTGCTTTGTAGTTTTGCATCCTGAGCTGCATGAGTGTACTATCTCATATCAGTGGGTTTGAATACTTTGGTTCTGCAGTGGGTTTTTCAGTGTTTTTTTACTGTGTTGTCCCTCGTATCCCTAGCTCTTACATCATACTCCCTCCGTCCGGATTAAATGTCACGAAATGGATAAAAGCTGGATGTATCTAGAACTGAAATACGCCTAGAACCATCCATTTATTTCCGGATGGAGGAATACATGTCAATATGTCATGCCTTTCTATTCTTCAGTACCTATTCCATCTCTGCCGTAGCATGTTTTATAACTGAATCACCATTCTTCTATATAAGGCATGCAAGGGGAAGACGGCTATGTTAGAATCTGAAGGGTTACAAACCAGGTCTTTGCAAAAGATCCAAACGCCAGGAGATAATAAACCAACTCCATTTTTCATAGATACCGCCTCCAAAGACAGAGAAAACCAACTCCCACTGATAATAAGCATATTCCAGTGGCCAAAGAACTAGTCCGCTCCAGTCCATCAAAAGAATGTCAACTCCATTCTAAGAAGCGTGTGCGTATCCTCGCATCATGAAATTTTATAGCATTCTGATCATATTTTTTACATGTTTCTTACCCATCTCTCTTTTAGAAAATAAGGTTAAACGATAGAAGACTTCCTCCATTGGGATCGTATTCAAGGAAAATATCTTGGGAATTCTCTGTGCTCCAATGTCGATGTAAGTACTGCTGTATATCACTATATTTTACATCAACATGTATTTTGTTAATCAGCGTGAATCTAACCTTTATCTGATCTAAAATTAGCTGTAGCAAAATGTTAAAGGCGCCAATGTTGATTTTTGTAAGGAAAACTGCCTGGTAGTTTTGCATACTGAGCTGCATGAATGTACTATCTCATATCACGCACATTCTTGAATTGTAGTGCTTCTCTGGTTGCCCATTCATTCATTGTGTCAATGTTGCTTTCGTACTACCTTACCTGGCTGATGATAGTTGTGCCATATTGTGTTAATTTGGTGTAGGCTAGTTGCCCAAACGTTCGTTGTGTCAATGTTGCTTTCCTATTATTCTGACTTGGCTAATGATAGCAATGCTAGTGTGTTAATTTTGTGCAGGCTGCTGAAGATAAGAAGACAAACTCTGAAAATAGCAAGGCCCATTGTTTCTTTCCAGTAAATCTAGGCCAGGTAATATGGCAATAACTCACGATTAATCTGTTTGGTTCCCGTCCTAATTTATGTTATGATGTAGTGGTCGAGACACTCTCCACTATCAATAATACAAGCCTGCCAAAATCGCCATCTGAATCTATTCAAGATCCTCTCGCCTAATGCAACGGAATAAATGTATGTTTGTGAACCAATTAATGGTTGAAGCAATGATGGAAATGGTGGATGAATCAGAGGTGCAGAGTCGTGCGACACAACAACTGATCAATGTTTTCAGAGACAGTGTAGCAAAGCAGCAAGAACTTGCCCACATGCTTATGGGCGTCATCTGTGTTGAGGTTGCAGATTGTGACGTTGTAGATGGTTAGGTTCTGCTCATTTATTTGCACTGGCATCAATCTTTGATTGCCCAGTGGATGTAATTTCCTGTAATATATGCTGGATGTGCAACGTTATTCTCTGTATGCCGTACCTTTGCTTGATCTGTTTTGGTCTTGTGCATAATTGCTCATCGTAATGGGCTCAAATTATCTAATTTGGCCTAAAGACATGTACGAACTTTAGTGGGCCCATTAAGTTAATGGGCCGTTACTAGGCCGAAAGTTAATGGTCGGCCCTCTTACCTCCCGGGTCGTTAACATGCCGACATCGAAGTGGGCAACAGATTGCCCCAATTTATTTCACGGGCCGTTAACAGGCCGTTACTAAGTTTGGCCTACATATGGCCCAACTATACTGTAGGCCTTTAGCAGCCGAAGAGAACAATGGGCTTGTAATCTTTGGACCATGAAGAGCATGGGCCGCTAAGAGAGCGAAAGTCAGGTCGTATTGTAAATGGCCCAACTGTGTTGTGGGCCTTTAGCAGGCCGAAAGAGAAACCGGGCTGGTATTGGACCATGAAGGGCATGGGCCGTTAAAAGGCCAAAACTAAGGTCCGACTACAAATGGCCCAACTCATTTATGGTCCGTTAACGGGCCGAAAGGCACATAGGGCCGGGAATTGGCCCAACACTTAAATGGGTCGCTAAAAGGCCAAAACTCAGGTCCGACTACAAATGGCCCAACTGATTTATGGGCCGTTAACAGGCTGAAAGTGACACCGGGCCAAAAATTGGCCCAACACTTAAATGTGCCGCTAAATGGCCAAAACTCAGGTCCGGCTACAAAAGGCCCATCAGATTTATTGGCCGTCAACAGGCTGAAAGACACACTGGGCCGGAAATTAGCCCAACATTTAAATGGGTCGCTAAAAGGCCAAAAGATGTACATCCTGAAAATTGGCCCATCCATTAAATGGGCCGTTAACAGGCCGAAATCTCATCGAGCCGATATTGAGTCCAATTATATAGCAGGCTGTTAACGGGCTTGAACTAACGATGGGCTGCAATGGTGTCAAATCTTTAACGGGCCGTTGACGGGCCGAATTGGCACATCTCGTATGGGTCGTGGGCTTAAATGGACCTGACACAAGTAGGCCTTATATGGTCCGGCCTGCTAAATTTTACTGGGCTGACACTTTTCACCAGAATGGGCCACTGTTGGGCAGTGCCACGTGTCGACCTATCATAGGCGCCTCCTGTCCAATGAGTGGATGACATCTGTCCCAACGGTGAGGCAACAAGTGTTTCCTGCGGCCAATGATGATTTTACACATGGAAAATCCCCATTGGTCCGGGCTGTTAACAGGTTACCGGATCCAAAATCGGACCCGATAGCTTAACGACGTTCCGTTACGGTGGATGCCACGTGTCGGTCACCCTTGACGAAAGCACTTCTGTGACGTGCGATTTATTTTCATGGAAGTGGACACTTCCGTGATGATAATTTTGGTAATGTCATGGAACACTTCTACGACAAAGACGTGTATGACTATCTTGATTCTGTCATAAAATCGTCATGGATGTACATGCATGACAAAAAACGAGACCTACTGTGACAAACACGTATCATCACGGAAGTGTATTTTCTTTGTAGTGTGAAGAACGTTCTTTAAAGTTGAACTTGGCGGATTCTACTATTAAAAAGCCTATGGAAAAAATTAATGATGTTCTTATTCTTGCAAATAAAAATTATGTGCCCATAGATTTTATTGTTCTTGATATTGAGTGCAATCCATCTTGTCCAATTATTCTTGGTAGACCGTTTTTACGCACTATCAGTGCCGTGATTGATATGAAAGAAGGCAATATTAAGTTCCAATTTCCTTTGAGGAAAGGGATGAAACACTTTCCTAGAACAAGAATTAGTCCACCACATTAATCAATCATGAGGGCATCTTATGGATCTCAAACCAAAGATGACAAAACTTAGATCCTTGCTTTACGCCTAGCTAAGGGCGTAAAACTATAGCGCTTGTTGGGAGGCAACCCAATGAATAAAATTTATTTTGCTTTTTTGTTTCATGTTTTTGTGTGTTAGCACAATTATGCTACTTTTATGATTATTTTTTTGTGTATTAATTAGTGTTTGTGCCACGTAAAGCCTTTACAATCTTCTTGGGTGATAGTTGTTTGATCTTGTTGAAAAAACAGAAGCTTTTGCGCTCACGAAAATAATTTTCATCTTTTACCAGAGAGCGATAAAATACCCATTCCAATTGCAGTAGATCAACATACAAATTGCTCAGGTCTCCCTAATTTTTCAGAACGTTTGGAGTTACAGAAGTATTCGAAATAGTCAGATTGCTACAGACTGTTATGTTTTGATGATTCTGTTTTCTTTGTGTTGTCTGCTTATTTTGATGGCTCTATGATTTTATTTGATGAGTTTTTGCCATAGAAAAGTTGGAATACAGTAGATATAATACAAGAACAAAATATGAATTGGTTTGATACACCACTTATAATAGTGATTTATTATTCTTATACTAACGGATCTCACGAAGGTTTTGTTGAGTTTTGTGTGATTGAAGTTTTCAAGTTTTGGGTTATCTTACGATGGACAAAGGAATAAGGAGTAGAAGAGCCTAAGCTTGGGGATGTTGAAGGATATATGCCCTAGAGGCAATAATAAAGTTGTTATTTATATTTCCTCATATCATGATAATTGTTTACTATTCGTGCTATAATTGTATTAACCAGGAAACTTAGTACACGTGTGAATACATAGACAAACAGAGTGTCACTAGTATGCCTCTACTTGACTAGCTCATTGATCAAAGATGGTTCTAAGTTTCCTAGCCATGGACAAAAGAGTTATCATTTGATGAACGGGATCACATCAGTAGAGAATGATGTGATTGACTTGACCCATCAGTTAGCTTAGCACTATGATCGTTTAGTTTATTTCTATTGCTTTCTTTGTAACTTATACATGTTCCTATGACTGACATTATGCAAGTCCCGAATACCGGAGGAACACTTAGTGTGCTATCAAATGTCACAACGTAACTGGGTGACTATAAAGATGCTCTAAAGGTGTCTCCGATGGTGTTTGTTGAGTTGGCATAGATCGAGATTAGGATTTGTCACTCCGATTGTTGGAGAGGTATCTCTGGGCCCTCAGTAATACACATCACTATGAGCCTTGCAAGCAATGTGAATAATGAGTTAGTTACGAGATAATGTATTATAGAACGAGTAAAGAGACTTGTCGGTAACGAGATTCAACTAGGTATTGAAATACTGACGATCAAATCTCGGGCAAGTAACATACCGATGACAAAGGGAACAACGTATGTTGTTATACGGTTTGACCGATAAAGATCTTCATAGAATATGTAGGAACCAATATGAGCATCCAGGTTCCGCTATTGGTTATTAATCGGAGATGAGTCTCGGTCATGTCTACATAGTTCTCGAACCCGTAGGGTCCGTGACGCTAACATTCGACGATTGGTATTATGAGTTTATGTGTTTTGATGTACCGAAGGTTGTTCAGAGTCCCGTATATGATCACGGACATGACGAGGAGTCTCGAAATGGTCGAGACATAAAGATTGATATATTGGATGACTATATTCGAACGCCGGAAGTGTTCCGGATGGTTTTGGGTAAAACCGGAGTGCCGGAGGGGTTACTGGAACCCCCGGGGGGAACTAATGGGCTACATGGGCCTTAGTGGAGAGAGAGAGGGGCTGCCAGGCCAGGCCGCACGCCCCCTCCCCCTTGGGTCCGAATTGGCCTAGGGAAGGGGGGCGGCTCCCCCCTTTCCTTCTCCCTCTCTCCCTCTCCTTCCTTCCCCCTCTCTTCCCTTGTTGGAAACCTACTAGGAATAGGATTCCTAGTAGGAATCCTACTTGGGGCGCGCCCCAGGAGGGCCGGCCGGCCTCCCCCTTGCTCCTTTATATACGGGGGCAGGGGCACCCTAGAACACACAAGTTGACAGTTGTCTTAGCTGCAGTGTGCCCCTCCACAGATTTCCACCTCGGTCATATCGTTGCAGTGCTTAGGCGAAGCCCTGCGCCGGTAGCTTCATCATCACCGTCACCACGCTGTCGTGCTGATGCAACTCTCCCTTGATCTCATCTGGATCTAGAGTTCGTGGGACGTCACCAAGCTGAACGTGTGCAGATCGCGGAGGTGCCGTATCTTCGGTACTAGGATCGGTCGGATCGTGAAGACGTATGACTACATCAACCGCGTTGTCATAACGCTTCCGCTTACGGTCTAAGAGGGTACATGGACTACACTCTCCCTCTCGTTGCTATGCATCACCTAGATGGATCTTTCGTGTGCATAGGATTTTTTTTTAAATTACCGTGTTCCCCAACAGTGGCATCCGAGCCAGGTTTATGCGTAGATGATATATGCACGAGTAGAGCACAAAGAGTTGTGGGCGATAATAGTCATACTACTTACCAGCATGTCATACTTTGATTCGGCGGTATTGTTGGGGAAAGCGGCCCGGACCGACATTACGCGTACGTTTACGCGAGACTGGTTCTACCTTCGTGCTTCGCACACAGGTGGCTGGTGTCGTGGTTCTAAGTCTGACAGTAGAATGGGGGGGGTAGGTATGGAGAGGCAAGACCCTAGCTATGGAGTAGTTGTATACGCAAGGGATTTACGAGTTCAGGCCCTTCTCAGAGGAAGTAATATCCCTACGTCTCGGAGCCCGGAGGCGGTCGACTGGATTATATGTGTATGTGTTACAGGGTGCGAACCCTTCTACCTGTGGAGGGGGCGGCTTATATAGAGTGCGCCAGGACCCCAGCCAGCCCACGTAGTAGAGGGTTTAAGGTGCGTTAAAGCTAGGCGTTCGTAACGCCTTACATAAAGTGTCATTAAGATCATAAAGACTATTTAACTCTGCACCGCTTTGGACACCGAGTGGCTCTTGGACTCTGGTGGTCGAGTGGGTCTTCATGGTCGAAAGTGTCTATTAATGCATCGAGTGGAAACCTACCAGTCGATCGGAAGACTGCTTCTCTTGCGAGTGTCCTTGTGGAGGGTACCTTTGGGCAGGTCTATGACCCTACCCCAGGTACGTGACTTCATCATTAGCCCCCGAATGGATCGAGGTTTGAGTGAGGAAGGAGTTGATAATCTTTTCGACCTGTTCTTCGTGTTGTGAGTGCGTCTTACTCTGGATCAACGACCTTTTAGTGATGGCATCAACTTCTCTTTCAGTTGCCTTGATCCATTCTTCACGTTTGTCGAGTGAACTCCGTGAACCTGAGGATTCCCGAGCGACGGATCGGAGGAAATATGTTATCTGACGAGTTGCTCTGCGGTTAGCGGATTTCGCGGGATCCAAATTTTGGGAAGCGCGCGAAGCGGAGGAAACTACGGCACTCGGATGGGATAGGACGATGACACCTCGATCTTCGCGCCGCCTTTTTCGCCACGTATCGTGTGCGTGCTGTTCTATGGATTGTGACGGGATTGCTCGGCCTACCGGGTCAGCCACTCGGAAGCGGCTCCATATAAAGCGTTAGACGGAGCATTTTGAACAGTGCAGCCCCAATCTTCTCCTCCTCTCGCCTCCAAACCTTCTCGCTGCGCTCTTCGCTGTCGGCGGCAGCTCGATTACTTCGCTTTCTTTGGCGACCATGGTGAAGAAGAAGACCGCAGCCCTGGAACGGATGAAGAAGGCGGCAGCGTAGGTCAAGGGGAGAGCGCCCAGTCGGGGCGGATCCTCTTCGCGGTCCAAGCTGCCGCAAGACTGGGTCCAAGGAGATTGGATCCGCTCGACCATCACCGAGAAGGATCTCACCGATCTGGCCAATGAAGGACTGATCCCCCATGGGTCGGCGAGGCTTCCGGGTACGGAGTGGCAACCGCAGCCCGAAGAGGGTGAGTGTGTCCTTCTGGCCACCCACGTAGATCGGGGGTTTTCTCTGCCGCCAAATCCTTTTTCCGGAGGTTTTTGAACTTTTTCGGAGCGCAACTCCATCATTTCACTCCAAACTCCATTGTCTATCTTGCTGCTTTCATTTCGCTATGCGAGAACTTCTTGGGTTGTCGACCGCACTGGGGTCTCTTCAAGCACATATTCACCTGTCGCTCTCAGACGGTGAAGAAAACGAACCCGAATGACGAGAGGACCCAAGTAATCCAGATGTGTGGGGGACTCGGGGTCCAGATGAGGGGGAAGAGCACCTTTCCAGCTATGACTCTCCCTGACTCGGTTAGAGGGTGGCAATCGACCTGGTTCTACTGCCAAGACCAGCCGACGGCAAGGCGACCGGGCTCCCTCCTTTCTCCATGAGTCGAGTGAACAAGCCATCTTCCCGAAGGTGTTACCAGAGGAGAAGGCCCAAGTAAAGTTGCTGATGGAGCGTGTAGTCCAGCTTATTCGCGACGGGGTGACCGGCATGGATCTCTGGAGGTTTTTCTCCGACGGGCGTATTCAGCCACTCCAATACCAAGGTCATCCGATGTGGATGTACTGCAGTACGGATGATACCACTCGGGTCCATCCAGAGGAGGTCGATGACGCCCACTGGAGAAGTGGATGACTGCCATCACAGGAAACAAAGACAACCCTCACGGAGCTAGGAGGATTCCACCACTCGACCAGAGTTACGAACCAGACAAGGTATAACCACTTATCTCCGACTGTGATTCTGCTGCATTCATTCTGTTTTGATGCCAATTCGTCGACTGACTTTCGCCTTGTTTTGTTGTCTTCTAGGTCACCACTGAGATGTACTCGATGCCCAACGGGGCGCAGGAAACAGTCGAAGAAGAAGAAGGAAGTGGAGGTGAAAGTCCGGAGGAATGGGAGTCCAACGGCGAGGAGGATGAGGAGGATGATAGCTCTGATGACGAGGAGGAGGAGGAGGAAGAGGAGGAAAACGTCGATCCTCCTCGCTCGGAGGGAAGGTCCAAGTTGACACATGACCCGGCGGCCAGGCGCGGTAAAGCTGTTGTGCCCACTGGGCAGTCGATGAAGCGACCTAGGACAACTTCCCCTGCACCGACTGAGAAACCACCGAAGCAACCTCGAGCGACATCGTCAAAGCCGGCGAAGGCCCTGCCCAAGATGCGAATGGCCATCCCCACCATCTCCGGGTAACCAACAGAACCTTGTATTTCCTTATTCAACATGAGTGAACTTTTGGTCGACTTGATGACTGATCAGTTGATTCTTGAAATCTACAGCGCTGCTACCTCCGAGACTTCAGCCAAGCACGAAGATCAGGAAATGGAGGATGCTGCCACCTCCAACCTTGGTAAGATCTCTGAGGTTTCACTTTTAATCGACTGGACTTCCATGTTTACTTCTGAATCTTTCTTGTAGTTCCGCCTCACGTCATTGATCTCCCCGATGATGACGAGGAAGTGCCATTGAGGAAGAGGAAGAACAAGAAAGTGCTCACTGGCAAGGCTGCTCCAACAAGGCGATTCCCGAGACGCTGATTTCGAGGGAGGCAACCCCACTTGGCCTTCTCGTGTCTTTTCGCATCACGACAAGTGCCCGACCCACTTCGTCGACTGCTGATCCACCATCTGTCTTTGCTATACACTACGTCCCGGAAGACCAAGTGAGTGCTGCTAAGGAGGCCATACGCCAGGCCGGGATCATGATGGAGCAAGTGAAAGCGGTCCGAGAGGCTAGTCAGGCGGCCTATGATGCTAGTTCAGCTCTCCAGAGCAATGTCCAAGTAAGTCAATCGTTGCTTGCTTTGTTAGGATATGCTACCAAATCGCTTCCTTCTGGAGATTTTCATATCTGTACACCCACTGGGTGGGTTTGTCGATTGAACTTTTGTGGGGGCACACTGAGTGCACCCACTGGGTGTAGTCCCCGAGACTATGGTCGACTGCGCGCAGTCGGCTATAGTCTGTATGCTGTGAACTTGTTCACTCGACCTGGACGGACCAAGTCGAATGGAACCATAAACCGGCGGGGGCACGCTAAGTGCACCCACTGGGTGTAGTCCCCGAGACTATGGTCGACTGCGTCTGATCGACTATAGTCTGAAGAACTGTTTTTTACCGCGGTGACCCGACAATTAGCCATGGTTTTAAAATCATAACCTTTTTGCCTCTTTTGGTCGACTGGTCGAACCAAATTGGTAAACCAATGGGGGCACGCTGAGTGCACCCGCTGGGTGTAGTCCCCGAGACTACCGTCGAATGTTTTGATTCGACTGTAGTCTTAGAAATGCTACTATTTTCCTTAATCACTCGGAAGTGGTCTGTTTTTGATGTCTTTCGTTGGTTGACTCTTTGTAGAAATCTTGCGAGCTTGTGGCTCGCTATATTGAGTTAGAGAACAAGCAGATCCAGCTCAACCTCGATTTGAAGCTTGCTCAGGAGAATTTGCAGAAGGCAAAGGATGAAGCAAAAGGTATGGCTGGTGAGAATTTTTGACGACTGCCTTTGTTTTTCTGTTCATTCTCAACCCTGTCCTCATTGTTGCTTTGCAGATAAACTGGAAGAGGCTTTGAAGAAGAAGGACCTTGACCTTGCAGAGCACGTATAGGCGGCTTTGGAGAAAACAAAGCTCATTTGAAGAGAAGCTTGCCTCAATCGACAAACTTGAAGACGAAAATGCCAAGCTGAAAGCCGCTCTTGACGCGGCTAACAAGGAAGTTAGTCGACTGAAGAACGACAAGATTGTTCTGTCTGACAAGGCTGGCCAACCGGCGGGGAAGCAAAACAACCTGGAGATTTATCCTGGAGGGCTCGCCAAGAAGCTATTTCTCATGCTTGAAGGTAATATCTTTTATCCGACTGTCTTGCTCTCACCGGCTCATCACACGATCGTTATTTTGAGTCTGAGCTGTGTTTTCAGAATTCTGCCAAAACTTTGAAGAAGAAACCAGTCGAGTGGAAACCAGCTTGGACCCCATCAACTCTCCCTGTGAAGGACGAAGTTGCTATGTATGTGCTCCGATCGAGTCTCGCGTTGCTAAGCGTGGTGGACTATCTTGCTCGACCGAAAGTTGCGATGTCGCGGATCGACTCGACTCTCCGGACGTAATGTACTCTTCGTAATGATCTTGAATCCCCGATGACTCGACTAAATGAGATTCCAAGTCGAGTGCAGGAATGGAAAAAGTCTTCTGCCAGGTGTGGTGCTGATGTTGCTCTATCTCTGGTTCGTGTCCACTGCAAAGAAGCGCAAGAGGACAAGGTCGTGTCTCTCAAGGTTGCCAATACCAGGAAGCACGACTTCAGATCTTTCATGGAGACTTTCATCGCTGCTGCTACCCGTATTGCCGACGGAATCGACCTCGACCAGTTTGTTGCACCTTCCAGTCCTCCGCAGGGAGGAGTAAAAAACTTCTAAGTCCCACTTTAAATTTGCCTCGGAATGCCGAGTGGTTTTTGTAACCGATAAACTTTAACGGGCTTGACGCCTGAGCACCTTTGGATCCGTAGGACGTTTATCCGAACTTGATTTTTCCTTTAACATGCTTTGTTTTCCTTCGAGAGAACTTTATCCCTCATTCGGAAGATATTCCGTTGAAATTCCAGTCGACTTGTGCTTCATCTATCCTGCAGGTAGAGATGGAACACAGACTGCGACTGACCTTGCCGTCCTTGCGGATTGGGATGAACCGTACGTTGTACTTGTAGCGAAGCTCCGAAGGAGGAGGTAGCAGTCGACCTACACCTCGTCGTCCTTGCGGATTGGGATGGACCGCATGTTGTACTTGTGGTGAAGCTCCGAAGGAGAAGGTAACAGTCGACCTGCACCTCGTCGTCCTTGCGGATTGGGATGAATTCCTTACTTATGCGAGCACTGGGCTGCAGCTAAGCCTCCGAGTGGGAGGTTTGCTCTCCACTCGGTAGGATTTTTATTACTTAGGCGAGCACTAGGCTGCAGCTAAGCCTCTGAGTGGGAGGTTTGCTCTCCAATCGGTAGGATTTTTATTACTTAGGCGAGCATTGTGCTGCAGCTAAGCCTCCGAGTGGGAGGTTTGCTCACCACTCGGTAGGATTTCTATTTCTTAGGCGAGCATTGTGCTGCAGCTAAGCCTCCGAGTGGGAGGTTTTCTCACCACTCGGTAGGATTTTTATTACTTAGGCGACCACTAGGCTGCAGCTAAGCCCCCGAGTGGGAGGTTTGCTCTCCACTCGGTAGGATTTTTATTACTTAGGCGAGCATTGTGCTGCAGCTAAGCCTCCGAGTGGGAGGTTTGCTCTCCACTCGGTAGGATTTTTATTACTTAGGCGAGCATTGTGCTGCAGCTAAGCCTCCGAGTGGGAGGTTTGCTCACCACTCGGTAGGATTTCTATTTCTTAGGCGAGCATTGTGCTGCAGCTAAGCCTCCGAGTGGGAGGTTTGCTCCCCACTCGGTAGGATTTTTATTACTTAGGCGAGCACTAGGCTGCAGCTAAGCCTCCGAGTGGGAGGTTTGCTCTCCACTCGGTAGGATTTTTATTACTTAGGCGAGCATTGTGCTGCAGCTAAGCCTCCGAGTGGGAGGTTTGCTCACCACTCGGTAGGATTTCTATTTCTTAGGCGAGCATTGTGCTGCAGCTAAGCCTCCGAGTGGGAGGTTTGCTCACCACTCGGTAGGATTTCTATTACTTAGGCGAGCACTAGGCTGCAGCTAAGCCCCCGAGTGAGAGGTTTGCTCTCCACTCGGTAGGATTTCTATTACTTAGGCGAGCACTGGGCTGCAGCTAAGCCCCCGAGTGAGAGGTTTGCTCTCCACTCGGTAGGATTTTTATTATTTTGGATGTTAAGGCGAATCCTTGGGCTGTTGTAAGCCCCCGAGTGGGAGGCTGGCTCGCCACTCGGTAGGATTTTGAATACTTAGGCGAGTACTTGGACTGCAGATAAGCCTCTGAGTGGGAGGCTGGCTCGCCACTCGGTAGGATTTTGAATACTTAGGCGAGTACTTGGACTGCAGCTAAGCCTCCGAGTGGGAGGCTGGCTCGCCACTCGGTAGGATTTTGAATACTTAGGCGAGTACTTGGACTGCATCTAAGCCTCCGAGTGGGAGGCTGGCTCGCCACTCGGTAGGATTTTGAATACTTAGGCGGCGGATTCACAGCTAAGCCCCGAGTGAAAGACTGCTCGCACTCGGAAAGGATTTTTTTACAAACTTAGGCGAATCCGATTCGCAACTAAGCCACCCATCGGGGAAATTTCAACAAAAGCAATAACAATCACTTTGAAAATTATAACATTCTTGTCTTAGATAAACAAACTACAAAAGTACTTTTATTACATCTCAACCGAGTGAGTTTTAAGTGTAAACGGGGCGGAGCAGCTCCGCATTCCAAGCTCGAGGCTCGTCGATCTGGCGATCAACGTTGTAGAGATGATATGCTCCGTTGTGGAGGACTCTTGTGATGATGAAGGGACCTTCCCAAGTGGGGGCGAGCTTGTGTGGTTTCTGTTGATCCACTCGGAGGACTAAGTCTCCCTCTTGGAAGGCTCGACTCTTCACATTTCTGGCATGGAACCGATGCAAGTCTTGCTGATAGACAGTCGAGCGGATCAGGGCCATTTCTCTCTCCTCTTCCAAGAGGTCGACTGCATCTTGCCGGGCTTGTTCCGCTTCTTCTTCAGAGTATAGCTCGATTCGAGGAGCATTGTGAAGCAGGTCACTCGGCAGAACTACTTCAGCTCCATAGACTAGGAAGAATGGAGTTCTCCCAGTCGACCGATTAGGAGTGGTCCGCAATCCCTAGAGAACTGATGGAAGTTCGTCGACCCAAGCTCCTGCTGCGTGCTTGAGATCACGCATTAGCCGTGGTTTCAGCCCTTTGAGAATGAGGCCGTTTGCTCGCTCTGCTTGTCCATTCGACTGAGGATGAGCCACCGAAGCATAGTCGACCCGCGTGCCTTGAGAGGCGCATAAGGCTTTGAACTTGTCATTATCGAAGTTTGACCCATTGTCGGTGATGATGCTATGCGGAACTCCATATCTGAATATCAACTCTCTGATGAAACCGATAGCGATTGCATGCATTGAGGTTCTTGATGGGCTTGGCTTCGATCCACTTGGTGAACTTGTCGATCGCTACTAGCAAATGAGTGAAGCCACTTCGCCAGCTTCTCAACGGTCCAATCATGTCCAAACCCCAAACAATGAAAGGCCGCACGAGTGGAATGGTCTTCGTGGCTGAGGCGGGCTTGTGCGACATGTTGGAATAGAACCGACATCCTTCACACTTGTCAACTATTTCCTTTGCCATTTCATTTGCTTTCGGCCAAGAAATCCCGCCGGTATGCTTTAGCCACAATGGTCCGAGAGGACGATGATGGCCACAGTCCCCGAGCGGATATCCTCAAGAATTATCTCGACCTTCTTCCGGGCGTGATACACTTCGCCGACTCGATCACGCTTTCTCTGAACAACTGTCCCTTGATCATCAGAAGGCCTTGGATCGTCAGACGATCTGTCGAGCCTTTTCTTCATTCTCTCGGGAGCTCTTTCCTTAGGATATATGCGATGTACGGCCTTTGTCGATCGGGGAGTGATGACCACCACTTCCATAATCAGGTCGACCACGGCCGGGACCTCAACTTCACCGGATCATTGGCACTCTTTTGCTGCGGGCTTCTTCCGTCAAAGGATCCCCCCACCGAAGGTGCATGAATGTGCTCCAAAAATACATTACCGAATGGCTTCCCTTTTGGATCCTATCTTCGCCAAATCATCCGCAGCTTGATTTTTTTTCGGGGTATATGATGAAGCTCCAACCCTCGAATTTCTTCTCCGACTTTCTCAGACATTACAATAACCTGTCATAGCTGGGCTTCGACATCCCACTCCTTCATCACTTGATTAACAACTGATCCGAGTCACCGTAGACCATAAGGCGACGGAGCCGAGTGAAATGGCCATCGCAACCCATACAGAGTGCTTCATATTCTCGCGTTGTTGGAGGAATCAAAGTGAATCTGGAGAACATACTTGAGCCTATCTCCTCGGGGAAACCAATACAACCCCGCACTGTAACCGTTCAACATCTTGGAACCGTCGAAAAACATAGTCCAGGTTCCGAGTGAACTTGTGTCGGAAGCTGCTGTTCATCCACTCGTGAGGAAATCTGCTATTGCTTGGGACTTGATGGCTTTCTTTGCCTCGAATTTGATATCAAGGGAAGGAGTTCAATCGGCCATTTTGCCACTCGACCGATTGCATCTCTGTTATGAAGAAGTTCCGACAAAGGGCGTCACGACGATCGTAATGGAATGATCGTGAGAAATAATGAGCAACCTTCTTCGTGGTCATATAGATCCCATAAACAAGCTTCTGATAGTGAGGGTATCTTTGCTTTGACGGGGTCAGTACTTCAGAAAGATAATAAACTGGGCGTTGAACTTTGAAGGCTTTTCCTTCTTCTTCCCGCTCGACCGTAAGTACGGTACTGACGACTTGTCCAGTGGTTGCAATGTAAAGCAGCAAAGGCTCTTTGCTGATTGGAGCAGCAAGCACCGGCTGGGTGGAGAGCAGAGCTTTGAGCTCTGCAAACGCTGCATCAACTTCTAGAGTCCACTCGAACTTGTCTGACTTCTTCATCACCGGTAAAGAGGCAATGCCTTTTCACCGAGGCGAGAGATGAATCGACTTAAAGCGGCCAAGCATCCAAAGTAAGTTTCGACATCGTGCAACGCGCGAGCGCTTCATTTGGAGTATGGTGCCAACCTTTTTCGGGTTAGCATCGATTCCTCGCCGTAAACAAGAAAACCGAGTAACTTTCCACCAGAACTCCAAATGTACACTTTGATGGGTTAAGCTTGATATCATACCTCCCGAGATTGGCAAATGTTTCAGCAAGGTCACCAACAGGTCGTAACCCTTTCGTGACTTGACCACTATATCATCCATGTACGCTTCCACATTCCGACTGATTTGAGTGAGCAAACACTTCAATCATCCTCATGAATGTGGCTCCGCATTCTTGAGACCGAATGGCATGGTGACATAACGAAGCACCCGAATGGAGTGATGAACGCTGTTTTAATCTCATCGGGTCCATACAGACGGATCGATGGTACCCGAATAGGCGCCTAAAAAGACAACCTCTCACATCCCGCAGTTGAGTCGACTATTTGGTCGATGCGAGGAAGAGGGAAATGATCTTTCGGGCAGACCCGATTGATATGCTTGAAATCGATGCACATGCGCAACGACTTGTCCTTCTTGGGCACCATGACGACATTGGCGAGCCACTCGGAGTGGTAGATCTCTCGGATGAACTCTGCTGCTAAGAGCCGAGCCACCTCCTCGCTAATGGCCTTTCTCTTCTGGACGGCGGGCCGCCGAAGATACTCTTTAACCGATTTGAATTTTGAGTCGACTCGTAGGCGATTCTCAGTCAGCCCACAGGAACACCGGCATGTCGTGAGCTTCCATGCAAAGATGTCCCAGTTCTCACGGAGGAACTGGATGAGCGCTTCTTCCTATTTTGCGTCAAGTGTTGTTGAGATGTTGGTCGGAGCTGCATTGGGATCGGTCGGGTGAATGTGAACTTGTTTCGTCTCACCAGTCGACTGAAATGCTGACTCCGTAGCAGGCTTGTTAGCTCGCAACAAATCACTCGGATCTGCAGTTTTCTGATACTCTTGTAGCTCTACCACTGCCAACTGAGCATCGGTGATCTTAGAGCCTTTCTGGAAGCATTCTTCCGTCTTCTTCCGATTGCCGTGATGTTGATCACGCCTTTGGGACCAGGCATCTTCAATAAGATACACGTAACATGGTCGGGCCATGAAACGTGCATAAGCTGGCCTTCCCAGGATAGCGTGATAAGCGCTCTGGAAATCCACGACCTCAAAGGTCAACTTTTCTTTCCGGAAATGCTTCGAATCACCAAAAACTACATCAAGAGTAATTTGGCCGAGTGATTCAGCCTTCTTTCCAGGAATGACTCCGTGGAAGCTCATGTTATTTGATCGAAGTCCGACATCGGAATGCCCATCCCTTTCAACGTCTCCAGCGTATAATATGTTCAAGCCACTACCACCATCCATCGTGACTTTGGTCACCGAGTGCCCTCAACAACCGGGTCGACCACCAATGCTTGCCTCCTGTGGGTGGCAATGTGCGCCGGTGATCGACCGGTCGAATGTGATGGCGGTGCAGGACCATTTCAGATAATTGGGAGTCGCCGGAGCAACCAAGTTCACTTCCCGATTGATAACCTTCAATCGAGTTTGCTTTCGACGTCAGCAAAAATCATTAGGGTGGAATTGACTTGGGGATATCCACCATCACTGTCATCTTTGTCCTCAACTTTGTCCGTTTCCTTATCCTTATCCTTGAGTTGTTTCCCTTGGAACTGCTGAATCAAGAGCCGACACTGTCGAGTGGTATGTTTCAGGTAAATGAGTTTACCCTCTTCATCTTTCTTTGTATGAATATGACATGGAAAATCCAACACGTCGTTTCCATCCTGGTCTTTCACCTTCTTGGGGTTCCAAGGACCCTTGGGTTTCCCCTTGAACTTTCACAGGGTCACGGCCAAGGCCTCTCCAGAGCGGGCCGGCTCGACTTTGCGCTCGCTTCCGACCGAATTTCCTCCACTTGACCTCATTGGCGGCCGATTTATATTTACCACTCGAGCCGATCCTCTTCTTCACCATTTGCATACTTGGTGGCAATCTCCATCATCCGACTCAAGGTCATATCTCCGTTTCGACCAAATTTCAAACTCAACTCTATATTCTTGACACCATCTTTGAAGGCACAGACTGCCTGGTGATCAGATACATTCTCAACTGTGTGGTGCAAAGTGATCCACCTCTGGATATAATCTCTCAAAGTTTCACTCGACTTTTGCACACACGACTACAACTCCGTCAATCCTGCTGGTCGTTTGCAAGTTCCTTCAAATGTCCTGACAAACACTCGGGCAAGATCTTCCCAAGTGTAAATACTGCTGGGTGCCAACTGATTCAGCCACGCCCTGGCTGAACCCTCCAACATAAGAGGCAAATGCTTCATGGCTACTTCATCGTTGCCGCCGCCGATCTGAACAGCCACTCGGTAATCTTCAAGCCAAGTGTCAGGCTTGGACTCACCAGTGAACTTACTGACTCCAGTCGCCAACCTAAAGTTGGGAGGAATCACCATGGCTCTGATGGCTCTGCTGAAACACTCTGGTCCCGAGACATGAACTCTGCTGCTGGAAGGAACATCTCTATCATGGCCGTCTCGGTGAGCTCTGTTCCTGTCGACCAAACCTTGAACGATAATAGATCTCGCATCAAAGCCTGGTTCCTCGGTCGACTGGAACTCTTCGCCCAACCTTGTCTTTGGCGTCTGTCATCCTGCTGCCGAGGAGCGTATGATCCACCCCTTGGGGGAGGAGTGGGCACTCGATATCGATCGTTGCGATCGAATCGGTGCTCATACTGCTCGCGGCCCTCGTATTGATCATCACGCCGGCCCCCACGTTCCTCACGCCTCGGGGGCGATCTCGGACTATGGGCCGACTGGACTGAATTCGCAATGACGGATCGACTGTGAACCCTGTTCCGCGACTGGGATACAACTGAGTTTTGATCTCTTGCCGCCCGGAGCAGATCCCTGATTTGCTGCAAACCTCTACCCGCCTCCGACTGGGAAGGCTGAATTGACTCTGCTATACGGGCGGCAGCTGCTAAATTCTGATCGGAGTTCGATATACCTGAGTTGGCGGTTGAAAGAGCTGACGTCGACTGGATTCTGGAACCCTTGGTCGCGTACGCTCGTCGAGTACTCGCTGAAGATTCTCCACCGAGTGCGCGCCAGCCAAAGTTGGCTGCCGCATCCTCCATGGCACGAGCCTCGGGGTTTCTCCAATGATAGGAGTGTGAAGTGCATCCATGTTCCGACGGCGAAGCTCCTCCCTCTGAGCGAAGTGAGGGGCTCGCAGGTACTCTTCGTGGGCTTGCTCCGGATCGCCTCCACCGTCACCTCCGTTGGTTCGGGTGAATCCGGGGACTGCGTGGTCCATCGACCATCGTAACCTCTGCCGCCCGGGTCATCGCTATCGCATTCGGACGCAATCTCTGCGGAGCCGATCGGCAGGTTGAACAGGCCGTAGAGATTCGCCGGGCTCGATCGCCGCGACTTGGGGGGTGGCCGACTGGCGGGCCACTGCATGCCTCACCCACCGCTGAAGCCTCGACCGACCGGAACGCTTGCGCCGGCGGGAGACTGGGAGTGAAGACGGCACAAGAGCCGACCCATACTGGGTCGTCGGTTGCCGCAGGAGGACGCCGTGTACACACTCGCGAAAGTGCGCCGCCCCGCGGACGGGGAGCGCGTCCACGTCGAGTGGAGCTTCCTGAAGCCAAGCGGAGTCGCCGGCGACGAACGTGAGTGCACCGAGATGGATCTCATGGCCGTCGACCAGAACTCCACCTGAAACCATGATGTAGGAGATCGAAAGAATCCCAACTTCTCCAACAAATCGCTAGAACACCTGCCCCACGGTGGGCGCCAACTGTCGTGGTTCTAAGTCTGACAAGAGAATGGGGGTAGGTATGGAGAGGCAAGATCCTAGCTATGGAGTAGTTGTATACACAAGGGATTTATGAGTTCAGGCCCTTCTCGGAGGAAGAAATAGCCCTACGTCTCGGAGCCCGGAGGCGGTCGACTGGATTATATGCGTATTTGTTACAGGGGTGCGAACCCTTCTACCGTGGAGGGGCGGCTTATATAGAGTGCGCCAGACCCCAGCCAGCCCACGTAGTAGAGGGTTTAAGGTGCGTTAAAGCTAGGCGTTACTGGTAACGCCTTACATAAAGTGTCATTAAGATCATAAAGACTATTTAACTACAGACCGTTTGGACACCGAGTGGCTCTTGGACTCCTGGTGGTCGAGTGGGTCTTCATGGTCGAGTGTCTATTAATCTGTCGAGTGGAAACCTACCAGGTCGACTGGAAGGCTGCTTCTCTTGTGAGTGTCCTTGTGGAGGGTACCTTTGGGCAGGTCTATGACCCTACCCCAGGTACATGACTTCATCAGCTGGCGGCTGTCAGTTTCTCCAACTTTAGTTGAATCGAGTGTGACTACGCCCGGTCCTTGTTGAAGGTTAAAACACCACACTTGACGAAAAATTGTTGTGGTTTTGATGCGTAGGTAAGAACGGTTCTTGATCAGCCCGTAGCAGCCACGTGAAACTTGCAACAACAAAGTAGAGGACGTCTAACTTGTTTTTGCAGGGCATGTTGTGATGTGATATGGTCAAGACATGATGCTAAATTTTATTATATGAGATGATCATGTTTTGTAACACAATTATCGGCAACTGGCAGGAGCCATATGGTTGTCACTTTATTGCATGAAATACAATCGCCATGTACTTGCTTTACTTTATCACTAAGCGGTAGCGATAGTCGTGGAAGCAATAGTTGGCTTGACGACAACGATGCTTCGATGGAGATCAAGGTGTCAAGCCGGTGACGATGGTGATCATGACGGTGCTTTGGAGATGGAGATCGAAGGCACAAGATGATGATGGCCATATCATATCACTTATATTGATTGCAGGTGATGTATATCCTTTATGCATCTTATTTTGCTTAGTTCGGCGGTATCATTATATGATGATCTCTCACTAAATTTCAAGGTATAAGTGTTCTCACTGAGTATGCATTGTTGCTACAGTTCGTCGTGCCGAGACACCACATGATGATCGGGTGTGATAAGCTCTACGTTCACATACAACGTATGCAAGCCAGTTTTGCACACGCAGAATACTCAGGTTAAACTTGACGAGCCTAGCATATGCATATATGGCCTTGGAACACTAAGACCGAAAGGTCGAGCGTGAATCATATAGTAGATATGATCAACATAGTGATGTTCACCATTGAAAACTACTTCATCTCACGTGATGATCGGACATGGTTTAGTTGATATGGATCACGTGATCACTTAGATGATTAGAGGGATGTCTATCTAAGTGGGAGTTCTTAAGTAATAGGATTAATTGAACTTTAATTTATCATGAACTTAGTACCTGATAGTATTTTGCATGTCTATTTTGTTATAGATAGATGGCCCGTGCAGTTGTTCTGTTGAATTTTAATGCGTTCCTAGAGAAAGCTAAGTTGAAAGATGATGGTAGCAACTACACAGACTGGGTCCGTAACTTGAGATTATCCTCATTGCTGCACAGAAGAATTACGTCCTGGAAGCACCGCTAGGTGACAAACCCGCTGCAGGAACAACGCCAGATGTTATGAACACCTGGCAGAGCAAAGTGATAATCCCCAAGTGCAAGGAATCATCGTAGCAATTTCCAAAGGTGGAAGTGATAAGTATGGAGTGTCGAAGCCACAAGGAGCTAAAGGTAAGATCAATATTCTCTCAAGACCTATCTGCCACTGATACGACTCTACGTACACCGAACGTTTGTTTCCAACTAGCAACGAGAAATAGAACTATGTTGTGGGTATGAAGAGGATAACTTTGTATGATATCGGAGAGCTAAAATATAAAAGTAGGTGTTGTTATCATAAAGTTAGAATATATTATAAATAGCGAGTGTGGAAAAATGGTGGTTCGATGTGCGGAATTGTCATTGCAATTTCATATGAGGGAGAGGCATAAGCTAACATACTTTATCTACTTGGATCATACGCACTTATGATTGGAACTCTAGCAAGCATCCGCAACTACTAAAGATCATTAAGGTAAAACCCAACCATAGCATTAAAGCATCCAGTCCCCTTTATCCCATACGCAATAACCCCCTTACTCGGGTTTATGCTTCTGTCACTCAAGCAACCCACTATAAGCGAATCATGAACGTATTGCAACACCCTACAGCGGGAATCCCTCACGCTTGCGCGACACGGAGGGCACCATAGGACATCACTAAAATAAAACATACAACTTGTACCAATCTAGATCATCAATCAACCCAAGGACAAAAGATATCTACTCAAAACATCATAAGATGGCAACACATCATTGGATCATAATATGTGGCATAAAGCACCATGTTCAAGTAGGGATTACAGTGGTGTGCGGGAGAGTGGACCACGTAAAAGAGATGACGATGGTGATGTTCATGAAGACGATCACCGCGGTGATGATTCCCCTCCCGATGGCACTCCGGCACCACTGAGAGAGAGGAGGAGAGGTTCTCCCCCCTGTGCTTCCTCCTCCATGGACTCCCCCTAGATGGGGAAAGGTTCTCCCTCTGGTCCTTGGCCATCATGGTGATGATGGCCTCTCCGGGATACTCCTCCATGGCCTCCGGTGATGATGGCCCCCTTCGGCAGGGTGCCAAAGAGGGCCTAGATTGATTTCACGTGGCTATAGAGGCTTGTGGCGGCGGAACTTCCGATTTAGGTTAATTTTCTGAGGTTTCTGTATTTATAGGAATTTTTGGCGTCGGTCTCACGTCAAGGAGGTGCCCGGGCTGTCCATGAGGCAGGCCACGCACCCAGGGGGGTGGGCGCGCCCCCCACCCTCGTGGGCAGCTCAGGACTCTTCTGGCCCAACTCCGATGCTCCGTGGTCTTCTTTTGGTCCATAAAAAATCATCAAAAATTGGCACGTCAATTGGACTATGTTTGGTATTCCTTTTCTGCAAAACTCAAAAACAAGGAGAAAACAGAAACTGGCACTGGGTTCTAGGTTAATAGGTTAGTCCCAAAAATCATATAAAATAGCATATAAATGCATATAAAACATCTAAGATGGATAATATAATAGCATGAATACTTCATAAATTATAGATACGTTGGAGACGTATCACAAAGCTGATGACTACTCGGTAGTTCAGTGTGCCATGCTTTACGGCTTAGAACCGGGACTTCAACGATGTTTTGAACATCATGGAGCATATGAGATGTTCGAGGAGGTGAAGGTAATATTTCAAGCAAATGCCCGGATTGAGAGATATGAAGTCCCCAATAAGTTCTACAGCAGCAAAATGGAGGAGAATAGTTCTGTCAGTGAACATCACTACAAAAAAAAGGCACATCCGTGACATTTTGGGCCGAACGGAAATATTTTCTGTCATACTTATGACACTTCTATGGCGATAATTGTGACAAAACCCGGTATCATCATAGATGTGGTGGGGTCCTACTTCTATGACAGAAAATCATGACAGAAAATGGGCTTTTCGTCCTGGGCGGGCCGGAGACGCAGCTACATGACATTCTTTGGGCCGTCCATGACGGAAAAAACCGTGGTAGAAGCGAGGGCGCGGAAAATATCAGGGAGTCCCCGGTTACGGTGGGTGGTCGGGGGCCGAGCGATGCGCGTTTCTCTCGTCGTCTGTGGCGTGTGTGAGGCGTTGGGCTCTAATCAACCCGGCGAGGCATTGGGATCTAATCGAAAAGCGGCGATTGCCTTTGCGAACGCAGCGATCGAACCCGAGCAATCGATCGATGGCTGTTAACTGAACCCGATCGAGCGATTCCTTTGCTACTGCTGCTAACTGAAGCCGATCGATGCTGCCTCTGGATTAACAGTGAGCGTTGTGGGGGGCGGCGGGTTTGGATGAACAGTTCCCGGTGGGGGTGGATGAACAGGACCCCGTGGTGTTGCCTCTGGATGAACAGTACCCCGATCGATCGAGCCGGTTGGGGCTGGATGAACAGGACCCCGTGGAGGGCAGGATGAACAGGACCACCCCGTGGAGGGCAGGATGAACAGTAGCCCGTGGAGGGGTGGTTGAACAAGAGCCCGTGGATAGGGCTGGTTGAACAATAGCTGGTGGAGTAGCGCGCGGTGGAGGCTGGATGAACAGGAGCCCGTGGATGAACAGTCGCAGGTGGAGGCTGGAGGAGGTCGACGGTGGATGAACAACAACCCGTGGAGGCTGGAGGGGGTCAACGGTGGAGATGAACAGTATCCCGTGGAGTCCCGTTTTGCGCTACGCCACACCCCTTCCGATGAACAGGACCCCCGTTTCGTCCGTAGCGCTCCAACACAAGTCTGTTTCCTCCATATTGCGGTACGCCACACACCTCCTGATCAACAAGACCCATGTTTCGACCGTAGGAGGTCAGTTTCCTCCGTTTTGCGGTACGCCAGACCCCTCCCGATGAACAGGATCCCATTTCGAACGTGGCCGGTCGAACACAAGGCCGTTTCCTCTGTTCTGCGGTACGCTAGGCCTCGTTTCCATCGGTTGCTCCGTCCAAGACCTCCCGATGAACACGACGACACATTCTGTTCCGACCCAGCCGGTTGGCTCCCCATGAACACGACGACGACGCTGTTTCTCCGTTCTGACCCAGCCATGTACACGAGCCCTGGCCGTACGTATGCGCGAGTAGGCATTCGAGACCCTGCCCGTATGTACGTACGTGGCCGTATTTTCTTTCTTGCTGCACGGCGGCTGTATATGCGTGTACATGCTACATGCGTGCCTCTACTACGACACGCATGCGAGCCTCTACATCGACCAAGATGTATGTACACGTTCACGACTGTAATGACAACTCTACGCACGCTTGACCGTGTGGGTCCCGACCGCCGTGCACTTCCTTGCGTGCGAAGATGTAGCTGGTGGGTCCCAGCAGTCAGGGGGCGAATCATGTTTTTTTTTGCCCGGACGCACTTCCTTGTGTGCGAAGATGTAGCTGGTGGGTCCTAGCAGTCAAGGGGCAATGTTTTTTTCGCGAAATACGGTGGCTCGTCCGGTGGGTCCCCGCTGTCAGGTGGAGGAATAATTATTTTGCGTGTAATAAGGAGGCACTTCCTTGCTGCGGATGTGGACCCAGCTGTTAGCCTCTCCACGTACAGTCCACGTCCGATGGAAGCTGTTCCTTGACCATGTTGACCACGCCGCGCCAAGAGCACCAGGGCTGTGGACGACGGCGAGGCCTAGGAAGGGGACGACGCGGAGCCGGGGAAGACGTGGCAGTGGATGCCCACGCGTAGAGGAGTATGAGGGTTCACTGGTTTGCTGCGGTGTGAGGCTGCCATCGCCGCAGAATAACAAGGGGTGTGGGTGAGTGGAGGGATGGCCAGGCCAGCGGTGGGAGTAGTATGGGGGTGGTGAGGCCTCCGCGGCAGCACAGCCGGCCACGGGAGGTGTGGGTGAGTAGAGGGAAGTCCTGGCCAGCGGTGGGAGTAGTAGGGGCGGTGAGGCCTCCGCCGCATCGCAGCCGGCCACGGGAGGCAGGAGCACGAGGCACGACCGGTCGCTGGTTTGGGCGGCTGGAGCAAGAAGAGAGGTTGAAGAAGCACTACGGCCATTGGATGGACATCGTACGGTCAGTGGAGCTAGAATCATGCATATTGACTAAGTTGACAAAGCCCTCCATCCCCGTCAACTTAGTAGGCCCACAAGTCAGCCTGCCAATATACTGGGTCCCAGCTAGCAGGGGGAGTATTCATTTTTTTGTGCGTAATAAGGAGGCACTTCCTTGCATTTGAAGATATAGCTGGCGGGTCCAAGATGTCAGCGGTCGTAACTTTTTTTCGCGAAATACAGAGTCCCTTTCGGTGGGTCCCGGATGTCAGGTGGAGGAATCATTATTTTGCGCGTAATAAGGAGGCATTTCCTTGCGTGCGGCCGTGGACCCAGCTGTCAGCCTCTCCACGTATAGTTCACTTCAGATGCATGTCGGTCGTTGACCATGTTGACCAGGCCACGCCGAGAGCACCAGGGCGGTGGACGACGGCGAGGCCTAGGAAGGGAACGACACGGAGGCAGGGAAGACTCGACAGTTGTTTCCCACGTGGAGGGGAGTACGACTGTATGATGGTTTACTGGTTCGTCTGCCATCGCCGGAGAATAACAGCAGGTGTGGGTGAGTAGAGGGATGGCTAGGCCAGCGATGGGAGTACGGTGGGGCGGTGAGGCCTGCACGATAGCACAGTGATGTCTACTACACAACCTTCTTCTTGTAGACGTTGTTGGGCCTGCAAGTGCACGGGTTTGTAGGACAGTAGCAAATTTCCCTCAAGTGGATGACCTAAGGTTTATCAATCCATGGGAGGCGTAGGATGAAGATGGTCTCTCTCAAGCAACCCTGTAACCAAATAACAAAGAGTCTCTTGTGTCCCCAACACACCCAATACAATGGTAAATTGTATAGGTGTACTAGTTCGGCAAAGAGATGAAGATACAAGTGCAATATGGATGGTAGATATAGGTTTTTGTAATCTGAAAATATAAAAACAGCAAGGTAACTAATGGTAAAAGTGAGCGTAAACGGTATTGCAATGATAGGAAACAAGGCCTAAGGTTCATACTTTCACTAGTGCAAGTTCTCTCAACAATAATATCATAGATAGATCATATAACAAGCCCTCAACATGCAACAAAGAGTCACTCCGAAGACACTAATAGCGGAGAACAAACATAGAGATTATGGTCGGGTACGAAACCACCACAAAGTTATTCTTTCGAGTCAATCTATAAAAGAGTTCGTACTAGAATAACACCTTAAGATACAAATCAACCAAAACCCTAATGTCACCTAGATACTCCATTGTCACCTCAAGTATCCATGGGCATGATTATACGATATGCATCACACAATCTCAGATTCGTCCAACCAACATAAAAGTACTTCAAAGAGTGCCCCAAAGTTTCTACCGGAGAGTCAAGAATGTGTGCCAACCCCTATGCATAGGTTCCCAATGTCACGAAACCCGCAAGTTGATCACCAAGACATATATCAAGTGTTCTCATAAAAGACTCAATCCGATAAGATAACTTCAAAGGGGAAACTCAATTCATCACAAGAGAGTAGAGGGGGAGAAACATCATAAGATCCAACTACAATAACAAAGCTCGGGATACATCAAGATCGTGCCATCGAGGGAACACGAGAGAGAACACAAGAGAGAGATCAAACACATAGCTACTGGTACATACCCTCAGCCCCGAGGGTGAACTACTCCCTCCTCGTCATGGATAGCGCTGGGATGATGAAGATGGCCTCCGGTGATGGGATCCCCCTCCGGCAGGGTGCCGGAACAGGGTCCCGATTGGTTTTTGGTGGCTACAGAGGCTTGCGGCGGCGGAACTCCCGATCTAGGTTATGTTCTGGAAGTTTTAGGGTACGACGGTATATATGGGTGAAAGGAGTACGTCGGTGGAGCTACGGGGGGGGGGGGGCACCCTCGTGATCACCTCCCGTATCTTCTGACGTGGAGTCCAAGTCCATCAGGTGGGTTTCCTTCCAAAAATAACTTCTCTAGTTGATTTCGTTCCGTTTTGACTTCGTCTGATATTCATTTTCCTCGAAACACTGAAATAGGCATAAAACATCAAATCTGGGCTCGGCCTCCGGTTAATAGGTTAGTCCCAAAAATAATATAAAAGTGGATAATAAAGCCCAATATTGCCTAAAACAGTAGATAAAGTAGCATGGAGCAATCAAAAATTATAGATACGTTGGAGACGTATCAAGCATCCCCAAGCTTAATTCCTGCTCGTCCTCGAGTTGGTAAATGATAAAAAAGAATTTTTGATGCGGAGTGATACTTTGGCATAATTTCAATGTAATTCTTCTCACTCGTGATATGAATATTTAGATCCGAAAGATTCAAGACAAAAGTTCATATTGACATAAAAATAATAATACTTCAAGCATACTAATCAAAGTAATCATGTCTTCTCAAAATAACATGGCAAAAGAAAGTTCATCCCTACAAAATCATATAGTTAGGCCATGCTTCATTTTCGTCACACAAAGATGTTCCCAACTTCTATACCCCCGATGAAAAGCCAAGCAATTGTTTCATACTTAAATAATCTCAAACTTTTTCAACCTTCACGCAATACATGAGCGTGAGCCATGGATATTGCACTATGGGTGGAATAGAATATGATGATGGGGATTGTGTGGAGAAGACAAAAAAGGAGAAAGTCTCACATTGACAAGGATAATCAACGGGCTATGGAGTTGCCCATGAATTGATGTCAACATGAGGAGTAGGGATTGCAATGCAACGGATGCACTAGAGCTATGAATGCTCAACAAAAGAAAACTAGTGGGTGTGCATCCAACTTGCTTGCTCATGAAGACCTAGGGCATTTGAGGAAGACCATCGTAGGAATATACAAGCCAAGTTCTAAAATGAAAAATTCCCACTAGTATGAACAAGACAACTTATGAGACTCACTATATGAAAAACATGGTGCTACTTTGAAGCACAATATATGAGACTCACTACATGAAGAACAAGGTGCTACTTTGAAGCACAATATATGAGACTCACTACATGAAGAACATGGTGCTACTTTGAAGCACAAGTGTGGAAAAAAAAGGATAGTAGCATTGCCCCCTTTTTTATTTTATTTTATTTTATTTTTTTATTTGTTTTTTTGGCCTTGTTTTTTTTCTTTCGCCTTTCTCTTTTTTTTTGGGGACAATGCTCTATTGAATGATGATCATCACACTTCTATTGATTACAACATAAGGATTACAACTCGAAACTAGAACAAGATATGACTCTATATGAATGCCTCCGACGGTGTACCGGGATGGTGCAATGAATCAAGAGTGACATGTATGAAAAATAATGCATGGTGGCTTTGCCACAAATACGATGTCAACTACATGATCATGCAATGGCAATATAACAAAAGTAATGTATGTCATGATGATGATGAACAGTTCGGTGGAAAGTTGCATGGCAATATATCTCGGAATGGCTATGGAAATGCCATAATAGGTAGGTATGGTGGCTGTTTTGAGGAAGATATAAGGAGGTTTATGTGTGAAAGAGCGTATCATATCACGGGGTTTGAATGCACTGGCGAAGTTTGCACCAACTCTCGAGGTGAGAAAGGGCAATGCACGGTACCGAAGAGGTTAGCAAAGGCGGAAAGGTAAAAGTGCGTATAATCCATGGACTCAACATTAGTAAAAAGAACTCATATACTTATTGCAAAAATTTAGAAGTCATCAGAAATCAAATGTCTGCGCATGCTCCTAGGGGGATAGATTGGTAGGAAAAGACCATCGCCCGTCCCCGACCGCCACTCATAAGGATGCACAAGCCAGGTACACTTCATGTTTCAAATTTGTTACACAACTTTAACCATACGTGCATGCTACGGGATTTGCTAACTTCAACACAAGCATTCTTTAAATTCATAATCACCCAACTAGCATGAATTTAATATCACTACCTCCATATCTCAAAACAATTATCAAGTATCAAACTTCTCTTAGTATTCAACACACTCATAAGAATTCTTACAAATCTTGTATGCTTAGCATATTATGATTATTTAAGCAAATTACCATGCTATTTAATACTCTCAAAATAGTATAAGTGAAGCATGAGAGTTCATATATTTCTACAAAATAAAACTACCACCATGCTCTAAAAGATATAAGTGATGCACTAGAGAAAATGGCAAACTACTCCGAAAGATATAAGTGAAGATCAATGAGTAGTCGAATAATTATGCAACTATATGAAGACTCTCTCATTTAATAATTTCAGATCTTGTTATTGTATCCAAACAGCAAGCAAAGCTAAAGAAAACTACATTTCAAGGATAGCACAACTCATGTGAAGAAGCAAAAACTTAGGTTCAACCGATACTAACCGATAGTTGTTGGAGAAGAAAGGTGGGATGCCTACCGGGGCATCCCAAAGCTTAGATGCTTGAGACTTATTGAAATATTATCTTGGGGTTCCTTGGGCATCCCCAAGCTTGAACTTTTGTGTCTCCTTAATTCCTCTCATATCATGGTTTCTCTTTTTCTCAAAAAGCTTCATCCACACCAAACTCAACAAGAACTCGTGAGATAGGTTAGTATAAACCAATGCAAAACCTTATCATTTTCTACTGTAACAACTCAATAACATTATTACTAAACATTGCATACTAAATGCCTCTTCATATTTAATACTCCTATCCTCAAAGAGAATCATTAAACAAGCAAACATATCCAAACAATGCAAACATAACAGCAATCTCCCAAAACAGTACAGTCTGTAAAGAATGCAAGAGTATCAATACTTTCCTAACACCAAAAATTATGAACTAAAATTACCATTGTAATTAATTTATCAGATCTCAATATGCAAAAAGATTCAACATTATACCACTCTCTGACTTTTCTAGAGAATTTTTGCAACAGCGGTAAACTTTCTGTTTTCAAACAGCAACATGTATACTAGCAAAATAAGCATGGCAAAGGCTATCCTTGACTTTTTTTATTGAAAATAAAGATTCAAAACACTAATCTAACTAACAGCAATAAAAAACAACAACATGACATGATGCTCCAAGCAAAACACATATCATGTGGTGAATAAAAATATAGCTCCAAGTAAAGTTACCGATGAACGAAGACGAAAGAGGGGATGCCGTCCGGGGCATCCCCAAGCTTAGGCTCTTGGTTATCCTTGAATATTACCTTGGGGTGCCTTGGGAATCCCCAAGCTTAGGCTCTTGCCACTCCTTATTCCATAGTCCATCGAATCTTTACCCAAAACTTGAAAACTTCAACCACACAAAACTTAACAGAAAACTTGTAAGCTCCGTTAGCGAAAGAAAACAAAACACCACTTCATGGTACTGTAATGAACTCATTATTTATTTATATTGGTGTTAAATCTACTGTATTCCAACTTCTCTATGTATTATAAACTATTTTACTAGCCATGGATTCATCAAAATAAGCAAACAACACACGCAAAACAGAATCTATCAAAAACAGAACAGTCTTTAATAATATGTAACTAACGCAAACTTCTGGAACTCAAACAATTCTACCAAAATTAGACGACCTGTACAATTTGTTTATTGATCAGAAGCGATTGGAATCAGTATTTTATCACGTTCTGGTGATTTTTAACAATTCGGGCACTGAGCACAAAGTTTCTGGAAATTACAGCAAGATCATAAAGACTTCACCCAAGTCTTCCCAAAGGTTCTACTTGGCACAAACACTAATTAAAACATAAAACCACATCTAAACAGAATCTAGATGTATTATTTATTACTAAACAGAACCAAAAAGCAAGAAACTAAAATAAAATTGGGTTGCCTCCCAAAAAGCGCTATCGTTTAACGCCCCTAGCTAGGCATGATGATTTCAATGATGCTCACATAAGAGATAAGAATTGAAACATAAAGAGAGCATCATGAAGAATATGTCTAGCACATTTAAGCCTAACCCACTTCCTATGCATAGGGATTTTGTGAGCAAACAACTTATGGGAACAATAATCAACAAGCATAGGAAGGTAAAACAAGCATAGCTTCAAAAATATAAGCACATAGAGAGGAAACTTGATATTATTGTAATATGTAGAAGCATATGATCCTATCTCATAATAATTTTCAGTAGCATCATGAATTAGTTCAACAATATAACCAGAACCTAAAGCATTCTTTTCATGATCTACTAGCATAGAAATTTTACTACTCTCCACATAAGCAAATTTCTTCTCAACAATAGTAGTGGGAGCAAACTCAACAAAATAACTATCATGTGATTGAAAATTAAGATCAAGATGACAAGTTTAATGTTTTATCATTATTCTTTAAAGCATACATGTCATCACAATAATCGTCATAGATAGGAGGCATGCTTTCATCATAGTAAATTTTCTCATCATAGCTTGGGGGACAAAAAATATCATCTTCATCAAACATAGCTTCCCCAAGCTTGTGGCTTTGCATATCATTAGCATCATGGATATTCATAGAATTCATACTAACAACATTGCAATCATGCTCATCATTCACATATTTTATGCCAAGCATTCTATGTAATTCTTCTTCTAACACTTTGGCACAATTTTCCTTTCCATCATACTCACGAAAGACATTAAAAAGACGAAGCGTATGAGACAAACTTAACTCCATTTTTTTGTAGTTTTCTTTTATAAACTAGACTAGTGCTAAAACAAGAAACAAAAAGATTCGATTGCAAGATCTAAAGATATACCTTCACTTACCTAACCTCCCTGGCAACGGTGCCAGAAAAGATCTTGATGTCTACTACACAACCTTCTTCTTGTAGACGTTGTTGGGCCTGCAAGTGCACAGGTTTGTAGGACAGTAGCAAATTTCCCTCAAGTGGATGACCTAAGGTTTATCAATCCGTGGGAGGCGTGGGATGAAGATGGTCTCTCTCAAGCAACCCTGCAACCAAATAACAAAGAGTCTCTTGTGTCCCCAACACACCCAATACAATGGTAAATTGTATAGGTGTACTAGTTCGCGAAGAGATGAAGATACAAGTGCAATATGGATGGTAGATATAGGTTTTTGTAATCTGAAAATATAAAAACAGCAAGGTAACTAATGGTAAAAGTGAGCGTAAACGGTATTGCAATGATAGGAAACAAGGCCTAAGGTTCATACTTTCACTAGTGCAAGTTCTCTCAACAATAATAACATAGATAGATCATATAACAAGCCCTCAACATGCAACAAAGATTCACTCCGAAGAAAGTAATAGAGGAGAACAAACATAGAGATTATGGTCGGCTACGAAACCACCACAAAGTTATTCTTTCGGATCAATCTATAAAAGAGTTCGTACTAGAATAACACCTTAAGATACAAATAAACCAGAACCCTAATGTCACCTAGATACTCCATTGTCACCTCAAGTATCCGTGGGCATGATTATACGATATGCATCACACAATCCAGATTCATCCAACCAACATAAAAGTACTTCAAAGAGTGCCCCAAAGTTTCTACCGGAGAATCAAAAACGTGTGCCAACCCCTACGCATAGGTTCCCAATGTCACGAAACCCGCAAGTTGATCACCAAGACATACATCAAGTGTTCTCATAAAAGACTCAATCCGATAAGATAACTTCAAAGGGGAAACTCAATTCATCACAAGAGAGTAGAGGGGGAGAAACATCATAAGATCCAACTACAATAGCAAAGCTCGGGATACATGAAGATCGTGCCATCGAGGGAACACGAGAGAGAACCGGAGAGAGAGAGATCAAACACATAGCTACTGGTACATACCCTCAGCCCCGAGGGTGAACTACTCCCTCCTCGTCATGGATAGCGCCAGGATGATGAAGATGGCCTCCGGTGATGGGATCCCCCTCCGGCAGGGTGCCGGAACAGGGTCCCGATTGGTTTTTGGTGGCTACAGAGGCTTGCGACGGCGGAACTCCCGATCTAGGTTCTATTCTGGAAGTTTTAGGGTACGTAGGTATATATGGGTGAAAGGAGTACGTCGGTGGAGCTACGGGGGCCCCACGAGGCAGGGGGGCGCGCCCCCACCCTCGTGAGCCCCTCCCGTATCTTGACGTGGAGTCCAAGTCCATCGGGTGGGTTTCCTTCCAAAAATAACTTCTCCAGCTTGATTTCGTTCGCTTTGACTCCGTCGATATTCCTTTTCCTCGAAACACCGAAATAGGCATAAAAGCAAAGAATCTGGCCTGGGCCTCCGGTTAATAGGTTAGTCCCAAAAATAATATAAAAGTGGATAATAAAGCCCAATATTGCCTAAAACAGTAGATAAAGTAGCATGGAGCAATAAAAATTATAGATACGTTGGAGACGTATCACACAAACCGGCCATGAGGAGGAGGGAAGCGAGCAGTCCCGCGGTGCTTGTTCGAGTGGTCGGAGCGGGAAGAAGCGAAGATTGAAGAAGCACGACGGCCATTGGATGGAAATCCAACGATCCTTTGCTTGTCGTCAACCTTTTTAGGAAAGTCTCAAATCTGTGGAAAACAACATACAACCCATTTGCCATTATTTCTAATAATTTACAGCACATTTTTGCTAATTCTTAAGGTTTTTTTGGAGCCCATATTCTTTTGTTAGCATTACAGCCCATATTGTGGCCACGGTTAAAAAATTATACGAAATTTTGCATATTTCGGTGCGGTCCGAACTGTTTTTAATCCTGAAATTTTGTGTCACATTCAAACTGATTTAAAAAATAAATGTATATCAATATAAAATCCAACAAATTGTCCATGCATGAAAATCAATGCAATTTAAAATCTCGAAATGAAAAAAAGAAATTTGAAACTAATTGCAGGTTTGATGTGTTTTAAAAATGTACAGCCTATTTCTCTTTACTGATAGGCCATTTTCTCGGCTAGCCGAATGAAGCTCTCCTCTTCTTGAAAGATTTGTAGCCCAACAGTCCTGACAAAGCGACTTACTTGGCAAATCACCAAAAACTGGGCTCTGGCCGTGGACCCAGCTGCGGCCATGGACCCAGCTGTCAGCCTCTCCACGTACAGTACTCTTCCGATGGAAGTCGGTCGTTGACCACATTGACCACGCCACGCCGAGAGCACCAAGGCAGTGGACGACGGCGAGGCCTAGGAACGGGACGGCGCGGAGCCGGGGAAGACGCGGCAGTGGATGCCCACGCAGAGGAGTACGAGGTTCACCTGGTTGGTGTGGTGTGAAATTTGTCGTCATTGCAGAATAACAGGGGTGTGGGTGAGTGGAGGGATGGCCTGGCCAGCGGTGGGAGTAGTATGGGGCGGTGAGGCCTCCATGGCGGCCTGACAAACCGGCCACGAGAGGCAGGAGCAGGCGACACGACTGGTGCTGCTTTGGGCGGCTGGAGCAAGAAGACCAGAGGTTGAAGAAGCACTATGGCCATTGGATGGACATCGTATGGTCACTGGAGCTAGAATCGTTCATATTGACTAAGTTGACAAAGCCCTCTATCCCCGTCAACATAGTAGGCCCACAAGTCAGCCACCCACAATGGTGGGTCCCAGCTAGCAGGGGGTATTCATTTTTTTGTGCGTCATAAGGAGGCACTTTCTTGCGTGCGAAGATATAGCTGGTGGGTCCGACCTGTCAGCGGGGGGAACGTTTTTTCCGCGAAATACAGAAGCCCTTCCCGTGGGTCCTCGTTGTCAGGTGGAGGAATCATTATTTTGCACGTAATAAGGACGCATTTCCTTGCGAGCGGCCGTGGACCCGGTGTCGACCTCTCCACGTCTGATCCACTTCCGATGGATGTCGTTCATTGACCATGTTGACCAGGCCGCCGAGAGCACTAGGGCGGTGGACGACGGCGAGGCCTAGGAAGGAACGACACGGAGGCGAGGAAGACTTCGGTAGTTGTTTCCCACGCGGAGAATCTGTTGTCTGAGGTTTCTTGGATTCGTCTGCCGTCGCCGGAGAATAACAACAGGTGTGGGTGAGTAGAGGGATGGCTAGGCCAGCGATGGGAGTACGGTGGGGCGGTGAGGCCTGCGCGGCAGCATAGCCAGCCGCGGGAGGAGGGAGCAGGCAGTCCCACCGGCGCTTGTTTGAGTGGCTAGAGCAGGAAAAGCAGAGATTGAAGAAGCACGACAGCCGTTGGATGGACATCCAACAGCCACTGCTCTCGTGTGCACTATTTCTAATAATGTACAACCCATTTGCTAATTCTTAGGGATTTTTTTGGAGCCCGTCTTCTTTTTGTTAGCATTACACCCCATATTGTGGCCACGGTTAAAAAGTATACAATTTTTTTGCATATTTCTAAGTATGTCAACTGTTTTTAATCCCGAAATATCGATTCACATTCAAACTATTTTTAAAAATAATTTATATAAATATAAAATCCAAATAATTGTCCACGCATAAAAATCAATGGAATTTAAAATCTTGTAATTTAAAAAAATTGAAACTAATTCACGGTTTGATGTGTTTTAAATATGTACAACCCATTTCTGGGCAAACCGAATGAAACTCTCCTCGTCTTGAAAGATTTGCAGCCAAATAGCTGATAAAGCAAGTAGGCCTTGTTTGGGTATTTCTTTAGAAAAATAGAACTGAGCTAGCCATTTTCAGCAAGAAAAAAACACAACTGGGCTCATGATGTGGTAAACATAAATAAAACCCTGGCTAGACGGGCCACAGCCCCCGCACAGCCCCGTCGTTACCCTGATCAGTCGCTAAAACTAGTATAAATAACAACTGCTCGTTCATAAAAAAAACTGCGCGGCATGCTGGGTCCATGGTTTCAGCCGCTCGTAGTGTAACTCTCTCGTTTATTGACTACGTTGACAATGGCGTGAGCCCCAGATGTGCAACCATTAGGAGGAACCATATTTTTGGGCTTGTAATATAGAGGCACTTGCTTGCGTACTGCCATGACGCTGGTGGGTCCCTACTGTCATCCTCTCCACGTACAGTCATCTCCCTGTTCCTCTCGGTTGTTGACGACGTTGACAACGCAAGACGGCGGCGTATCACGCATGGCGAGCGAACCAAGGCCGCAAGGCGAAGGATGACGGCGAGGCCTTGGACGGAATGAACAGGAGCCGTGGAAGATGCGCCGGTCCAGTCGTAGGCGGAGGGGAGTACGAGGGTTGACTGGTTCGGCTGCGGGTGCGTGTTGGGGCTGACATCGCCGGAGAATAACATGACGTGTGGGGGAATACAGGGAGGGACTGGCCAACTGTCGGTGTACTAGAGTAGGGGTACCCTAGTATCCCGTACTCGTGCACGGACGGTTGCAGCACCCCGCGGCAAGGCTTGCCTCGTCACCGCCAAGATCCTCCGCGGCTTCCTTGAAGCCATTCAAGAACAAAGTATTTGATTGAGAAGACAAGGCCCCGACAAGAGGAGCTTGTCGGGAAGGCCACTCCAGGCATACAGAAGACAAGGCCCCGGCAAGAGAAGTTTGCCGGGAAGACTCGGAGCGCGACAAGTCTCCGGGCGCGACAAGGATTCGGCCGCGGCAAGGCGCTTGCCGCGGCATGCAACTTCTCTCCGTCTCCGCTCCAGCTCACCCAGCGATGTGTCGCCATGGGACCGTTCCATGCGCAGCGTGTCGGCGGTCATGCAGCCAGCGGAGAGCAGCGATAAGCGGCCGACAGGCTCGCCATCGTGGCGGCGGAGGCGCACTGAAGGCTTCGTTACCTTTGTTTGGGCGACAATGACGGGCATTTATTGCTTTTGTCCCTTGCCGCCGAGTTAGGTATTTTGCACTGCATAATCGCTCAAGTAGGTGTACCGACTCCTATTTTTACATTTGTACCCCCGTCCATGTTGCCACCTGTCGGAGACCCCTTGAGCATATAAAAGGAGGCCCGAGTGCAACGTAGAAGGGGTTCGGTTAGTTCGGTTGATTCGACTCACCAGAGACCAGAGACACTCACGCTAGGTTTTGTAGCTCGCATTGCTCCCTAGCAAAAACACAATAGATCAAACAAGCAGCAGTAGGAGTTTTATCTCTCCGGAGAGCTCCGAAGCTGGGTAAACTGCTCGTGTGCCTCGCCTCGATCCGCTCTTCGTGTGATCTCCGCCCCCTCCGAACCACAAGGGGCCTGCTCCGCCGGGCCCATAGGTGTCCGTGGGTACGATCAGCCTCCCGATATCTTTGCACGCCGGTAGAAGGCGTCGAGGCCGTGTGAATCTGATCCGGCGTTCACACGAGCAGCGTCATCAACATCTCCTCAACATGCCACCGAAGAAGAAGGCGGCGGCGTGAAAGCCGTCTGCGTCGTACCCACCCTCACCGCAGCAAACGGGTGGTGGGGCAGACGCTGGCGGAGGAACGGGCGCCGGCGAAGGTGCTCGCGACGTTGCCAAGTCCAAGGACAAGGCACCGCAAACCTCGGCGTCCGCGCATCCCCCGCGCCCATCTCAGGAGACGCGGGAGCAACAACGTCATGGCGTTCACAACGCCATACGTTCGTTGGATCGAGACCCTCAAGACCAGCATGCGCGCCAACATGCTGGCACGAGTGAGATACGGTCGCCCGGACGGGGTGCTGCTCCTTCTAACGTAGTTAGAAGTCCGAGCGTGTCCCGCTCCTCGCACCGTTCTCCAATGCCGCCCACTACTCCAGCAGAAGCTCTGGCGAGAGCTCAGCTGCTCTCGACTACCCTCCAACGGCCGACAAAGGTCGACGCGGTGGAGGGCTACTATCTAGAGCCTCATCGGCTTTGCCAGCGGCGACGCCCATGACAACCAACCCCATCGTTGCCGCGGCGAGACGACAAGGCACGAGCCGATGGCGACGAGACTGTCGGAGGTGCAACCACCGTGCACTCTCCGCCAAGAAGGCCAAGATCGCCGACTCACCGGATCCACCTCGACAGCGACTCCACTGCGTCGTCGGATCCGCGAGCTCGCCGCGATCAGCGCCAAGTTCTTCATGAGCGACAACAAGAGGATGCTCGAACTCGCATCGAGCGCCGAAGAGAAGCGCGACGTCAGTCCGACAAGCGCGCTGGGCCTTCTGTTGACATGCGCGCGCCGGAGGAGCCAGGTGACTTGCCGTACGCGGTAGGTTGCCCTGCGTTCACTCGTGAGCTGCGGCAAGTCCAGTGGCCCAGCCAGAAAAACTTCAAACCAGACGTGCCGGAGAAGTATGATGGCAGGACGCACCCGTCGGAGTTCCTCAAGATCTACACCATCGCGGTGCGAGGCTGCGGGGGGCGGGACGACAAGATCCTCGCCAACTACTTCCCGCCGTGCTCAAGCCCAACGTCAGATCTTGGCTCATGCACTTGCCGGACAGCTCCATATCCTCTTGGGCAGATCTGTGCCATCGGTTTGTTGGCGCCTTCACAGTGGCCACAAACCTCATGGCCAAGAGAGTGACCTTCACTTGCTCGCCCGGAAGGAAGGAGAGTCCTGCGCAAGTTCATTCGTAGATTCAGCCGTGTGCACTACAACATCCCGAGCGTCCACCCTGCCGCGGTGATCGGCGCATTTCATCGTAATGTGCGGAACCGCAGGATGAGGGAGGAGATGGCGATGTGCAAAGTCAAGGACGTCGATGAGCTGTACGCCTTGGCCGACAAGTGTGCACGCTACCGAGGAAGGAGGAGACTCCGTGAGAGAATGCGTACAGCGAGATCGACAAGAATGACACCGCCCGGCAAAGAAGGGCCGGGCGGCGAGGCAACAGGAAGAAGAAAGCCGGAGAAGTGCTGGCGATCGGCGATCCGCAATGGAGGTGGCGACAAGAACGCCAAGGCTGGTGGCTCCAGCAAGGAGGTTGTCACGACGCCAACCACCGGTCGGTGGCGGCGCCGACAAGCGAGACAGCTCCGGCAAGCGATATTGCAAGATCCACCGCACCAAGGGCCACGATCTCCAGAGCTGCAAGAAGGTCGAGCAGCTTGTCGAACAGCGAGAGCTGAGTACGAAGCGGCGCGCGACAAGGAGAAGGCCTGTGAAGGTGCTGGGGAGCAAGCAAGAAAGCGTCCGGCCGGGAGGACGCCGCGACAAAGCCAAGCAACGGCAAGGAGATCGACCTCCCAGCGGCGACAAGGATGAAGATGATGACGACGACGAAGATATGGAGGGACGCATTTACACCGACGAAAGGAGTTTCGTAAAGCCACAGAGGTTCTCTGCGTTGACGGAGGTGCTTCCCTGCATACCTCCCACCGCCAACTCAAGCAATGGATGCGGGAGGTCAATGCAGCGGAACCATCCATAGAGTCACGCAAGCCTCTCAAGTGGTCCAGCATGCCTATCATTTTTGATATTGAGGACCACCCTGATCGCATAATCATGTCGGGTGCTTGCCGATGTTGGTCTCTCCAACCATCCGCAACCTCAAGGTCACAAAATGTTAGTTGACGGCGGGCCGCTTGAATCGATCTCCTCCGCGGTGCTCCGAAGCTTCAAATCCACGACAAAGAAGCTCGAAGAGACCGGTACCTTCCAAGGAATCAATCCGGGAAGGAGCAAGCGAAGGGGAAGATTACGTTGCCGGTCACATTTGGCGTTGAGCTGAACTTCAGGATCGAGAGGGTTACATTCGGCGTTGCCGATTTCCCATTGCCTTACAATGGGATACTTGGCCCAAAGACTCGCCAAGTTCATGGCAGCCTCTCACTACGCTTACAATCTACTCAAGATGCCGGGCCCGATAAGCGTCATCTCTGTCCATGGCGACAAGAAGGATGCCCTTATCTGTGCCGACAAGATCTTCCGGGATGCAGCAGCCACGACAGATTGCCAAGCACTTGCCGCTGAAGCTCCCGGGGGGAAGAAGACCAAGTCCAAGTCCGGCAAGGGCTCTGATGCTCACTCCGGCAAGCGCACCTCTTCGGAGTGCTGCGCTACCGTCGAGGACGCACCAAAACTGGATCGAGGAGCTGCCGGTGGTTCTTTGGTCGATCATGACGACGCCAAATCGAGCCACTGGCCAGACACCCTTTGCTCTAGTCTATGGAGCAGAGGCAGTTCTCCCCACGGAACTCGTATACGGGTCGCCTCGAGTACTCGCTTATGATGAGCTTGAGCAAGAGCAGCTGCGACAAGATGACGCGCTGCTCCTTGAGGAGGACCGTCTTCAAAGTCAGGCGAGCTGCTCGCTACCAAAGAAGCTCTGCGTCGCTACCATAGCCGCAGGTTAATGCCGAAGTCTCGAGGAAGGCGACCTTGTTCTTCAGCTGCGTTCAGTCCGCCAAGAATTCAAACAAGTTGACGCCTTGAAGTGGGAAGGCCCTTATCGGGTGAAACGAGTCACTAGGCTGGCGCTGTTCGCCTTGAGATCAAGATGGCGTTCGGTGAGCAACTCCTGGAACATTGAGCATCTTCGTAAGTTTTACCCATAGGGCGCGGTTGTCGGAACCCGTTCCGGCAACCACCTTTTGTACAAGTCTTGCCGCAGTTGCATGTAATCCTTTGTACAAAGCCGGGCGCAGACCCAGTGCATCAGTAAAGCTCATGTGTTGCGCACGACTTGTCAACTTCATGCTTTCATCATTTTCTTGCATGTTTTGGCTAACACTTTGTGCAGCAACCACACCCGGTAAGCAGAATCGAGCCACTGGGCTCCATAACGTTATTTCCTCTTCTTTTTCTTTTCTCAAAGAAAGGAAGGCTCCCTCGCGCACAAGTTAACCAGGGGAAGGAGGAGATAATATTATGGACCAGGCACCGCCGAGGAAGTTTCGCCTCATCGGGAAGCAAGAGACGAGAAAAGCTAAGTTGCCAAAGTTTGAGCAATCAATTTTTAAATTTTTAAGTTATCTTCCTCGAGCGATAGTACTTTGTATGGAGAACTCCTGGCGCAGAGGAACCGACTACTTGGCTGGTCGCGCCCTTACTTTGTTTTGAGTCCGCTCAACAGCTTAAGTGAGCTGCGGCTAGTCGCGACAAGGTTGCTTGTCGGAGGCGGCAACCTTGCCCGGCAGCCGACGTTCGCACTCACTCGGCAAAGCGCGCACCGACAAGTCCCCTAAATGCGTAAAGGCGAAGCGTACAAAGGAAGAAATCAAATAGAGGAAATAACGTTGCGTCGATCGATTCACCTAAGATAGAGTATATTACAGAATAACTTGTCGCTGATCTAACAAAGTTTTCTAAACATGATCGTAGCGACAAGGGAAAGATAAGGCTGGCGGCCTAGTCCACGCGGTCGCCCTCAATCCGCTTGATCTTGTTCACCTTGTCCACAATGGGTGCGACAAGGGCTTTGAGCTCCTCCACGTTGTCTTCGGGCGGCAGGGATCTGAGAACGCGATTAAGGTTGAGGCCCGGGTTGCGGAAGGCCACCTTCATCAACACCTTCTCGAGGGCCCCTGCACAAACCTGGCGCGATTCCTCGGCAAGCTGCTTCGGGACCTCCTCTCGGAGTCGCTGAAGGCCCGTCGCCACGCCTTTGAAGAACAAGCTGAGCTTGGCGCTGGGTTGGAGATGCTCGTCGGAGGAGTACGCAAAGTCCGCCATCCCAAGCTCCATCAGCTCGTTGTGGATGTCGGCGGCGGTGTCCACAAGACCTTCGGTCCAGTGCTCCACGCTCTCCCTCAAGGTGTTCTGGACGGAGACAAGATTCGCCAAAGAGCTCCTCCTTGGCCTTGATCGCCTCCAACAAGCCCACCTCCCGCTCTCTGGCGCCATCCAACGCTTATGCGTCGAGTGGTCGATTTCAGCTCAGATCCGCCTTGGAATCCTTGGCGGCGTCGAGCTCCTTGGCCTGTCGGCCGAGACGACTCTACAGCTCGCCAAGGGTGTAAGCGTCCTTCTCGCGCTCACGCTTGAGCACGGCAAGCTCTTCGCCGCTCTTCTTGAGGGTGGCCTCCAGCTGTGGCACCTTCGCCTTCAGCTCTTCCTTGGCGGCCTCGGCAGCTGCGGCGTCGCCGCTTCTGGCGCCCGCCAGCGACTCCTGCAGCAGCAAGGTCTTCCTCGTGGTTGTCGTGTTGACCTTCACGCGCCACCGCTTTCTGCGGCGAAGCTTCTCGGTAGCCACCGCTGCTCCTCATCGATTCACTGGCCTTCTCAAGGATGAAGGCCGTGCGCTCTTCTGCGAGTTGCCCCCGCGCTTCCGCCACGTCGCGGAGGGCTTCCTTGTTGGCGCTCCGGAGCTCCTCGGCACGCTTCTCCATATCCGCTCCCGCCCTCGCGACAAGGGCTTCCCGGGTCTCTAACTTGGCCTGCCGGGTGCGGTAGAGCGACAACAGCTTCTTCGAATGCTCCTCCTCGTGACTTCGCCGCATCTGCTGCTTGGCGTCCACCAGCGTCAACCCAGCGGAGGCGAAGTAGCTCGCCGTCGAAGGTTTCTCCCTCGACCGGCGCCTGGAGCTTCGGCTCCTGTGGGAGCTTGATGAAGACGCCTTGCCTTCAGTAGGCCACGGGCTGGGGCTCCTCGGAGCCGCCTTGGCAATGGCCAGGGGAAGTCATTGTCGGTGTAGCGCTTGCAGCCTCCTGCGGCCTCGTGGCCGTCGATGCAATCGCCCGACCCTCGCCCGGCCTCTGCGTCGGCAGCCTCGGTGGCCTCCTCGCCAACAGCTCATCGGCGGCAACCTCTTCCTCCACGACGATGACCTCTTCTTCTTCGGACGGCCTCGTCGGTGTTGCCGCTGCGTTCCTCCTCGCCGCGGCCTCGACCTCCATCGGGTCTCAGGTCGACGAAGAAGGGCAGTCAAGCAGATGTTCAAAAGAGAAACAAAAGAGAAACAAAAGAAAGCAAGCCCAAGGGAGATTTTCGCGTAAGGGAGTTACCTGCAACGGGATCCGCAGCCATGGCCTCGACCACTGGAGGGTCACTGGCGCCGTCCCTTGCCGGAGTGGCCTCCCTTGCCGGAGTGGCCTCCCTTGTCGGGGTGGCCTCCCTTGTCGGAGGGAGCTCCCTTGCCGGGGAGTTCTCCCTTGGCGGCGTAGTGGCAGCGGGCAGGATCTCGGGAGGCTTCCGAGCCCCTCTGATGAGGCTGCTCTGCTCCTACACAAGCAAACCATCGAAATCAACACGGAAGGAGCACCCCTGCACACCTAATAGTAAGAAGAAAACTGCACACTTACTGCAGGGGCTGTGCTTTGGGGCTGCTCGAGGAAGGGTTGCCGATGCAGCAAGGCGGTCTCGACGCGTCCCCTGTCGCCACGGGGGAATCGTCCTCAACGACGATCGTCGGGATCTTGGCCCTCTTCTCCGCTCTCTGGGCCAGCGTCCTGAAAAGAAAAAAGTCCAGAACGAAGCAAATCAGATTCAAGATGAAGCAATAAAAATTGAAGAAATACAAGCACAAGTCTCAAAAGCTTACTCTTCGCCCTCCTTCTCGGAACTGAGCGCGGAGAAGTCAAACTCCGGCCCGCCTCCGGTGCGATGGGGCGGGGGAGTAGGCTCTCTTGGCCGCTTGCCGGAGGCGTCGGCGGTGCCCTGAGAAGATTCCGCCCCAGTTGTGGGCCGGTCTGTCGCCCCGGCTCGTCTCCAACCCTGCGGAGACGCCTCCTCGGCGGAGCCGGGGGCTCCGCTGGCGGCAAGTCGCTTGGCGGAGGAGAAGAAGCGCCCTCGGCGGGTCCACCCGACCCGGCCTCGGGCTCGACAAGCTCGTCCTCCTCGCCGGCGACCTCCCCTCGCTCGGTAGAGCTTTCCGCCTTCGCCGCGTCCGCCTCCTCCACGGTGAACCCGAAGGCTCCAGCGGCAGCGGCTGCTGCCGCCTCCTCCACCCTGGTGGTGATCCTCGCCATCTCCTGGTCGGTGGTGTCGCGGGTGAGCCTCTTTTGCTCGTCGGAGCGGATCGGCACTTCTTGCAAATCGTCGAAGAATTGCTGCACGACCTTGTCGGGGGGCTCCTGCCAGGTTGGGACGATCCCGTGGGAGTCGCACAATGGCATCATGGCGCGGATGCGGTCGAGCGCCGAGTTGTTGCACAATGGGACGACCCCCCGCGTAACCTGAACCACTCACGGATGTTCGGGTCGTTCTTGAACAGCTCGAGCAACACCGAATCCAGCTCCATGACGGTGAAGTTCCAATTCAGGCCGGCGCAGCCTCATGATGTCCGCGCGTTACGGAACTCCCAAGCAGGCCTCCTCCTTTCCTGCAAGGGAAGCGTCTGGCGGGAATGAAGTTTGCGCCAACTGCTTTCATCACAACCCGGCAAGCCCGAGGCGCAGAATTCGAAGTCACGGCTATCTTTAGCTTCGCATCCTCCGGCGCCAAGTTACTCCAATCCTGCCGCACTATTGGGGTTTGGCGCCGCAGCGGTGAAGGGCAGGTTCTCCTCTCGACCCAAAGCACCAGTTGGCTCTCCACTCCTCCCACTTGTTCCGAACTCCCCTCTAGGTAGGCCTCTTTCTTGCCGATCCTAGAGACCTGTGCTATCCCTCCCAGCAAGTGGCTCTCCTCTCTCGACGCAGGGAACAAAGAAATGGCGGAAGAGTGCCACGTTCGGGTGGACTCCAACAAAGTTTTCGCACAAATGTGCGAAAACCACCATGGTCAAGACGGCGTTGGGGGTGAAATCAAGGAGGCGGAGGCTAAAGGTGTTCATAATGTCGCAAAAGAACTCGGAAAACGGCGGGCAAAGACCGCAATAGAAGAAAATGGCGAAGAAAGGGTACCATGTTGGGGCCAGATCAGCGGCGGAGGCGGGGAGCACCCTCGTGCGCGGATGCGCCTGAGTCTCCGTCGACCGTAAAAGGTAGAAGACGTCCGCAGCTCCCGTGCGCCGAGCTGCGGGGGGAAGATGGCTCGCTCCTTGCGCAGCACCGCGAGCCGCTGCGCCTTGGCCGACTTGACGCCCTTCTCCTTGTCGGCTTTCGGAGCCATGGCGAGGGGGGGTGGAGGAGGCCGACGGCTGTGAGTGTGCTTGTGGCGGAAGGGGGCGGGGCGCTGCTCTCTTCGCACCGGAGAAGAAGAGGGGAGCAGCGGTGGTTTCTTGACAAGACAGCAATGGCAGGGGTGGTCGGCCTGCCTCTGTTTCCTCCGCTTATAAAGGGGATGAGGGGGGCGGACGTTCCGCTTATACTAATAAAGAACCCCCCACGACCGCCCACGATCTTCGCACGACGCCACGTCCGGTGCGTGCCGTTAGTGGGGATCGTGGTGGGTCCGGGCGAAGGTGCAACATGGTCGAGGCCGCTGCGTGTCCGTGCGATTACGGGCCTGGCCCGACAAGCGCTTCGGCACCGTGTACGGCCCGAACCGGGGCTCTGTCGGTGTACTAGAGTAGGGGTACCCTAGTATCCCGTACTGCGTGCCGCAGACGGTTGCAACACCAGCGGCAAGGCTTGCCTCGTCACCGCCAAGATCCTCCGCGGCTTCCTTGAAGCCATTCAAGAACAAAGTATTTGATTGAGAAGACAAAGGCCCGACAAGAGGAGCTTGTCGGGAAGGCCACCTCGAGCATACTGAAGACAAGGCCCGGCAAGAGAAGTTTGCCGGGAAGACTCGAGCGCGACAAGTCTCCGGGCGCGACAAGGATTCGGCCGCGGCAAAGGCGCTTTGCGGCATGCAACTTCTCTCCGTCTCCGCTCCAGCTCACCCGGCGACATGTCGCCATGGGACCGTTCCATGCGCAGCGTGTCGGCGGCTGTGCAGCCAGCGGAGAGCAGCGATAAGCGGCGACAGGCTCGCCATCGTGGCGGCGGAGGCGCACTGACGGCCTCTGTTACCTTTGTTTGGGCGACTTCGACGGGCTTTTATTGCTTTTGTCCCTTGCCGTCAGAGTTAGGTATTTTGCACTGTACACTGTTCAAGTAGATGTACCGACTCCTGTTTTTACATTTGTACCCCCGTCCATGTTGCCACCTGTCGGAGACCCCTTGATTATATAAAAGGAGGCCCGAGTGCAACGTAGAAGGGGTTCGGTTAGTTCGGTTGATTCGACTCACCAGAGACCAGAGACACTCACGCTAGGTTTTGTAGCTCGCATTGCTCCCTAGCAAAAACACAATAGATCAAACAAGCAGCGGTAGGAGTTTTATCTCTCCGGAGAGCTCGAAGCTGGGTAAACTGCTCGTGTGCCTCGCCTCGATCCGCTCTTCGTGCGATCTCCGCCCCCCTCCGAACCACAAGGGGCCTGCTCCGCCGGCCCCATAGGTGTCCGTGGGTACGATCAGCCTCCCCGACACCAACGTTGGAGGGTACGTACGGTAGGGCGGCGGAGGCACAGCCAGCCTTGGGAGGCGGGAGCAGGCGGAGCCGACGGGGTGGTTTGGTTTGGGTGGCTGGAGGAAGAAGAAGACAAGAGATAGAAGATACATGACAGATGTTGGACGTCAATCCAATGGCTGGTAGGCAGAATCGTTTGTTGACTGGCTATTAAGTCGACACCACTTTGGATAGGCTATTTCCTCGCGGGTCCCAAATGTCAGAATCCAAATCCGTCACGGTCATGCAGCCCTTCCTATGAAAATTTACAGCCCATTTGATGTGCTAGTTGGAAATAAGTTTGTGGAGTCTTTGGTGGGGCTAATCACTTGGCTTCAGCAATGCACAAGTGAGCTCAAGCAGCCGAGAGTGTTGTTATTTCCTTGGTTGGGATTTGTTAGTTGTTATAATATTTCACTCTAAATTAAACGATCGGGCAAGCCATTTGCCTTGCTTCAAAGAAAATATGATAGTCACAAACCGAGTTGAAAAGGGCAAGAACATCTAACTCCAGCTTACAAACTGTACAAAAGCACGAGGGTTAATTGTTCATCGTGTTTACAAAAAAAACCCAGGTTGAAAAGGGCAACAACATCTAACTCCAGACTTTGTTTTGGCGATCCACAGATCAAATGGATCGGTCAGGTCCATAGAATGAACATCCTAGTCATAAAATTTTCTGGATTATGACCACAATATGTTGTAAATAGAAGCACCGCACGTTCGTAAGCTCTTTTGCCCACAGAAACTCCTTTTTTGCTCTTCCACATACCCATCCGTCAAAAACCATGTCATTGATAAACTTAAGCCTGATGGTCAATAGTAACCTCGCATTCAGCAGGAAGAATGTGAAAAATCTAGTGTTTGCACGGTTGGCTACATATCGTTTTAGCGTTATTGTCTTCAATCAAATCTCATGAGAAGTGAGAAAATCCTGATGCTTACGAATCCACCGATTGGTTATAACTTTCTTCCCCCGTCCTATTGCCTAAATAGACATGAAGATTGAAAATAGTTAAGGTCTAAAAAAGGAGTGTCGAAAGAGCAATAGCTAAACGGTTAATTCTAGTACACTATACGCGGGCTTCCAATGTGCGTGAAATTATCACCTTTATATACAACTTCTCCAGACATGGAAAGCATTGCAGCAAGCCAATAATCTTGTACAGATCAAAACTATTCATTTGGATATATAAGATTTTGACAGAATCCAGCACCATTGATAGGCCATTCATGGAGAAACACTTCATTGAGCATAGAACATAATATTAGTACAAAATTTGTACTCCAAGATGACATATAACTTATGCGCAGAAATTTAAAATGCAGCTTATGGTTACAAGTGTAGATGATAATGTAAAGTACCTGAAGAACTGTGGAGCCAAACACCATATTGAAATGAGCACAAAGATCATGTATTACACCCAAGGTCTCCAGTTTAGGCGCAGAGAGGACAGTTATTTGCAACGGTGAATAACTAGAATCAATGATCAACCTTTGAAGTCAAGGGGCATCTTGGATGATGAGCTGCCTTCCGTCAAAACAAATTCCAATTCTTACAAGGTTAGGCAACTTTATTTGGATACAACCGATTCTAACTGTGAAAACAAGCACCAAGCACTCCAGGGCAGGGCAACTGGAGTGGATGATGTGTGCAACCGATATACGAACCCGCACAAGTGAATGTTTCTTCAGAAATGGGAGTCAAAGGTTTAGTACCAGATTGTCTGGTAGGTCGCACAACACAAAGGTGGCGGTGTGGAGAGAGGAGGAAAACCGCGACATGGACATCGGTCTTTGAGGGCACGATGTAGATGGCGCTTCGGTATCTGGTAGGTGATTTCAGGAAATAGTAGAACTCAAGCGATTGTAGTTACGTGAATTGAGGATTTCAGCCAGGCGTCCACCGTGCGAGGGCATGGTATGCTTGCTCGGGTAGCATGACGGGATGCGAGAGGCTTTGAGCGGAGCCCTGGTGGGAGGAGATGATGGCTCTGGGATTTCAAAATCATTGAAGAGAGATAGGCGGCGATAGTTGAGATTAAGAACGGTGCGCCATAGAGGACGCCACCGAATTGAGAGGACTTGGGTGCGGCAGCAATCCTTGGTGGGGAGAAGCGAGATGATCTCCCCAAGGGCGGCGTCAAGAGATCACCGATGTGGTCCATCGGAGATTCTACTGAGTTCCAGGATCCGATGGGGCGGGGTCGCCGCTTCTCCCCACGCTGCCGGGTGCGGGATCTACACAGTGCGTTGCCACGTGGAGCCTCATCTTCTTAAGCCTGGGTCAGCCGACTCCATTTTTCTCGAGGGCGTCGCATCGTGCTCACGAATTTGAGTAGAGTAACGAATGACGAGCCTAGTTGTAGTGTGAGTGAAGAAGAAGGGGAGCTAGGGTTTTTCTATAGTAGTGAGGAAGAAGGGGAGATGGGGTTTTCTGTAGGAGTGAGGTGAGGAATTTGGGGGTACGAGTGGAGCGAGCTGACATGAGGTGGGTGGGAGTGAGGAGGAAGAAGAACACCCAGGTTTTTTGGGGGGCGGTGTGCTGGGTGTGGGTACCACCTCTCGTTCAGTAAATATATGGACTTTTGAATTGATTTTACTATTTACTAGGGTGGATGGGCTGTTTTGTCTTGGGCCCAGAGAAGCAATTACTACTAGTACAGTGGAGACACTCTACAGCTACCCAGAAAAACAATTACTACTAGTACAATGGATACAATACCGCTTCTGGCTACTCCTAGGTCATCGAAACGTCTCTCTCTCTCTACTGAATGCTGTTATACTTTTGTTCACCGACATGCGGGCCATGCAGCACGCGGGCCCAAATGCCATCCACCAAATTAGAAGGCAGTATGCAGGCGGAGAGTCACCCCGGTCGTAGCGCGGCAATAACGAGTCGTCGTATCACAAAACCCCACCTCCCCGCATTCTATGTTTGACGGACGAAGCAACCATCATTTCACTCTTTGCTGAATCCCCTTCGCCCTCACCGTATTCAAGAAAGGCAACACTCGCATCTGCCACTGTTCTTCTCTCCCAACGAAGGAAAGGTAAGCGGATCCGTGATGTTGGTATATTTTCATTCAGAGAAAAAAAGAACTTTTGCAAAGCAGTAACCGATCCTCACTCTCTTTTTTGTTTCATTGTCATCGCGATTGTGTTTTCCTTTCGGTGGTCTCCTAGTATTCATCGGTTTCATGATGGACCAAGGAGAACCAGGCAAAGATCTGCCGATCTTTGGAGCAGACGCGGGAGGCTGATCTCCACGAGACGAAGAGCTCCAAGAAGATGGAGGCAGCCACCGAGCAGACCCCAGATACACTCACGGCCACTACTGAGATGGTCAACACCCCGTTTGAGGTTACAGCCCCCATGGCACTTCAGGAGCAGTTTTGCCCCTTCGAGGATGTGTCCCCCCCCCCCCCGCTGAGCTGCCCAAGGTGATTTTCTTCTTTGACGATCTCGATTGTGGTTTTTCATCTAAGTATGTGGTGATGAATAATGCAAAATTTTATTAGCTTTGATGCCATGCTATACATAGTGGTTTAATTAACTCGTGTTTCTTATGTTAAAAAGTAATTCGGAATTTATTTCTATTTCAATTAGAGCCCTGATGCAGACAAGGATTGTGTGGTTGTACATGTCACTCGCTATGAGCCAGATGACCTGAATATACGCACTGGGAAAACAGAGTTTTTAGGCTGGGATCCTGGAAGCCATTTGTGCTTATACCAATGAAGAGTTGTATTCCAGCCTCACTTGTTGTCGAGCGTGTTGTCCGAGGTGTCTTTGAAGCACAAGAAGTTCAATGCTACTCCTTCGTTTGTGAGGGATACTATTCTTGTCAAGCTTACGCAGGAAGATGACGTGGCATGCCTCCACAAACAAGTTTATGAGTGGCAAGGCCACAAGGTTTTCTTCATGAAGGTTCACAAGATTGAGCTGCTGCCGGACGTCCTCGATGATGTTCATGGAAAGGTCCATCTTGTGTCCAGCCCAAATTAGATCGAGGCATGAAATACTTGCCCCGACTAGTATTTAATAGTAGTTTGGATTCTATCTAATTATCCGAACCTTGCTTGTTATCGAGCCCTCTGGGCTAGTACTCTGTTTGAATCCGTCTATGGGAACTGCTGCTACTTCTGTGTGCCCGTGCATCATCGTAATTGTTGCCGAAACAGATGCGTCCTCACTAGTTTTATCAAACGGGCAGTGTGTGTTTTGATGAAATAGAGTACTCGTTCGAGAACTGTGCGCTGACGTATACATAAGTACTTGTAAACACTGTTGGTGCTACCCCACTTGTAAGCAGTTGGCACAACACATTGGCTCAGCTCGCTTCAACACTAGGCTATCGACCAGCTAACAATCAACAATCTGATGTCTGACATATAAGCAACCATGTATCTTGTTACAGTGGTTCATGCAGTTAACTGAGGCCACAATGTAAATTCCAAACATTCACACACTAGTCCAGCGTTCATGTGGAACACTCACATTAAACGCGGCTTCCTAGAAAACTTGAAAAGCATAAGTTAAGCAATTTTATACATCTCAATGATCCATAGAACATAACAAACATATACTAGTTAATAGCAAAAGACAAAGTTGTGAGAAGGTTTAAAATGAGGAAAAAACAAGCAAGGCCTCTCTGAGCAAAGGGCCTCCCGGCAGGCTTAAATTTCCTGGAGTTCACTCTGGTTTTTTCTTGTTGCCACCATCCAGGGTTAGGTTCTCTCGTTCCAGAATAACCACTTATAATTGTGTTCTCAATTTGGAATGCTGAATCGAACCATGCAAAGGTAATCTTGACCACCTGAAAGTCTTGTGCATTCCACTAAATTTAAGCGCCGCTATTTGCAGAAATAAGTAGACCACAATGCCTCTTGTCCGCACACCTGTCCCCAAAACCTACGTGCAGCCGTGCCAACTTGTCCTTGGTCCATGGATGAACTGGAGGAAAGTGCATTCCAGACTAGGATGCAGATGTTTTTGCTCGTCCCTGCACTGCAATCAGGAACTAAAACGTATGAATCAGCTTCTTTTAGATTGCGTTGGTCATTCTACCTAGTAACTACCAATGTAGGAATACCTGGAAGACGGGTGGTTAGGCAGCGACAACGAGGGATAGCCATCTCATTTTGCGCAGTTCTACTAAAAGCGAGGTGTGTGCTTTTGATTGCACGGAAAGAAATGATACGGAGACAGACATCCCGAAGCGATATGGAGACAGACATCCCTGTTTTGCGCCAAATACGAATCACGGTTATTTTAACGAGGATGATATTTGAAGTGGCGTATGATTAACGGCAGCATCTATTGTGTTATAATTGGCACTAGATTGACAGTATGAAAGTGTGCCTAAGTAAGTAGCATCACATCACATCAACACTACCACTAGATTAACATGCAGAACAATAGCATTAGTATTACTGTCATGAGAGTAGAACATGGTCAGAAAATGTGCAATCAAATTTGTGCAGTTCCACTGGGATGAAGCAATGTTAGCGGTGTGAGATTTAAGTGTAATTGCAAAAACACAATTCATGGGAAATAAAGCAAGACAGAAGCACTTAATAAAATGGTGGTGGCATTGCTTCAATTTATCGACGGCATTAGACCATTACTTATAGTGACATTAGGTGGCATTGTTTAATGCTTCATTTGATTTTACATTAACGGTAGCGATATGGGCGTAGGGACAGCAGAGGCATAAAGTGGTGAGGCAGATGTGGTTGCCGAGAGCGGCAAACACTCAGACAACATGTCTGCATTTGTTCCATTTTTATCTACTCGGCGACATTTTCCTATGTGAGCACAGGAGATCTAGACCTGCTCATTCTCATTTGCGTTGTCCCCCAACACCCGTCACTTTCTTTCCCTTTTCAACCAAGATATAGGTCCACTTCCGCACACCCTTCGCTATCCACCATGCTTTCTTCGTATTTTCAACCAAGAGACCGGTTGGGTAGCCAGTATCTACTACTTTCCCCTGTTTCCTCTTAGAACCAAGTCCTAGATTCATGCTACAGCTTTCCCACTTTCTTCCCTGTCTGAACCAACTCTTAGAGTCGACTGTATGAACTAGCTTTACCTCTAATAATTGTAAAAGTCTAGGTGGCTTTGGAACAGCGGACGAAAGTAGAAAAAGATCCACACGAAGCCAAGTGGGGAGCTGGGGCAGTAGAGCAAGGCAGGTTTCAAAGGAATATATACCTAAGGGTCGTCGGCATGTGGCAAAGACGGCGTCGGGAGGCCGCATCTTGGCCACAATACCGCATGGAGGAAGAAGGAGTCGGAGGCCCTCCGGAGCCGACGCTCTCTCGGAGAGAACGACACGGCCGCCAATCGGGACGTGCGGGCAGCCGTTGGTCTCCTCCCTCGCCGCTGACGACAGCGTGAACGATGCACCTACACCTCTACCCCCGTCGAGGTTGTCCGGCCGGATTTGTGACCAGCCATGAGCTGAGAGAGAGTGTGGCCACCTATCTCTTGCTTAGATCTGGAGAGCATGAGAGAGTGAACGAGAGGAACCCTAGTAAAGCACGCGCTAAGGCTCCTGCTTATATATGTAGTGGGGTGATTTTGTTGTACCAGCTTCAAAAAATGCGCCCTCGTGTACCATGAAAGTGGGTGTAAGAGAACTAGTGCGTGCGTGCACTGCTTCTCTTCGTGAGAGTATAATATACTATGCCCAAAGAACGTTCGCCACAAGAGTAATAGTATAAGTGTGTGACATGTGAGCTAAAATAAAATGTGTGTGACGTCTTTTGTTTTTTAGAAGTTCTGAGGGTAGGGTGTGAAGAGCACATATGTGTGTGACGTCTACCTGTAGATAGACGGTGGGTGTGAGAGGACTCGGGAGGTGCGTGTGCGTGAGAGAGAGAGGGGGCAATTATAAATGAAATGCATGTTTTCGTAAATAATTATCAGAAATACGTTAGCCACAAGCCTTTTCCTGACGAACGCCGTAAGAACCGTTAGATCGGCATCCGACAGTGTCAGTTTTGCCATGTCATTTAACAGAACAGCCACTCCTCCCACACACAAATCTTCCACGTGAGTTTTAGCAACTGCCGTATGCTCCCTCCGTTCCAAAATGTAGTGCATATAGCTTTATTGAAAATTTGAACCTCGCAAACTTTTACCGAGTTTTCGTGTACCAAATTGCACATGTAGAATACCCTGTATATATCATTTCATTCATCTCCGAGAGGTAACTATAAAGATGGGGGAGGAGTCTACAAAAAAAGACCATCGTATCACCTGAAGCAATTTCAACCATCCTTTGGTGTGGAGGAATATCATAGGAACTCTATATGATATGATTCTTATAGGATTTTTCCTTTAGAGCCAATTGGTTCATAGGAATAGATACATATACTCCACATTTCAAAGGAAATAAACATGATATCATTTCTATGGCTTTAGAGCCACTTGGTTCATATGAATGGATTCCTATACTCCCATAATTTCAAAGGAAAATAAACATTAACGTATATTCAATAGAAAAGTTTCTATGAAACGAACCAAATTACATCTCTTTTCTAATCCCTCCTCATAGGAATTGAGATACACGTCATCTCTAGATTCAATAGAAAAGTTCCTATGATGTCAACCAAATGACATCTCTTTTCCAATCCCTACTCATAGGAATTGAGATACTCCAGGTCATCTCTTTCCCTACAACTTCCATGTATACATCTTATATTCCTAAATAGCTAGTACAACCCACAAGTAGCTTTTTTCCAAGACATGCAACTATGGCACAAGAAATATATAGTGTGCGAATAACTTGAAAGATGGTCGCTGGATGAAGCTAATCCGACGGTGCAGAGATGGCAAATCCGAGCACTACTAGCTGTTGGATATCATCAACATTCCACCAGATCTGCCACATGTACAATTTAGAAGACTTCATGGTTGAACTTAAGCATAATGCACAAACCTCAAAACACATGCACTTCTCCTTTGTTCTAGAATCTTCCGTATCATAATTGATTTTTTTCTAACTGAAATGCCATTATTTGTTTTTTACTTTATGCTTTACAATGCACAACCCCATGAATCTTAACATTTTATAAAACTAATTGATTTTGAATGAGATGAACTATAAGAACTAAAGCGAACATCTACATCATGCATATATGACTCAAAGCTTTACATGCTATAGTGTGTATTTATTCATAATTTGGTTTCAAAATCTCATGCGTTCAATGCATGTGTACCTTACTAGTTTTGAGTAGAGTAGCAAATTTCCCGTGGCCCCGGGTATATCAAAATGCAGGGCCCATGCATCATTGCCGTTCGATCGAACCTACGTCCACAATTTTTTGTACGTACTATATGTCCACTGGTCCCCGAACCCAAAATGTTACCTCGTTCCCCTAAAACCAAGCGGCCCACACATATTTAAGGCGTTGACTCGAACTCAATCCCTCTCCCGTTTACTACGACATGGCCCCGCACGCCCTAGTAGTATTCCTACAAACCCTACCGCCGCACGCATCATCGATTTTCTTCAAGAGGACGAGGGAGAAGCCGATTTGTAGTGGAGGCGCTTTAAAAAATGATCTGTAGTGGAGACCCCTACCCTAGGGTGCCCTAGGTAGCTACTGCACGCATCATTGGTTTTCTCTTTTCTTTAAGCTCTTGCGCCCTAGAGTGAAATGATGGTTGCTTCGTCCATCCAGCTTAATGCTGGAAAGGTGGGGCTTTGTGATTTGACCCCTCATCACTCATTTTCTACTACTGCAGCGCTACGACCGGGGTGCCTCCAATTCCAACCGCTGCTCGAACTGTAATTTGGTGCATCACACGTGGAACAAGACGGTGGATGAGCCACATGTCGGCCAAAGGGGTCCTGTTAAGTGTGTCGCTATTTCGTGTGCAGACTGACCCTGCTTGTGTCGCCACGCCAACACGACAGGTGCAACCTACCACTTGGTTTTGCTCCTTGGTGAATCCCGACTATATTGATCTAAAAAGATACGTACTGAACTACCCTCTCCGTCTCGTTTTTTAGACGTCTCGGTTTATAGGGCGTGCACGTAGTTCTAGGTCATCCATTTGACTAACTAAATCTGAGTTACTATGTCACAAAAAGTATATCATTGGATTATTAAGCGGATGCAGTTTCTAAACATATACTGTTCATCACATATATAGCCAGTTAAATTCTGAACCTAGAACGACGTGCATGCCATGTAAACCGATACGGAGGAAGTATAGTAGTAAAAATGAGGTGATTTTACCGAGAAATCGGTGGGGGAGCATGGCCTGTCATGCGGTCCCACGTGTCATGACGTACCAAGGCGATGCGCGTGTCCCTCTTGAGGCAGAAGCAATACTACATGGTTTGAGATGATGGCAAACCGAAGTGTGAAATAATGGTTGCTTCGTCCGTGCAGGAAGGTGCGGCATTGTGATTTGACGTCTCATTGCTCATTACTACTACTACTCTTTGGGCAAGACGACTGGGGCGTCCCCCTGCGATTCTGCCGTTATTTGGTGCTTGACACGTTGACCCGGTTGCTATATGTCCCACATGTCGGCGACAGGAAGTACATAATTCATGAAAGCGAGCATCGACAGAGGAGTACAAGACATTGCTTGGGTTTTTGCTGCTTCGCACGATCCATCGATACAAATGATACGTCTCCAACATATCTATAATTTTGGATTGTTTCATGCCATATTATATTCTGTTTTGGACATTATTGGGCTTTATTATACACTTTTATATTATTTTTGGGACTAACCTATTAACCGGAGGACCAGCCCAGAATTGCTGTTTTTTGCCTATTTCAGAGTTTCGCAGAAAAAGAATATCAAACAGAGTCCAAACGGAATGAAACCTTCGGGAACATGATTTTCGGAACGAACGTGATCCAGAGGACTTGGACCCTACGTCAAGACATCAACCAGGAGGGCACGAGGTAGGGGGGGCGCGCCTACCCCCCTGGGCGCGACCTCCACCCTCGTGGGCCCCCCTGTTGCTCCACCAACGTACTCTTTCCTCCTATGTATACCTACGTACCCCCAAACAACCAGATACGGAGCCAAAAATCTAATTCCACCGCCGCATCCTTCTGTACCCATGATATCCCATCTTGGGGCCTGTTCCAGAGCTCCGCCGGAGGGGTAATCGATACAGAGGGCTTCTACATCAACACCATAGCCTCTCCGATGATGTGTGAGTAGTTTACCTAAGACCTTTGGGTCCATAGTTATTAGCTAGATGGCTTCTTCCCTCTTTTTGGATCTCAATACAATGTTCTCCCCCTCTCTCGTGGAGATCTATTCGATGTAATCTTCTTTTGTGGTGTATTTGTTGAGACCGATGAATTGTGGGTTTATGATCAAGATTATCTATGAAAAATATTTGAATCTTCTCTGAATTCTTTTATGTAAGATTGGTTATATTTGCAAGTCTCTTCGAATTATCAGTTTGGTTTGGCCTACTAGATTGATCTTTCTTGCAATGGGAGAAGTGCTTAGCTTTGGGTTCAATCTTGATGTGTCCTTTCCCAGTGACAGTAGGGGCAGCAAGGCACGTATTGTATTGTTGCCATCGAGGACAACAAGATGGGGTTTACATCATATTGCATGAGTTTATCCCTCTACATCATATCTTGCTTAAAGCGTTACTCTGTTCTTATGAACTTAATACTCTAGATGCATACTGGATAGCGATCGATGTGTGGAGTAATAGTAGTAGATGCAGGCAGGAGTTGATCTACTTGTCTCGGACGTGATGCCTATATAAATGATCATACCTAGATATTCTCATAACTATTCACAATTCTATCAATTGCTCAACAGTAATTTGTTCACCCACTGTAAATACTTATTCTCTTGAGAGAAGCCACTAGTGAAACCTATGGCCCCCGGGTCTATTTTCCATCATATTAATCTTCCAACACTTAGTTATTTTTATTGCCCTTTTATTTTACTTTGCATCTTTATCATAAAAATACTAAAAATATTATCTTATCATATCTATCATATCTCACTCTCGTAAGTGACCTGTAGGGATTGACAACCCCTTATCGCGTTGGTTGCAAGGATTTATTTGTTTGTGTAGGTGTGAGGGACTCGTGCGTGGCCTCCTACTGGATTGATACCTTGGTTCTTAAAAACTGAGGGAAATACTTACGCTACTTTGCAGCATCACCCTTTCCTCTTCAAGGGAAAACCAACGCAGTGCTCAAGAGGTAGCAACAAACCCGGACTAAAAAAAAGGCGAGGGCGGGTCTTTTCCCGTGCGGCAGGCAGGGGAGTTTGGCATAGTCTGTTTGAGGCAAGGAGGCAGGAAGGGAAACAAGCAAATAAAGGTTGAGCGACTTAGTTTTGGGAAAATCTTATTTTAAGGAGTACGTACCCACTAGGGTTTATAGGGCTCATCTACAAAACATTCGTATTTCCGTTTTGTAAGTCTCAATTCTACTACTAGTAGTAGTACCATCACATGTTGGATTTCGAGGTGCGTTAGATCACCCGATGCAAGCAGTGTCAAGATAAAACTCACCAATGCATGTAGAAGTTCATGGAAATTTAGTGGTCATTCATGCATTCGTTCTAATTAATGCCTCGGTAAACATTACTTCTTGAGAAAAACGACCGTACTAATTACTTGTGCAAACTAGGAGTACGAAATTAATTCGACCACTCACCGTCTACCTTGGTTGGAGAGATTTTGAAATTGATCCATAAAAGGGAAAGGAGGGAGTAGTAACTTTGGTCTCGATTACTATTTGTGGCCTTGTATAGATGCAAAATGTATTTTTATAGTGGCCTTGTATAAGTAAATGGAGGGAGTACTAAAGGACATATATATTCCAAACAATATGATAATCTCTCTAACCAAGGTAGTAGGGACGAGAAGTAAACGGAGGGAGTACTAGTAAAATTTTCTCCTCGTCCTGCGAGCCACCATGCGCGTGGGCGAGGGAGCATGCATAAGGCATTAGTAAGCAAGCTTCACTTCATCCTGCGATCCACCACGCCCATGGGCGGGGGAGACGGCGTACTAAGCAAGCTTCTCCTTGTTCCGCGAGTTGACGGGACACATCAAAAGTACTCCAGTGTATAGAGCCTTGCCTCTAAGGTAGGCCCCACATGGTTTGCCTCTTTTTTAACATAACGCGTCAAGTCACAATTTGTTTGTTCACCCGTGGTAGACGATCCTCCCTCCATCTAGTGGACAACTAGTACAGGTGTCAAGTTACCACGTGGGCTGCCTTTTTGTACAGAAATGAGCTTTGCCGTGTACTCGTGCAGGTGTGGTTGGGAAAGAGACGGGAGTATGTGCGCCGTGCGTGCAGCTCTTCTCTTCGTGCACGTCCCCCACCTACGTGAGACGCGGTACGAGGCGGCAGCGTGGACGGCAGCAACGACGCCCGTGCGCCGCTCCTCGTCGAGCTGGCTCGAGCGGCGAAGTTCTTTGAACCAGCGCCCGGCTTAGGCAAGAAGCTCCGTCGGGCGAGGGGAGGGAGGCGGATTCGCGAGCTGCATAGCTCGTATCCGCGGGCTCGGCGGGCCACCCAGCCGGCTTGGATGCGGAATAACTACTCTTCATAAGCCATTGTAAGAGTGGACAAAATGGGGAAGGAGGAGATAGGGGAGCGGCGGAGGTGTGCGATTCTTGGCCGGCCTTTGGCCTTGTTTAAATAGGAGATTAAATAGTCAGTGGACAGGAGGAGCTCGGCCGGCGTTGCGTTTAATGCCGGACCGGTCATGAACGGACGTGTGTCCAAAGTGGGTTTCTCGGCTTCCACACGGGCGGGTTTCATGGAGGCGTTTGAATGCGGCAAGGAGGCGTGTTCAGCCGGGCGTGCAGCGAGTGGCGCCCTCGACTCTGACGTAGGACAACGCGCCGTTCTTCCACTGACGTGTGGGCTCTTTGGGAACATGGCCTGCATGTCAGTGACAGAACGCAGGCAGCGCATATCAGAGGAACCTTTGGTGGGCCAGGGCGGTCAGAAGCGGGCATTTCATAAACCGATGATTTTTCATTAAGTGTGATGTCATCCTTTTCATGTAGATAAGCCTACTTTGTTCATAAAGACCGCTACAAACATCAATGTTCTGCTTATCACAGATAAGAATTATTAATACCCGTAACAATCCATGTCCTTAACAAAGGGTGCATGCACGTATAGGTTGAGTGTGTGTCTTGCGTGCGTGTCTTTGTGTGCATGCGGCGTCACGAGTGTTGCGTGCGTGCAAGGGTACATTTCAGTGTTGCATGCATGTGTGCATACGTGCGTGTGTTCGTGAGTGCATGTGTACGCATCAGTGTTGCACGCCTGCATGCGTGTGTGTGTTCGTATGTGTATGTGTCAGTGTTGCATGCCTGCATGCGTGCGTGTCCTGCGTGCATGCATGTGTACATGCGGGGTGAGGCTACACGTCAGTCGACTGACTTTTTCATCTCTGGTCATTAGATTTTCCAGCCGTTGGATATGAAATCAAGGGCCTGCAGTTTATCACCAAACTCCACCCCCCTGAGCCGCCAGCCTCCACCGGCCAAACAGCCGGCCCTCGCCGCCATGCCCGCCAGCGCCGCCATGCCGCCCCGCCCCAAAACCACTCCTCACCGCCGGTCTGCACTGCAGCCATCCCTCTAGCCCCAGCGCCGAAGCTTTTTCTCCGTGATCCCCACCCACCGCCCAATCAACGCCCCCCACCGCCGGTGGACTGCCAACCAGAGGTCTCATGACTTCGAAGCCCCACCGACCACTAATTTATTACCATTTCTGTCAGTCATATACGCGCTGACGGGTGGGCCCTATGGTAATGTGCGCTGCTGAATGTGGACCATTTGACTGGTCAATTGATCGTGTCATCAACAAATTACGGAGCTGTATAGTGAGCCAGTGACCATATGATCACCCTAAAATGTACTCCGTATTTTATTAACACAGTACAGACTCAAACTACCATTTCTTTCTTTCATATACGGGCTGACATGTGGGCCCCATGGTTACGCGCCCCGATGGTGCAACACTAGTTGCGCCACGTGGAATGTTTGACTGGTCAATTGATTGTGTCATCAACAAAATGTGGAGTTGTACGGGTGAGCCAGTGATCGTATAATCATAACATGTATTTTTTAACACGGTACAGACACAAGGGCTCATATGTACGCGCAAGCACTCACCACTATAAGTGCACACACGCAAACCCTACCCCTATGAGCACCTTCGAGAGAGTGGGCCAACATATGATCTTGAGATTTTACGAAGTCACCACAGGTGCCTCGTAGTCGAGTGGAACGTCTCCTCCCACCGAGCGCACATCACCGAAAAATACTGAAATTAACCCGGGATAAATGCGAGCACACGGACTTTAACCCTGGTGGGCTCGAGAAACCACTGTCCTCCTAACCATCCAACCACATGTTGGTTAGCACGACAAAAGCGTATGTGGTGACCGTGATGAGCTTATTCAAGTCCAGTGACCATATCGTGCTTTCGCTTCAAATACAATGACCGTAAGTGTTGTCAACAAAATACGGAGCACGCATCAAATGCAAAGTACGTCAGTGTCATCAAGAAAATACGGAGACGTATCACGAGCTAGATACCATATGATCACCACGAGAATGTATACGGTGACCGTAATGAGCATATTCTGAACTCCAGTGACTGTATAGTGCTTTAGCTAGAAATACAGTGACCGTCATGCGTGAATGTGTCATGGGCATGCATACTTTTAGAGGGCCGAGAGATAGTTTGTGTGTGTACGTCAAAGTGGTGTAGAAAGAGGGGATGCCCGGTGGAGACAAGGAGAGATATGCCCTTCGTTTCTCTTTCCCGTGACTAATATTTTAGGAGAATATATAAACATTCACAATGTAGAACAAATATTTTTGGATGCACCATGCAATTAACTTTCATGTATAACATTGTACTATTGTATATGCTTATTTTCTTAGTGGCGGATTGCGTGTGTGGTGTGGTGGGCACATCATTTCTAGCTGTGGTGGGTCAACATGAGGACTCATGGGTCAGTTCCATCCTGTGCTACATAGGTTGGATCGGGACGCGTTATACGAAGACCCATGTGGAGGACTCAGCGTACAACACAAAGCTAGCTACCAGAGTCGCGGAGGACTCTATCCCCACTGGTGATAAGCCGACTATATATGATTTGTAACCCTAGGCCCCCAGTATGTTATAGAAGCTTGGGTGCTAGTTCGTCGATAGTATACACACACGCACAATGCCTGGTATTCACGTGTACTTTGTACACACCCCTATCACTAATATATAGTACCAGGAGTAGGCTTTTTCCTCAAGCGCAAGCGTCCAGAACTAGGGTAAAACTTTGCCTCAGATTACCATCCAGCCTAACAGTCGAGGATATCCTACCGAATGATATGATGGAATAATATCTTCCAACTACTAAGAGAGAGGTGTGTGCAGGGGGGCAATGTGTGCGAGAGAGGCCTAAAGATAATGTGCGTCTGCGGGAGACACGTAGGCACATATATGTGCGTATAGAGGGCTAGTAGAGACTGTGCGTGTGTATATATGCATGTGAGAGAAATAGTGTTTTCCAACTGAGATTAGTGAAAAGAGTGGTACATAGTAGTCAGAAAGAGAGAGAGATACAGAGAGAGCATGTGCGTGAGACTCCCCGACACCCCGAGAGAGATTGTGAGCATGTGTGAAAGAGAAATGCTGATGCATATAAAGTGTGTGCACTTATGCGGTAGATAGAGAGATATATAGCATGTTTGTGAGAACGGGCTGAGGCATAGTGCATCTACGTGTAAAAGGTGGTTCTACGCATTAAATTAAAATATAAATGGCATTATTATTTTTGGATGAGATCATGAATTTTGCAAATTGCGTATGGACGAAAATCGGTCTATCAGACACGCATACTCTATTGAATTCTAGCATGTGCATGTGTTTATTTCATATTATCGATCCATTGAGTGAGAGCGGTTTGAAATACAGGCAATGGATGCTTTTGCAATTCATATATAAACATTAATTAGTGCACTCCATGTTGTTAGTGTGAAGCACTTTATACATTTGTCACTAGCATGGATACATTCCAAATTGCTAGCTACGGAATAGAATACATGTCGAATTCAACATAAAGGGGGTTTCGAAGATTCGACTTCATAGGAAGTGCATTCATCTATTTGAACCCGAGATAATTGCATTTGTAAATCAGATGTAAAAGGGGGCATCAATCTTTGTTGTGCGTTTGAACATGCTATATATATTCATACGCATGTCTAACTTTTTTTTTGCAACCAAGGAGATTATATCTGGAACCATGCATGAACTGAGGTAAGTTGCATATTTTTTAATATATACTCATGTACAATTTATATTCAATTGTACCACCTCCATTCCAAAATAATCGTAGCTTTAGGATTTTCAGGAGTAAAGATTTGTGAAGTTTGACAAATCCCGAATGTTCAATTCAAGAGAACTGAAAACGTTAATGCTTCTGCTCCCAAATATTGAACGAAGCGCCAAATAGGCCTCTGGTCACCCGAAACCGCGCGAGACTAATGTTTGGTGGTAGGAAATACATCTGTTGGCCCGTGTAGCCTATCGGCCTGATGTCCAAAGGTCTAAACCGGGGTAGGTTTGTAACTTCACCAAGACGCCAGTCTCAACCGCCTCCGGTAAGCATTCATACGCCGTGGGCGCCTAAACACCCATGCGCTCGGTCAAAATCTATCCCGCCTACATTTGGGACACCTGAGATTACTGTCCTACCCCCAACCCGCAACATGTCCGAAATTTTAGATGGGGCAAAGTTTGTAACTTTTCCAAAATTTCAAACAAGCGCGTCCCAAACCGAAACATTGCTCCCCCTTAGTTCCTCGCCTCCCTCCATTTCCCCATTCATACTCCGTGGGCGCCAAAATGCCCTCTCCACCAGCTGCGAAACCCCAGCCTCCTCCGTCCTCCACCCCACAGCGCCCAATCCACCGCCGCCCAACTCCATCACGCCGGAGCCAGTACCCCGACGTTGTCGTCCAACACAACCGCAACCGCAACGCCCTCAAGGACTTAGCAGCTGAAGCCGAGGTAGAGCTGCCTCCACAACACCGATGCCGACGTGCACCGTACCATAACCACTCCGACCACGCCGTCCTGCGCCTCACTGCTGCCGCTCCACTGTCGCAACTGTCCACGCACCGGAGCTGTTCCCGCTACACCGTCGTTCGCCGCCTCGGATCTGCTTCCCCGCCGCCGACAAACGGCCACCGCACCACACTAAACAACTTGGCCATGGGTTCGTCCAAGGCTGCATCGTCCTCCACAACTTCTCATTTCCAACGAACCACAAGAAGATCATTGGTAAAACAGAAGGAGGACACAACACTGCCAGCAGAAAGAGGTACTCCTCTTCCCTTATTCGTGAAAACCTTACGTCTCTGCTCACACCGTATTCGTCCCATGAAAGAAACTAGTTGAGCGCTTCTTACTGCATCTTCTTCGTGATACTAAATGCACAAGGTTTCCTCCCTTTACTATTTCACCTTTGCTAGAGGTCGAGTCTAGCCGCTTTGGATTTCAATTCAGGGTCAGTCGAACTACAATTAAAAGAAGCAGCACCCGCTTAGGCGCGCGGAGCACCTAGTCCGCCTGTTCGCCGGGGAAGCGGCACATCGGTGTCTATCATAGGGATGTGGGGCGCAGGAGATGCTTGCGCCTGATCTGGAGGTCGGCGGGGCTTGAATGGATTGCCGGGGGGTGGTGCCAAGCACGGCGGTGCGGTGAGGTCGAGGAGGCGTGGCGAGGGGGATCGGGCCGGTGGTCGCTGCCGTTTCGAGGAAGATCGTCAACACTGACCGGCTGAGGTAGATGAAGGCAATCTGCCCGTTCTTTGTACATCGAACGGTGCAGAAAAAATGGACTGACTTATTTGTTTTCAGTCGAATGTTATTTTCATAGAATCCTGTAGTAATTTAGTGTGCCATGCATGTTGTAGAGCTATCATATGTCTCCGGTCATTTATTTTTCACCAACCTGCTATCTGCTACCTTTACACTGTACTAATTGTGCACACACTTCACCCATACTCACACTATTGTTTTTTATGCATGGGTATTTCATACTCTGATGCAGTGTTGATGAATGCTGAAAAGAAAAGACAGAAGTCACTCTAGTGTAATTCAAGATAAGCACTAAGCGTTTGCCGCTCTAAAGGATCTTGATGTCGTGATTGGAGCGATAAATGTTGCTTTGCAGTTGATTATCTCAATTGCCACACACAACCATCCCAGGTGCTTGCTTTAACTTCACGCTGTCAAATGTGGTTGCATGTTGAATATGGTGTCTAGCTTGTATTGCTTCCAATTTGGTTAAATTGCATCTGCTTACTTTACACATTATACCTTTGATAATGGCATGCCTTCCTGTTTTTGATACATACTACATATGTCTATTAACCATGTTCGTACATCAAACTAATGCTCTTTTGTATCCCTCGTCAATCACTTATGATGAGACAGTCACCCGGGTGGGTTAATGTGAGACGCCATACTCGTTTAAAGAGTGCAGTGTCATCCTCCCCACATGATTCTCAAGAAACAGCAAGGCTAAATGAAGATAGTCAACGTAGCTCTCTAGTTGATGACCACAATTCCCCCACACCACCATCTTGAAGAAGGTGTGGGTAAAAATGGGGAACTCTTATCCCTTTATAGAGGCGACGAAAGCAGTGCGCCTCCCACTTACCCGTTGAGGATCGCTTGCTTCCCAAGCACCACGATTGATGGCGCGGTGGGATTACCCATACCCGTATTGATGCGAATCCCGTGATAAGGGGACACGATCTCTGATTTGACAAGACGTGTCAAGAAAACCGCCTCACGATATGCGCTGTGGCCGGTTGTGGGAAAACGGTTCGAATAATGACCCGACCGTAATGACATGTCACGTTGTCTAAAAAGTGGTCAGCAGATTGCATTTGTGAAATATCATTCTCTCTACGGTGGTATGTGAAGATCATTTTGCAGGTCCGGACACGGTTTAAGTGTTCGATAATTACTATGGATTATTCGGAGAAGGAACCCGCCTTGCAATGCCGAAGACAAGACTGCGCGCCGGATTCATCATCATTGAAGCCTGGTTCAGGGGCTACTGAGGGAGTCCTGGATTAGGGGGTATCCGGACAGCCAAACTATATACATCATCCGGACTATTGAAGCGTGAAGATACAAGACTCAAGACTCCGTCCCGTGTTCGGATGGGACTCTCCTTGGCGTGGAAGGCAAGCTCGGCGATCCGGATATTATATTCCCTTCCTTGTAACTGACTCCATGTAAACCCTAGCCCTCTCCGGTGTCTATATAAACCGGAGAGGTTGGTCCTTAGAAGGCCGATCACAATTACAATCATACCATCATAGGCTAGCTCTTAGGGTTTAGCCTCTATGATCTCGTGGTAGATCTACTCTTGTACTACTCATATCTTCAATATTAATCAAGCAGGAAGTAGGGTTTTACCTCCATCGAGAGGGCCCGAACCTGGGTAAACATTGTGTCCCTTGCTTCCTGTTACCATCGGCTCTAAGACGCACAGATCGGGACCCCCTACCCGAGAGCTGCCAGTTTTGACACCAACAACGGTGTCTAGCTTGTAATGCTTCTAATTAGGGTAAATTGCATCTGCTTAGTTTACACACTATACCTGTGAATATGACATGCCTTCCTATTTTTGGTACACACTACATTTATGTGTTAACCTTGTTCTTACATGAAACTACCTCTCTTCTGTATTCTGCATCAATCACTTACGATGAGTCACCTTTATTCGTTGCATATTGCATATTATTTCTAGCCTGTTGCCATGTGTTGCTTCTAATTTGGTCAAATACATTTGCTAGGGCACCCTTTTAATTTGGAAGAGTGATATTGGTTTCATCTTTCATATGGTTTATAGCTTGCATTGATTCTAACAAGTTCAAGCACCTTGTGCTTAGTTTACACTTTATACATCATACATGTCAATATGTCACGTCGTCCTATTTTTCATACATATTCCATCCTCCTATCATGCGGCTGCCTTACATGAAAGTAGTGTTAAATCGGTATCATGCATCAATGAGTTACTAAGAGCAATTTTTATTCCTTTTCTTGTGGGTTTGACTTGACGAGGCAAAATCAAGAAAGAGGAAGGAAAAGAGTAAGGAAAGGCGATGATGGTGGTCCTCTAAGAAGAACGTAAATGGAGCATCTGTGCGATTCTCCTTGTACTAATAGTGCATTACAAGGTCCAAGTCTCCGCTCCCCTCTTGCACCATCCAAGGTGCTTGCTCTAACTTGGCAATGTGATATCTGGTTGCATGTTGCATATGGTGTCTAGCTTGTATTGCTCCTAATTAGTGTAAACTGCATCTGCTTAGCTTACACATGATACATGTGAATATGACACGCTTTCCTGTTTTTGGTACATACTATATCTGTCTATCGCACCATGTTCTTACATGAAACTACACTTCTTGTGTATCCTGCATCAGTCACTTATGATGGAACACCTTTAAGTTGGCAGTGTGATATTGGTTTGCGTCTTGAATATGATTTCTAGCATGTATTGCTTCTAGTTTGATGAACACCACCTATGACGAGACAGTTTTAACTTGGCAGAGTGATATTGATTGCACCTTTCATATGGTGTCTAGTTTGCAGTGCTTCTAATTTGTTGAAGTGCCTTCTGCTTAGTTACCACATCATAGGTGTGAATATGTCAAGCCGTCCATTTTTTCGTACATATTCCATCCTCGTATCATGACTTTGCCTTTCATCAGAGTAGTGTTCATCGGTATCATGCATGAATGAGTTCTGAAGAGCGAATGATATTCCTTTTTCTTGTCGGTATGACCTCAGAATGCAAAATAAATAAAGCTGAAGGAAATTGGCAAGGCATTGGATGATGGTGGTCCTTAGAGCAACTGAAACGGAGGTTCTCTACAGATTCTACTCCGCCATCCTCCCAACAAGATTCACAAGACAACGCAAGGCTAGATAGTCAAAGTAGCTGTGTAGATGATGAGCACATCTCCCCTACTCCACCATCACAGGTGCTTGCTCTAACTTGGCACTATTATATGTGGTTGCATGTTGCATATGATGTCTAGCTTGTATTGCTTCTAAATTTGTTGAATTGCATCTGCTAACTTTACACATAATGCCTGTGAATATGACACATGTTCCTGTTTCTAGAACATACATGTACATGATGAGCACATCTCCCCTACTCCACCATCACAGGTGCTTGCTCTAACTTGGAACTATTATATGTGGTTGCGTTTTCCGTATGATGTCTAGTTTGTATTGCTTCTGATTATGTTGAATTGCATCTGCGTAGCTTACAACTTATACCTGCAACGATCACTTACCCATAAGACACATTTAACTTGGGACTGTGATGTAGGTTGCATCTTGCATTGTCTTCTAGCTTGTACTACTTCTAATTTCTTGAAATGGCACTTAGGGCCGAGACACTTTTTACCCGATAGAGTGATATTGGTTGCATGTTCATATGGTGCCTAGCTTTCATTTCTTCTAATTTTGTTGAAATGCCTTCCGCTTATTGTTTTTTCATACATATTCCATCCTCCTATAAATGCGTGTGAATATGAAACGCTGTCTTTTTTTGTATATATTCCATCCTCCTATCTTGCTCTTGCCTTACATCAAAGTAGTGTTCGCCTGTATCATGCATCAACCAGTTATGCAGAGCTAATTTTATTCATCTTCTTGTGGTTTTGACTTCATAAGGCAATATCAGAAAATAGGAAGGAAAAGAGTAAGTTAGGGGATGTTGGTGGTCCTCCGCACCAACGCAAACAGAGACTCTCTAGATTTGCCACTGCTACTGCTAATGAAGTTGAAGTCTCAAGTCTACATGATGAGTTTATCTCCCGTACTCCATCGCAGGTGCTTGCTCTAAGTTGACAGTGTGATAATTGGTTTCATGTTGCATATGTTGTCTAGCCTGTATTTATCCAATTTTGATTAAATTGCACCTGCTGAGTTCATACGTTATACATGTGCATATGACATGGCGTTCTGTGTCTAGAATACACTGCATCTATCTATCATACCATGTTCTTACATCAAAGTACCGCTGTTGTGTATCCCGCATCAGTCACTCATGATTGGACACTTTTAACATGGCAGTTTGATAGAGGTTGCATCTTGCATTGATTTCTATGTTATACTGCTTCTAATTTTTTGAATGGCACTTATGGCAAGACACTTTTAACTTGGCAGAGTAATATTGGTTGCATCTTTCATATGGTGTCTAGCTTGCATCACTTCTATTTTCTTGAAACTCCTTCTGCTTAGTTTACACATCGTAGCTGTGAATATGTCATGCCGTCCTATTTTCCTTACATATTCCATCCTCATACGGTTGTCTTACATCAAAGTATTGCTTATCTGTATCATGCATCAATGAGTTCTAAAGAGCGATTTTATTCTTTTGTGTTGTGGGTATGGCTTGACATGGCAAAGTAAAAAAAGAGCAAGGAAAATAATATAGTAGGGAGTGGTGTTACTCGTCGGGTGAAACGGAAAATGATCGGCCGTCCGGATTCTGCTGGTACTTATAGTGCAGTAGAAGGTCCAAGTCCACCGGCTAAATCTACAAACACAGTATTACCTGCTCCACCAGCTGCAGCATCCGCTTCAACTGTACCAGGATCTCAACGAATTACTCGTTCGTTTGCTCCGGAACTGGCTAGTTCCCAAGCTGCCTTCACACCTAACACTACTTAGAAGCATCACGACACAATAGGACTTGGCAAGATCGAGATGAACCTCATCAAGATCAACACCAAGACGGTACTGACCGAGTCAAGTCGCAGTTGCATGCTCCTTTATATGTACTCTCACGGTTTGATGTACACTAACACTTTCCATATTCATTGTTGAACTAGCACCACAGCCTTAGCGAAGCAGACATCGGGGATAATGCTTGATGATTAACAAAATCTAAAGGAGGAAGAATGGAGATCCATTTTGAGGCAGGTTTAAAAAGGTCACATGATGCTACAGAGTCAGCCAAGTTAGTATCAGAGGCAGCCGTTGCCGTTAGGTGTCATGCACGTATCCTCCAAACGTGGACCCAGTACAAGAATGAGAAAGACAATACCTAGTTTAACACCTTCCTTGACCATTTATCCGTAAGTAATGTTATTCGTCGCAATTAGTAATATTGTCTTGCTCTGTCCCATACTTTCTAGCTTCCTCCTAATAAGACTCACATTTTTTTTCAACAGATGAGGTTCAAGTTGGATCCGAAAGATGATGCAACTAAACAAGCATGCACTCATGTTTTTCGACCGCTCTGTGATGATGATCCGTACCACCTTAGAAAATCTCACTTTGAAGGCAAGGCTAACAATGAAATCGCCCAAACATCTCCAAAGGAATATATAATGTATGAAGATCGGACAACCCTCGTTAAACACTAGTCCGATCCAAAGTATCGTAGGCTATATGTATTTGATCAGACCACATATTGAACTTGTATTTATGTATGTGCCTTACAAGTGTATCTTCTTCTAGGCTAACTGTTTGAAGAACAAGACCAACCGTTCTAAAGTGAAATTCCAACAGCCAACAGGATCTTGTAGCTATATTGCACACTGCGAGGCTCTTGTAAATAGCTGCTACTTCCTTCTTTTTTCTATGCCATATTATCGTATCTATATTGACTTGTTCCAAATACAGAGGAAAGTCTGTGCGGACCAAAAAGAACCTGAACCAAATGCAGTGCAAATCTTCAAGGATTGCCGCACCAGTAAGATGAAGGGCATGAGCACACCAGTTCAAGCCGCTGTTGTAAGTCCTTACTCCTCCTGCCTTTGAACTGATTGGTACTGTGATGTGTTCATTTAACTACTTGGATTGCAGCCAATGTCGCCATTACTCTGTTCACTTTGTACACAGTTGTCTTAACGTATCATTTCACCTTACATGGTTTAAAAGAGATGAAGGATATTCTTTTGGTCTTGATCTGTATTCTAGTTGTTATGTTCACGTGCGCACACAATGATAAAATATCATGTTTGTTTTATATCTGTTTGCCCATGATATGAATGATGTCATACTATGTTCATCCTACTTTAAACCATGTCTCTTTATCCTTAGATGTCAAAGAATGTGAGAAAATAGACAATACAAGAGGGCATGCTACATGGACATATGTTCCGAAAGTGATTTTATTATGTAGTTGGCACTACAATACATGCTAATGTATTACAGTAGTTCACCAAAATAAGTTATGTATATACGTGTAACCTATTTTGTTTGTTTTTGTCTCATTAGTAACTTATCTGGTAAACTAATCTACAAGTTCAAACTTTCAGGAAGCTATGGAAAAAATGATTGAACATCCACAACCACCTGAAGGTGACGAGGCTACCACATGCACAATGTCACCTCTTGCTGCAGTGCGTCAGTATCTCTCCACTAACGATTGCAAAAAGCACCTTCCTTCGTAATTACGGGTTGGTTGTCAAGGTAACCTCGTCCAAATCGCCCTCTTGAACAAAACCTTCCTGCTAGATGAGTGATATATACGTGCTCCGGACACAAGTCCAATCCCTAATGGACGTTGTTTTGGAAACAAGAATAGTGGTTGACAAATGTCGTCAAGATATGAATGGTTTTGAAACCAGACTATCAGACATTCTCTTCGTTGTTCAAGGGCAATGGCGGAATAATGGTGAAGATTGTGCTGCTCCATCAGATTCTACAGCCTGAAACATTAGCACTTAGGTCAAATGATCTGTGCTTCTATACATCTGATGGTGCTTTTATCTGCAAGGACTGTAAACTTTATGCCAACATGCCTTTTGTTGTGATACAACATTTATGCTGCTGCCAAAGTCTGCAATAATTACGATGCTATTTTTGTATAGTGTAGGTTTATCTTAGTAATGTATTCGGCCGAAAGCTTCGTAGGAGCCCAACATGCCAACATTCGTCGGGCCCATTCCAATTGGGCTAAAAACGATTATGGGCCAAAATTTGCATGTAGCCCACTAAAAATATCTGGGCCTAAATCATCATAAGATTTCATATTTTTCTGGTAGGCCTGTGCCCATAGTGGGCCTTTAACAGGCCTAAACATAATTTGGTCCCTCAGTAACAATAGGCCGTTTACAGGTGTAAATATCTTGAGCCCATAAAAAACATAGACCGAAAGTGAGATTGGGCCCATTTACGATGCAGATCTTTCACACACCGAAATTCGTAGGGGCCGTAAATGCGCCGACCTAATACACGGGCCTTTAACAGGCCGGAAGTTTGGTCGGGCTAGATTATCGTCATTTTTATATGGGCTGTTAATGGGCCCGATGTGACGTTGGGCCACATATGGCCCATGGATTTCGTCCGACGTTAACAGGCAGAAAATCACAACAGGCCAAAAGTGGCCCAAATCTATAGTGGGCCGCTAATATGCCGAATGTCAGACATGGCTGAATATGACCCAAATCTTTCACGGTCGTTTATGGGCCGAAAGTTTCAATGGCCTGTAAATGGGCCCAAATGAAGCAGGACCTTTAACAGGCCAAAAATACACCGGGTCGTAATTCGGCCCATATACTTAGCGGATTGTTAACGGGCCAGAAGTGATCATGGGCCGCGATGATGACAAGTTTAGGATTGGCCGTTGACGGGACGATTTGACACTAGCCGTACGGGCCTTAACTGAGAATGTTGGGCCTTTATCTGGGCCGGCCCATAATGGTCTGCAAAATCTTGTGGGCCTTTAGCTGGGTCGGCCCATTATGGCCCGCAAAATCTCGTGGGCCTTTAGCTAGGCCGGCCCATTATGATATGAAAAATCTCGTGGGCCTTTTTGTAGGGGAACGTTGCAGAAAACAACAATTTTCCTACAATTTCACCAAGATCCATCTATGAGTTCATCTAGCAACGTGTGATCGGAGTGCATCTACATACCTTTATAGATCGCGAGCGGAAGCGTTCAAGAGAACGGGGTTGAGGGAGTCGTTCTCGTCGTGATCCAAATCACCGGAGATCCTAGCGCCGAACGGATGGCACCTCCGCGTTCACCACACGTACGGTCAGCGTGACGTCTCCTCGGTCTTGATCCAGCAAGGGGGAAGGAGAGGTTGATGAAGATCCAGCAGCACGACGGCGTGGTGGTGGATGCAGCGATCACCGCAGCAGGCTTCGCCGAGCCTGCGAGAGGGAGAGGTGTAGCAGGGAGAGGAGGCGCCAAGATGCAGCGGTGCGGCTGCCCTCCTCCCCCTTTATATAGGCCCACAGGCGCCGGCCCCTCTAGAACCCATCTAGATGGGGGCGGGGTGACAAGGGGAGGCTTGCCCCCAAGGCAAGTGGGCGCCCCACCCTAGGGTTTCCAACCCTAGGCGAAGGGGGCCCAAGTGGGGCGCACCAGCCCACTAGGGGCTGGTTCCTCCCACTTCAGCCCACGGGCCCTCCGGGATAGGTGGCCCCACCCGGTGGACCTCGGGACCCTTCCTGGTCCCAGACAATACCAGAACCCCGAAATTCTCCCGATGGCGAAATAGCACTTCCTATATATAATTCTTTACCTCCGACCATTTCGAACTCCTCGTGACGTCCGGATCTCATCTGGGACTCAACAACATTCGGTTTGCTGCATACTCATATTCATACAACCCTAGCGTCACCGAACCTTAAGTGTGTAGACCCTACGGGTTCGGGAGACACGTAGACATGACCGAGACGGCTCTCCGATCAATAACCAACAGCGGGATCTAGATACCCATGTTGACTCCCACATGCTCCTCGATGATCTCATCAGATGAACCACGATGTCGAGGATTCAAGCAACCCCGTATACAATTCCCTTTGTCAATCGGTATGTTACTTGCCCGAGATTCGATCGTCGGTATGCCAATACCTCGTTCAATCTCGTTACCGGCAAGTCACTTTACTCGTACCGTAATGCATGATCCCGTGACCAGACACTTGGTCACTTTGAGCTCATTATGATGATGCACTACCGAGTGGGCCTAGTGATACCTCTCTGTAATACGGAGTGAAAAATCCCAGTCTCGATCCGTGTCAACCTAACAGACACTTTCGGAGATACCTGTAGTGCACCTTTATAGTCACCTAGTTACGTTGTGACGTTTGGTACACCCAAAGCACTCCTCCGGTATCTGGGAGTTACACGATCTCATGGTCTAAGGAAGAGATAATTGACATTGGAAAAGCTTTAGCAAAACGAACTACACGATCTTGTGCTATGCTTAAGATTGGGTCTTGTCCATCACATCATTCTCCTAATGATGTGATCCCGTTATCAACGGCATCCAATGTCCATAGTCGAAACCATGACTATCTATTGATCAACGAGCTAGTCAACTAGAGGCTCACTAGGGACATGTTGTGGTCTAAGTATTCACACGTGTATTACGATTTTACGGATAAAACAATTATAGCATGAATAAAAGACAATTATCACAAACAAGGAAATATAATAATAATCCTTTTATTATTGCCTCTAGGTCATATTTCCAACAGTCTCCCACTTGCACTAGAGTCAATAATCTAGTTACATTGTGATGAATCAAACACCCATAGAGTTACGTGTTGATCATGTTTTGCTTTCATGGAAGAGGTTTAGTCAATGGATCTACGTCATTCAGATCCGTATGTACTTTGCAAATTTCTATGTCTCCATCTTGAACATTTTCACGAATGGAGTTGAAGCAACGCTTGATGTGCCTGGTCTTCTTGTGAAACCTGGGCTCCTTGGCAAGTGCGATAGCTCCAGTGTTGTCACAGAAGATTTTGATTGGCCCCGATGCATTGGGTATGACTCCTAGGTCGGTGATGAACTCCTTCACCCATATTGCTTCATGCGCCGCCTCCGAGGCTGCCATGTACTCCGCTTCACACGTAGATCCCGCCACGACGCTCTGCTTGCATTTACCAGCTTCTTGCTCCACCATTCAACATATACACGTATCCGGTTTGTGACTTAGAGTCATCCAGATCTGTATCGAAGCTAAGCGTCGACGTAACCCTTTACGGCCGAGATCTTCGCCACCTCCATAAACGAGAAACATGTCCTTAGTCCTTTTCGTGTACTTCAAGATATTCTTGACCGCTGTCCGGTGTTCCTTGCGGGATTACTTTGGTACCTTCCTACCAAACTTACGGCAAGGTTTACATCAGGTCTGGTACACAGGATGGCATACATAATAGAACCTATGGCTGATGCATAGGGAATGACACTCATCTCTTCTATATCTTCTGCCTTGGTCGGACATTGAGCCGAGCTCAATTTCACACCTTGTAATGTCTGAGGCAAGAACCCTTTCTTGGACTGATCCATTTTGAACTTCTTCAATATCTTATCAAGGTATGTGCTTTGTGAAAGACCTATGAGGCGTCTCGATCTATCTCTATAGATCTTGATGCCTAATATATAAGCAGCTTCTCCAAGGTCCTTCATTGAAAAACTCTTATTCAAGTAGGCCTTAATGTTGTCCAAAAGTTCTATATCATTTCCCATCAAAAGTATGTCATCTACATATAATATGAGAAATGCTACAGAGCTCCCACTCACTTTCTTGTAAACGCAGGCTTCTCCATAAGTCTGCATAAACCCAAACGCTTTGATCATCTCATCAAAGCGAATGTTCCAACTCCGAGATGCTTGCACCAGCCCATAAATGGATCGCTGGAGCTTGCATACCTTGTTAGCATTCTTAGGTCGACAAAACCTTCCGGCTGCATCATATATAGTTCTTCCTTAAGATAGCCATTAAGGAATGCCGTTTTGACGTCCATTTGCCATATCTCATAATCATAGTATGCGGCAATTGCTAACATGATTCGGACGAACTTTAGCTTCGCTACGGGAGAGAAAGTCTCATCGTAGTCAACCCCTTGAACTTGCCGATAACCTTTAGCGACAAGTTGAGCTTTATAGATGGTAACATTAGCATCCGCGTCCGTCTTCTTCTTAAAGATCCATTTGTTTTCTATCGCTCGCCAATCATCGGGCAAGTCTGTCAAAGTCCATACTTTGTTTTCATACATGGATCCTATCTCGGATTGCATGGCTTCAAGCCATTTGTTGGAATCTGGGACCGCCATCGCTTCTTCATAGTTCGAAGGTTCACCGTTGTCTAACGACATGATTTCCAAGACAGGGTTGCCATACCACTCTGGTGTGGAACGTGTCCTTGTGGACCTACGAAGTTCAGTAGTAACTTGATCCGAAGTACCTTGATCATCATCATTAATTTCCTCTTCAGTCGGTGTAGGCACCACAGGAACATTTTCCTGAGCTGCACTACTTTCCGGTTCAAGAGGTAGTACTTCATCGAGTTCTACTTTCCTCCCACTTACTCCTTTTGAGAGAAACTCCTTTTCAAGAAAGGATCCATTCTTGGCAACAAAGATCTTGCCTTCGGATCTAAGGTAGAAGGTATACTCATTGGTTTCCTTAGGGTATCCTATGAAGATGCATTTTTCCGACTTGGGTTCGAGCTTTTCAGGTTGAAGTTTCTTGACATAAGCATCGCATCCCCAAACTTTTAGAAACGACAGCTTAGGTTTCTTCCCAAACCATAATTCATACGGTGTCGTCTCAACGGGTTTAGAAGGTGCCCTATTTAAAGTGAATGTAGCTGTCTCTAGAGCGTATCCCCGAAATGATAGCGGTAAATCGGTAAGAGACATCATAGATCGCACCATATCCAATAGAGTGCGATTACGACGTTCGGACACACCGTTACGCTGAGGTGTTCGGTGGCGTGAGTTGTGAAACGATTCCACATTTCCTTAAGTGTGTACCAAATTCGTGACTCAAATATTCTCCTCCACGATCGATCGTAGGAACTTTATTTTTCGGTCACGTTGATTCTCTACCTCATTCTGAAATTCCTTGAACTTTTCAAAGGTCTCAGACTTGTGTTTCATCAAGTAGACATACCCATATCTACTCAAGTCATAAGTGAGAGTGAGAACATAACGATATCCTCCGTGAGCCTCAACGCTCATTGGACCGCACACATCGGTATGTATGATTTCCAATAAGTTGGTTGCTCGCTCCATTGTTCCGGAGAAACGAGTCTTGGTCATTTTGCCCATGAGGCATGGTTCGCATGTGTCAAATGATTCATAATCGAGAGATTCTAAAAGTCCATCGAATGGAGCTTCTTCATGCGCTTGACACCAATGTGACCAAAGGCGGCGATTACCACAAGTATGTGGGACTATCGTTATCAACTTTACATCTTTTGGTATTCACACTACGAATATGTGCAATATTATGTTCGAGATTCATTAAGAATAAACCATTGACCATCGGAGCATGACCATAAAACATATGTCTCATATAAATAGAACAACCATTATTCTCGGATTTAAATGAGTAGCCATCTCGCATTAAACGAGATCCTGATACAATGTTCATGCTCAAACTTGGCACTAAATAACAATTATTGAGGTTTAAAACTAATCCCGTAGGTAAATGTAGAGGTAGCGTCGACGGCAATCACATCGACCTTGGAACCATTCCCGACGCGCGCCGTCACCTCGTCCTTCGCCGGTCTTCGTTTATTCCGCAGCTCCTGCGATGAGTTACAAATATGAGCAACGACACCGTATCAAATACCCGGGAGTTACTACGAGTCTTGGTAAGGTACACATCAATTACATGTATATCAAATATACCTTTAGTGTTGCCGGCCTTCTTGTTCGCTAAGTATTAGGGGCAGTTCCGCTTCGATGACCCTTCCCTTTGCAATAAAAACACTGTCTTAGGCTTGGGTCCATTCTTTGACTTCTTCCCCAAGAATCGGCTTTACCGGGCGCGACAACATCTTTGCCGTCCTTCTTGAAGTTCTTCTTACCCTTGCCCTTCTTGAACTTAGTGGTTTTATTAACCATCAACAGTTGATGTTCTTTCTTGATTTCTACCTCAACTGACTTGAGCATTGAAAATACTTCAGGAATAGTTTTCACCATCCCCTGCATATTGTAGTTCATCACAAAGCTCTTGTAGCTCGGTGGGAGCGGCCCGAAGGATTCTGTCAATGACCGCCTCGTCCGGAGGTTAATGTCCACCGACAGGCGGTTGTGCAACCTGCACATTTTGAGTATGTGCTCACCGATGTAACCGTTTTCCTCCATCTTACAACTATAGAATTTGTCGGAGACTTCATATCTCTCGACCGGGCATGAGCTTGGAAAACCATTTTCAGCTCCTCGAACATCTCATATGCTCCGTGTTGCTCAAAACGCTTTTGGAGCCCGGTTCTAAGTCAGTAAAGCATGACGACCTTGAACGAGGGAGTAATCATCAAGACGAGACTGCCAAGCATTCATAATGTCTTGGTTCTTCGATGGGTACTTCACCTAGCGGTGCTTCTAGGACATATTGTTTCTTGGCTACTATGAGGATGATCCTCAGGTTCCGGACCCAGTCCGAATAGTTGCTGCCATCGTCTTTCAGCTTGGTTTTCTCTAGGAACGTGTTGAAGTTCATGGTGACATCATGAGCGTTGGCCATTTGATCTACAAGACATTTTGCAGAGATTTTAGACTAATGTTCATGATAATTAAGTTCATCTAATCAAATTATTTAATGAACTCCCACTCAGATTTGACATCCCTCTAGTCATCTAAGTGTTACATGATCCGAGTCGACTAGGCCGTGTCCGATCATCACGTGAGACGGACTAGTCATCGTCGGTGAACATCTCCATGTTGATCGTATCTTCCATACGACTCATGTTCGACCTTTCGGTCTCTTGTGTTCGAAGGCCATGTGTGTACATGCTAGGCTCGTCAAGTTAACCCTAAGTGTTTTGCATGTGTAAAACTTTCTTACACCCGTTGTATGTGAACGTAAGGATCTATCACACCCGATCATCACGTGGTGCTTCGAAACGACGAACTTTAGCAATGGCACACAGTTAGGGAGAACACTTTCTTGAAATTATTATAAGGGATCATCTTATTTACTACCATCGTTCTAAGTAAACAAGATGCATAAACATGATAAACATCACATGCAATTATATAAAGTAGTGACATGATATGGCCAATATCATATAGCTCCTTTGATCTTCATCTTCGGGGCTCCATGATCATCTTATCACCGGCATGACACCATGATCTCCATCATCGTGTCTCCATGAAATTGCTCACCAACTATTACTTCTACTACTATGGCTAACACGTTTAGCAATAAAGTAAAGTAATTTACATGGCGTTGAATCAATGACACGCAGGTCATACAATAATTAAGACAACTATTATGGCTCCTGCCGGTTGTCATACTCATCGACATGCAAGTCATGATTCCTATTACAAGAACATGATCTCATACATCACAATATATCATTCATCATTCATCACAACTTCTGGCCACATCACATCACATGTCAATTGCTGTAAAAACAAGTTAGACGTCCTCTAATTGTTGTTGCATCTTTTACGTGGCTGCAAATGGGTTCTAGCAAGAACGTTTTCTTACCTACGAATAACCACAACGTGATTTGTCAACTTCTATTTACCCTTCATAAGGACCCTTTTCATCGAATCCGCTCCAACTAAAGTGGGAGAGACAGACACCCGCTAGCCACCTTATGCAACTAGTGCATGTCGATCGGTGGAACCTGTCTCACGTAAGCGTACGTGTAAGGTCGGTCCGGGCCGCTTCATCCCACAATACCGCTGAAGCAAAATAAGACTAGTAGCGGCAAGAAAGTTGACAACATCTACGCCCACAACAAATTGTGTTCTACTCGTGCAAAAGAGAACTACGCATAGACCAAGCTCATGATGCCACTGTAGGGGAACGTTGCAGAAAACAAAAATTTTCCTACGGTTTCACCAAGATCCATCTATGAGTTCATCTAGCAACGAGTGATCGGAGTGCATCTACATACCTTTGTAGATCGCGAGCGGAAGCGTTCAAGAGAACGGGGTTGAGGAGTCATTCTCGTCGTGATCCAAATCACCGGAGATCCTAGCGCCGAACGGACGGCACCTCCGCGTTCAACACACGTACGGTCAGCGTGACGTCTCCTCCGTCTTGATCCAGCAAGGGGGAAGGAGAGGTTGATGAAGATCCAGCAGCATGACGGCGTGGTGGTGGATGCAGCAGTCACCGCAGCAGGGCTTCGCCGAGCTTCTGCGAGAGGGAGAGGTGTAGCAGGGGAGAGGGAGGCGCCAAGATGCAGGGTGCGGCTGCCCTCGCTCCCCCTTTATATAGGCCCCCTGGGGGGGCGGCCCCTCTAGAACCCATCTAGATGAGGGGGGGCAGCCAAGGGGGGAGGCTTGCCCCCCAAGGCGAGTGGGGCGCCCCCCACCCTAGGGTTTCCAACCCTAGGCGCAGAGGGGCCCAAGTGGGGGGTGCACCAGCCTACCAGGGGCTGGTTCCCTCCCACTTCAGCCCACGGGGCCCTCCGGGATAGGTGGCCCCAGCCGGTGGACCCCCGGGACCCTTCCGGTGGTCCCGGTACAATACCGGTAACCCCCGAAATTCTCCCGATGGCCGAAATAACACTTCCTATATATAATTCTTTACCTCCGGACCATTCCGGAACTCCTCGTGACGTCCGGGATCTCATCCGGGACTCCGAACAACATTCGGTTTGCTGCATACTCATATTCATACAACCCTAGCGTCACCGAACCTTAAGTGTGTAGACCCTACGGGTTCGGGAGACACGTAGACATGACCGAGACGGCTCTCCGATCAATAACCAACAACGGGATCTGGATACTCATGTTGGCTCCCACATGCTCCTCGATGATCTCATCGGATGAACCACGATGTCGAGGATTCAAGCAACCCCGTATACAATTCCCTTTGTCAATCGGTATGTTACTTGCCCGAGATTCGATCGTCGGTATCCCAATACCTCGTTCAATCTCGTTACGGCAAGTCACTTTACTCATACCGTAATGCATGATCCCGTGACCGGACACTTGGTCACTTTGAGCTCATTATGATGATGCACTACCGAGTGGGCCCAGTGATACCTCTCCGTAATACGGAGTGACAAATCCCAGTCTCGATCCGTGTCAACCCAACAGACACTTTCGGAGATACCTGTAGTGCACCTTTATAGTCACCCAGTTATGTTGTGACGTTCGATACACCCAAAGCACTCCTCCGGTATCCGGGAGTTACACGATCTCATGGTCTAAGGAAGAGATACTTGACATTGGAAAAGCTTTAGCAAAACGAACTGCACGATCTTGTGCTATGCTTAGGATTGGGTCTTGTCCATCACATCATGTTCCTAATGATGTGATCCCTCTAAACGACATCCAATGTCCATAGTCAGGAAACCATGACTATCTGTTGATCAACGAGCTAGTCAACTAGAGGCTCACTAGGGACATGTTGTGGTCTAAGTATTCACACGTGTATTACGATTTCCGGATAATACAATTATAGCATGAATAAAAGACAACTATCACGAACAAGGAAATATAATAATAATCCTTTTATTATTGCCTCTAGGGCATATTTCCAACACTTTTGCTTGGCTGGCCCATTATGGACCGCAAAATCTTGTGGGCCTTTAGTTGGGCCGGCCCATTTAAACTTTATGGGTCAGTTTTGGGCCGGTACACATGTCAGCATATCATAGGCGCATATCACCCATTGGATGAGTGACACCTCTGCCAACACGGAGCTGACACGTGTTTCCGTCAGCCAATCCGAATTTTACACGTAGAAAATCCCCATTGGTCCGGGCTGTTAACGGGTTATCGGATCCAAAGTCGGACCCGATAGCTTAACGGCGTTCCGTTAGAGTGTATGCCACTTGTCGGTCACCCTTGACAAAAGCACTTCTATGACGCGCGATTTATTGTCATGAAAGTGGACACTTCCATGATGATAATTTTGGTAATGTCATGGAACACTTCTATGACAGCACAGGTATGACTATCTTGATTCTGTCATAAATTTGTCATGGATGTACATGCATGACAGAAAACGTGACCTACTGTGACAAACACATATCATCACGAAAGTGTATTTTTTTTGTAGTGCATATACTCAGAATGTCTGGGTACCACAACCACTTGACTCAACTGGGAGTTAATCTTCCTGATGATAGTGTCATTGACATAGTTCTTCAATCACTGCCACCAAGCTACAAAAAGTTCGTGATGAACTATAACATGCAACGGATGGATAAGACAATTCCCGAGCTCTTCGCGATGCTAAAGGCTGCGGAGGTAGAAATCAAGAAGGAGCATCAAGTGTTGATGGTTAACAAGACCACCAGTTTCAAGAAAAAGGGCAAAGGGAAGAAGGGAAACTTCAAGAAGAACAACAAACAAGTTGCTTCTCAAGTGAAGAAGCCCAAGTCTAGACCTAAGCCTGAGACTGAGTGCTTCTGCTGCAAAGGGACTGGTCACTGGAAGCGGAACTACCACAAGTATTTGGCGAAGAAGAAGGATGGCAAAGTGAAAGGTATATTTGATATACATGTTATTGATGTGTACTTAACTAATGCTCGTAGTAGCGCCTGGGTATTTGATATCGGGTTACATTGCTAATATTTGCAACTCGAAACAGGGGCTACAGATTAAGCGAAGATTGGCTAAGGACGAGGTGACGATGCGCATGGGAAATGGTTCCAAAGTCGATGTGATCGTCGTCGGCATGCTACCTCTACATCTACCTTCGGGATTAGTTTTAGACCTAAATAATTGTTATTTGGTGCCAACGTTGAGCATGAACATTATATCTGGATCTTGTTTGATGCGAGATGGTTATTCATTTAAATCAGAGAATAATGGTTGTTCTATTTATATGAGTAATATCTTTTATGGTCACGCACCCTTGATGAGTGGACTATTTTTACTACATCTTGATAGTAGTGATACACATGTTCATAGTATTGAAGCCAAAAGATATAAGTTTAATAATGATTGCGCAGCTTATTTGTGGCACTGCTGTTTAGGTCATATAGGTGCAAAGCGCATGAAGAAACTCCATGCTGATGGGCTTTTGGAATCACTTGATTATCAATCACTTGATGCTTGCGAACCATGCCTCATGGGCAAGGTGACTAAGACTCCGTTCTCCGGAACAATGGAGCGAGCAACAGACTTGTTGGAAATAATACATACTGATGTATGTGGTCCGATGAGTGTTGATGCTTAGAGCCGATGATTAGAGTAGATATGGGTATATCTACTTGATGAAACATAAGTCTAAAACATTTGAAAAGTTCAAAGAATTTCAGAGTGAAGTGGAAAATCATAGTAACAAGAAAATAAAGTTTCTACGATCTTATCGTGGAGGAGAATATTTGAGTTACGAGTTTGGTCTTCATTTGAAACGATGTGGAATAGTTTCACAACTCATGCCACCTGGAACACCACAGCGTAATGGTTTGTCCAAACGTCGTAATCGTACTTTAATAGATATGGTGCGATCTATGATGTCTCTCACTGATTTACCACTATCGTTTTGGGGTTATGCTTTGGAGACGGCTGCATTCACATTAAATAGGGCACCATATAAATCCGTTGAGACGACACCTTATGAACTGTGGTTTGGCATGAAACCCAAGTTGTCGTTTCTTAAAGTTTGGGGTTGTGATGCTTATGTGAAAAAGCTTCAACCTGATAATCTCGAACCCAAATTGGAGAAATGTTTCTTCATAGGATACCCAAAGGAGACTGTTGGGTACACCTTCTATCACAGATCCGAAGGCAAGATATTCGTTGCTAAGAATGGATCCTTTCCAGAGAAGGAGTTTCTCTCGAAAGAAGTGAGTGGGAGGAAAGTAGAACTTGATGAGGTAACTATACCTACTCCCTTATTGGAAAGTAGTTCATCATAGAAATCAGTTCCAGTGATTCCTACACCAGTAAGTGAGGAAGCTAATGGTGATGATCATGAAACTTCTGATCAAGTTACTACCGAAACTCGTAGGACAATCAGAGTAAGATCCGCACCAGAGTGGTACGGTAATCCTGTTCTGGAAGTCATGTTACTTGACCATGACGAACCTACGAACTATGAGGAAGCGATGATGAGCCCAGATTCCGCAAAATGGCTTGAGGTCATGGAATCTGAGATAGGATCCATGTATGAGAACAAAGTGTGGACTTTGGTTGACTTACCCGATGATCGGCAAGCCATAGAGAATAAATGCATCTTCAAGAAGAAGACTGACGCTGACGGTAATGTTACTGTCTGTCACGACCGGGTTTTCAATAAAAACATTTATTGAACAACCGACCTATGAATTCCAATATGAGGAAAAATCCTCCATATCGGTAGACAAAACTTTGATACAAGGAGCCAGTAGCATTACAGTGTTATAGGGGTCAGACTAAAGATGCCCAACCAATTATTACAACACGCCAATAATTATACATGATGGCGGATATGGCACAAAGGTGTGGGGTGGAAATACTACTGACTCGAAGCATGCGTGGTTGGTGGAATAACGCGATTAGGGGTGGTTAATAAGTCTCAGCCGGGCGGCTCATCGGCGTCGAGGTGAGGCTCGATGAATTTATTTGGGTAGCGGAAGCGGATATTTCACAATGACTAATCCATGGGTCGCACGAGACTGACTGGGATTCCTCTAGGCGTCGGACTCGCTATCGAACTCTTCATCCATGAGATCGCCTTCGTGAACATCTGGCCAAATCAACAAGCCAGGTGAGTACTATGAAAGTACTCGCAAGACAGTTCGGACAAAAGATATAACAAATGAATGCATGAATGCTACATAGTTAATCTTAACAATGCTCAATTAAAACAGTATAGAAAAATAATTAAAATGGGAGTCAGCGGTAGTCCGCTCGAAAACCCAAAGAGACAAACTCAAAACCGATCGGGTGTCTGAAGCGACGCCTCGAAGGGTGAATAAATAAGCAAAATATTGCCACAGTCGGGCGTCTGAGCGACACCTCATAAAGGGCTTATATTGAAATAAAAATGCATGCGTGCCGCAGTCGGACGTCTGAGCGACATCAAGGAAAGGGCTTATAATAAAAATAAGTAACGGCAATGTCATGATCGGACGTCTGAGCGACATCACATAAAGGGCTTATAATAAAAATAAATAACAGCAATGCCGCAGTCGGACGTCTGAGCGACATCACAGAAAGGGCTTATAATAAAAATAAATAACAGCAATGCCGCAGTCGGACGTCTGAGCGACATCACAGAAAGGGCTTATAATAAAAAAAATAACAGCATTGCCGAAGTCGGACGTTTGAGCGACATCACAGAAAGGGCTTATAATAAAAATAAATAACAGCAATGCCGCAGTCGGACGTCTGAGCAACATCACAGAAAGGGCTTATAATACATTATTCAGAATCGACAAGATTTAGTGCTCACGGAAATTATTCATCACAAGACAATAAGCGGGTTAGTCCATTCACGGAAAATAAACATTTGATACTCAAATGGTTCTCGGGAGTTCTGTCAGCCGAGACCGACACTCGACAAGATGAGATGAACACGGTACTTGGATATGAATAAGATGAATTCAAGAATTTTGACTCTGCAGAGTTTGTACCAAAATTGTCCACGACCAACGGATTTTCGTAGTCACGAAGGACTAGTTCCGTTCTGGTATTTCGGAAGAAACACAACTAGCTAGTACACACCCATCATACCTCACGTTTGCCGGGAATCACCCTAGACAACGTTTAAGCAAAACTACGAGACGGGAGTTCACAATCTCGAATACCATGGGATCAAATTTATTCTGGCAGCGCTCTAAGGGTGCCCCTCTCGGTCCCAAACGGAAACACCCATGCCCCTGACCGGATGAAAGGCTTTAATCCAGGGCCATGGAACCTTCATCCCGGCCTCTCGATTTGGTGTGTACCGAAAGTGGTTTGCAACCTACTAAAGCCGTATCCCTTGCGGGAAACAGGTGGTAATACGGAAGGGAAGGCAGACGGGAATCTGACTGATTTAGGTTGACATTGGGTCAACGATATGGCATAAGCCTGGCATGCTACAACATTGCCATCTTACCCATACTCATGCCAACTCATGGCCATGCAACAAGTTTCCAACAACTCATGGATTTACCGAGCTCATTTGCCACGACGCTCACGAGATAAACTATCATCGAAATGCTCGTGAACGTGCCAATATACAAAAATAATGCAAACATGCTCAGACACTCATCATATCAAAAGTTCAAACTTTGCTTGCCTGGTTCGGAGTAGTCGGGGTCTAGCTCGGCGAGGTTCGCGGTTCCGTCACCTCCTTCGGTATCTATGGTACACAAAAATACACGCAGCTTAACGTAAATACCGTGGGGTACAGAAAGTTGATCCAAATATTTTTCAAATAAATATGATAAAAAAACTAGACAAAAATTTGAAGAGGACAGAAAAAGAATCACTCAAAAATTCCTTTCTGTTAAAAAGTTGTAAGGGTTTTAACCCAAGGACCCATCTTTAATGAAACAGAAAACTTTCAGGGGGCTTTGCAGAAAAATCCAGAAAAACGTTTCAGAGTGGAAGCGTATTTGCCAAAGTACGCTTTCAGTAAACGATTCAGAAAAAACAAAAGAGAGGCTAACGGGCGGGTCCCACCCGTCAGGTTTGAAAATTCAAACGAGGGAGTCGGGGCTCGTCGGCGCCGAGAGTCATGATGGTCGCCGGCGGCGATCCACGGCGAGGCAGGAGATCGGAGAGTACCTCCGTGTTCGAGCGCCATTCCGTGTCTGTGGGAGGTGGTGGTGGTCGCCGTGAGTAACACGTCGGCGGCGACGCTTGCTCCGGCGGACGGCGATTCGGGTGGTCGTGGACCTCGTCGGAGAGAGCTGCGGAGGTGGAATTGAGGAGGGGGTTAGCCTCGCGATAGCATGAGAAGTGATGTGACGAGGTTAGGGCGCCGGAGATGACCTCACCGGAGTGAATCACGGTGGAGTCCGAGGCGGAACGAAGTGGCCGGAGTCGGGGAAGGAGAGCTCCTCGTGGCCCTTCCAGGGACTTGGCGAGGTATGGAGGGGTAGAGGAGGTGTGCGGGGGTGAGAGCAAGCTCGGGGTGCTATATATAGCCGCCCGGCGGTTCTTGAACAGGGTTCTCCGGCGAGGTGATTATGGCGCTGTGGTTGCAGGAGGGTTCGGAGGTTGAGCGTCGTCATGGGTGTTCCTGTTCCGTTTAGGTGCTAACTGCGTCGGGATGTGGTTGCTTAGGGGAGCTCGACGAACGGGCGGCGCGGGCCGTCGGCGTGGGAGCACGCTTCAGTGCATGCCGCCACGGCGCCGGTGCTGCATGCGTCTGTTGGCGAGAAATGGCCACGCGGAGCCACCGGGGGTTTAGGCGGCGCCGAACGGCGTTATGCCGCCGATTACGCTCCCGCCGGCCGCTACGGTGGTTCGGCCGTTGCAAGACACGCCGGCGCAGGCGGTCCAGGGTGCCACCAACGCCAGGAACACGCCAAGCACGCATGTGATGCTCCGGACAAGCAAGCTAGGCCGTGAGCAACGTGCCAAGTGCACTGTGAGCATGTGACTGAATTTTCTGACGAAGATCGACACTGAAACTCTGAACTTAACTGAAAATGAACAGAAACAGTGCATGCAAGGTGTTCGACAGAATGATCTAGGCATGTAGGGATTTTTCCTTGAGCTGGTTTTTGGTGGAGGCGCCTCTCATTGCATCTAGAGGTTGCCTGGATATTTGTGGAATTTTTGGAGTAGTGTAGATATGAATTTCACCAAATTTGGCAAATCTGGTCCAAACTTGCAGAGACTATAATTTGAAATTTTTGAACAGGAGGGGAGTGGATCTTGATAGTTCTAGGTTGTGGGTACCAAGGACTATCCAAGGGAGTTGGTTTGAGGTCAAAATTCTAATGCATTAAGGTACTTGCTTTGCAAATTACCTAGGCTCAAAATAATAGACAGAAAAGATTTTGGGAGAGAATTAAATGAAATAAAAATTCAGAAGAGGGTTGAACTAGTAGAGACAGAATGTTTGGATTGCCCAAGGTGGAAGGAGACATATTTGGGAAGATTTTACCATGTGGTGTATGGCCAAACCATAAATGATCTCAAATATGGGAGAGGATGAAAAATTCCTAGAGTTTCTTTTTGAAAGAAAAATAAACTTCAAAGATTTTTCTTGAATCCTTGAGAAGAGAGCAATCAGAGGAAAATTTAGAAACCAAACACACGAGTTGAAGGAGATGCAAAAGTAAAATATTTGCCAGAGGGAAAAACCTTTTGATAGAGATTTTTGGAAGGGTTTTGGTGACCTCCTTTAAATCCAACAAAATTTTGAAGAAAACCAAAGGAAAATTTTTGGAGTGTCACAACACCTACCCCCTTAGGAAAAATCTCGTCCCCGAGATTCCAGTTGATCCTCAAATAATTGTGGGTGCTCCGCTCGAAGGAAATCCTCACTTTTCCAAGTGGCTTCACTCTCGGTGCGGTTGCTCCACTGAACTTTGAAGAACTTGATGGTTTTCTGTCGGGTTCTCCTTTCTGACTCTTCCAGGATTTTTATCGGATGCTCCCGATACGTAAGGTCTGGTTGCACGTCAATGTTTTTATGGGGTACCTGTTTCTCTGGGTTGCTTACGCACTTCCTCAATTGGGAGACGTTCGTGGATGTCGGATAATTCTTCGGGTAAGTCTAGCTGGTAGGCCACCGTGCCTCTTCGTGCTACTATGCAGAAAGGTCCGATGAATCTTGGTGCTAGCTTCCCTTTAATCTTGAATCCGTGCAGGCCTCACATGGGTGATACTCGTAGGTACACAAATTCACCGGGTTCAAAATGGACTCCACGATGCTTCTGATCGTAATAACTCTTTTGTGGACTTTGGGCTGTCTTGAGTCGGTCCTTAATTACATTGACTTTATCTTCAGCCTCTTTGAGCAGGTCTGGGCCGAAGATATGATTGTCTCCGGTTTCCGACCAATTTAGCGGGGTACGACATCTTCGTCCGTACAGAGCTTCAAATGGTGCCATTTGTAGGCTGGGTGATAGCTGTTGTTATATGTGAATTCTGCGTATGGTAAGCTCTCCTCCCAACTGGTCCCATAGGTGAGGACACATGCTCTCGACATATCTTCTAGAATCTGGTTTACTCGCTCGATCTGCCCATCTGCTGGGATGGTATGCGGTCTTGAATGCCACCGAGTTCGAGAGCTTGTTGTAAGTGATCCCAAAACCGGGAGGCAATTGAGTGCCTCTGTCCGAGATTATTTTCTTTGGGACTCCATGTAGGCAAACGATACGGGAGAGGTAGAGCCTAGCAAGCTTACGAGTGGTGTGTGTTGTCTTCACGGGGATGAAGTGAGCTACTTTAGTCGATCTATCGGTGATTACCCATATGGCATCATGTCCGTGTCGTGACCGAGGTAGTCCAACAATAAAATCCATTCCAATCTCGTCCCATTTCCACTCGGGTATCTTATTTGGTTGCAATAGCCCGGCGGTTTACGGTGCTTGGCCTTGATGCGTTGACAAGAGTCACAACATGCAATAAACGTGGCTATGTCTCTTTTATACCATGCCACAAAAATGTTTCCTGAAGATCTTTGTACATTTTGTTCCTCCAGGATGGATTGAATAGGGAGCGGTGTGGCCTTCAGCCAGGATTTGCTATTTAAGGTCATGGATATTTGGTACGCAAAGCCTGTTCCCGTACCACAATATTCCTTGCTCATCAATAATGAATTCTGAGGCCTTTCCCAACTTCATCTTCTGTTTTATGCCTTCAATGCTGGGGGTGTCCACGTTGAGCCTCTTTAACCTTCTCTATCAGGGTAGGTTGTACTTCTAAGTTTGACACACTGCCTTCGGTGACCACCATCAGATTGAGCTTTGCGAATTCCTCTTTGGAATTCGGGTCTTAAGTCCGGCATCTTTGTCGTTGTCCGGACTGGGGTTCCGACTCGAGCATCTGCTACAACATTTGCTTTGCACAGGTGGTAGTGGATCCCAACATCATAATCCTTTACTAATTCCAACCAGCGTCAGCCGTCAAATTTAGTTCTGGTTGTGTGAAAATATACTTGAGGCTTTTGTGGTCCGTGTATATTTCTAGCGATTACCAAGTAAAAGTGTCTCCATTCCTTGAGTGCATGAATCACTCCTGCTAATTCCAGGTCATGTGTAGGATAATTTTCCTCATGTTTGCGAAGTTGTCTGGAAACATATGCGACAACCTTGCCTTCTTGCATCAATACACACCCGAGGCCCTTTCGAGATGCGTCACAAAATACCTCAAAATTTTTGTGTATATCTGGCACAATTAATCTTTGGTCTTTGTCGTTGCTTCCTCTTCAGTTCTTGGAAACTTTTCTTGCAAGCTTCCGTCCATTCAAACTTCCTGTCTTTCTTGAGTAGTTGCGTCATTGGCTTTGCTATGGTGGAGAATCCTTCAATAAATCTTCGGTAGTATCCTGCCATTCCCAAGAAACTTCGTACATCCGTCACGCTGGCTGGTGGCTTCCAGCCAAGTACGGCCTTGACTTTTTCTGGGTCTACGGCGATACCTTCTTGAGTCAGTACGTGGCCCAGAAAACCTACTTGCTTTAGCCAAAATTCACACTTGCTGAATTTAGCGTACAACTGATGTTTCCTGAGTTCTCCTAGTACAAAACGGAGATGTTCGGCGTGTTCTTCTAGTGTTTTGGAGTATACCAGAATATCATCGATAAATACCACAACAAACTTATCAATAAACTTCATGAATACTTTGTTCATGAGGTGAACAAAATATGCGGGGGCGTTTGTTAGTCCGAATGGCATTACGGTGAACTCGTACAATCCGTATCTGGAGGTGAAAGCGGTCTTGGGAATATCCTCGGTTCGTACTTTCAGTTGATGGTATCCCGACCTCAAATCAATCTTTGAGAACACCTTGGCCTGAGCGAGTTGATCGAATAAATCATTTATTCGTGGCATCGGATATTTGTTCTTGACTGTGACCATGTTTAGAGCTCGATAGTCTATGCACAATCTTAGCGTTCCATCCTTCTTTTTGGCAAACAAAATTGGTGAACCCCAAGGTGAGGAACTGGCTCGTATGTACCCCTTTTCCAACAGTTCCTTTATTTTCTTCTTCAGTTCCACCAATTCGGATGGTGCCATTCTGTATGGTTTCTTGTATATGGGAGCGGTTCCGGGTGCTAGCTCTATGCTGAATTCAATCTCTCTATCTGGTGGCATGCCTGGTAGTTCTTCGGGGAATACATATGGAAATTCACACGCTACTGGAACTTTGCTCAATTCAGAAATATCTACCTTGTTCAATCTCGGTTGTCGGGATATTTTTCTTTCCTTGGCTGAAACCTTTATGGTCTTCCCGTGGTGATGGGTGAGAATTACGGTCCTGTTGAAGCAGTCAATAAAACCTTTTTTGGTGGTTAACCAATCCATCCCTAAGATGACATCCAGCCCTTTATTTTCCAATACGATGAGATTTGCGTGAAACTTCAACCCTTCAAACTCGGTAACCACATCCTGGCAATAATTCTGGGTAACGTGCTTGATTCCAGGGGACTTGACGATCATACATTTTCCCAAGGGAAGCATCGAAAAATTATTTTGCAAAGCAAAACTTTTCGAAACGAACGAGTGAGATGCTCCAGAATCAAACAAAACCATGGCAGGTATTGTGTTGACAGGAAACGTACCGAGTACGATATCTGGGGCATTTTGTGCTTCCTCTTTGGTCACATGGTTCAGATGACCCTTCCTGTGGTTGTTATTTGGTTTGAAATTGTTGCGCTTTGGTGCCAAATTATTGCCTCCGTTGTTCTGCTTTGGGGCCGAGTTCCTTGGCTTGGGGCACTGCTTGGCATAGTGCCCTTCTTCTCCACAAGCGTAATAGGTAACGCCTGGGCGGTATGTGAACTCCTTGTCCCTTGCGTGGAAATTTTTGATGGGGCGCGAGACGCTTGTCGTGGGTTTGGGTGTCCAATTTTTCTGAACATCCGTCTTGCTGCGGTGGTTGCGGGTGTGTTTAGACTGGTCCCTCTTCCGCTATGGAAATCTTCTAAGCCGCGTCTCTCATTTTCCAAGGTAATGGCCTTATCCACCAGCGTCTTAAAATCTGGAAATGTGTACGACCAATTGACATTTAAGCGCCGGTGTCGAATCTAGGAATTTCTCCATCTTTTGTTTTCGACATACGTTCCTCGTTGACGTAGCGAGACAAAGAGGGTGAACTGACCGTTGTATTCCGACACTGTCATTGTTCTATGCTTAAGGTCATCAAATTCTCTCTTTTTGATCTTCATAAGACTCTTAGGAATATGTGCCCCATGAAAACCTTCCTTAAATTCCTCCCATGATATATTATTTTCGTTGGGGTGCATGTGTAGGAAATTTTCCGACCATGATGCGGCTGCTCCAGTGAGATAGTGCGGAGCATAAAGCACTTTCTCAAGGTCTGAACATCGGGCGATAATTAATTTTCTCTCCATGTCTCAAGCCAGTCCTCGGCTTCCAGAGGTTTGTTAGTGTGAGAAAATGTTTGGGGACGCGTCTTACAGAAGCTCGAGATAACTTGGATTGCTGCCGATATCATCATGGTGATTCCCCATATTGATGACTTGGTTCAGTATTTCCTGATGTTGCTGCTGACTTTGTTCGTAAAGATGGCACATCTGGGAAAGTTCCGTTTCACTGTCCTGTTGACTTGCCTGTCCTGTGTGAAATTGTTGCCTGGGGGTGTGCCATAATTTTCCTCTGTCGGAGTTGGCATGGAGCGCGTCCAAGGACGAGACATAGTTTACTCTGGGGATATATTTTGAAACACTCATAAGAAAAGAAATTGAGCCGCAAAAATCAATAAATTCAAGAGGATGCAAAAAGTTGCAAATGCTCCAAGATTTTTCAAGAGAAAATACGTTTGCGCACGGAGAAGGACTGTCCATTACATATCTTACACGCAAGCAGTAATTATACAATACATCACTCAGGATATGTGTACATAAATCCTGACATGTTATTTAGTCTAGTGCACTCCTCCAGATCCTACATGATGCGCAAACAAACTACTTCTCACAGCCTATTTACATATAAACATATCGCATAAGTCGGAACATCGCATGGCGTGTTAAGCGTGCATTTAGTCGGAGATGGTAAGGATTTCCCTTGGCCTAGCAAGGGTGAGGCGAGAGAGGTCGGGGACTCAACCTCCTCTTCGGAGATAGGCTCCAGACAAGAGGTGCTGCGCTGTGAGTTGGTGGAGCAGGTGCCCTGTGGGACAACTCGAATCTGAGCGGGCACGAGGGGTGGTGCAGAACGAACCGGAGTAGGCGCAGTGACATGGTTGAACTCCTCCGTGGTAGGCAGGCGACGAGTAGCGGTGCGAGCAGTAGGAGCGAACAATGATGATGACGAGACGAAAGTCAGTGGCGGTGCAGCGCGCAGGAGCTCCCTCCTGTTGGCGGCATAGCCATGGAATGAGTCCATGAAGGCAGCTACAAAGTCGTCCACCAGGTTGTCGAAGGCTGCCTCCAAAGCCCAGGGATACTCGATGAGCATCTCAAAAGCTTCGTCCCGTTCTCCTCTCGGGTAAGAGAACACGTAGTGGCAGGTGTATGGCACGTGACATGGCATGTAGCGGTAGCGACGAGTCTTCATTGAAGGCAGGATATCCCTGAGATTGGCTATCGCCTCACGGGCTGCCATCTGTAGCGCGTGCTTCTCTGTGGGCATGGCTCTCCCCACGAACCGGTAACGCTCAACTCGTCCTCTCTTGAATTCCATCGCGGCTTGGTGCATGGTTAGACGGTCATTGACCTTGTGCTCAGAGAGAGAGAAAACTGGGCGCACATCTGGCCCCATCGCGACTTGGACGATGAAGGAGAGAAGCTTGACGAACCCATCGGGCATGTTGGCGAACATCTGCGACTCGCAGTCGTGGCTGGCCATCTACAAAAGTAGGAAAAAATCCTGAGTAGTCGAGTCATAAATTTATGCTGACTGTCAGAAATTGACTACATTTGTAAAAATAATATATAGCTCTATTATGCTAATTACTGATTAGCGATCGCACCTAGTGGCTTCCTACAGTCAACCTGGCTCTGGTACCAAGCTTGTCACGACCGGTTTTTCAATAAAAACATTTATTGAACAACCGACCTATGAATTCCAATATGAGGAAAAATCCTCCATATCGGTAGACAAAACTTTGATACAAGGAGCGGTAGCATTATTAAAGGTTACGGGGTCGGACTAAAGATGCCCAACCAATTATTACAACACGCCAATAATTATACATGATGGTGGATATGGCACAAAGGTGTGGGGTGGCAATACTACCGACTCGAAGCATGCGTGGTTGGTGGAATAACACAAAGGTGGTTAATAAGTCATCAAGATCGGCGGCTCATCGAAAGCGTCGATGTGAGGCTCGATGAATTTATTTGGGTAGCGGAAGCGAATATTTCACAATGACTAATCCAGGGTCGACGAGACCGACCGATTCCTCTAGGCGTCGGACTCGCTATCGAACTCTTCATCCATGAGATCGCTTTTCACAAGATCTCGCCAAATCAACAAGCCAGGTGAGTAGTATGAAAGTACTCGCAAGACAGTTCGGACAAAAGATATAACAAACGAATGCATGAATGCGACATAGTTAATCTTAACAATGCTCAATTAAAACAGTATAGAAAAATAATTAAAATGGGAGTCGGCGGTAGTCCACTCGAAACCCAAAGAGACAAACTCAAAACCGATCGGTGTCCAGGCGGCGCCTCAAGGGTGAATAAATAAGCAAAATATTGCCATAGTCGGGCGTCGAGCGACACCTCATAAAGGGCTTATATTGAAATAAAAATGCATGCGTCTGCAGCAATGGACGTCTGAGCGACATCACGTAAAGGGCTTATAATAAAAATAAGTAACAACAATGCCGCGATGGACGCCTAAGCGACATCACGTAAAGGGCTTGTAATAAAATAAATAACAGCAATGTCAATGATCGAGCGTCGAGCGACATCACGTAAAGGGCTTATAATAAAAATAAATAACAGCAATGTCATGATCGGACGTCTGAGCGACATCACAGAAAGGGCTTATAATAAAAATAAATAACAGCATTGCCGCAGTCGGACGTCTGTGCGACATCACAGAAAGGGCTTATAATAAAAATAAATAACAGCAATGCCGCAGTCGGACGTCTGAGTGACATCACAGAAAGGGCTTATAATACATTATTCGTAACTGACAAGATTTAGTGCTCACGGAAATTATTCATCACAAGACAATAAGCGGGTTAGTCCATTCACAGGAAAATAAACATTTGATACTCAAATGGTTCTCGGGAGTTCTCGCCGCCGAGACCGACACTCGACAAGATGAGATGAACACGGTACTTGGATATGAATAAGATGAATTCAAGAATTTTGACTCTGCAGAGTTTGTACCAAAATTGTCCACGTATAACGGATTTCGTGAGTCACGAAGGACTAGTTCCGTTTACGGTATTTCATAGGAAACACAACTAGCTAGTACACACCCATCATACCTCACGTTTGCCAGGAATCACCCTAGACAACGTTTAAGAAAAACTCTAAGACGGGGAGTTCACAATCTCGAATAGCATGGGATCAAATTTATTTACACGCGCTCTAAGGGGTGCCCCCCTCTCGGTCCCAACCGGAAACACCCATGCCCCCTGACCGGATGAAAGGCTTTAATCCAGGGCCATGGAACCTTCATCCCGCCTCTCGATTTGGTGTGTACCAGAAAGTGGTTTGCAACCTACTAAGCCGTATCCCTTGCGGGAAACAGTGGTAGTACGGAAGGGAAGACGGACGGAATCTGACTGATTTAGGTTGACATTGGGTCAATGATATGGCATAAGCCTGGCATGCTACAACACTGCCATCTTACCCATACTCATGCCAACTCATGGCCATGCAACAAGTTTCCAACAACTCATGGATTTACCGAGCTCATTTGCCACGATGCTCACGAGATAAACTATCATCGAAATGATCGTGAACGTGCCATGATACAAAAATAATGCAAACATGCTCAGACACTCATCATATCAAAATTTCAAACTTTGTTTGCCTGGTTCGGAGTAGTCGGGGTCTAGCTCGGCGAGGTTCGCGGTTCCGTCACCTCCTTCGGTATCTACGGTACACAAAAATACACGCGCTAACGTAAATACCGTGGGGTACAGAAAGTTGATCCAAATATTTTTCAAATAAATATGATAAAAAACTAGACAAAAATTTGAAGAGGACAGAAAAAGAATCACTCAAAAATTCCTTTCTGTTAAGAAGTTATAAGGGTTTTAACCCAAGGACCCATCTGTAATGAAACAGAAAACTTCCGGGGGGCTTTGCAAAAAAATCCAGAAAAACGTTTCAGAGTGGAAGCGTATTTGCCAAAGTACGCTTTCAGTAAACGATTCAAAAGAACAAAAGAGAGGCTGACGGGCGGGTCCCACCCGTGAGGTTTGAAAATTCAAACGAGGTAGTCGGGGCTCGTCGGCGCCGAGAGTCATGGTGGTCGCCGTGGCGATCCACGGCGAGGCGAGGAGATCGGAGAGTACCTTCGTGTTCAAGGCGCCATTCCGCGTCTGTGGGAGGTGGTGGTGGTCGCCGCGAGTACCACGTCGGGCGGGCGACGCTTGCTCCGTGGACGGCGATTCGGGTGGTCGTGGACCTCGTCGGAGAGAGTCATGGAGGTGGAATTGAGGAGGGGGTTAGCCTCGCGATAGCATGAGAAGTGATCTGACGAGGTTAGGGCGCCGGAGATGACCTCACCGGAGTGAATCACGGTGGAGGCCGAGGCGGAACGAAGTGGCCGGAGTCGGGGAAGGAGAGCTCCTCGTGGCCCTTCCAGGGACTTGGCGAGGTATGGAGGGGTAGAGGAGGTGTGCGGGGGCGAGAGCAAGCTCGGGGTGCTATATATAGCCGCCCAGGCGGTTGCCGAGAACGGGTTCTCCGCGAGGTGATTACGGTGGCGATGTGGTTGCACGGGAGGGTTCGGACGTTGAGCATCGCCGTGGGTGTTCCCTGGTTTCGCTTAGGAGCTAATCGCTTGATTTGGTTGCTTAGGGGAGCTCGACGGAACGAGGCGGCGCCCGTCGGCGGCAGGGAGCACGCTCTGTGCATGCCGCGCCACGGCGTCGGTGCTGCATGCGTGCGCTGGCGAGGAAATGGCCACGCGGAGCCACCAGGGGGTTTGGGCGGCGCCGAACGGCGTTATGCCGCCGTTCTGCTTCCCCGGGTCGCCACGGTGGTTCGGCCGCAAGACACGCCGGCAGTGTGCCAGGGTGCCACCGATGCGTGAACACGCCAAGCATCGCTGGTGAGGCTCCGGACAAGCAAGCTAGGCCGTGAGCAACGTGCCAAGTGCACTGTGAGCATGTGACTGAATTTTTCGGTAAGATCGACATCAAACTCAACTTAATCAAAATGAATGTAAACAAAGTGCATGCAAGGTGTTCACGGAATGATCTAGGCATGTAGGGATTTTTCCTTGAGCTGGTTTTTGGTGGAGGGGCCTCTCATTGCATCTAGAGGCTGCCTGAATATTTGTGGAATTTTTGGAGTAGTGTAGATATGAATTTCACCAAATTTGGCAAATCTGGTCCAAACTTGCAGAGACTATAATTTGAAATTTTGAACAGAGAGGAGTGGATCTTGATAGTTCTAGGTTGTGGGTACCAAGGACTATCCAAGGGAGTTGGTTTGAGGTCAAAATTCAAATGCATTAAGGTACTTGCTTTGCAAATTACCTAGGCTCAAAATAATAGATGTAAAAGATTTAGGGAGAGAATTAAATGAAATAAAAATTCAGAAGAGGGTTGAACTAGTAGAGACAGAATGTTTGGATTGCCCAAGGTGGAAGGAGACATATTTGGGAAGATTTTACCATGTGGTGTATGGCCAAACCATAAATGATCTCAAATATGGGAGAGGATGAACAACTCCTAGAGTTTCTTTTTGAAAGAAAAATAAACTTCAAAGATTTTTCTTGAATCCTTGAGAAGAGAGCAATCAGAGGAAAAATTTAGAAACCAAACACCAGAGTTGAAGGAGATGCAAAAGTAAAATATTTGCCAGAGGGAAAAAACTTTTGATAGAGATTTTTGGAAGGGTTTTGGTGACCTCCTTTAGATCCAACAAAATTTTGAAGAAAACCAAAGGAAATTTTTTGGAGTGTCACACTGTCTATAAAGCTCGACTTGTTGCAAAAGGTTTTCGACAAGTTCAAGGAGTTGACTACAATGATACCTTGCCACCCGTAGCGATGCTTAAGTCCGTCCGAATCATGTTAGCAATTGCCGCATTTTATGATTATGAAATTTGGTAAATGGATGTCAAAACTGCATTCCTTAATGGATATCTTAAAGAAGAGTTGTATATGATGCAACCAGAAGGTTTTGTCGATCCAAACGGTGTTAGCAAAGTGTGAAAGCTCCAGCGATCCATTTATGGACTGGTGCAAGCATCTCGGAGTTGGAATATATGCTTTTATAGTGTGATCAAAGCATATGGTTTTATACAGACTTTTCGAGAAGCCTGTATTTACAAGAAAGTGAGTGGGAGCTGTGTAGCATTTATGATATTATATGTAGATGACATATTGTTGATTGGAAATGATACTGAATTTCTGAATAGCATAAAATAATACTTGAATAAGAATTTTTCAATGGAAGACCTCGGTGATGCTGCTTATATATTGGGCATCAAGATTTATAGAGATAGATCAAGACGCTTAATTGGACTTTCACAAAGCACATACCTTGATAAAGTTTCGAAGAAGTTCAAAATGGATCAAGCAAAGAAAGGGTTCTTGCCTGTGTTACAAGGTGTGAAGTTGAGTCAGACTCAATGCCCGACCACTGCAGAAGATAGAGAGAAAATGAAAGTCATTCCCTATGCTTCAGCCATATGTTCTATCATGTATGCAATGCTGTGTACCAGACCTGATGTGTGCCTTGCTATTAGTTTAGCAGGGAGGTACCAAAGTAATCCAGGAGTGGCTCACTGGACAACGATCAAGAACATCCTGAAATACCTGAAAAGGACTAAGGATATGTTTCTTGTTTATGGAGGTGACAAAGAGCTCGTCGTAAATGGTTACGTCGATGCAAGCTTTGACACTGAACCGGATGACTCTAAGTCACAAATCGGATACGTATTTTTATTGTATGGTGGAACTGTCAGTTGGTGCAGTTCAAAGCAGAGCATCGTGGCGGGATCTATGCATGAAGCAGAGTACATAGCTGCTTCGGAAGCAGCAAATGAAGGAGTCTGGATGAAGGAGTTCATATATGATCTAGGTGTCATACCTAGTGCATCAGGTCCAATGAAAACCTTTTGTGACAATACTGGTGCAATTGCCTTGGCAAAGGAATCCAGATTTAACAAGAGAACCAAGCACATCAAGAGACGCTTCAATTCCATCTGCGGCCAAGTAAAGGAGGGAGACATAGAGATTTGCAAGATACAAACGGATCTGAATGGACCCGTTGACTAAGCCTCTCTCACGAGCAAAACATGATCAACACCAAGACTCCATGGGTGTTAGAATCATTACAATGTAATCTAGATTATTGACTCTAGTGCAAGTGGTAGACTGAAGGAAATATGCCCTAGAGGCAATAATAAAGTTGTTATTTATATTTCCTTATATCATGATAAATGTTTATTATTCATTCTAGAATTGTATTAACCAGGAAACTTAGTACATGTGTGAATACATAGACAAATAGAGTGTCACTAGTATGCCTCTACTTGACTAGCTCGTTAATCAAAGATGGTTAAGTTTACTAGCCATGGACAAAAGAGTTGTCATTTGATGAACGGGATCACATCATTAGAGAATGATGTGATTGACTTGACCCATCCGTTAGCTTAGCACTATGATCGTTTAGTTTATTGCTATTGCTTTCTTCATAACTTATACATGTTCCTACGACTATGAGATTATGAAACTCCCGAATACTGTAGGAACACTTAGTGTGCTATCAAACGTCACAACGTAACTGTGTGACTATAAAGATGCTCTATAGGTGTCTCCCATGGTGTTTGTTGAGTTGGCATAGATCGAGATTAGGATTTGTCACTCCGATTGTCGGAGAGGTATCTCTGGGCCCTCTCAGTAATACACATCACTATGAGCCTTGCAAGCAATGTGACTAATGAGTTAGTTACGGGATAATATATTACGGAACGAGTAAAGAGACTTGCCGGTAACGAGATTGAACTAGGTATTGAGATACTGACGATCGATTCTCGGGCAAATAACATACCGATGACAAAGGGAACAACGTATGTTGTTATACGCTTTGACCGATAAAGATCTTCGTAGAATATGTAGGAACCAATATGAGCATCCAGGTTCCGCTATTGTTTATTGACCGGAGATGAGTCTCGGTCATGTCTACATAGTTCTCGAACCCGTAGGGCCCGCACGCTTAACGTTCGATGACGATCGGTATTATGAGTTTATGTGTTTTGATGTACCAAAGGTTGTTCAGAGTCCCGGATATGATCACGGACATAACGGGGACTCTTGAAATGGTCGAGACATAAAGATTGATATATTGGATGACTATATTCGGACACCGGAAGTGTCCCGGATGGTTTTGGGTAAAACCGGAGTGCCGGAGGGGTTACTGGAACCCCCCAGGGGAACTAATAGGCCACATGGGCTTTAGTGGAGAGAGAGAGAGGGGCTCCCAGGGCATGCCGCGCGCCCCCTCCCCCTTGGGTCCGAATTGGACTAGGGAAGGGGGGGGGCGCCCCCCTTTCCTTCTCCCTCTCTCCGTCTCCTTCCTTCCCCATCTCTTCCCTTAATGGAAACCTACTAGGAATAGGATTCCTAGTAGGAATCCTACTTGGGGCGCGCCCCAGGAGGGCCGGCCGGCCTCCTCCTTGCTCCTTTATATACGGGGCAGGGGGGCACCCTAGAACACACAAGTTGACAGTTGTCTTAGCCGTGTGCGGTGCCCCCCTCCACAGATTTCCACCTCGGTCATATCGTTGCAGTGCTTAGGCAAAGCCCTCACTACTAGGGAAAACCCTAGTAGTAGCGCGGGTTTAATGCCCACTAGTAGCGCGGGCAGCCGCGCTACCAATAAGGCGCTACAGCTATTACTTAGCGATGGCTGCATGCTTATGCGCTCGATAAGACACATAGCGGCAGCGCTTGTTCTATCCCGCGCTGATGCTAACCCAGCTAGTTGTAGCGTGTTTACTATACATCGCTACTAGTACTCTTTTTTTTTATTTTTAGTGTATTTATACGCCGTTTTCAAATTTTGGTACAATACCAATTATGAGGTTTATATCATTATGTCCATAACAGTGTGTCAAATGAAGGTGGATTTGGTTCAAGTGGAGGCAATATATGGTGCATGTCAAAAGTATACTACTAATCCAAACTTGATCTAGTTTGGACTAGTTTGGAAAATTTCGGCATGACTTTTGCTAAAAAGTGGACAAATCGAGAACCTGAAACTTGCCGAAACAGAAATGAATCAACATTCCGGTAAAACATAGGCCACTCGGCTTCATTTCTTGGAAACAACAAAGACACTTCGGCACAATCGAACCACTTCAATAATGGAATATGCAAATGAACATCAATGACATATATCATATAACAACAATATGCAAATGAAATTACTGTTTAGGCATTTTCATAAAAAATTGCCCTAGCTAATTTCCTAAAACAATTGCTAATCATTTTTTCCTGAATGCTAAAAAATGCCTACTGCCCTAAACAAATCTAGGGTTCATATGAACACCTAGGGTTCATATGAACACCTAGGGTTCATATGAACATCAACACATCATCAATACATATATAAATTGTCCTAGCGGAGAGAGAGAGGAGGGTAGGGGAGAGGAGAGGCAGAGCCTTACGGTGACTGTGGCAAGGGAAGGGCAGGCGGCGTCGAGGTTTGGGTCGGGGCTCGGGCGCGCGGCGGAGGGCGGCATCGAGGTCGGGGTCGGGGGCGGCGTCGAATCCGGGGTCGGGGCGGCGTTGAGGCGGGAGAGCGACGGGAGCGCGCGGCGGCCGACGGGCAACGGCGGCGGCGACAACGGAGGAGTTGCGATTTGGGGGAAGTGGCCGTTGGGAAAAATGAATCGAGCGGTTTAGTCATAAGTAGCAGTAGCGCGTTCCAGGAAGTGCGCTACTGCTAACATAGCTACAACGCATTCCTGGATACACGCTACTGCTATACAATTCTCTTTTTTCCCCCTTTTCATTTATTTTTCTTTACATTTTATTTTTTTCCGTTCACCTTTTTGTATTTCTTTCATTTTCATTTACTTTTCTATTTTCTTTCCATTTAATTTTATTTACTTTAGCAGTAGTGCCTCTCAGCATAAACGCGCTGCTACAAAGCAAATAGCGGTAGCGCGGTTCGGCGAAGATCGTTACTACTATGTGCAGCCTATCGGCTAAGCCGTGGGAATTTTAGTAGTAGCGCTTCTATACTCGGGCGCGCTACTGCTTTAACTGTATCTGTAGCGCCGTTTACAACACCGCACTACTGCTAATTAGCACCAGCGTGTGTTTTTAGCCCGTGCTACTGGTAATGTTCTGTGTATAAGGTTTTCCCTAGTAGTGCCTGCGCCAGGAGCTTCATCATCACCATCACCACGCCGTCGTGCCGATGCAACTCTCCCTCGACCTCAGGTGGATCTAGAGTTCGTGGGACGTCACCGAGCTGAATGTGTGCAGATCGCGGAGGTGTCGTATCTTCGGTACTAGGATCGATCGGATCGTGAAGACATACAACTACATCAACCGCGTTGTCATAATGCTTCCGCTTACGGTCTACGAGGGTACGTGGACTACACTCTCCCCTCTCGTTGCTATGCATCACCTAGATGGATCTTGCGTGTGTGTAGGATTTTTTTTGAAATTACTGCGTTCCCCAACAGATGCCCCGGCATCCCAAGCTATTATCCAAAAAATAGCAACCAACTAAGCTTGGGGATGCCCCCGAGCGGCATCCCCTCTTTCTTCTAACGACCATCGGTATTTTACTCGAAGCTATATTTTTATTCGTCACATACTATGTGTTTTGCTTGGAGTGTCTTATATGATATGAGTCTTTGCTTGTTTTATTTTGTGTTTTAAGTCTTGATCCCTTGCTGGACACACTTATTTGAGAGAGCCAAAATTATGTCATGACTTGTTAGAATTGCTCTCTATGCTTCACTTAAATTTTTTATGAGCTATGGACTTGCTCTAGCGCTTCACTTATATTCTTTTTTAGCACGGTGTGCTTAGTATTTTGAATAAATTCTCTCTTGCTTCACTTAAATTATTTTGAGAGAAAGAAAAATTATGCTCATGATCTTCACTTATATTTGTTTGAGTTTGTGAAAAGCAACATATTACAATTAGTCCCAAAGTGATATATATATATATATATATATATATATATATATCCAAGAAGGATATAATAAAAACTATCATGAAGATCATTGGACAAAATGAACTTCATTCTTAGTAATAGTTTTGAGATATGATGATGTGATATGTGAGTCATCTTGATGAATAATTATGCTTTAGTAAGAATATTGGTGTTAAGGTTTGTGATTCCCTATGCAAGCACGAAAGTCAATAGTCATGCAATGAAATTATATCCTACTTGTGGTGCATTATTCGGTGTTAATTATGCTTAATGCTTGTTTATGAGATTATTCGTTTCTTAGTTGGTCGCTTCTCAATCTTTTGCTAGCCTTCATTATGCACTAAGAATGATCCCTACTTGTGCATCCAAAAACCTTTAACCGAGTTTTGCCACATGAGTCTACTATATCTACCTATATGTGGTATTCTTTTGCCGTTCTAAGCAAATTTGCATGTGCCATCTCTAATTTTCAAAAATAAACTTCTCTTTTGTGTGTTTGTTTTGCTCGCGGTGCGGTGAGGGGTGGCTAATATTTTCCATGCTAGATGTGTTATTCTCAAGATGAGTGTTTATTCACTTGTCATTGCACGAGAGTAAGGAAAAGGTATTAGGGATGCCCAGTCCTGAAATGAAAAAAATGAATTTACTTTATGTTGTCAAATAATAAATTCCTTGGAAAGTGTTGGTATGGAAGGCACCCATGGATACGGTTAGCCATGGAAAGTGAAAGTATGGTGGAAAAAGGAATAAACTTTATTTTCTGTTTGGGAACCGCCTATGATATATCTAAGCATGGAAATTATTGGGAACTCTAAGTCATTTTCGTTGGTGGGATGGATACACCTCCCAATTTGTTTTATATCTAAGTTTTTCGCTTTGAGTTCTGGCACCTCTACAAATCCCTACTTCCCTCTGCGAAGGGCCTTTCTTTTACTTTATGCAGTTTTTATTTTTGAATTTGAGTCTCCATTTTCACTTATAAAGGCACCAACTAGGAGGCAATATGCTCATACCTAAGTATTGGGTGTAGCTAATATTCGAGTGTGTTTCATGAATGGATCAATGATTGAGCATGATGGGCTAGGGATAGCTTTAGCATTGATATTTCGAAAGACATGGTTTCTTGTTGATATGCTTGAGTATCTAAATTATCATGTTAAAACTAGACTAATGCTTTGAACAATATAAAAGTCCAAATGTCCATGCTATAAAGAAAGAATATGGTACGACATGATAGGCAGCATTCCACATAAACAATTCTGTTTTTATCACTTACCTACTCGAGGATGAGTAGGATTTAAGCTTGGGGATGCTGATACGTCTCCAACGTATCTATATTTTTAGCTTGTTCCATGTTGTTATATTATCATTCTAGGATGTTTTATAATCATTTTAAAGTCGTTTTATATTTTGATGAGATGTATGTTGTCTTTCCTCTAGTGGTGTTATGTGATCGTCGACTACATGACACTTCACCATGATTTGCGCCTAGGGGAAGGCATTGGGAAGTAATAAGTAGATGATGGGTTGCTAGAGTGACAGAAGCATAAACCCTAGTTTATGCGTTGCTTCGTAATACGTCTCCAACGTATCTATAATTTTTGCTTGTTCCATGTTGTTATAATCATTTTATAGTCATTTTATATCATTTTTTGGTACTAACCTATTGACATAGTGCCAAGTGCCAGTTGCTATTTTTTTCCATGTTTTTTTACATCGCAAAAAATCAATATCAAACGGAGTCCAAATGCCACGAAAGTTTATGGAGAATTTTTATGGCCCAGAAGGAACACAATGGGCCATGGCTGTGCCTGGGGGTGCCCCAAGGGGGGCAGAACCCACCAGGGCGCGCCAGGAGGCCCAGGCGCGCCCTGGTGGGTTGTGCCCACCTCGGGTGCCCCCCGGACTGCATCTTTGCTCTATAAATACCCCAATATTTCTAGAACCCTAGGGGAGTCGATGAAATATTCATCCAACCGCCGCAGAGTCCAGAACCACCAGATCCAATCTAGACACCATCTCGGATGGGGTTCACCACCTCCATTGGTGCCTCTCCGACGATGCGTGAGTAGTTCTTTGTAGAACTCCGGGTCCGTAGTTAGTAGCTAGATGGCTTCATCTCTCTCTCTCTCTCTTGATTATCAATACAATGTTCTCTTGGAGATCCATATGATGTAACTCTTTTGCGGTGTGTTTGTTGGGATCGATGAAGTTTGAGTTTATGATCAGATCTATATTTTTATATCCATGAAAGTATTTGAGTTTCTTTGATCTCTTATAGCCTCTTATTTCTTCTTTGATATTTGGCTTTTGTCTGGCCAACTTGATCTATTTATGTTGCAATGGGAAGAGGTTCTTTGTAGTGCGTTCGATTTTACGGTGCTTGATCCCAGTGATAGAAAGGGAACCGACACGTATGTATCGTTGCTACTAAGGATAAAACGATGGGGTCTATCTCTACATAGATAGATCTTGTCTACATCAGGTCATCGTTCTTATTGCATTACTCCGTTTCTCCATGAACTTAATACACTAGACGCATGCTGGATAGCGGTCGATGTGTGGAGTAATAGTAGTAGATGCAGGCAGGAGTCGGTCTACTAATCTTGGATGTGATGCCTATGTAATGATCATTTCCTGGATATCGTCATGAGTATCTGAAGTTCTATCAATTCACCAACTGTAATTGGTTCACCCACCGTTTGATATTTTTCTCGAGGGAAGCCACTAGTGAAATCTACGGTCCCCGGGTCTCTTTCTCATATTATTTGCCTTTGCGATCTATCTTCCTTTGCTTTTATTTTCAGATCTATTAATCCAAAAACCAAAAAATACCTTGCTGCAATTTATCCTTATTTATTTTATTTCGCGTTTGATATATCAATCTACTACAAATTTACCACATGTCCGTTTGCCTATCTTGAGGTGTCGTACCCCAGAAGGGATTGGCAACCCCTTTAACACGTGGGGTTGCGAGGATTTGTTATATGTGTGCAGGTGCTCTTTACATTGTGTTGCTTGGTTCTCCTACTGGTTTGATAACCTTAGTTTCATATCTGAGGGAAATACCTACCGCCGTTGTGCTGCATCGTCCCTTCCTCTTTGGGGAAATACTAACGTAGCTTTAAGCGACATCACTTCGTAAGGGGCTGATTTGGATCCACATATTTCATGCTATGGTTAGATTTATCTTAAGTCTTCTTTCATAGTTGCGGATGCTTGCGAGAGGGGTTAATTATAAGTGGGAGGCTTGTCCAAGTAAGGACAGCACCCAAGCACTGGTCCACCCACATATCAAATTAGCAAAGTAACGAACGCGAATCATATGAGCATGATGAAAACTAACTTGACAATAATTCCCACATGTCCTCGGGAGCGCTTTGTTTTATATAAGAGTTCGTCTAGGCTTGACCTTTGCTACAAAAAGGATTGGGCCACCTTGCTGCACCTTTATTACACTTGTTACTTGTTACCCATTATGAATTATCTTATCACAAAACTATCTGTTATCGATAATTTCTGTGCATGCAGAGAATACCTTGCTGAAAACCGCTTGTCATTTCCTTCTGCTCCTCGTTGGGTTCGATACTGTTACTTATCGAAAGGACTACGATAGATCCCCTATACTTGTGGGTCATCAATACTATTCTCTGGCATCGTTTTCGGGGAGTGAAGCGCCTTTTGTGAGTGGAATTTGGCAAGAAAAAATTTATATTACGTGCTGAAATTTACTGTCACTTGTTACTATGGAAAATCATCCTTTGAGGGGCTTGTTCTGGGTATCTTCACCTCGACCGGAAGATCAAAGAGTTTCTCCTCAACCTACTAAACCTACTGAAAATATTTATTATGAAATTCCTTCGGGTCTGATAGAGAAACTGCTAGCTAATCCTTTTGCAGGAGATGGAACACTACATCCTGATATGCATCTAATATACGTGGATGAAGTTTGTGGATTATTTAAGCTTGCAGATGACTCACATATCACTATCTTCGTATCACAAAAATATTGCAAGGAATCAAGTTTGTAATATCCAATTATCTTCATGAGAATTATTATTATATCCTCCCTGGATATCTATCACTTTGGGACCAAATTCATATCTCGTACAAATTACCATTACGATTCTTAACTCTCAAAAAGATCTATGTGAAGCATGAGAGCATAAATATTTCTTCAAAATTTTATCAACTCTAAAAATAATATAAGTGAAGTAAGAGATTTTATTTCTTAAAAATATAACCACCACCGTGCTAAAAAAGATATAAGTGAAGTACTAGAGCAACTGCCTGGCTCAAAAGGTTTAAGTGAAGCACATAGAGTATTCTAGAAAATAATGGTATGCGTGTGGCTCTCTCAAACAAGTGTGTACAACAAGCATGATTGTGACAAACTAAATAAATAACAAAGCAAAGATTCATATAATACAAGATGCCCCAAGAAAAACTCATGATATGTGATGAAAAAAAATATAGCTCCAAGTGAAATTACCGATGGTCGTTAGAAGAAAGAGAGGATGCCTTCCGGGGCATCCCCAGGCTTAGGCTCTAGCCACTCGTTATTCCTTTATCCATCGTGATCTCACCCAAAACTTGAAAGCTTCAATCACACAAAACTCAACAAAACCTCGTGAGATCCATTAGTATAATAAAGTAAATCACCACTTTAAGTAATGTTGCAAACCCATTCATATTTTACTATTGCATTATACCTAAGGTATTCTAACTTTACCATAGCTTATACCCTCGATACATTCCCCAGATTCATCAACATAAGCACAAAATGCAACGAAAACAGAATCTGTGAAAAACAGAATAGCATGTAGTAATCTGAACTTTGACCATACTTCTGTAGCTCCAAAAATTCTGAAACATTAGAACAACGTTAGTAATTTGTATATCAATAATGTGTAAAAATTTCAGAAATTTTTGTCGCTGCAGTGACTTTTAACAATGCACAGAATCAAAGCAACTATCACCCAAATCACCCCAAAGGATTTACTTGGCACGAACACTAAAAACACAATCATAACAGAGGCATAATTGTGTGCTTATTGAAATTAGAGAAGATAACTACTGGGTTGTCTCCCAACAAGCTCTTTATAGCCATTAAGATAGGCTTGAAATTTGAACGATGCTCACACAAAAGATAATAACTGAAACACAAAGAGAGCATCATGAAACATGTGACAAACACATTTAAGTCTAACTCTCTTTCTATGCATAGGCATTTTATAAGAAAACAAATTACCAAGACATGAAATATCTAGCATATGCAAGCAAGAAGAAAGAAACAATAACAATTTCATCATGAAGAGATGTAATTTGTAACATGAAGATTTCTACAACCAAATTTTCCTCTCTCATAATAATTACATGTGGGATCATGATCAAATTCTAAAATATAGCTATCGTATAAAATATTATGTTCATGATAGATGTTGATGATGTCTCCCTAGCAACAGCGCCAGAAATTCTTCCTGCTACTTGTGAGCTGCGGATGGATTTCCTTGAAGAGGAGAGGATGATACAGTATAGTAGAGATAAGTATTTCCCTCTGTTTTGAAACCAAGGTTATCAATCCATTAGGAGAACCAATAAACACTATGTAAACAACACTGGCACATAAACAACAAATACTTGCAACCCAACACGTAGAGGGTTTTTCAATCCCTAAACGGTTATGAGAAAATTGTGTAGGTTTTGGTAAATAGATCTAACAAAAATACAAAATAAAATAAATAAAAGAAATCTACAGCAAGGTATTTTTGGTTTTAATATATGATAGAAAATAGACCCGAGGGTCATAGTTTCCACTAGAGGCTTCTCTCAAGAAAATAGCATACGGTGGGTAAAAAAATTACTGTTGGGAAACTGATAGAAAAGCAAATAATTATAATGATATCCAAGGCAATGATCATGTATATAGGCATCACGTCCAAGATCAGTAGACCGACTCCTGCCTACATCTACTACTATTACTCAACACATCGACCGCTATCCAGCATGCATCTAGTGTATTAAGTTCATGGGAAAACAGAGTAATGCTTTAAGCAAGAAGACATGATGTAGACAAGATAAACTGACGTATGAATAAACCCCATCTTTTTACCCTTAATAGTGATACGTCTCCAACGTATCTAAAATTTATGAAGTATTCATGCTGTTATATTATCATTCTTGGATGTTTTTCAATCATTTTATAGCAACTTTATATCATTTTTTGGGACTAACCTGTTGACCAAGTGCCAATGCCAGTTGCTGTTTTTTGCTTGTTTTTTACATTGCAGGAAATCAATATCAAACGGAGTCCAAACACCGCGAAACTCTTTGTGGAGTTTTGATGGACCAGAAGACCACCAATGGGCCACAGCTGCACCTAGGGTGTGCCCCGAGGGGCTCATAACCCACCAGGGCGCGCCTAGGCCCCCAGGCGTGCCCTGGTGGGTTGTGCTCACCTCGGTGACCTCCCGTACCCCTTCTTTGCACTATAAATTCCCAAATATTCCTAAACCCTTCGAGGTTAACCTAGATCAGAAGTTCCGCCGCCACAAGGCTCTGTAGCCACTGAAAGCCAATCTAGACCCCGTTCCGGCACCCTGCCGGAGGGGGGAATCATCTCCGATGGCCATATTCATCATCCCGGCGGCCACCATGATGAGGAAGGAGTAGTCCACTGTGGGAGTCCTGGATTAGGTGGTTTCCGGATGGCCGCACTCCTGGACTATGAAGATACAAGATTGAAGACTTCGTCCCGTGTCCAGATGGAACTTTCCTTGGCGTGGAAGGTAAGCTTGGCGATAAGGATATGTAGATCACCTCCCATTGTAACCGACTCTGTGTAACCCTAGCCCTCTCCGGTGTCTATATAAACCGGAGGGTTTTAGTCCGTAGGACGAACAACAATCATACCATAGGCTAGCTTCTAGGGTTTAGCCTCTTTGATCTCGTGGTAGATCTACTCTTGTACTACCCATATCATCAATATTAATCAAGCAGAGTAGGATTTTACCTCCATCGAGAGGGCCCGAACCTGGGTAAAAACATCGTGTCCCTTGTCTCCTGTTACCATCCGCCTAGACGCACAGTTCGGGACCCCATACCCGAGATCCGCCGGTTTTGACACCGACATTGGTGCTTTCATTGAGAGTTCCTTTGTGTTGTCACCTTTAGGCCCGATGGCTCCTCCGATCATCAACAATGATGCGGTCCAGGGTGAGACTTTTCTCCCCAGGCAGATCTTCGTATTCGATGGCTTTGCACCGCGTGCCAATTCGCTTGGCTATCTGGAGCAGATCGAAAGCTACGCCCCGGGCCATCACGTCAGATTTGGAAGTTTGAACTACACAGCTGACGTCCGCGGAGACTTGATCTTCGACGGGTTCGAGCATACCGAAAGCGTGCCGCCTTTATTACGATGGGCATGATCTAGCTCTGTCGCCGAACAGTGCCCTGGAGGCCGCACCCGTGTCCGCTCTGACCCTTAGCACGGAGACGACTGCGCCAATCGAGGACGGGTGGCTGGACACCGCCTCGGGGGCTGCAATCTCTACGGCGATCGAGCTGAACACCAGCCTTGTCCTTTGCGAAGCTCGTGACTCCAAGGTGCCGGACTCCTCTCCGGACTCCGAACCTTCCGCGCCCCTGCCAATTAAATCCAATTGGGCGCCGATTATGGAGTTCGCCGTCGTGGACATCTTTCAGCACTCACCCTTCGGCGGCATTCTGAATTCACTAAAGTCTCTCTCTGTATCAGGAGAGCCCTGGCCGGACTATGGTCAGCAAGGTTGGGATGCGGACGACGAAGAAATTCAAAGCCCACCCACCACCCACTTCATAGCCAGTGTTGATGATTTAACTGACATGCTCGACTTCGACTCCGAAGACATCGATGGTATGGACGCCGATGCAGGAGACGACCAAGAACCAGCGCCTATAGGGCACTGGAAGGCCACCTCGTCATATGACATATACATGGTGGACACCCCAAAAGAAGGGAATGGCGATGGAACAATGGAGGATGACCCCTCCAAGAAGCAGCCTAAGCGCCGGCGTCAGCGGCGCCGCTCTAAATCCCGCCAAAGCAAAAACTGCGATTCCGGCATGGGAGATAATGACACCCCGGACAGTGCCAAAGACAACCCCCTCCAGCAGGATTCAACACAGGAGGATGGAGAAGCCAGCCCTCATGAGAGAGCGGCAGACAGAGAGGTAGAGGACGATAATTACATGCCTCCCTCCGAAGACGAGGCAGGCCTCGGCGACGCATTTAATTTGTCATGCCTGAGGATCCCGTCGAACAAGAGCATTTCAAACGCACGCTTATGGCCACGGCGAGCAGCCTCAAGAAAAACCAGCAACAGCTTAGAGCTGACCAAGACTTGCTAGCCGACAGATGGACTGAAGTCCTTGCAGCCGAAGAGTACAAACTCGACCGCCCCTCCAAGAGCTACCCAAAGCACAGGCTACTACCCCGATTAGAGGAGGAAGCACTTTAACCTACATCACTAGCGCACGACGCGGCTGACCGGCCACCTCGTGGCCGCAACAGAGAGGCCTCTAGGCCCTCCACTCAAGCCGCACCCCGGCGTCGCTCAAAGAATACCAAGGCACGGGGAAATGCGCCAGACCTGCGAGATATATTGGAGGACAAGGCAAGGCAAACAAGATCGATCTACGGATCGCGTGGGCGCCTACCACACGTGGCGATTTACAACTGTCATGCTGGATATGGCAAATCCGCCGGGTCGAACACAGAGACAAAGCTCATTTGAGCTACGCCGTGATATAGCCCAAAGACAGAGGCGCCAAGACACCCACTATGCTTCACAGACGAAGTAATGGATCATCAAATCCCCGAGGGTTTCAAACCCGTAAACATTGAATCATACGATGGCACAACAGATCCTGCGGTATGGATCAAGGATTATCTCCTTCATATCCACATGGCCTGCGGTGATGATCTACACGCCATCAAATACCTCCCACTCAAGCTTAAAGGACCAGCTCGGCATTGGCTTAACAGCTTGCCAAAGAAAGTAAATTGGTTCTTTGGGAGGACCCGGAAGCCGCATTCCTCAACAATTTCTGTGGCACCTATGTGCAACCACCAGACGCCGATGACCTAAGCCACATGATTCAAGAGCTGTGAGGAATCGGCCAGACAATTCTGGACACGGTTCCTAACCAAGAAAAATCAAATAGTCGACTGTCCGGATGCGGAGGCCCTCGCAGCCTTCAAACATAACATCCTTGACGAGTGGCTTGCCCGGCACCTAGGACAGGAAAAGCCAAAATCCATGGCAGCCCTCACAACACTCATGACCCGCTTTTGCGCGGGAGAAGACAGCTGGCTAGCTCGTAGTAATAACATGACCAAGAGCCACAGTAATTCGGATACCAAGGATAGCAATGGCGGGTCGCGCTGCAACAAGCACAAAGCGCCGCATTAACGGCGCGACAATGCCGAGGATACGACGGTCAATGCCGGATTCAGAGGCTCTAAACCCGGTCATGAAAAAGCCATTTAAAAGAAATACTCCAGCCCGGCCCAGTTTGGACCGAATACTCAATCGCCGTGCGGATACACGGCACTTCGAAAAACCAGCCAATCACACCAACAGGGACTGTTGGGTGTTCAAGCAGGCAGGCAAGTTAAGTGCCGAAAACAGAGACAAGGGGCTGCATAGCGATGATGAGGAGGAGCCCCGGCCGCCGAACAATAGGAGACAGAAGGGCTTCCCCCTACAAGTGCGGACGGTTAACATGATATACGCAACCCACATCCCCAAAAGGGAGCGGAAGCATGCACTCAGGGACGTATATGCGTTGGAGCCAGTCGCCCCAAAGTTCAACCCGTGGTCCTCCTGCCCGATCACTTTTGATTGAAGGGACCACCCCACTAGCATCCGCCATGGCGGATTCGCCCCATTGGTTCTAGACCCAATCATTGACGGATTTCACCTCACTAGAGTCCTTATGGACGGCGGCATCAGCCTGAACCTGCTTTATCAGGCTACAGTGCAAAAAAGGGCATAGATCCCTCAAGGATTAAACCCACAAAGACGACCTTTAAAGGTGTCATACCAGGTGTAGAGGCCAACTGTACAGGCTCAGTTACACTTGAGGTGGTCTTCGGGTCCCCGGATAATTTCCGAAGCGAGGAGTTAATCTTCGACATAGTCCCGTTCCGCAGTGGCTATCACGCACTGCTCGGACGAATAGCATTTGCAGAGTTCAATGCGGTGCCGCACTACGCATACCTTAAGCTCAAGATGCCAGGCCCTCGAGGAGTCATTACAGTCAATGGAAACACCAAACACTCTCTCCGAACAGAGGATCACACGGCGGCCCTCGCGGCGGAAGTACAAAGTAGCCTCTCAAGGCAATTCTCCAGTCCGGCTATTAAACGTCCGGACACCGTCTGCCGCTACCGGTAACCTACAACAAGACCGCCTCGCACGCTCCGAGCATCGCAGCAATGCGGCCCCAACCCCAGCCCTCGCGAAATTGCGAAACCAGTACTACGCGTACATAATTACGCTCAGGAAATACCATGGGCATAGGGGGAGGGGCACGACCACGGCACGCCCAAAATGCGGCTCAACCGCACTAGGGGCTCCCGATTTTGTCATTCTTTTTTTCTTACTTTCAAGACTCCACTCTCCGGAAGGCCTGTCCGGCAGTACAATCGCCGAACACATGATGCAACAGCCAGGGAGGCAGAAAGCTACGTCGAGTGTCCAGGTGGTCTCTATAATGAGCAGTATACTTGTTTCACATATCATCCCGCAGCTCGCCTCGGAGGGGACATGTCAAATAGTCCCATCTCTTGCTTATCGCACTATTTGTATCGTTCTGCTTTTACTGCAGCATTTTCGAATAAACAATACATAGCTTTTGTCTATTATTGCATTCCTTTTCGAATAAACAATACATAGCTATTGTAAATATGTTCCGTTATGACATTATGCAACCGTACACTTTGGTACGGCCAATACACCAGGGGCTTAAGTACCCCAGAATATGGTGTGAGAAGTCCGAACACTCTCACGAAAAGCGGCACCCGAACTTATAGCATTATATGCATCGGCTCAATCATGTCTTGGGTCAATAGTTGGGTTTGCCCGGCTCCCATGTTTTGGTACCTTACGCCCGCTATATCGGCTAAGGTAGCGCTGGAGAACTACTGCGATTGTGCCCCGGTTGAGCTGGGTTAAGCACCTCAGTAGAGAAAGCTAAAACTGACCGTCATGATAGGGCGAGAGCTGGTCGTTGTTCGAGAGGTTTCGAGTCCCTAAAGACTAATGCTGCTTAGAGCGAGGAGCCAGCTTTGTCTGGCCTAGGCGTGGATAGCACCCCGAACTCGGTCTTCCGAATACTAGGGGCTTCGCCGAAATTTAAAATTATAGAATTCTATGGCTAAGTGAGAGTGATAAAGCATTATAGTCCGATTGCCTTGTTCGTTGTGTTGAGCGCCTCCCTCGAAGGACCCAAGAATGGGAACAAGAGCGCTCAGGTTTATCCCGAACACCCCAGCACTCGTGGCATGGGGGCAGAAGCCGACGACTCGCCATCTCTCAGATTTAATAAATGGCCGCACAGAATGTAATATTTTAAATTTAAAAAGCGTTGCTTAGCGCATATGAACAAGTTTTCAGCGCATAGGATAACACGAGCGAGTTTACTCAAAAATTACATCCTTGGAACATTCATCCGCCATAAGGCGGGCACCCTTCAGGATGCCCTCATAATACATCTCGGGCTTGCGATGCTCCTTGCCCTACGGTGGCCCATCTGTCACCAGCTTCTTAGCATCCATCTTGCCCCAGTGCACTTTAACACGGGCAAGGGCCCTACGGGCGCCTTCGATGCATACGGAGCGCTTGATGACTTCAAGCCGTGGATAGGCATCCGCCAGCCGCCTCACCAGTCCAAAGTAGCTCCCAGGCATGACCTCCCCAGGCCATAGCCGGACTATAAGGCCCTTCATGGCCTGTTCGGCCACCTTGTGGAGCTCGACCAGTTGCTTCAGCTGGTCGCTCAAGGGCACCGGGTGTCCGGCCTCAGCATACTGAGACCAGAACACCTTCTCCGTCGAGCTCCCCTCCTCGGCCCGGTAGTATGCGGCAGCGTCGGACACACTGCAGGGCAGATCTGCGAATGCTCCCTGGAGAGCTCCGACTCGGGTAAGTAACAAGTAATTCACTTTCACGTGCTTGCTTTGCATAAAGAATGTCTTACCCGCCGCTATCTTCTTCATCGCCTCAATTTCTGGAGGGCTTTTTGGGCTTCGCCTTGGCAGATTTGACGCTCTCAAGGGCCGAGGCGAGCTCGGACTCTCGAGTCTTTGAGTCAAGCTCCAAACTCTCGTGTTTTTTCACGAGATCCCGGAGCTCTTGCTGCACCTCCGCCACCCGCGCCTCCTGCTTTTCTCGCTCGGCGCGCTCCACGGACGCATTGTCTTCAGCCTTGGACAGCGCTTCCTTCAGGGTCACCACCTCGGTTGTGGCCCCTGTAATTCTCACGTTGGTCCTGTCATTTTTTGCAACCACATCTTTTTATATATTTACATAAGGTATTACTTACCTTCCTTGTCCTCGAGCTGCTTCTTGGCAAGGCCGAGCTCGTTCTCGGACCGCCGAGGCTCGCTTCAATGCATCGACCTCCGCAACAAGGCGCGGCAGATGTCGCTAGCGCAGCCTGCATTCCCATATTGGCATACTTATGTTAGACTCTCACAGATATCTTTTAGATCCTCGCCTCGGCTTTTCTTTCCTAACACCAAACTGAGCATCAGGCTACTGTCTATGCGGTAATATTTTTACATATCTTAAATACATACCTCAAAGCCTCTTAGAAGGCTGGCACAGGCTTCAGTCAGCCCGCTCTTGGCGGACTGAACCTTCTGGATCACCTCACTCATAATAGTGCGGTGCTCCTCGTTGATGGAGGCGCCGTTAAGCACCTCCAGCAAATTATCTGGTGCCTCCGGTTGGACGGAGGTCAACGGTGTCGTAGGCTTGCCCTTCTTACTAGGGGGGCGCCTGCCGGACTCCGGAACCGCTGAAGGTTCCGATGCGGTGTCCGGCCGAGGGGCGGACTTGGAGCCCTTGGGGGTTTTGTCCCCTTTGCGCCTGGAGTCCGGGAGGTCTCCTTGTGGCGCCTCCAGGACCACCTCCTATTGGCTTGGACCCTTTTGGGACTCCACCTCGGCATCATCCACAGGGCGAGGGGAGGAGGCGGCAGGAAGTGAAGTGCTATACACATCCGACGAGCTTAAGGAGCCACTCGACGACACGCCGACCTGGGCTCGGGGTGGACTGCATGATTATATTCGGCGTCAGAAGATACTGTGCAATAAAGGAACGCCATGAGTTATTCTGGTATCCAGATACTTACGATTTTTCCAAGGGCTTGGCCCTGGATGGCCACTCCTCTTCGCCGTCGTCGGTGTTGGTGGAGTAGTCTGGAGGAAGGGTCCTTCCCTTCTTGGACCCTCCGCCCCCCCCCCCCCCAGTTGGGGCGGCCTTCCTTTTCTTCTCTTCCCCCGCTGGGGGAGAGACCTCTCTTTCCTCCTCCTAGTTTTCATGGGAGGAGTCCGCCTCGGAGTCATCGAACGATGAGTCCGACACCACCAGGCGCCGGGAACTCTTTCGAGTTCCCGTGGCCTTCTTCTTGGTTTTCTTCTCCCAAGCACCACGTAAGGTGCCGGAACCAGCAGCCCCGCCAAGCGGGCGTCCTCGGGTCTTCAGCAAGGGAGACGGACAGTTGATCTGCCTGGACGTCTTCTGCCAATCCTGTCAAAGGTAAGGGAGTTTAGATCCCGCATAGGGTCAAACTATGAAAAACAAGTATCCCTTAAAGGGTAAAACAGCTTACCGCGTTGGCTTGATGCTGCGCGCTGAATCCGCGATCCTCGGTAGCGGATGCGGGAGCCTCGACGCCCTTGAAAAGCACCTTCCAGGCATCTTCATACGTAGTGTCGAAGAGCCTGCTCAGGGTTCGGTGCTGTGCCGGATAAAACTCCCACAAGCTGAAAGCCCGTTGTTGGCACGGGAGGATCCGACGGATGAGCATGACCTGGACTATGTTGACGAGTTAGAGCTTCTTGCTCACCAGGTTTTGGACGCACGTTTGGAGTCCGGTCAGCTCTTCCGAATTACCCCACGACAGGCCCTTCTCTTTCCAGGAGGTGAGCCGCGTGGGGATGCCAGATCGGAATTCGGGGGCCGCTGCCCATTCAGGGTCACGCGACTCGGTGATGTAGAACCACCCCGATTGCCACCCCTTTATGATCTCTACGAAGGAGCCCTCGAGCCATAGGACGTTGGGCATCTTGCCGACCATGGCACCTCCGCACTCTGCTTGGTGTCGGGGCAGGCTGATCTGGCCCACGAACACCTATGGGGCCGGCGGACCGAGCCCCTTTCGGTTCGGCGGGGAGCAGAGGTCGCACGAAGAGCAGATCGAGGCGAAGCACGCGAGAGGTTTACCCAGCTTCGGAGCTCTCCAGAGAGATAATACTCCTACTGCTGCATGTCTAGGTGTCTTGCGTTCTTGCTCGGGAGCGCTGAGTGCTACAAAGACAGTGAGCTGCTAACGAGACCGAGCCTGAGGGAATCGATCGACCAACCCTTTCTACGCTAAGCATGGGCCTCCTTTATATGCTTAAGGGGCTCCGGCTGTGGCAACGAGACGGGGGTACAAATGGAAAAATAGTGGTTGGTACACCTACTTGTACAAGCAGGTACAAAGTGCACTATACCTAACCCCGACGGCGGGGGACAAAGGCATTAAATGCCCGCCTAGTCACCCTAATAAAGGCAAACAGGGACCGTCGGGGGCGCCACTGCTCGCCACGATGGCAAACTTGTCGCCGCTTGCCACCTCGCACCGCTGGCTGCACAGCCTCACGCCACGCTGCGGCTCGGAAAGGCCCTGTATGCGACACGTTAGTGGATGCGCTGGAGCGTAGGTACAGAGAGGTCTGCCGCGCTGCAAGCGCCTTTGCCGCGTTGTTATCTTTGTCGCGCCGGAAGCTTGTCGCCACTGGCCTTCCCTGCAAGCTCCTCTTGCCGTGGCCTTGTCTTGTAAGTGCTCAGGTGGCCCTCCGGCAAGCTCCTCTTGTCGGGCCTTGTCTCCTATGTGCCTTGGGTGGCCTTCCCGGCAAGCTCCTCTTGCCGGGCCTTGCCTCCTGACTTGAATACTTTGTTCTTGAATGGCTCCAAAGGAACCACGGAGGACCTTGGCGGTCACTGTAAGCCTTGCCGCTGAGGGCTGCAACTGCCCGTGCACAAGTTCGGGATACTAGGGTACCCCTACTCTAGTACACCGGCAGAGCCCCGGCTCGGGCCACACACGGTGCCGAGCGCTGTTGGGCCAGGCCCAAAACAGGGACGGGCACACGCGGCCCGGGTCACACCATAACTCACCCCGGACCCACCACGCCCCCCACGAACGGCACGCATCGAACGTGGCGTCGTGTGAGAGATCGTGGGCGAGATCGTGGGGGTTTCTTTATTCGGAAAATCAGAACGTCCGCCCCCTCCCACTTTATAAGCAGGGGAAACAGGGGCACGTCGCCTACCTTGCCAGTTGCTGTCCCATTGAAAAACCACCGCTGCTCCCCCCTTCTTCTCAAGGCTGAAAAGAGAGCAGCGCTCCGCCCTCCATCGCCACCAGCACCCTCAACACCGTCGATCTCCTCCACCGCCTCCGCCATGGGCCTGAAAGCCGACAAGGGGAAGACCGTGAAGTCGGCCGAGGCGCTGCCGCTTGCGGTGCTGCGGAAGGAGCGGGCCATCTTCCCCCCTCAGCTCGCCGCGAGGGAGCTGAGGGAGAACTACTACCTCTTCTGGTCGACGGAGACGCGGGCGCATCCGCCAAGATGAAGGTACTCCCCGCCGCTGCCGCAGAACTGGCCCGACGGGGTATCCTTTCTTCAAGGCTTTTCATCAAGGGCTCTGCCCGCCTTCTCTCGAAGTTCTTTAGACATTATGAACACCTACGGGTTCCGCCTCCTTGATTTCACCCCCAACGCCGTTTCGACCATGGCAGTTTTCGCACATCTCTGCGAAAACTTTGTCGAGTCCACCCAAATGTAGCTCTTTTCCGCCACTTCTTTTACCCCGAGCCGAGAGAGGAGAGCCCTTGACGGAGGAATTTCTTGGGTCTCTGTGGTCGGCAAGAAGGAGGCCTATCTGGAGGAGAACTCAGAGCAAATGGGAGGAGTGGAGGGCAGATTGGTGCTGGATTGTTGAGGAGAACTCCGCAGCCTTTACCGCCAAATACCAAACCCCAGTAGTGCGCGGCAATGATTGGAGCAATCTGGCCCCGGAGGACGCTAGGCTGAAGATCGCAGTTACCCGAATCCTCCGCCTCAGACTTGCCGGACTCACTGTAGGCACTGTTGGCGCGGACTTTCTTCGCCGCCGCATCGCCCCCTTGCAGGAGAGAAGGAGACCTGCCTGGAATTTCAGTAACGCAGCAGATATCATGAGGCTGCGCCCGTGCCTCAACTTCAACTTCACTGCCTTGGAGCTTGACGCAATGCTCTTAGAGCTGTTCAAGCCTGATCATGATCATCCGGAGATGTTTAGGTTGTCGAGGCGTCGTTCGGCTGTGCAACAACTCGCCGCTTGACCGCATCCGCGTAATGATGCTGCCAGGTGACTCCCACGGAGTTGTCCCCACTTGGCAAGAGCCGGCAGATGACGTGGTGCGGCAGTTCTTCGACAATCTGGTAGAGATGCCACCGCCCGACGAAAGCGGAGGGGCCTCACCCATACACTATCGACGCATTTAGATGCAGCGCGACGCCACTCAAAGCTAGAAGAGGCGGCAGCAGCCGCTGCAGCGGGCGAGTTTGGCTTTACTGTGGAGGAGGCGGAGGCGGCGGAGGCAGCCGAGGCGGCAAGTCTTGTCGAGCGAAAGGAGTTCGTCGGCGAGGAAGAGCTTGCTGAGCCTGAGGCCGAGTCGAGCGAGCCCGCCAAGGGCGCATCCTTCCCACCTCCAAGCAGCTTGCCGCGAGCGGAGCCACCGGCTCCACCAAGAAGGCGTCTTCGCAGGGCCGGAGACGCAGCGGGGCGGCGGCAGACGGGCCAACAGCCGCAGCTGCTGGACGCGCTTCCACCGCTGTAAGCACTGCTGCCGCTGGAGCTCCTCACGCCAAGCAACGGCACCGAGCAGGCCCTCGCAGGCCACCGGTCCCGCCTCCCGCCAAGCTTCCAAGGGAGCCCACCTCCGCCTCGTCGTCACGGGAGGCGGGCTAGACCGACCTCTCCGCGCTCAGCTCCGACGAGGAAGAGGAAGAGTAAGATTCCTTGTTGTACTTGTAATTCTTCGATTTGTTGCTTTGTCTTGTATCTGATCTGCTTTACTCTGAATCCATTCCTTTTCAGGACGCTGGCCCAGAGGATGTCGAAGAGAGCCAAGACCCCGGTGATTGTCGTCGAGGACGAACCTCATCATGACGGCAGGAGGCGCGTCCGAGACAAACTTGCCGGATGAGGCAACTCTCCTTCAAAGCAGCCCCCACAAGAGCCCCCAGCCAGAAGTATATGGTCTACTTCTTGCTATTCGGCGTGCATGGGTGCTTTTTCCTTTGCTGATATCTGACTGTTGATTTGTGTAGGAGCAGAGCAGCCTCCTTCTGCTTCGACTACGCCGCCAAGGGTGGATTCCCCGACAAGGGAGCGCTCCCCGACAAGGGAGCCTTCTTCGGCAGGGGAGCCCTCCCCGGCAAGGGGCAGCTCTCTGGCAAGGGACGGCACCAGCGATCCCTCGGCGGCGGAGACCATGACCGCAGCCCCCGGCGCCGGTAACCTTCTCGCCTGAGTACTTCCCTTGTGTTTTTCTTCTTCTGATTTTGTCTTTGAATATTTGCTTGACTTTCTTCATCCGTCCGCCACAGAGCCAATGGAGACCGAGGTCGCCGGTGAGGAGGACGTGCGTGGCAACACTGACGAAGTCGCCGCCGTGGAAGAAGAAGCCGGCGCTGACGAGCCTGCCGGTGAAGAAGCCACCGAAGGTGCCGCCGCAGAAGCTGGCGAGGGGTCTGGCGATCGCACTGACGACCCTGAGGCCGCAGGAGCGCCACGCGCTACACCGACCGCCAATCCCTCCGTTGCTGCTGCAGCGTCAGGCTCCGAAGAGCCCCAGCCCGGCGCCTACTTGAAGGCCGGCGACGGCCTCTTCATCAAGCTCCCATGGGAGTCGAGCTCAGGCGCCACCAAGGAGAAACCTTCGATGAAGAGCTGCTCGCCTCCGCTGGGCTGACGCTAGTTGACGCGCCAAGCAGCAGCGGCGGCGAGCCTGAGGAGGAGCAGCTGCTGCGGAAGCTGTTGTCGCTCTACCGCGCCCGACAAGCCAAACTGGCATCCCGGGAGGCGCTTGTCGCGAAGGCGGGAGCAGACATTGAGAAGCGCGCGGAGGAGCTCCGGGGCCGCAACCAGGAAGCTCTCCGGTCTTTGGCGGAGGAGCGGGAGCAACTCGCCGAGGAGCGCAAGGCCTTCATCCTCGAGAAGGCTGCAGCTGAGGAGGAACAGCGGCTTGCCGCCGAGAAGCTGTCTGCGCAGGAGGGTGAGCTGGCGCAGCGGAAGGTTAACCTTGACAGCCACGAGGAGGATCTCGCCATGCGCGAGGAAACATTCGGCGGGGCTCCCAAGGAGGCAAAGGATGCTGCCGCGGCTGCCGAGGCCGCCAAGAAGGAGCTGGAGACGAAGGCGGCGCAGTTGGAGGCCAGCCTCAAGAAAAGCGGCGAGGAGCTTGCTGCACTCAAGCACGAGCGCGAGAAGGACGCCTACACTCTTGGCGAGCTGCAGGGCCATCTCGCCGAGAGGAGCAAGGAGCTCAGCGCCGCCAGGGACTCCAATGCAGATCTTGAGTTGAAGCTAACTACTTTGACTCAGACGCTGGACGGCGCCAAGGAGCGGGAGGTGGCCTTGAAGGAGAAGATCAAGGCCGACGAGGAGCTGCTGGCGAATGTTGTTGCCGCCCAGGGTGCCTTGAGGGAGAGCGTGGAGCACTGGACCGAAGGTCTCGTGGATACTGCTGCCGCCATCCACAGCCGAAATGATGGAGCCGGGATGGTGGATCGTGGATACTCCTCCGACGAGCACCTCCAACCCAGCGCCAAGCTTAGCTTATTCTTCAAGGGCGTGGTGACGGCCCTCCAGCGACTCTGGGAAGAAGTCCCAAAACAGCTGGCCGAGGAGTCGCGCCAGATCTGCGCGGGAGCCCTCCAAAAGGTGTTGATGAAGGTGGCCTTCCGCAACCCGGGCCTCAACTTCACCAACGTCCTCAAGTCCCTGCCGCCAATGCTGATGTGGAGGCGCCAAGACCCTTGTCGCACCCATTGTGGACAGGGTGAGCGGAATCAAGAGGGTTGAGGGTGATCGCGTAGATTAGGCCGCCTGCTTTTCTTTCCCTTGCCGCTGCTGGTCATGTCACAGAACAATCCATTAGAGCTGCAGCAAGCTATCTTGTAATATAACTTTATTTTGGATATCAATCGCTACGTTATTTCCTTTACTTGATTCCTTCCTTTGTATGTTTTTGCCCTACGCTTTTAGGGGACTTGTCAGCGCGGGCACCCGAGCCGCGAGCGCTGAGTGCGGGACGTCAGCAGCCTGCTGGCGGTGCCGCTTCCGACAAGCAACCTTGTCGCAACTAGTCGCAGCTCACTTAAGTTGTTGAGCGGACTCGAAACAAAGTAAGGGCGCAACTAGCTACGAGTTGGTTCCTCCGCCAGCATGTGTTTTCCATACAAAGTTCGGTCGTTCAAGGAAGATAACTTAAAATTTTAAAACTGATTGCTCAAACTTTGGAAACTTTGCTTTTCTGTCGTTTGCTTCCGGGTACGGCCAGACTTCCTTGAGCGCCGCTTGGTCCACACCATTATCTTCTCCGGCCCCCCCCCCCCCCCCGGCAAACTTGTGTGCAAGGGAACCTTCCTTTCTTTGAGAAAGAGAAAGAAGAGAAAATAAAGATATGGAGCCTTGTGGCTCATTATCACTTACCAGGGGTAGGTGTTGCACAAAGTGTCAGACAGCGCATGCAAAAATAGAAGTAAAAAGCATGAAACCGACAAGGTGTGCGAAGCACGCTAGCTTTACCGATGCACGGGGTCTGCGCCCGGCTTTGTACAAAAGGATTACATGCATCAGCGGCAAGACTTGTACAAAAGGTGGTTGCCGGAACAGGTTCCGGCAAACGCGCCCTACGGGTAAAACTTAAGAAGATGCTCAATATTCCAGGAGTTGCTCACCGGAATGCCATCTTCGGTCTCAAGGCGGACAGCGCCAGGCCTAGTGACTCGTTTCACCCGATAAGGGCCTTCCCTCTTCGGCGTCAACTTGTTGGAATTCTTGGCGGATCTGAACGCAGCCAAGAACAAGGTCGCCTTCCTCGAGACTTCTCGGCATTGACTTTGCGGCTATGGTAGCGACGCAAAGCTTGCCGGGTACCGAGCAGCTCAGACAAAGAAACGAAGACGATCTTCCTCAAGGAGCAAAGCGTCATCTTGTCGCAGCTGCTCTTGCTCAGCTCATCATAAGCGAGCACTCAAAGGCGATCCGTATACGAAGTTCCGTGGGGAGAACTGCCTGCTCCATAGACTAGAGCGAAGGTGTCTCGCCGCTGGCTCGATTTGGCGTCGTCCTGATCGACCAAAGAACCACCGGCAGCTCCTCAATCCAGTTTCTTCCGCACTTGTGCAGCCTGTCGAAAGTTCTGGTTTTGAGCCCGCGTAGCACTTCAGCATTTGCCCTCTCCGCTTGACCGTTGCTTCTCGGATGAGCAACAGAAGCGAAGCAGACCTTGGCGCCAAGGTCTTGGACGTACTGCATGAAGGTGCGGCTTGTGAATTGTGTGCCTTTGTCGGTGATTATCCTGTTAGGGATTCCGAAACGGCAAACAATCGACCTGAAGAACTTGATCACGACCGTGCTGTCACCTTCCTCACCGCTTCCACTTCCGCCACTTTGTGAACTTGTCGATGGCAACGCAAGTACTCAAAGCCCCGACAGCTTCGGGAAGGGGCCGAGGATGTCGAGCCCTGCACCGAAAATGGCCGGGATAAAGGGATCGTCTGGAGAGCTTGAGCCGGCCGGTGTATCTGTTTGGAATGGAACCGCACGCTTCACACTTGGTTACTTGTGCGATTGCATCCCGAGGGCTGTCGGCCAAAGAAACCTTGCCGTTTAACGCTTTGCCGGGCAAGTGCTTCCGCGCCAATGTGGTGACCACATATGCCTCCATGTATCTCTCGCCAACAGCTTTTGTCCGCCTTCCCGTGAATACACTTCAATTTCACACCGCTGAGTCTTCTTCTATATAGTGTGCCGTCGACAAACCGGGTACATACTTTACTGCCGGGCTACTCTTTCCGCTTCTTCTTGTTCTTCGGGAAGTTCTCCTGTCTGAAGGAAATGGACAATCTGCTGCGCCCATGCTGGAGCTTGCGGCTCGACAACAAGGACTAAAGGCACATCTGTTGCTGCGCGAACATCGGCTTCCACGGCAAGAACCTGCGGCTCAGCCGGAGCTTGACGTTCCCCGGCAAGCTTGCCGGAGCAAAACTTGTCGGGAGCGCTCGCTTCAATGAAACAAACCACAGGGCTTGTCAGAGCGCATCGCCTCAAGATCAAGCTGGTGTCGATCTTGGGGACCTTCTTGGCGGCGGCTTGAAGCTCTGCCGGAAAGTAGTCACCAGAGATCAACTTCCTCTTCTTGCTCTGTCCAGTTGGTGGTGTTACAGATGGTTGAGTCAGCTTGAGCACAAAAATCCCTGGTTCCACAGGTAACTTAAGTGCGGCGCACTTTGACAAGCCATCAGCAATGTCGTTCTGAGCTCTCGGAATATATTCCATTTGCAGGCCGTCAAAGTGCTCTTCTAGCTTCCTCACTTCATCAACATAAGCTTCCATCAACGGACTCTGATAATTCTTGTTCACTTGGCGGATAACAAGTTGTGAGTCACCTTTGACAATGAGCTTCTTGATCCCAAGGTTCATCATGCGATCCTCGAGACCGGCAAGCAAACCTTTATACTCGATGTATTGTTTGTTGCTTGCTCCTTGGGAAAGTGCATCCGACTACGTGCTTGAGGTGCTCCCGGTGGGTGCGACAAGCAAAGCACGCCGGCACCGCGCCTTTGCAGCGAAGGCACCATCAAAGTACATCAGCCACTCTTTGCCTGCTTCCTTGACGGGGACGCTTGTTTCCGGAATTTCTTCATCTGGCGTTGGTGTCCATTCTGCTTTGAACTCCGCCAAGGCTCTGCTTTGGATAGTTGAAGTGCTCTCAAACTTGAGGCCAAAGCTTGACAGTTCCAGTGCCCACTCGACAATCCTGCCTGTTGCCTCTGGATTTTGCAGTATCCTCTTCAGCGGAAAGCGAGTGACAACTGTGATCTCATGTGCCTGGAAGTAATGGCGCAGCTTTCTCGAGGCCATGAGGAGGCCGAAAAGCAATTTCTGCACACCAGAGTACCTTGACCTAGCCCCCTGCAGAAGGGAACTGACAAAGTAAACTGGGCGCTGCACCATCCTTTTCTGCATCTTCTCATGTGTCTGCGCAGATCCGTCCTTGTCGGGACCAGAGCTTGCCGGCGAAGCCCCCTGCTTGTCGCTGGATGTGTCTGCCATGGTTGCTAGCTCATCATCCGCCTCCCTCTCCGCTACTAACGCAGCACTAACCACTTGATTGGTTGCCGCTATATATAGCAGCAACTTCTCTTGTGGCCTAGGTGCGACAAGTGTTGGAGTGGAGGACAGGTATCTCTTCAGGTCCTGCAGCGCAGCCTCCGCTTCCGGAGTCCATTGCATCAGTCCTGCCTTTTTTAGAATTTTGAAAAATGGCAGGGCGCGCTCAGCAGATTTAGAGATAAACCTGCTGAGAGCAGCTACGCAACCGGCAAGTCTTCGTACATCCTTGACGCGCTTTGGTGCTTCAATCTGCTCAATGGCCTTGATCTTGTCGAGATTGGCTTCAATTCCCCGCTGAGACACGAAGAACCCGAGAAGCTTGCCGGAAGGGACTCCAAACACGCACTTCTCGGGGTTGAGCTTGAGGTTGATCTTGCGCAGATTTGCAAAGGTTTCATCTAAATCTTGAATTAGGGTCGCCTTGTCCTTGCTTTTGACCACTATGTCATCCATGTAGGCTTCCACATTTCTGTGCATTTGCGGCTCAAAAGCATCATGAACTACTCTCGCAAACGTTGAACCAGCATTCTTTAACCCAAGGGCATCCGTACAAAACAGTATCTGCCACATGGGGTGATGAATGCGGTCAACTGCAATCAACATCAGATGAAATCCAGAATATGCAACCAGAAAAGAAAACAAATCACATCCGGCCGTGGAGTCAACAATCTGGTCGATGCGCGGCAAGGGAAATGGGTCTTTGGGGCAAGCTTTATTGACATCGGTAAAGTCTTTACAAAGCCTCCATTTCCCGTTAGCCTTGCGTACAACTACAGGATTGGCCAACCACGTGGGATGGAGCACTCCTCTGACAAGGCCTGCTGCTTCCAGTTTCTTGATTTCTTCCGCGATGAACTCTTGACGCCCACCGCTTGCTTCCCGACTTTCTCGCTTGACGGGCGGCGCGATGAGGACAAATGGCAAGATGGTGCTCAATTACTTTCCTGGGAACACCGGGGATGTCGACGGTTGCCATGCAAACACGCCGACGTCGCCTCGCAGAAAGCAACGAGCGCCTTCCTATTTAGGGTCGAGAGAGGCATCGATGGTGAAGGTACCACCGGTTGCCGTCCTCCTTGGCGGACACCTTCTTGGTCTCTGGTGGAGCTGTCATCGTCTTCTTATACTTGCCGGTGGAGCTCGATGGTGCGCCCTCGGACGGTAGCGCAGCACTCAAGAGGTGCGCTTGCCGGAGTGGGCATCGAGCTCTTGCGGACTTGGTCTTCTTCTTCCCCGGAGCTTCAGCGGCAAGTGGCTTGCAATCTGTCGCTGCTTTGCTTCCGGTAGATCTTGTCGGCAGCATAAGAGCATCCTTGTTGTCGCCAGGACAGAGATGACACTTTCGGCCTGGCATCTTCAAAGATGTTGTAGGCATAGTGAGAGGCCGCCATGAATTTAGCGAGTGCTGGACGGCCAAGTATCCCATTGTAAGGCAATGGAAAATCAGCAACGTCAAAAGTGACCCTCTCAGTTCTGAAGTTCAACTCGCTGCCAAATGTCACCAGCAACATGATCTTTCCCTTCGGCTTGCTCCTTCCCGGATTGATTCCTTGAAAAGTGCCGGTCTCTTCGAGCTCACCATCAGGGATCTGGAGTTTATGGAGCACCGCGGAGGAGATCAGATTCAAGCCGGCCCCGCCGTCAACTAACATCTTGGTGACCTTGAGGTTGCGGATAGTTGGTGAAACCAACATCGGCAAGCACCGACCGCAGCTACGCTGATCGTGGTGGTCCTCAATATCAAAGATGATAGGCGTGCTGGACCATTTCAGAGGCTTGCGCGACTCGATGGATGGTTCTGCCGTATTGACTTCCCGCATCCACTGCTTGAGTTGGCGGTGGGAAGTATGCAGAGAAGCACCGCCATCAACGCACAGGACCTCTGTGGCTTTCTGGAACTCCTGCTCATCGGCTTCGTCATCGTCTATGTCTCCATCGTCGTCGTCGTCGTCATCCTTGTCGCGGCCATGGGGAGGTCTGTCTCCTTGCCGCTGCTTGGCCTTGCCGCGGCGCCCTCCCCGGCCGGGACGTTTCTTGCTAGCTCCTCCAGCGCCCTCCTGGGCCTTCTCCTTGTCGCGTCATTCGTATTTAGCCTTCTGCTGCTCGACAAGCTGCTCCACCTTCTTGCAGCTCTGGAGGTCATGACCCTTGGTGCGGTGGATCTTGCAGTACTGCTTGCCGGAGCCGTCCTGCTTGTCGGCGGCTGCCACAGACTGGCAGTTGCCGCCAGCGGCAACCTCCTTGCCGGAGTTACCAACCTTGGGTTTCTTGTCGCCACTTCCGTTGCCGGACTGCTCGACAACTAGTACATCTCTGCCTTTCTTTTTCCTGTTGCCCCGCCGCCGGCTCTTCTTTGCCGGGGCGGTCTCCTCACTGTCAGATCCTCCTGCTTCGGTATTCTCTCCGGGGAGTCTCCTCCCTTCCTCAGCACGTGCACACTTGTCGCCCAGGGCATATAGCTCACTGACGTCTTTGATTTTGCACATCGCCATCTCCTCCCGCATCCTGCGGTTTCGCACGTTCTGATGGAACGCGCTGATCACCGCGGCAGGGTGGACATCCAGGATGTTGTGCTGTACACGGCTGAATCTTTGAATATACTTGCGCAGGGGCTCTCCTTCCTTCTGGGCGAGCAGATGAAGGTCTCTTTCTTGGCCATGGGGTTTGTGGCTGCCTGTAAAGGCGCCGACAAACTGATGGCATAGATCTGCCCAAGAAGATAAGGAGTTGTCCAGCAAGTGCATGAGCCAGGACCTGACATTGGGCTTGAGCACCAGCGGGAAGTAGTTGGCAAGGATCTTGTCGTCTCGGCCCCCGGCGGCTTGCACCGCGATGGTGTAAATGCTGAGGAACTCCGACGGATGCGTCTTGCCGTCGTACTTCTCTGGTACGTCTGGCTTGAAGTTTTTCTTCTTTGGGCCATGGACTTGCCGCAGCTCACGAGTGAACGCAGGGCAACCTACGCGACGGCAAGTCGCCTGTTCCTCCGGGCGCTGCATGTCGACAGAGGGCCCGGCGCTTGTCGGATTGACGCCGCGCTTCTCTTCGGGCGCCGATGCGAGTTCGAAGCGTCTTCTTGCTGTCGCTCGTCAGGAAGAACTTGGCACCGATCGCGATGAGCTCGTGGATCTGAAGACGCAGCGGAGTCGCTGCCGAGGTGGATCCGGCGAAGTCGGCGATCTTGGCCTTCGGGCGGAGAGTGCATGGTGGTTGCACCCCACCGTCTCGCCGCCACCGCTCGTGTTTGGCAGTCTTGCATGGCAGCGATGCACTCGGTTGTCATGAGCGTCGCCGTTGGCGAAGCCGATGAGACTTTGAATGGTGGCCCTCCATTCATCGACCTTGTCGGCCGTTGGAGGGTAATCCAGGAGCAGTTGAGCTCTCGCCAGAGCTTCTGTTGGAGTAGTGGGTGGCAGTGGCGAACGGCGCGAGGAGCAGGATATGCTCGGACTTCTAACTATGTTAGAAGGAGAAGTATCCCGTCCGGGCGACCGTGCCTCACTCGCGCCAGCATGTTGGCGTGCATGCTGGTTTTGAACATCCCGGGATCCTCCAGCTCGATCTCGGTCCAACGAGCGTATGGCATTGTGAATGCCATGACGCTGTCGGTCCCGCGCCTCCTGAGACGGGCGCGGTGCATGTACGGACGCCGAGGTCTGCGCAGCCTTGTCCTTGGACTTGGCAGCACCGTGAGCTCCCCGTCGCCATCCATTCTTCCGCCGGCGTTTCACCCCACCACCTGTTTGCTCCGGTGGTGGTGGGTTCGACGCAGACGGGCTCTGCCGCCAAGCCTTCTTCTTCGGTGGCATGTTGACGAAGATGATGAAGATCTAGCTCAGCGTGGACGCCGGATCAGGTTCACACAACCTCGATGCCCCTACCGGCGCGCCAAAGATGTCGGGCAGGCTGATCTCGCCCATTTAACACCTATGGGGTCGGCGGACCGAGCCCCTTTCGTTCGGGCGGGGAACGGAGGTCGCACGAAGAGCGATCGAGGCGAAGCACGCGAGAGGTTTACCCAGCTTGAGCTCTCCGGAGAGATAATACTCCTACCGCTGCATGTCTAGGTGTATTGCGTTCTTGCTCAGAGCGCTGAGTGCTACAAGACAGTGAGCTGCTAACTAGACCGAGCCTCGAGGGAACTGATCGACCAACCCTTTCTACGCTACATGGGCCTCCTTTTATATGCTCAAGGGGCTCCGGCTGTGGCAACGTAGACGGGTACAAATGGAAAAATAGTGGTTGGTACACCTACTTGTACAAAGGTACAAGCTATACCTAACCCCGACGACAGGGACAAAGGCATTAAATGCCCGCCTAGTCGCCCTAATAGTGCAAACAGGACCGTCAGGGCGCCACCGTTCGCCACGATGGAAAACTTGTCACTGCTTGCCACCTCGCACCGGGCTGCACAGCCTCACGCCACGCCACGCTGGAAAGGCCCTGTATGCGACACGTTAGTGGATGCGCTGGAGCGTAGGTACAGAGAGGCGGTCTGCCGCGGCAAGCGCCTTGCCGCGGTTGTTATCTTGTCGCGCCCGAAAGCTTGTCGCTCACTGGGCCTTCCCGGCAAGCTCCTCTTGCCGGGGCCTTGTCTTGTAAGTGCTTGGGGTGGCCCTCCCGGCAAGCTCCTCTTGCCGGGACCTTGTCTCCTATGTGCCTTGGGTGGCCTTCCCTGCAAGCTCCTCTTGCCGGGGCCTTGCCTCCCTGACTTGAATACTTTGTTCTTGAATGGCTCCAAAGGAACCACGGAGGACCTTGGCGGTCACTGTGTAAGCCTTGTCATGAGGGTCAGAATCGCCCGTGCACAAGTTTGGGATACTAGGGTACCCCTACTCTAGTACACCGACACTTGGCGGCCGCCCACTACCTTCGGCTTGACATTGAAGGTCTTCAGCCATAAGCCGAAGTGGGGCTGGATGCAGAGGAAGGCCTCGCACACGATGATGAACGCCGAGATGTTGAGGATGAAGTTCGGGGCCAGATCGTGGAAATCCAGGCCGTAGTAGAACATGAGCCCCCGGACAAATGGGTGAAGTGGGAAACCTAGTCCGTGGAGGAAATGGGTGAGGAACACCAGCCTCTCATGGGGCCTGGGGTTGGGGATGAGCTGCCCCTCGTCTGGGAGCCGGTGAGCGATGTCATTGGACAAGTATCCGGCTTTCCTCAGCTTCTTGATGTGTCCCTCCGTGACGGAGGAGACCATCCACTTGCCTCCCGCTCCGGACATGGCTGGAGAAGGTTGAGGTGGGATGTGCGGACTTGGGCGCTGGAGCTCGAGTGCGCGAAAATGGATAAGCAAAGAAGGAAGAAGGCGTAGATGAATAAGGTGGATCCTTATCCCCTTATATGGGCGGACGAGACTGCACATCCCCACCCGCCTGGTAAAACTCGCTTATCTCCCAAGTGCCATAATTAATGGCACGGTTGGGTTACCCACGCCCGTATTGATGAGAATCCTAGAATAAGGGGACACGATCTCTGCTTCGACAAGACGTGCCAAGGAAACCGCCTCGCTAAGTGCGTTGAGGTGGGACAGTAAAACGATTCGGATAAAGACTTGGCCGTGGTGTGATGTCACGCTGCGGAATACGTCAGCAGGTTGGATTTTTGTAAATATTACTCTCTCTACGGTGGTATGTGGAACTTATTTTGCAGAGCCGGACACTAGCCTTGTTCAAAATCTTCTATGAAATATTCGGAGGAGGAACCCGCCTTGCAATGCCGAAGACAATCTGCGTGCCGGACTCGTCGTCATTGAAGCCTGGTTCAGGGGCTACTGAGGGAGTCCTGGATTAGGGGTTGTCCGGATGGCCGGACTATAACCTTTGGCCGCACTCCTGGACTATGAAGATACAAGATTGAAGACTTCGTCCCGTGTCCGGATGGAACTTTCCTTGGCGTGGAAGGCAAGCTTGGCGATACGGATATGTAGATCTCCTCCCATTGTAACCGACTCTGTGTAACCCTAGCCCTCTCCGGTGTCTATATAAACTGGAGGGTTTTAGTCCATAGGACGAACAACAATCATACCATAGGCTAGCTTCTAGGGTTTAGCCTCTTTGATCTTGTGGTAGATCTACTCTTGTACTACCCATATCATCAATATAAATCAAGCAGGAATAGGGTTTTACCTCCATCGAGAGGGCCCGAACCTGGGTAAAAACATCGTGTCCCTTGTCTCCTGTTACCATCTGCCTAGACGCACAGTTCGGGACCCCCTACCCGAGATCCGCCGGTTTTGACACCGACATCCACCCTCGGGGTTGAGGGTTTGTACCAGTAGCTATGTCTCTAATCTCTCTCTCGTGTTGTTGAGATGTCATGATCTTGATGTATCGCGGGCTTTGTTAATATAGTCGGATCATATGGTGGTTTCCCTCTCTATCTTGTTGTGATGAATTGAGTTTTTCCCTTTGAGATTTCGTTGTTATCGGATTGAATACTTTTATGGATTTGAGAACACTTGATATATTTCTTGCAATTGAATACTCGTGGTGACAATGGGGTATCGTATTGATTCACTTGATATATGTTTTGGCACTCAACACTTGGATTCCCGAGGTGACATTGGGGTAATCTATGCATAGAGGTTGATGCACGTTCTTGTCTTTCTTTCCCGGTAGAAATCTTGGGGCACTCTTTGAAGTTCTTTGTGTTGGATTGAGTATTAGGAATATGAATTTGCTTTGGTGTTATTTTAGTATGAACTCTAGGATAGATCGAACGGAAAGAATAGATTTGAGGTGGTTTCGTACCCTGCAAACAATTTATTCTTAGGTTCTCCGCTAGATAGGAACTTTGGAGTGATTCTTCGTTGAATTTTGAGGGACGGTTATATGATCCAATTATATTAGCATTGTTGAGAGATTGCACTAGCGAAAGTACAGACCCTAGGCCTTGTCTTCAAGCATTGCAATACCGTTTTTGTGCCCATTTACTATTTTCTACCTTGCTGTTTTTATTTATGCAGATTATAAAAAAATATTTCTACCATCCATATTACACTTGTATCACCATCTCTTCGCCTAACTAGTGCACCTATACAAACTGCCATTGTATTGGGTGTGTTGGGGACACAAGAGATTTCTTGTATTTGATTGCAGGGTCGTTTGAGAGAGACCATATTCATCCTACACCTCTCACGGATTGATAAACCTTAGGTCATCCACTTGAGGGAAAATTGCTACTGTTCTACAAAACTCTACGCTTGGATGCCCAACACGTGTCTACAAGAATAAAGTTGTGTAGTAGACATCAAGCTCTTTTCTGGCGCCGTTGCCGAGGAGGTGAGTGCTTGAAGGTATATCTTTAGATCTTGCAATTGAATCTTTTAGTTTCTTGTTTTATCACTAATTTGGTTTATAAAAAGGAAACTATAAAAAAATGGAATTGAGGTTGTCTCATATTATTCATCTCTATAATATCTTTCGTGAAAATGATGAAAGGAAAATTGTGCTCAATTGATAGAAGAAGAATTCAATAGAATGTTTGGTATAAATGATGAGCATGATTGCAATCTTGTCAGTATGAATTCTTTAAATATCCATGATGCTAATGATATGCAAAGCCATAAGCTTGGGGATGCTATGTTTGATGAAGATGATATTTTTAGTCCCCCAAGATTTGATGTGCAAATTTGTTATTATGATATCATGCCTCCTATTTATGATGATTATACTGATGAAAGTGGAATTGGAGAGGTCATGACTTTATTTAGTGATGAATCCACTATTTTGGAACAGGTTTCAATTGATTGTGACAACAAAGTTGCTATCTATGATGATTATTGTGATGACATATATGTTATAGAGAATAATTATAAGCATGAAACTTGTCATCATGATTCTTATTTTCAATCCCATGATAGTTATTTTGTTGAGTTTTCTCCCACTACTATTCATGAGAATAATTTTGCTTATATGGAGAGTAAGAAATGTTCTATGCTTGTAGATCATGAAAAGAATGCTTTATGTGATAGTTATATTCTTAAATTCATTCATGATGCTACTGAAAATTACTATGAGGGAGAAACTTATGCTTCTACTCATCTCAATAATATCAAGTTTCCTCTCTTTATGTTGAAAAGTTTTGAAGTTGCACTTGTTTTGCCTTCCTATGCTAGTTGATTCGTGCTCCCATAAATTTTTTGCTCACAAAATTCATATGCATAGGAAGTGGGTTAGACTTAAATATGCTTGCCATGTGATTCATGATGCTCTCTTTGTGTTCCAATTCTTATCTTTTATGCGAGCATCATTGAAATCATCATGCCTAGCTAAAAGGGCATTAAAGAAAAGCGCTTATTGGGAGACAACCCAACACTTATACCAACTGTTTTTTTGTGTTCACATGATTAGGCTACTGAAGTAATCATGTTTTATTGCTTTTGTTTCAATAAAGTGCCAAGTAAGACCTTTGGGATGGCTTACGGTGGTAGTTGATTTGATCTTGCTGAAAAATAGAAACTTTTGCGCTTGGGAAAATAATTATCATTTGTAACAGAAGCGTGATAAAATGCTGATTAATTTTTAAGAAGATTAATAGACAAATTACCCGGGTTTTCCTAATTGTTCTGAATTTTTGGAGTAGCACAAGTGTGGTTGGAGTACAGATTACTACACACTGTTCTGTTTTTGACAGATTCTGTTTTCAATGCGTAGTTTGCTTGATTTCTAGTTTCTATGGCTTATATTGATCAATATAAATTGTGGAAATGATATGGTATGGTAGGCATTGTGTGAGAAAATTATGAATCTTGTCTTTGGCAGTACCAAAAGTGAGTGGTTTTGGTCTTTATCATACTAACCTATCTCACGAAGTTCCGTTAAGTTTTGTGTGATTGAAGTTTTCAAGTTTTGGGTGAGATATCAATATGAGGAGAATACGGAGTGACAAGACCCTAAGCTTGGGGATGCCCAAGGCACCCCAAGTTAATATTCAAGGAAGATCCAAACGACTAAGCTTGGGGATGCCCCGGAAGGCATCCCCTCTTTCGTCTCCAACATTATCGGTAACCTCATTTTGAGCTATGATTTCATTCATCACATGATATGTGTTTTTCTTGGAGCAGCACTTTATTTTTTTAGGATTTGCTTGCTATTATTTATAATAATGTTTTGCATCTTTGTTTTCAATAAAAATATCAATTATACCCTTTGCCATGCTTATTTTGTAAGTCTACATGTTGCTGTTTGAAAACAGAAAGTTTATCGCTGTTGCAAAAATTCCCTAGAAAAGTCAGAATGTGATAAAATGCTAAAACTTTTTGCGAAATAAGCTCTGATAAATTTTATACAGTGTGGTAAATTTTCATAACCTTTGGAGTTTAAGAATTATTGATACTCTTGCATTCTGTACAACTGTACTGTCTTGGCAGATTGCCGTTATGTTTGCATATGTTTGCTTGTTTAATGACTCTATTTGAGGATAGGAGTATTAAATATGCAGAGGAATTTAGTATGCAATGTCGAATAATAATTTTAGTGATTTTCTACAGTAGAGAATGATAAGGTTTTTGCATTGGTTTATACTAACTTACCTTAGGAGTTCTTGTTGAGTTTTGTGTGGATGAAGCTTTTGAGATTTAGGAAAACCGTGATATGAGAAGAATTAAGGAGACACAAAAGCTCAAGCTTGGGGATGCCCAAGGCATCCTACGATAATATTTCAAGAAGTCTCAAGCATCTAAGCTTGGGGATGCCCCGGTAGGCATCCCACCTTTCTTCTTCAAAAATTATCAATTAGTATCGGTTGAGCCTAAGTTTTTGCTTCTTCACATGATGTGTGCTATTATTAGAATGTCATTTTATATTGTTTGTGCTTTCTGTTTTAATAAAATACTTAGATCTGAAAGTTTTTAAATAAAATAGAGTCCTCAAATAGTTACCAGGAGGCTAGGTAAGCGACATTCACATCCCATCAACGAAGCTCTTTTCTATGCATTTACTCTTGTGATTCACTTATATCCTATGAGTAAATTGTTGAATAAATTGAATGTCATGAAGTTGAAATCATATCATGCCTAGTGGTAGCTTCACATTGGGTTTAGAAAGTGAAATCTTTTGAGGCTTGACAATCACAATATTGGTCATACAAGCAATTCACGAATAATTAGTATATGGAAGAGAACTTTCACATGCAAATACACCATCATGGAAATCTTTTGTGATTGTGAGCCCCCATCAAAATACTATATGCCAAAATTGTTGACGTTGGACAAGGAAGACAACGTAATGGTTTATGTTTGTTCATATTCACATAGAAGTTATATTGTCATAGATCCTTCAACATGTGGTGCTTGCCCCCCCATCTTTGCTAGCCAAAAATTCTGCACCAAGTAGAGATACTACTTGTGCATCCAAAAAACCCTTTAACCCAAATCTTATCTTCAATAGTCCACCATACCTACATAAGGATTGAGCAAGATCCTTCAAGTAAGTTGTCATCAGTGCAATAAGGCAATAAAAATTGCTTCCAAAAGTGTTAGATCATTTAGTGTAAGAGAAAATTGAGCATTGTACGGACTTGTGATGGCAAAGAATAAAAGCGACAGACTGCATAATAAAGGTTGCTATCATAAGTGGCAATATAACGTGACATTCTTTTGCACTAAGGGGTTGAGCATACAAACAAATAAGCGCATGACAACCACTGCTTCCCTCTGCGAAGGGCCTATATTTTACTTTTATGTATTTACTTTCATGCAAGAGTCAAAGTTTTTCTCTCTATTCCTTTTTATTTTTCTCTTTTCGCAAGCATCATGTAGTGAGGAAAGATCTAGGCACATATATCCAGTTGGATATGGGTAGCATGAGTTATTATTGTTGACATCACCCTTGAGGTGAATACATTGGGAGGCGAAATTACAAGCCACTATCTTTCTATGTGTCCGGTTGAAACATTTTGCTCATGTGTATGCGGTGAGTGTTAGCAATCATAGAAGACTATATGATGGTTGAGTATGTGGAGCTCTTACTTAAACTCTATTGAATAAGTTGAATTACAATTGATTGGTGACTAAGAACATAGGTTGTTGAGTTTCAAGAGAATACATTGTTTGAACCTTAATATGTGCATTGGTTGCTACTTTAAACATGAGAAATTTTATAAGAAAGAGTGGATGTCATGATGCTAGGAAAAGTGATTGAAATTATCATTGATCAAACTTACGCACTTTGCTAGCATTCACACTTCATAAATTATTTCTTTATCGTTTACCTACTCGAGGACGAGTAGGAATTAAGCTTGGGGATGCTAATACATCTCCAATGTATCTATAATTTCTGAAGTATTCATGCTGTTATATTATCATTCTTGGATATTTTACAATCATTTTATAGCAACTTTATATCATTTTTTCGTACTAACCTATTGACCTAGTGCCCAGTGCCAGTTGTTGTTTTTTGCTTGTTTTTTACATCGCAGGAAATCAATATCAAACGGAGTCCAAACACCGTGAAACTTTTTGTGGATTATTTATGGATCAGAAGACCACCAACGGGCCAGAGCTGCACCTCGGGGGTGCCCGGGGGAACAACCCACCAGGGCGCGCCTGGGCCCCCAGGCACGCCCTGGTGGGTTGTGCTCACCTCAGTGGCCTCCCGTGACCCTTCTTTGCACTATAAATTCCCAAATATTGGGAAACCCTTCAGGGTTAACCTAGATCAGAAGTTCCGCCGCCACAAGGCTCTGTGGCCACCTAAAACTAATCTAGACCCCGTTCCGGCACCCTTCCGGAGGGGAATCATCTCCGGTGGCCATCTTCATCATCCCGGCGGCCACCACAATGTGGAGGGAGTAGTACACCCTCGGGGCTGAGGGTTTGTACAAGTAGCTGTGTGTTTAATCTCTCTCTCTCTCTCTCTCTCTCTCTCACTCTCTCTCGTGTTCTTGAGATGTCACGATCTTGATGTATCGCGGGCTTTGTTAATATAGTCAAATCATATGGTGTTTTCCCTTCTCTATCTTGTTGTGATGAATTGAGTTTTTCCCTTTGAGATTTCGTTGTTATCGGATTGAATACTTTTATGGATTTGAGAAAACTTGATATATGTCTTGCAATTTAATACTCGTGGTGAAAATGGGGTATCGTATTGATTCACTTGATGTATGTTTTGGCACTCAACTGACGGATTCCCGAGGTGACATTGGGGTAATCTATGCATAGGGGTTGATGCACGTTCTTGTCTTTGTTTCTCCGGTAGAAATCTTGGGGCACTCTACGAAGTTCTTTGTGTTGGATTGAGTATTATGAATATGAATTTGCTTTGGTGTTATTTTAGTATGAACTCTAGGATAGATCGAACGGAATGAATAGCTTTGAGGTGGTTTCGTACCCTACGAACAATTTATTCTTATCTTCTCCGCTAGATAGGAACTTTGGAGTGATTCTTCATTGCACGTTGAGCGACGGTTATATGATCCAATTATATGAGCATTGTTGAGAGATTGCACTAGCGAAAGTACAGACCCTAGGCCTTGTTTTCAAGCATTGCAATGCCATTTTTGTGCCCGTTTACTTCTTGCTACCTTGCTGTTTTTATTTATTCAGATTATAAAAATATATTTCCACCATCCATATTACACTTGTATCACCATCTCCTCGCCAAACTAGTGCACCTATACAAATTGCCATTGTATTGGGTGTGTTGGAGACACAAGAGATTTCTTGTATTTGATTGCAGGGTCGTCCACTTGAGGGAAAATTGCTACTGTCCTACAAATTGCTACTGTCCTACAAAACTCTGCGCTTGGAGGCCCAACACGTGTCTACAAGAATAAAGTTGCATAGTAGACATCAAATAGCAATGATAGATGTGTGTGATGTCTCTTTCTGTCACTGAGATTGAGCTCCGCAAGATCGAATCCATCACAAAGCACCTCTTCCCATGGCAAGAAAAGTCAATCTAGTTGGCCAAACTAAACCAATAAATCGGAGAAGAAATACGATGCTATAACAATCATGCATAAAAGAGTTCATAGAAAATTCAAATAATATCCATGGATAGATCTGATCATAAGCTCACAATTCATCGATTCCAACAAACACACCGCAAAAATTCATTACATCAAATAGATCTTCAAGAACATTGAGGAGAACATTGTATTGAAGATCAAAAAGAGAGAATAAGCCATCTAGCTACTAACTACGAACCTGTAGGTCTATGGTAAACTACTCCGTGATTATTTCCCCATCCGACAAGGTGCCAGAAAAGGACTCTAGATTGGATCTCATGGTTCTGGAACTTGCGGTGGCGGAAAACGTATTTTGTGGACTCCCCTAAGGATTTTGGAATTTTTAGAGTATTTATTATAGAGGCGGAGGTAGGTCAAAACGATGCCTATGGGCCCACTACCCACCAGGGCGCGTCGAGGGCCTCTTGCGCACCCTGGTGCCAAGTGGACCCCACTTTCATCTTCTGGTTCCCTCCCGAAGCTTCCAGGGTCTCTTATCACCAAAAAAATCTCCAGAAAGTTTCATGGCATTTGGAGTTCGTTTGGTACTGATATTCTACAAACTAAAAAACAAGCAAAAAACAACAACTCACACTGGGCACTAAGCTAATAGGTTAGTCCCAAAAAATGATATAAAGTTGCTTGTAAATGTATATAAAACATCCAAGATTGATAATATAATATCATGGAACAATCAAAAATTATAGATACGTTGGAGACGTATCAAGGGCTACTAGTTAAATATCTTCAGATCATAAATAGCATCAATTGCAAAAATATCAGCAAAAATTATCTCACGGACACCGGCTTGGTAGCAAAAAAAATTTCTTCGGGGGGCGGTCATCAACATCGACACCTCAAGACCAAGGTGGTGCGAACCACTTCAGAGGCAGGACGGCATGGAAGCCGACTACAAGTGGCTGGTTGTGCAAGAAACCTTTTCTGGCATGGAGCTTCGCCATACTCCTTCAATATTTTCGAAGACAGTGGTGGTTTTAGTCACCTCGGATGCTGTTGGACATCGGAGCTCAATTACAAGAAGAAACTAATAGGAGAAATTTCTCGTTGAACTAGTTTTCAAGCTCGACGAGCAAGACGAAGGGTAGCTTGGATGAACTAAGGTGCCTCCTTACTCGAACCGGTTCATTGGCTACTGATGGTGTCCCGGCTAGGGGGGCTCTCACCATGTCGCCTCCCGGGCTGGTGGGCTGGGCTGAGGAGCCCCTTGTTGTTTCCATCTGGCCACTTTGGGTGGGCCATGGCGATCTACAAGGAAATTCAAGAACGCACGCCGGCGCGCAACAGGGGTCTGTGTCTGAGCGGCCTGGACATCCCACCGCACGAGTGTGGTCCAAGCGCGCTGCTACTTGTGATAGATGTTGGGTTTACCCAAAGAGGAAGTGCGAAGTAGTGTAGTATCAAAAAGTATTTCCCATAGTTAAGGACCAATGTTTATTGAACCAATAGGAGACACCACACAGACAAGATAAACAGTACCTATACACACAAAGCAAATACTTGAACCCAATGACAACAAGAGGGTTGTCAATCCCTTTGTTCTTGCCAATAGCAAGGATTAAATCTAATAGTGGTAGATAGATAAAATATAAATAGAAATAAAAGGTTAATAAAAACAGCAAGCAATTTTTAAACTTTTAGTAAATATGAAGTGAATGGACCCGGGGGCCATAGGCTCACTAGAGGCATCTCTCTCATAAGCATAGCAACGATGGGTAAAAAAATTATTGTTGAAAATTCATAGAATAGCACATAGTTATGATGATTGTTCATGGCATGATCAATATACAAACATTACGTCCGTGACAAGTAGACCAAAATTCATCTGCATCTACTACTATTATTCCATCCCTCAGCCGCTATCCAACATGCATCTTAAGGTATTAAATTCACAATAGACAAAGTTATGGTTGGAGCATTATGAAACAATGTAGACAAAGTAAGACCAAATAATATATTCGAAACCCGCCGTTTTACCTTAGTAGCAACAATAAAATATGTGCCTTGCAATTCATCCTGACACGGAGTAAGGAAGTCACAAGATCAAATGTACTACCAAGCACCTCTCCGACTGGATATAAATCAATCTATTTGTCCAAAGAAGACAGACAGATCAGAGAGAATGACAAGGGTATAAAATCACACATACTAAACTCAAAAGGACTCAAATACTTTCAATGAATTATCTGATCATAAACCCACAATTCATCGGATCCCAAAAACACACCACAAAAGTTACATCGGATTAATCTCAGATGAGATCATTGTAGTGAAGATCAAAAGAGTGAGGGAAAGCCATCTAGCTACTGCTATTGACCCATAGGTCCCGTCGAAACTACTCACACGTCATCTTGGAGGCAACAAGGTTGATGAAGATTGCCTCCCCAATGGTTTTCCCCTCCGGCGGAGTACTGGAGAGGCCTCCGGATGGGATCTCCGAAGAACAAAGACTTACGGAAGCGAAAAAATTGTTTTGGGACCTCCTGGTGATTTCTGGGTATATGGAAATTTATAGCACTGGAATTAGGTCAAACAAAGGCAGAGGGGGGCCACAAGGCACCTGGGCGCGCCCTAGCCCTTAGGGTGTACCCCTACCTTGTGGTTCCCTCGTGTATCGTCTGGTCTTCTCCCGAAGCTTCCAGAGTCTTTTTTTGTCCAGAAAAAATCATCAAAAAGTTTCGTCATGTTTGGACTTCATTGGTATTGATTTTCTAGAAAACCAAAAACATGCATAAAGTAGGAGTTGGCACTGGGCACTGAGTTAATAGGTTAGTCCCCAAAAATGATACAAAATGGAATATAAAGCATAGAAGATTGATAATATACTAGCATGAAGCAACTAAAAATTATAGATACGTTGGAGACGTATCACGCGCCACCACTAATGTCATTCGCTTTATACGTTCGGTGTGGGCGGCAGTAAAGCGATTGTGAAATTTGGTCCATACCGCCTCGCAAAGGACACGAGAAAGAGGATGCGCAACAAATAGTCCATGAAACCATATTGGTTACTGGCTTGGGTTATTACGACTTGCTATCGGGTTAGTGTTTGTTCTGTTGCAAAGACCATGCAGGCTTGTCCGGTTCATGTGTCTAGTGGTGCTGCAGCTTCTTGTGTGGTTCATTAGGTGGGTTTTTTGTTAGTGCAAGATAAAAGTGCAACTAATCCCAGGGTGATTTTGATCAATAACAACATATATGTCATTGAACTAATGCCTATTCAAAGATTGATTTCAGGAAAGTTCAATATTAGCATGGCAAGGACATGTGGAAGTGGACCCCTCAAAATGCTATGAAAACATATTGGCGCAAAGCTCCAAGACTCTTAATTTTTGGTTAAGTGATCCAAGACCACATTGAGTCCATAGGAAATCCAATACTATTAAAAGGGGATGAGGTTTTGATCATAAACCCTCAACTACATTCCCACATCCCAATCTATCCAAACCCTAACTTTCAAACTCGGTCCCAATGAAACTTCCATATTCGGACCCACCGAGTTGATCCTAGACAAAGCCACAACCAAACTCTAGAAATTTGGTTCTACAGAGATGATGTTCAGTCCCACCGAAATGTTGTGACCAAGTTTCTGTAACCCTTTCACTCCATTTTGGAATTACCGAGTTGGTTTGATCGGAACTACTGAAACGGGGTTTCACATAGGTCATCACATATCGGTCCCTTCGAGTTGATCCGTTCGGTCTCACCGAGATGCCTAACAATCGAATATTTTACACCGGTCGGTCTCACCGAGATTTGTTTTGGTGTCACTGAGTTGAATCAAAAGGTTGTAACGGTTAGATTCTTGGTGAAGGCTATCTATACCCCTCCAGCCCACTCACACTCTAAGAGAGCCATCAAAATGGAACTACACTTCCACCATTCATTTTCTGAGAGAGAATCACCTACTCATGTTTTGAGATCAAGATATTCCAATCCAACTGTTTGAACCTTGATTTCTAGCCTCCCCAAGTTGCTTTCCACTCTAGTCCCTCTCCTACACAAGCCAAATTCGTGAGAGAGTGATTGAGTGTTGAGGAGACTATTTTCCGAAGCACAAGAGCAAGGAGTTCACCATCAACACACCATTTATTACCTTTTGGAGAGTTTTGTATCCTAGATTGGTTAGGTGTCACTTGGGAGCCTCCAAGATCATGTGGAGTTGAACCAAGGAGTTTGTAAGGGCAAGGAGATCGCCTACTTCGTAAAGATCTACCTTGAGTGAGGCTAGTCCTTCGTGGGCGTAAGCCATGGTGGAATAGACATTGTTGCTTCTTTGTGGACCCTTCATGGGTGGAGCCCTCCGTGGACTTGCGCAACCGTTGCCCTCCGTGGGTTGAAGTCTCCATTAACATGGAAGTATGATAACAACAAATATCTAAACCACGCCAAAAATCATCGTGTCTTCATTGCATTTGATTTCTCTGATCCCTCCTTTACGTTCATATGCAAAGGCTTTACTTTCCGCTGCACTACGCTTAGACTTGCATGTGTAGGGTGTTGTTTGACTTGGTAGAATTGCTAAAACTTGCCTACAACTAAAATTGGGAAAAAGGTTAAGTTTTTTTATTTGGTCAAGTAGTCTAATAACCCCCCTCCCAGACATTCTTTGGATCCTACTTATGCAAGGAGAGAGGCACACTCCTATTTCTGGCTGGTTGGTATAGATGCGACGCGAAGAGCCATGTTGGTTCTTATCTATCCTTCCACGTTGCGAGTGCCACATCCACCCACATCATATGGTTCTAACCGGCGGTTCATACCATTTGGTTAAGTATGGCAAAGCAGGTGGTTTTGAGCGGTTAAGAATAGAGAAGGGGATACTGTCGGTGTCAAAACTGGCGGATCTCGGGTAGGGGGTCCCGAACTGTGCGTCTAGGCGGATGGTAACAGGAGACAAGGGACACAATGTTTTTACCCAGGTTCGGGCCCTCTCGATGGAGGTAATACCCTACTCCTGCTTGACTAATATTGATGATATGGGTAGTACAAGAGTAGATCTACCACGAGATCAAGGAGGCTAAACCCTAGAAGCTAGCCTATGGTATGATTGTGGTTCGTCCTACGGACTAAAACCCTCCGGTTTATATAGACACCGGATAGGTTAGGGTTACACAGAGTCGGTTACAATGGTAGGAGATCTACATATCCGTATCGCCAAGCTTGCCTTCCACGCCAAGGAAAGTCCCATCCGGACACGGGACGAAGTCTTCAATCTTGTATCTTCATAGTCTTGGAGTCCGGCCAACGGTGATAGTTCGGCTATCCGGACACCCCCTAGTCCAGGACTCCCTCAGATGCCAAAAAGGAAATATGTATTTGGCCGGGTATAGAGCAGCGGAGCCGAGCAGACCGTGTACCTCGTTGGGCCTTGGTGCCAATTGACTGCTAAAGCCACAGAATGTGGCACATCTTGGTAAAGTGACCATCGGAATTTGGAATGACACTCGTAGGTCTTGGTGGAGTCAGGTTGTTGTCGGATCCTCAAAATCTATTCAGATTTTGTTTGTCAGCACATAAGTTCAAACTGTAAAGAAGAATATAAGCTTGAGCGAAAACCATTTTTCACATGGTTTCCTTCTTCTCGTGTGGTTCCGGGTGGGTGCATATGCCTTGGTTGAAGTTTTGGACTATTGCCTAGCCACCCCATGCATGTTTGGGGTATTGTACTATTGCCCGTTCACTGCTAAAGAAGTTAGAGGGACCTCCACTCTAAAACCAAGGCAGTTCACCCACGCTTCGTGGAGTCTACCTTTGGCTATCCATCTGCTTGTCGGCTGCCCAACTCGCACGGGCGAACCAACGACCCGTGCTCACAGGACACTGGGCGGGGTTCGAATGCAACAGGGTACCTAGACAAGCCGGGAACAACCGACCCTCGTATGCAAACAATCCGGCACACAGGCGGACTGGGATTGCCCCTTGCACAAGTTTACATGTGGGAGAGCGTAGACGCAGACGCAACCCATGTTTTTTTTCTTTCAGAGGGTAGTTCCGATGTGATCGTGGTAGGTGTGGCTTCTCATGTTTTCTTGCACAGTGTTGGGCTAGTCACACTTGTGCTACTAGCTCGTATGTTTTTTTACCTACTAGTATGAAAAAATTTATCACCGCTTTATATCAGTTTGACCGTTTGTGTCTTTATTTATAAAGCATGCGAAAGCCTAAGAGGACCTTGGCAGTTCTCACATGAATGCTACCTTTAACGGTTGTCGAGTCGCAGATGGAGAGGAATGGGAAACTTGACTGGTTCGGGTGCGCGGCAGCACAGTCGCGGTGCCGCCCATGGGAGACAGGAGCAAGAACAGAGGTTGAAGAAGGAGTACGGTTGCTGGATTAACATCCAATGGTCCAGCTGCTAGAATCATTTGTTGATTAAGTTGACAAAGTCCTGCTTACACGTCCGCTTAGTAGGCCCACAAGTCAGCCACCAAATCTGACGGGTCCCAGCTGTCAATGGGAGGAATAATTTATTTCGCATAACAAGGAGGCACTTCCTTCCGTGCGAAGATACAGCCGGCGGGTCCCAGCTGTCAGGTGGAGGAAAAAAAAATTTAGCTTAATAAGGAGGAACTTTCCTTGCGTGCGACCATGGACCTCGCGGGTCCCAGCCGTCAGGCTCTCCATACAGTCCTCTTCTGTTGACTTGTTTGTTGACCACGCCGCACTAAGCGCAGCGAGGCGGCGGACGGCGACGAGGCCCCGGATGGGAAGGACTTGGAGATGGGAAGACGCGGCAGTGGAGTCGCATATTGAGTGGAGGAGAAGGGATATAACTGGTTCTGGTGCGACGTGGGGCTGCAGTCGGTGGAGAATAACAGGAGGTGTGGAGGGGTGGAGGGATAGCCTGGCCGGCGGTGGGGTAGCGCTTCGCAGCGATGCGTACTAAGCAGAGCCGCTAGCCCCCGGAGGCCGGACCAGGCGGTCCTGGCAACGCTGGAGGAAGAAGACGAGAGATTGAAGGTGCATGCCGACCAATTTGACAACGCCATGCGTAGGCTTCGACCTATTGGCCCACATGTCAGCCTGCAAAAATGTGGCATATATTTAACCCATGTTTTCTAGAATGTACAATCCATTTGCTGGGTTGGGTGAACAAATAATTTCGCGTCAATGCGGCCCATTTATATTATCTAAGGAATCTGAGCCCATTTGCACTTCCTTCAAATACACAAATTAGCTCGGCTCGTTATATATATAATGTTATGTTAGAAGGAGCAATTAATATCAAAAATAAACCGGAGAGGCACATTTTTTATATACATAATTAACAAATTAGTGAGTTATTGCTCAAAATAAAAATGAGCGCGTTATTATTACATTGGTCCTTAAAATCTTCGCTAGCTTTTATGCATAATCACCAGGATTTTCCTTGCCTGTGAGTCAAAAACAACCAGGATTTTCCTTGCCAACTTTTGTTAAAAATTTACTTTTATAAGTTAATAACATGTGGGATGTTTTTATAATGTATATATAAGTCTCTATAAAATATACGATAATAGTAATAATATAAATATATATATATATAATGTGGTTAAAAAAATTACATTGGGCCACCGATCTTTAAGAAAAAACCCATAGGCCGGTATGGACCTCAAAAAATAAGTTGAAACCACTCACATCAGATGTCGTGGGCTACGCATGTTAAAATACAAAACCTAGGCCTAGCTGATACTTGTTGGCCCTCCTGGAAAAAATGATACCAGATCCCGAGCGAACTGGATTATAGAGGGCTCGGCACGATCAAGAAGCACATCAGAGCGATTTTTTTCTTGATGGATGGCTCTCGATGGCATTTTTTACTTGCCTCTGCACCATACAATTTGTATTTTTAGCCTCCCAGTCCGTGGTGGACCAGCAGCCCATTTGTTGGGCGGGCCAACCTACAGAAACCAGCACTCGATTTTTCATCAAGCCCCAAACACAACGCAGTACTATGTTTGTTTTGAGGCCGAAAACATTACGGCAGGGTTGAGCGAGGGAGGAGGCAAGACATAGCAAAAAGATTAAAAAGAGCTGATGCGTCGTTGCTACCCTAACAAAGCAGGTGCAATTCTTCTCGGGAAGAAGGTGTGTCGTTGACACCCACACGTCACATACCCCACAGTAGGCATACTAACAAGTTCACACACAAGCACAACAGAAAAGGTAAACATTCGTATCAAACTCAGGTTCATAGGACACGTTCATATTCATAGCCAACATTCACTATCAACAACTCAAAATATTCATATATACACAAGTTCAGCATGTCTATGGATCCAAATGATTGATAGATCACACAACAATGTTCATAGATAATTCACAAAAAGATTAAGATATACACATGTTCAGTATGTTTATGCATCCAAATGATTGAGATCACAACCAGTATGATCCATGGACGAACTTTAATTACCTAGGGTACAAACTGGTAAATGGTGTTTAGTCGGAGGTACTACTTGCTAAAATTAATGCTTGTACGAGTAACCTTTCGAGTACATAAGAGGCAGCACAGACAATCTGAACTTTTCTTGTAGGTTTATCCTCAAATAGTGGCCTCGTGCCGAGGGAGGTTTGAGCAACTTAGCCACTACAGTTTACATAAGAGGCAGCATAGACAATCTGAACTTTGCTTGTAGGTTTATCCTCAAATAGTGGCCTCGTGCCGAGGGAGGTTTGAGCAACTTGGCCACTACTTTCATCCAACTAGTTTACTGGCTCATCTTGGTCCTGTAGCTCGCCAAAATTCTACATTACAGACTGGTAAATGGTGTTCAGTCGGAGGTACTTCTTGCTAAAATTAATGCTTGTACGAGTAAACTTTCGAGTACATAAGAGGTAGCACAGACAATCTGAACTTTGCTTGTAGGTTTATCCTCAAATAGTGGCCTCGTGCCGAGGGAGGTTTGAGCAACTTGGCCACTACTTTCATCCAACTAGTTTACTGGCTCATCTTGGTCCTGTAGCTCGCCAAAATTCTACATTGCTGAAGAGAAAGGAGGCAGTTGAGAAAATGAAGCACCCAAATTTTTGGTGCAGTTCAACTGAAATGGATCATCCCTGGCGTGCAGACTGATTAAGTGCCAGATGAATATACGCGTCAACGAACTTGTCTAGCACCTTTAGACTCCATGCCATACAGTTAGCTACCATATCTGCTGATAACCAAAATGCAATATTTTTAGCGTTCACTATCCTAATACTTGGAGTTTGACAACTGGTTGACGCCGATTGATACTCGAATGAATATAGGCACTTCTTGTCAACGTTGATGCTTGTCTGAGTGAACTTTGGAGTACATAGCAGCAATGTAAGTATCTGTCCATCTGATCTTTTTGTGCAGTTCTACTGAAATCACCCAATGCAATGATTTGCCTGCAAGTTCACGCTCCAAGTTACTCCTTTATAAAATCGGCAAACAATAGCACAATACCAAATTACCAATACATGACAAGCACAATAATCAGGATAAAGACCAGTACCAACCTGTGTGAGGTAGCATATCAATTACTTTTTCCTTTGACGGAAGTCGAGATAAGCGAAGCGACTGACAGCAAAGGAAGAAAGCAAGCCGAGATTAGCGACTGACAGGAAAGGACGGAAGCTTTCGAGGCAATGAAGCACCCAAAGTTTTTGTGTTGTTCCTCCAAAATAGAGCATCCCTGTTGGCACATATATTGAGAGAGTGAGATTACTGTAATAGTGGGACTAGTTGAGGAAACATACACTAACAAATAGAAGCACCCTCATTATCTTAATGGGTAAAGTTAGCAACATAGTAGTCTTGCTTAAAGAGAGGTATTAATTTATTTAATCAGTGCCAATTAGCTCAACACTCAAAGCATTGCCATGTATCATAGGTTGCAAAACTTTAACGCAAAGATAAAGGAGTTTCTCATGACAAGAGTAACGATACAAATAGAGATGACAGCACACTAATATGGATGAAGGCCTTAGGCCCGTACCAACCTGAGGAAAAAAGCTTATTCATGTAGTCCCATAAGAGATGATAAAGCACTCACTAGAATCACTCAATAGTATATATTTTTGTGCACTTCAAATGTATGGTTGAAATCACTCTTTTTCACCAGTGCTGAGATTATATCGAAAGATTATAAAGAACTTCCAGCAGAATTAAAGCACAGGCTGGGATACAGTTCATTGTATTGTCTTGTGTAGTTCCACTAAAATATATGAATGGCACAACATGATCCCTGTTTGCACAAGTAGGAACAAGGTGAAACCTTCATTAGCTTAGTGAGAAAGGATAGAAAGACATTAGCATATTACTCTAACAGATGCATCAAATTCATGATGGACAATACACAAAACATTGCCTCACTGAACCAATGGCAATAAATTGACATGCAAAACAATAGCACTATTATGTCATGACACTAATAATATCCCCTCCCTGCTCCACCACATGATTCACCTCCATAGACAAACATACACACGTACATGATTCAGCATAGGGTGCTACTAAAGATTTGTTTAACTCCGATAGGAAAATTAGGCAGCAATAAATTAGTGGTACTTAAGTACTCCTAATTAATTAAGTGAGACAGTAGAAGTAGAAGGGCTCCCTGGAGGATCATCTCACATGTAAGGTAGTCGTTGCCAGAGCCCTTGAATGGCCTCGACTGAGGCCTCTGGCTTCAGCAAGATCGCCTTGGCACTGTTTATTCTTCTTCTTCTTCCTCTTCATCCTCTGTTTCTCATTCTCCTCACCAGTTGGTGAAACCAAGTACATGATTGGCCTTCTATTTCAGAATTGGTTTTGTCAGTGAGGGAGTACAAGTGTACTAGTAAAAAATAGCATTATTTTCTCATGGCGATGCATAAAATAGAGATGAACACATGCATTAAATAACATTCTTACCTAAAGGAAGGTTATGGTGCCAATATGGATGATGAGGATTGGAACACAGATCTCCCTTTGTGCAGTTCCACCGAAATGAACCAACTGTTCAATTCTGACATTCCAGTTAAACAGCACAAAAGTCACTTCTTTTAAGAAGAGTTTTGTGCAAAGGCACCAAAAGGTCACAACAAAGCAACTGTGTGAAATGGATATCCATGTTTACACAAAAAGCTAAAGAGGAAACAGTCAGAGTCTCAAACAATTATAGGCAAAAACATTTGGCTAAACTTTTCATGGCTTATAACAGTGGCATGACTTCATTTTTACCAGGGGCATTAGATTAAGAACAACTAAATATTTGGTATAAGGGCATGGGACAGTGGGTGCACCAGCAGTCCAGCACCATGTACCTAAACATGGGCATAAAGTGGTGATTCATAGTTTATTGCCCCGAGAAACAAACATCCAAGAAACATATCTAGGTTGGTCCCATTTTTGTTCACTCTAGCCACCTACTCCTATGTGTGGATAGAAAATCTAGTCCTGGTCATACCACTGTGTTCAGCGTTACCCATATATTTCCCTTTTCGACCAAGAGACCGGTTGGATGACCAATCTGTACTACTTTCACCCCCCTTTCCTTCCTGTTTGTACCAAGTCCGATGTACTACATACTAAATTCCCCCACCCCCACTTTATTTCTTGTTTGAACCAAGTACAAGATTCGACTCCATGAAGTAGATTTACCTCTAACAATAGAAGAAAAAAATAGGTGACGTTGGACCATCCGATCGAGAGGGGCTGAGAGGTAGAAAATGATGCACATGCAGCGACGTAGCGAGCTTGGGAAGTAGAGCTAAGGTGGTTTCGAAAGAAGATATACTTGAAGGTCGTCGGGATGTGGATAGGTGGGCGGCGGGAGACCGGATCCGCCCACACTAGGGCAACGACGAAGTGATCGGAGGACCTCCCGAGCTGGCGCTCAGCCAGAGATAATGGTGCGGCCGACAGTGAGTCTCCTCCCTCGCTGTCGATGACGGCCTAAGCGCTGCCCCTCCTCCCCTTCACCAGCAAAGGGGGATACGTCTGGATCTGTAACCAGCGGTGAGGATAGAAAGACAATGTTTTTTGAAGGGAGAAAGACAGTGTTACCACCCTTATCTTGTTTAGATCTGGAGAGGATGAGGGTATGTGAATAGAGCAACCCTAGCAAGCAAGCGCGGAGGCTCCGGCCTATATATACGTAGTGGGGTAGTTTTCCTTTTTCACTCCATCAAAACAATCATTTAAAATTGTGTACTACGTGTCAGGTTGCCGTTTTTTAGTTTGCTGATTGTTTTTTGAGATAGCTACCCGCTTGTTCCAAGTGGTGTTATGGTGTGCCAGGTCGCACTTTGTATCGTTCAAGTCTGGTACAAGTCCCTCCATTAAATGAACAACCACCCCCTCGTAAAAATTGTGAACAAGCCAATGGCTAAAATTATTGGAAACGTGGGTTGCCCCAACATGCATTATTATTTATATTTTCTACTCCCTCCGTTCCTAAATATAAGTCTTTCTTATTAGCCACACCTAAGACAAGAATTTTTTTATTAGCAGTGAACCCCACATGTCATAGACACAAAAAGTGTGGCAAGATTCCGTTAGGCAAGCCAAAGTGTGTCTAACAATTTGAGCAACTCAAGTTAGGAAAGTCTGGCAAGTGTGGGAAAAATAATGTGGCAACATAAGACAAACATAGTCACAATCCAAACAGCCCCGTAATTTTTTCTGACATGCATGAAAATTTGGTTAGTTAAATTTATAGTCAAAATTTGGCAAGGTGCATCAAATCAACACATGCAAGTATCAAAAGGGAAGTCACAGCATGCATGCATGCGTTGTACTCCCTCCATTTCCAAATATAAGTCTTTTTAGAGATTGCAACAAGTGACTACATACGAAGCAAAATATGTCTACATACATCCGCATGTAGTACTCCATTTGAAATGTGTAAAAAGACTTATATCAAGTGCAGTGCTTTGATGTGTCGCGTCAACTCGTACAAGACCGAGAAGTTTGATTACTACAACGCCCTCTCCCTCGTGGACTGAGCTCCGTTGCCTTAACTGCACCTGCCTTTGGCTGCATGACAGGTGGGACAACCACATGTTGGGACCACCTATCATAGACGCAAAGGCAGGAGCAGTAAGTCAATGAAGTTGCGTCCCTCCCTCGCGCATGAGCGTGGTGGCTGGCAGGACTAGTAGGAGCTTCCGCTACATGCTTCTGGACAGCGGCGAACTTGCGGATGTAGTTGACCATCATGTCGTCCATGCGAGAGGCGAAGCCGGCGTTGGCAAGGGCTACGACGTCGGCGGTCGCTAGCACCATCTGGAAACGCTGCGCGGTGCGGGGCCGTAGGCTGGCGCCTTGGATGATTTGGCACAGCCGACTGCCGCTCGCAACCATCGCCTCCATAGGTGCTTATGGCTTCTGGTCACCTTGTCTTGGATTGGAGTGAGCAGCGTTGCGCAGAGACTAAGGAGTAGATGGATTGGAGTGGTGGGGCGCCTTTGTATGAGAATCCAAACTCTGTTGCATTCACATCATGCTGGCTCTATTCTGCTTCTCCAATTAATTCCCTCTCGCATGTAGAGTAATTTGAGGATGCATCATTGACCGGTCAACGCCTCGAACTGCTACCCTCTCCCTCCTTGGCATTCAAGCACCTATGGAGGCGACTGCCGCTCGCGTCTATCGCGTGTCAGGAGACGTTCCCGTCGACGACGAGGTGCCTATGGTGACTTTGTAAATTTCAAGATGATAGTACTAGTATACTCAATATTCTGCACCGCGACCAAGGCCGAGAGGAAAACGAGAGAACTACGTATTTATTTACGGTGTAGATTCACTCATTTTGCTCCATATGTACTCCGTCTCGGTGTAGTCTAGTCACTTGTTGAAATATCTAGAAAGGCAAATACTCCTTTCGGGTTTACAGGGCTATACTAGCAAGTACTCCCTCCGTCCAAAAATACTTGTCATCAAAATGGATAAAAAAGATGTATCTAGAACTAATATACATCTAGATACATCCCCTTTTATTCATTTTGCTGGCAAGTATTTCCGGACGGAGGGAGTACTAAAATAGTGGGCTCACATAGCAATTTTGTCTCATGCAAGAGCCTGGCTATATGCGTGCTCCAAGGTTCGCAACTGCCACGTTCGGGTTGCTCTTGGCTCTTCGCCTCTTTGAGAAGATGGACAGTGATGTTACTACTACTGCTTCTACAGTATCAAATCCACTGCTGCATGTACGTCCACCGCGAGCGGGAGGGATAGCTTGTTATAGTACTATAAGCAAAAGTCTGTCCTCGTCATGAGCCACTGCCAAGCATGGGCGAGGGAGAAGGCGTGTAGTAGTAAAATCAAGCTTCTCCTCGTTGTACGAGTTGACACGACACATGATAGCACTGGCCCCACATGGTTGCCTCTAAACTTGGCTGAAAGACCCGCAGTGTACAATACTCCATTTGCTGCAACCTCTAACATTTACCCCACCACAAATTAAAATATATATTCATGTCTTGACCAGATGAGCGTGCAAACTAGAATCACTAGGATGACAGGTAGGGCCAGAAGATTATTTTAATAAAAAAATATAGCATGGAGCCGACCCCAACGATTTTAAGCTTACAGGCACGGTACACGCTATCCTAGACTACTCTACACATGAAACTGCCACACGAGCGTCCGGGCTGCGCTTGGCTCTTCGCCTCTTCGGGAGTACTACTGCAGTGGAGGAGTACTACAGTATGCTTCTGGCCATCTGACACCGATTGAACTGTTGCATGTCCACCGCGTACGGGAGGGAGAGCGTGTAGAGAACGAAAGCTTCTCCTAGTCTTGCCAGCCACCACGCTCATGGGTGAGGGAGGGACGCAGCTTCATTGACTTACTGCTCCTGCCTTTGCGTCCATGACAGGTGGGCCCAACAGGTCGGTGGCCGACCTGTCATGCAGCCAAAGGCAAGTGCGGTTAAGGAGAGAGGGCGTTGTAGTAAACCAACTTCTCGGTCTTGTAAGAGTTGACGTGACACATCAAAGCACTACACTTGATATATTTCAATAATTTGCATTTACCGATGCATTAATTACAACGCATGCATGCATGTTGTGACTCTCCTTTTGATACTTGCATGTGTTGATTTAATGCACCTTGAAGTAGTATGAATATGTGATGGTAAAGCTTTGTAATACCCCGGCCCTAATAAAGCGAGAGATGGTTGTGCACGAGGAGGGCGAGATCATGCAGACGGAACAGGACCCGGCGATGGAGCTCTCTATGGTATCGACGGACCTCAGCTTACTCCACTGCCCCATGTATGAGGTTCGAATACACCTTGTCTGTTCGGCTGATCGAGCAAGGTGCAGGTTTCTTGATTGATGTGTTGTTCGATTGATTTGTGCAGTGCAAGGGAGGGCACCTGGCTTGCGCGGACTACCGCGTCGAGCGCCCCGGGAACCAGCTGCAGTGCCAGAAGTGTGAGCGCGGCAGTGGCTTCGACGTGCGGAACACGGCGGTGGACGACGTCCTCTTCTTGGTGAGGGTGGAGTGCCCGCACGAAGGCTGTGGGCTCTACGTCACTTACCACAAGCTCGCCGATCACAAGAGCGTGTGTCCGCCGCCTCGCAAATGCCCTGCTCCTGCCTGGTGGCTACGGGCGTCTGGCCACGGCCGCCCCCACCACATCACCACCGTGCATTCCATGCCCGTGCACAGGATCCAGTATGGCAAGGCGCTCCAGCTGCAAGTGCCACTGTCGGAGCCACGGCTCTTGCTATTCGCGGAGGAGGACAGTCGCGCATTTTTCTTGGTCGGCGGCGTGCTCGACATCGGCATGCCTATCGCCGTGTCGGTCGTCTGCATCAGGGCGGGGGCATCCCAACTGCCGCACTACGTGGCCAAGTTGTGGGCGAACGGCCCACCGAGGGAGCCCAAAGGCAGGACCGACGCCGTCAAGGTGGAAATGGAGGTGGCAAGCAGCAGGGATCCCAGCGAAGTCGCCGTGTAGGAGCTGACCTTCTTCACAGTTCCGCCCAAGCTGCTGGCCGGGGCTAAGCTGGTGTCCCTCCACATTCAGATTGACAAGCTCACATCCTAAATGATTCTACAGTGCCTTCTGTTTATCTTAGTAATATGCTAATATAGGGGTTAGCTCGGTCTACTTTAGCTTAAGAGATGGTGGGTTTTGGTGGCGATGCAGCAATTACCTCGACATCAGATCAGAAGTGAAAGAAATTTCGAACAGTCGAATGGATATTTTGCGTCTGTTGGATATAAAGATCCTTTGTGTAAGAAGTAACATCTTATATGCTTTTTTTGAAACTGAACAGCAATACTACTATAATTTTTGTTGACATGCACTAATAATTTTGAAATGGACGTCGGGCTGTAGCTAGAAGGGCGGTTGGGACGTAGCATCGGCCCATACCGCGGTGACCCCCGATTGGGACGCACCAATTGTGGATTTTCTCCCTCGCCGATGTCGACCGTGTCTACGCAGAACATTGTTCCCTTCCCCCAGCTGTGGGATCAGGCCGGATATGTGACCAGCGGTGTGGCCACCGTCGTTCTATGCTTGTGAAGAGAGCAACCCAAGCAAGCAGGCTTGTAGCTTAGGCTCCTGCTAGTGTATATTTAGTGGTTTTCTTTTCTCTCCATATCAACCATCTTATATTGCGTACGTGTCATTGAAGAGTGAAATGATGGTTGCTTCTTCCGACTAACTTACCGTGCGATTTGACTGCTCCTTTAGTGGCCCCTACACGTACTCCCTCTACGTGAATGCAACAGTCACACGTACACATGGACGCAAGAACGCGCGCGACGCCCTAATGCATGCATGTCCGAGCACACGACGAAACACACACGGTCACGCTCAAGTTCTCAACCTACACATGCATGCACACACATACTCAGCCAGGGTGAGCTAGTGACCATATAAACACCGAAAAATGTATATATTGAGCGCATGAGCGTATTATGAAGTCCACTGACCATATTTTTACAAATATACAGTGACATACAGTGTATTTATCTCGTTTGAAATTAAGCCATATTAACCGGAGACGAGGCAATATGGACTAGCATTACTTTGTTGTGTCCCGTCAACTTGCCGAACGAGCAGAAGCTTGCAGGACGGGAGAAGCTTGCGCGCGGTCACTCATAGGACAAGGAGAAACTTTTAACTAATGCAAGCTCTCCTTCGCTCAAGCGGTGGACGTGCAACAGTTAATTCGGTGTCAGATTGCCAGAAGCATACACTATACTAGTACTATTATTGTTGCACTTCCAGAAGAGGCGAACAACCAAGCGCAAAGTTTACTAGTACTAGGAACCGGATGGAGGAACGTCTGCACTCTTAATATATTTTTAAAATGTGATAAAGCAGTCTTCAACACATTTGGTTCTCTTCGAGGGTTCTCGCATGTGATAATGGAAGTTGATTGCATGGAACACTCGCCACAATTCTCGCTTAATTCTGGCTCATATCCTGTTACAAATAGGAGCGCTCGGTAATATTTCCTCTTTTTTTGTTATTCAGCATGTAAATAGTTCAGCAAACCTTGCGGCGCATCTTTGTGCGAACCATGCTTGATGCACTTTGAATGTGGCCGAGAGTTGGCTTGATGAAACACCTCACTTCCTACTTTTTTTGCGGGGTACCTCGCTTCCTAGTGACCAGTGTCTTGGCTGATCGTCCAAAGAATGCTTATATATGAATAAAGCTCTCTCAATTACCCGCAAAAAAGATTAAGTCATATTAACCGGAAAGGAGAGAGTATGGACAAGCACTACTTGTTGGTGTGTCCCATCAACTGGCAGAAGAGGAGAAGCTTGCAGGACAAGGTTAATCTCGCTTACGCCTTTTGACTAATGCAATGTAACCTCGCCGAGGCGGTGGACATGCATTAGTTCATTCGGTGTCAGATTGCCAGAGACATACACTGTAGTAACGAACATGCGTAGTACCATCATTGTTCGACTTCACGAAGAGGCGAAGAGCCAAGCGCAAGGTTTTGTAGTATGAGTAGTACTACTACTAGAACGGCATGGTGGAGCCTCTGTACTCTTATTTTTTTAATCTCTGATAAAGTACACATTTATTCCGGAGAAGGGCGGAAAATGGTAGACCAACATGTAATGATGATATCGATCAACCATGCTCGAATATATCTTGGCCTCCATGCGAGCCCGTCTGTGTGTTATCGCTCCTCGTCTCTCTCAAGGAACGACGGGTTGGCCATTTTGCCATCAATTGAGATCGGTTTGCTCACACTCCGTCCCACATGTCGCTGATATGCCAAGATGAGGTGCGTTGACCAACCGCCATACGCGTGCATTTGGTTTTGCACCTTCATACTACTCCTCCCTCCGTCACAGCTTTACAAAGGCTTCATTATGATGCATTTCTCTCAATGCATTTCCACCACCGTGAGAGACTTTACACGCGTTTGGTTTAATGCTCAATTAATTAGGGCGTGGTAACCGCAATTTTCTCGATGTAGTACTACGGAGTGGAGTAAGTGCATGCATGTGTGTACCCGGTGTGGAAGCACTGCATGCATGTGTGTACGCATTATTTCCTCTAGTAGTAATAGACGTCGTGCTATAACTACCAATGCTATTTTTCAGGCCGATCGCTAGTCGCCCTGGTCCCAGAGATTTTCCCTTTTTCTGAAGCGCGCTCTATAAACAGTGACGGATGGAGTAGTATGAGCGGATTCAAAGAAGAGCATATTGATGGTTGCTTCTTCCGAGCAACTTACAATGGGAAAGGTGGGGCTTATGATTTGACTGCTCATTACTCACTATTAATGTGGCGCAACGACCGGTCTGAGTCTCCCACACGGCTATGCACTACCCCCTCGATTCTTAAATATACTCCGGAGTATTTGTCTTTCTAGAGATTTCAACGAGTGACTACTCAAATATTTGTCTTTTTAGAGATTCAAATGGACTACTACATGCGGATGTATATAGACATATTATAGAGTGTAGATTCACTCATTTTGTTCCGTATGTAGTCACTTGTTGAAATCTCTAGAAAGAAAAATATTTAGGAACGAAAGGAGTACACATACGAAGCAAAATGAGTGAATCTACACTCTAAAATATGCCCATTTGAAATTTGTAAAAAGACAAATATTGTTGATGATAGTTGCGACGACAAAAAAGAAGCACATTCCTTGTCCTAAGGGAAGATAGCAACACAGTTGTGTTTGTCTAAAACAGTGTGAGGACGAGATTGCAATATGGAAAGTACGCCGGACGAGCTATGTTTTGTGCAAAGAACTATGGAAGATCCACATGCAGCGACGTGGGGGAAGACGGGCAGTGGTGCAAGGCTGGAGGGGGTACCTGGAGGTCGTCGGGATGTAACTAGGTGAGCGGCGGCGGGCGGAATCTGCCCATACTGCGGTAGCGAGCAGGTGGCGTAGGCCCTACTGCGCCGGAGCTTGGTCAGAGAGAACGCCGTGTACCGCAGATCGGGACGTGCTGCCTCAGCACCGTCGAACGGAGAAACGATGCATGTCCTCCCTTTCCACCGACGGACGGGATGCGGCCGGATCAGTGACCAATGGTGAGAGAGAGAGAGAGAGAGGCCACCGCAGCCTTGTGTGAGATACTCTGAAGAGAGACAAACCAGGTAGGGAGGCTCCATTGTATATAGTGGAGCGGACTACCTTTTTCTCCATAAAAATCATTTTATATTATGTGTACGTGCCATTGAGCGATATAACTTTATTTAAAAATAGCGCGCCAACGCATCAAGTCAAACTTTGTTTCATGCACGTGTGCTACACGACCTCCATAGGTAAACAACCGCTACACGCGTTCAAATTAGCACGTGGGCTGCCATTCCGTACAGAAATGAGCTCCACCGTGTACCCGCGCGGGTGTGGTTGGGCACGAAGCGTGAGTACGTGCACGATGCACCTATTCTCTTCTTGTATACGTGCACCACCTATGTATATAGAGGGGGCGATCCACGAGAAGAGAGTGGAGGTATCATCGACTTGAGGTGTCCATAGAATTCAAGAGAGGGATGATGTGTGTGTGTGCGCGCGCGCGGTCCATAAAGAGTGCCATTGAATTTGTGTGTGCCCACGTCAAAGATATAGAGTGGCTGGCCTACTAGAACGAGAGAGGGGACAGGTGCAGTTTGTCTCTATGGCATGGATACCTACCTACAGCGCTCGACTATCGGTGTGTGGTGGGGGGGGGGAGGGAGGCCTAATTAACTATAGAGGTACAATGGCTGGTATATGTGTGGAGGAGGAGAGAGGCCTACCTCATGTATTAAGGGAGACCGATCTACCTCATGTATTAAGGGAGATCGATCGGCATCCATGCATATGTGTAGGAGAGGAATAAGGTTGGGAGAGAGACAGAGCTAGAGAGTTGGAGGGGTGGTAGTGGAGTTGCTTCTAACAAATGGTGGGATAGGCTTGCTAGACAACCGGAGGGCACGCCTGCAATGTCAATAAGAGAGGGGATGGTTGCCTGTCTGTGCACGTGCGTGTGAGAGACGGGTCAGGAGGCATGCACGAATGATGAGGGGGGATGATATGGCTGTGGTAAGTAGACATAACTACATAGGAAGATCAATCGTCCTTTGTCAGAGAAAGGAGAGACATAACTTGTGAGGTATGTCAATCGATGGGGGGGAATAGTTAAAGTCGACCTAGGTATATGTTGGGAGATCGATCGGTATACATGCATGTGTGTGTTAGAAGAAAATGAGGCACGGGTAGAAGGATAGAGAGAGAGGGATGCATCTAGGAGGTGGTGCGAGAGTCATACTATATCAAGGGGGAAGGAGTGTGCGAGTACGATATCGATGAAAAGAGTGGTGGGAGTGAGGCATGGACGGTGATAAGAGAAGAGGGGAAGCTTGTGTTGCCGTAAAGAAGGAGCTGGGGGGGCCTACACACACCATGGGTGAACGACCTAGAGTGAAAAGACGAATTTGCGCGATGGAGCTAGAGAATGATGAGGGAGGGTGAGGGGGATGCGGGTGTGTGCATGCACAAGAGAAAGTTAGCGCTAGCTAGCTACAAAGATAAGAGGATTGTGTGGGTGTAAAAGACGAATAGAGATCATACTTCATTATAAAAAGCGAATTCGGATATTTGAAGAATTTATCATAGTGTTTTAAACCGACGCATGTGTGAATATATATAACGCTGATACACATGGTGTGGTTATGAACATGTTATACTACATATAATATATTTTATCTCTACTCTTATAGAAAACGGAGTTGTTGATGATGGTGTGCCTACCATCCTGCAATATAGGCCGTCCGATTTATATCTGATGGATAGGAAGGAAACTATGGCAATTTTGAAAAAAGATACCCACACCCCTCTCCATATTTGCAAATTAGGCCTCCCCTTGATCATGTTGATGTTCTGTGGAACGCATGGGCATCTTGCTAGTACTACGTATAATATATAGAACATTGATCATAAAATGTGTGGATTTTGCAGCTCAGGTCTAAATACTTGTCATAATGTAGGGGGCGGGGCACTATACTATGTGTGATAAACACGGTGTACACGTATGGAACATGGTTTAGATTATGAATATATAGTTAGTACATCAAATGTAGTATTATTTGGAATCAACATCAAGTGTATTCAAAAATAGAATTGAATTCATGTAGTACACATACTTCATATCTATCTCTATAGTAATCATGTGGTGTGTTATTAAGGTAATACACGAATGATGGTTGAAGTTGGCAACAATCATGATTGTAGATTCTTATTGAAATAGAGAAACGAATTCAAATTCAGTTTGAATTGCAGCGGTAGTATAGACATTTGGAATGCACTAAAATGTTGGTATGAGTAGGTTACATGCATTATACAGCAAGCGAAAAAAATTAATTGGACATAACATGGATTCATACTCCCTCCTTCCATCTATATAGGGCGTAATGCGTTTTTAAGACCGCCTTTGACTATTGACAAGATTAATAGTACATGACATGCACAATGTGAAAATTATATCATTGAAAGAACCTTTCACAGACGAATTTAACGGTGTGCTTTGTGTAAGTTGCATGTCATATATTATTGCTCTAATATTTGGTCAAAGTTAGCATCAAAAAAATGCATTAGTCAACCTTCAAAAAAAATGCATTAGTCCCTATATAGATGGAAGGAGGGAGTAGCTTTGAATAGCATTTTTATAGTAAAATGGGGCAAGACTCTCTCTTTATGTGGTGTGAATAATTTTATTTTTTTTTGTTTTCTTTTTGGTTAAGGGAAGTGTGAATTGATTTGGTACATACAAGTACAATATTACACGTTAGGCTTGTCCCTAAAATTTAACCCGCGCCTTGTTATGTCCCGAAAATTCAGATATCGTGCTCCCAAAACTGGCGCCTTCACAACCCGCGCCTTGCTATCCCGAAATTACGACGCGCGAGAAAACTCCCTCCAGCTGCCAAATCCCGACACGTGAAATCCCCCTTCTAACCCTGAGCCGAAAGGGCCGTAGTTCAAATCGGTGGGGGGTACTTTTGTAACACACCCTACATTTTTGACAAGCGCGTCCTTAAGTCATGGTTCACCCCCTCCCATCGCCTCCTTTTTGCCATACGAAATCCCAGGCCGCCATAACCTCTCCGCTCCAGCCGCGAAACCCCACCCTCCTCCGTCTGCCACCTCACCACCGCCCAGCCGGAGCCTCTTCCCCGACGACGTCGTCCACCGCAACAGCTCTACGTCCCTCGTCCACCTCCGCGGATGAGGACCCGTCGTCCATCTCGTCGTCCCGCCGGTTCAGCCGCCCTGTCCTCCACCTCCAAGGAGCTGCTCTAACGATCGCCTCGTCCATCACGGCTGCTCCATCCCCACAGCGCCGCCTTAACCTGCTCCACCAGAACCGCAGCATCCTCACCGACTCCTCGGACGAAGCCGAGGCCTACTCGGCGCCACCAAAGAGGTTGTACACTCATCGCATCGCACCTTCTCCTTAGCTCGACCTCCCGGCGCCGACGGTGCTCAATCCCGCACCCCCATGGAGCAGCTACCTTGAAGCCAGCGCCGCGGGCAACATCTCCATGGCGGCTCTCCCCCAGAGCGAGGCCCCTTAGGCGGCGGCGTCCATACCAGCCGGATCTGCTGCTGCTACTCTGGCTCTCGCTCGCTCGCTCGTGTTGTTGCTGCTGCTCCGGCTCTCGCTCGATCGCTCTCTCGCCCAGCTGCTACTGCTCCGGCTCTCGCTCGTTCACGCTGCTGCTGCTGCTCTACCCCTCGCTCGTACTGCTGCTCTGCTCCGATTTAGCTACACTTGAGTCGACTGAATCGACTTTTGCGTCAGTCGATTTTCAGGGGGTGGGGGGGCTCGCTGGAGTTAAGGAAGAACCACCTGCAGCGGGGACGGGGGCTCGCCGGAGAGGTACCCCACTATCTATCTTAGGGTTCGTGGTGGGGCGAGGGGCCTATAGGGCTGGCTGGGCGGCGGACCGGCGGTGGGGAGTTGTTTCGGGGCGGCGAGGCGGCGCTAGGGCCGGCGGTTCGGCCGGTTGAAGATTAACTGCAGGCCCTCCCTAAACTACATGTCAAGTGCCTCTCTCCTACCATTGTATTTAGTTTCGACAGTAACATTCAGATTCCACAGTAAATTTCAGTTTCGACAGTTAAGTTCAGAGTCAACAGTTTTACCTCATCTGCTTGTAGTCGGTGGTTTTTGGTGATGTAAATTTTACATCTATTTTACATCATCTATTGGAGATGCTATTAGAATCCCACTTGAGATTGACGATGTCTGTATTGTGCTGCTTCAGCCTTGACGTCTTATGGCTCACCGGGGCTGCTCCAATGACAGAACGGTCCATCACAACAGAGTAGTGCCCCGGACGCCGTCTACAGATTCCTAGGATCTTCCTCCACACCTCCGACAGCTACCTCTTCCTCAACTGCTTCAGCGACCAACCCAATGATGTTGAGGTCGACACGGCTACGTCAAAGAGGTTGTACACTTGTTGCACCACTTATTACTATGCATTCATGTCGATCCATTAGGGATATTTTGGTTCAAGGGAAAAACATAGCAATAGGGAATTTTCCAATGGCACTCTACTATTCAATTATTCATGCATTTTGTTGAAAGGAATGAAGCAAAACATCCACCGGACCTACTTTTCAAAATCCTATGCATGAAAAACAAGACCAAGTACATTAGTGGCAGAATAACATTCTAACTGTACACGCTTTCATATGGTTTCACTTTATTTTGGCCATGTTTCTTTGCATTCCTCTTCTCTTCCAATTCCTGTAAACCAAACACTCAAGTTGACAGAAATCCTGTGTTTACAAATGCTCTGTTTACCATGTGCATTCCTATCCTATTCCGGTGTTTTTTCCTATCCCTCCATTTTTAGAATCATGCAAGCCAAATGAGCCCTTACATAATTACTTCAGTTATAGGTAGGTGTCGAAGGGAACTTTGTGTGGTTTGTCCTGCTCCTGCCGCGATGTCGTCCACCTCAACTGAGCTGCTCCATCAACAGAAACATCAACCAAACCAGACATCACGACTCCTGACCGTCTTTCGCGGCCTCAGATCTCCTTCCCTGCCGCCGGCACCCACCACAATGGCATCACCATCATCGACTCAGCAGATGAACCTGAGGAGTACACGGGTCCACAAGAGAGGTCGCACTCTTTTGTTTCTGCTTATGTTATGCATTACTTAAAATTACCTGCTACTTTATCGTCCAGTTCACCTCTTGGACTCCAAGTCAGGTCCAAATTAATGTTCAAACTTGAGTTCTAAATTAGTTGTGGGGCACATATCGAGGAAGCAATGAATAGTATCTCTGTCTAATATCTGGTTCACCTAGGGTATGCCTATGTTTGTTCATCTTGGGTGGGAAACAAATAGTAAAGCAATCATCATCTGTCTTTCAATTAAATTAAAGCAATCATTAGCCTGCTAAATCATTATTTTTGGATCCATCCACTGGTTGTTACCATCACTCTAAATTTCTGCATGCTCTCCTTACATAATCTCGCCATATTTTTTTTGTATGCATGTCAGATAATGTACACAGTCATGCTGAACATGTAGAGAAAAAGAGAAGAGTTTTGCGCGGCAATACAATGTCATGCAGGCATCGCTCCATGGTTGGTTCAATGGCAAACCCTCCCCACCCCTCTCCAGATTGTAATCCAGAGGAAGATATCTGTTCTGAGGCTGATTCAGACGCCACTGACCACTCCTATTTACCCCCCAAGGTGTTTTCTCTACCTTGGCATGATGATGTTAGTCATATCATGTATATGTTGCCTTGTAGTGCCTACTTTTGACATCATATATGTCATCTGCTTAGTTTAGACATATTCTGTAATGCCACATGTTTAGTTTCTATATCATATATGGGAACTATGCAGTCTCATGTCTTTTAGCCAGCCATAATATATATGAAATGTACTTGCCCATCCTTTTCTTCATTACATTTCCATTTGTCGACAATGTTTGTACATTAAACTACTCTTTGTTTGAATCAGCCATTTGAGTGGGAGATTGAAAAATCTGGATTGAAAACAAGGCCTTCAGAGCAGACAGTGCTACCTGTCGAAGAAGATCTCTTGTTGGGCCCCGATATCTCCTCATAGATGGATTCAGAGACAGATGACCAGTCCTATTCCCCCACCGAGGTGTATGCTCTAACTTGGCACGGTTATACTGCTCATATCATGCATATGGTGTCTTGCGTTGCATAGTTTAGACATCATATACACAATATTCAACGTCGTGTTCTTAGTTCAGACTTCATATCTAATGCCCTTTGTTTAGCATATAAATCACATATGTGAATTAAATGATGCGATCCCGATTACTTAGATAACATGTAGGTGAATTATGTCATGCGATCCTGTTTAGTTATTCATCATATCTTTGAATTATGTTATGCTATGTTATCCAGTTTAGATAGACATCATATATGTGAAATTATGTCATGCTATCCATTTTAGTTAAACAATATACATGTCAACTATTTCATGCCCTCTTTTTTCCACACTATCTATTGCATCTGTCTCTCATACAATGTCTGTACATTCAACTATGTTTCCTGTTTATAAGCCATTTGAATTGGAGCGGGTGATGCCAACATCTAGCGGACTAAAAACACGGTCTTCAAATAAAATAGTGCTACCTCTTGGTGGAGATAGCACCCCGGTTGTACATGCACGATAACCAGCCCTACCACACATAACCCAAACTCTCGCAGATTGTACCCCTACTGTGATGGACAGAGAACCAGCTTCACCCAATCGAACCCCAACCCCGGCAGATAGTAACCCAGTTCCTGTTGACACAGCACCATCTCCACCATAGAGCTCCCAAACAAGAGCAGTTACTAAGGCAGCTCCAGTGCCCAAAGGGCCAAGATTACTACCATGAACCCCAACTCCACCAGCTTAGTACGCCTATTCCTGTGGAGGAAGCACAACCAGCTAGTCATAGTTTAGCATCTATCGCATTTGATGTTGTTAAATCGTAAAAGCGTATCTTCCCATCTTGGAAATATTATATCAAGATGAAGGAAAATGCCAGTTGCAAGTGTTTGTCCAGGAGTTATGTGTAAGTAATGTTATTCATGGCAATTACTTTGCTTTGTCCCATACATCCTACCTCCATGATGGTTATAATACAGCAAATTTTCCCATTTTTCTCTATAGAGAAGAACCGATTTGGAAACTTCGTGATGAGGTAACATGTGCTAATACCTCTGCTATCTTCAAGAATGCTTGGTGGCAGTATCGGAATTACCTGAAGAAAACATACTTCACCGGCAAAGAAACTCATCAAATTCCCTTACGTTCTCCTGAGATACATTTACTAGAAAATGATTGGGAAAGCCTTGTTCTGTACTGGTCCCGAACCAAGAATGTGGTAAGGTCTATGAGCTCATTTTCTATTTTTAAGTACTATATTCTCGCGTCTTACTGTACTCTGTTCATGTAGAACAAATGCCTAAACCTGAAGAACAATTATTCTAATTTAAGATTCCATTGCCATCATAGTTCAAACAAGCGCTAGGCGTTAATTGTGCGTTTTGCCATCGCTTTGCGCTTTACTGACCAAAGCGCATGCTTATGCGCAGTTATGCACAGATTAAGCATAGTTATGCGCAATGCGTTTCGCCAATGCCTAGAGCCTAGGCGCGCCTTTTTTAACTGTGATTGCAATCATGCATACTACTTTGCTCTTGTATCACTTTATTTACTCATAAAAACTTATTTTTAAATTGAAGGATCCAATCGAAACTCCAATGGAACAGCAGGTATGTTCACTCATGTTTCTTTAACAGGCTTGCTCTTATCAATAGCTCTATTGATTTCAATTTCAATTATGTATACAGTTGACTTCTCATATCATGCACATTACTAGCATCACAACGGAGCCAATAGTGTTGTTGTACATGTAGACCCGTGGTACCCATCTGAAATCTTGTTGTGCCGTGTAGTTTCCCACGCTTTGTATTCTTTCACTGCTGCTTTGTCTTGAACTGATATGATTTGAACCGTGTCTCTATTTTGATTTGGCAAGACAGTGCAAAGGACCATAGGACATACATATATGTTTGTTTGATTCTTTTATTATGTACTAATACTTGGCAATAGAAGACTTGGTAGTTTAATCCTGTCCACCTTACTAATGAACTGGTTCACGAAATGAGTTTCATATATCGTACATGCTAAACCTGTTATGTGTCTCGCTTGTTTCTTCTTTTAGAATGTCGATGTAATATTGGGGAAGAGTGCCTTATTAAGCAATGGTAAAGGAAGTAATGCAGATAAGGTTCAGGATAGTGACACATCCTTGTTGGTCTCCAACAAAGCTGGTAAAACAGCTAAGGAAGACTATCTCGAAGACAGTGAGACAACCCCAAAGTCCGTCTTTGTTTAGTGTTCGAGTTACTGGACACTACCGCTTGCACAAGCTATTCAAACTCATTGTCTGAATCAGTTCGGTTTCTTGACTCTCAACTACAAGCTGAAAGACATCGATCACCGTGCGACAAGAAGCGGAAGGATCATGGAAGTCCCTGGAGCATTCCGATGCGTAATTTCGTGCAACAAGAAGCATTGGAGGATTTTAGCGCCAACAGACAAAGCTAATAAGCTTGCTAAGCTTATTGCCGACATGGTGGATACCACGTTTCTTGATCTCTTCCGAAGTTGTTTCGCTTATGCTCTTGTTTTGCTGCCATGTTTATTTGCACCGTGGCCAATTTTGACGGCCAAAGTGTATGTAATATGCTGCTTTGTTCCTATATTTGCACCGGTGCCGAACTTTGATGCCCAAAGGATGTAATATGTGTAATAAGCGGTAATAGGCTAGCGTTAATTGCTTGCTTATTTATTTCCTTATTGTCTTGTTTAGTTGTTTGCTTGTAGTCACTACAGTTCTTTTTCTATGTTTTTCTAGTGGCCACAATAACCTATTTTTGGGAACTGGGCCAAAATAATCATGGCGACACACGGACTGTTGTAACCATGGACCTCCTGCGGGCCGTATGATCCATGGGCCTTCTACAGGCCGTAGGATCCATTGGCCTTCTATACGGGCCATAGGATCCATGGGCCTTCTACGGGCCGTACGATCCATGGGCCTTCTACGGGGCGTATCATCATTTCGCCAATCATGCGACGTACTATTCGTGGACAATAACGGGCCGTTAATAGGCCGTATTTGATAACTCTATGAAAACAGCCCAACGGGTTTTTTTCGGCATGAAAACGCCCAACGATTAACGGGCCACAAACGGGCCGATCAGTAACCATCGGCTGAATTTGGCCCACAAGCGTAAAATGACAAGAACGGGCCGTAAGTAATCGAATGCCGGAAATGAGCCTAAGAATAAATGGGCCCCGAGAAGGCCAAAATAACATGGTGCAGAAACGCCCAACGGAATAATGGGCCATTAATGGGTATAAAGTGATACACTGTTCATTACGGGCCAGTTTTACCACGGGCCGTTAAGGGGCCGAGGGTTATTAAGGGCCTCATATGGGCCGAAAGACGTGATGGCCCATACATGGGCCAGAAATTAAAACAGGCTGGAATTATATTGGACGGCCCAGATGACGCTACTGGGCCTAATTCAGATAGGCCGTAAACGGGCCCTGGGATAGCGGCTATAAATGGGCTATATGCGAACAGGCCATTAACAGGCTTGCCGTGGGCCGGCCCGCCACCTTTTGACCAAGTCAAACGGGCGGCCTTTTTCACGAGAATGGGCCTCTGTTGGGCCGTGCCACGGTGGACGATCATAGGCGCTTTGGGTCCAATGAGTGGTCGACATCTTCCCAACAAAGGAGCGTACGTGTTTCCTCCAGCCAATAATGATTTTACACGTGGAAAATCCCCATTGGTCGGGTCATTAGCAGGTTATCGGATCCAAAACCGGACCCGATAGCTTAACGGCGTTACATTACGGTGGATGCCACGTGTCGGTCACCCTTGACGAAAGCTCTTCAGGACGCGATTTATCGTCATGGAAGTGGACACTTCCGTGATGATAATTTTGGTAATGTCATGGAACACTTCTCACGAGAGCACAGTATGACTATCTTGATATCACTATAAAATTGTCATGGATGTACATGCATGATAGAAAACGTGACCTACTATGACAAACACATATCATCACGGAAGTGTATTTTTTTGTAGTGCGCAGATCGGTCTCTAGATGGTCATCCCTTGCAGTCTCGCGTCCCACGCCGGAGAAAGACCGACGTGGAGCTCGCTGATGAGTTTTGGGCGGATGTAGGCTACCCTACGCCAACATTTAGGGTGTGGGAGAAACAGCCATGTCAACATGCAGGTGAGGTGCTTTCTGTGTGAAGGTCTGTCGTGTTTGAAGGCTCGGCGCCGGAGGAGGAATCGGCGGAGGTCATCGTCCCACCCGTCCCGGCCATTGACAAGACGACGTCAGGTGTGTCGGATCGTCAGTCAGCTCGCCGCGTCCGCGAGTTTCCTGGCTCGGCTAGGGCTCTGGTCAGGCCATGGGTCGGTCCCATCCCACCACCTCGGTTGTCACCGCCAAGGACAATCGGTGATCTTCTTCCGCCATGGAGTCTCGGTGTCATGGTGGCCTCGTCCGAGTCCATCGCTGCACCACTAATGTTGGGCCTGGCCGTACAGCCCGCTACGACTACCGTAGCTCAAATCTTCGATCCGGTTTCTTCGACGGCTACAAGCCTGGCTAGCGATCCGATGCATCCTGATCGTCCACTTCGGATGACAAATCTTGGGCATTGGCTAGGCCACTTGTGGAATCGGGGGCGAACAGCTGGGAACCCTAATCTCACTCGTTTGATTGCGGCCGTCGTGCGCTCTCCAGCTATGACGCGCGGTGAAGCGACCGCGCCGACCGGCCCCAGCTCCGGCCACCACAACCGGCCGAACACCACCACTTCTCAGCCACCTGACGTCTCTTCGTCTGGTGGTGCACCGGGCTTTGCTCCTGGTGTTGGGGAATGTAGTAATAATTCAAAATTTTCCTACGTGTCACCAAGATTAATCTAGGAGATGCTAGCAACAAGAGAGAGGGAGTGCATCTTCATACCCTTGAAGATCGCTAAGCAGAAGCGTTACAAGAACGCGGTTGATGGAGTCGTACTCGTGGCGATTCAAATCGCGGAAGATTCGATCTAGAGCCGAACAGATGGCGCCTCCGCGTTCAACACACGTACAGCCCAGGGACGTCTCCTCCTTCTTGATCCAGCAAGGGGAGAGGAGAAGTTGAGGGACAGCTCCGGCAGCACGACGGCATGGTGGTGGTGGAGCTCGTGGTTCTCCGATAGGGCTTCGCCAAGCACTATGGAGGAGTAGGAGGTCAGGGGAAGGGGGTGCAGCTGGCCTCTCTTTCCCTCACTATATATAGGGGGAAGGGAGGAGGAGGAGGCGCCCTAGGGTTTCCCTAGGGGAGGGGCGGCGGCCACAGGGGAAACCCTAGATGGGTTTGGGCGCCCCCACCCCTAGGAAACTTGCCCCCCAAGCCGGGAGGGGTGGCTGCCCTAGGGAGGCGCCCACCTCTCCACGTGCGTGAGATGGGGTGGGAGGCGCACAGACCCTTAGTGGGCTGATGTACCCCTCCCTTGGCCCATAAGACCCCCCAACGCTTGTCGGGCCTCCTAACCCCTTTCGGACACGCTGGTCGTCACCCGGTACCCCCGGAAAAATTCCGGACTCCAATACCCTTCGTCCAATATATCGATCTTCACCTCCGGACCATTCCAGAGTTCCTCGTCATGTCTGGGATCTCATCCGGGACTCCAAACAACCTTCGGTAACCACATACTATTTCCCGCAACAACTCTAGCGTCACCGAACCTTAAGTGTGTAGACCCTACGGGTTCGGGAACCATGCAGACATGACCGAGACATTCTCTGACCAATAAGCAACAGCGGGATCTGGATACCCATGTTGGCTCCCACATGTTCCACGATGATCTCATCGGATGAACCATGATGTCGGGGATTCAATCAATCCCGTATTCAATTTCCTTTTCTATCGGTATGTTACTTGCCCAAGATTCGATCGTCGATATCCCCATACCTCGTTCAATCTCGTTACCGGCAAGTCTCCTTCCTCGTTCCGTAACGCATGATCCCGTGGCTAACTCCTTAGTCACATTGAGCTCATTATGATGATGCATTACCGAGTGGGCCCAGAGATACCTCTCTGTCATATGGAGTGACAAATCCCAGTCTCAGTTCATGCCAACCCAACAGACACTTTCGGAGATACCTTTAGTGCACCTTTATATCCACCTAGTTACGTTGTGATGTTTGATACACCCAAAGCACTCCTACGGTATCCGGGAGTTGCACAATCTCATGGTCTAAGGATATGATACTTGACATTAGAAAAGCTCTAGCAAACGAACTACACGATCTTGTGCTATGCTTAGGATTGGGTCTTGTCCATCACATCATTCTCCTAATGATGTGATCCCGTTATCAACGACATCCAATGTCCATGGTCAAGAAACCATCACCATCTATTGATCAACGAGCTAGTCAACTAGAGGCTTACTAGGGACATGTTGTGGTCTATGTATTCACACATGTATTACGGTTTCCTGTTAATACAATTATAGCATGAACAATAGACAATTATCATGAACAAGGAAATATAATAATAACCATTTTATTATTGCCTCTAGGGCATATTTCCAACAGTCTCCCACTTGCACTAGAGTCAATAATCTAGTTCACATCACCATGTGATTAACACTCATAGTTCACATCGCCATGTGACTAACACCCAAAGAGTTTACTAGAGTCAATAATCTAGTTCACATCGTCATGTGATTAACACCCAAGAGTTTACTAGAGTCAATAATCTAGTTCACATCACCATGTGATTAACACTCAATGAGTTCTAGGGTTTGATCATGTTATGCTTATGAGAGAGGTTTTAGTCAACGGGTCTGCAACATTCAGATCCGTGTGTTCTTCGCAAATCTCTATTTCATATTGTAGATGTTGCTACTATGCTCAACTTGTTGTTATTCCAAATGGTTGCTCCACTATACATATCCGATTTGCTACTCAGAGTCATCCGGATAGGTGTTAAAGCTTGCATATCGACGTAACCCTTTACGCCGAACTCTTCAGCACTTCCATAATCGAGAAAACATTTCCTTATTGCCAAGGACAATTTTGACCGCTGTCCAATGATCCACTCTTGGATCATTCTTATACCCCCTTGCCAGACATGTGGCAAGTCACATTGCGGTACACAACATGGCATATCGTATAGAGCCTATGGCTAAGGCATAGGGGACGACTTTCGTCCTTTCTCTTTCTTCTGCCGTGGTCGAGCTTGAAGTCTTAACTTCACACCTTACATTTCAGGCAAGAACTCCTTCTTTGACTGATCCATCTTGAACTCCTTCAAGATCATGTCAAGGTATGTGCTCATGAAAGTCTTATTAGGAGTCTTGATCTATCTCTATAGATCTTGATACCCAACATGTAAGCAGTTTTACACAGGTCTACCTTTGAAAAACTCCATTCAAACAACCCTTTATGCTTTCCACAAATCCTACATCATTTCTGATCAACAATATGCCATCCACATATACTTATCAAAATGTTGTAGTGCTCCCACTCACTTTCTTGCAAATACAAGTTTCTCGCAAACTTTGTATAAACCCAAATGCTTTGATCACCTCATCAAAGCGTATGTTCCAACTCCGAGATGCTTGCTCCAGTCCATAGAAGGATCGCTGGAGTTTGCATAACTTTTAGCATCCTTAGGATCAACAAAACCTTCTGGTTGTATCACATACAGCCTTTCCTCGCGGAAACCGTCAAGGAAACTTTGTTTTGACATCCATCTGCCAGATTTCGTAAATGAAAATGCAGCAACTGCTAACATAATTCTAACAGACTTTAGCATCGCTATGATTGAGAAAGTCTCATCACAGTCAATTCCTTGAACTTGTCGGAAACTTCTTTGAGACAAGTCGAGCTTCATAAATGGTGACATTACCATCAGCGTATGTCTTCTTCTTAAAGATACATTTATTCTCAATGGCTTGCAGATCATCGGGAAAGTCCACCAAAGTCCATACTTTGTTCTCATACATGGATCCTATCTCGGATTTCATGGCTTCCAGCCATTTGTTGGAATCCGGGCCCACCATCGCTTCCCCATAGCTCATATGTTCATCGTTGTCCAACAACATGACCTTTAAGACAGGGTTACCACTCAGAAATTGTACACACCCTTGTCGACCTACGAGGTTTGATAGTAACTTGATCTGAAGCTCCATGATCATCATCATTAGCTTTCTCTTCAACTGAGGTAGGTGCCACAGAAAATACTTTCTATGTTGCGCTACTATCTGGTTGAACTAAAGGTTCAACAACCTCATCAAGTTCTATCTTCCTCCCACTCAATTCTTCCGAGAGAAACTCTTTCTCGAGAAAGGACCTGTTCCTAGCAACAAACACTTTTCCCTCAGATCTGAGATAGAAGGTATACCCAATCGTCTTGTTTGGGTATTCTATGAAGACACAATTTTCCGCTTTGGGTTCGAGCTTTTCTGGCCGAAGCCTATCGACATAAGCATCGTAGCCCAAAACCTTAAGAAACAACAACTTAGGTTTCTTGCCAAACCATAGTTCATCCGGTGTTGTCTCCATGGGGTTAAATGGTGCCCTATTTAAAGTGAATGTAATTGTCTCTAATGCATAATCTCAAAATGATAGTGGTAGATCGGTAAGAGACATCATAGATCGCACCATATCCAATAGGGTGCAACTACGACGTTCGGACACACCATTATGCTATGGTGTTCCAGGTGGCGTCAACTGTGAAACGATTCCACCTTGTCTTCAGTGATTGCCAAACTCATAACTCAGATAATCTCCCCTTGATCAGATCGTAGGAACTTGATCTTCTTGTTATGATGATTCTCAACTTCAGTCTGAAATTTCTTGAACTTTTCAAACGTTTCAGATTTATGCTACATTAAGTATATATACCCATATCTACTCAATTCATCGGTGAAGGTGAGAAAATAACGATATCCACTGTGTGCATCAACACTCATCGGACCGCACACATCAGCATGTGTGATTTCCAACAAGTCACTTGCCCATTCCATTGTTCCAGAAAACGGGGTTTTTGTCATCGTGCCTATGAGGCATGGTTCGCATGTGTCAGGTGATTCAAAATCAAGTGACTCCAAAAGTACATTAGCATGGAGGTTCTTCATGCGCTTTACACCAATATGACCTAAGAGGTAGTGCCACAAGAAAGTGGTACTACCATTATCAACTCTACATCTTTTGGCATCAATGTTAAGAACATGTGTAACACTATGACTGAGATTCAATAAACCATTCACATTGGGTGCATGACCATAGAAGGTATTATTCATGTAAACAGAATAACCATTATTCTCTGACTTAAATGAATAATCGTATTGCAATAAACATGATCTAATCATGTTCATGCTCAACGCAGACACCAATGCAAACAACATTTATCTGGGTTCAACACTAATCCCAAAGGAGAGGGAGCGTGCGATGGTGATCATATCATCCTTGGAAACACTTCCAACACATATCGTCACCTCGCCCTTAGCTAGTCTTCGTTTATTCCGTAGCTTTTGTTTCGAGTTACCAATATTAGCAACTGAACCGGTGTCTAATGCCATGTGCTACTAGGAGTACTAGTAAGGTACACATCAATAACACATATATCAAATATACTTTTTTTGAAGTTGCCAGCCTTCTTATCTACCAAGTATTTGAGGCAGTTCCGCGACCAATGAACGTTCGCCTAATAGAAGCACTTCGTCTCGGGTTTGGATTCTTGGGTTTCTTCACTGGAGCGGCAACTGGCTTGCCCTTCTTTGAAACTAGTGGTCTTGTTAACCATCAACACTTGATGCTCCTTCTTGACTTCTACCTTTACGGCCTTAAGCACGACGAACAGCTCCGGGATCAACTTTCCTTGCATGTTATAGTTCATCACGAAGCTCTAGTTAGCTTGGTGATAGTGACTGGAGAACTCCGTCAGTCACTTCTCTTATCTAGAAGATTAACTCCCACTTGATTCAAGCGATTGAAATACCCAGACATTCTGAGCACATGCTCACTGGCTGAGCTATTCTCCTCCATCTTGTATGCAAAGATCTTGTTAGAGGTCTCAAACCTCTCAACACGGGCATGAGCCTGAAATACCAATTTCAGCTCTTGGAACATCTCATATGTTCCATGGCTTTCAAAACGCTTTTGGAGCCTCGACTCTAAGCCGCAAAGCATGGCGCACTAAACTATCTGGTAGTCATCAGAACGTGTCTGCCAGATGTTCACAACATCCATGGATGACGCCAAAGGGGTTGGCACACTGAGCGGTGCATCAAGGACAGAAGCCTTCTGTGTAGCAGTGAGGACAATCCTCATACTACGGCCCTAGTCCGCACAATTGCTTACAATAGCTTTCAACTTAGTCTTTCTCTAGGAACGTATTAAAACAGGGAGCTAAAGCGCGAGCTATTAATATACAACATAATTTGCAAAGACAATTTAGACTATGTTCATGATAATGAGTTCAATTAATCAAATTATTTAATGAACTCCCACTCAGATAGACATCCCTCTAGTCATCTAAGTGATACATGATCCGAATCGACTAGGCCGTGTCCGATCATCACGTGAGACGGACTAGTCATCAACGGTGAACATCTCCATGTTGATCGCATCTACTATACGACTCATGTTCAACCTTTCGGTCTCTCGTGTTCCGAGGCCATGTCTATACATGCTAGGCTCGTCACGTCAACCTAAGTGTTTCGCATGTGTAAATCTGGCTTACACCCGTTGTATGCGAACGTTAGAATCTGTCACACTCGATCATCACTTGGTGCTTCGAAACAACGATCCTTTGCAACGGTGCATAGTTAGGGGGAACACTTCCTTGAAATTTTGTGAGGGGTCATCTTATTTATGCTATCATCGTTCTAAGCAAATAAGATGCAAACATGATAAACATCACATGCAATTCATAAAGTGACATGATATGGCCAATATCATCTTGCGCCTTTGATCTCCATCTTCGAGGCGTGGCATGATCATCATCGTCAACGGCATGACACCATGATCTCCATCATCGTGTCTTCATGAAGTTGTCTCGCCAACTATTACTTGTACTACTATGGCTAACGGTTAGCAATAAAGTAAAGTAATTACATGGCGTTTACATTGACTCGCAGGTCATAAAATAAATTAAGACAACTCCTATGGCTCCTGCCGGTTGTCATACTCATCGACATGCAAGTCGTGATTCCTATTACAAGAACATGATCAATCTCATACATCACATATATAATTCATCACATCGTTTTGGCCATATCACATCACATAGCATACCCTGCAAAAACAAATTAGACGTCCTGTAATTATTGTTGCATGTTTTACGTGGCTGCTATGGGTTTCTAGCAAGAACGTTTCTTACCTAAGCAAAAGCCACTACGGTGATATGCCAATTGTTATTTACCCATCATAATGACCCTCTTCATAGAATCCGATCTGACTAAAGTGGGAGAGACAGACACCCGCTAGCAAACTTATGCATCGAGTGCATGTCAGTCGGTGGAACCAGTCTCACGTAAGAGTACATGTAAGGTCGGTCCAGGCCGCTTCATCCCACAATGCCGCCGAATCAAGATAAGACTAGTAACGGTAAGCAAATTGAACAAATCATGGCCCACAACTACTTTGTGTTCTACTCGTGCATAGAATATACGCATAGACCTAGCTCTGATATCACTGTTGGGCAACATAGTAATAATTCAAAAATTTCCTACGTGTCATCAAGATTAATCTAGGAGATGCTAGCAACGAGAGAGAGGGAGTGCATCTTCATACCCTTAAAGATCGCTAAGCGGAAGCGTTACAAGAACGCGGTTGATGGAGTCGTACTCGCGGCGATTCAAATCACGGAAGATCCGATCTAGCGCTGAACGGATGGCGCCTCCACGTTCAACACACGTACAGCCTGGGGACATCTCCTCCTTCTTGATCCAGCAAGGGGAGAGGAGAAGTTAAGGGAAAGCTCCGGAAGCACGACGCCGTGATGGTGGTGGAGCTTGTGGTTCTCCGGCAGGGCTTCGCCAAGCACTATGGAGGAGGAGGAGGTCAGGGGAAGGGGGTGTGGCTGCCCTCTCTCTCCCTCACTATATATAGGGGGAAGGGGGGAGGAGGAGGCACCCTAGGGTTTCCCTAGGGGAGGGACGGCGGCCACAGGGGAAACCCTAGATGGGTTTGGGCGCCCCCACCCCTAGGAAACTTGCCCCCCAAGCCGGGAGGGGTGGCTGCCCTAGGGGAGGCACCCCCACCTCTTCATGTTACGTGAGATGGGGTGGGAGGGGCGCACAGCCCCTTAGTGGGCTGATGTGCCCCCTCCCCTTGACCCATAAGGCCCCCCAATGCTGGTCGAGGCCTCCGAAACCCCTTTCGGACACGCTGGTCGTCACCCGGTACCCCAGGAACAATTCCGGACTCCAATACCCTTCGTCCAGTATATCGATCTTCACCTCCGGACCATTCCAGAGTTCCTCGTCACGTCTGGAATCTCATCTGGGACTCCGAACAACCTTCGGTAAGCACATACTATTTCCCATAACAACTCTAGCGTCACCGAACCTTAAGTGTGTAGACCCTACGGGTTCAGGAACCATGCACACATGACCGAGACGTTCTCCGGCCAATAACCAATAGCGGGATCTGGATACCCATGTTGGCTCCCGCATGTTCCACGATGATCTCATCGGATGAACCATGATGTCGGGGATTCAATCAATCATGTATTTAATTCCCTTTGTCTATCGGTATGTTACTTGCCCGAGATTCGATCATCGGTATCCCCATACCTCGTTCAATCTCGTTACCGGCGAGTCTCTTTACTCGTTCTGTAACGCATGATCCCATGGCTAACTCCTTAGTCACATTGAGCTCATTATGATGATGCATTACCGAGTGGGCCCAGAGATACCTCTCCGTCATACAGAGTGACAAATCCCAGTCTCGATTCGTGCCAACTCAACAGACACTTTTAGAGATACCTGTAGTGCACCTTTATAGCCACCCAGTTACATTGTGACGTTTGATACACCCAAATCACTCCCACTGTATCCGGGAGTTGCACAATCTCATGGTCTAAGGAAATGACACTTGACATTAGAAAATCTCTAGCAAACGAACTACACGATCTTGTGCTATGCTTAGGATTCGGTCTTGTCCATCACATCATTCTCCTAATGATGTGATCCCGTTATCAACGACATCCAATGTCCATGGTCAGGAAACCATAACCATCTATTGATCAATGAGCTAATTAACTAGAGGCTTACTAGGGACATGTTGTGGTCTATGCATTCACACATGTATTACGGTTTCCGGTTAATACAATTATAGCATGAACAATAGACAATTATCATGAACAAGGAAATATAATAATAACCATTTTATTATTGACTCTAGAGCATATTTCCAACACCTGGTGTGTTCCCACCCGTTCTGATAGCACCGTCGGGGAATATGGTGACGCCTTTGATTCAGGCTTCCTATCAGGCGCTGATGCAACAACAACATTTATATTATATGAATCTCCCACAGCAGTTTACACCCGGTTACCAGCAGCAGCAATTCTTTCAACCTCTGGCGGGATATGTGCAGCATCAGCAGCAACCCGCAGTGTTCTCTTATCAACCGCCTGGTACACCTCTACAACAGCAACAAGGGCCTCCAGTTGGCATGCAGTAGATTGCTTTCAACGCCGGGCAGGCGTACAAAGCGGCAATTGGGCCGCCAGCAAACGCACGCCCTCGTAAGCCGAAGGGTGGCAAGGGAGGACGCCCCAAAAACCAGTCGGGGGCGGCTCCTACAGTCGCTGTTGCCACCACCTCTCTGTCTTCACAAGGGCAGCAGGGGGTGTCGGCTCTCATTCCTGCAACTTCCATGACTACAGCCCAAGGTCAGTTGGTACAGTTTCAGCATCAACTCCCGGTGCAATCAACAGAGTCTGCCGGTGTGGGTACAGCGACTAAAAAGTTGTGGTGCACCAAGTGTCAGTCTGCGGGACACCAGGCTGAAGATTGCGAGACACAGCAATATTGTTTCATATGTAACAAGTCGAACCATCCGTTGACCTTACATTGGTGCCCTGCACTTAAGATGCCGAAGCCGGCGGCGATGCTTTATGGCTATGGTACGGAGAACATGACCTTCTTTCAGATGCCTGACAATATCTGCAGGGAAGATCTTGCTCCACAGATTTCTCCAACGGCATTAGTCACGATCTCTGGTGGCTCTATCACTTCCAGTATTGTGGAGGCCGAGGTTGCCAAGATTGTGCAATATAAGCATCAGTGGACCTGGGAGGCTATTCCACATGGACAGAATGCTTTTCTCATGTCGTTCCCCAGTGATGAGGTGCTGCTGAGAGTAACCGGGTTTACAGTTTTCATCAAATCACACAATGTCACTTTGGAGTTCAAGGCTTGGCAGTCAGAGGAGATACCGCACCGTCTTGAGTTGATTCCTATTTGGGTGCATGTTCATGGGGTACCTCATGCGCTTCGACACTTCTTGGGTCTTTGGGCAGTTGGTTCAGTCATTGGCGCCATGATATGTCTCGAACGTATCTATAATTTTTGATTGCTCCATGCTATATTATCTACTGTTTTGGACATTATTGGGCTTTATTATTCACTTTTATATTACTTTTGGTACTAACCTATTAACCGGAGGCCCAAATTTAATCTGTTTTTTTTGCCTATTTCAGAGTTTCGCAGAAAAGGAATATCAAACGGAGTCCAAACGGAATGAAACCTTCGGGAACGTGATTTTCAGAGCAAATATGATCCAAGAGACTTGGACCCTATGTCAAGAAACAAAAGAGGAGGCCACGAGGTAGGGGGCGCCCCCCCCCCCCCCAGGGCGCGCCCTCCACCCTCGTGGGCCCCCTGTTGCTCCACCGACGTACTCCTTCCTCCTATATATACCTACGTACCCCCAAACGATCAGATACGGAGCCAAAAACCTAATTCCACCGCCGCAACCTTCTGTACCCACGAGATCCCATCTTGGGGCCTGTTCCGGAGCTCTGCTAGAAGGGGAATCGATCACGGAGGGCTTCTCCATCAACACCATAGCCTCTCCGATGAAGTGTGGATAGTTTACTTCAGACCTTCGGGTCCATAGTTATTAGCTAGGTGGCTTCTTCTCTCTTTTTGGATCTCAATACAATGTTCTCCCCCTCTCTCGTGGAGATATATTCGATGTAATCTTCTTTTGCGGTGTGTTTGTTGAGACCGATGAATTGTGGGCTTATGATCAAGATTATCTATGAACAATATTTGAATCTTCTCTGAATTCTTTTATGTATGATTGGTTATCTTTGCAAGTCTCTTCGAATTATCAGTTTGGTTTGGCCTTCTAGGTTGATCTTTCTTGCAATGGGAGAAGTGCTTAGCTTTGGGTTCAATCTTGCGGTGTCCTTTCCCAGTGACAGGACGGGCAGCAAGGCACGTATTGTATTGTTTCCATCGAGGATAACAAGAAGGGGTTTTTATCATGTTGCATGAATTTATCCCTCTACATCATGTCATCTTGCTTAAGGCGTTACTCCGTTTTTATGAACTTAATACTCTAGATGCATGCTGGATAGCAGTCGATGAGTGGAGTAATAGTAGTAGATGCAGGCAGGAGTCAGTATACTTGTCTCGGACGTGATGCCTATATACATGATCATTACCTATATATTATCATAACTATGCTCAATTATGCCAATTGCTCAGCAGTAATTTGTTCACCCACCGTAGAATATTTATGCTCTTGAGAGAAGCCACTAGTGAAATCTATGGCCCCCGGGCCTATCTTCATCATATTAATCTTCCAACACTTAGTTATTTCCTTTGCTTTGTTACTTTGCTTTTATTTTACTTTGCATCTTTATCACAAATATATCAAAAATATTATCCTATAATATCTATTAGATCTCACTCTCGTAAGTGGCCATGTAGGGATTTACAACCCCTTATCGCATTGGTTGCGAGGATTTATTTGTTTTGTGTAGGTGCGAGGGACTCGCCCGTAGCCTCCTACTGGATTGATACCTTGGTTCTGAAAAACTGAGGGAAATACTTACGCTACTTTGCTGCATCACCCTTTCCTCTTCAAGGGAAAACCAACGCAGTGCTCAAGAGGTAGCAAGAGGGATTTCTGGCGCCGTTGCCGGGGAGGTCTACGCAAAAGTCAACATACCAAGTACCCATCACAATCCCTTATCTCCCGCATTACATTATTTGCCATTTTCCTCTTGTTTTCCTCTCCCCCACTTTACCCTTTCCGTTTTATTCGCCCTCTCTTTTTCGTTCGCCTCTTTTTCGCTTGCTTTTTGTTTGCTTGTGTGTTGGATTGCTTGTTTGTCGCGATGGCTCAAGACACACCAAATTATGTGACTTTACCAATACCAACAGTAATGATTTCCTTAGCACTCCGATTGCTCCTCTTACCAATTCTGAATCTTGTGAAATCAATGCTGCTTTGTTAAATCTTGTCATGAAAGATCAATTCGTCGGCCTTCCTAGTGAAGATGTCGCTGCTCATCTAAATAGCTTCGTTGATTTGTGTGATATGCAAAAGAAGAAAGATGTGGACAATGATATTGTTAAATTGAAGCTATTTCTTTTTTCACTTAGAGATCGTGCTAAAGCTTGGTTTTCGTCTTTGCCTAAAAATAGTATTGATTCGTGGAGTAAGTGCAAAGATGCTTTTATCTCTAAATATTTTCCTCCCGCTAAGATCATCTCTCTTAGAAATGATATTATTAATTTTAAGCAACTTGATCATGAACATGTTGCACAAGCTTGGGAGAGGATGAAATTAATGATACGTAATTGTCCTACTCATGGTTTCAATTTGTGGATGATTATACAAAAAATTTATGCCGGATTAAATTTTGCTTCTAGAAATCTTTTAGATTCAGCTGCGGGAGGCACTTTTATGGAAATCACTTTAGGAGAAGCTACTAAACTCCTAGATAATATTATGGTTAATTATTCTCAATGGCACACTGAAAGATCTACTAATAAAAAAAGTGCATGCGATAGAAGAAATTAATGTTTTGAGTGGAAAGATGGATGAACTTATGAAATTATTTGCTACTAAGAGTATTTATTCTAATCCCAATGATATGCCTTTGTGTACTTTGATTGAGAATAATAATGAATCTTTGGATGTGAATTTTGTTGGTAGGAATAATTTTGGTAACAACGCGTATAGGGGAAACTTTAATCCTAGGCCTTATCCTAGCAATTCCTCTAATAATTATGGTAATTCCTACAACAACTCTTATGGAAATTTTAATAAGATGCCCTCTGAATTTGAGACTAGTGTTAAGGAATTTATGAATTCACAAAACAATTTCAATGCCTTGCTTGAAGAAAAATTGCTTAAAGTTGATGAATTGGCTAGGAACGTTGATAGAATTTCTCTTGATGTTGATTCTTTGAAACTGAGATCTATTCCTCCTAAGCATGATATCAATGAGTCTCTCAAAGCCATGAGAATTTCCATTGATGAGTGCAAAGAAAGAACCGCTAGGATGCGTGCTAAGAAAGATTGCTTTATGAAAGTGTGTTCTTCAAATTTCTATGAAAATAAAGATGAAGATCTAAAAGTTATTGATGTGTCCCCTATTAAATCTTTTTTTTGCAATATGAATCTTGATAACGATGGGACTGAATATGATCCACCTTTACCTAGAAGGCGTTCCAAAAACTCGGAGTTTTTAGATCTTGATGCTAAAATTGATAAAAGTGGGATTGAAGAGAACAAAACCCTAGATATTAATAAACCCACTATTTTGGATTTCAAGGAATTTAATTATGATAATTGCTCTTTGATAGATTGTATTTCCTTGTTGCAATCCGTGCTAAATTCTCCTCATGCTTATAGTCAAAATAAAGCTTTTACCAAACATATCGTTGATGCTTTGATGCAATCTTATGAAGAAAAGCTTGAGTTGGAAGTTTCTATCCCTAGAAAACTTTATGATGAGTGGGAACCTACTATTAAAATTAAGATTAAGGATCATGAGTTCTATGTTTTATGTGATTTGGGTGCTAGTGTTTCCACTATTCCCAAAACTTTGTGCGATTTGCTAGATTTCCATGATTTTGATGATTGCTCTTTAAACTTGCACCTTGCGGATTCCACTATTAAGAAACCTATGGGAAGAATTAATGATGTTCTTATTGTTGCAAATAGGAACTACGTGCCCGTAGATTTTATTGTTCTTGACATAGATTGCAATCCTTCATGTCCTATTATTCTTGGTAGACCTTTCCTTAGAACGATTGGTGCAATTATTGATATGAAGGAAGGAAATATTAGATTCCAATTTCCATTAAAGAAAGGCATGGAACACTTGTTGGGGAACGTAGTAATTTCAAAAAAAATTCCTACGCACACGCAAGATCATGGTGATGCATAGCAACGAGAGGGGAGAGTGTTGTCTACGTACCCTCGTAGACCGAAGCGGAAGCGTTGGCGCAACGTAGAGGAAGTAGTCGTACGTCTTCCCGATCCGACCGATCCAAACACCGAAACTACGGCACCTCCGAGTTCTAGCACACGTTCAGCTCGATGAAGATCCCCGGGCTTCGATCCAGCAAAGCGTCGGGGAGGAGTTCCGTCAGTACGACGGCGTGGTGACGATCTTGATGTTTTACCGTCGCAGGGCTTCGCTTAAGCACCACTACAATATTATCGAGGAGTATCGTGGAGCGGGGCACCGCACACGGCTAAGAGAACGATCACGAAGATCAACTTGTGTGTCTATGGGGTGCCCCCTGCCCCCGTATATAAAGGAGTGGAGGAGGGAGAGGGTCGGTCCTCTCTATGGCGCGCCCTAGGGGAGTCCTACTCCCACCGGGAGTAGGATTCCCCTTTTCCTAGTAGAACTAGGAGACCTTCCAAGTAGTAGGAGTAGGAGAGAAGGAAAGGGAAGGGAGAAGGAGAAGGAAGGAAGGGCGCCTCCCTAGTCCAATTCGGACTAGTCCATGGGGAGGTGCGCCACCCTTTGGGGCCTTTCTCTCCTTTCCGTATGGCCCATTAAGGCCCAATACGAATTCCGTAACTCTCCCAGACTCCAAAAAATACCCGAATCACTCGGAACCTTTCCGATGTCCGAATATAGTCGTCCAATATATCGATCTTTACGTCTCGACCATTTCGAGACTCCTCGTCATGTCCCGATCTCATCCGGGACTCCAAACTCCTTCGGTACATCAAAACTCATAAACTTATAATAAAACTGTCATCGAAACCTTAAGCGTGTGGACCCTACGGGTTCGAGAACAATGTAGACATGACCGAGACACGTCTCTGGTCAATAACCAATAGCGGAACCTGGATGCTCATATTGGCTCCCACATATTCTATGAAGATCTTTATCGGTCAAACCGCATAACAACATACGTTGTTCCCTTTGTCATCGGTATGTTACTTGCCCGAGATTCGATCGTCGGTATCTCAATACCTAGTTCAATCTCGTTACCGGCAAGTCTCTTTACTCGTTCCGTAATACATCATCTCACAACTAACCCATTAGTTGCAATGCTTGCAAGGCATATGTGATGTGCATTACCGAGAGGGCCCAGAGATACCTCTCCGACATTCGGAGTGACAAATCCTAATCTCGAAATACGCCAACCCAACAAGTACCTTCTGAGACACCTGTAGAGCACCTTTATAATCACTCAGTTACGTTGTGACGTTTGGTAGCACACAAAGTGTTCCTCCGATAAACAGGAGTTGCATAATCTCATAGTCATAGGAACATGTATAAGTCATGAATAAAGCAATAGCAACATACTAAACGATCGAGTGCTAAGCTAACGGAATGGGTCATGTCAATCACATCATTCTCCTAATGATGTGATCCCGTTAATCAAATGACAACTCATGTCTATGGCTAGGAAACTTAACCATCTTTGATCAACGAGCTAGTCAAGTAGAGGCATACTAGTGACACTCTATTTGTCTATGTATTCACACATGTATTATGTTTCCGGTTAATACAATTCTAGCATGAATAATAAACATTTATCATAATATAAGGAAATAAATAATAACTTTATTATTGCCTCTAGGGCATATTTCCTTCCCTAGGAAGAAAATAAAATTACCATATGAATCTATCATGAGAGCCACTTATGGATTGCCTACCAAAGATGGCAATACCTAGATCTATCCTTGCTTTTATGCCTAGATAGGGGCGTTAAATGATAGCGCTTGTTGGGAGGCAACCCAATTTTATTTTTTAGTTTTTTGCTTTTTTCTTCTCTTTAGGGATAAATATTTGTTCTAGCCTCTGGTTAGATGTGTTTTTATGTTTTAATTAGTGTTTGTGCCAAGTTAAAACTATAGGATTTTATGTTTTAATTAGTGTTTAGACAGATTCTGTTTTTCGTGTGTTGTTTGCTTATTTTGATGAATCTATGGCTAGTAAAATAGTTTATGATCCATAGAGAAGTTGGAATACAGTAGGTTTAACACCAATATAAATAAAGAATGAGTTCATTACAGTACCTTGAAGTGGTCTTTTGTTTTCTTTCGCTAACGGAGCTCACGAGATTTCTGTTGAGTTTTGTGTTCTGAAGTTTTCAAGTTTTGGGTGATTTTTTTAATGGATTATGGAACAAGGAGTGGCAAGAGCCTAAGCTTGGGGATGCCCATGGCACCCCCAAGATAACCCAAGGACACCAAAAATTCAAAGCTTGGGGATGCCCCGGAAGGCATCCCCTCTTTCGTCTACTTACATTGGTAACTATAATTGGAGCTATATTTTTATTCACCACATGATATGTGTTTTGTTTGGAGCGTCTTGTATGATTTGAGTCTTTTCTTTTTAGTTTACCACAATCATCATTGCTGTACACACCTTTTGAGAGAGCCATACATGATTTGGAATTTGTTAGAATACTCTATGTGCTTCGCTTATATCTTTTGAGTTATATAGTTTTGCTCTAGTGCTTCACTTATATCTTTTAGAGCACGGTGGTGGATTTGTTGTATAGAAACTATTGATCTCTCATGCTTCACTTAGATTATTTTGAGAGTCTTAAATAGCATGGTAATTTGCTTAAACAATCATAATATGCTAGGTATTCAAGATTAGTAAAAAAATTCTTACGAGTGTATTGAATACTATGAGAAGTTTGATGCTTGATAATTGTTTTGAGATATAAATATGGTGATATTAGAGTCATGCTAGTTGAGTAGTTGTGAATTTGAGAGATACTTGTGTTAAAGTTTGTGATTCCCGTAGCATGCACGTATGGTAAACCGTTATGTGATGAAGTCGGAGCATGATTTATTTATTGATTGTCTTCCTTATGAGTGGCGGTCGGGGACGAGCGATGGTCTTTTCCTACTAATCTATCCCCCTAGGAGCATGCGCGTAATACTTTGCTTTGATAACTTGTAGATTTTTGCAATAAGTATATGAGTTCTTTATGACTAATGTTGATTCCATGGATTATACGCACTCTTCTTCCTTCCACCATTGCTAGCCTCTCTAATACCGCGCACTTTTCACCGGTATCATATACCCACCATAAACCTTCCTCAAAACAGCCACCATACCTACCTATCATGGCATTTCCATAGCCATTCCGAGATATATTGCCATGCAACTATCCACCGTTCCGTTTATTATGACACGCTCCATCATTGTCATATTGCTTTGCATGATCATGTAGTTGACATCGTATTTGTGGCAAAGCCACCATTCATAATTCTTTCATACATGTCACTCTTGATTCATTGCATATCCCGGTACACCGCCGGAGGCATTCATATAGTCATATTTTGTTCTATGTATCGAGTTGTAATTGTTGAGTTGTAAGAAAATAAAAGTGTGATGATCATCATTTTTAGAGCATTGTCCCAAGCGAGGAAAGGATGATGGAGACTATGATTCCCCCACAAGTCGGGATGAGACTCCGGACGAAAAATAAAAAAAAGAGAAAAGATGCCATAAAAAAAGAGAAAAAAGGCCCAAATAAAAAAATGAGGGAAAAAGAGAGAAGGGACAATGTTACTATCCTTTTACCACACTTGTGCTTCAAAATAGCACAATGATCTTCATGATAGAGAGTCTCTCATTTTGTCACTTTCATATACTAGTGGGAATTTTTCATTATAGAACTTGTCTTGTATATTCCAATGATGGGCTTCCCCAAAATGTCCTAGGTCTTCGTGAGCAAGGGAGTTGGATGCACACCCACTTAGTTTCTTTTGTTGAGCTTTCATATACTTATAGCTCTAGTGCATCCCTTGCATGGCAATCCCTACTCACTCACATTGATATCTATTGATGGGCATCTTCATAGCCCGTTGATACGCCTAGTTGATGTGAGACTATCTTCTCCCTTTTTGTCTTCTCCACAACCAGCATTCTATTCCACATATAGTGCTATGTCCATGGCTCACGCTCTTGTATTGCGTGAAGATTGAAAAAGTTTGAGAATGTCAAAAGTATGAAACAATTGCTTGGCTTGTCATCGGGGTTGTGCATGATTTAAATACTTTGTGTGGTGAAGATAGAGCATAGCCAGATTATATGATTTTGTAGGGATAACTTTCTTTGGCCATGTTATTTTGAGAAGACATAATTGCTTTGTTAGTATGCTTGAAGTATTATTATTTTTATGTCAATATTAAACGTTTGTCTTGAATCTTTCGGATCTGAATATTCATACCACAATTAAGAAGAATTACATTGAAATTATGCCAAGTAGCACTCCGCATCAAAAATTCTGTTTTTATCATTTATCTACTCGAGGACGAGCAGGAATTAAGCTTGGGGATGCTTGATACGTCTCCAACATATTTATAATTTTTGATTGCTCCATGCTATATTATCTACTGTTTTGGACATTATTGAGCTTTATTATTCACTTTTATATTACTTTTGGGACTAACCTATTAACCGGAGGCCCAGCCCAGAATTGCAGTTTTTTGCCTATTTCAGAGTTCCGTAGAAAAGGAATTTCAAACAAAGTCCAAACGGAATTAAACCTTCGGAACGTGATTTTCAGAGCAAATATGATCCAGGAGACTTGGACCCTACGTCAAGAAACAAAAGAGGAGGCCACAAGGTAGGGGCGCGCCACCCCCTCTGTGGCGCCTCCACCCTCATGGGCCCCCTGTTGCTCCACCGACGTACTCCTTCCTCCTATATATACATACGTATCCCCAAACGATCAGATACGCAGCCAAAAACCTAATTCCACCGCCGCAACCTTCTGTACCCACAAGATCCCATCTTGGGGCCTGTTCCGGAGCTCCGCCGGAAGGGGAATCAATCACGGAGGGCTTCTACATCAACACCATAGCCTCTCCGATGAAGTGTGAGTAGTTTAATTCAGACCTTCGGGTCCATAGTTATTAGCTAGATGGCTTCTTCTCTCTTTTTGGATCTCAATACAATGTTCTCCCCCTCTCTCGTGGAGATCTATGGATGTAATCTTCTTTTGCGGTGTGTTTGTTGAGACCGATGAATTGTGGGTTTATGATCAAGATTATCTATGAACAATATTTGAATTTTCTCTGAATTCTTTTATGTATGATTGGTTATCTTTGCAAGTCTCTTTGAATTATCAGTTTGGTTTGGCCTACTAGATTGATCTTTCTTGCAATGGGAGAAGTGCTTAGCTTTGGGGTCAATCTTGCGGTGTCCTTTCCCAAAGGATGAGGGGCAGCAAGGCACGTATTGTATTGTTGCCATCGAGGATAACAAGATGGGGTTTTTATCATATTGCATGAATTTATCCCTGTACATCATGTCATCTTGCATAAGGCGTTACTCCGTTTTTATGAACTTAATAATCTAGATGCATGCTGGATAGCGGTCGATGAGTGGAGTAATAGTAGTAGATACAGGCAGGAGTCGGTCTACTTGTCTCGTACGTGATGCCTATATACATGATCATACCTAGATATTCTCATAACTATGCTCAATTACGCCAATTGCTCAACAGTATTTTGTTCACCCACCGTATAATATTTATGCTCTTGAGAGAAGCCACTAGTGAAACCTATGGCCCCGGGTCTATCTTCATCATATTAATCTTCCAACACTTAGTTATTTCCTTTGCTTTTTACTTTGCTTTTATTTTACTTTGCATATTTATCACAAAAATACCAAAAATATTATCCTATCATATCTATCAGATCTCACTCTCGTAAGTGGCCATGTAGGGATTGACAACCCCTTATCGCGTTGGTTGCGAGGATTTATTTGTTTTGTGTAGGTGCGAGGGACTCGTGCGTAGCCTCCTACTGGATTGATACCTTGGTTCTCAAAAATTGAGGGAAATACTTACGCTACTTTGCTGCATCACCCTTTCCTCTTCAAGGGAAAACCAACCCAGTGCTCAAGAGGTAGCACACCACAATGGATGTGGACCTACTTTGTTTGCGCCACAGAGGTAGTTCGAATACAGGTGGGAGTGCTTAACCTCGATACTTTTAAGAGGAGCACCATTAATTCCCTCTTGTCAGACGTGGTTGTTCAGAAGAAGGGTTATGAGTTTCGCTATAGTTTGCAAGAATCAGATTTCCGTGTTGATGTTGACTTCGTGCCTCGCGTCTGGGAGCATGATGATGATCCTGAGAGCGACAAGGGACATGACAGAGAGGACACTATGAGGGCTAATGATACAAGCAAGAAATCGAAAGCGTCGTTCTTGTCTAACACCACGTTAGCTACGACGAACACGGGTGGAGTGGTACCTATGCAGATTGCCACATCTACTCCTGCTCCTTCTGGGCCTTTGGCGACGGGGAAATTTATTGCTGTTACACTGCCGAACCAACATCGGCGTACTTCTCCCATGCCTGGGTTGCAGACTACTCAGGGATCTCCGCCATTGGGGGAACTGACTACTTCTTCGGCGCACTTGGCGCCAAGGAACACTTCCACGTTGGCATATGATTCTAAGTCGCTCTTCTGTCGGCACCTTCTACGGCTTTACCGACGGTTCGGCTTCGTGGTGATGAGTCGCTTCCACCACATGAGAGGAGCGCATTGCCGGAGGGCGCTGCGGGGGACGTACCGCCACTTACTTCGACTGGTCAGCGGTCTCCTTCTCGACGGGGAGTGATCTTCTCCCAGGCCATGCGGGCTGATCACGATCTGGCGATGGTGGAGCTCCGGGCGCTGTCATCTGCGCCATCTTCGCCTGGAGGGGCATCGGCTACTAGGGCGATTGAGGCGGATGAAGGCGAGGTGCAGCCCACACGGTCTTCGACATCTTCGTTGCACCCATCTACACCGCCTTTGAGGGTCTCCGGGACACTAGCTGATGCGGAGTCCACACCCACACCGCTCAGACGCAGTGGCCACCACCCCGTTAGTGCTGACGGTGCACCAGCTACTGACGAGGACTCCATGCGGAAGGCCATGCGCAGAACAGCCTCTCGTAACCTCGACTTTAAAGGTACGTCTACTCGCAAATCTTTTTTGTCTTTTGATAAAGCCAAAGTTTCTTCAAATATTGCTTGTCTTGGTATTTCATTAGGACGAAATGAAAAAGCGTAGACTTTTCTGTTAAGGCTCTTAAGCAAGTGGAGTTCGGCCGGCTTATGGTTTCTCCTAAATCGCCTATATTTGTGGACCCCTTAGTGTCAGATGAGGATTCTGATGCCAACCATGAAGGCAAGCTCCTTTCCCATCTGATTAAAGACACAACTGAAGTAGACTTGGAAGATATTGCGGGTGACACAATGCTATGTGAGCTCGTCGCGTCGGTACGTAAGAACAAGTCTAATTCAGGAAACAAAAAGGGACATCCATCTAAGAAGGCAAAGGTCTCCAAACACAAAAAAGGTTCATCATGAGAGGAATGTTTTGGAATAGCAGAGGTCTTGGTGACTTGGCTAAACATAAACATATTTCTCATTGTGTTAGGGATCATACTTTGGACTTTGTGGCCATCTCTGAGTGTGGTAAGCGTGACTTCCCAACACGTGATCTTGACCATTTTTCATGTGGTAATGATTATGAATGGCATATTCTTCCGCCTTCTGGGAGGTCTGGGGGTATTCTGTTAGTTATACTCTCCACATACTTGGAACTTCTCTCTACATTGAAGGGGGAATATCATATCAAATTCCACCTTCGATATAAATCTGATAACTTTATTTGGAGCTTGGTTGCTGTTTACGGCACCGCTCAAGAGGAGTTTAAGTCGGCCTTTCTCAAAGAACTCGTCAATACCTGTCGAGAGAATCCCCATCCTATGTTAATCGGGGGGATTTCAACATTCTTCGATATCAGCAGGAAAAACAATGACCGGTTTGACACTAGGTGGCCGTTTCTTTTTAATGTTGTTATTGATCTCGTTTTCTTGGGAACTCAGTATGTCTGGTCGCCAATATACTTGGGCCAATAACAGAGCAATCCCAACCTTTGAAAAACTCGACCGGGAATTTGCGGGTACTAGTTACCACCGACTGGGAATTGAAGTACCCCCTAGCTTCGGTACGGGCACTAGAGAGAATCGAAGCCTTATCGGATCACGCTCCATTGCTTACCGATTTTGGTCAGGCAGCTCCAAGTGCGAACCGTCATCAGTTCAAATTTGAACTGGGCTGGCTCACTACGGAAGGTTTTCATGAGTTGGTTAAAAAAGTGTGGCAGCGCCAACCTCGTGGTGACACACCGATTCAACGATGGAATAATCGTATAAATGCGTTGTGCCGATTCCTTCGTGGTTGGGCCAAACACACCGCTGGCATCTATAAGAAAGAGAAGTTGCGACTTTCTTCCTTAATTGATACTCCCGAAAAAATCGCGGAGGCGAGGCCCCTTTCTGCCATGGAGATTGAGCAAAAAAGTCAGCTCAATGAGCAGTTAGCCCGTCTCTTACGCGAGGAGGAAATTAAATGGTACCAAAGGTGTAAGATGGACTCACTTGTCCTAGGTGATGATAATAGGAAATACTTTCAAATGTTGGCCAACGGCAGACATAGAAAGAAACGTATCTTCCCTGTAGATCAGGAGGAGGGTCAGATCAAGGGGGACGCCTCACTAAAGAACTTCATTACTAAGTATTACAAAGAACTTTTTGGTCCATCAATGGATACAATGCTCGAGATGGATGAGTCTATTTGTCATGACATTCATCAAGTTTCACCTGCGGAAAATGATTTCCTAAGCTCTCCATTCTCTGAGGAGGAAATTCGGACTGCGGTGTTTCAGATGGAACATAACAAGTCTCCGGGTCCGGATGGTTTTCCGGCGGAGTTCTATCAAAGTTTATGGGAAATGATAAAATCAGATTTCGTTCAGCTGTTTAATGAACTGCATGCTCACAAACTTGACATCTCCCATTTAAATTTTGGGGAAATTATTCTTCTACCTAAGACGAAAGATGCTAGTCGGATTCAACAATATAGACCGATTTGCTTACTAAACGTAAGCTTTAAAATCTTCACCAAGGTTGCGACTAACGGTGAGCGGGTGGCACCATGTAGTCAAATCCACCCAAACAGCTTTCATGCAAGGACGGAACATATTGGATGGTGTTGTTGTTCTACATGAAACAGTCCATGAGCTTCATCATAAAAAGTTGAATGGAGTCATATTTAAAATTGACTTTGAAAAGGCTTATGATTAAGTGAAATGGCCCTTTCTGTTGCAAACTTTACGCATGAAGGGGTTTTCTGATACATGGTGTCGATGGGTAGAGAGCTTCGTGTCTGGAGGTAGTGTGGCCATCAAGGTAAATGATGATGTGGGCAACTACTTTCAGACTAGGAAGGGGCTTCGTCAAGGGGACCCCGCATCCCCGATTTTGTTCAACATTGTGGCTGATATGCTAGCTACTCTTGTTGAGAGGGCCAAGATAGCTGGTCAAGTCACCGTTGTCATTCCTCATTTGGTAGAAGGAGGCCTATCTATTTTACAATATGCGGATGATACCATTCTAGTCTTGGATCATGATCTAGAAAAAGCCAGAAACCTTAAATTGTTGTCATGTGCTTTTGAGGAACTCTCTGGACTCAAAATTAATTTTCATAAGAGTGAACTGTTCTGCTTCGGCGAGGCCGCAGAAGTAGCACACCGAAGCAGAACAAGATTATGCTGAAATCTTTGGCCGTCAGCTCGGACAATTTCCGATTCGTTACTTGGGTGTCCCCATCCATTATCGGCGCTTGACTATAGCTGAATGGAAGCATGTAGAAGAGAGACTGGAGAAACGCCTGGCCAGTTGGAAGGCCAAACTCTTGTCCTATGGGGGTCGGTTAATTTTTATCAACTCAGTCCTCACCAATATGGTTCTTTACATGCTATCATTCTTCCATCTACCAAAAGGAGTGCTTCAGCATCTAGATTACTTTAGATCAAGATTTTTTTGGCAGAGTGATAATGAACCAAGAAATATCGTCTGGCTAGGTGGAATATATTATGTCGTCCTAAAAGCCAAGGGGGACTTGGAATCCAGGACCTTGAGATAAAAAAAACACTGCACTTCTCAGCAAATGGGTGTATAAACTACTCACTGAGAATGGTGTTTGGCAGGAAATCATTCGTAATAAATACTTGGGTTCCAAAGCAATCTCTCAAGTGTACTAGAAACCTGGAGATTCTCATTTCTGGAGTGGGTGATGAAAGCTAAAGAATTCTTTTTCCAATTTGGAACGTTCTCGGTTAGGAACGGCTCCCAAATCCGTTTCTAGGAAGATACCTGGTTGGGGACTAATCCTTTAAGTGTGCAATACCCAAGCTTGTACCGGATAGTTAGACATAAGTTTGTCACGATCAAACAAGTTTTGGGTCAGGAAAATCCGGATATTTGTTTTCGTAGGGACCTTATAGGACCTCGTTTGGCAGCATGGAATGAATTGCTCATCCGTCTGGGGGCCATCCAGTTGTCGGAGGAACCGAATATCTTTAGATGGAAATTGCATCAGAATGGCAAGTTTTCGGTCAAGTCCATGTATGATGCAATGGTCCATGACGAGGTTCCAATAGATAATAGGAAATTGTGGAAGCTAAAAATCCCTCTAAAAGTGAAGATATTCCTATGGTTTCTCAATAGATGGGTGATCTTAACTAGGGATAATTTGGCACGACGAAACTGGCAAGGGTGCAAAAAATGTGTTTGTGCCATCATGATGAGTCAATTAAACACTTATTTTTTGAATGTAAGTTTGCTCCGTCTGTCTGGGCCATTGTCCAAATAGCTTCGAATCTTTATCCCCCACGTAGTGCACTGAAAACATTCTTGTGGGGGCGGCCGCCTTATGTTGGGCTCTGTGGCTCACCAGGAATGACATTGTTTTTAACCATAAATGTGTTTCATCTCCTATGCAGGTTATTCATATATGTTCGCGATGGCTCTGTATGTGGTCTATCATGCAGAGGCCGGAGGACAGAGACATTTTTATGATGGCGTCTACTCGGCTCGAGCGTTCAGCCAGGGAGGTTTTCTACCCCCATAGATGGCGGTGTGATCTTCGGATAGGATTGGCCACATCATAGGCTGGCTTTATTATGAGTTTGTCGTTGTGGTTGTTTGAGCCTTCTTTTTTTCCTTTTTGACTTTTTGGACTTGTTGGCTGTGTGCATTTTGTTATGCAGAGGCCGGGCGTTCTATGATGCGATTGTATCAATTCGATATTTCAATTCAATGAAAAGCTCTTTATCGAAGAATTTTTTTTTATTAAAGGTGATCTCTTACGATTGTAATTTTGTACTCCCTCTGATACATATTAATTGACGATGGTTTACTACAAAGTTAGTGACTAGAGGGAGTAATATTTTTTAACAACATATTAATTGACGATGGTTTACTACAAAGTTAGTGACCAGAGGGAGTAATATTTTTTAACAGATGTGTGAAGCACATGATCAAAATTGATCAGTAACAAAAAAAATATGTCTTATATTTCTAAAGAGGAGTGTTACATAATATAATATATTTTTTGCGGGCAACATAAAATCGTTTTTGCTTCGTCGTCGTCTATGATATTTGTACATGTTGTGCCTGATGATTTCCTTTTTCTATGTTTATTTTGCAGGTCGCGTGATGACTTATCTCGAGAGTTACCAGATACCTTCTTTTTCCAAGGCAACTTGCCACGCCTGACACATGATATTATGTTGATTGGCCATCTAGTAGCTGTCAAAAAAGGATTAGCCATCTAATATGACATAATTGTGTGAGCGGTGACATGTTAACATAGCATTATACATAATTTTGAAAAGTCCCATGTGGATCATGCTCACGATTGTTCTTCTGCTGCCTTACGGCATGTATTTTGCGCATAGATGCTTTGAAGTGTAGGTCTCAGCCTCTCTTTCTAGAGAACAACAAAACCGAGCAACCCGCAAAAAACTAGTAAAAGCTAAAACAGGGCAAAAGGAAGCGGTTGACCACCACAATGAGCGGGCGGCTGCTCCTGCTCCTCCGTCTGATCCTCTGCATCGTACTTACCACAAGGCAGCTCGCTCTCGCCGGCGCAGCCTCCAGTTCCAAGGTGGTGACCAGCCTCCCGGGGTTCCAGGCCCCCCTCCCCTTCCACCTCGAGACCGGGTGCCCATTTTCTCACTCTGTTCTTTGCTCAAGTTTTTCTACGCACCCAGGCGGTAGGAGGTGCCGATGTGCGGGATCTCCTTGTCTCCTTGGTCGACTCCATTGGTTATAACCTGCTGCTGCTTAATTACAAGGTACATGGAGGTCGACGAGGACAACGGCACCGAGCTGTTCTACTACTTCGTGGAGTCCGAGGCCGGCGGCGAGAATGCCCCTTTCCTCCTCTGGCTCACCGGCGGCGACCATTGCTCCGTAGTCAGCGGCCTCGCGTTCGAGATCGGTAAATTTTGTTTCCATTCTCAAGCGATGACTCGCAGTTACTCTCTACTCCGTCATATCATGCATGAGATGCACACACATGTCAACCGCAACTGCAGGTCCATTCAAGTTCGTCGTAGAGTCTTACAATGGCACCATACCGAGCCTGGAAATCAATCCGAACTCATGGACGAAGGTCGGCCATCGGTCATGTTTTACACTCTGCAGCTAGCCAATTAGCCGCATTACATGTTCGCGCTCATTCCTGTATTGACCATTGCAGGTTGCGCATATCCTCTTCGTTGATTCGCCGGCCGGGCAGGATTTTCCTTTTCCAAACAACCCAGAGGTTACCATGTTGGGGATGTATCTAGCTCACTGCAGCTCCATGAGTTCCTCATCAAGGTGCTACCTAACCTAACTGCTTAGATTTGATTTGTTGCGACGCATTGATTGGCTGCATCATCCTTACTGTCTGATCCACGTGACCTTGTCCAGTGGATTAGGGACCATCCCAAGTTTCTATCAAGTCCTCTCTATATCGGGGTAGACTCGTATGCTGGAAAAATTGTACCATTCATCGCACAAAAGATTTCCCAAGGTACCGACACTTGCTGTATATTTCCACGTATCCAACATTGAGCATGCGTTTATAGGTTACTGTATTCCCTGATTTCACCACAAGGTACACGTGGTAATTAAGCCATCTCAAAATGCAAAAAAAAAGAAGAAGAAGTAAGAACTGAGTTCAACTCTATCTTCATGTATGTTTTTAGGGCGACGTCATCTTTATGCTTTCATCCCTACAGGTAATGAAGTTGGAAGGAGACCCCTTCTTAATCTCAAGGTACCTACCGTAACTCTGAGAAACCTTCCAATGCATCGATGCTTAGACGAGGTGCTAAGTGCATTAAAAACGTTAGCAACTAGTCTTCCCAATGTAGAGGTGCTTACCTTTTGTTGCTAAGCTTTCCTCATGAAATTGTTTAATAATTAATCTTCTTCATGCATTGGTTGGTAGTCATTTTGCATAGGTTCACATGTTTAGCACCATTTTTTCCTAGGGTCATCATAATGCTCTCTCTCCTCTTTAATTGCTTTGCTACATCATTTTTTTTTGTCTATGTGGCATCCTTAGCACCTGTACATGTGTGTGTGTGGGGGGGGGGGGCACTGAGAAGGGCCTCACTATGTTAGAATAGTTGGATAGATATAGGACTTGTGTTTAAACCTGTAATCCTATTCTATCTCTACTTCTCTCTCCCGTAGCGATTCTTCTCTGTCTCATGTAACGATCTTTCAGATCGATCTCTCCAAAGCTTGTACGCCAAGGCTTATGCCCAATATATATCAATGCGGCCCGAGACAAAGGGTTTAACGCTTCCAACCTATTTTACATGGTAGTCAGAGCCTCTTCCTCAAAGATCATAGATCGCATCTAGCTACCTCCCAAAACTATACCTATCTTCCTCCTTCGACCGAGAGCATGTCGACCATCGCTGCCGCATCGTTGTCGGCACATTGCGCGCTCATCACCTCGTCATCTTCCGCCTTGGCCGCCTTCCTCCACCACCACCGCTGGGTCTCTCGGATCGCCACCACAGAGAAGCTTACGAGGGAAACTTCCTTCTATGGAAGGCCATTGTGCTGCCTCGGATCAAAGGCGCCAGATGGAACACCACCTCGGACGGGCGAGCCCGCCACCGCCCGGCCAGCCTCACCGTTACCAAGGACGGCAAGGAAGAACAAGTCTTCAAATCGCCCGATCCCTCCGTACGCTGTAGCAACAACTTCAAGGGTATTTGATGGGATCTCTTTCCGCGATATCCTTGCTCGAGCCGCGACGCCTTCTGACGCCTTCAAGTTTGAGCGCCATCCTTGCAATGTTCGCTGCACATAGTCAAGCCCAGGCCATCAACACCCGCATCGAGCTCACCAATCTAAAAAAAGGTAACATGACCATGGCTGACTATCTTGGCAGGATCAAGAGTCTTAGTGATGAAGTCGTGTGTACTGCCGCGGCTCTCTCCGATCCGGAAATCGTCTCCAAGATCCTCGCTGGTTTGGACATGGAGTACAATCCGGTGGTGTCTGCTCTCGCCGCTCGTGTGGAACCCATCACCGTCCAGGAGTTGTACAACCAGCTTCTGAGTTTTGATGCCCGCCTCACCCTCCTCCATGGTGGTGATCTTCGGCAGTCATCTGCTAACTCCGCGTCCCGTGGCCGCGGCCATGGGCGCGGTCACCAGGGGCAGAGTCGTGGCGGTGGCCGCGGACGCGGTGCTCCCCAGGGCGACGACGCTCGTTCTGGTGGCACCTACGGCTACCACAACGGGGGCGGCTACACCAACAACAACGGCGGCAACTCCACCAACGGCGGCGGCTTCAACTCCAACAATGGCCGTCGTCCCCCTACCGCCCGTCCTCGCCCGCGTTGCCAGCTCTACAAGATGCCTGGCCATGAAGTTCTGGATTGCTGGCATCGCTTCGACGAGAACTTTGTCCCTGATGCTCGCCATGTTGCTGCTGCCATGCGTGAACAAGGAGGCGATGGCATCTGGTATGTTGATTCTGGCGCCACCGACCACATTACCAATGAACTCGAGCAACTAGCTCTTCGCGAGAGGTACCATGGCACTGATCAGATCCACACCGCAAGCGGAGGAGGTATGGATATTTGTCACATTGGTCAAGCCTCAATTAATTCCCCTAATCTTAAACGTGATCTCGTTCTTAAGGATGTCCTTCATGTTCCACAAGCTGACAAAAATCTTGCATCCATGTCTCGTTTAGCCACCGATAATAATGTCTTCTTTGAAACTCACCCTCGTTATTTCTTCATTAAGGATCGGGCAACGAGGGAACTCCTCCATCACGGTAGATGCATTGGGGGTCTCTACCCCATCACATCTGGAGCACTTAGTCGCCGGCGTCGCCAAGTCTACTCCGCCATCAAACCCTCTTTGGAAAGATGGCATCAACGATTAGGACATCCATCATCGGTCATTGTGCAACAAGTAGTCAATAACGATAATCTTCCTTTGTTACATAGTTCCATTAGTGAGTCTGTTTGTGAAGCTTGCCAATGTGCCAAGAGTCATCAGCTTCCTTATCCTAAGTCTTATAGTGTCTCCCATGCTCCTTTAGAGCTTATTTTTAGTGATGTATGGGGCCATGCCCGTGATTCTTTTGGACAAAAAAAATATTATGTCAGTTTCATTGATGATTACAGCAAGTTCACATGGATTTATTTGCTTAAATATAAATCTGAAGTCTTTTCCATCTTCCAAGAGTTTCAAAAACTTGTTGAACGACAATTTGATCGAAAGATTTTGTCAGTCCAAAGTGATCGGGAGGGAGTATGAGAAACTCAACTCTTTCTTCCGTAGCATAGGGATTGAGCATCATGTGTCATGTCCTCATGCTCACCCAATAGAGCAGCTCTGCTGAACATAAACATCGCCACATAGTTGAAGTTGGCCTTTCTCTCTTAGCTCATGCCTCTATGCCTCTCAAATATTGGGATGAAGCTTTCATCACTGCCACTTATCTCATCAATAGGCTTCCCAGCAAAGTCATTGGGAATTCCACTCCATTAGAACGTCTGTATCATCAAAAACCTGACTACAACTATCTCAAAATTTTTGGGTGTGCTTGCTACCCCAATTTGCGTCCATACAATCATCACAAACTTGAATTTCGATCCACTCAGTGTGTTTTTCTTGGTTATAGCAACCTTCATAAAGGGTATAAATGTCTTGAAATATCCACTAAACGCATCTATATTTCACGAGATGTTGTTTTTGATGAGACTCTTTTTCCTTTTGCCAAACTACATCCAAATGCGGGAGCCTTACTTTGTGCTGAAATAGCACTTCTACCTGATCTTTCTGCACCGTGTGATCACGGGTAATTAACTTAGGATGATCATGTGCAAAAATCCCAAGGAAATTCTGATTCAGCTGATATTTGTGCTAATTTGAATCATCATTTTATGTGTGAAGAAGCAGACAAAACAGGCACGGAATACGCTGCTGATCCGGCTGACAGCACGCGATCCCAGGCGGATCCACGCGCTAAGCCTGCCGCTGTTGTCGGCACATGATCCCAGGCTGATTCGCCCGTGGGCCTGGACTCGCGCGGGCCTGTGGCCGACCGCGCTGCCAGGATGGAGCCCACTGGCCTCGTCGTATCGCCTCACGTCACGCCTCGCTTGATTCACACGCCAACAAGATGTGCGGAGAGGGCGAGTCCCTTCGCCACGCCGCCGCGGGCCTCAAGACGGCCGATCACGGCGCGTGGCAGTCCCACCTGCACGGGCCTCATCACCGCCAACCGGCCGCCAGATCCACGCCAGATCCGCCTTGGATCGAGGCGCCGATTTGTTCCCAGCATCGGATCGGGAGCCGGCGGGATCTTCTGTGGCAGATGAGGCTTCACCTGAATCTTCTGTACCACCATCTACAACGGCTGTTCCTATGCATTCTACGCCCCCTCGTCGGCAAACAAGGGCACGGTCAGGTATTGTGAAGGAAAAACAGTACAATGATGGTACAATTAGGTATGACAAAATCAAACGTGCTTTTCTTACCACCACTGTTGAACCAGTTCATTTGCATGATGCCCTTGCTAATAAGGATTGGAAGGAAGCTATGGATAGTGAATATAATGCACTTATGAAAAACAAAACTTGGCACTTGGTACCACCAAAACATGGAGACAATATTATTGATTGTAAGTGGGTGTACAAGATAAAAAGAAAGTCTGATGGAAGCATAGACAGGTATAAGGCCGATTAGTTGCCAAAGGATTTAAACAAAGGTTTGGAATTGATTATGAAGATACCTTTAGTCCTGTTGTTAAATCTGCCACTATTCGACTTGTCTTGTCTATTGCTATTTCCAGAGGTTGGAGCTTAAGACAGCTAGATGTTGAGCAGCGTTTCTTCATGGTGTTCTTGAGGAAGAAGTGTTCATGAGGCAACCACCAGGTTATGAGGATCACAAAGACACCACGGTATGTCCGTAAGTTGGATAAAGCATTATATGGTCTCAAACAAGCACCAAGGGCTTGGTATTCCAGATTGAGCATGCAGTTACAACACCTTGGGTTCATACCATCCAAAGGCGGATACATCGTTGTTCTTCTTCAGAAAGACAGTATTACTATCTTTGTGCTTGTCTATGTTGATGATATAATCGTTGCTAGTTCAAGTCACGAGAAGCTACTACCTGCTTGCTTAAGGATTTAAAGTTGGAGTTTGCTCTCAAGGATTTGGGTGATCTCCATTATTTCCTTGGTATAGAAGTAAAGAAAATTAAAGATGGCATACTTCTCTCACAGGAAAAATACACCACTGATTTCTCAGAAGAGTGGGTTTGGAAAATTGCAAGCCGGTTAGTACACCAATTTCTACCTCAGAAATACTCACAGTAGAAAGTGGAGATGCTCTTTCACCAGCAGATGCAACAAACTATAGGAGTGTTGTAGGTGCCTTGCAATATTTAACTCTCACACGTCCTGATATTTCCTACTCAGTGAACAAGGTATGTCAATATTTGCATGCACCTAGAACTACTCATTGGACTGCAGTTAAGAGAATTCCAAGGTATCTTAAGTACTCAAGAGGCCTTGGACTTCAGATTACCAAGTCCCCATCTCTTCTTGTAACTGCTTATTCAGATGCGCATCAAGGCAGGATGTCTTGATGATAGGAGATCTACAGTGGTTTTGCTGTATTCTTGGGATCTAATCTTGTGTCATGGAGCGCAAGAAAACAGGCCACTGTTTCAAGGTCAAGTACAGAGGCTGAATATAAAGCCTTGGCTAATGCTACAGCTGAAGTAATGTGGATTCAGACACTTCTTTATGAACTTGGTATTAAAATTCCTCAGGCTGCGAGGTTGTGGTGTGATAACATTGGAGCAACATATCTCTCGGCCAATCCCGTTTTTCATGCATGAACAAAACACATTGAGGTTGATTTTCATTTTGTCAGAGAAAGAGTAGCTCGGAAGCTACTTGAGGTCAAGTTCATTCCCACAGGAGATCAGCTCGCAGATGGGTTTACAAAACCACTTACTATGAGAGGATTGGAAAAATTCACATACAATCTTAACCTCAGCAAAGCTCCTTGAGGTTCAGATTGAGGGGGAGTGTTAGAATAGTTGGATAGATATAGGACTTGTGTTTAAACCTGTAATCCTATTCTATCTCTACTTCTCTCTCCCGTAGCGATTCTTCTCTGTCTCATGTAACGATCTTTCAGATCGATCTCTCCAAAGCTTGTACGCCAAGGCTTATGCCCAATATATATCAATGCGGCCCGAGACAAAGGGTTTAACACTTCCAACCTATTTTACACACTATTCTACACAAAATACCATGGATAATACATGTGGCTAAAAACTTGCATGTCATGAAACACGCATCACAAATGTGTACGCGAAGGTGATATGTCGTTATCGGTTTTGCTATTCATTATTTATTATTATTGTATTTCTATAGTGAGTTTAGGATGGATCACCACTCATGTCACAGGATTTAATCATTATTGTGTGTGTTTTATGAGGCGCCGTTATAGTATAGGCCAATCTGGATATCACAACCACCCCGAGGCTCCATGTGTCAGGGTCATTAGCTTATATCATGGGTCCGGTCCAAATCACCAACACATGCACATCCCAACGATCTATCCACTTATGGGTCCAAACCAAGCGCAGTTAACACATGTGCATCCTTACAAGTACGTCGACATAAAGGAACAAATAAGAGGATGGTGTCCCCACTGGCGCTGTCACGGATGGGGATGTTGTTGTGCTTGTTTCCAAGAGTTTTATTTATTTATTTTCAAGTTATGTCTTCTTTTTATCTCTCGTGTGGTTTGTGTGTGTCTTCTATGAAACGAGTAAGCGAGAAACTTAGACCACAACTAGAGGAAAATAGTTTCTCGAAGAGACGGCATGCTAAATGCAGTATGTGGCAATGAAAGGGAGCAATAAATTGACATGCGTGTTTGTTGATGACAACACATGTACTAGCATCGACTACCGGCTATGCCACATAATAGTGTCTTCGGTGCAGCAAGTACCAACACCATTAGAGGAATGACAAAGGAAAATATCATTTGAATATGTGTTGTGATGTGTAGTTTTAACTGTCTTGTTGCACAGAAGCGAAATCATTCATAATTTGAATACTCTCACTCCGAAAGCTGTTGTATTCTGAATTTTAACTCACAAGATACGCAACAGAAAAAACTTGGTGTCTCTTCCTGTGCGGAAAAGAACACACGTTTGTCCTTGTGTGGCCACAACCTGTGGGTAAAATGGGGAGGTACAAATTTGGCCCGTTAACATAAACAATGTTGAATTTGTTATATATTTTTTTGTTTTCCAATCTATGTTTCAAATTTGAATTTTTTATTTTTTTTACATTGTACATACATATTATATCTACATCGTAAATAATCTTTAGATATTTTGACAATTTCTAAAATTTGTATTAATTCGCCGGTGCACCGGATGTGTTCTGCTTCCTGCTTCCTGGGTCGTGCTTTCTTCCAAAGATTACACATTCTCCCGGATCATTTAAAGGATCAAGGATGTCGATTAGGGTGGGGGTGCTTGAATAGGAGATTGCAAGTTTTAATCACTATTTTTATTTTAGGGAATTGCATATATAAATAATACGCAGATGACTACCTGAGACAGCCTACATGACATGGCAACTAGCAAAAAAACTGAACAAAAAGTATTCATCCTTTAATTTGATATGCCATCCTTTAATTAATTAAGCATAGACGACGGATCTTCATAACTATGCCTAAGCGAATCACTGTCAATGGCGTACATATCCCATTTTAGCCGATATAGAACTTCAAAACTATATGGCTAACCTAAACATATCTATCTTGTTGCAGTTTAAATAAGCACACCATGTTAATCAGCTATAGTTTGTTCTGCAAAAGAATATCTCTACTCAGCAACCCGTGCCTCCAATATTTTCGTAGCATGTGTAGCGGACACACAGTTATATCCATATCTTTTTCTTAGCAGTATATACCTGCTTTTGGTAGTGTGTGAGTGTGGTGTTAATATATCTGATGCCATGTTTACGTTCATTTCGTTACCAACAGGGCTATCTAGTAGGTAACCCGGCAACAGGTGAAAGGATCGATGAAAGCTCCAAAGTGCCTTTTGCTCACGGATTTGGTATAATATCAGATCAATTATATGAGGTAATTAACCTCACCTGTGTCCACTATTCCCGTCCATCTGCTCATACGACCAAATATGTCAAAACTGTTTTTTCGAAAAGGATATGTCAAAACTGTTGTGGTACAAATAGTCCTCATAGTATAAATTTCTTTCATACTGACAATATTGGGGCATTGCCAAGGACAAGACTACAAGAATCCTACAAACGTGCTGTGTGCCAAATCTCTGGGTACTTTCCATAGTGTAAGAACACGCCAGCCAGGATAACTTTTACTCCGTAAATATGAAGTATATGGCCGATCACTGAAGGTTACATCGGTTCCAAATGATCCAATTGCAGCTCCTCTCCGAAGTTATGTTGCCCCATATTTTGTGGGCCAAATGCGTTTATTCATCTGCTGGACTGCACGCGGAGACGGATGACTCGGCCGGTGCTGGCAGGAAGATCTTAAGCGAGGAAGCAGCTGGAATCAAAATGGGGAAACGGCTGAAACATCCGCCAGTCCGTCCTCCACTTGACTGTATTGTAAGTCAGCATCATGCGTGTATGCCTCTATAGTACCCTACCCTGTATGTGTTCCCCGTTTCGTGGACTGACTCGATCATGCATGACCGTGTCAGGGACCTTCCTTAGCCCACATGTACTTGGGCTGGACCATGGATATCATATGGGCCGGGCCAGGCTGCACTGCTGACCGCTGCGAGCTACAAGTACCTGAGATGAAGCAACGACAGACCCATCCAGTGGATCATGGACGAACCCGGCGGCGGCTACCTCCTTCTCCTTCCTCTGCTCTTCCTCTACCTCATTCCTCTCCCTTCCTGTAATCCAATTCGTGTGTAATCGAAGCTTGTATCCCGTAGATCGTGAGAGAGATATCTGGTTCCTTACATCTGGTATTCAGAGCCAGGCCACCACCCTTCCATCCCTCAATTTTCCCCAAATTTTCTTCCACACATGATTCCTCCGTTCCTGTCAGGACCCCGATTCCAAGTCACATCGATCTAGCCGGTAACACCTCATATCACTTTGCGGCCTCACGCACGGTATTCCCACGGGTGTCGCCTTACCATGGCCGGGGACCGTTTGCGCCTTTTGGCTCACGTATATGATAGTGTCGCAAGCATCCATATAATAGAGAACCCGGGCCGACATGGCTAGTCGTGAACCCAAAGCGGCACTAACTCATGGGGACAGGCATACATGAATCAAATTCGAGCATGTCGATTGGCGTGTGAATCCGGGCTGTAGCACTGGGCTAACAGGACTTCGGGAACCGGGCTGTAGCGGAATAGGCAGGACTCCGGATGTCACCACGTGACATTTCCCTGAAGGGACAGACACAGGAACGAAGTGAAACACATGCCGGCCAGTCAAGCGTCCTGAGCAGTAGTGCTGGGCTAGCAGGACTCCGGTGAACTGGGCTGTAGCGGACTACTATGGCTCAAGGAAGCACTAGACTACATTTCCCCATAAGAGAGGCTGCCAAGGATAAACAACTAGATTGTCGGATCCCACACATACCAAGCATTACAAACATACACACAATATGCTCGATATGTGCAAATACAACATGGCATCACAACATAACTCTACGACTCAAGTGTTTATTCATTAGGCTCGGAGGAGCGATATATTACAAACATGGGTCTCTCGACCCAGCATTCAGAGCATACAAGTCAAACACATGCGGAAGCTTAACATGTCCGAAAGTACGCATAACTATAAATGAAAACGCCGAGAAGCCCGACTATCTACCGAGATCTGCCGAGGGCACAAGATCGTAGCCGAGGTAACAAGCTAAACGTCGAAGTCCACGCGGAACTACTAGCGAGACTGACGTCTCTCTGCAAAAACATAAAATAGGCAAACGTGAGTACAATTGTACTCAGCAAGACTTACATCAGAACTAACTACATATGCATCGGTATCAACAAAGGGAGTGGTGGAGTTTAACTGCAGCAAGCCAGCTTTGACTCGGTGGCTATCCTAAACTACGACTGCAAGTAACTCTTTAGAGGTGGCGCACACGAGTCCACATATTCACCATATCAATACACCACTATGGATCCGCTCCCGTCTACCTTCGAGAACACCATCCATAGCACTCACGCTTATCTTGCGCATTTTAGAGTATCCACTTTCACTTGTCTATGAACTGTTATAGGCAACCCAGAAGTCCTTTACCGCGAACACGGCTATTTGAATAGATCATATTAACCCTGCAGGGGTGTACTTCTTCACACACGCTTTCGCCACTTACCGCCATGTACACCTCGTGTATCTCGGCAACCTTCAAGCGGAAGCTTTGGCGAGGAGTCGGCCACGACCCGACTAACCACACAAGTCTCTAGTCCAGGTTTATCGCCTATTCGGGTTCCATCCGCAAGGAGATCCGGCCGGGGTGTCGCTCACGGCCCCAAACGATGTGTGCAGGGTTCCCAAGCCCACCTCAACGGGTGGTTCTACGCTTGGTACACCGTGCCACGGTGCCTAGTCTGTCCCAATCCCACCTGTACCGGGTGCCACTTGGTAGACTACTAACACTACCTACAAACACCAGAAACTAGTTGCAACTCCTGGACAGAGATCAGGTTGATTAATAAGTCGAGAGGGGCACTTAAGCATTCCAACGCGTGGTAGTAACTGTTCATGGATCACAAACACAGAACTCAGTTCTTGAGGACGGCTGCAATGAGACAACCCACCATGTACTCCTACATGGCCTCTCACCGCTACCTTTACCAAACCATGTTCACACACTTAGCTCTCACACAGTAGGACATGTTCACACACCTCCGATTCATCCTCGATGAATCAGACCTGACTCAACTCTAAGCAAGAGCGTGCATGACAAACAAGCATGAATGAGTAGGCACAACAGGCTCAAACAACTCCTACTCATGCTAGTGGGTTTCATCTATTTACTGTGGAATGACAGGTCATGCAGAGGATAAAGGGGTTCAGCTACCACAGCAAGTAACAGATGAATCGTTGTTGTCCTAATGCAGTAAAAGAGAGCAGGAGCGAGAGAGTGGGATTGTATCGGAATGAACAAGGGGGTTTTGCTTGCCTGGCACTTCTGAAGATAGTATAGTTCTTCATCGGTGTCATCGATCACATCGTCGGAACCACGTCTATCGAGAGGGACAAACACCGCAAACAAGGAAGAACACAATCAATGCAATGCAACAATATGATGCATGAACATGACATGGAAATATGATGTGATTTGGCCTAATGCAATTAGCAGCAGGTTAAATGAAGTTGGTTTGAACCCTAGGTTCAAATTCAACTCCATATGTGAAGGTTTAAATGCCATTATAAGATTTGGCCTAAGCAGCAGCCCTAAGTTGTTCTATCATGCATGAAAATGGTACAGATGGATAGATTGCATTTTTCTGATAACTTTTCATATATAAATTATTTCAATCTGAGCTACGGTTGAATTTCTATGATTTTTTTTTGAAGTTTGAATCATTTTCTGGAATTTCCTGATTAATTTAAATCCAGAAAATGAATAACTGCGTCAGCCTGACGTCAGCGTGACGTCAGTGAGTCAACGGCCAGGTCCAGGTCAAACCTGACCAGTGGGACCCATATGTCAGTGTCTAACCTAACTAATCTAGTTTAGTTAGTGGCCTCAGGCCCACATGTTAGTATCATCAGGCTAATCAAGTTTAATTAACATCTAACTAAAATTAGCAGGGGCCTGGGCCCACTTGTCAGTCCGGCGAGGTCAAAGGGTCAAACCCCTGGTCAGCGTAGTCAAACCTGCCGGCGACTCGACGCCGACCAGGCCAGACGCGGTGGAGGGGCTCGGGATTCGCCCTCTGCCGTCCATTTAGGCGGCGGAGACCACGGACGAGGAGCTAGAGCTCGTCCGCGTCGTTTGGAGCAAGCGGGAGGCTGCGGGGGTGCCGGATCTCGCCGGAAACGAGCTCGAGGCGGTGGCCGGAGTTCGGGCTTCGAGCGGGAGCGGGCTGTGGGGCACGGGGAGGCCACCCGAGGGGCTCTGCGGCACCCTCCTAGCACCAGGAGCACGGTGACGTGCTCGGTTGCGGGCTGCGGTGGCCAGGGCGACGGCGGCGACATGGACGGCGGCGAGGAGCTACGGCCACGCAGCGGGAAAGGAGCTACGGCGTCGGGCGGCTAAACGGAGAGAGGGGAATGAGGCGAGGAGCTCACCGCGGTTCTCGATGGAGGCTTCGCGAGCCTCGGGAAGGGCCGGAGACGGCGGGCGGCGAAGACGATCTCCGTGACCGGAGATGAAGACAGCCGCGAGGCGGTTTCTCGTGGCCTCCCGAGGCGCGTGGCTTGACGGGAGGTAGCCACGATGTGGCGGAGCTTCTTGCAGCGGGCAGGCGAGGTGGCCGGTGGACGCGGTGGTGCTCGTCGGCGGCGGCGGGCGCGTTCGGACGCGAGAGAGAAAGCGAGGGAGAGGAGAGGAGAGGACCGGGGAGAGTGAGAGGGGTACGCGGCGGTGTGTGGCGACGTTCCGTACGTCCAGACGTCGAGGAGGAGGACATGCAGGCAGGAGCCGTGGCGGCATGGCGGTGCGCACGCGTCGGCCACACGCCCCTGGCCTCCTGGCGGGAGGTGGAGGACGGCTGGCACTGGCCAGTCGGCTGGGCCGGCACAGAGCCAGGCCAGCAAGTGGCCCAGGTAAGTCCAGGTAAGGTTTTCCCCCTTTTTTGTTTTCTTTTCTATTTTCTGACATTTGTTTCTGATTTAGTAGAATACTAAACCAATTTATTTTCTTATGCCAATTTTTATAGGAGCTAGTTATATTATTCCAGAGCTCCTTAGTAAATGGCATAATTTTTAGACAATATTATATATATAACAATATATATCCAAAGCAAATAATTACTGCATTAATTCCAAATGGCGAAAATAAATATTTATGAGCTCCTAAAATATTGGTTTGAATTTTACCTCTGCCCAATATTTTCAGAGAGAGACATGAACATTTTCTTGGACCCTTTTGGAGCAATTTTTATCTGGGTCATTTCCAAAAATGATCCTGAAGGTTTCACAAATCCCCATTTCAAATTTAATTGGAATTTAAACATGATGCACATATGACTATCTAGTCTAGGTCATACCAGAATTAGGGATGTGACAGCTCACCCCTACTAAACAAGAATCTCGTCCCGAGATTCAAGTCGTGAGGTAAGAAGTCGGAGGGTCACAAGCTAACACGATCTTCACGATCCAACCGTCCTTCTCAAGATGTTGATTCATTGCTTCATATTGATCTTGGCGTCTTTGCTTTCTAGATCTTCATCCAACTCGATGACGTTAGAAAGAAACTCTATCGGAAAGGATCATTGAAACTCTCCATACCAGGCTAAGGCAATTCTAACGATCGTTTGAAAGGGGTTCGGGAAATGGCATACTCGGTTCGGAAAGGAAACTATGGTTATAGAACAACTCGGCAAACGGGAGGCACATTCCAATTGATACCGAGGATATAACCTAGTGATTGAGTGTGCTCTCAAGAACTTGAGCATTTCCATAGTCATCAAGGTTTTACCAACATCCGTGCCGAGGATCCTGGCAACACATCTTACTACCATGATGAATAGTGATGGATGATGCGGATACAAAGGAAGATAACACCTTCTCGACTTCCCTTAGCGAGGCCAAGAGAACGAAATCGGATGATCGTGAGAGAAATTTAGCACTCCGCTTCTGATGTTCTCCCTGATGTTCTAGCTACCACGATCATGCTTAAAAGCATCGACATGGCCATCAAGCAAAGGTCGGACTTCGGGAGCACAAAAAAAATTCCATAAGGAACAACTTGTGGAATAAGTCATACCAAATCCTCATGGAGAAGGGTTGAATTGCTTGTTCAAGATACTACAATAATAGATCTTCCGGCTAGGTGTGTCGGCCAGAACATCAACCTCGTCGAGACCTACATCATAGATCTTGGAAATGTTCCAGCCATCATATCTGCCTGAGATTTAGATCTGGCTGGTAACAGGATTTTCGCACAACATGTCCGTAAAAGAAAAGGTTGCAACACAAGTCCATTTAGATAACGCTCGAGAATCTCGGAGATGAGCTATGATAGCAAGCTCCAAAACATGAGCTAGTTCTGCTACACACATGTGAACATGTTGTCCAAGACAAGCAGGACCACAGAGTAGTCTTACAATAAAACACTACCAAAGGTCAGGTGAGGAACCATCATTGAGGATATCGAAGTCTTTACGCAAGTCCATGGATTAGATCCCAAGCATAGACTTCTCTTCCTTGAACAAGTCAATCAGTGGCTTGGTGTGCTAGGAACACATATAGAATGGAGGCGGCCAACCTATCAAACCATAGAGTACTTTGCACATATGCGTGACTAACTTGGGATGATTCCAGAGGAAGCAAAAACAAGCTTTCTCGAATTCACGGCGGCAACTTACATCAAGTGCACGTGAATTAGAGAAAGTCACTTCTTTCATCCAACATATTCTTCACGAATGGGACATGAAGATAATGCTTATAAAATTTTCCAACACTAGGTTGATGTTCAACATGAGTCATGGGGGAGACAAAATGCTGCTGATGGGCTCAATAGCAACTCATCGGAATTTCCATATCACTGGACTTCCACCATCATGTGAACATGGTGATAGCATTGGTCAGACCCAAAAGATATAATGGTGTAGGCTCGAGGGATCAACCACGAGTAAGACAACATTATGAACATCGTTGGTTCTGATTTGATTTGACTATAGCCCATGCTCAAATCAAAGTTTGATAAGACAATAGATCCAACAATTGATCACGGGGATCAATCAATGAAGATATCATATTTCTTCAACACATACACACACAAAGATATCCCTTTGGAATGAGCTGAGTCGGACAAGCTTTTATCTTCCAACTCTCCAAGTTGTTGTTTAGCTTAACCAATTTTCTCAGGGTATCCGACACAGATTCTTGGAGAAAGGATGGTTTACAAGAATACTAACTTGATCACGAGCTCAACACAGCGGTCAGGTGACAACCTGGTGATACTTCCGAGAAGATATTCGGAAAATCATGAACCACCGATATGCTACTAAGCTCGCAAACAGTCTTGCTTTTCAGGGCAAGATGATATGATCACAAGAGTGAGGGATTGGCACAATCCTAACTCATTGATCGAGGAGTGCACCGGAAATAAGGACTAGGTAGCACAATTAGTCTTATAATGATAATTCAATAAATAACACACTAAGAATGAGATTATTGTCCATTAACTACCAAGCAACGGAGTTGCTAGGAGTATTGATTTCGCACATCACGGTTCACTTGTCGGCATTCCGGTTACAACAACACGGGACCGAGGAATGAATAATGATGGTGAGAAGTATCACTGCGTCAAGAATTCATAAGAGGTGGTGCAATTCTCATGAAATTCTTGACATAAAGATGGTAATACTACAGGGTAGAACAAGACAAAAGCTGGATTGGCATTGTATCTGCGGAATACAACTACTTTGACCCAATCCTGGATATGGATGAGGTACTGGAGTTTGTTTCTCCTAGTCATTCCGGAATAGAATGGCTTGACGGGCCACAAGAATAATAGGCATCGATAAACACGATCACACACATACCCTTGACTATCAATTGATAGATGAAGGTCAGAATATAACTACAATGGGAACAACTCAAGGAACACACGATTTTCTGAGTTGTGGATGCATAGATTAGTATGTCGAGCGAAGCTCAACATTTCTTCCGGATAACCCATGCAGAAAGGTAGAACTGGCAGAATCACAATTATGAATGGAGAACTCCTCAAGAGTACTCTAATTGTGGTATTTTGGTTCAAAGAACTTCTGCCAAAAGGGTTCATGGTATTGGAAGAACGATATACCACAAACCTCGAGGACTATCGCAAAGGTTACTAATATCCTAAAGGTACGAGCAACACTATCAACACGAGGTAAGTAGAGTGAATCTTGGGTCAAGAACCCAGGAGTAGAATACCTACTACTAAATGGCATCACGGGATGCTTTCGAGAATGATGACGTAATCATCACACCGGAACACAAAACATGGCTAGATTACTAGGTGACTCCCTAAAACACCTAGGTTCATAATAATAGCTCCAACATATATGCCGAGGCAACGAGTACCTCAACTCACCGATTAGTGTGGTTAACCTGGCCCAAAGGGACATCAAAATGAGAGGAATGGATTTTGCAAATGCTTCAGATTGTTTTAGAAACCTGGGATGACTCGGACAGCATAACGGCTGTAAATGCTCAAAATGATTTGAGACATCCTGCAAAAATGGTGGCATAACCACTCAGAAGCACAATATCAAGGTTCCGAGACCAACTATGAACACATGGGAGTAGTAGAAACTGAACTGGGATTTGAAACTATCAATTCTATAAGTCTATGGATTAGTAACACGTCATCCTGATAGATAGATGAGAAGGCCTAGTTCTTAATCCCCGTAGAAGAGAAGAGGATGACTCGGATCAGAAGGCCATGAGGTATAAGGAGTAAAAAGAGCCTTACGTTCCCTTCCACGATCAATTCCCTTGCATAACTAAAGCATTTCTAGACACAACTTCGACCGGTTTGGCTTGGTAAACCTCTGATGCAACAAAGCTCGATACCAAAGCTGTCAGACCCGATTCCGTGTCACATCGATCTAGTCGGTAACACCTCATATCACTTTGTGGCCTCACGCATGGTATTCCCACAGTGTCGCCTTACCATGGCCCGGACCGTTTAAGCCTTTTGGCTCACGTATATGATAGTGTCGCTAGCATCCATATGACAGAGAACCCGGCCGACATGGCTAGTCGTGAACCCAAAGCGGCACTAACCCATGGGGACAGGCATACATGAATCAACTTCGAGCATGTCGGTCGGTGAAGTGTGAATCCGGGCTGTAGCACTGGCTAATGGACTCCGGGAACCCGGGCTGTAGCAGGCTAGGCAGACTCGGATGTCACTGCGTGACATTTCCCGAAGGGATAGACACAGAACGAAGTGAAACACATGCCGGCCAGTCAAGCGTCCGAGCGGTAGTCTTTGGGCTAGCAGGACTCCGGTGAACCAGTGTCAGCGGACTACTATGGCTCAAGGAAGCACTAGACTACATTTCCCCATAAGAGAGGCTGCCAAGGATAAACAACTAGATTGTCGGATCCCACACATACCAAGCATTACAAACATACACACAATATGCTCGATATGTGCAAATACAACATGGCATCACAACATAACTCTACGACTCAAGTGTTTATTCATTAGGCTCGGAGGCGATATATTACAAACATGGGTCTCTCGACCCAAAGATTCAGAGCATACAAGTCAAACACATGCGGAAGCTTAACATGTCCGAAAGTACGCATAACTATAAATGAAAAACGCCGAGAAGCCCGACTATCTACTCGAGATCTGCCGAGGGCACAAGATCGTAGCCGAGGTAACAAGCTAAACGTCAAGTCCACGCTGAACTACTAGCGATAATCGACGCCTCTCCGCAAAAACATAAAATAGGCAAACGTGAGTACAATTGTACTCAGCAAGACTTACATCGTAACTAACTACATATGCATCGGTATCAACAAAGGGAGTGGTGGAGTTTAACTGCAGCAAGCCAGCTTTGACTCGGTGGCTATCCTAAACTACGACTGCAAGTAACTCTTTAGAGGTGGCGCACACGAGTCCACATATTCACCATATCAATACACCACTATGGATCCGCTCCCTTCTACCACGAGAACGCCATCCATAGCACTCACGCTTATCTTGCGCATTTTAGAGTATCCATTTTCACTTGTCTATGAACTGTTATAGGCAACCCAGAAGTCCTTTACCGCGGACACGGCTATTCGAATAGATCATATTAACCCTGCAAGGGTGTACTTCTTCACACACGCTCTCGCCACTTACCGCCATGTACACCTCGTGTATCTCGGCAACCTTCAAGCGGAAGCCTAGCGAGGGAGTCGGCCACGACCCGACTAACCACACAAGTCTTTAGTCCAGGTTTATCGCCTATTCGGGTTCCATCCGCAAGGAGATCCGGCCGGGGTGTCGCTCACGGCCCCAAACGATGTGTGCAGGGTTCCCAAGCCCACCTCGACGGGTGGTTCTACGCTTGTTACACCGTGACACGGTGCCTAGTCTGTCCCAAGCCCACCTGTACCGGGTGCCACTTGGTAGACTACTAACACTACCTACAAACACCAGAAACTAGTTGCAACTCCTGGACAGAGATCAGGTTGATTAATAAGTTGAGAGGGGCACTTAATGTAACGCCCCGGATCCGATGCGCCAGGTGTCCGCCAGTTATTCGCCGTCTTTGCCATGTCATTTGCTTGCGTGTTGCACTTTGTCATGTCATCATGTGCATTTCATTTTGCATACGTGTTCGTCTCATGCATCCAAGCATTTTCCCCGTTGTCCGATTTGCAATCCGCACTCCTATGTCTCCGGCGCCCCTTTTACCTCTTTTCATGTGCGGGTGTTAAACGTTCTCGGAATGGACGAGTCTTGCCAAGCGGCCTTGGTATAGCACCGATAGACCGCTGTCAAGTTTCGTGCCATTTGGAGGTCGTTTGATACTCCAACGGTTAACCGGGTAACCGCAAAGGCCTCTTTTATCTTGCAGCCCAACACCCCTTCAAAGTGGCCAAAAACCCAGCAAACTCCCCTCCATGCTCTCGGTCGTTCGATCACGATCGCGTGGCCGAAAACGGCTCCTCATTTGGACACTCCTAGCTCCCTCTACCTATAAATATGTGCCTCTCCCGGATTTTTCGCGCAGATGAACCCTAACCTCCTCCTCCCTCCGCGTCGCCGGACATGTCCGGACCGGACCGGACACGTCCAGCCGCCGCCCCGCTCCCAACCAGCTCCCGCCATGTGGCAGCCGCGCGCCTGGCTGCCCGCGAGCCAGCCTGGCGGGCCCTTAGCCGACTCACGCCCGCGCCGCCCGCGACCTCACGCCGCGCCGTCTCCGGCCGGGCCGCCCATGGCCATGACGACTCCGCCTCACGCCGCCCGATGCGCCGCCGTGCCGCACCCGCGTCGCCTCCTCCTCGCCCGGCCTCCGCGTCAACGTCGCCGCTTTGCTCCGGCGGCTTCGCCGGGCGCCCAGCGCCTCCGCCATCGCCGCCGCTCCTCGTCCGGCCGCCCGCCTAACTCGCGCCCTCGCCCGTCTTCCACGGCTCCGGCCACCTCGTCGGCGCCGGACCCGACCGCTCGATCCAAATCCGGCGGCCTGGACCAGATCCACCAGGACCGCCATCCAAACGCCGGCCCTTCCACGGTTCCATCAGACCCGCGTCTTCCCCGTCCACGTTTTTCGCGAGGTGAAAATCCCTAAGACCCAGATTTTTGTAATTATATGCTCATGTTCATCATGCCATAACTCTGCATCCGTAGCTCGATTCGTATGCGTGTAATATGTCGAATTGTTCGTCTCGACGAGATCATTTCATTCCATTGCATAATTTACATTTGAGCTCATCTTGATGCCCGAAATGCTGTTAGAAGAGGGCTATGTGATGTTAGTTTCAGATTCTTATCAGAACATGCACTTTTGTTATTTTTGCCATGATTGATGTGTGCACCCTATGAACTTGAGTCCTACATGTGTTTTGTAATATGCCATGCCATCTTTACAGGGGTGTATGCCATGTATTTTTGTGATCTCTGTGGTGACTAGCACAAGCATGCAAACTAGGCTTCATGATGTTGCTGATTTCAGCCCCTGTTCTGCTGATATTTTTATGCCATGTTAACTTGATGCTACCGAGAGATCCATGCTTATTTTGAGATACTTCAGTAAGGATGTTTTGAATATGTGGTTATTCTCTATCCACCCATGCCCTTGTTTGCAATTATGGAGTGCCATAGCTTGAGTCAATCGAGCTCTACTTTTGCTATAAAATGTTTCCTGGCAGATTGTTTACATGTTATTCAATTTTGCCAAGGTTGTTGTAGTTGATCCGTGTATGCTATGATGTTGTTCTTGCCATGTATAGCTTCTATGCCATGTCTTATTACTGTTGGTTGCCTTGCCATGCCATGTATTGCTCTCTGGTGAGTGGTTCAAGCTCACCAACATGCCTACTGATTGTTGTTCCTGCCATGTATGAATCTGTAATATAACTTGCCATGTTTACATGGGTGCCATCATATTTTGTGATCCTTTTTGGCTCATGGTCAGCAAGGGACTTTTGTTCTATGCAATTAGTAGATTCATGCCATGCCTTTGTTTGCCATGATAAGTTCCTGTAGCATGTTGTTTTATAGCTCTAAACATTGCAACCTGATGTTATTTTCTGCTAAAGTCTGAACTGTTATTATTTGCAATCTTGCCATGTCTTTTTGAGCATGTTCTAGTGATTTATGGACATAGCTCAGTGTCCATGTTTTGTAATGCTTTACCTGTACATCATGCGCATGCCTTTTTTTATTATGTTAAGATGCTATATCTTGTTGTTTTAATGCTTGCAATATGCCTAGTTGCTGTTTTGGACAGATTGTTGTCATGACTTGTATCATGTCTTGAACCGTTGCTCCATTTTGAGTGTGCTCTATATGAAACTTGCTTGGTTTTGCATGTAGTTTCATATTATAATGTTTCATCCTTGTTTTGAGGTGTTTGCTTGATGTTTGCATGCATTTTGCATCAATGCCATGTTTAACTTGTTTTGCTCATATCTTCTAGGCCGTAGTCTCAATCTAATGAACTTTATATGTAACTTGACTAGAATTTCGTGTAGATCATCTTGGTGCATATTAACTTGCTGTTTAACAACTTGAACATAAGGTTTATTCAGATCTGAACCAATTTCGAAATTTGCATATGAGGACTTACCGGATTTGTTATATGTTGTTCCCGGCCTCATTTAAACTTGCTTTGGTTTGTTGCTCTTGTTTGCATCATCTCTTGCCATGAGTAGCTTCATGTAGCTTGTCATGCATCATGCTTGATTGTGCATCATGTCTTGTTCATGTGTGGTGTGTTTACCTTGTTGTCTGCTTCTTCTCGATAGTTCCCGTTTCGTTGCGATCGTGAGGATTCGTTCATCTACGCTTGGTTCGCCTTCGTGGCTTCATCCGTTCGTCTTCTTCATGGACTCGTTCTTCTTCCTATCGGGATTTCAGGCAAGATGACCGTCACCTTGGATCTCATTACTATCATTGCTATGCTAGTTGCTTCGTTCTATCGCTATGCTGCGTTACCTATCACCTGTTTATTCAAGCCTCCCCAAATTGCCATGTCAGCCTCTAACCTTTTGCACCCTTCCTTGCAAACCGTTGTTTGGCTATGTTACCGCTTTGCTCAACCCCTCTTATAGCGTTGTTAGTTGCAGGTGAAGATGAAGTTTGTTCCTTGTTGGAACATGGAGATGTTGTTCCTTGTTGGAACATGTTTACTCGTTGGGATATCACAATATATCTTATATCATTAATGCATCTGTATACTTGGTAAAGGGTGGAAGGCTCGTCCTTATGCCTGGTGTTTTGTTCCACTCTTGCCGCCCTAGTTTCCGTCATATCGGTATTATGTTCCCGGATTTTGCGTCCCTAACGCGGTCGGGTGATTTATAGTACCCCCTTGATGATTCGCTTTGAATAAGACTCCTCCAAAGAAGGCCCAACATTGGTTTTACAATTTGCCCCACACCCACCTCCATTTCCCTTTGGTTTAATTAACCCCCGGGTCAACTTTATTTCCCCCCCCCCCCCCCCCCCGGGGCCAGTGCTTGTCTAAGTGCTGGTCCTTACCCGAGCTGCCTGCGGGGCCACCAGGAGGCAACCTGAGGGCTGGTTTTACTCGTAGCTAGTCTCATCCGGTGTTGCCCTGAGAACGAGATATGTGCAGCTCCTATCGGGATTGTCGGCGCATCGGGCGGCTTTCTTTGGTCTTGTTTTATTCTTTGTCGAAATGTCTTGTAGCCGGATTCCGAGACTGATCGGGTCTTCCCGGGAGAAGGAATATCCTTCGTTGATCGCGAGAGCTTATCATGGGCTAAGTTGGGACACCCTGCAGGGTATAAACTTTCGAGAGCCGTGCCTGATTATGTGGCGTATGGGAATTTGTTAATATCCGGTTGTAGTAAACTTGAAGCAAACTCTTCTAAAAAATACACCAACCGTATGCGTAACTGCGTGAGTGTCTCTTTTCGGGTTGATCGAGAGAAGAACACGGTTTCGGGTTATGTTTGACGTAAGTAGGATTTCGTGATCACTTCTTGATCATTACTAGTTGATTTAACGCGTTCCTTTGTTTCTCTTCTCGCTCTCATTTGCGTTGGTTAGCCACCATATATGCTTAGCCGCTGCTGCAACCTCACCACTTTACCCCTTCGTTTCCCTTTAAGCTTTGCTAGCCTTGATACCCATGGTAATGGGATTGCTGAGTCCTCGTGGCTCATAGATTACTACACCACCGATTGCGTGTACAGGTTGTGCGATGATCATGACGCCGAGAGCGATGTTTGCTTGTTTGGAGTTCTTCTTCCGCTTCTTCTTCGATCGGGGATAGGTTCCAGTCGGCAGCCCGGCTAGCAGGGTGGATGTCGTTGAGTTTCGTTTATGTTTCATCCGTAGTGGGATGTTGATCTTGTATATGATGTTGATGTATTCTTGTGGCATTTGTGCCTTATGTATGTATCCCCATCTATTATGTAATGTTGATGTAATGATATCCACCTTGCAAAAGCGTTCCAATATGCGGGTCTATCCTTGGTGGGACCGTCAAGTTCCTTTTGGATAGGGTCGCATATTGGGCGTGACAAGTTGGTATCAGAGCCTCGACCGACCCTAGGAGCCCCCTTGATTGATCGTGTAGTTTGGCCGTTGTTGAGTCTAGAAGAAAACTGTTTTCTGAGTCTAGTTATATCGGAGAGTAGGAATTCTTTTTACTCCTCAACCCCTTCGTCTCTCTGGTGAGGAATCTTGACGTAGGTGTTTTGAATTACTCCTCTTCCCGTTCAAATTTTTCTTTAGGATCACGTGGTTAGTTTCGTGAGTTGTCCATCCTGTCTTGTCCGGTGCATCTCTCGTCAAGTCGACTCGAACCTCTTTGTCTTTGGGAGATCAATCCTCAGCTATTTTCGATCGATGTTGTTTCCCTGTCCGAAGTTGTCTTTGTTTTTCCGCCCGCCCTCCTTTTTCTTTTTCCGAACTCGAGTCCGTAATCGAGTATCCATCCTACTCGTGCGAAGTCTTTGCCTTTCTTTCCTCAATGATTTCAACCGTGTTGTCTCTTCAAGATATTCGCTATTTCCCTCCCGAAGTTGCCTTTGTTTTTCCCGCCCACCCACCCTTTTCTTCCCGGAGTCTGACTCTCTCTCGACCATCTATTTCATTCGTGCGGAGCCTCTTCAGTCTTTCGTCAATTATTTCAACCGGTGAATTCTCTTTTGTTCGACATTCTTCATTTCTTTTCCGGTGCACTCAATTCAAGTTTTTCTGGTTAATCATATACTTTTCCTTCGAAGTGTTCTCTTTGCTCGTTCGCCTCTCTCCAGTTTATCCTTCCGGAGTGTTCAAGACATCTCATGAGATTCGTCTGTGTTCCAATTAATTCGAGATTGTCACCTCATTCAAGTATTTCAATTGTTCCGGTGCTTCATCTATCTGTTCAACATCATTTTCCAACGGTGTTATCTCTTCAGTGGGCCCTAACCCACAGGTCTTTTCCCAGGATCTTACCTGACTCTTCTAATTCCCCCGGGGTTATTCTCAACTCTTTTCGGAGTTTGACGTAAGCATAAATTTCATCAGTCACATGCCTTTTCCAAGATCGATTTCAAATCATTTCATTGTTGGTTCAACCCCTTTGCTTTTCATTCTCCCGGAGTACCTCAAAAATTTTGGTGGTGTTTCTCGTCGTCCTTTGAAGACCGAAGAAGAGTTCCTCTTAAATCTTGTCCGTTACCCCGGAGATTCATGGTGCTAGCTCGATGTTATCCTATCTAATTGATTCTAGTCATGCAAATTCTTTTCACCCATCTGGAGTATGTCAGGAGTTGTTTTCCCATTTTCTTTTCATCCGGAGGCTATCTTTTCGGAAGATTTCTTCATTCTAAGTTTTCAGATTCATTCCCCAATTATTCTATATCCGTGCCCCTTCATCCGTCTCAATATTCTTACGGTGGCTCGTTCAAGATTTTTTTTCCTTGATTATCATTTTAATCCATTCCTTCTTCCAATTCTACCGGTGGTTCATGAAGACTTTCTCAAGTTTTGTGCTATCCCTTCTCAATCCTTTTTTTCAAGAAGAATAAGTAGTATGCAAAATCCATTGCTTGTCATCAATTTAATTTGATGAAGGATAAACATACAATAAATCTTATTCTTATTTCCACAAGTTGATTAATCCCTTCCTTTGGAGTTTGTTCTTGAGGAATAAATTCTACTTCCAAGTGTTTTCATCTTTTCTTTTCCGGAGTTCAATTATTTCCTCGACCATCTCGTCGGAACCTCCGTCTAAATCATCGCATTGCTCATCTTATTCTTTCATCCTTCAATTTTATCTCATCATCCTTTTGTCACCGGAGTATTTCATGGTGGTTCTTCATGATTTAATTCATTCTTCAAGAGCTCATCAGGTGTCATTCCATCTTCTCAAGTTCAGATTCTATTCCTTCCATGTTTCAGTCGGAGTGTTGCCTAAATCCTTCCAGTCCTATTTGTTTCTTTTCTCATTCTAACCACTCCGGTTAGAACGAGTGGTTTCATAGTCTATTTTGATTCCGTGAGCTTTCGATTCTCGTCATTCTCGTCGTTCCTCTCTTCTTCTCGAGTGCTCTCGATTCCTTGATTCTTCTTTGCGTTCTTGTTTCACCTCATCCCTTTTCCCTTTCGTCTCGGTCCTAAGATCTCGGGACGAGATCTCTTGTTAGTGGAGGAGTGTTGTAACGCCCCGGATCCGATGCGCCAGGTGTCCGCCAGTTATTCGCCGTCTTTGCCATGTCATTTGCTTGCGTGTTGCACTTTGTCATGTCATCATGTGCATTTCATTTTGCATACGTGTTCGTCTCATGCATCCAAGCATTTTCCCCGTTGTCCGTTTTGCAATCCGGCACTCCTATGTCTCCCGGCGCCCCCTTTTACCTCTTTTCATGTGCGGGTGTTAAACGTTCTCGGAATGGACCGAGTCTTGCCAAGCGGCCTTGGTATAGCACCGGTAGACCGCCTGTCAAGTTTCGTGCCATTTGGAGGTCGTTTGATACTCCAACGGTTAACCGGGTAACCGCAAAGGCCTCTTTTATCTTGCAGCCCAACACCCCTTCGGGCCCAAAACCCAGCAAACTCCCCTCCATGCTCTCGGTCGTCCGATCACGATCGCGTGGCCGAAAACCGCTCCTCATTTGGACACTCCTAGCTCCCTCTACCTATAAATATGTGCCTCTCCCGGATTTTTCGCGCAGATGAACCCTAACCTCCTCCTCCCTCCGCGTCGTCGGACATGTCCGGACCGGACCGGACACGTCCAGCCGCCGCCCCGCGCCCAACCAGCTCCCGCCAAGTGGCACACGCGCCGCCGCGCCGCCCACCCGCGGGGCCCAGCCCGACTCCGCCGCCCGCGCCGCCCGCCCGACCTCGCCCCGCGCCGTCTCCGGCGAGAGCCGCCACGCCGCGCCCATGCGACTCCGCCTCACGCCGCGGTCGGCCGCCGTGCCGGGCACCGTCGCTTCCTCGCCCGGCCTCGCGTCAAGCGCCGCCGCTGCTCGGCCGGCGGCTTCGCGGGCGCCCCGGCGCCTCCCGCCGCCATCGCTCCTCGCCGTCCGGCGCCCGCCACGCTTCCACGCGCCCCGCCGTCTTCCACGGCTCCGGCCACCTCGTCGGCGCCGGACCCGACCCGCTCCCGATCCAAATCCGGCGGCCTGGACCAGATCCACCAGGCCCGCCATCCAAACGCCGGCCCTTCCCCGGTTCCCTCAGTCCCGGGTCTTCCCCGTCCACGTTTTTCGCGAGGTGAAAATCCCTAAGTCCCAGATTTTTGTAATTATATGCTCATGTTCATCATGCCATAACTCTGCATCCGTAGCTCTGATTCGTGCGTGTAATATGTCGAATTGTTCGTCTCGACGAGATCATTTCATTCCATTGCATAATTTACATTTGAGCTCATCTTGATGCCCGAAATGCTGTTAGAAGAGGGCTATGTGATGTTAGTTTCAGATTCTTATCAGAACATGCACTTTTGTTATTTTGCCATGATTGATGTGTGCACCCTATGAACTTGAGTCCTACATGTGTTTTGTAATATGCCATGCCATCTTTACAGGGGTGTATGCCATGTATTTTTGTGATCTCTGTGATGACTAGCACAAGCATGCAAACTAGGCTTCATGATGTTGCTGATTTCAGCCCCTGTTCTGCTGATATTTTTATGCCATGTTAACTTGACGCTACCGAGAGATCCATGCTTATTTTGAGATACTTCAGTAAGGATGTTTTGAACATGTGGTTATTCTCTATCCACCCATGCCCTTGTTTGCAATTATGGAGTGCCATAGCTTGAGTCAATCGAGCTCTACTTTTGCTATAAAATGTTTCCTGGCAGATTGTTTACATGTTATTCAATTTTGCCAAGGTTGTTGTAGTTGATCCGTGTATGCTATGATGTTTTTATTGCCATGTATAGATTCTATGCCATGTCTTATTACTGTTGGTTGCCTTGCCACGCCATGTATTGCTCTGTGGTGAGTGGTTCAAGCTCACCAACATGCCTACTTATTGTTGTTCCTGCCATGTATGAATCTGTAATATAACTTGCCATGTTTACATGGGTGCCATCATATTTTCTGATCCTTTTTGGCTCATGGTCAGCAAGGGACTTTTGTTCTATGCAATTAGTAGATTCATGCCATGCCTTGTTTTGCCACGATAAGTTCCTGTTGCATGTTGTTTGATAGCTCTAAACATTGCAACCTGATGTTATTTTCTGCTAAAGTCTGAACTGTTAGTATTTGCAATCTTGCCATGTCTTTTTGAGCATGTTCTAGTGATTTCTGGAGATAGCTCAGTGTTTATGTTTTGTAATGCCTTACCTGTACATCATGCCCATGCCTTTTTTTATTATGTTAAGATGCTGTATCTTGTTGTTTTGATGCTTGCAATATGCCTAGTTGTTGTTTTGGACAGATTGTTGTCATGACTTGTATTGTGTGTATGTGTTGAACCGTTGCTCCGTTTTGAGTGTGCTCTATATGAAACTTGCTTGGTTTTGCATGTAGTTTCATATTATCATGTTTCATCCTTGTTTTGAGGTGTTTGCTTGATGTTTGCATGCATTTTGCATCAATGCCATGTTTAACTTGTTTTGCTCATATCTTTTAGGCCGTAGTCTCAATCTAATGAACTTTATATGTAACTTGACTAGAATTTCGTGTAGATCATCTTGGTGCATCTTAACTTGTTGTTTAACAACTTGAACATAAGGTTTATTCAGATCTGAACCAATTTCGAAATTTGCATATGAGGACTTACCGGATTTGTTATATGTTGTTCCTACTCATTTAAACTTGCTTTGGTTTGTTGCTCTTGTTTGCATCATCTCTTGCCATGAGTAGCTTCATGTAGCTTGTCATGCATCATGCTTGATTGTGCATCATGTCTTGTTCATGTGTGGTGTGTTTACCTTGTTGTCTGCTTCTTCTCGATAGTTCCCGTTTCGTTGCGATCGTGAGGATTCGTTCATCTACGCTTGGTTCGCCTTCGTGGCTTCATCTGTTCGTCTTATTCATGGACTCGTTCTTTTTCCTAGCGGGATTTCAGGCAAGATGACCGTCACCTTGGATCTCATTACTATCATTGCTATGCTAGTTGCTTCGTTCTATCGCTATGCTGCGTTACCTATCATCTGTTTATTCAAGCCTCCCCAAATTGCCATGTCAGCCTCTAACCTTTTGCACCCTTCCTTGCAAACCGTTGTTTGGCTATGTTACCGCTTTGCTCAGCCCCTCTTATAGCGTTGTTAGTTGCAGGTGAAGATGAAGTTTGTTCCTTGTTGGAACATGGAGATGTTGTTCCTTGTTGGAACATGTTTACTCGTTGAGATATCACAATATATCTTATATCATTAATGCATCTGTATACTTGGTAAAGGGTGGAAGGCTCGGCCTTATGCCTGGTGTTTTGTTCCACTCTTGCCGCCCTAGTTTCCGTCATATCGGTATTATGTTCCCGGATTTTGCGTCCCTAACGCGGTCGGGTGATTTATGGGACCCCTTGACAGTTCCCTTTGAATAAGACTCCTCCAAAGAAGGCCCAACATTGGTTTTACCATTTGCCTCACCACCACCTACATTTCCCTTGGGAGTAATTAACCCGAGGGTCATCTTTATTTAGCCCCCCCCCCCCCGGGCCAGTGCTTGTCTAAGTGCTGGTCCGAACCGAGCTGCCTGCGGGGCCACCTTGAGGCAACCTGAGGGCTGGTTTTACTCGTAGCTAGTCTCATCCGGTGTTGCCCGGTGAACGAGATATGTGCAGCTCCTATCGGGATTGTTTGCGCATCGGGCGGCTTTCTTTGGTCTTGTTTTATTGTCATTCGAAATGTCTTGTAGCCGGATTCCGAGACCGATCGGGTCTTCCCGGGAGAAGGAATAGCCTTCGTTGATCGCGAGAGCTTATCATGGGCTAAGTTGGGACACCCCTGCAGGGTATAAACTTTCGAGAGCCGTGCCCGCGGTTATGTGGCAGATGGGAATTTGTTAATATCCGGTTGTAGTAAACTTGAAGCAAACTCTTCTAAAAAAATACACCAACCGTGTGCGTAACCGTGAGTGTCTCTTTTCGGGGTTGATCGAGAGAAGAACACGGTTTCTGGGTTATGTTTGACGTAAGTAGGATTTCAGGATCACTTCTTGATCATTACTAGTTGACGAACGTTCCTTTGTTTCTCTTCTCGCTCTCATTTGCGTTGGTTAGCCACCATATATGCTTAGCCGCTGCTGCAACCTCACCACTTTACCCCTTCGTTTCCCTTTAAGCTTTGCTAGCCTTGATACCCATGGTAATGGGATTGGTGAGTCCTCGTGGCTCACAGATTACTACACCACCACCAGTGTACAGGTTGTGCGATGATCATGACGCCGAGAGCGATGTTTGCTTGTTTGGAGTTCTTCTTCCGCTTCTTCTTCGATCGGGGATAGGTTCCAGTGCTCGGCAGCCCGGCTAGCGTGGTGGATGTCGTTGAGTTTCGTTTATGTTTCATCCGTAGTCGGATGTTGATCTTGTATATGATGTTGATGTATTCTTGTAGCATTTGGGCCTTATGTAAGTATCCCCAACTATTATGTAATGTTGATGTAATGATATCCACCTTGCAAAAGCGTTCCAATATGCGGGTCTATCCTTGGTGGGACCGTCTAGTTCCTTTTGGATAGGGTCGCATATTGGGCGTGACACTTAAGCATTCCAATGTGTGGTAGTAACTGTTCATGGATCACAAACACAGAACTCAGTTCCTGAGGACGGCTGCAATGAGACAACCCACCATGTACTCCTACATGGCCTCTCACCGCTACCTTTACCAAACCGTGTTCACACACTTAGCTCTCACACAGTAGGACATGTTCAAGACACCTCCGATTCATCCCGATGAATCAGACCTGACTCAACTCTAAGCGATGGCAGTGCATGACAAACAAGCATGAATGAGTAGGCACAACAGGCTCAAACAACTCCTACTCATGCTAGTGGGTTTCATCTATTTCTTGTGGAATGACAGTCATGCAGAGGATAAAGGGGTTCAGCTACATGACAAGTAACAGATGAATCGTTGTTGTCCTAATGCGATAAAAGAGAGCAGGAGCGAGAGAGTGGGATTGTATCGGAATGAACAAGGGGGTTTTGTTTGCATGGCACTTCTGAAGATAGTATAGTTCTTCATCGGTGTCATCGATCACATCGTCGGAACCACGTCTATCGAGAGGGGACAAACACCGGCAAACAAGGAAGAACACAATCAATGCAATGCAACAATATGATGCATGAACATGACATGGCAATATGATGTGATTTGGCCTAATGCAATTAGCAGCAGGTTAAATGAAGTTGGTTTGAACCCTAGGTTCAAATTCAACTCCATATGTGAAGGTTTAAATGCCATTATAAGATTTGGCCTAACCAGCAGCCCTAAGTTGTTCTATCATGCATGAAAATGGTACAGATGGATAGATTGCATTTTTCTGATAATTTTTCATATATAAATTATTTCAATCTGAGCTACGGTTGAATTTCTATGATTTTTTTGAAGTTTGAATCATTTTCTGGAATTTCCTGATTAATTTAAAACCAGAAAATGAATAATCATCGACTGACGTCGGCGTGACGTCGATGAGTCAACGGCCAGGTCCAGTCAAACCTGACCAGTGGGACCCATATGTCAGTGTCTAACCTAACTAATCTAGTTTAGTTAGTGGCCTCGGGCCCACATGTCAGTATCATCAGGCTAATTAAGTTTAATTAACATCTAACTAAAATTAGCAGGGGCCTGGGCCCACTTGTCAGTCCGGCGAGGTCAAAGGGTCAAACCCACAGTCGGTGAGGTCAAACCCGCCCGGTGACTCGGACGCTGGCGAGGCTGTGACGCGGAGGAGGGTTTTGGATTTGCCTCCCGGCGTCCATTTAGGCGGCGGAGACCACGGATGAGGAGCTGGAGCTCGTCCGCGTCGTTTGGAGCAAGCGGGAGGCTGCGGGGGTGCCGGAGCTCATCGGAAACGAGCTCGAGGCGGTGGCCGGAGTTCGGGCTTCGAGCGGGAGGCGGGTCAGGGCACGGGAGGCCACTCGAGGCTCTGCGGCACCTCGTGGCACCAAGCACGCAGTGGCGTGCTCGGATTCGGCTGCGGTGGCGAACGGCAGCGGCGACATGAACGGGCGGCGAGAGCTACGGCCACGGGAAAGGGGCTACGGCGTGCGGGCGGCTAAACGGAGAGAGGGGAACGAGGCAGGAGCTCACTGCGGTTCCGATGGAGGCTTCGGTGAGCTCGGGGAAGGGCTGGATACGGCGGGGCGGCCAAGACGATCTCCGGCGACCGCAGATGAAGACGGCGGCGAGGCGGCTCTCCAGGGCCTCCCGAGGCGCGTGGCTTGACGGGGAGGTAGCCGGCGATGTGGCGGAGCTTCTGGTCGCAGCTGGCGAGCGAGGTGGCCGGTGGACGCGGTGGTGCTTACGGCGGGCGGGCGCGTTTTGCGCAGAGAAAGCGAGGGAGAGGAGAGGAGAGAACCGGGAGAGCGAGAGGGTACGCGCATGCGTGGGCGACGCTCCGGATGTCCAGCGTTGAGGGAGGATAGGCAGGTGCCGTGGCGGCATGGCGGTGCGCACGGCGTCGGCCACGCCTCTGGCCTCTGGCGGGAGGTGGAGGATGGCCCTGCAGCGGTCGGTGGCCGACATAGAGCCGAGCCGACAAGTGGCCTGTAAGTCCGTAAGGTTTTCCCCCTTTTTGTTTTCTTTTCAATTTTCTCGACATATGTTTCGATTTAGTAGAATACTAAACCAATTTATTTTCTTATGCCAATTTTTATAGGAGCTAGTTATATTATTCCAGAGCTCCTTAGTAAATGGCATAATTTTTGGACAACATTATATATATATATATAACAATATATATCCAAAGCAAATAATTACTGCATTAATTCTAAATAGCCAAAATAAATATTTATGAGCTCCTAAAATATTAGTTTGAATTTTATTTCTGCCTAATATTTTTAGAGAGAGACATGAACATTTTCTTTGACCCTTTTGGAGCAATTTTTATCTGGGTCATTTCCAAAAATGATCCTGAGGGTTTCACAAATCCCCATTTCAAATTTAATTAGAATTTAAACATGATGCACACATGACTATCTAGTCTAGGTCATACCAGAATTAGGGATGTGACAGTTCCATCGACGACGACGCCATGCCTGCCGACTTACCATCGGAGTGGGACGCCATGTCTGCTAAGGAGCAGTTGTTGTGGTACCTCGAGAGGTTATGCGCTCAAGCAGATGAGATAAGCTCAGTGCTGGGTATTGCAAGCGCGGGTGCCCCTCCCGTGGTTACCCTGCTCGATCCGGCGGCCTCAACCACGACGCACCCCTCCTCGGCGCCCGTCCCCGACGTCTCCGGCTCCACCACCAAGGCCCAGGAAGTGCTCGAGGTCATCCACGACGCGCCTCCTGTCTGTGTCGTGATGGCGCCCGTCACCTGTTCGACAGATGGCCCGAACCAAGCTGTCGCCTCCACCAACGTCAACGAGGTCCGCGACGCCACCACCATCGTCTACTCCGAGCCCGCGGTCGACAACAAGGAGGTCGAGCATGTCACACCCGCGCCGGCAACGTCCTCCATCGGCAGCGACACATACTCTATCACCAAGGAGGTTGTTCCTTCCATGGCGATCACCACCGACATCGACCCCAAGGCTGATGTCAATACCACCCCAGTGACGAGCGAGGTGGACCACAACGCCATCCTCCTCATCCCGAGCGATCCTGCTGCACCAACACTGACCAAGTGGTGTTCGACGAACTCCTGCCGCGACAGCAACCGACTGAGGTATGCGCTCCACCCAGCTGCGACACCATCGTGGCTGGTGCTACGACCAAAAGCATGGCCATCATTTTGGAGGGATCATGCAGAGGAAACCGAGGTGCGACCGATACCCTGGCCGTCGTTTTCACTGGGAAGGTTCCTGGAGCGTCCATATATGAATGTCCAGTTGCATGGCATTGGGTTCAATATCAGCTCCATTCCTAGGGAACTCTTTCATATTGGAGAATTGGTGTGCGATACATGGGAGTGGTGGTATAATCTCAGTGGACACTACATAAGGATATTCTCTGGTCTGTCCTTATGCTTATGGCCCTTGAAACAGGACAATGAGGATTCAGAATTCAGTAAGCATGTCAAACTCTTTCATGGCAGTCACTGGCTTGTGGAACTCTGCGCATGTGCTAGTACTATAGCTCCTATTCTGCATCAGTCTTGTCTTGCTACTCTGGCTGTGCATCTATTTTGGAATCTGAAGAAATTGGGTGTTTTGAGCACAAAACTCTCCAGCAGCATTTATCTTCAGTTAAGTCGATTTGAGTTATTACCATCTTCTAGGCAGTCATCACATGAATTTCATGCTCAATACTGGATGGTTCCATGGGATCCCAGGGGCGACATGTCTGAATTGTGCAACTCTGAAAAATGGTGGACTGCTCCTCTGTATTGTTACGAACGACTTCAATGGGCACTGATGAACTTGGCATGTGCACCTCACATCAGGTTGGGGGCTTGGGCCCAGATTTTGAATGAGCCACAAGTGTTTGAGTGTGCGAGTCTGGTTGCTTCTAATTTTCTTCAAAGAGATTCTTCTTGCTGTTGCTTCTTCCTGGCAACTTGTGCTCCCTGTATTCGTGCCCAACCTCAGGCACGTTTCATTGCATCATCAGGTGTTCTTATCAGCCAACTTGTTCAGCAACAGCACCATAACTCTAGCATTGTTAGTGTATTCGATCTCTTGCTGCACATACTACATCAGACTTGTTGTCCTACATTCACTCCAGATGATGTTTGCATGGAGAAAAATTCACAAAATATTATTATGTGGCCTTGTAATCTGCTGCTGAACGGATGCCTTTATTCCCACATGGTTCATAGAGAAACTAGTTCAAAAATGCTGCAATCATCGCGTATTCACTGTGTACAACCAGAATGTTACTTTGAGGTTGGCCTAGCTCAAGAAAATCTACAGCTGAATGAAGTCAGTGCTGCTGTTGTTGACTGTGAGATACTTCTCTATTGCAAGCATCCACCTGATCCAACTGCCCTGTTCCTGCATGAGCCGCAACTGCTTGGGTGTACCAGTTCAATTGCTACTGCTTTTATTTGGCGAGTTCCTTATGCCTATTGCTCCTGTCATGTGCTTCAGTCTGGCTATATGTCCACCGTGGTGTGTGAAGCTATACCATATAAACTGGCGACATTTCCTCATCCTCTGTTGGACATCTCCCAGCTGCAACTTGAGGACCACAGCAAAAGGCGCCACCTGCTTCTGGCTCTGAAACGATGGCAGCCTAGTTGCTATGAACATCCATGGCAGTATGTAGTGTTTGGGCTGCTATATGAAGTAATCTGCTGTGGCGAGGCCAGTCCTTATGGTGGGAATTTGGAAACTCTAAGACTGATTGCTGGTCGGACCGTACAATATGCAACAAAGCTAATGGATTCTCCTGATACTCCTGCCAGTGACGATCACTTTGAGCAATTGTGGGATCCTGGAGGCCTTGCGAGCTATACATGCAGTACATGTGCATTGACTTCTCTGATGCATTACTTGTTTAAAGTCTGGCTTGCATATGCGACTCCTATATGCATCCAATTGAGAATGGAGAAGCCAATGGCCAACGGCGAACTAAATCAGTGGATGACCATCCATTTCTTGCCTGGAACATTGGAGCTTGATTGCAGACTTGACAAGCTCATAACACTACGGGGGTTATTGCTTCCATTCTATTGTCAGTCATTCAAGTCCATGAGGAGCGGAAAAATCTGTGTGTGGGGCGCACCTGATGATCTAGGGAGCTTCACAGTCGTCCAGGAAGGCTATGGGACTTCAACTTCCAATCAAGGAACGTTTCAAGGAGGGAGGGGCGTCATCGTTGTTGCTGCTGTCTTCATGCAAGGCTATGCCGACCACGAGTACTACCTCGGTTTCGACCTCGACGGTGTTGACAATGGCTACCTCATCAACACCTTCATCAACTCGGTTTCCTTCGGCCACAACATTTACTTCTCCCTCGTTGAAGTTTACCTCCACTCCGACCAAGGCCAGGAACAACGAGTGCAATGGGATCCCGGTGGTCCTCGGTGGCGTCGGCTTGGGGTCAAGCCGAATTTCAAGGAGGGAGGGATGTCAGGGACCTGCCTTAGCCCATACATGTACTTGGGCTGGACCATGGATATCATATGGGCCGGGCCTGGCTGCACTGCTGACCGCTGCGAGCTACAAGTACCTGAGACGAAGCAACGACAGACCCATCCAGTGGATCACGGACGAACCCGACGGCGGCTACCTGCTTCTCCTTCCTCTGCTCTTCCTCTACCTCATTTCTCTCCCTTCCTGTAATCCAATTCGTGTGTAATCGAAGCTTGTATCCCGTAAATCGTGAGAGAGAGATATGTTCCTTACAGCCCGATGGATCAGAACTACGCCCACTACCTGTCGTATTTCTGGGCGAACGACGAGCGCACCCGGGACGCCCTCGGCGTCAAGGAGGGCACCGTGGACGAGTGGGTGAGGTGCCAAGATGGCGGCGTCCCGTACACCAGGGACATCGTGAGTACCATCAAGTATCACCGGAACGTCACGGCCAACGGCTACCGCACGCTTGTATACAGGTCCTCACATTTTTGCCCTGGTACTACTGCATACAGCTTAAAGATGGACTGTCATTCTGATGGGATTTTGTTTGGTGTCCATGGCAGCGGCGACCACGATTCGGTGGTGCCACACCTGGGGACGCAGGCGTGGGTGAGATCGCTCGGCTTCCCGATCGTTGACGAGTGGAGGGCGTGGCATCTCCATGGCCAGTCTGCCGGGTTCGTCGCCGTCGTCTCCTTCTCGTTGCATGTTCTGTTTATTTCACTCGCTAACAGTGATTTCTTGCTTTATTTTTTTCTCACGGGTTTGCAGATTCACCGTAAGTTACACCAACAACATGACATTCGCGACCGTAAAGGTAAGCAAATTACTTAACCTTCTCTGCGTGTGTTGGTGGGAGGCACAGTTTATTATTGGGCAATACTGGGCGCCGGCGCGCCAGTCGAAAGTTTCGGCCGGTCGCACCCTAGCCGCCAGATGCCACTAGCCCTGGCCGTTGGATATATAGAAAAAGAAAACGATTCTCCCCGGATATTATCTTCCTCCTGACGCATCTCGTCCTCGCGCAGGTCCCTGTATTTCACCGTCTCGTGCAGCTTTTCCCAGCGCCGCGCCTTCCACTTGCGCGATTTTTTCCATTCCTCTGTGTAAATAGCCTAATATGGGTTCACATCGCTCGCGCTCGTCCTCGGCCTCATGCTCTCCGGCAACCCGCTCTCGCCAACGCATCCTTGGGCCGCCCGCGCTCGTCCACGGCCTCATGCTCGCCGGCAACATGCTCTCGCCGACGCATCCTTGGCCGCCCCACGCTCGTTCTCGGCATCGTGTTCACCGGCAACCCACGCTCGCCGCCGCATCTCATGGGCGGTGCTTACCGGCCATGGCAACCCTGGTGGAGATGGCCGCAGCACCCCGTCGTCGAGCTCGCGCCGTACCTCGCCCTCAATTTGCTGGTCACTACAAAATAAATCATGGGTCGTAGCAAAAATTAAGACAGTTCCAGCAAAAAATCACTTCACCTCGCCGGTGATGCCCATCCCCCTCCCTCGCCCTCCTGTAGAAACAAATGGCGACGACTATGTGGTCTCGCAGCAAACGACAGTTGTAGGAAAAATTGGGGCTGGTTCCAGCAAACCAAAAAACGGTAGTAGCAAAAATTTCAGAAATTAGACGGCGTCACAAACCAAACCCTGATGGTAGCAAAAGTTGAAGCTTGTTCCAGCAAACCAAAACACCGGTGGTAGCAAAGATGCAAAGTCGAGGGCTGGTTCCAGCAAATCAAAAAGGCGATGGTAGCAAAAATCGACGCTGGTTCCAGCAAAATACAAAAGAGTGGCAGCAAAAAATACAAAAGACGACGCTAGTTTCAGTAAAATCAAAACGCCAACGGAAGCAAAAATTTGTGCGGGTTCCAGCATCTGGCCACCATGGTTGTAGCAAAGATGCAGAGTCGAGGGCTGGTTCCAGCAAATCAAAAACACAGTGGTAGCAAAAATCGACGCTGGTTCCAGCAAAATGCAAAACGGTGGTAGCAAAAACATACAGAACATCGCTAGTTTCAGCAAAAAACTGAACGCCGATTGAAGCAAAAATTTGTGCGGATTCCAGCACCTGGCCCCCATGGTTGTAGCTCTTGCCAGCATCCACAGGCTGCCGCTGTAGCTGGAAGCACCACACCTCCGCTCGCCGATAGTCGTCCTCTACGCACCTCTGCATCTTCGTTTGTGCTCCTCCGGGGTCGCTCGCTCGCCACACATCTCTTCACACAAGTAGCTGTTTATTTGGAGGTAGACCACGAGAGGGAGAGGACGCGGGGGAAGAATGGCTGTGTGGCTGGGAACCCGAGAGGATAAGAAAGAAAGAATAAGGAAGAGGAGCAGTTAGGGTCAGTAGATTAAAAAGCGGTGGGGTCAGCAGATAAGGCCGCACACGGGCCAGACGATCTGCTGCAATCGAACGAACCGCGCGTAACCGGCGCAACGGTTCAGCCGGTGCCCCAGCCAGGAACGTTTCCCTTATTAGAAAACCGGTTCTAAATTGTTGCTCTGGATTTGGTTTTCAGGGAGGCGGTCACACGCCCCTGAGTACCAGCCTGAGAAGTGCTTCGCCATGTTCAGCCGTTGGATCCTGAATCAACCACTCTGATCTATTGTATTTTGTATTGTGAAAAGGAAAACCATGTACATGTACTCCCTCCGTTCAGAATTACTTGTCTTGAAAATGGATGTATCTAGATGTATTTTTTAGATACATCCATTTTCAAGACAAGTAATTTCGAATGGAAGGAGTAGAACCTAGTGCATGTAGTTCCCATTGAACAAACATGCACATCCAGGATGTGTTGATGCAAGATGTGAGTTTGTGACTTTTGCGTTCGACTCATCTCGCTAGTGTGCGGGTTGAATATCTGATTCTTTTTGTGAGAGACTGGTTTCTTGAGGTTTTGGCAAGAGACATATACGGTCCCAGTCATGTATACGGTAATGTTCGGTAATGTTCAGTCGTTTGATAAAGCATGTAGCTGCCATTTTGCAACGTATAGAGTGCTGTCTTCTACAAATCATTCTGATTTTTTTAATAGTATCTTCAGCAGTAGCTTTGATACCTCTAATTTTTATTTCCATTATTGGCTTCCTTCGATTTTATACTTCTACTTTAGGAATATCATTTTCTTGCACAACATTGGTGTTTGAAAAACTGCCCCCAAATCTTGACAAAACATTCTCCATCCAACAAAAAGAGTATTCCCCATTTTGTCATCCACAAATAAATGTAGACATTTCATTTTTCTCACTTAGAAAGCAACTACCCTTTCTGTTGCTCTAAAAATCCCCATAAAATCACATAGCAAGTCCTTGCAATCTGGACAATAACTATTCAAGAAAATAGGACTGGCCCGTGCAACTTTGCGGAAAAAGCTTAGGCGTAGTTTATGCAAAAATCGTAGCTCATTTGGGAATCTATTTTCCTCTGATCCAAATGGGCCCAAACTCTGTGGGCATTCCCCTACACCCGTAATGCTCACATCACCCAACTCTCAGCCTCTAATTCTTCAATTTTGAGCTTCTGCCATTTCCACAAACAATTGGTAGGTAGAAGGTGATGTGGCATGTCTCTGACCGCCACTAGCGAGGCCCAACGCTTCCCTCCTGCCACTACTTCTAGAGCTCAGTGTCGATGCCACGAACCAGCCACTCTAGTCTATTGTATGTAACATCATCTAGTAGGTCTAGGAGATGTTTGGTTCATGTTGGTGAACCCTACCAAATATTTCCAACGATTGGCTAGAAATTCTCGAACACTCTATTGGCCAAACAATCGACAAGGTTTGTGAATGTGAAAAGTTGGCAAGATTTCATAGGTGACCAAAATTGATGTGAACTAGTATTCAAGAGATTTTCCTTCTTTGCATGCCACGAATGATTTTATTTTATTCACCACACTCTTATAGCTAGGCATTTATTCTTTCTTTCTTTCTTATTTTGGGGCAAAAAAAGATTTGTATTGGTCGAAGTATCAAAGCGGTCTTGCAAAGTTAGACATTTGTTCCACAAGTAAAGAATCATAATAATTTAGATCTTCTAAACTCAGATTTGGAATCCAAGCATAATCCAAAGCAAAGAGTATTGGTTTTTCTTCTCATGCCTCTAACCATTCTTGATTACCCAAAAAAGGCAAAAGAAAGAAAAAAGGTTTATCATAGACACCTTTGCTTTTGAGAGGTGAATGACTATGTACAACCGCTAATTTCCCTTGTGTTTTTCTTCTTTTAAACTGCAAATTTATTTTGAAGGAATTTTAACTATAAACATTAAATATTATGCATTAGTTTTTCTCCTAAAGATATAATGGAGGATGGTCACATTTGGTAAAAGAGTAAATTCCACTTTTAAGCTCTAGTTGTATGACAACTCACTGCAAGTCCTGCCACATTTACCTCTTAATTGTGACAATTTTTATCCTATTTTACTGTTTTCTAAAACTGAAAATCCGGATCCACATGCTAAGGGCAATATGGCAGCCGAGTAGGCTTATAACTCGAACGACATTTGTTAAAGGCACAACGAATCATGTGAAATTTCAACAAATTCAATCAAAATGTATGAAATTGGGTATGACATATATGTGCGGCTAGTTGCACCACACTCCTCAATACATATGTGCTCTATCAAATATATCTATAACGCATTTTGTTGGCACCGAGCCCTAACTTGTTCTTTGCGCCGCTGCCCAGCTCCCCCCCCTCTCTCAAGCAACAAATCGAGTCACACCCACACACGAGCAGTACAGCGGAGGGCCTTTTATACCCAGGTGCGCACACACCATCCGGCGACCACACCGGCCACTAATAACTCCACGCACGCACACGCCGGCCACTAACCAGCTAACCAATGCACACGCATGCACTAACTAACCTTGACTCTACCTTATCTGGACTAAGGCCAACTCCACCGCGCGATTTCAAACGGACGTCCGTTTTGTCCGGATTCTGTCCGTTTGGGTAGGGATTTAGGGTCGTGTCCGGTCCTGTCCTGGGATGCGGTGGTTGTGCGCCCAGCGCGCGGCCGCATCCATTTGCCCCATCCTGTCCGTTAGGGCCAAAAATGCTCATATATACATATGAAAACTAGTTTGCACGTCCAAATATTAATTGTCTGAAAATAAAATTAGTTTTACAACCCAATTGAAATTGTCTCTAATAAAATAGTTTTACAACCAAATCGAAATTGTCTTCAACGAACATAAAATGAACCAATACATCTGTTGGTTGCCAATGTGATCCCAGACGTGCTCAACCAAGTCATTTTGAAGATTCAAATGAGTGTGCCAATCACGCATCTCACGGTGGAATTGGACAAACTGTTCAAATGTGGCCGGATCTTGGTGCGAGGCTCAATATTTTCACCTTGATAATCAAATCCTTGGTCGAAGATACTCTCGTCACGCCGTCCTCGACGATCATGTTGTGCATGATCACACAAGCGATCATCACCTCCCAAAGCTTCCTTTCATCCCATGACAAAGGTCAGGTTTCGAACGATACCCCACCGATTGAAGCACACCAAAAGCACGTTCCACATCCTTTCTAGCACTCTCTTGCATTTGGGCAAATCTCTTTCTCTTCTCACCTTGGGGGTTTGAGATTGTCTTCATAAAAGTTGACCACTGAGGATATATACCATCCGCTAGATAGTATCCCTTGTTGTACTGATGGCCGTTGATCTCAAAGTTGACAGGTGGGGAGTGGCCTTCTGCAAGCCTCGCGAAGACTGGAGAACGCTGCAGCACGTTGATATCATTGTGAGAACCTGCCATACCGAAGAAAGAATGTCATATCCAAAAATCTTGCGATGCCACCGCTTCTAATATGACATAACATGCCCCTTGTACTGGCCCTGCCAAGCAAATGGACAGTTCTTCCACTCCCAAAGCATACAATCTATGCTGCTAAGCATGCCTGGAAAGCCCCTAGCTGCATTGGTCGCCAACAATCTCTATGTATCAGCGGCAGTTGGCTGCCTCAAGTACTCTGGGCCAAACACCTCGATCACAGCCTGGCAAAACTTGTACATTGACATCAGACATGTTGTCTCACTCATACGCACATACTCATCCACCAGATCGCTCGAATACCATATGCAAGCATGCGGATGGCGCGGTGCATTTCGTAAGAGGAGAATCCAAGCTTGCCAAGGCCATCCGTCTTGCACTCGAAGTATGGGTCATGAGCAACCACTCCCTCTCGGATCTGATTGAACACATGCCTTGCCATACGAAAACGGGCGACGGAATTTATCCGGCTTGAAGAGTGGGGTGTTGGCAAAGTAATCGGCATAGAGTAGGGCGTGGCCTCTCTCAATCGCTATGCGCTTGACTTGGGAGCACGGCCGGGAGTGACCCCTGCATCGAGGAAGTCGCCGTTGAATATGGTCGTGAGCGACCCGGTCAGCCACCACAAGATCTTCATCATCCGATGACGAATCGTCCGATGAACAAAGGAAATGATGAAAGAAAAACTCGTCTCCACTGTCCATACCTTTGATGGCAAAAGGTCGAACACCTTGCGGTCGTGGTGGCGAAGAAGCCGCGATGATCACCTCGACGCAGCAGGGGTGGTTGCCGGCCGGCCACTGGCTGCTCTGGAGCTCTCCTTGGAATCTGCCTCGGCCTCCGTGGTCCGTCGCCGGCGATCGTGTCCCTCCGCCACCGGCAAGGACGGCGACGGCCAAACCTCCCCGATAGATTTACCAAAACTACGGCGAAGCGCCAAGGCGTGGTGGCGGCCATGTCGAGACGTGGTTTGGTATGGACGGCGAGGGCTGCGGTGAGGAGGCGGACGGAGAATAGGGCTGAGCTGCGCGGCGGGCGGGAGAAAGGGTGAAGCGTTGGGAGCGGAGGGACTGATAGTGTCCCTGACAGGCGGGCCACGGGGGGGACAAGGGCGTGCGTCGCGGCCGTCCGCGCGCGTCCGTTTCACCCCAAACCGAGCGCAACTTTGGGCCGGGATGGGTCGAAAACAGACGAAATCTGGACATTTATCCGTTTGAGGCCGCGCGCTGGAACGTCTCTTTTGTTCTTTTTATCCCAAATGGACGGAAACGGACAGGATAAGGGCGCGGTGGAGTTGGCCTAACCAGATCACAACAGAACGAGCAAACCATGCACGCGAGTGACTCGGTCTCCAGCGAACGTGAGCCGCTGCTCACGCGAGATTTGGGCCTCCACGCCTCGCTTTGCAACGCACGTGCGATCCGCATGCTCGGCCGCGGCCACGATGCACCTGACGCTTACTCCTACGAGACACCGTAACACACACAACCCGGCTAACTGACCACGGCTATGGACGCGGCCACGCACCGGCGTCCGGACTCGACCTACACGCACACATATGTTGGTCACCACCGTGGCGTGGCTTATTCTTAACACATTTGATATTCGAATTGGTCAACTGGGACATCATTCGGATATGGGTCCATGCCAATGTTTGAAAAAAAACAAAACAGTGCAAATTAGCCACCACAAGGTTACAACTAAAGGTAAATGGGCCATTTTCTTTAGAAAAATGTATGTTTTTTGTCCCTTTGCTTTATCGGCAATCTAGAAATGGTTCCTCAACTCTAAAACCAGACAACTTGGTCCCTCAACTGTTAAAACCGGATATTTTTCACCCCTCAACCGGACTATGTTTGTAGAGGGACGAAAAGTATCCGGTGTATTTTTTTTAACGTAAGGCAAACGTGCCATAGGAAAAAGACTGTGCGTAAATGTAGAATTTGCTCTTGGCAAAAGTATTGGCGTACAAATGGCCAGGCATGAAAAGAATTATAAGATGCCATATGGGACCAGGCTCACGTGGACCGTTGTTCTTCTGCTACTTGTAACGGCATGTGTTGCACACGTCGAATATTACAAAGTGGAAATGCTCATCTGTTGGTGGTTGCCTTGGTGTCCACCTCTCGATCGGCGCTGGTCTGAACGAACGAGACGTAAGCGTAGATTGTTTAGCGCCTCATATGATTCCGATCAAGCCGCCTTGCAGCAGAACAAGTCCAGAGCGAAAGTAAAGCAGCCAAGTTGTACTCTGCAATCTAGGTACGAGTAGTATGATCCGCCGGCTGCTCCTGCTGCTCTGCCAGATCGCCCTCGCCGGCGCAGCGTCCAGTTCCAAGGTGGTGACCAGACTCCCCGGGTTTCAGGGGCGTCTCCCCTTCCACCTCGAGACCGGGTACCCAATTCTCGCTTCTTCTTCAGCTAATTTCTCCATGCACCATGGCGGTGGGAGGTACGATCGCCTTGATCGACTCCAACGGAAAGGATATAACCTGCTGCTGCTTAATTATTAGGTACGTGGAGGTGGGCGATGACAACGGCACCGAGCTGTTCTACTACTTCGTGGAGTCCGAGGCCGGCGGCGAGGATGCCCCTTTCCTCCTCTGGCTCACCGGCGGCGACCACTGCTCCGTACTCAGCGGCCTCGCGTTCGAGATCGGTACATCTTGTTTGCGTTCTCAACCGATGACTCGCCGTTACTCTCTACTCCGTCATATCATACATGAGATGCATACACATGTCAACCGCAACTGCAGGTCCATTCAAATTCGTCATAGAACCTTTCAATGGCACCATACCGAGCCTGGAAATCAATCCGAACTCATGGACCAAGGTCGGTCACTTTTACACTCTGCAGTTAGCCAGGTTCAACCGTTCAATCCTGATTCCTTTCTTGGCGGTTCAATCCTAATTCCTGCCTTGACGACGCCCGTTTGCAGGTGGCACACATCCTCTTCGTTGATTCACCGGTAGGGGCCGGATTTTCGTTTTCCAAACAACCTGAAGGCTACGATGTTGGGGATGTATCTACCTCACTGCAGCTCCATGAGTTCCTTATCAAGGTGCTACTTAACTGCTTACTACCAGCTACTCCCATCCATAGATTTGTTACGATGCATTGATTGGCTATATCTTCCTTACTGTGTTGATTCACGTGACCTTGTCCAGTGGATTAGGGACCATCCCAAGTTTCTATCAAGTCCTCTCTACATCGGGGGAGACTCTTATGGTGGAAAAATTGTACCATTCATCGCACAAAAGATCTCAGAAGGTACAGGCACTTGCTCTACATTTCCGCCCATCCAACATTGAGTATGAGTTTATATTTGACTGAATTCGCGGATTTAACAACAAGGTAAACGTGGCAAGCCATTTCAAAATGAAAAAAATATATAAAGTATTAGCTGAGTTCAACTCTGTCTTCATGCTTTACTTTATTATACGGACAGTGTCATCTTTATGCCCTTTTTACCCTTCAGGTAATGAAGTTGGAAGGACACCCCTTCTTAATCTCAAGGTACCTACTTTATCACTCACAGTTCTGGCAAACAAACAATGCAATAATATATATGGCTAAAAGCATACATATCATTATCGATTTTGCAATTCGCTAATTATTATTGTGTTTCTATAGTGGGTTTAGGATGGCTTACCACTCATATCACAAGATTTCATTCATTATTGTCTTTGTTTTAGGACAACGCTAACACCCACAAGTATGGTGTGAGTCAAACCCCTCCACACGCCCTATAACACATAGACTGCGCCACGTCATCGCATGCATGCATGTGAGAATGTTTTTGGATTTTTAATTTTTAAAATGTTTTATCTCTTAAATGAAAAATTCGATTGAAAATCTGTTTTCATCATTAAATCCCTCGCGACGAGATCTTCGAAACTAGATCTCATATCAATATATTTCGATGAATTTTTTTGGGGGTTAAAAGTTGCCATGTCTATTGTACATGAATTGCCATGATGTTTACACTGAAGTTGCCATGATATATTTCATCTATTTCCTTCTACATTTAAAAGCACATTTTGACATATTATAAAACGGGATATTAAGAAACTAGACTTGCCATGAACTATAAACTAAAATTGCATGAATGCACTTAAAATTGCCATGGTTCATACAAAAAATAATTTTCATGGTCAAAGTACTGGAATTGCCATCATAAAAAAAACTAAAATTGTCATGCTCTACAAACTAGAGTTGCCACATGGCAACTTTAGTTTAAGCACTATGACAGCTACAGTGTAAACATCATGACAACTTTTGGGCAAAAAAAAATTCGTCGAAACATATCAACATGGGGTCTAGTTTTGAAGATCTCGTCGAGCGGATTTAATGGTGAAAACAGATTTTTAATTTGATTTTTTAATTAAAAGATAAAACATTTTTTAGCCAAAAACCAAAAAAAATCCTGCTGATGTCATCTGTTCATACGTGACAAAATGAGTGGTGATGAAGGCGTGTGGGCGATATCTGTGCAAGATGCCACACGTGTAGGCGTTAGTTTTTTCGTTGTTTTATGGGGTAACATTATAGTCGGGGCCGACTTTGAAAATGGCAACTACCTTGAGGCCCCAAGTGTCATGGTCTTCAACTTGTATCATAGGTTCGGCCCAAGTCGCCAACACATACACATCCCCATGATTTATCACCCGTGGATTCGACCCAAGCGGCTAACACATGCAAAGAAGTACATATTTGGCTTAAGATCTCCAATTTCAATGTAACAAGAAATAGAGAAACTTTCTGTTCCGGTGAAATAACAAATGTGGTATATGCTATCATTCTTGCCAATTCATCACAAATGTGGGACACGGTGCAAAAAAATGAAGAAAAGATCTTGAATGATGCTCTATGCCATGCTCAAGACTAACATACGTGTATGAGAAGATATATATAAATCCAAATGATAAAAATATGATTCCAAAATATTAGAGAGGTCTCGGTTTAGGAAAGAAAGGACGGAGAAGGCAACATTCTTATTTGATGTTCCAATCATTCTGATATTTATCAACCGTAGAACATATCTAGTGCAGCCACTATCATGATACAATCCGTGCACCCGAGATAAAAAGTTTACTCTGAGAGTGACTAAAAATATGAAAATAATTTTGTACTTACATACACTGTGTTTATCATGTCGCGGTATCTCAGAATTCAAATTAGACTTGCAACTCAAGAAATAAGCAAGTCAAATTATGTTATAAATAGTAGTTATTTGAAGATGGAACAAGAATTTAGCTCGTTAAAACAAGCAATGCTGAATTTTTTGTTTTTATTGCTCAAGCTATGTTTCAAATTTGGATTTAATTTTTTGTGACATTGTATATGCATATTACATCTACTTCGGAAATTATCTTTAGATATTTTCACAACTTCAAAAAAATACGTATTAATCTGACAGGGCACCGGTTACACCACAAGTGTGGATGCACCAGATGTGTTATGCTATCAACCCATCCTCCCTGAGAGTCACTACTAGGGAAAAGCTTATAGGCAGACGCTTACTAGTAGCGCGGGTTTATACCCCTCGCTACTGCTACTTAATAGTAGCGCGCGTTTATACCCGGCTACTACTAAGTTGATAGTAGTAGCTCGGGTTTTTAACCCTCGCTACTACTAAGTGATCTCTACCGTGCCTCCTCGGGACATGCCATAGTAGTAGCGAGGGGTATAAATCCGCGCTACTACTAAGTTGATAGTAGTAGCGCGGGTTTTTAACCCTCGCTACTACTAAGTATAAAGTAGGTGAAGTCCCCATATACTCAACCGAATCCCTCCTCTCTCCCTCACTCTCCTTCCTCTCTCTCCATAGGCTCTCCCATGATGCTCCTGCCCAAGCACACCTCCTCCTTCATGGCGCCATACAAGTTCACCTCCTCGCGTCGCTGGCATCTAGGAGCTCGCCCATCTCCCCCTCGCCTCCATGCCACCACGACGGAGCACCTCACCGCCGGCGACCAACCCCGCTGCTACCTCCATCTCCTTCCTCTCTCCCTCGTTTTCTTTTTCTCTCTCTCCCTCTGGTTTGACTCACCCTCCTATGTCCTTGCCCGTGCAGGTCGTCGCCATGGACGACCAGGAGCTCGCTACCTTGGCTGTGAAGAGGGCCCCATGCCTCCGCCTTGCTCGGCCATGGATCCGGGCCCTCTGTAGTAGTCGTCGCTGGATCTGGTCTGCCGCTTCCCTTCTGACCTCTGATGACCCCTGCTGGCGCTAGATCGAACCATTGCTGCCATTGACAGCACGCACAGGATCAAGAATTTTTTATTTATTTTGAAATTAATAGTAGTAGCGCGGGTAACACCCACGCTATTACTAACAGACGTAGTAGTAGTGTGGGTGCACCCGCGCTACTACTACAAGTTAGTTGTAGCTCCGTAGTAGTAGTGTAGGCACCCGCGCTACTAGTAGCTGTTTAACCCACGCTACTACTAGGCTTTTCCCTAATAGCGAGTCCACACTATTCCGGATCATTAAAGGATAAAGGGCGTAGATTAGGGTTGGGGGAGTGATGGAATAGGAGATTACAAATTTTATTTATATTTTATTTTAGGGAATTACAAATATAATGATACTATAACTGTGACCATTTGAGATAACATACATGAGATGGCAACTAGCAACAAAAATCTTACTACAAGATGTGAAAAACTGTTACCACTATAAGCAAGTAAAGGTGTAAGTTTACCATGAAATTTATGGAAGGTTCACCAGGAAACACCATTCTATCTCCATTCCATGATAAGGTATCCATTCTACTTCTGTTTTGTAAATACCATATTTGTTTACGTATTTACACTATGCTTTTGTTTCTGTTTGTCCATGAAACTTAGATAGTACAACTTCTAAATTAAAAAGTTGTAATCATTGCATTGCGATCTACCCTCATCTCTATCAATCTATTAGATTAAGGTACATGATGTTTTAACTGGTAAAGGGTAAAATATGCTAGAAAACTCAACAAAAAGTATACATCATTAAATTTGGTAGGCCATCTTTTAATTAACGAAGCATAGATTTTTTTTTGACAAAGGGTGAATTTCATTTGCTCAAAGAGCAGCATCAAGAGAATACAAACCCAAAGAACACACACCCGGCCTCTGTACAGCTAGGATGCACACAGCCTACACCAACACACGCACACAAAAACACGCTAGATAGCAAAGCCATATAAGATCAAAGCTATGTGTAGGCGAGTAAAATAAAACCCCGAATGTGATCAGATCCACGATCGGCAAACTATATCAGTGACCTTATTCGCACCAACCATCTTATGACACCACACTGACTACGAGGTTCTTCAACAGCAATGCCTTCAAAAAGGGAGCAACACTCAAGTGTTGCCCTCACCGGATCCAACCGCCAAGGCCCGAATCTAGGTTTTCACCCTAAAGAAACAATCGAAGCATATCCGAGCAATGCCTTCAACAAGGTAAAAACGTAAAAGAACATCGCCATTGCTAGGTATAACCATCTCGGGTCAACCTAGGCTTTCACCCCGGAGCTCGCGACCGGGTACTCACAGCACCATCATCGAAGTCACTCAAGTGTTGTCGCCAGCCCTTTTCCGCAATCCTAGCAGCTACATGCAATGCGACCGCACCACTGCACAATAATTCCTCTGTGTCAAGCTGTCGTCCATAGTTTGCATCACACCTCCAAAGTCAACCATTGGACATAGAGAGAGAGATGAACCCTCCTGAAGATCCCTCGGTGATCATCGCCGTCATGGAGCCGCAAGAGGTCGCTGCAACATTCTGCAGGCACGCCACTCGACCGACCGAATCTGGATCACCACCACCCTTGCACCAAATCCAACAAGGCCCAGGATCTGCCCCGCCGGAGCACGGCCGCGTCCAAGGACCTCGAAGATCAGCAGGGCTAACCGCCAAAAAAAAATGATCGAGGGCACAACATACTCCGGCCCCAACCTGCCCGGGCCAGGGAGGCCACGCGCAGGAGCTATGGCCAGAGGACGCCCCGTGCTCTGCCCACCTTGAACGCCACAAGGCACGGCATCCTCCACGCGTCGTCGAACGGCTGACTATCTCAACGACGGATCCTGGTGGGACCCAGATCCACAGCCCCGTCATCTCCGTGCAGATCGCCGTTGTGCGCCGTCGACGGAGTAGACCGGCGCTATCGCCTCAACTGGGGAACCCCGCCCCGGCTGCCAAAAGTGACGGGAGACTCGCGCTGCCCCAGCCTTGCTCGTCCGCCGTCGCTGCCCTCTACCCCCTAACACCTTCGACGTTGGGGCCCGGCGCCGTCGCAGACGAGGCCGGCAGCAGCGGCGGTGAAGATTTGATCTGGGTGGAGTTTTTTGGCGGCGCTACGTTTCGCACCGGTGTCGCCCTGGGGAGCGACACGGGAGCTGGCTGGTGTCGAGGGAGGAGTTCCCCGGTTACCTTAGTGGATCTTCATAACTATGCCTAAGTAGATCACGGTCAATGGCGTACATATACCATTCTAGCCGATAGATATATTTTTTTGCGAATACTAGCCGATAGATATTTAAAACTGTAACTAACCTAAACATATCTATCCTTTCACAGTTTAAATAAGCACACCATGTTAAACAGCCCTACTTAGCTCTGCAAAAAAATATCTCTCCTCAACAACCTGTGCCTCCAATATTTCCGTAGCATGTGCAGAGGACACACAGTTATATGTTTGTCTGTGGTAGTGTGAGTGGTGTCAATATATTTGATGCCATATGTATATTCATTTTTCATCGCCAATAGGGCTATCTAGTAGGTAACCCGGTAACAGGTGAACGTATTGACGAAAGATCCAAAGTGCCTTTTGCTCACGGATTTGGTATAATATCAGATCAATTATATGAGGTAATGAACAGGTCCATATGCTCATACAATTGTGTCAAAACTGTTGTGTTACAAATAATACTCATAGTATAAATTTGTTTCATACAGATGATATTGGGGCATTGTCAAGGACAAGACTACAAGAATCCTACAAACTTCTTGTGTGCTAAAGCCCTGGGTACTTTCAATAATGTAAGAACACCCATTTATTCCATAAATATGACTTACTCCCTCTGATCCAAAATAAGTGTTTAAACTAAAACCACGACACTTATTCTGGATCAGAGTGAGTACTATCTAACCAACTACTGACGGCTATAATGGTTCTAAATAATCCATGCAGCTCCTCTCTGAAGTTATGTCGCCGCATATTTTGTTGATCAAATGCGTTTATTCATCTGCTGGACCGCATGCGGAGATGGACGATTCGGCCGGTGCTGGTAGAAAGATCTTAAGAGAGGAACCTGGAATCAAAGTGGGGAAACTGCTAAAACATCCGCCAGTTCGTCCTCCACTAGACTGTATTGTGAGTGAGCATCATGCATACACCTCTACCCTATATGTGTTCCACTTTCTTTGGACTGCCCCGATCATGCGTACCCGGTGGATCAGGACCACGCCCACTACCTATCGTATTTCTGGGCGAACGACGAGCGCACCCGAGACGCCCTCGGCGTCAAGGACGGCACCGTGGACGAGTGGGTGAGGTGCCAAGATGGCGGCGTCCCGTACACCAGGGACATCCTGAGCAGCATCAAGTATCACCGCAACGTTACAGCCAACGGCTACCGCGCGCTCATATACAGGTCCTCACATTTTGCCATGTTACTAGTGCATAAGAAAAATAGGATCGGTTGGAGCGAGCCAGCTGAAAGATGGAGTGTTATTCTGATGGGATTTTGTTTGGTGTCCATGGCAGCGGCGACCACGATTCGGTGGTGCCGCACCTGGGGACGCAGGCGTGGGTGAGATCGCTCGGCTTCCCGATCGCTGATGACTGGAGGGCGTGGCATCTCCAGGGCCAGTCTGCCGGGTTCGTCGTCCTCGTCTCCTTATCATTGCGTTGCATGCTCTGTTTATTTCACTCACTAACAGTGATTGATCTGCTTTCTCTTCCCTTGGTTTGCAGATTCACTATAACTTACTCTAACAACATGACGTTCGCGACCGTGAAGGTAAGCAAATTACTCCACCTTCACTGCGTGTGTTGGTGGGATGCACGGTTTAGCAGACACCATCGATTCTAAATTGCTGCTCTGGTTTTGGTTTCAGGGAGCCGGTCACACGGCGCCTGAGTACGAGCCTGAGAGGTGCTTCGCCATGTTCAGCCGTTGGATACTGAATCAACCACTCTAGTCTAACTGTATTCTCCACTGTGAAAAATCAACCACACTCTAGTCTATTGTATTCTCTCCATTGGGAAAAACTGCACATGCAGTTCCCATGAAATAAACCTGCACACGCAGGATGCGTTGATGCATGATATGAGTTTGAGACTTTGCGTTCGACTCATCTCGGTTAGAATAAATCTGAGGCATATCGTTGATTATGCAAGGACCAAGCAATCACACGAGTACGACACCGAAATTTGTTAACGAGACTCATCGATATGACTATATCCCCGCGGCCTGACTATGGTCACTCCTCCCCATGACACCGCTACAACATCGCACCTGATCGCCCCGGACGCCGGCACATGCCGCCGGATTCCCCTGCGTTTCTATGCTATTATGTTGGCATAGGTTACATCATGTGTCTATTCTCGCTATATATGAGAAGCCTAGGATACATGTGTTCTATTAGAACACGACTCCATATCCTATCTAAACACAATACAACTACAAGTCCAACTGTAACCTACCTCGTACACAATATTCGACACAACTCTAACAAACTCCAGCTTGCCGAATATTCTCCATCACCTTAAATTCGTCAATGCGTCAAATTTTCATGTACATTGGACATGAACTTATCTCATGAGTACCGCTGCTACTCCAAAGACTCAATGTGACTCCACCTGCAACTTGTAGTCCCTTCATTTCTTGACCACAGTCAACACTCGAGCAAAACTAAGTTCCCCTTACTCTAGTTTGTGCTCCCAACTTCCAGAGTATCAGTCAACGCCATCACACACTGATCACTGACCTTCGTGAAAGTGAAAAGCTCACATATTGGGTGTCACACATAAGAGTTATCTGAACTCAACATCATCGCTCTTTCTTGACCGCCTGTCTGAAACTTGAAAGGATTTCACCGTTGCTTGTAGCCAACCCGAGTCAAATTCGTAGTTGTCTCACCATATGTATGACCACCAGAGCCCTGGCCCGTCTGCATGCCCCGTGTGTACCGCACGCATCGCCGCTATTACCGCCTCGAGCCTCCGCTGTCCTCGTCGAGTCTCAAGGGTCGCGAACCCACACCACTCAACCTCCATTGCAGAGTACCATCGATCATCACCGGCCGATGACAAGTTCCACGTTTCCATCAGACCACTGGGCTCTAACTACGTGTCACTCGCTTTTTCCCTGCTGAATAGTCTTGGACTCTCTGTCAACTTACACCGTAACCCCTCAATCAGTACCGGGTGAAGTCTTCCAGACTCCAACTCCACCTTCAACATGACTCCATGGTAGATGATCAGTTCACCCCGCGCCCCGTCGACTTCAAGCTCCGTGTGTACACCACCTTGAACCAATCCCGCGCCATAGTCTTGTCGAAGCCGCACAAGCCCTCAGGCCTGCACAATGTGTTTCCACGTCCAGAAGTCGGCCACCATCAACATCACGCTCCTATGTCGTCGCCGCCGATCCCAACACCGTCTTCTGTACCAACCGACTCACGTCGATCCATTAGACTTTCTAGTCCGACCCAGCCGAAGTTGTCCGACTGCATGACACGCTCGAGGCTCCCAAATCGCCTTCCAAGAATTTTTTTTCCATCACATGATAATTCCATCTTAGCTGAAATGACTTCCCGCAACGCCTTCAAGCATCTCTGTTGTGCCAACAAATCTTTCATCCGCGCCTGTCATGACCCAATGTTTCTAGTTCCGTAAACTTCTCCACCTCAAACCTGGTACCCGTTAGTGCCATGGTTCTTCGTATGACTGACTGTGTGGAAAAAAAAATACCCGAGCTATCCCCGCGACGCCAAAGTACACGGGCAAAACCCATCGTGGTCTCTCGCCTCCATGCACTAGTAGCAATCCACCAATTTTTTTGGCCTTCAGGTGATCTGCTCCCTTGGCTCAACTCCTGACGCTAGTGCAACTTGCTTTGCGAAAAACTGATGCTAATTCCAATGGATGCACAACGTGACGTTCTTTTTCCCCTCTGATTGATCTATTGCCTCTCGCCGTGTCGTACGTGGACTCGGTCCACTTTTGGTCCAAACAAATCTCGTATGCACAGGCAGCAGCATCGAGCGCCGCATGCACAACAGGCCTTTGCCTCCACTTGAGCCACACAGCTGCACGCACCAGCCGACTCCACTTGGGCCTACCAGCCTGCTCCACGCACCGCTAGCAGCAGCACGCCAAGCCTGGCTCACGTGCACCGCCGATCGATCGGCTGCCCCTGACTCGGCCTGCTGCTGCACGATTCAGCCGGTGTACGCTTGCCTAGTCGACCCGCCGATCGACCAGCGCACGTCTCGTCTGCTGCTACAAGCACACGCGTCTCTGATATTGCTTTTTCCGATCTCGCTGAGAACCACACTGCAGCCGGCTGAATCTCAAACTCGATTCTTCCTCCAGATCAACAATCCGCAGCCTTCAAATAACCTAACTCATGATATCACTTGTTATAATAAATTCAAGGCATATCATTCATCATCCAAGGACCAAGCAATTACACAAGCACGACACCGAGATTTTTTAACGAGGTTCATCGATATGGCTACATCCCTGGGGCTTGATTATGGGCGTTCCTCCTTATGACATTGCTACAATACCGCACCCGGTTGCTCTGGACGCCGGCACATGCCGTCAGCTTCCCCTGTGTTCATGTGCTTATTATGTTGGCATAGATTACATCATGTGTCTATCCTCACTATATATGAAAGGCCTAGGATACAAGTGTCCTACTAGAACACGACTCCATATTTTATCTAAACACAATATAATCACAAGTCCAACTGTAACCTACTCCATCCGTTCCGATTTACTCGTCGCGACGTTTATTTTTGCAAAAAGCCCCTCCATCTGTTTCCGACCGAACCCGCGGTCCTCGCCCTCACTCTCTTCTCCGGCTGGCCGCCGCGGTCCCCTCGGTGCTCTTCTCCGGCCCACCAACGCGCCGCCGCCGCGCTCTCCCCCCTCCCTCCACCTTCTATCGCGTCGCCGCGCTCTCCTCCCCCACCTTCGGTGGCCTCGCCACGCTCCTCTCCTCCTCTCCGTGACAAACTTCCAAAAAGCTTGGACCTTTGAGTTCAAGCCGGCGACAGATTTCGTCGATGCGAGGCCGAAGGCGCCAGATCCAGACGACCACCAACACGACGCCGGCGACTGGACGCCACGGGGACGCCGGCAAGCTGCTATCGTCCACCACGACGCGACGGTGGCGAGTTGGCGCTGTCAGGGACGGACCTGCGGGCAGGAGGAGAGGAAGGCAACACTCTTCACCGCCGCCAAGCTCCTGGCGCCGGTGGCCGCGAGCTTCAGGGGAGACCTCCTTCCCTGCATCCTCCTCTGCCGAGGTAGCCGGGGAGGCGCCCTGCTCTGTCGGCTGGTGAGACAAATCCTTCTCCCTAATGCAAATTTTTTTGATCAATCACATTTTGATGTTGCTGACACGGTTCGTGCAATCACATCTGCATAGATAGTTGCATCAATCTGGCACCTCATCATCAAGAATCAAATAGAGTATTGCCTGCCGCTACTCAGTTTTTTGTTTTCTGAACTGCATTGTAGACTGGGTCCATCAGAACCTTTCTGAACTCTGAATTTTTATCTTGTGGCACCATCAGAGATAGACTGAATTTTTATTTTGTTTACCATTTAATCCCCCAAGCCAAGTCTCTATGCAATCTTCGAGTACAATGGTGTCGCAAGGCATGTACTCCCAAGTAGAAATACTCCTGACGCAACATCCTGTTGATCCCTGGTAAATAAAATTAAAATTTCTCACATTTTTCAGTGAAGCAATAGGAAGCAGAGACAACAGCTCAGATTTTTCACCATCCTGACGCAGCACAGCAGCAGTAATTTTTCATTATGGGTAGAGCTCTTGCAACTTGCAAGATGACAAAGTTAGTTTTGCACAGAAACACATGGATTACTTTTTTGGAGAATTATTGCTTTCCAGAAATGGACAAATTAAGGAAAAAGAAGCAGGTGGAGCCTGACATCACTGCAGCATGCGTTCTCTCCTGCAGAAAAATAATGCAGCCTCCACATCCATCAACAAAGGGGGGGCACATTAACAGCTCATTAAGCAAGCGGAGATGCAGGACCATCCAATTAAATCCCATTCTTATCTTCTTCTTCTTTCTTCCCTTGAGAAATTAATTAATTAATTATAAGAAGGAGTATTTTATAGAGAAAGATGCAAAAATGGTTACTGGCCATTCAGCTTATCTGAATCTTTTGCCAAAATCACCTTATCTGAATCTTCAAGTACTCCTACCAAAATCACCTTATTTGAATCTTCTGCCAAAATCACATTATCTGAATCTTCTTCCAAAATCACCCGGCTGCAAATGTCATTCAGCTTAACCAACTGGTCATTCCTAGCACCAACCAGAGCACTAGCTGACCCCAAGTAGAGAAGAGCTGCTCTTTTCCTGCTGCTTGGAGGCTGCTGGTGCTCTTTTATTGCTGCTTGAAGGCTCCTGGTTCTCTTTTCTTGCTGCTTGGACGCTACTGGTACTCGAAGGGTGTTTCTACCGCTTGAAGGAGGTGGCTGCTCTTTTCCTGCTGCTCGGAGGCTGCTCGTGCTCTTTTCCTGCTGCTTGAAGGTTGTTCCTGCTCTTTTCCTGCTTCTTGGAGACTGCTGGTACTCGAAGGGTGTTTCTGCTGCTTGAAGGCTCCTGGTTCTCTTTTCCTGCTGCTTGGAGGTTGCTGGTACTCGAAGGGTGTTTCTGCTCCTTGAAAGGCTCCTGATTCTCTTTTCCTGCTGCTTGGAGGCTGCTGGTATTCGAAGGGTGTTTCTGCTTCTTGAAGGCTGTTGCGGCTCTTTTCTTGCTTCTCTTTTCCTGCTGCTTCTGCTCCTTTTCTGCTGCTAAGATTGCTTATGCCTCTTCTATAAAGGCTATGGTCTGTTAAACTAGCTCACGGTCGATAGATAGAGCTATAGTAAGCCGTCCTTCTGCCTGCCGACGTTCCTTGCTCATGTGAGGGATCGAGTAGTCTATCGCTCCTTTGTTTCTCATTACCTCTCGGATGCATGACTGCAACGTCATGAAGCTTCTAGCTAGCTTATCAACCAGGTAGTTTCGAAATTCCTCCTCCATACCTTCTATCAGTTCCCTGATGCTTTGAGGTGCTCTGGTATCGGTGTGGGACTGGAGAGACCTGAATATGCAGAGATCAAGAATGTTCATGTCGGGACTGTTTGGAGGCTGTTGAAGCAACTTAATATCCAAATCAGTCTGTTCTACGACTTGTCGGAAAACCGGGTCATCGGGAAGAATATGTGGTGTGGCATTATCTTGTTGGATATAGATTGTCCGTCCTTCATCTTCGTCCGGCCAGCGCTCTTGGATCGCAGGAATAAGTTTCTCACACATGTAATACCTCATTACATCTCGTGTGACTTTCAATGATTTGAGCTCGAGCGTCCATTTATCTCTATTTTCACTCGTTCTTTGAGCAGGAGACTCTGTGACAAAAGCCCAAATGTTGAGCTTTCCATCAAACTGACCTCACCACCTTCGCCGTATCTTGGTTTAGCCATGGCAGCGAGAAACATCACCTTGGCGATGCTATCCTTATGATGCAAGGTGTGCAAGGGGTCGGGTTCTTCGGGAAGCAAATAGTAGTTGTTCACCTCCCCAGTCATGTTGAACCACTTTTTGTCCATGCAGGCTATGTTGTCTAATTCCCGTGTCACAAATCAATAATCTTCACACATAGGGCCAAGCACCATTTCAATCTCTTTACAATGTTGGATAGGTTTAAGTGGGGCCTCACCTTATTACTGTGACGCCTCAAATGACCCAACTCGAACCTTGAGTGTAAGGTCGTTCAGCTTACACCCAATGCCTTTGACAGACCTCACAATGTTCTCCTTCTGTTGAATGGGATTGTCACCACCCTCGACAGATCCAAATCTTTCTGCTAGCGTCCAACTCTACCTGGCTTTTGATTTGAGACATCAACTTTCTCCCCTTGTTCAATCTGTTTAAGAGCTCTTTCCCATATTCTCTCAACAGTTCTTACGGTTGTATCGAGTAGGCTAGCAATGACCTCCTTGTCTTTTTTCAGAACTTGTCCATTTTTGGTCTTGATCACCGTGAATGCAAAAAAATACCATATCTCTCCGCATTTGTGAGTTCTCTGCCTTCCCCATGAATTGGTTTCTGTACAACACTTGCTTCCTCATGAATTGCTTCCTCTACACCACTTGCTTCTTCATGAATTGGTTCCTCTACACCACTTGCTTCTTCCCCTGTCAAATAAGGAGCAAAAGATAAGTCATCTAGCTATTGCAAATAATAGGAGTAGATCATGAAAATGATAATAAAAATGGAAAAGTTTTGGAGGTAGTACATGTTGCTTCATTATTGACTGGTTCTTCATTGTTGTATTGTTCTTGACTGTTGTGTTCTTCCTGTTGATCTGCAGGTTCTGAAGCATCATCTTGTTGAGGACTCATGTTGAGATCAATCCCAAACATCATTGTGGCGGTGGAGCACTTGTTCAGGTTCATGATCCAATAAGAAAGAACATTCTGGTCAAGATAAATACAACTGCTAGACTGAAACTCAAATGCACTAGGAATTGTTTGCAGAGTAGACCTATATGCTTGAGCCTACAAGGAGAATTCTTTGCACTGCTGATCCTCTTCCTATACTACTCCAAGAACTACACTAAACCACTCCACTAATTGCTGAATTAGGAGCAGGAGTACAAAATTCTTTGCAACTGCTACTGTTAATGGAGTACTCCTCTTGTAGGCAGAGAAGAGAAGATAAAGAGAGAGAGAGAAGAGAAACTATTCCTGATGCAAGCAAAACTTGCACTAAAAAAGTTGCATGCAAGCAAAACTACACAAAATTGTAACTTTTCAGTACAACTACACAAAGGTTTCAGTTAATTAAAGGAAAATATTTTAGTTTATTTTACTTGAAGGAAAAGGTTTAAGTTAATTAAAGGAGTGAACAGTTAAATTCAGTTCAAGTTTTAGTTAAAGGAAAAGGTTACAGTAGCAAGCACTGCTGCACTGAGAGAAGAGAGTGTGCTCCAAATGTACAGAGAGTAGGAGTACTGGCATCAATTTTAAACAGCACTGAACTACTCCTTCAAATCATGCCCTAATTTAAACAACACTAAATAAAATCAGTACCCCTAATTAAACAGATCATCCACTAATTAAACAGATACTCCTAAATGTACTCCTGCTCCTAATTAAACCAGTGAAGTGAATTTACTACTCCTGCTCCAAATTCAGTAATTAAACCAGTTAAGCGAATTTACTATTCCTGCTCCTAATTCAGCAATTAAACCAGTTAAGCGAACTTACTACTCCTTCTCCTAATACAGTAATTAAACCAGTTAAGCGAAAGTGAGTACTAGCAGCATCAACTACTCCAGCATTCAACATTCAGTAGGAGTAGTGTTCAGTATAATTGTGTTATCAACAACATTCAGTATTCAATTTCGCTTTAATTCAGTTTTGCTTTACAATCAAACAGGGAGGCATTCAACATACAGCATCCAGTGTTCTATTCCAACATCCAACAGGGAGGCATTCAGTAACTAGGGGGCGGGGTGGGGAATACCAGCAGCAGCAACAGAGGCGGGGGCGGGCGCGACCGTCGGAGCAGGTCCAGCGCGGAGAGGAAGACCCTGGCCTTGGAGGAGAGGTTGAGCAGGACCAACGCGGCGACGAACACCCTGGGCCAGAGCGGCGACGAAGACCCAGCGCCGCGACGGTGACCAAGGTGGACGAAATCAAGGACCCAGTCGTCGATTTTGTGCTTCTCGGCACGATTCAGAGGGAGGTGACTGTTGGAGCAATCCCGCCACTCAGGTAGGTGAGGGCCCAACCATGGCGGCTGCGCAGGTGGGCGGCGGCGCAAGTCGCATCTTTGGAGGTCCGGCCCGTCTCCTCCGTGATGACGCAGGTCGTCTCCTGCACAGGCGGCTGGGTCCTGTGAAGCACAGAGACTCTAGCTGGGTGCTGAGGAGAACGGGGGACGGGGGAGGAAGGCGGGGGATGGTGGCCGGAGCCGGCGACGCGCGAGCGACGGTGGAGAACTGAGGAAGAAGACGGGGCATTTTTTCAAATGATTTGAAAGTATCAGGACGTGTTTGCAAAATGCACAGTGTACAACACGCGCAGCGAGTAAATCGGAATGGAGGGAGTACCTCGTACACAATATTCGACACAACTCTAATAATCTCCCCAACGCGGGTTGAATATCTGATTCTTTTTGTGAGAAGCTAGTTTCTGGAGGTTTTGGCAAGGGACATACGGTCCTAGACGTGTATGTTGTCCTACGTTCAGTCGTCTAATAAAGCATGTGTAGCTGCCATTTTGCACCTTTGATACCTCTATTTTTTTATTGCCTTCCTTTGATTTTATGCTTCTACTTTAGGAATCTCATTTTCTTGCACAACCTTGGTGTTTGAAAAACTGCCCCCAAACCTTCTCGCAAAATATTGACAAAACATTGTCCATCTAGTACTCCCCATTTTATCGTCCACAAATAAGTGTAGACTTTTCAATTTTCTCACCAATAAAGCAACCACCATTTCTGTTGCTCTAAAAATCGCCATAAAATCACATAGCAAGTCCCTGCAATCAGGACAACAACTATTCAAGAAAATAGAACTGGCTCGTGCAACTTTGCGGGAAAAGCTTAGGCGTAGTTTGTGCAAAAATCATAACTCATTTGGGAACATATTTCCCTCTCATCCAAATGAGCCCAAACTTTGTGGTCATTCCCCTACACCTGTACTGCACACATCACCCAACTCTCAGCCTCTAATTTTTCAATCTTGAGCTTCTGGCATTTCCTCAAACGATTGGCAGGTAGAAGGAGATGTGGCTTGTCTTTGATGTTAGAAGAGATATAGAGGGATTGATGAAATCGATTGATGTATTGCTTGAGCCTTGTGGGCGTATATATAGTGTGTACATAACTTTTTTGAAGTACAAGGTAAGGTAGACACCACTGCAGGATGCTGCTAACGCGACACTGCGATCAGAGACCCTTCGACGAAACTGTGTGCGATGCAATAATCGTAAACTGTGATGTAAAAAACCGTCAAAAAAGATGCAAAACGTTTGCGATGGAGGATGCATCAAACACGGTTCAGATTTTAGTTGCGTGTGGGATGCAGGGCATACGGTTCAGTTCAATTAACTGTTTGCGATGATGAGGAACAAAAAAAACGGGCAGCCAGATAAAGATGTGTGTGATATACAACATATGGTTCACTAGGATGAACTATGTGTGATCAGGCAACACAATGGAAACGGTTCAACTGAACAAGATGTGTGTGATACGCAGCAAACAGGTCCGTAATAAAAAATGTATGCGAAGACCAATAATAACATAGACGATTGCTGCTAATAAGCCGTGTGATTTGCTCTGTCTACAGAAGAATAACATGTATAAGGACTTGATTCCATAAACAGATTGAACATCAAATTACATATGTGGCTAGTACACACATGACCTTTGCACACATGAAAGTACGTTCCAAAATGCCTATGAAACTCAAATAATATATAAAAAGGCAAAACGAACCGTGATTAATTTCATATTTTTAGGACGACGCTACTATATATAGTTGCATGTTGCCTCTGTAAAATAAATCAACGCGGGAAGAGACATCGTATGTCGTTTCGCACACATAGGTGACAAGGTCCCTCTCGGAACCATGAGCCTTTTTGAGAGAAGCTCAGGTTTGTAAGAAGATTGTACCAAAACTTGTCTCAAATTGGACTAATTTTTTACCACACAACATGTTGGTGCTATGACATAACACCATGCCAAGTTTCATGATTTTTTAGGCGAGTTTTGGATTTACAGTCATTCTAAAACCAGGTTTCTCAATGTTTACTGTCGAGTCGGCACCGTGCTGGATAGGCTTTTTCCTCATGGGTCCCAAATGATAAATCCAAATCTGTGACTACCATGCAGATTTTCTTATTAAGAATTACAACCCTTGGTGTGCAAGCTGAAAATAAGTTTGTGGGTGCTGGTGGGCACTAAAAACTTGCGGTTCTGTAATGAACAAAGATCTCAAGGATCCCGCGAGAGTGATGTTCTTTGCCTATGTTGTGAATGCTTATAATATTTATGTCTTAATTAAAGAAATGGCAAGCCATTGGCCAAGTATGAAAGAAAATATGGGTCAAAGCTAAGTTGAAAAGGGCAACAATATCTAACTCCAGCTAACAAACAGTACAAGTGCACGAGGATTAATTGCTCATCAGGTTTAGGCAAAATCCAGATTGAAGAGGACAATGACATCTAACTCAACCAAAGTTTTCGGCAATCACAATCAAATGGATCGGTCTGATCCATAAAATCAAGATCAACGGCCAGAAATTCTACTGGTCCATGATGACAAGCTGTTGTAAATAGAAGCCGAGCACGATCAGAAGCCCTTAGGTCCACATGAAACTTCTTTTTATGTTGTTCAACACCTGCAGCCGTAAGAAATTTCTTGTTGAAAAACTTAATCCTCACGGACAATAGTGCCCTCGCATTCAACATGAAGAATGTGACAAAGCTAGTGTTTGCATTGTTGGATGCATATCCTTCCAACGTTACTGTCTTCAAACGAATGTCATGAGATCTGAGAAAATCCTGGTGCTTCTTGAACCATCGATTGGTTATACCTTTTTCTCCATGTGTTAGTGCCTAAATAGAGATGAAGATTGAAAACAATTAATGTCTAAAAAAGATTATGTTGAAAGAGTGATAGCTGAATAATTAATTATAGTACATTATATATGGGCTTTCAATGTGCATGAAATCATCACCTTCATATACAAATTCTCCAGACATGGAAAGCATTGTAGTAAGGCAATAATGATGTTGAGATCAAAACACCACATAGTGATATATAAGGTCTTGACAGAATCCACCACCACTGATAGGATGGACAAGCGCTTCATTGAGAATAGAACATAATATTAGCACTGAAAGTGTACTCCAAGATGATACTTAACTTATGCACAAAAATGAAAAATGCAAATTACAAAAGTGTACGTGAATAATATACAGTACCTCAATAGGTGTGGAGGCAAACACCATCTCGAACCATTCAAACGGATCACTAATTGCACCCAAGGTCTCCAGTTTAGGCGCAGAGACCACAATTATTTGTGACGGTTTATAACAACAATTAAGGAGCAACCTTTGAAGTGAAGGGGCATCTTCGATGATGAGCTCATGTCCTTGAAAATGAATTCCAATGCTTACAAGGTGAGTCGACTTTATTTTGAGACAAGGGATATGGATTCCTATTCCAAAAACAAGCACCAAACTCTGCAATTCAGGGCAGCTAGAGTGGATGATGCTGTGAAGTGATGCCACCGACAGATCAACCAACACAAGCGCAAGTTTTTTCAGCACTGGCAGTCGAAGCATTTGTACTAGATAGTCAGCTAGATGGCACCGGGTCAAGGTGGCGGTGTGGAGAGAGGAGGAAAACCATGAGATGGGAATCGGTGGTGAGGGCATGCAGCTCTTGGTGGTAACATATCGCTATAATGGTAGAACTCGAGCTGCTGGAGTTTATCGAAATGACGTGATGTCAGCCAGGTGGCCACCGCGCAGGGTATGCCCAGCAGGTAGCATGTCGGGATGCAGATTCGTTGAACGGAGCCCCCGTGAGAGGAGATGATGGCTCCGGGGAGTTCAGAATCATCATCGACAGATAGCTGACGACAGTAGAGATTAAGAGGTGTGGTGCACCACAGAGTGCGCCACCGAGATGCGAGGACTTGTGTGCGATAGCCATCCTTGGTGGGGAGAAGGGAGATGACCTCCCCAAGTATTCCGTCCAGGAGATCGCTGATGCGGTCCGCCGGAGATTCTACTGGTTCCTTAGGTCTAGGGGGCGCTTCTGGCCGCACAGCCGGGTCCAAGATCTACATCCGGCAGCAGCGCTGGTCGGAGCCTCATCTGTGTACATACCAATATGAAAGAAAAAAATGGCATAACATGTAGGACATTCGAAATCAATTCTCAAGATCATGAAGAAAAAAAAGGCACAAACATATATGTAGGTCATTGAAAATCAATTCTCAAGATCTGGCCATGAATTATTAGCACGCAAGCTAACCCTAGTCGGATTATTAGCAAAAATCATTTGCACAGAACAAACAATTAATCACTAACTCCATACGGATAACATTCAAACAGTCAATACACTACGTGCATCTCACCGATCTTAATTACTCTGATTTCATGGACTGAGTGAACATAACCATAGGATTTGTATTCCAGAAAAATTATAGAGGGGCGGGGTGGGTGGGGAGGGATTAACCAGAGAAAACACTTTGTTTGCTGCACAAATGGGTATATAGATGACTAACCGGTTTTCCGTCGGAGTCGCAGTTGTTGCCGGAGTTGCTGTTGACCTCCGGCTCCGGCTGGGGGGCATGACGGAGCCGACGAATGCAAAGTCGTGCTGCTGCCCGCACAAGACCTCGTCGGTGGCGACGGAAACCTCTGTGGCAAGCTTCACACATTGTGCGTGTGCTTCACCAGCCCCGGCGTCGCCACTCCCTCCGATGGTGCGCTTCGGCGGCATCGTCATACACTCCGGAGATCAGATGTAGGTGACCACTGTGGACTGGGGGTGCGGCCGCCTATTATGGCCGGCGGCTCGAGCGCGCAACTAATAAGGACCGGTGGGAGCGAGGCAGGCTGCGGTCAAAAGTTGTCTCGCCTCCCGGCGAGCCTGCGCGACGGAAGTCTGCCATTCCTACCATCATTTCACACAGGTACTCGCACGCCTCCCCGTCAATACACACACGTGCACGCATGCCTCCCGATATGCCTGCGCGTGGACTGCTCGCATGCGTCCCGTCAACTCACGCCTGCTCGCACGGCACACGGGGCGTGTGGCAGCACGCATATTTTTTGGTTTATTTTCTGCCGCTTTACTGCTTCATTGAACTGTTTGCTTTGAAGAGATGCACAAATCCTGCGTTGAACATCTCGCATGCTTCCCGGTGAACCTGCGCACCGAATGAGTTTTGAATTTACTAGAATTTTAAAACCAGGCAGCTCAATGTTTTGCCGGCAATCAACAGTGCCCTGGTGTTTGAAATTCATTCCCATTTCTTGCATGGGACCTAAGCATGCACATAAGGACATAAATTTGATTTTTCAAACAATTTCTATTCACTAGAGCATGTGCATGTAGTTCAAATTTGAATTATGCACATAAATGTATTGAAAACTCAGTTAATGCATAAAAATGTCCAAACGAACCCCGAAAAAACACTCCTGTTGTTCTATGTTGACACGAGAAAAAATTTGAAAGCACTAAGAGGCAATGGATATCATTTCGTCCCCAAAGGTGGGACGTTCCCTACCGAAACCATCATGCTTGTTGTGAGAAGCTCTGGTTTGTGAGAATCATATACCCAAACCTGCCCCAAATGGGAGAATTTTTTTACCGCATGTTGATGCCGCTCCATAATAGCATGCTAAGTTTCATGAATTTCACATGAGTTTTGGATTTACTAGAATTTAAAAACCAGGCATCTCGATGTTTTGCCGGCAATCAACGGTGCCTCGGTGTTTGAAATTCATTCCCATTTCTTGCATGGGACCTAGGCATGCACCCAAGGACACATATTTGATTTTTCAACCAATTTATATGCACCGGAGCATGTGCATGTAGTTCAAATTTGAATTATGCACATAAATGCATTGAAAACTCAGTTAATGCATACAAATGTCCAAACGAACCAAGAAAAATCATAAAAATTGACACAACACTCCTGTTGTTCTATGTTGACACGAGAAAAATTTTGTAAGCAATAAGAGGTAATGGATATCGTTTTGTCCCCAAACGTGGGACGTTCTCTACCGAAACCATCATGCTTGTTGTGAGAAGCTCTGGTTTGTGAGAAGCATATACCCAAACCTGCTCTAAATGGGACAAAACTTTTACCACGGCATGTTGATGCCGCTCCATGATTGCATGCCAAGTTTCATGAATTCCAGATGAGTTTTGGATTTACTGGAAATTAAAAGCCATGTATCTCAATGTTTTGCCGGCAATCAACGGTGCCCCGGGGTTTGAAATTCAGTCCCATTTTTTTGCATGGGACCTAAGCATGCGCATAAGGACGCAGATTTGATTTTTCAACCAATTTATATGCACTTGAGCATGTGCATGTAGTTCAAATTTGAATTATGCACATAACTGCATTGAATACTCAGTTAGTGCATAAAATGTCCAAACGAACCCCGAAAAATCACAAAAATTGACACAACACTCCTGTTGTTCTATGTTGACACGAGAAAAAAATTGAAAGCAATAAGAGGCAATGGATATCGTTTCGTCCCCAAAGGTGGGACGTTCCCTACCGAAACCATCATGCTTGTTGTGAGAAGCTCTGGTTTGTGAGAAGCATATACCCAAACCTGCCCCAAATGGGACAAAAAATTTACCACGGCATGTTGATGCCGCTCCGTGATAGCATGCCAAGTTTCATGAATTTCAGACGAGTTTTGGATTTACTGGAAATTAAAAGCCATGTATCTCAATGTTTTGCCGGCAATCAACGGTGGCCCGGGGTTTGAAATTCATTCCCATTTTTTGCATGGGACCTAAGCATGCACATAAGGACGCAGATTTGATTTTTCAACCTATTTATATGCACTTGAGCATGTGCATGTAGTTCAAATTTGAATTATGCACATAACTGCATTGAAAACTCAGTTAATGCATAAAATGTCCAAACGAACCCCGAAAAATCACAAAAATTGACACAACACTCCTGTTTTTCTATGTTGACATGATAAAAAATTTGAAAGCAATAAGAGGCAATGGATATCGTTTCGTCCCCAAAGGTGGGACGTTCCCTACCGAAACCATCATGCTTGTAGTGAGAAGCTCTGGTTTGTGAGAAGCATATACCCAAACCTGCCCCAAATGGGACAACAAATTTACCACAGCATGTTGATGCCGCTCTATGATAGCATGCCAAGTTTCATGAATTTCACACGAGTTTTGGATTTACTAGAATTTAAAAACCAGGCATCTCAATGTTTTGCCGGCAATAAACGGTGCCCCGGTGTTTGAAATTCATTCCAATTTCTTGCATGGGACCTAAGATGCACCCAAGGAGACAGATTTGATTTTTCAACCAATTTATATGCACTGGAGCATGTGCATGTAGTTCAAATTTGAATTATGCACATAAATGAATTGAAAACTCAGTTAATGCATAAAAATGTCCAAACGAACCCTGGAAAATCACAAAAATTGACACAACACTCCTGTTGTTTTATGTTGACACGAGAAAAAATTTGAAAGCAATAAGAGGCAATGGATATCGTTTTGTCCCCAAAGGTGGGACATTCCCTACCGAAACCATCATGCTTGTTATGAGAAGCTCTGGTTTGTGAGAATCATATACCCAAAACCTGCCCCAAATGGGACAAAAAATTTACCACAGCATGTTGATGCCGCTCCATGATAGCATGCCAAGTTTCATGAGTTTCAGACGAGTTTTGGATTTACTAGAATTTAAAAACCAGGCATCTCAATGTTTTGCCGGCAATCAACAGTGCCCCGGTGTTTGAAATTCATTCCCATTTCTTGGATGGGACCTAAGCATGCACCCAAGGACACATATTTGATTTTCCAACCAATTTATATGCACTGGAGCATCTGCATGTAGTTCAAATTTGAGTTATGCACATAAATGCATTGCAACCAAGGACACATATTTGATTTTTCAACCAGTTTATATGCACTGGTGAATGTGCATGTAGTTCAAATTTTAATTATGCGCATAAAGTGCCTGGAAAACCGAGTTAATGTATAAAAATGTCCAAACGAACCCCGAAAAATTCCAAAATTGAACACAACACTCCTGTTGTTCTATGTTGACACTCGAATTTTTTTGAAAGCAATAAGAGGCAACGGATATCGTTTCGTCTCCAAAGGTGGCACGTTCCCTACCAAAACCATCACGCTTGTTGTGAGAAGCTTATACCCAAACCTGCCCCAAATGGGACAAAAAATTTACCACGGCATGTTGATGCCGCTCCATGATAGCATGCCAGGTTTCATGAATTTCAGACAAGTTTTGGATTTACTAGAAATTAAAAGCCGTATATCTCAATGTTTGCGGCCGAGTGACGGTGGGAGGGTGTGTGACATTCATTCCCATTTCTTGCATGGGACCTAAGCATGCAAGCAAGGACACATATTTGATTTTTCAACCAGTTTATATGCACTGGAGCATGTGCATGTAGTTCAAATTAGAATTATGCGCATAAAATTCCTGGAAAACCAAGATAATGTATAAAAATGTCCGAACAAACCCTGAATAATTCCAATTTTTTGGACGACACACCTATAGTTGCATGTTCACTGTAGATAAAAGTTCTAACAATTCAAACACCATCCTTTGTAGCCGTGACCCCATTACGTAATTCAAATCAAGATGATAAATCAAGTAGATCGCACACAGTTTATTATCACCAATCGTGCGAGATGCAGCACAAAATATCTTGGAGCACCTTCGGTGTATAGTACGCCTAAGGCTTACGCGAGAAGGTGCGTCGGCTACAGTCCACAACCGGCTTGTCAAGCACACTAGCTCACTCCCCAAATATCATTTCACTGTTCATTCATCTCCGGTGAAAGATGGGGACGTGGACCCACGTCGTGAGGTCAACTTTGGCGGCCCACTCCGGCGAGAGAGCGGCCGCATCCGCCAGGCACGTGCTAACAAGCTTCATGAGGGCGACCGCAATCTGCGTCCGGGCGGCCAAGGCAGCCCAAACGGCCGATGTTGCTTCTCAGGCGGCGGCAGCAGCATCTGCCTCGGGGATAGCTACTGGCGAGAGTGGCACATCAGCTGTCCGTTCCGAAGCGGCGGCCTTAGCCCCGATGGAGGCCGCCCACTACCATGTCGAGGCCGTCGATGACCAGCTCATGGCAGTCACCGCACAAATCGAACGAAGCTTCTCCGACAACGGTCGGCAACCCACGGCCGAAGAGCCGGCGATCGCCGAGAGAGTTCGAGCAGCCATCCGTTCCTGCACGGCATACCTTGCCACGACGGAGCTTGCCAGAGCCCAGATCGCGGCCGCCCACGCTCAGCTCGTGGCGGCCTATGCCAAAGATATGGTGGACGCGGATGGCGAGATGCTTGCCGAGTATGGTGCAATTGATGCCATGGAGCCCCTTCCCCAGGAGTCCGTCGGGCACAAGCTGGACATGGAGGCGGCGGCGGAGATCGACGAGCACCAGCCGTAGTAGTACTGTTTGTTTTGTTTAGTTAAGAGCGCCGGTCTTTAATTTATTAGAGTAATGTTTAGGTCAGCTAGCTCTGTTTAATTGCTGAACTTGCTCGATTAAGAAGTTAGCCTCCTTTGTGTACCCAAATTATGCAATGCCGTGGATGGCCACTGTAACCAGGGAAATTCGAACCAAAAATTTTGACGTTCAAACTCAACACACACGGGTTAAGCTATCTGAATCCTTTGTGATGTTCACATATCATACACAGTTCTGAATAAGGGACTGTGTCTGATGACACTATGCCTTGCCAGTTTTTTATTTGAAGCGATTCCAAATTTTTGGCTTCCACAGAAATATCTACCTCCCCGCCCCCTCCCCTTACCAAAATCCACATTTCCCCTGTTTCTGCCTTCCTTTTCCAAGTTGAAACCTTCACTCCTTGCTTGCAGTGCCGCCTCCTCGCCTGCGACCCTCCTTCACGTTGCTCGGCCTCGCCTATCCAGGCAGGTAATCCACACCCGACCCCCATCCTCCTCCTCCTTCCATATCCCACATGCCCCGACCGACGGCCAAGCGCGACACCTTCCACCCAAAACACCGACCCCTCCACCAAATAAGTGCCGCCCTAAGCCATGGTGCATGCAGTATAGCCAGGATCTCAAGGAGCATTTGGCAGCGGAGAAGCAAATCGCGGCTGCACGCGCGAATGAGGTCGCGATGGCTGCTATTCGTGCCGACCCCAGATCTTGGAGGAGGACCTCCCTGTTGAGGCCACCGTTGATGCCTCGCGCGCCGACGCCGTGGCACAGTTGGCTACTTTAAACGACAGTTCATGGCGTTTTCTCGAGGCCATCGTTTGCTAGCTACTGCCTTTCCTTAACAAATTCTAGTGAATTGTGCTATCTATTTTTACCATGCAATCTTATGCTATAGTGCATATGTTCTATATGTCATGCAATGTTGTGTTCAGTTAACTGCTTGGTTCAATTCCGCAAATGTGATGTTCAATTCTTCAGGGTGCAATATTTCCAAGTTGTTAAGCATGCTTGGTTTGGTTAACTGTCTGATCTTCTATTACGAGTATGTTATATTGTGCAATGTGGTGCTCAGTTAACATTTGGTTCATTTGTTGTGGTGTTTAGTTAACTGCTTGGTTCAATTTTGCAATGCGATGTTCAATTGTTGTGGCTGCATTCTGTTATTGGATACCATGTGAGGAATAAATTGAATTTGGTTGTACTAAATACATGAGAAACAAATACAATTGCTATATTTTCAAGTTGTTAAGCATGCTTGGTTTGGTTAATTGTATGATCTTCTATTAGGAGTATGTTATATTGTGCAATTGGTGCTCAGTTAATGTTTGGTTCATTTGTTGTGGTGTTTAGCTAACTGCTTGGTTCAATTCTACACTACGATGTCCAATTGTCGTGGGTAGAATTTTGTATTGTTGTGCATGTGAGGAATAAATCGAATTCGGCTGCACTTATACATGAGAAACATATACAAGTGCTATATTTCCTAGTTCTTAATCATGCTTGGTTTGGATAAATGGGTTTTCCATGTGGCTTGAATTAATCTGATGAATCTGCAATGTGCTTATTTTTCATCAACATATTTTCTTGATAGCATGCGAACCCTTACTTAACACGATGACTAACTACCTTATATGTGTTGCAGGGAAACAATGAGAAGCACTGAGGTTTACAGTCGAGGTTAGCACGTGCATGGTCCGTTCTCTAATAACACATTATTGTGCAATTGCAGGAACTATTCTAATATTTTGGTTTTTAACAATTTGGTCTTGCACATGTAGGTCCCTGCCGCCGAGGTTTTGACCCACTGTTCGACCCTTTTTGCATATGGGGAAATGAGTTGTCCATGAATATCAATCAAATCAAGAAACTCAGAAAGATTGTTAGGATAAAGAAATTAGCGACAAAAAACAATCCAGATCTTTGTCTGCACAATGAAGAAGACATCAGTTCACTACAAGATGGTACTAACTATTATACCTTGCCTTTTTTTATTCCTTTGCCCCCTGTCCAATATAGAGAATATATTGATGCACATCCTTTTTTTCAGGCCTTTACAAAGCAGTTCACTGATGATTACCTGCCAACCCACCTCTATGGTCAGGAGGCGAGGAAGGTTTTCATACCACACCCACGGTTCAATATTGAAGTGTTCCTGAAGAGGACGAAGGACGGACGGTCAATCATCCATAGGCACTGGCATAAAGTTGCAAAGACCTTCAACATGAATGAAAGCTCAATATTCGCCTTCCGCTTCAGCAGTTTTCTAGATGAGATGCATCTGTCTATATATCGTCTATGATGCTAATTTCGAAAGGTTCTACATGTTGCACGTGAAAGTTGGTGCTGGTGTAGTTGTGTAATGGGGTAGCTGAGTGCTGAAGCTATATCATGTTGTGCTTTGATGTATTTCAATTATGAAATTCTGCTTCCTTAATATGGATATGAAATATATTATGTGCTTAATATGAATGTCAATTATATTAATAAATGGATTATTAATAATAGGGCAATTAGCCTGCTAATGGTGAATTAGCCTGCTAATTGGGTTTTGCTATTGCAAACGATTGTTGAAAAAATACCGTGGGCGATGACCTCAGGCAACGCACACAGTTTCTTGGAATAAACCGTGTTGGATCAATGAACAATGACACACAACTTTCTCTTGAAAACTGTTTACGTTAGGCCACCTTGCGCAAACGTTTACCACATAAAAACTATGTGTGATGGACAGCCTTTGCCACACAGTTTCTTCTATGGACCGTATGTGATACATTCAATAACGCAAACGATTTAACGGGAAAAATTGTGTGTGATGTACCTATGAACAGAAACGTTTTCCTTGGAGCGACTACGTGGGATGTACATATGAACGGAAACGTTTAGCGGGGACTAACTGTGTGGGATGTACTTGCAACCGGAAACAATTTTGCCATATAATTGTATTTTTAGCTCTACTGTATGTATTTCCGTATTTGAGCGCTCGCCGATTGCACACGACCTCATTTTGCCGAGCGTGTGTGCCAGGAGGGCATATCCCCGATGGTTTCTTGGCTGTGTGGGAAGGACCCCCCTATCGCCCACACTCACTAGGCGACGGTTCCAAATGCCGTCGCGGAAAGGGGTTAAAAACCGTTTGTATAGGTGATGTCTACTACACAACCTTCTTCTTGTAGACGTTGTTGGGCCTCCAAGTGCAAAGGTTTGTAGGACAGTAGCAAATTTCCCTCAAGTGGATGACCTAAGGTTTATCAATCTGTGGAAGGCGTAGGATGAAAATGGTCTCTCTCAAACAACCCTGTAACCAAATAACAAAGAGTCTCTTGTGTCCCCAACACACCAAATACAATGGTAAATTGTACAGGTGCACTAGTTCGGCGAAGAGATGGTGATACAAGTGCAATATGGATGGTAGATATAAGTTTTTGTAATCTGAAAAATATAAAAACAGGAGGGTAACTAATGATAAAAGTGAGCATAAACAATATTGCAATGCTAGGAAACAAGGCCCAGGGTTCATACTTTCACTAGTGCAAGTTCTCTCAACAATAATAACATAATTGGATCATATACCTATCCCTGAACATGCAACAAAGAGTCACTCCAAAGTCACTAATAGCGGAGAACAAACAAAGAGATTATTGTAGGGTTGTGACGCCCGGATAATTAGGCTACAGTAATCACACGTTAATGATGCCACATCACCACGGTACTGTTGTTAATCTCGCGTTAGTTCAGAACCGATCCAAATTCAAATTTGAAACAAAGGCAAACAACAAAAGTTTTGAAACATTAAAACCAAAATGTTCGGTTTGTGGCAAATAATCCTTACTAAATATTTTTGAAGTAACCACACTTTTATTTTGTGTTTGAATGCACTAAAATGATTTAAATATTAGCAAACCTGATTATTTAAATGCCTTTACAAATTGATAAAATATCAAAACCAAATTATTTGGGGTCTAGACTTTTTGTGGAGGTGGACTAAATTGAAATGCTAAAATTAGATGCAAAGTATATATTTTACAGAAACTAAAATAATAGGAAACAAAAATAAAATAGAAAAGAAAATATGAAAAGAAATAAAGATAAAAGGTAAAACAGGGGGGCAACCCCCCCCCCCCCTCTCGTTGGGCCATTCTGGCCCAACTGGGCCAACACAAGACCCAGCCAGGCCGGCCCATCGCCACTTGATACGTCTCCAACGTATCTATAATTTTTGATTGCTCCATGCTACTTTATCTACTGTTTTAGGCAATAATGGGTTTATTATCCACTTATATTATTTTTGGAACTAACCTATTAATCGTAGGCCCAGCCCAGATGAGGGAGTCCTGGATTAGGGGATGTCCGGATAGCCGAACTATCACCGTTGGCCGGACTCCTGGACTATGAAGATACAAGATTGAAGACTTCGTCCCGTGTCCGGATGAGACTTTCCTTGGCGTGGATGGCAAGCTTGGCGTCTGAGATATGTAGATCTCCTACCATTGTAACCGACTCTGTGTAACCCTAACCCTATCTGGTGTCTATATAAACCGGAGGGTTTTAGTCCGTAGGGACGAACAACAATCATACCATAGGCTAGCTTCTAGGGTTTAGCCTCTACGATCTCGTGGTAGATCCACTCTTGTACTACCCATATCATCAATATTAATCAAGCAGAGTAGGGTTTTACCTCCATCGAGAGGCCCGAACACAGGTAAAAACATCGTGTCCCTTGTCTCCTGTTACCATCCGCCTAGACGCCTTGATTCGGGACCCCCTACCCGAGATCCGCCGGTTTTGACACCGACATTGGTGCTTTCATTGAGAGTTCCTCTATGTCGTCATCCTTAGGCCCGATGGCTCCTTTGATCATCAACAACGACGCGGTCCAGGGTGAGACTTTTCTCCCCGGACAGATCTTTGTATTCGGGCGGCTTTGCCGCTGGGCCAATTCACTTGGCCATCTGGAGCAGATCGAAGCTACGCCCGCCATCGTGTCAGATTTGGGAGTTTGAACTACGGTGACATCCACGGAGACTTGATCTTGGTGATTCGAGCCACAGCCAAGCGCGCCACACTTGTCTCGATGGGCACGATCTAGCTCTGCCGCCCGAGCGATTGCCACGGAGGTCGCACCGGTCCGCCCGACCCTTAGCTCGGAGCCGACTCTGCCGATCGAGGACGAGTGGCTGGACACCGCCTCAGGGGCTATGATCTCTACGGTGATTAAGCCGAACTCCATCCCTGTCCTTTGCGAAGACCGTGACTCCAAGGTGCCGGACTCCTCTCCGGACTCCGAACCCTCCGCGCCCCCGCCAATCGAATCCAATTGGGCGCCGGTTATGGAGTTCACTTGCGGACATCTTTCAAGACTCGCCCTTTGGCGACATCCTGAATTCACTAAAGTCTCTCTCTTTATCAGGAGAGCCCTGGCCGGACTACGGTCAGGAAGGTTGGGATGCGGACGACGAAGAAATTCAACGCCCACCCACCACCCACTTTGTAGCCACTGTCGATGATTTAACCGACATGCTCGACTTCGACTCCGAAGACATCAACGGTATGGACGATGATGCTGGAGACGACCAAGAACCAGCGCCTACAGGGCACTGGAAGGCCACCTCGTCATACGGCATATACATGGTGGACATCCCAAAAGATGGGAACGGCGATGGAACAACGGAGGATGACCCTCCAAAAAGCAGCCCAAGCGCCCGGCGTCGCCGGCTAAATCCCGCCACAAAGCAAAATGGTGATTCCGCACGGGAGATAATAACACCCGAGCAGTCGAAGACAACCCTCCAGATGGGATTCAGCACAGAGGAGGGAGAAGCGAGCGGCAGATAGGGAGGTGGAGGGCGATAATTATATGCCTCCCTCCGAAGATGAGGCAAGCCTCGACGGCATTTAATTTGTCGTGCTCGAGGATCCCGTCGAGCAGAGCATTTGAACGCAGGCTTATGGCCACGGCAAGCAGCCTCAAGAAAAGCAGCAGCAGCTTAGAGCTGACCAAGACTTGCTAGGTGACGGATGGATCAAGTCCTTGCAGCCAAGAGTACGAACTCGAACGCCTCCAAGAGATACCCAAACGCAGGCTGCTACCCCAATTAGAGGAAGCAGCACCCAAACCTACATCACCAGCGCATGATGCGGCCGACCGGCCACCCTATGGCCGCGACAGAGAGGCCTCTAGACCCTCCATTCAAGCCGCACCCCGGCGTCGCTCGAAAAGTAACAAGGCATGAGGAAACGCGCCAGACCTGCGAGACATATTGGAGGACAAGGCAAGGCAAACAAGATCAATCTACGGATCGCGTGGGCGACCCACGACACGTGACGATAACCGTCACGCCGGATACAGCAATTCCGGTCGGGCCGAACACAGTAGACAAAGCTCATTTGAGCTGCGTCGTGATATAGCTCAATACAGAGGCGCCGCACACCCACTATGCTTCACGGACGAAGTGATGGATCATCAAATCCCCGAGGGTTTCAAACCCGTAAACATCGAATCATACGATGGCACAACAGATCCTGCGGTTTGGATCGAGGACTACCTCCTCCATATCCACATGGCCCGCGGTGATGATCTACACGCCATCAAATACCTCCCACTCAAGCTTAAAGGAACAGCTCGGCATTGGCTTAACAGCTTGCCAGCAGAATCAATTGGTTGTTGGGAGGACCTGGAAGCTGCATTCCTTGATAACTTCCAGGGCACATATGTGCGACCACCAGACGCCGATGACCTCAGCCACATAATTTAGCAGCCAGAAGAATCGGCCAGGCAATTCTGGACACGGTTCCTAACCAAGAAAAATCAAATCGTTGACTGTCCGGATGCAGAGGCCCTTGCAGCCTTCAAACATAACATCAGCGACGAGTGGCTTGCCCGGCACCTAGGATAGGAAAAGCCGAAATCCATGGCAGCCCTCACTACGCTCATGACCCGCTTTTGCGCGGGAGAGGACAGCTGGCTAGCTCGTAGTAACAACTTGACCAAAACCCTGGTAGTTCGGATACCAAGGACAGCAATGGCAGGTCACGTCGCAACAAGCACAAAGCGCCGCGTGCGGTGATAATGCTGAAGATACGGCGATCAATGCCGATTCAGAGGCTCTAAACCCGGTCAGCGGAAAAAGCCGTTCAAAAGAAATACTCAGGGCCCGTCCAATCTGGACCGAATACTCGATCGCTCGTGCCAAATACATGGCACCCCCGAAAAACCAGCCAACCACACCAACAGATTGTTGGGTCTTCAAACAGGCAGGCAACTTAAACGCCGAACTCAATGACAAGGGGCTACATAGCGATGACGAGGAGGAGCCCGCCCGAACAATAGAGGATGTAAGGGTTTCCCCACAAGTGCGGACGGTGAACATGATATACGCAACCCACATACCCAAAAGGGAGCGGAAGCGTGCACTAAGGGACGTATATGCGATGGAGCCACGCCCGAAGTTCAACCCATGGTCCTCCTACCCGATCACCTTTGATCGAAGGGACCACCCCACTAGCATCCGCCACGGCGGATTTCCCGCATTGGTTCTTGATCCAATCATCGACAGATTTCACCTCACTAGAGTCCTGATGGACGGCGGTAGCGCAACTGAACCTGCTCTATCGGGATACAAAGGTCGCAAAATGGGCATAGACCCTCAAGGATTAAACCCACAAAGACGACCTTTAAAGGCGTCATACCGGTGTAGAGGCCAATTATGCAGGCTCAGTTACACTCGAAGTGGTCTTGGATCCCGGATAACTTCCGGCGAAGAGTTAATCTTCGACATAGTCCCGTTCCACAACGGCTATCACGCGATCGCTTGGGACGAACCGCATTTGCAAAGTTCAATGCGGTGCCGCACTACGCATACCTCAAGCTCAAGATGCCAGGCCCTCGAGGAGTAATCACGGTCAATGGAAACATCGAACGCTCTCTTCGAACGGAGGAGCATACGGCGGCCCTTGCGGCGGAGGTGCAAAGCAGCCTCTCACAGCAATTCTCGAGTACGGCTACTAAACGTCCGGGCACCGTCAAGCGCGCCCGGAGTAATCTACAACAAGACCGCCTGGCACGATCCGAGCACGCGTAGCAATCCGGCCCCAACCCTAGCCCTCGCGAAATTGTGAAGCCAGTACTACGCGTACATAACTACGCTCTGGAGATACCATGGGCATAAGGGGAGGGGCACGACCACGGCACGCCTGCACGCGGCTCAACCGCACTAGAGGCTCCCGATTGTGTCATTCTTTTTCTTTCTTCTTTTCTCTTACTTTCAGGATTCCGTTTTTCAGAAGCCCTGTCCGGCTCTAGAATTGCTGAACTCACGATGCAATAGCCAGGGAAGCAGAAAGCTATGTCGAGTGTCCATGTGGTCTTTACTACGAGCATTATACCTGTTTTACATACCATCCCGCAGCTTACCCCTGGAGGGGGACATGTCAAATAATCCCATCCCTTGCTTATCGCACTATTTGTATCGTTCTGCTTTCATTGCAGTACCTTTTTGAATAAACAATACATAGCTTTTGCCTATTATTGCACTCCTTTATTTATCTATATATATGTTCATTCATGACACGTTGCACCTGTACACTTTGGTACGGCCAATACACCAGGGGCTTAAGTACCCCAAAGATATGGTGTGATAAGTCCGAACACTTTCACAAGTGCGGCACCCGAACTTATAGCATTATATGCATCGGCTCGAATCATGTCTTGGGTCAATAGTTGGGTTTGCGGCTCCCATGTTTTGGTACCTTACGTTCCGTTATATCGGCTAAGAGTAGCTTTGGGAGAACCATCGCGATTGTGCCCGGTTGGGCTGGGTTGAGCACCTCGGTGGAGAAAGCTAAAACTGACCGTCATGATAGGGCGAGAGCCGATCGCTGTTCGAGAGGTTTTTCGGGTCCCTAAAGACTTATGCCGCTTAGAGCGAGGAGTCGGCATTGTCCGCCAAAGGCGTGGATAGCGCCCGAACTCGGTCTTCCGAATACTAGGGGCTTCGCCGAAATTTAAAATTGTAGAATTCTATGGCTAAGTGAGAGTGTTCAAGCACTATAGTCCGGTTGCCTTGTTCGTTGCGTTGAGCGCCTCCCTCGAAGGACCCAAGAATGGGAACAAGAGCGCTCAAGTTTATCCCGAACACCCCAGCACTCGTGGCATGGGGGCTGAAGCCAACGACTTGCCATCTCTCAAATTTGATAAACGGCCGCATAGAAGGTAATATTTTAAATTCACAAGCGTTGCTTAGCGCATATGAACGAGTTTTCAGCGTATAGGATAACAAATGCGAGTCTATTCAAAAATTACATCTTTGGGGCATTCACCCGCTATAAGGCGGGCACCCTTTAGGACGCCCTCATAGTACATTTCGGGCTTGCGATGCTCCTTGCCCGGCGGTGGCCCGTCCGTCACAAGCTTCTCAGCATCCATCTTGCCCCAGTGCACTTTAGCACGGGAAAGGGCACGACGGGCACATTCAATGCAGACAGAGTGCTTGATGACTTCAATCCATGGACATGCGTCCACCTGCCGCCGCACTAGCCCGAAGTAGCTCCCAGGCATGGCTTCCTTAGGCCACAGCCGAATTATGAGGCCCTTCATGGCCTGTTTGGCGACCTTGTGGAGCTCGACCAGCTGCTTCAGCTGGTCGCTCAGGGGCACCGGATGTCCGGCCTCAGCATACTGAGACCAGAACACCTTTTCCGTCGAGCTCCCCTCCTCGGCGCGATTGAACGCGACAGCATCAGACACACTACGGGGCAGATCTACGAATGCTCCTGGAGAGCTCCGAATTCGGGTAAGTAATAGATAATTCACTTTCACATGCTTGCGTTGCATAAAGAATGCCTTACCCGCCGCTATCTTCTTTAATGATTCAATTTCCTGGAGGGCTTTTTGGGCTTCGGCCTTAGCGGCTTTGGCACTCTCAAGAGCCGAGGCGAGCTCGGACTCTCGAGTCTTCGAGTCACGCACCAAACTCTCGTGTTTTTCCATGAGAGCTTGGAGCTCTTGCCGCACCTCCGCCACCCGCGCCTCCTGCTTCTCTCGCTCGGTGCGCTTAGCGGCCGCTTTGCTTTCGGCCGTGGACACCGCTTCCTTCAGGGTCGCCACCTCGTTCATGGCCCCTACAATACCCACGTTAGTCCTGTCATTTTTGCAACCAAATCCTTTCTATAAGGTATTACATTAAGAAGGTATTACTTACCTTCCTTGTCCTCGAGCTGCTTCTTGGCAAGGCCGAGCTCGTTCTCGGACCGCTCGAGGCTCGCTTCAATGCATTGACCTCCGCATGATCGGTCTTGGCAGAGGTCAGCGCAGCTTTGAATTCCCATATTGACATACTTATGTTAGACTCCTGCGTATATCTTTTTAGATCCTCGGTCCGGTTTTCTTTCCGAACACCGAACTAAGCATCGGGGCTACTATCTATGCGGTAATATTTTTACATATTCTAAACTTACCTCAAAGCCCGTTAGAAGGCTGAGTACGAGCTTCAGTCGGCCGCTCTTGGCGGATCGAACTTTCTGGATCACCACACTCATAACAGTGCGGTGCTCCTCGTTGATGGAGGCACCGTTAAGCGCCTCCGACAAGCTATCCGGTGCCTCCGGATGGGCCGGAGGTCACCGGCGTCGCAATCGCTTCTTCTGAAGGGGCCGCTTGCGGACTTCGAACCACTGAAGGTTCGAAGACGGAGTCCGCACAGGCCGGACTTAGAGCCCTCTGAGGTTTCGCCCCTTTGCGCCCGGAGTCCGGGAGGTCGCCTTCTTGGCGCCTCGAGAACCACCTCCTCCTGGTGGGGCCCTTTTGGGACTCCACCAGCGGTGTCGTCTGCGTCACGAGGAGAGGAGGCGGTCGGAAGTGAAGTGCTATTCACATCCGACGAATCCGAGCCGCTCAACGGCGGCGAGCTCGTCATGGGCGGGCTACATGGTTATATTCGGCGTTAGAAGACACTATGCGACAAATAAAAAGTCATGAGCTATTCCGGAGCTCGGACACTTACAATCTCGCCAGGGGCTTGGCCCTTGGTGGCCACTCCTCCTCGTCGTTGTCGGCGTTGGTGGAGAAGTCTGGAGGAAGGGTCCTTCCTTTCTTGGACCCTCTGGCCTCCCCAGTCGGGGTGGCCTTCCTTTTCTTCTCTCCCCCCGCTGGGGGAGAGGCTTCTTTTTCCTCCTCCTCGCCCTCAGGGGAGGATTCCGCCTCAGAGTCGTTGGACGATGAGTCCGACAAAGACTGGCGCCGGAGCTCCTTCGTGTTTTCGTGGCCTTATTCTTGGCCTTCTTCTCCGGCACCACGTGAGGTGCGGAGCCAACTCCCCTTATCGGGCGTCCGCTGGGTCTTCCGGCAAGGGGCTGGGATTAATCATCTGTCCGGACGTCTTCAGCCGATCTGTCGAAAGGTTAGGGAGTTTTAGATCCCGCATAGAGTCAAACTATGAAAAAAGAGTCCCATAAAGGGTAAAATAACTTACCTCGCTGGCTTGACGCTGCGAGCTGAATCCGCGATCTTTGGTAGCGGATGCGGGAGCTTCGTCGCCCTTGAACAACACCTTCCAGGAATCTTCGTACGTAGTGCCGAAGACCCGGCTCAAGGTTGATCTTTGTGCGGATCAAACTCCCACAAATTGAAGGCCCGTTGCTGGCATGGGAGAATCCGGTGGATGAGCATCACTGGATTACGTTGACAAGCTTGAGATTCTTGTCCACTGTGTTTAGGACGCAGGTTTGGAGTCCGGACAGCTCTTCCGAATCACCCCACGTCAGGCCCGTCTCTTTCCATGATGTGAGCCGTGTGGGGAAGCCAGATCGGAATTTGGGGGCCGCCACCCATAGAGAGTCGCGCGGCTCGGTGATGTAGAACCACCCCAATTGCCACCCCTTTACGGTCTCCAAAAAGGAGCCCTCGAGCCATAGGACGTTGGCCATCACATGACATGGCACCTCCGCACTCCGGCTTGGCGGCCGCCCACTACCTTCGGCTTGACATTGAAGGTCTTCAGCCATAAGCGAAGTGGGGCTGGATGCAGAGGAAGGCCTCGCACCACGATAAACGCCGAGATGTTGAGGATGAAATTCGGGGCTAGATCATGGAAATCAAGGCCGTAGTAGAACATGAGCCCCCGGACGAATGGGTGAAGTGGAAACCCTAGTCCGCGGAGGAAGTGGGGGAGGAACACCACCCTCTCATGGGACCTGGGGGTGGGGATGAGCTGCCCCTTGTTGGGAGCCGACACGCGATGTCGCCGGACAAGTATCCGGCTTTCCGCAGCTTTTTGATGTGCCCCTCCGTGACGGAGGAGGCGATCCACTTGCCTCCCGCTCCGGACATGGTTGGAGAAGGTTGAGGTGGGATGTGCGGACTTGGTATTTGGAGCTCGAGTCTTGTGAAATGGATGAGCAAAGGAGGAAGAAGGCGTGGGTTAAAGGTGGATCCTTATCCCTTATATGGACGGACGACTATGCGTCCCGCCACCTGGTAAAACTCGCTTATCTCCCAAGCGCCCGTAATCAATGGCGCGGTTGGGTTCTACGCCCGTATTGATGGGAATCCCGGAATAAGGGGGCACGATCTCCGCCCTAATAAGGCGTGCCAAGGAAACCGCCTCGCTAAATGCGCTGAGGTGGAACAGTAAAATGATTCGTATAAAGGCCTGTCCGTGGTGTGATGTCACGCCGCAGAATACGTCAGCAGATCTGTGCAAAGGTTATTCTATCTACGGTGGTATGTGGGACTTGTTTTGCAGAGCCGGACACTATCCTTGTGTTCAAAATCTTCTATGAAGTATTCGGAGGAGGAACCCGCCTTGCAATGCCGAAGACAATATGCTACCGGATTAAATGCGTCATTGAAGCCTGGTTCGAGAGCTACCGAGGGAGTCCTGGATTAGGGGTGTCCGGATAGCGAACTATCACCGTTCACGGACTCCTGGACTATGAAGATACAAGATTGAAGACTTCGTCCCGTGTCCGGATGGGACTTTCCTTGGCGTGGAAGGCAAGCTTGGCGTCTGGATATGTAGATCTCCTACCATTGTAACCGACTCTGTGTAACCCTAACCCTATCCGGTGTCTATATAAACCGGAGGGTTTTAGTCCGTAGGACAAACAACAATCATACCATAGGCTAGCTTCTAGGGTTTAGCCTCTCTAATCTCGTGGTAGATCCACTATTGTACTACCCATATCATCAATATTAATCAAGCAGGAGTAGGGTTTTACCTCCATCGAGAGGGACCGAACCTGGGTAAAAACATCGTGTCCCTTGTCTCCTGTTACCATCCGCCTAGACGCACAGTTCGGGACCCCCTACCCGAGATCCGCCGGTTTTGACACCGACACCAGATTTGCTGTTTTATGCCTATTTCAGTGTTTCGAGGAAAAGGAATATCAGACGGAGTCAAAACGGAACGAAATCAACTGGAGAAGTTATTTTTGGAAGGAAACCCACCTGTTGGACTTGGACCCGACGTCAGAAGATACGGGAGGTGCTCACGAGGGTGGGGGGCGCGCCCACCCCCCCGGGCGCGCCCCCTGCCTCGTGGGGCCCACGTAGCTCCACCGACGTACTCCTTTCACCCATATATACCTACGTACCCTAAAACTTCTAGAAGAGAAGATAGATCGGGAGTTCCGCTGCCGCTAGCCTCTGTAGCCACCAAAAACCAATAGGGACCCTGTTTCGGCACCCTGCCGGAGGGGGAACCCATCACCGGTGGCCATCTTCATCATCCCGGCGCTCTCCATGACGAGGAGGGAGTAGTTCACCCTCGGGGCTGAGGGTATGTACCAGTAGCTATGTGTTTGATCTCTCTCTCTCGTGTTCTCTCTCGTGTTCCCTCTATGGCACGATCTTGATGTATCGCGAGCTTTGCTATTATAGTTGGATCTTATGTTTCTTCTCTCTCTTGTAATGGATTGAGTTTCCCCTTTGAAGTTATCTTATCGGATTGAGTCTTTTATGAGAACACTTGATGTATGTCTTGACGTGATTATCTGTGGTGACAATGGGATATCATGTGCCACTTGATGTATGTTTTGGTGATCAACTTGCGGGTTTCGTGACATTGGGAACCTATGCATAGGGGTTGGCACACGTTCTTGATTCTCCGGTAGAAACTTTGGGGCACTCTTTGAAGTACTTTTATGTTGGTTGGATAAATCTGAAATTGTGTGATGCATATCGTATAATCATGCCCACGGATACTTGAGGTGACAATGGAGTATCTAGGTGACATTAGGGTTTTGGTTGATTTGTATCTTAAGGTGTTATTCTAGTACGAACTCTAGGGTTGTTTGTGACACTTATAGGAATAGCCCACGGATTGATTGGAAAGAATAACTTTGAGGTGGTTTCGTGCCCTACCATAATCTCTACGTTTTTCTCCGCTATTAGTGGCTTTGGAGTGACTCTTTGTTGCATGTTGAGGGATTGTTATATGATCTATCTATGTTATTATTGTTGAGAGAACTTGCACTAGTGAAAGTATGAACCCTAGGCCTTGTTTCCTATCATTGCAATACCGTTTACGCTCACTTTTACCACTTGCTACCTTGCTGTTTTTATATTTTCAGATTACAAAAACCTATATCTACCATCCATATTGCACTTGTATCACCATCTCTTCGCCGAACTAGTGCACCTATACAATTTACCATTGTATTGGGTGTGTTGGGGACACAAGAGACTCTTTGTTATTTGGTTGCAGGGTTGTTTGAGAGATACCATCTTCATCCTACGCCTCCCACGGATTGATAAACCTTAGGTCATCCACTTGAGGGAAATTTGCTACTGTCCTAAAACCTGTGCACTTGCAGGCCCAACAACGTCTACAAGAAGAAGGTTGTGTAGTAGACATCAAGCTCTTTTTACAGGCGCCGTCATTTGGGAGGCTAGGTAAGTGAAGGTATATCTTTAGATCTTGCAATTGAATCTTTTTGTTTCTTGTTTTAGCACTAGTCTAGTTTATAAAAGAAAATTACAAAAAACTGGAATTGAGTTTGTCTCACACGCTTCACCTTTTTAATATCTTTCGTGAGTATGATGGAAAGGAAAATTGTGCCAAAGTGTTAGAAGAAGAATGCTATAAAATGTTTGGCACTAAATATCTATATGATTAGCATGATTGCAATGTTGTTAGTATGAATTCTTTGAATATCCATGATGCTAATGATATGCAAAGCCACAAGCTTGGGGAAGCTATGTTTGATGAAGATGATATTTTTTGTCCCCCAAGCTTTGATGAGCAAATTTACTATGACGAAAGCATGCCTCCTATCTATGATGATTATTGTGATGACACATATGCTTTAAAGAATAATGATAACCATGAAACTTGTCATCTTGATCTTAGTTTTCAATCATATGATAGTTATTTTGTTGAGTTTGCTCCCACTATTATTCATGAGAAGAAATTTGCTTATGTGGAGAGTAATAAAAATTCTATGCTTGTAGATCATGAAAAGAATGCTCTAGGTGCTGGTTATATTGTTGAATTCATTCATGATGCTACTGAAAATTATTATGAGGGAGGAATATATGCTTGTAGGAATTGCAATAATATCAAGTTTCCTCTCTATGTGTTGAAAATTTCAAAGTTATGCTTGTTTTGCTTTCCTATGCTAGTTGATTATTGTTCCCATAAGTTGTTTGCTCAAAAAATCCCTATGCATAGGAAGTTGGTTAGACTTAAATGTGCTAGTCATATTGTTCATGATGCTCTCTTTATGTTTCAATTCTTATCTTTTATGTGAGCATCATTGAAATCATCATGCCTAGCTAGGGGCGTTAAACGATAGCGCTTGTTGGGAGGCAACCCAATTTTATTCTAGTTTCTTACTTTTTGGTTAAGGTTAGGAATAAATAATCCATCTAGCCTATGGTTAGATGTGTTTTCATGTTTTAATTATTGTTTGTGCCAAGTAGAACCTTTGGGAAGACTTGGGTGAAGTCTTTATGATCATGATGTAAAAAACAGAAACTTTAGCGCTCACGAGATTAGCTAGAACTTTTTACTGGAGAGTGCTATTTAGTTTATTATTTTTGCAAATGATTACTAGACAAATTCCTCAGGTCCACCAATTTATTTTATATTTTTTTCAGTTCCATAAGTTTGCGTTAGTTACAGATTACTACAGACTGTTCTGTTTTTGACACATTCTGTTTTCATTGTGTTGTTTGCTTATTTTGATGAATATATGGCTAGTAAAATAGTTTATAAACCATAGAGAAGTTGGAATACAGTAGGTTTAAAACCAATATAAATAAATAATGAGTTCATTACAGTACCTTGAAGGGGTGTTTTGTTTTCTTTCGCTAACGGAGCTCGTGAGTTTTCTGTTAAGTTTTGTGTTGTGAAGTTTTCAAGTTTTGGGTAAAGATTCGATGGACTATGGAATAAGGAGTGGAAAGAGCCTAAGCTTGGGGATGACCAAGGCACACCAAGGTAATATTCAAGGACAACCAAGAGCCTAAGCTTGGGGATGCCCCGGACGGCATCCCCTCTTTCGTCTTCGTTCATCGGTAACTTTACTTGGAGCTATATTTTTATTCACCACATGATATGTGTTTTGCTTGGAGCATCATGTCTTTTTATTTTGTTTTGATTGCTGCTAGTTAGAATAATGTTTTGCATCTTTATTTCCAATAAAAAAGTCAAGGATAGCCTTTGCCATGCTTATTTTGCTAGTATACATGTTGCTGTTTGAAAACAGAAAGTTTACCACTGTTGCAAAAATTCCATAGAAAAGTCAGAGTGTGGTATAATGTTTAATCTTTTTTCATATTGAGATCTGATAAATTTATTACAGTGGGAATTTTAGTTCATAATTTTTGGACTTAGGGAAGTATGATGAATCTTGCATTCTTTACAGACTATACTGTTTTGGCATATTGCTGTTATGTTTGCATTGTTTGCATATGTTTGCTTGTTTAATGGTTCTATTTGAGGATAGGAGTATTAATTATGCAGAGGCATTTAGTATGCAATGTTGAATAATAATTTTTGTTATTTGTTACAGTAGAAAATGATAAGGTTTTGCATTGGTTTATACTAACCTATCTCACGAGTTCTTGTTGAGTTTGTTGTGAATGAAGGTTTTGATAAAAAGAGAAACCATGATATGAGTGGAATTAAGGAGACATAAAAGCTCAAGCTTGGGGATGCCCAAGGAACCACAAGATAATATTTCAAGAAGTCTCAAGCATCTAAGCTTGGGGATGCCCCGGTAGGCATCCCACCTTTCTCCTTCAACAACTATCGGTTAGTATCGGTTGAACCTAAGATTTTGCTTCTTCACATGAGTTGTGCTATCCTTGCATTGTCATTTTTTTTGTTTTGCTTGCTGTTTGAATAAAGTATCAAGATCTGAAATTCTTAAATGTGAGAGTCTTCACATAGTTGTATGATTATTCAACTACTCATTGATCTTCACTTATATCTTTTGGAGTAGTTTGTTATTGCTCTAGTACTTCACTTATATCTTTTAGAGCACGGTGGTGGATTTGTTTTAAAGAAAATATTGATCTCTCATGCTTCACTTATATTATTTTGAGAGTCATTAATAGCATGGTAATTTGCTTAATGTTAATATACTTAGTGTTCAAGACATGTGAAACTTTCTTTTGAGTAAATTGAATACTAAGATAAAGTTTGATGCTTGATAATTGTTTTGAGATATGGAGGTAATAATATCAAAGTCGTGCTAGTTGATAATTGTGAATTTGAGAAATACTTGTGTTGAAGTTTGCAAGTCCCATAGCATGCACATATGGTTAAAGTTGTGTAACAAATTTGAAACATGAAGTGTACCTGGCTTGTGCATCCTTATGAGTGGCGGTCGGGGACGAGCGATGGTCTTTTCCTACTAATCTATCCCCCTAGGAGCATGCGCGTAGTACTGTATTTTTGATGACTTCTAAATTCTTGAAATAAGTATATGAGTTCTTTTGACTAATGTTGAGTCCATGGATTATACGCACTCTCACCTTTCCGCCTTAGCTAGCCTCTTTGGTACCGTGCATTGCCCTTTCTCACCTTGAGAGTTGGTGCAAACTTCGCCGGTGCATCCAAACCCCGGGATACGATACGCTCTATCACACATAAACCTCCTTATATCTTCCTCAAAACAGCCACCATACCTACCTATCATGGCATTTTCATAGCCATTCCGAGATATATTGCCATGCAACTTCCATCATCATTATTATGACATACATTACTTTTGTCATATTGCCATTGCATGATCATGTAGTTGACATCGTATTTGTGGCAAAGCCACCATGCATTATTTTCCATACATGTCACTCTTGATTCAGTGCACCATCCGGTACATCACCGGAGGCATTCATATAGAGTCATATTTTGCTGTAAGTTTGAGTTGTAATTGTTGAGTTGTAAGAAAAATAAAAGTGTGATGATCATCATTATTAGAGCATTGTCCCAAGTGAGGAAAGGATGATGGAGACTATGATTCCCCCATAAGTCGGGATGAGACTCCAGACGAAAAAAAGTAAAAAATAAAAGCAAGGCCAAAAAAAAAGAAAGGCCCAAAAAAATGAGAGAAAAAGAGAGAAGGGACAATGCTACTATCCTTTTACCACACTTGTGCTTCCAAGTAGCACCAAGATGTTCATGATAGAGAGTCTCTCATTTTGTCACTTTCATATACTAGTGGGAATTTTTCATTATAGAACTTGGCTTGTATATTCCAATGATGGGCTTCCTCAAAATGCCCTTGGTCTTCGTGAGCAAGCAAGTTGGATGCACACCCACTTAGTTTCTTTTGTAGAGCTTTCATATACTTATAGCTCTAGTGCATCCGTTGCATGGCAATCCCTACTCCTAATGTTGACATCAATTGATGGGCATCTCCATAGCCCGTTGATTAGCCTCGTCAATGTGAGACTTTCTCCTTTTTTGTCTTCTCTACACAATCCCATCATCATATTCTATTCCACCCATAGTGCTATATCCATGGCTCGCGCTCATGTATTGCGTGAAGGTTGAAAAAGTTTGAGATTATTTGAGTATGAAACAATTGCTTGGCTTGTCATCGGGGTATAGAAGTTGGGAACATCTTTGTGTGACGAAAATGAAGCATAGCCTAACTATATGACTTTGTAGGGATGAACTTTCTTTTGCCATGTTATTTTGAGAAGACATGATTGCTTTGATTAGTATGCTTGAAGTATTATTATTTTTGTGTCAATGTGAACTTTTGTCTTAAATCTTTCGGATCTGAATATTCATATCACAAGTAAGAATATTTACATTGAAATTATGCCAAGTAGCACTCCGCATCAAAAATTATCTTTTTTATCATTTACCTACTCGAGGACGGCGGGGAATAAAGCTTGGGGATGCTTGATACGTCTCCAACGTATCTATAATTTTTATTGCTCCATGCTACTTTATCTACTGTTTTAGGCAATATTGGGCTTTATTATCCACTTTTATATTATTTTTGGGACTAACCTATTAACCGGAGGCCCAGCCAATTCTTTGTTTTATGCCTATTTCAGTGTTTCGAGGAAAAGGAATATCAGACGGAGTCAAAACGGAACGAAATCAACTGGAGAAGTTATTTTTGGAAGGAAACCCACCTGATGGACTTGGACCCCATGTCAGAAGATACGGGAGGTTCTCACGAGGGTGGGGGGCGCGCCCACACCCACCGGGCGCGCCCACACCCACCGGGCGCGCCCCCATGCCTCGTGGGGCCCCCGTAGCTCCACGGACGTACTTCTTTCACCCATATATACCTACGTACCCTAAAACTTCCAGAAGAGAAGATAGATCGGGAGTTCCGCCGCCGCAAGCCTCTGTAGCCACCAAAAACCAATCGGGACCCTATTAGGCACCTGCCGGAGGGGGGAACCCATCACCGTGGCCATCTTCATCATCCGGCGCTCTCCATGACGAGGAGGAGTAGTTCACCCCTCGGGGCTGAGGGTATGTACCAGTAGCTATGTGTTTGATCTCTCTCTCACTCTCGTGTTCTCTCTCGTGTTCCCTCTATGGCACGATCTTGATGTATCGCGAGCTTTGCTATTATAGTTGGATCTTATGTTTCTTCTCTCTCTTGTAATGGATTGAGTTTCCCCTTTGAAGTTATCTTATCGGATTGAGTCTTTTATGAGAACACTTGATGTATGTCTTGCCGTGATTATCTGTGGTGACAATGGGATATCATGTGCCACTTGATGTATGTTTTGGTGATCAACTTGCGGGTTTCGTGACATTGGGAACCTATGCATAGGGGTTGGCACACGTTCTTGATTCTCCGGTAGAAACTTTGAGGCACTCTTTGAAGTACTTTTATGTTGGTTGGATAAATCTAAGATTGTGTAATGCATATCGTATAATCATGCCCACGGATACTTGAGGTGACAATGGAGTATGTAGGTGACATTAGGGTTTTGGTTGATTTGTATCTTAAGGTGTTATTCTAGTACGAACTCTAGGGCTGTTTGTGACACTTATAGGAATAGCCCACCGGATTGATTGGAAAGATTAATTTTGAGGTGGTTTCGTACCCTACCATAATCTCTAAGTTTGTTCTCCGCTATTAGTGGCTTTGGAGTGACTCTTTATTGCATGTTGAGGGATTGTTATATGATCTATCTATGTTATTATTGTTGACAGAACTTGCACTAGTGAAAGTATGAACCCTAGGCCTTGTTTCCTATCATTGCAATACCGTTTACGCTCACTTTTACCACTTGCTACCTTGCTGTTTTTATATTTTCAGATTACAAAAACCTATATCTACCATCCATATTGCACTTGTATCACCATCTCTTCGCCGAACTAGTGCACCTATACAATTTACCATTGTATTGGGTGTGTTGGGGACACAAGAGACTCTTTGTTATTTGGTTGGAGGGTTGTTTGAGAGAGACCATCTTCATCCCTACGCCTCCCACGGATTGATAAACCTTAGGTCATCCACTTGAGGGAAATTTGCTACTGTCCTACAAACCTGTGCACTTGCAGGCCCAACAACGTCTACAAGAAGAAGGTTGTGTAGTAGACATCACCACTCCTCGCCTTAACCCCCCCACTCCCCATCGAACCCTAGCCCGGTCACCCCACTCCCCCGCACAATCCCCACCTCTCCCCTCGTCTCCCTCACCCGCCGCCACCACACAACGCCCACACAGGAGAGGAGCTCCTCGCCTCGATCCCCATGGCTGCCGGCGACCGCCTTGGACTTCCGCCCCCTGGTCCTCTTCTCTGCCGCTCGCTCGGCTCCAGGGCCTCCCACGCGACCCCGCACGCATGCTCGTCCCCGCGCCCAACTGCCTTCCAGCGCCTCCGCCCGATGCAGCACCGCCTTGAACCCCATGGCCACCGGCCTCCCTGAGCATGCCGACACTTTGAGGGGCTGCCCCTCGACCTCCACGCCAGCGCCAGCGAGCAGGAGCATCACCAAGTCACCACTGTCATCTCTTCTTCAACCTCGGTCGTCTCTCCGATCCCCGTCGAGCCCGCTGCCATCCCTACAGCTCCACTGTGAGCCGTCGTCCGTTTTCCCCCTCCCCCTGCTCATTTTGGTCGTCCATGGCGCCGTTTGCCGCGAGGCCGAACTCCGGCCGCCGCCTGCCGTCAGCGTTCTCGGCCCCTCTGGCGACTGTCATGACCATCGTCCAACGCGGCACCTCCCACGTGGTCGGACGCGCCCAACCACGTGCCCGTTCGTGGCCGGAGGGGCGATTCCGGCGAGGTCCTGCATGGCGCCGCCGTGTTCTGCCTCACCGGTGTGGCCGACCGTTCGAACCGTCCCATGGGCCACCAATAGGTGGACCCCACGGGATTAGCCGCTAAGCTGGACTCTAATCCACCACCCATGTGTAAATGAAAAAACGGGACCCACACCTAATTAATCATGGGCATAACTAGCAGGCTAATTAAACTAATCCTGGTGGCCACTGACGATGAGTGATTAGGTTTAACTCTGGGAAAATGTGATAGAAAATTGACCCACTGACGTGTGGGCCCGCCCGGTTTAACCATTCCCTTAACCACCTAATTAGAACCTAATAAAACTGTTTAGTTGAATAACTGAAAATGACATGTGGACCCATTTCATTTAAAAACATGTTTTAAAATATCTAAGTCAATGACATGTGGCCCCTCACTTAATCTGTTAACTTAATTAAATTGTTAATTTACTATGTCTCTATGACAGCTGGGTCCCACTGACCGGTTTGACCGATCAACGCGTTGACCTAGTCAACTATTGATCGGACTATTGACTTTGACCTGACCCCACCCGTCATACACTGTGGCTGGCACTGCATTATGTGGCAAAATTATTTACTGATTAATTTTGGAATATAAATAAATCCACAAATTGAATAAACCTTTGAAAATTAATATAAAATAAACCGTAACTCGGATGAAAATTATTTATACATGAAAGTTGCTCAGAACGACGAGACGATTCAGGTTACGCAGCCTGTTCGTCCGCCACGCATCTCTAGCATAGCGAACACGCAACTTTCCCCCCGCGGTTCATTTGTCCGAAAACATGAAACACCGGGGATACTTTCCCGGATGTTTGCCCCCTTCGCCGGTATCACCTCCTACCGTGTTAGGGCATACCTAGCACCGTGTATTGCCTTGTTCTATTTTGTGATGCTTTGTTTGCTCCGTATTTACTGTTTCTTCCCCCCTCTTCTTCTCCGGTAGACCCCGAGACCGGCGTTGATGCATTTGAGTACGACTACATCACCGACGACCCTTCTTCTTGTGCAACAGAGCTTCCAGGCAAGCCCCCCCTTGATCACCAGATATCGCCTATTCTTCTCTATACTGCTTGCATTAGAGTAGTGTGTTGGGGAACGTAGTAATTTCAAAAATTTCCTACGATCACGCAAGACCATGGTGATGGCATAGCAACGAGAGGGGAGAGTGTCCGTCCCACGCACGTGAGACCGAAAGCGGAAGCGTTATAACAACGCGGTTGATGTAGTCGTCGTCTTCACGATCCGACCGATCCAAGCACCGAACGTCACGGCACCTCCGAGTTCTGCACACGCTCAGCTCGATGGCGATCCCCGGACTCGATCCAGCAAAGTGTCGGGGATGAGTTCCACAAGACGACGGCGTGGTGACGATGTTGATGCTCCACCGACGCAGGCTTCGCCTAAGCTCGCGATGATATGACTTCTCCGTGCGCAGGCTTCGCCTAAGCTCTACGACGATATGACCGAAGTGGAATATGGTGGAAGGGGCACCGCACACGGCTAAGGAAAGATCCGTAGATCAACTTGTGTGTCATGGGGTGCCCCCTGCCCCGTGATATAAAGGAGCCAAGGGGAGGTGGCGGCCCAAGGGGAGGCGCGCAAGGAGTCCTACTCCTCCGGGAGTAGGACTCCTCCTCCAATCCTAGTTGGATTAGGATTCCTGAGGGGAAGAGAGAGAGGGGGCCGGCCCACCTTTCCTAGTCCTAATAGGACTAGGGGAAGGGGGGCCATGCCACCTAGGGCTGCCCTTCTCCTTTCCTCCAAGGCCCACTATGGGCCCATGTAGTTCAGGGGGTTCCGGTAACCTCCCGGTACTCGATAAATTCCGATTTCACTCGGAACCATTCCGAAGTCCAATCATAGGCTTCCAATATATCATTCTTTATGTCTCGACCATTTCGAGACTCCTCGTCATGTCCGTGATCACATCCGGGACTCCGATCAACCTTCGGTGCATCAATACTTATAAACTCATTATGAACTGTCATCGAAACGTTAAGCGTGCGGACCCTACGGGTTCGAGAACTATGTAGACATGACCTAGAACCATTCTCGGTCAATAACCAATAGCGGAACCTGGATGCCCATATTGGTTCCTACATATTCTACGAAGATCTTTTATCGGTCAAACCGCATAACGACATCGTTGTTCCCTTTGTCATCGGTATGTTACTTACCCGAGATTCGATCGTCGGTATCCAATACCTAGTTCAATCTCGTTACCGGTAAGTCTCTTTACTCGTTCAGTAATACATCATCTCACAACTAACTCATTAGTTGTAATGCTTGCAAGGCTTAAGTGATGTGTATTACCGAGAAGGCCTAGAGATACCTCTCCAACAATCGGAGTGACAAAACCTAATCTCGAAATACGCCAACCCAACAAGTACCTTTGGAGACACCTGTAGTACTCCTTTATAATCACCCGATTACGTTGTGACGTTTGGTAGTACCAAAGTGTTCCTCCGTAAACGGAGTTGCATAATCTCATAGTTATAGGAACATGTATGGGTCATGAAGAAAGCATTAACATACTAAGCGATCAAGTGTTAAGCTAACGGAATGGGTCATGTCAATCAGATCATTCTACTAATGATGTGACCTTGTTAATCAAATAACAACTCCTTGTTCATGGTTAGGAAACATAACCATCTTTGATTAACAAGCTAGTCAAGTAGAGGCATACTAGTGACATACGCTTGTCTATATATTCACACATGTATTATGTTTCCGGTTAATACAATTCTAGCATGAATAATAAACATTTATCATGATATAAGGAAATAAATAATAACTTTATTATTGCCTCTAGGGCATATTTCCTTGAGTCTCCCACTTGCACTAGAGTCAATAATCTAGATTACAAAGTAATGATCCTAACACCCATGGAGTCTTGGTGCTGATCATGTTTTGCTCGTGGAAGAGGCTTAGTTAACGGTCCGCAACATTCAGATCCGTATGTATTTTGCAAATCTCTATGTCTCCCACTTGGACTTGGTCCCGAATGGAATTGAAGCGTCTCTTGATGTGCTTGGTCCTCTTGTGAAATCTGGATTCCTTTGCCAAGGCAATTGCACCAGTATTGTCACGGAAGATCTTCATCGGTCCCGATGCACTAGGTATAACACCTAGATCGGAAATGAACTCTTTCATCCGGACTCCTTCATTTGCTGCTTCCGGAAGCAGCTATGTACTCCGCTTCACATGTAGATCCCGCCACGGCGCTTTGTTTAGAACTGCACCAACCGACAGCTCCACCGTTTAATAAAAACACGTATCCGGTTTGCGATTTAGAATCGTCCGGATCAGTGTCAAAGCTTCGTCGGCGTAACCATTTACGACTAGCTCTTTGTCACCTCCATATACGAGAAACATATCCTTAGTCCTTTTCGTATTTCAGGATGTTCTTGACCGCTGTCCGATGATCCATTCCTGGATTACTTTGGTACCTTCCTGCCAAGCTTATAGCTAAGCATACGTCGGTCTGGTACACAGCATTGCATACATGATAGAGCCTATGGCTGAAGCATAGGGAACATCTTTCATTTTCTCTCTATCTTCTGTGTGGTCGGGCATTGAGTCTTACTCAATCTTATACCTTGCAACACAGGCAAAAACCTTTCTTTGCTGATCCATTTTGAACTTTTTCAAAATTTTATCAAGGTATGTGCTTTGTGAAAGTCCAATTAAGCGTCTTGATCTATCTCTATAGATCTTGATGCCCAATATGTAAGCAGCTTCACCGAGGTCTTTCATTGAAAAACTTTTATTCAAGTATCCTTTTATGCCATCCAGAAATTCTATATCATTTCCAATTAATAATATGTCGTCCACATATAATATCGTAAATGCTACTGAGCTCCCACTCACTTTCTTGTAAATACAGGCTTCTCCAAAAGTCTCAGATAAACCCATATGCTTTGATCACACTATCAAAGCGTTTATTCCAACTCCGAGAGGCTTGCACGGACCATAAATTGATCGTTGGAGCTTGCACACTTTGTTAGCACCTTTTGGATCGACAAAACCTTCTGGTTGCATCATATACAACTCTTCTTCTAGAAATCCATTCAAGAATGCAGTTTTTACATCCATTTGCCAAATTTCATAATCATAAAATGCGGCAATTGCTAACATGATTCGGACAGACTTAAGCATCGCTACGGGTGAGAAAGTCTCATCGTAGTCAACCCCTTGAACTTGTCGAAAACCTTTCGCAACAAGTCGAGCTTTGTAGACGGTTACATTACCATCGGCGTCGATCTTCTTCTTAAAGATCCATTTATTTTCAATGGCTTGCCGATCATCGGGCAAGTCAACCAAAGTCCAAACTTTGTTCTCATACATGGATCCCATCTCAGATTTCATGGCTTCCAGCCATTTCACGGAATCTGGGCTCACCATCGCTTCTTCATAGTTTGTAGGTTCGCCATGGTCAAGTAACATGACTTCCGTAATAGGATTACTGTACCACTCTCACAGTGCGTATTTTATTCTGGTTGACCCTCTGAGGTTCAAGAGTAACTTGATCTCAAGCTTCATGATCATCATCACTAGTTTCTTCACTAATTGGTGTAGTTGTCACGGGAACCATTTCTTGTGATGAACTACTTTCCAATAAGGGAGCAGAATCTGATTATCTCATCAAGTTCTACTTTCCTCCCACTCACTTCTTTCGAGAGAAACTCTTTCTCTAGAAAGGATCCAAATTTAGCAACGAAAATCTTGCCTTCAGATCTGTGATAGAAGGTGTACCCAATAGTCTCCTTTGGGTATCCTATGAAGACACATTTTTCCGATTTGGGTTCGAGCTTATCTGGTTGAAGTTTCTTCACATAAGCATCGCAGCCCCAAACTTTAAGAAACGACAACTTTGGTTTCTTGCCAAACCCACAGTTCATAAAGGCGTCGTCTCAACGGATTTTGACGGTGTCCTATTTAACGTGAATGCGGCCGTCTCTAAAGCATAACCCCAAAACGATAGCGGTAAATCGGAAATAGACATCATTGATCGCACCATATCTAGTAAAGTACGATTCTGACGTTCGGACACACCATTTCTCCGTGGTGTTCCGTGGCGTGAGTTGCGAAACTATTCCACATTGTTTCAAATGTAAACCAAACTCGTAACTCAAATATTCTCCTCCACGATCAGATCGTAGGAATTTTATTTTCTTGTTACGATGATTTTCCACTTCACTCTGAAATTCTTTGAACTTTTCAAATGTTTCAGATTTGTGTTTCATTAAGTAGATATACCCATATCTGCTCAAATCATCTGTGAAGGTGAGAAAATAACTTGATACCCGCCAAGTGCCTCAACATTCATTGGACCACAAACATCGGTATGTATGATTTCCAATAAATCTGTTGCTCGCTCCATAGTTCCGGAGAACGGCGTTTTGGTCATCTTGCCCATGAGGCACGGTTACGCAAGTACCAAGTGATTCATAATCAAGTGATTCCGAAGCCCATCAAGATGGAGTTTCTTCATGCTTTTACACCGATATGACCTAAACGGCAAGGCCACAAATAAGTTGCACTATCATTATCAACTCTGCATCTTTTGGCTTCAACATTATGAATATGTGTATCACTACCTGCCGAGATTCAACAAGAATAGACCATTCTTCAAGGGTGCATGACCATAAAAGATATTACTCATATAAATAGAACAACCATTATTCTCTGATTTAAATGAATAACCGTCTCGCATTAAACAAGATCCAGATATAATGTTCATGGTTAACGCTAGCAACAAATAACAACTATTTAGGTCTAAAACTAATCCTGAAGGTAGATGTAGAGGTAGCGTGTCGACGACGATCACATTGACTTTGGAACCATTTCCCACGCGCATCGTCACCTCGTCCTTTGCCGGTGCTCGTCTATTCCAGTAGTCCTGCTTTGAGTTGCAAATATTAGCAACGGAACCAGTATCAAATACCCAGGTGCTACTACGAGCTCTAGTAAGGTACACATCAATAACATGTATATCACATATACCTTTGTTCACCTTGCCATCCTTTTTATCCGCCAAATACTTGGGGCAGTTCCGCTTCCAGTGTCCGGTCTGCTTGCAGTAAAAACACTCAGTTTTAGGCTTAGGTCCAGACTTGGGTTTCTTCTCTTGATCAGCAACTTTCTTGCTGTTTCTTTTGAAGTTTCCCTTCTTCTTCCCTTTGCCCTTTCTCTTGAAACTAGTGGTCTTGTTGACCATCAACACTTGATGCTCTTTCTTGATTTCTACCTCCGCAGCTTTCAAAGCATCGCGAAGAGCTCGAGGAATTGTCTTAGTCATCCCTTGCATATTATAGTTCATCACGAAGCTCTTGTAGCTTGGTGGCGATGATTGGAGAATTCTGTCAATGACACTATCATCCGGAAGATTAACTCCCAGCTGAATTAAGTGATTGTTATACCGGACATTTTGAGTATGTGCTCACCGACGTAACTATTCTCTTCCATCTTGCAGCTATAGAACTTATTGGAGACTTCATATCTCTCAATCCGGGCATTTGCTTGAAATATTAACTTCAACTCCTGGAACATCTCATATGCTCCATGACGTTCAAAACGTCGTTGAAGACCCGGTTCTAAGCCGTAAAGCATGGCACACCGAACTATAGAGTAGTCATCAGCTCTGCTTTGCTCGACGTTCATAACTTCTCGCTCAAGATTCAAGGCAGTTCGCTACCCAATGGTGCTTCCAGGGCGTAATTTTTCTCAGGCAGCAATGAGGATAATCCTCAAGTTACGGACCTAGTCCGTGTAATTGCTACCATCATCTTTCAACTTTGCTTTCTCAAGGAACGCATTAAAATTCAACGGAACAACGGACGAGCCATCTATCTACAAGTAAACATAGACAAGCAAAATACTATCGTGTACTAAGTTCATGATAAATTTAAGTTCAATTAATCATATTAAAACTCCCACTTAGACAGATATCTCTCTAGTCATCTAAGTGATCACGTGATCCATATCAACTAAACCGTGTCCGATCATCACGTGAGACGGAGTAGTTTCAACGGTGAACATCACTATGTTGATCATATCTACTATATGATTCACGTTCGACCTTTCGGTCTCCGTGTTCCGAGGCCATATCTGTTATATGCTAGGCTCGTCAAGTTTAACCTGAGTATTCCGCGTGTGCAACTGTTTTGCACCGTTGTAGATGGACGTAGAACTTATCACACCCGATCATCACGTGGTGTCCGGGTACTACGAACTTTGGCAACAAGGCATACTCGTGGAGAATACTTCTTGATAATTTTTAGTGAGAGATCATCTTATAATGCTACCGTCAATCAAAGCAAGATAAGATGCATAAAGGATAAACATCACATGCAATCAATATAAGTGATATGATATGGTCATCATCATCTTGTGCTTGTGATCTCCATCGCCGAAGCACCGTCATGATCACCATCGTCACCGGCGCGACACCTTGATCTCCATCGTAGCATCGTTGTCGTCTTGCCAACTATTGCTTCCACGACTATCGCTACCGCTTAGTGATAAAGTAAAGCAATTACATGGCGTTTGCATTTCATACAATAAAGCGACAACCATATGGCTCTCGCCAGCTTGCCGATAACTTCGGTTACAAAACATGATCATCTCATACAATAAAATATAGCATCACGTCTTGACCATATCACATCACAACATGCCCTGCAAAAACAAGTTAGACGTCCTCTACTTTGTTGTTGCAAGTTTTACGTGGCTGCTACGGGCTGAGCAAGAACCGTTCTTACCTACGCATCAAAACCACAACGATAGTTTGTCAAATAGACTCCGTTTAACCTTCTCAAGGACCGGGCGTATGCCACACTCGGTTCAACTAAAGTTGGAGAGACAGGTCTTCCGCAAGCCATCTATGTGCAAAGCACGCCGAGGGAACCGGTCTCGCGTGGAAATGCAGCGTAAGGTTGGTCCGGATCGTCTCGTCCAACAATACCGCTGAACCAAAGTATGACATGCTGGTAGGTAGTATGACTTGTATCGCCCACAACTCACTTGTGTTCTACTCGTGCATATGACATCAACGCATAAAACCTGGCTCGGATGCCTTTGTTGGGGAGCGTAGTAATTTCAAAAATTTCCTACGATCACGCCAAGACCATGGTGATGGCATAGCAACGAGAGGGAGAGTGTCCGTCCACGCACTCGTGAGACCGAAAGCGGAAGCGTTATAACAACGCGGTTGATGTAGTCAAATGCGTCTTCACGATCCGACCGATCCAAGCACCGAACGTGGCACCTCCGAGTTACGCACACGTTCAGCTCGATGGCGATCCCGGACTCCGATCCAGCAAAGTGTCGGGGATGAGTTCCACAAGACGACGGCGTGGTGACGATGTTGATGCTCCACCGACGCAGGGCTTCGCCTAAGCTCAGCGATGATATGACTTCTCCGGCGAGGCTTCGCCCTAAGCTCTCTGACGATATGACCGAAGTGGAATATGGTGGAAGGGGCACCGCACACGGCTAAGGAAAGTTCCGTAGATCAACTTGTGTGTCCTGGGGGGCCCCCCTGCCCCCGTATAAACCGGAGCCACGGGGGAGGTGGCCGGCCAAAGGGGGGAGGCGCACCAAGGAGTCCTACTCCCTCCGGTAGTCGGACTCCCCCTCCAATCCTAGTTGGATTAGGATTCCGAGAGGAAGAGAGAGAGGGCGGCCCACCTTTCCTAGTCCTAATAGGACTAGGGGAAGAGGGGCGCCGACCACCTAGGGCTGCCCTTCTCCTTTCCTCCAAGGCCCACTATGGGCCCATGTAGTTCGGGGGTTCGGTAACCTCCGGTACTCGATAAATTCCCGATTTCACTCGGAACCTTTCCGATGTCCAAATGTAGGCTTCCAATATATCATTCTTTATGTCTCGACCATTTCGAGACTCCTCGTCATGTCCGTGATCACATCCGGGACTCGAACAACCTTGATTGCATCAATACTTATAAACTCATTATGAACTGTCATCGAAGCGTTAAGCGTGCGGACCCTACGGGTTCGAGAACTATGTAGACATGACCTAGAACCATTCTCGGTCAATAACCAATAGCGGAACCTGGATGCCCATATTGGTTCCTACATATTCTACGAAGATCTTTTATCGGTCAAACCGCATAACGACATCGTTGTTCCCTTTGTCATCGGTATGTTACTTACCCGAGATTCGATCGTCGGTATCCAATACCTAGTTCAATCTCGTTACCGGTAAGTCTCTTTACTCGTTCCGTAATACATCATCTCACAACTAACTCATTAGTTGTAATGCTTGCAAGGCTTAAGTGATGTGTATTACCGAGAAGGCCTAGAGATACCTCTCCAACAATCGGAGTGACAAAACCTAATCTCGAAATCGCCAACCCAACAAGTACCTTTGGAGACACCTGTAGTACTCCTTTATAATCACCCAGTTACGTTGTGACGTTTGGTAGTACCCAAAGTGTTCCTCCGGTAAGCGGAGTTGCATAATCTCATAGTTATAGGAACATGTATGGGTCATGAAGAAAGCATTAACATACTAAACGATCAAGTGTTAAGCTAACGGAATGGGTCATGTCAATCAGATCATTCTACTAATGATGTGACCTTGTTAATCAAATAACAACTCCTTGTTCATGGTTAGGAAACATAACCATCTTTGATTAACAAGCTAGTCAAGTAGAGGCATACTAGTGACATACTGTTTGTCTATATATTCACACATGTATTATGTTTCCGGTTAATACAATTCTAGCATGAATAATAAACATTTATCATGATATAAGGAAATAAATAATAACTTTATTATTGCCTCTAGGGCATATTTCCTTCATAGTGTAGCATGTTACTGCTTTCCGTTAATCCTATCCTGATGCATAGCCTATCCTTGCTACTACTGTTGTTACCTTTACCTGCAATCCTACATGCTTAGTATAGGATGCTAGTGTTCCATCAGTGGCCCTACACTCTTGTCCGTCTGCCATGCTATACTACTGGGCCGTGATCACTTCGGGAGGTGATCACGGGTATATACTATATACTTTATATACATGACACATGTGGTGACTAAAGTCGGGTCATTTCGTTGAGTACCCATAAGTGATTCTCGATGAGGGCCTGAAGGGGCAGGTGGCTCCATCCCGGTAGAGGTGGGCCTGGGTTCCCGACGGCCCCCGACTGTTACTTTGTGGCGGAGCGACAGGGCAGGTTGAGACCACCTAGGAGAGAGGTGGGCCTGGCCCTGGTCGGTGTTTGCGGATACTTAACACGCTTAACGAGATCTTGGTATTTGATCTGAGTCTGGCCATTTGGTCTATACGCACTAACCAACTACGTGGGAAAGTTATGGGCACTCGGCGTCGTGGTATCACCAAGCCTTCGTGGACGTCGGCCATCGAAGGCCAGCGCGGATTGATTTGGGCGCCTGCTAGGCTAGGTCTGCTTCCGGCCACGTACGCAACATGCAGGTGTGCTAAGGGCGATGGGCCCAGACCCCTGTGCACTTAGTGAGGGAGTCCTGGATTAGGGGGTGTCCGGATAGCCGAACTATCACCGTTGGCCGGACTCCTGGACTATGAAGATACAAGATTGAAGACTTCGTCCCGTGTTCGGATGGGACTTTCCTTGGCGTGGAAGGCAAGCTTGGCGTCTGGATATGTAGATCTCCTACCATTGTAACCGACTCTGTGTAACCCTAACCCTATCCGGTGTCTATATAAACCGGAGGGTTTTAGTCCGTAGGACGAACAACAATCATACCATAGGCTAGCTTCTAGGGTTTAGCCTCTCTGATCTCGTGGTAGATCCACTCTTGTACTACCCATATCATCAATATTAATCAAGTAGGAATAGGGTTTTACCTCCATCGAGAGGGCCCGAACACAGGTAAAAACATCGTGTCCCTTGTCTCCTGTTACCATCCGCCTAGACGCGCAGATTCGGGACCCCCTACCTGAGATCCGCCGGTTTTGACACCGACATTGGTGCTTTCATTGAGAGTTCCTCTATGTCGTCATCTTTAGGCCCGATGGCTCCTTCGATCATCAACAACGACGTGGTCCAGGGTGAGACTCTTCTCCCCAGACAGATCTTCATATTCGGCGGCTTTGCACTGCAGGCCAATTCACTTGGCCATCTGGAAGCGAATCGAGCTTCGCCCGCCATCGTGTCAGATTTGGGAGTTTGAACTACACGGCCGACATCCGCGGAGACTTGATCTTCGATGGATTCGAGCCACAGCCAAGCGCGCCGCACTGTCTCGATGGGCACGATCTAGCTCTGCCGCCGAACAGTGCCACGAGGTCAGACACCGATCCGCTCCGACCCTTAGCTCGGAGCCGAATCCGCCGATCGAGGACGAGTGGCTGGACACCGCCTCGGGGGCTACGATCTCTACAGCGATTGAGCCGAACACCATCCCCGTCCTTTGCGAATCCCGTGACTCCAAGGTGCCGGACTCCTCTCCGGACTCCGAACCTCCCGCGCCCCGGCCAATCGAATCCGATTGGGCGCCGGTCATGGAGTTCACTGCCGCGCACATCTTTCAGCACTCGCCCTTTGGCGACATCCTGAATTCACTAAAGTCTCTCTCTTTATCAGGAGAGCCCTGGTCGGACTACGGCCAGGAAGGTTGGGATGCGGACGACAAAGAAATTCAACGCCCACCCACCGCCCACTTTGTAGCCACTGTCGAAAGCTTAAATAACGTGCTCGATTTCGACTCCGAAGACATCGACGGTATGGAAGACGATGTAGGAGACAACCATGAACCAGCACCTATAGGATACTGGACAGCCACCTCATCCCACGATGTATACATGGTGGATACACCTAAAGGAAGTGACGACGAGGAACAACGGGACACTACGAAGGATAAATCCCTCGAAAAGCAGTCAAAACGGCAACATAAACGCCGCACCAAGTCCCGCCTCGACAAAAACGGCAGCCACACAGACCCAGCCATAGAGCAGGGCGAACCGGTGGACGACGAACATGCTATCGAGCAACCGTCCGAACAGGACAACTTGGATAAACAACCCGTCCCCGGCGAAGATAAAAGTCCAGACAATCTCACGCCGGACAAATTGTTGGAGCAGAAGAACCTCCACAAAAGGCTCGTCGCCACTGCGCGTAGCCTGAAAAAGCAGAAGCGGAAGCTCAAAACAGCGGAAGATGCACTCAGAATCAGATGGAGCAAAGTACTCAACACCGCAGAGAAATCTGACGGCGATGCCAAACAAAGAGCTAGCCGAAGCGCAAATTACTGCCCGAATTCGATGAGGAGGCCGTAGAGCCCCCGCAATCAAAGAACAAAGAGGCCGCCTGGTCGGATACACGACCACATGGCAAACATGGAGTGGCAAGCGGCACCGCACACAAGCCGGCACGCGATCCGCATAAGGATTCGCATCAAAAGGATGGCCCAGTTAGGTCCATCTATTTGCCGAGAAAGCAAGCTCTTCCAAGCAATGCAACACGCCAAATATCCGAACATCATGGCACACCCAAATATAGGGGTGCCGCACACCCCCTGTGTTTCACCGATGATGTGCTGGATCACGAATTCCCAATGATTCAAACCCGTAAACATAGAGGCATCTGACGGAACAACAGACCACAGAGTCTGGATTGAGGATTACATCCTCCACATACACATGGCTAGAGGAGATGATCTCCACGCCATAAAATATTTACCCCTCAAGCTCAAAGGGCCAGCCCGGCATTGGCTCAAAAGCCTCCCTGAAAATACCATTGGAAGTTGGGAAGAGCTCGAGGATGCTTTTCGGGTAAATTTTCAAGGGACTTATGTCCGTCCTCCGGATCTTGAGCGATTTAAGTCACATAACTCAACAACCCGGAGAGTCAGCCCGCAAATTCTGGAACAGGTTCCTCATTAAAAAGAACCAAATAGTCGACTGTCTGGACGCTGAGGCCTTAGCAGCTTTCAAACACAATGTCCGAGACGAATGGCTCGCCAGACACCTCGGCCAGGACAAGACGAGAACAATGGCTGCATTAACAAGCCTTATGACCCGCTTTTGCGCGGGAGAGGATAGTTGGCTGGCAAGATGCAGTACCAGCGACCCAAGTACATCCGAAGTCAGGGATGGAAATGGAAAACCACGACGCAGCAAGGACCAGTGCGGACAAAGGAAACAGCCGAAGAGCACGGCGGTCAACCCCGGATTCAAGTTCGGCAGAATCATAAAAAACTGCCCCTCAAGGACAACAGCGACGAGCTATCCAACCTAAACAAAATCTTGGACAAAATATGCCAAATCCACAGTACTCTCGGGAAGCCTGCAAACCATACCCACAGAGATTGTTGGGTCTTCAAGCAATCCGGCAAACTCAATGCCGAACACAAGGGGCTCGACACACCAAGCGAGGATGATGACGAACCCCACAAGTAGAGCACCGGAAAACAAAAGAATTTCCCACAAAAAGTCAAAATAGTGAACTCACTTCAAGTGACAAAAGGGAAAAACAGAGCGGCGCCCATAGAAACACGCGCCGCACGGTCTATCCCAGCAGAGTCCCAACGATGGTTGTCAAAACCAATCACCTTCGATCGTCAGGACTATTCCGGAAGTATCCGGAACGCAGGATGGAATGCCTTGATATTATATCCTATAATCGACGGACTCCAATTTACACAAGTCCTCATGGACGGAGGCAGCGATCTAAACCTGCTATATCAGGACACAATCCGCAAAATGGGGATAGACCCAACCAAAATTCTCCATAGCAACGCCTCCTTCAAAGGGGTAATGCCAGGCCTATATGCCCATTGTACGGGCTCCCTACTGCTAGAAGTTGTGTTCGGCTCATCCGACAACTTCCGCCGCGAAAAGTTAACCTTCCACATCGCCCCATTCAAAAGTAGCTATCAAGCACTACTAGGACGTGAAGCTTTTGCCCGCTTTAACGCAATACCGCATTACGAATCTCTTACACTTAAAATGCCCGGTCCACGCGGCATCATCTCATTAAAAGGGAGTATCAAGTGTTACTTGAGCACGGAAGAACGTGAGACTGCCTTGACAGCCCCACACTAATCCGGCTCCGCTAATCAAAGCACCTGAATAGGTCATTCGAACCCCGGACATGGCTAGATGAGTCCGGCGTAAAGATAGAAATGCCTACTAGCGGCATACCCCCGTACAAGGGGCTGCACGCATGTACAACAAGAGACAATAAAGCTCAATTGTATTCACTTTTCGAACTGCATAATCGTTTATTTAATATAAAGTACATTTTTCGCACGATCTTTTTTTTTTCTTTTCAACTAAGTTCTTCTCTTTTACAGATGAACACCGTGCTACACCCGTCCAGGATACGGCACAACGGAGACACAGGCGCAGACGTGCAGTAGGGACCCGTTGCAAGGATTCTTTTCAAATTAAGACCCTGCGTAAACCTTTTTTACTGTCTCTTGTTGATACACATCCCCCGGTTTCTTGCTATAACCGAGGAGGAGGCTGGCGTTTTGGCATTGGCCGCACTGTAATTTTTATGCATACACGGACACCGGGGCTTAGGGCATTATTCTCGCCCGTTTTCATAAAGACCGAATACCTTAGGGAGTGTTGGCGTCTCGAGTTAGGCCATATATGCATCAGCTCCGAATCATGTCTTTGGTCAAATGTTGGGTTTGCCCGGCTCACGTGTTTTGCTGCCTTACGTTACATTCTATCGGCTAAGCGGCACCAGAGAATTATCGCGATTGTGCCCGGTTCGGCCGGTGAGCACCTCAAAGAGAGAAAGCCGAAACTGATCATTATGATATAGCGTGAGACTGGTCAACCACTCGATGACCCACCGGAATGTTTAGAATTCCCCGCATTAACGAAGCGACCATTTCCCGGTCGAGCACATACGCGCCCGAATTCGGAGAGGCGCGGTGTCCCTAGGGGCTATATAGTAGCCCCACCATCGAACTCCTATGGCTAAGTGAAAGTGATAAAGCATTATAGTCCGGTTGCCTAGTTTGCTACGCTATCACCTCCTTTACAGGACCAAGACGTTGGATTAAGTGTGAAAATGCGCCTTTTTACAAACACCCCCGCACTATGTGCGTGGGGGCTAAAGCCGAAGACTGCCATCTTTCAGGTTATATACACATATACATCAACGGCCGCACAGGAGGTGTTTTAATACTTGAACGCACAAGTATAAAAAGCTCTTATATTATATTGAAACATTGTTTTCACAAATCATACATGTCATTAAAGCATAATATCCTTCGAGCATCGCATCTCTATTAAGCAGGCGCCTGCAGGACTTCCTCAAAATAGTGCTCGGCAGGTACTCGGCTTCTGTCCGAATCTCGAGATGCAACGTCGGTGGCCTTCATCTCCGCCCAGTATGTCTTGACACGGGCAAGAGCCACCCGCGCACCCTCTATGCATGCTGACTGCTTCATTGCATCGATATGCGGCACCACACCAAGGAACTGTTGAACCAAGCCAAAATAACTCTTCGGCTCGGGCCTTTTCGGCCACAAATGAGTCACGACAGCCTTCATGGCAAGTCCGGACAACCTATTCAGCTCAGCACATTCGGACAAACGATCTGTAAATGAAAGTGTAAGCTCCGGACTATGGAACTGCGACCAAAAAGCTCTTCCATTCCTTGATCCTTTTGACCTCGGAAGTGTTCGGCGCGTCTGCGGCACTTTTCGCCGCCAAGTCCAGATAAGCATCCTCCGCACCCCAGCCGGTCCAATTGAGCGTACCTAGGATCCGTGAATTTCCTCCATAGCGAAAGGGCTTTCCGGCCGCAATATCTCCGGCTGACGTAGCTCCTCCTTCATAGCTCTCATTGCGAGCGAGTATCCTTAACCTCGGTGGCGGCCTTTTTCAGGTCCTCTTGTTTCGCTCGATCTTCTTTTTCAAGAAGCTTCGCAACGATCGATAGCATTCTTCAATTTCACGGCCATCTCGGCCATTTCTTTCTTGTTTCGGCAAAGGAGCAGCCTGTTCGGCTTTTAGCTCTGCGGCCGCCTTTAAAGCAGCCGCATCACTTTTTCTGGCTTGCTCCTTGGCTCGGGCGAGCTCCGCCCGAAGGCTCTCCATAGCAGCGGCACCATTTGCATTAAGCATACATGTTGTAAGGCATGGGCGTCAAGCTCCCTTACCGGGTGTCCGTGGATAAGTTGCATACCTTGTGACTCGTCAAGCCGCTTATTAACAAGCGTGATGTCCGCATCCGCCACGTCAAGTTGCCGCTTCAGTTCGGCAAATTCATCAGCCCGGCTAGCCACCGGACGCTTCGCCACCTACATAGGAAGAGCGCATATTATACCTGCGTTATGATACTCGGCGCGTCGTCATTTTTGACACCGCACCAAGTCTCAGGGGCTACTATCTATACATGGCACATTTTATATGCAAAACTGTCAGAAGGTACATCATTTTGCGTACCTCAAAACCCGTCAGTAAACTTACGACGGCTTCATGCAATCCGCTCTCAGCGGATGAAATCCTTTCAATTACCGTACACATTAATGTACGGTGATCTTCCGAGATAGACGCTCTCCCGAGCAGATCCTTCAGCTCCTCCGACCGCACACCCGTTTGTGCCGGACTCGTCCGGTGGCCTTTTTCGAAGGCCGGACACGGAGGGCTTTGAGGGGACATACGGCTGCCTTCTGGCCCCGCCGGATTCGGAGGAGCCCTCCGCGACGACACCTCAGGGTCGTCCACCTCGCATAACGGTATGGCAGGTGGAGGCGTTTTGCTCTCCATCATCTCCGGACAAAGATCCCCTGAAGACGAGCTCTGCTGTGAAGGGCTGAGATCCGAACTACAAGGTAAACTTTCGGTTACCTTCAGAAATAAAACGGGGATGTCTCTCTTTTAAAAAAAACGCCCCCTTTACTTGCGGCTCGCTGGAAGGCTGATCTCCTTGGGGAAATAGTGCGGCCGGGGCATCTCCCGCCGCAGGACCCTCTGGTGAAGATTTCTTCCCCCGCTTCGAGGCTTTGGTCTCCGGTGTTGGAGAACGTTGCAGAAAATAAAAAATTTCCTACGGTTTCACCAAGATCCATCTATGAGTTCATCTAGCAACGAGTGATAGGAGTGCATCTACATACCTTTGTAGATCGCGAGCGGAAGCGTTCAAGTGAACGGGGTTGAGGGAGTCGTACTCGTCGTGATCGAAATCACCGATGACCAAGTGCCGAACGGACATCACCTCCGCGTTCAACACACGTACGGAGCGGATGACGTCTCCCATGCCTTGATCCAGCAAGGAGGAGGGAGAGGTTGATGAAGATCCAGCAGCATGACGGCGTGGTGGTGGATGCAGAAGTTCGGCGAGGGCTTCGCCAAGCGACTACGGGTGGAGGAGGTGTAGCAAGGGGAAGGGGCGCCAAGTGCAAGGGTGTGGCTGCCCTCCTTCCCCCTCTATATATAGGGTCCCAGGCGCCCGGCCCTAGGAGATGGGATCTCCTAGGGGGGTGGCGGCCAAGGGGGGTGGAGTGCCCCCCAAGGCAAGTGGGGCGCCCCCTTCCCTAGGGTTCCCAACCCTAGGCGCAGAGGGAGGCCCAAGGCGCACCAGCCCACCAGGCTGGTTCCCTCCCACTTCAGCCCATGGGGCCCTCCCGGATAGGTGGCCCCACCGGTGGACCCCGGGACCCTTACAGTGGTCCCGGTACAATACCGTTGGACCCGAAACTTTCCCGATGGCGAAACTTCGACTTCCCATATATAATTCTTTACCTCCGGACCATTCCGGAACTCCTCGTGACGTCCGGGATCTCATCCGGACTCGAACAACTTTCGGTTGCTGCATACTCATATTCATACAACCCTAGCGTCACCGAACCTTAAGTGTGTAGACCCTACGGGTTCGGGAGACATGTAGACATGACCGAGACGGCTCTCCGGTCAATAACCAACAGTGGGATCTGGATACCCATGTTGGCTCCCACATGCTCCTCGATGATCTCATCGGATGAACCACGATGTCGAGGATTCAAGCAACCCGTGATACAATTCCCTTTGTCAATCGGTATGTTACTTGCCGAGATTCGATCGTCGGTATCCCAATACCTCGTTCAATCTCGTTATCGCAAGTCACTTTACTCAGATCGTAATGCATGATCCCGTGACCAAACACTTGGTCACTTTGAGCTCATTATTATGATGCATTACCGAGTGGGCCGGTGATACCTCTCCGTGTCTGGAGTGACAAATCCAGTCTCGATCCGTGACAACCCAATGCACACTTTCGGAGATACCTTGAGTGCACCTTTATAGTCACCCGATTCACGTTGTGACGTTTGGTACACCCAAAGCACTCCTACGGTATCCGGGAGTTACACGATCTCATGGTCTAAGGAAAGATACTTGACATTGGAAAAGCTCTAGCAAAAGCGAACTACACGATCTTGTCCTATGCTTAGGATTGGGTCTTGTCCATCACATCATTCTCCTAATGATGTGATCCCATTATCAATGACATCCAATGTCCATAGTCGAGGAAACCATGACTATCTATTGATCAACGAGCTAGTCAACTAGAGGCTCACTAGGGACATGTTGTGGTCTATGTATTCACACGTGTATTACGATTTCCGGATAATACAATTATAGCATGAATAAAAGACAATTATCACGAACAAGGAAATATAATAATAATCCTTTTATTATTGCCTCTAGGGCATATTTCCAACAGTCTCCCACTTGCACTAGAGTCAATAATCTAGTTACATTGTGATGAATCGAACACCCATAGAGTTACGGTGTTGATCATGTTTTGCTTTACATGAAGAGGTTTAGTCAGCGGATCTGCGACATTCAGATCCGTATGCACTTTGCAAATTTCTATGTCTCCATCTTGAACATTTTCACGAATGGAGTTGAAGCGACGCTTGATGTGCCTGGTCTTCTTGTGAAACCTAGGCTCCTTGGCAAGTGTAATAGCTCCAGTGTTGTCACAGAAGAGTTTGATCGGCCCCGACGCATTGGGTATGACTCCTAGGTCGGTGATGAACTCCTTCACCCAAATCGCTTCATGCGCTGCCTCCGAGGCTGCCACGTACTCCGCTTCACATGTAGATCCCGCCACGACGCTTTCGCTTTGCAAATACCGCACTCATCGCTTCCACCATTCAACATATACACGTATCCGGTTTGTGACTTAGAGTCATCCAGATCTGTGTCGAAGCTAAGCGTCGACGTAACCCTTCTGACGAGCTCTTAGTCACCTCCATAAACGAGAAACATGTCCTTAGTCCTTTTCGTACTTCAGATATTCTTGACTGCTGTCCGATTGCTCCTTGCGGGATTACTTTGGTACCTTCCTACCAAACTTACGGCAAGGTTTACATCAGGTCGATACACAGCATGGCATACATAATAGACCCTATGGCTGAGGCATAGGGATGACACTCATCTCTTCTATATCTTCTGCCATGGTCGGACATTGAGCCGAGCTCAATTTCACACCTTGTAATACAGGCAAGAACCCTTTCTTGGACTGATCCATTTTGAACTTCTTCAATATTTTATCAAGGTATGTGCTTTGTGAAAGACTTATGAGGCGTTTCGATCTATCTCTATAGATCTTGATGCCTAATATATAAGCAACTTCTCCAAGGTCCTTCATTGAAAAACTCTTATTCAAGTAGGCCTTAATGTTGTCCAAAAGTTCTATATCATTTCCCATCAAAAGTATGTCATCTACATATAATATGAGAAATGCTACAGAGCTCCCACTCACTTTCTTGTAAACGCAGGCTTCTCCATAAGTCTGCATAAACCCAAACGCTTTGATCATCTCATCAAAGCGAATGTTCCAACTCCGAGATGCTTGCACCAGCCCATAAATGGATCACTGGAGCTTGCATACCTTGTTAGCATTCTTAGGGTCGACAAAACCTTCCGGCTGCATCATATACAGTTCTTCATTAAGATAGCCGTAAAGGAATGCCGTTTTGACGTCCATTTTCCATATCTCATAATCATAGTATGCGGCAATTGCTAACATGATTCGGACGGACTTCAGCTTCGCTACGGGAGAGAAAGTCTCATCGTACTCAACCCGTTGAACTTGCCGATAACCTTTAGCGACAAGTCGAGCTTTATAGATGGTAACATTACCATTCGCGTCCGTCTTCTTCTTAAAGATCCATTTGTTTTCTATCGCTCGCCGATCATCGAACAAGTCTGTCAAAGTCCATACTTTGTTTTCATACATGGATCCTATCTCGGATTGCATAGCTTCAAGCCATTTGTTGGAATCTGGGCCCGCCATCGCTTCTTCATAGTTCAAGGTTCACCGTTGTCTAACAACATGATTTCCGGGACAGGGTTGCCATACCACTCTGGTGTGGAACGTGTCCTTGTGGACCTCTGAAGTTCATTAGCAACTTGATTGAAGTACCTTGATCATCATCATTAATTTCCTCTCCGGTCGATTGTAGGCACCACAGAACATTTTCTGAGCTGCACTACTTTCCGGTTCAAGAGGTAGTACTTCATCGAAGTTCTACTTTCCTCCCACTTACTCCTTTCGAGAGAAACTCTTTTTCAAGAAAGGATCTGTTCTTGGCAACAAAGATCTTGCCTTCGGATCTAAGGTAAAAGGTATACCCAATGGTTTCCTTAGGGTATCCTATGAAGACGCATTTTTCCAACTTGGGTTCGAGCTTTTCAGGTTGAAGTTTCTTGACATAAGCATCGCATCCCCAAACTTTTAGAAACGACAGCTTAGGTTTCTTCCCAAACCATAATTCATAACGATGTCGTCTCAATGGATTTAGACGGTGCCCTATTTAAAGTGAATGTAGTTGTCTCTAGAGCGTATCCCCAAAATGATAGCAGTAAATCAATAAGAGACATCATAGATCGCACCATATCCAATAGAGTGCGATTACGATGTTCGGACACACCGTTCTATTACCGAGGTGTTCCAGGCGGCGTGAGTTGTGAAACGATTCCACATTTCCTTAAGTGTGTACCAAATTCGGGACTTAAATATTCTCCTCCACGATCTGATCGTAAGAACTTTATTTTTCGGTCACGTTGATTCTCTACCTCATTCTAAAATTCCTTGAACTTTTCAAAGGTCTCAGACTTGTGTTTCATCAAGTAGACATACCCATATCTACTCAAGTCATCAGTGAGAGTGAGAACATAACGATATCCTCCATGAGCCTCAACGCTCATTGGACCGCACACATCGGTATGTATGATTTCCAATAAGTTGGTTGCTCGCTCCATTGTTCCGAGAACGGAGTCTTGGTCATTTTGCCCATAAGGCATGGTTCACATGTGTCAAATGATTCATAATCGAGAGACTCTAAAAGTCCATCGACATGGAGCTTCTTCATGCGCTTGACACCAATGTGACCAAAGGCGGCGATGCCACAAGTATGTGGGACTATCATTATCAACTTTACATCTTTTGGTATTCACACTATGAATATGTGTAACATCACGTTCGAGATTCATTAAGAATAAACCATTGACCATCTGGAGCATGACCATAAAACATATCTCTCATATAAATAGAACAACCATTATTCTCGGATTTAAATGAGTAGCCATCTCGTATTAAACGAGATCCAGATACAACGTTCATGCTCAAACTTGGCACTAAATAACAATTATTGAGGTTTAAAACTAATCCCGTAGGTAAATGTAGAGGTAGCGTGCCGACGGCGATCACATCGACCTTGGAACCATTCCCGACGCGCGTCGTCACCTCGTCCTTCGCCAGTCTCCGCTTATTCCGCAGCTCCTGCTGTGAGTTACAAATATGAGCAACGGCACGGTATCAAATACCAAGGAGTTACTACAATCTTGGTAAGGTACACATCAATTACATGTATATCAAATATACCTTTAGTGTTGCCGGCCTTCTTGTCTGCTAAGTATTTGGGGCAGTTCCGCTTCCAGTGACCCTTCCCCTTGCAATAAAAGCACTCAGTCTCAGGCTTGGGTCCATTCTTTGACTTCTTCCCAGCAACTGGCTTACTGGGTGCGGCAACATCCTTGCCGTCCTTCTTGAGTTCTTCTTACCCTTGCCCTTCTTGAACTTAGTGGTTTTATTGACCATCAACACTTGATGTTCTTTCTTGATTTCTACCTCTGCTGACTTCAGCATTGAAAATACTTCAGAATAGTTTTCACCATCCCCTGCATATTGTAGTTCATCACAAAGCTCTTGTAGCTCGGTGGGAGCGATCAAGGATTCTGTCGGTGACCGCCTCGTCCGGAGGTTAATGTCCAAATGGGACGGTGGTTGTGCAACCTGCACATTTTGAGTATGTGCTCACCAGCGTAACTATTTTCCTCCATCTTACAACTATAGAACTTGTCGAGACTTCATATCTCTCGACCGGGCATGAGCTTGGAAAACCATTTTCAGCTCCTCGAACATCTCATATGCTCTGTGTTGCTCAAAACGCTTTTGGAGCCCGGTTCTAAGTCTGTAAAGCATGCCGCCTTGAGCGAGGGAGTAATCATCGGCACGAGACTGCCAAGCATTCATAACGTCTTGGTTCTCTCGATGGGTGCTTCACCTAAGCGGTGCTTCTAGGACATATTGTTTCTTGGCTGCTATGAGGATGATCTCGTGTTCGGACCCAGTCCGAATAGTTGCTACCATCATCTTTCAGCTTGGTTTTCTCTAGGAGCAGCGTTGAAGTTCATGGTGACATGAGCGTTGGCCATTTGATCTACAAGACATTTTGCAAAGATTTTAGACTAATGTTCATGATAATTAAGTTCAACTAATCAAATTATTTAATGAACTCCCACTCAGATTTGACATCCCTCTAGTCATCTAAGTGTTACATGATCTGAGTCGACTAGGCCGTGTCCGATCATCACGTGAGACGGACTAGTCATCGTCGGTGAACATCTCCATGTTGATCGTATCTTCCATACGACTCATGTTAGACCTTTCGGTCTCTTGTGTTCCGAGGCCATGTCTGTACATGCTAGGCTCGTCAAGTTAACCTAAGTGTTTTGCATGTGTAAAACTGTCTTACACCCGTTGTATGTGAACGTAAGAATCTATCACACCAGATCATCACGTGGTGCTTGAAGCGACGAACTTTAGCAACAAAGGCACAGTTAGGGAGAACACTTTCTTGAAATTATTATAAGGGATCATCTTATTTACTACCGTCGTTCTAAGTAAACAAGATGCATAAACATAATAAACATCACATGCAATTATATAGTAGTGACATGATATGGCCAATATCATATAGCTCCTTTAATCTCCATCTTCGGGGCTCCATGATCATCTTGTCACCGACATGACACCATGATCTCCATCATCATGATCTTCATCATCGTGTCTCCATGAAGTTGCTCGCCAACTATTACTTCTACTACTATAGCTAACGGTTTAGCAATAAAGCAAAGTAATTACATGGCGTTGAATCAATGACACACAGGTCATACAATAATTAAGACAACTCCTATGGCTCCTGCCGGTTGTCATACTCATCGACATGCAAGTCGTGATTCCTATTACAAGAACATGATCTCATACATCACAATATATCATTCATCATTCATCACAACTTTTGGCCATATCACATCACAAGGAAATTGCTGCAAAAACAAGTTAGACGTCCTCTAATTGTTGTTGCATCTTCTACGTGGCTGCAATAGGGTTCTAGCAAGAACGTTTTCTTACCTACGATAAAGCCACAACGTGATTTTTCAACTTCTATTTACCCTTCATAAGGACACTTCTCGTCGAATCTGCTCCAACTAAAGTGGGAAGACAGACACCCGCTAGCCACCTTATGCAACTAGTGCATGTCAGTCGGTGGAACCTGTCTCACGTAAGCGTACGTGTAAGGTCGGTCCGGGCCGCTTCATCCCACAATACCGCTGAAGCAAAATAAGACTAGTAGCGTCAAGAAAGTTGACAACATCTACGCCCACAACAAATTGTGTTCTACTCGTGCAATAGAGAACTACGCATAGACCTAGCTCATGATGACACAGGTTGGGGAACGCGTTGCAGAAAATAAAAATTTCCTACGGTTTCACCAAGATCCATCTATGAGTTCATCTAGCAACGAGTGATAGGAGTGCATCTACATACCTTTGTAGATCGCGAGCGGAAGCGTTCAAGTGAACGGGGTTGAGGGAGTCGTACTCGTCGTGATCCAAATCACCGATGACCAAGTGCCGAACGGACAGCACCTCCGCGTTCAACACACCTACGGGGCGGATGACGTCTCCCACGGCTTGATCCAGCAAGGAGGAGGGAGAGGTTGATGAAGATCCAGCAGCACGACGGCGTGGTGGTGGATGCAGCAGAGTTCCGGCAGGGCTTCGCCAAGCGACTACGGGTGGAGGAGGTGTAGCAAGGGGGAAGGGAGGCGCCAAGTGCAAGGGTGCGGCTGCCCTCCCTTCCCCCCTCTATATACATGGTCCCCAGGGGGGCACCAGCCCTAGGAGATGGGATCTCCTAGGGGGGCGGCGGCCAAGGGGGGTGGAGTGCCCCCCAAGGCAAGTGGGGCGCCCCCTCCCCTAGGGTTCCCAACCCTAGGCGCAGAGGGGGGCCCAGGGGGGGCGCACCAGCCCACCAGGGGCTGGTTCCCCTCCCACTTCAGCCCATGGGGCCCTCCGGGATAGGTGGCCCCACCCGGTGGACTCCCGGGACCCTTCCGGTGGTCCCGGTACAATACCGGTGGACCCCGAAACTTTCCCGATGGCCGAAACTCAACTTCCCATATATAATTCTTTACCTCCGGACCATTCCGGAACTCCTCGTGACGTCTGGATCTCATCCGGGACTCCGAACAACTTTCGGTTTGCTGCATACTCATATTCATACAACCCTAGCGTCACCGAACCTTAACTGTGTAGACCCTACGAGTTCGGGAGACATGTAGACATGACCGAGACGGCTCTCCGGTCAATAACCAACAACGGGATCTGGATACCCATGTTGGCTCCCACATGCTCCTCAATGATCTCATCGGATGAACCACGATGTCGAGGATTCAATCAATCTCGTATACAATTCCCTTGGTCAATCGGTACGTTACTTGCCCGAGATTCGAACGTCGGTATCCCAATACCTCGTTCAATCTCGTTACCGGCAAGTCACTTTACTCGTACCGTAATGCATGATCCCGTGACCAAAAACTTGGTCACTTTGAGCTCATTATGATGATGCATTACCGAGTGGGCCTAGTGATACCTCTCCGTGTCTGGAGTGACAAATCCCAGTCTCGATCCGTGACAACCCAACAGAGACTTTCGGAGATACCTGTAGTGCACCTTTATAGTCACCCAGTTACGTTGTGACGTTTGGTACACCCAAAGCACTCCTGCGGTATCCGGGAGTTACACGATCTCATGGTGTAAGGAAAAGATACTTGACATTCACTACTAGGGAAAAGCCTATACACAGAATCTTAGCAGCAGCGCGGGTCAAAAAGGAGCGCTGCTGCTAATTAGTAGTAGCGAGTGTGCGGGAAACCCGCTGCTGATAAGTTTTTAGCGATGAGTGCGCTGTGTAAACCAGCTGCTACAAATATCAATCGGCGGTGTTCACCGAGCTCCATTTAGCGATGGCGCCGTTGCCGAACCGCGCTCACCTGCTACGGATATAGTAGCAGCGCTTTTCTTTGGGATCGCTTCGCTACATTTCAAATTGGCAAATTTTTGTCACTTTGTTAGCGATGGCGTCGTTGCCCAAAGCGGCGATGCTAATTCTTTAGCAACAGCGTTTCTTCCCCGCGCTACTGCTAACCCGCACCAACCCACCACCTTTCCCCACCCGTGCCTCCCCTCCCCCTCCTCTCTTCCCTTCCCCCTACCTCCCCCACATGCTCCCACTCCCACTCTTCTTCTTCCTCAATACTTCTCCCCCATTACTGTTTCTCTTCTATCCACCTTTCTCTCTCTTCATTACTCCTACCTAACTACACCACCTCCATTAATGCATCTCCTTTCTCTTTTCCTTTCCCTCCACTAGTTGAAGTTGTCTCCTCCCAAATTAGCTAGCTAGGTAGATGTAGCATTTAGTTAAGTGACCTATTTGCCCCTAACTAGATCTATCTTTGTCAACAAGAGCTTTGTGCACTTTTGATCTCCCTACAACATCATCTCCACCGTGTGCTCGATCTCGGTCGAGGTGATGAAAATTTCATGCTTTTGCAAAATGAAAATATGTTTATGTGTGTGTGATATGTTTGTGGAAATTGTGTGTGTGGCACGCCAAATTGTGCTTTTGAGTTGCCTATGTTTTGCGAAATGTCGATTTATTTCCGTTTGGTAATTCGGGCAAACTCTAGATCCATATATGTCATATTTTTAGGGAAGGTCATGCCAAATTTTTGTATGACTTTGATGCATGCATGCATTTTTATAATCAATTTGTTTATTATTAATGATGGTCAGTGGAACGATGGTGGACAGGTGGTTGCGGTCGGCAGTGCAGGACATGAAAGAAAATAACCGGACATAGGTTTTATGTCCGTGTCGAAAATGCAAAGGAATAGTTTGGCTCGACCCCCATGACGATGGTCATGTCGAGCGCCTTTGCTCATGACTGGTTTCATGGATGGCTATACGTGGTGGATAATTGAAGATGAGGATGACGATGTTGAGGATGCCGACGGGGCAGGCAATGATGACACGGGGCAAGACGAAGAGATGATCGATAATGGCGGCGGGGAAGAGGCCGGACATGGCGGCGGAGAAAGGGCGGACATGGCGGAGGAGAAGGGTCCGGACATGGCGGCGGAGAGAACGACATGGACTCCACGCAGCAGTTCGTCGGTACTAAGTTCAATCGTCGGGACCCTCATGTTCAAGCATTGCTTCGCAAGGAGGCAATCTTGAGAGAGCTGCTTCTAGAGAGGAGGCTAAGCTGGAGCAACTGGTGGTAGACTCGAACACTCCATTGTATGATGGTTGCAATCCTGAGGTGACCTGCTTGAGTTTCACGCTCCAACTCCACGAAGGCGAAGGGTAAAAACAAATGGACCGACACTAGCCTAGATGAGCATCTCAGGTACCTAAAGGATGTTCTTCCCGCGGGTAATCTATGTCCTACTAGTGTTGATGAGGCCAAGAAGATCGTGTGCCCTCTTGATCTGCCACATGTTAGATACCATGCAAGCATCAATGATTGCATAATTTATCGGAAGGAGCACGGAAAAAACAAGTTGTCCGTGTGCAATGCTTCTCGATACAAGAAGGCCGGGAAGAAATGTCCCCGAGAAAGTTGTATGGTACTTACCGATCACTCTCCGTCCGTGAGGTATTTTGTAGATCCCAAGGAAGCAAAACTAATGCTACCGCACGCGGAGAGGAAGAAGCTGACGATGGAGATGATCCGAAGCTAAGACACGTGAAGGATGGAAGCGGTGGAGAGCGTTGAACAGCTTCTATCGGTATTTTGAATGTGATGCAAGGAACATCGTGCTCGTGGCGTGTACCGATGGCATGAATCCGTTTGGCAACCGTAACACCAACCATAGCACATGGCCCGTGTTTTGTATGGATGTACAACCTCCCCCTGGTTGTGCATGAAATCAAATACATTCACATGAGCATGCTTATTCAAGGGCCGAAACAACCAGGAAATAATATTAATTTGTATATGGGGCTACTTCAAGAGGAGTTAGACACATTATGGAAAACACCGGCCAAGACATGGGACGCCAGCAAAGGTGAGTATTTCAACATGAGAGCCGTCGATCACGGCGATCTTGAGGACTATCTCGATTCTGGATATGTGGCGGGACAGGTGTGCCATGGATATTGCGGATGCACGCGGTGCATGGATGATCTGACGTCTCAGCCTAACGTCAAGGAAATATGGCGGAGTGCAGGAAAATCGTGTACATGGGGCATCGAAGATGGCTTGAACAGACGACCCGTGGAGAAACCGTGGAGATCTATTCAATGGTCACGCTTGAGCATCGAGGACCTCCACGTAAGCGGAGCGGTGCCGAAATCGATGAGCCGTTGAAAAAGCGGAAGGAGTGCCTGCGCCGGAAAGACGATGAGAAAGGCGCCGGGCAGCTGCTGAAGGTATGGAAGACGAGGTCTGTGTTGCAGGACTTGGAGTACCGCACAAACTCGACACACCTCATTGCCTTGATCAAATGCATATCTGTAAGAATGTCCTTGAGAGCTTGCTCGCAACAACGATGAACATGCCGGATAAGACCAAGGATGGGCGAAGGCAAGAAAAGACTTGCAAGATTTGAAAATTAGGGAAGATCTGCACATGCATACCGTAAAATGTCAGACGAGACAGAGACGGAGACAGAGGCACGGGAGAAGAAGGGCAAGAAAATAAAGAAAGAGGATTATTGCACCCCTTCTTGCTTCACCTTAAGTCAGGCTGAGATCAATGCCTTCTTTAAGTGCCTTACCAGAGTCAAAGTTAGTTCCGGTTACTGTGGCAAGATAAGCAGATATCTAGACACGGACAAGAAAAGGTTCAGCGGGATGAAGTCTCATGACTGTCATGTGATGATGACGCAGATAATACCTGTTGCCCTTAGAGGGATAATGGACAAACACGTCTGTGACACGCTTATTGGTCTCGTAACTTTTTCGACATCATCTCTCGAAAAGTAAATCAGTGTGAAGCAGCTCCAAAGGCTACGAGGAAGAGATCATTGTGATCTTGAATGAGCTTGAGATGTACTTCCCGCCGCGTTCTTTGGCGTGATGGTGCATCTGTGTGTCCATATTGTGGATGACATAATAGACCTAGGGCCGTCATTCCTGCACAACATGATGCCATTTGAGAGGATGAATGAGATCATCAAAGGATTCGTTTCAGAACATGTCCCGTCCGGATGGAAGCATCGTCGAGGCTATTTGGCACAAGAGTGCATCTCTTTCGTGAGAATTTTCTATATGGCGCGGACCAGCCGCTTTGTGTTAGTGTTGGTTTGCCCGTTAACAAGCACGATGGGAGGCTCGAAGGAGATGGTCACTGCAGCGGTCGCGAGGAACTGCACGTGGCATACTCGAGATCAACGCAAGCGACTTTGATAGAGCAAACTTGGTAGTGCTACCACACCTAGCCGAGGTAGATCCTTTCGTGGCACTGCACACAGAAATTATCGCAAAGAAGTATCATGACCGGGGGTATGCGGAGACGCCGAAGTTACTAGAGAGCACAACTCCACTTTCCTGCATTGGTTCAAAGAGCATATTATTGCTAATCCCCCGGAGGAGGGCTCTAAGGACGGATTGCTCATATACGCCTTAGCACATGGCCCCTCGCCCAACCTTGTAACCTATCAGGCATATGATATCAACGGATACACGTTCTACACGGAGGCCAAAGATATGGACAGTGATGATCGTAACTTCGGGGGTGACGATGGAATGCATGACCGGCAGCGACAACGCAGCAATCGAGCGATTTTATGGAAGGGTCGAGGAGATCCGGGAGCTTGACTACTCGACTGCACAACCACGACGATGTTCCGTGTCAGATGGGCTAAGAATGTCGAAAGAGAAAGCCGGATTTTCACTACCATGACTATACCCGACGCCAAGAGCGCTACCGTGAACGCTATCACAAAAAACGAGCCATGGGTACACGCTAAGCACGTGACACAATGCAATCCCAGCCGTGTTGTCCTGAGGAGAGGCAAAAGGAACATCATTGGAATGGATGGAGTCGCCAACGAGGAAGACTATGATCAGTACGGCAACCCAATGAGGGAAGATGACGATGATGATGAAGTATACGTCAAAGAAGAATCAATACTACATTACCTAAGAAAAATCATACTCCATAGAAAAGGTAAAGTCACAATGAGGGGCTCAATTATTCTTCAAGAACAAGAAGGGAAAGAAGTTGACTCAAAAACGAAAACGTCAGCAGTGAGGAAACTTATGTTATCGGTCAAATGATGTAATATATATATATATATATATATATATATATGTTCCTATTTTGTATACACACTTAGCCATTATTATTTTTTGACTATAAACAGTAGGGTAAAACCCCACTGCAATTTTTATTAAAATAAAGCAGAACAATAAATCAGTCTGAAAGGCTTGAGATAAGCCCAAGAAACAAAAAAGGCTAAAGACCTAAAAAGATTAAACAGCTAAAAAAAGAGAGAAAGAAGCTAAACAGCTAAAAAGCCTAAGAAGAAAAAATTACAACAGGCCATCAAGCCAAACTGAGAATTGCCTCTCATGCTTCTTCCTCATCCTATATTTGAGAAGCTTCTGTCCCTCCAGAAAAATGAACTTCCACCCTTGGAAAGAAGGTGCAATATTCTCAAAGATTTTATTGTTTCTGGTGATCCAAATGGCCCAAGCTCCAAGAATGATTATCTCCATGTAAAATGGGTATCTTATCTTATCTTTGAGGTCCTGGAATGCTTCTAATACAGACAGGTTTGGAGCTCTTGTGGGACAAATGAAGTCCCAGCATTGTTGAACAAATGGACAGCCCAAAAAGAGATGATGCAATGTTTCTTCTAGAGGACAGCCTCCAACAGCACAATTGTAATCTTCCAACACTAACTTCTTCCTTCTAAGTAAGTTTCTGGTGTTAACTCGATCATATAGAAGTTGCCAGAAGAAAACTTTATGCTTTGGTTGGCAGGAACTCTGCCAGATCCAGTTGAAATGAGGGGGTGTCTGTTTGTGACCAATTAATATTGTATATGCTTTGATGGAGGAGTAGTGCTCAGTTCCCCAAATGTAGCTCCAAGTATCCAAAGAGTTTAAATGTTCAGATTGTCTCATGGCTAAACAAATGTCTTCCATTTGTAAGAATTCCTCATAGGCCTCGATTGTCAAGGGGAGGAAGAATAAATCCTGCAGGTACTCAGTCTGCAAAACTTGTTGGATATTCAGCTGGGGATTTTTGACAAAAGAGAACAGGTGGGGAAATTGGTGTTTAAGAATTGCTTGGTTCCACAGATCAGCCCAAAAGAATGCACTAACACCATCCCCCACATTACATCTAGCAATAGCTTTGTACTGATCAATGAGGGCTAAGTTGGACTTCCACCAGAAAGATCCAATCATGTTGTCCCCTGGTAATTTCCCATCATTGTAATATCTCTCCCAGATCAAGTTTACCCAGGGAATATCATGTATGTTGAAGAATTTGTGAAGGTTTTTCATGAGCAGGGTCTTATTATGAGTGAAGATATCTAAAACACCTAGGCCTCCCTGGTCTTTTGGTCTGCACACTGTGGTCCATGATACCAAAGCAGGCCTTTTGTCCTCCATATCGTGTCCTCTCCAAAGGCAAAGTGTCTCAGGTATTTGATGATCTGTTTTTTATTGTAACTGGTATGTCCAAACAGCACATGAAGAAGACTGATAAAGATGTCATCACTGACTTGACCAACAGTAATTTTCCAGCTTGGGTCATGAAGATAGAGATATCAGCCACTCTTTTTGCAATCCTGTTAACTAAAGGTAGACATTGCTCAACCGTTGGCTTGTAAATTCCCAAAGGCATACCAAGGTAGGTAAATGGGAATTGCCCTCTAGCACACTGCAATGTGTTTGTATAGATTTCTACTCTGTCTTCAGCAATATTCAAGGGCACCATGATGGACTTCCCATAATTAACTCTTAGCTCAGTTGTTGTGGCAAAAGTATTCAGAAGTGCTTTTAAGCAGAATAACTGCCTAGAATCAGCTTGCATAACCACTAAGGTGTCATCTCGTGATATTGCACAATTGGGAAGTGAGGACAAGAGTTTACTTGCAGAGGAGCAGTAATCAGATTTAATCTCATGGCTTTATTAAGGATGGATTGAAGCAAATCAGCAGCCAGCACAAAAATTAAAGGAGAATAAGGGTCCCCTTGTCTTACTCCCCTCCTTATGTAAATTCTTTTCCCAGGAACTCCATTGAGAAGTACAGAAGAGGATGCAGTTGTGAACAGAGCTTCCATCCAGGAAATCCACTTCTCTCCAAATCCTTTACCTCTAAAAATATCAATGATGGCATCATGCTCAATTGTATCAAAAGCCTTCTCAAAATCCAGTTTTATTACTAAGGTTTCCTCCTTAGATTTATGACACTGGTGGATGTATTCATATGCCCAACCAAGGCAGTCCTGGATTACTCTATCTTTGAGAAAGCCATATTGATTAATATGCACCAACTGTAGAATAATTCTTTGCAGTCTATTTGCCAACAGCTTTGTAATGTTTTTGAGAACACCATTTAGCAAGGAAATTGGCCTGAAGTCATTTGGAGAAATTGGCACCTCTTTTTTTGGCACTAAAGTGATGAAAGAGGAGTTAATGCTTTCAAGATTTACATTCCCAGCATGAAAAGCCAAAATAAGCTCAAAGACATCATTCCTGATAATATCCCAACAATTCTTAATAAACTCATTATTGAATCCATCTGGCCCTGGGGATTTATCATTAGGTAGGTTTTTGACCACTTCCTCAACTTCCTCTTGGGTAAAACGCTTTTCAATATCAATAAATATTTGGGGGTCTACTGTGTTTTCATAAAGATCATTAAGGTCAAAATGCATTGAGTGACCATTTGACTGCCCCAATCTAGTTTTAAAAGCCTCAGAGAGAATTGCAGCCTTTCCCTCATGATCCGTTACTTCAACTTGGTCTTTATTCAGCAACATAGCAATCTTATTGTGCCTATGATTAATAGAGGCTTTAGTGTAAAGAATTTTGTGTTTTCATCTCCAAACTTTACTCCTTTAATTTTCCCTATTTGTTTCCAATAAATCTTCTGATCATTGAGCATAGTTAACAGATGCTCCTTGAGCAAGGTCCTGCAATTATTTTCAAATAGAGTAAGATCTCTGAATTCCTCAATCATATCCCATAGAAATATACAGTCATTTAGGTCTGCAATTTGCTTCTTATGACAGGCAAGATTTTTGGCCCACAGCTTTAAAGCTCTTGACGTTCTTGAACTTTGCGTAAATCTTCTTAGCACAGTCTGCATGACCCTCTTGGAATAGCCCAAGCATTCTGAACCACCTGTTTAAAATCAACGTGATTAAGCCAGTAGTTTTCAAATCTGAATACTCTAGACTTTGGAATGTTTGTGCCAATTTTAATCATGCAGGGAGGTGATCGAGATTGGTTTAGCCATGGGGAGGGCCAAGGTATCAGGATAACTGGTCATCCACGCTGCAGAGGTAAAGAACCAATCTAATTTCTCCAAGAGAGGGTTGTCTTGCATGTTGCTCCAACTAAACTGTCTGCCTTTAAGGGGTAATTCAATCAGTCCAAGCTCACTTATTGCCTCATTAAACATGAGCATTTCATTTACATCCCCTCGGATCTATTTACATCCTCGGGTGTTACGATGAAATTAAAATCTCCCATAATAATCCAATCTATATCATTAGGCATCTGAATATTCCCAAACCAGTCAATGAATTCAATTTTGTCCTCATGATTACAAGGGCCATAAATGTTTGTGAGGACCCAACTTTTGGAAGATGTTCTGCAGGTGAACTGAATAGATAATGAGAATTTATTTTGAAACATTAGCTCTCCGGAGAAGAGAGCTCCATTCCAAGCGATGAGGATGCCACCGATGCCCCAATGGAAGGTAAGAACTCAAATTTATTAAACCTTTGGGGACAAATTTTATGAATGTATGCTAGATCAAAATTTTCTCTCTTAGTTTCCTGTATACAAACAATACCAAGACACTTTCTTCCACTTTGTGCCTGATTGCCAACCACTTATCGAGGAATTAATGCCTCTCACATTCCAGTTTAAGATATTCCAAGTTGTATTGTTATTCATTAATAATCAGTTTGATGATCTTGAAGTCGTGAGCCCACCCCGATGACAATTCCAGCTATAAATTTTTGTTTCCACAAAAGGACAGAGCATTGTAAGAATGTTGGGACAGATCCAGCGGTGGACATCGATGGGTGAGGAGGTGAACCAAAGCATCCAAAGTTGATTGCTCATAGCTTCCAATGCAACAGATAGGACAGAAGTCTCAGCCATAAGTGGATACCAGAGCTGACACAGCAGCAAAGTGCAATTAACATACAAAAGGTGCCTTCCAGGGCAAACAAGCATTGTGCAACAAGTGGAAGCATTACAGATAACTGCATACATAAGACAGGAAAATCCCAAAAGAGAATAGCAGGCCATCCTGCTATCTATAGGAGACTGATGTTGTAGACACATATCACACATGCCTGGGTTGTGATGCTTCTGTTGTGGCCTCGGACACCTTAGCCACATCTTCCTGCCCCTTTTTCTTGGGCTTCTTTGTCAACTTCTCCTGAATGTCCTCCTCAGCAACCTTGCAGAAAGATTTGGACAGGTTTTTAACCACTGAATTGTGAATAACTGGGGGTATGGCATTGCATGCTAAACAAGACTGAGTAGCACAAGGTTTCCTTCTATAGCAATTGTTATCCTTTTTAATCCTATCACTTCTTCTTACCTCAGTTTCTACCATAGGTTCTTTCTCCCTCCTTTTCCTTGAAATGGCCTCTCCAAGGGGCAGCATTTTATTTGGGGACACCTGCTGAAGAGGACTGCTAGCCCCAGTGGAAGAGTGGGCAGCAGGGCTAATACCCTCATTTTCTTTGCCTAGCCCCAAGATGAAATCCTTATATGCAGGTGCCTGAGAAGTTGCACATTCATCGTGAATGTGAAAAGGCAAAGTGTCCTCATGTTTACAATTATCAGTCAAAATTTTCCACACCTCGGACTTTAGCAAATGCATTGTCCAACCAAACTTGTCAGGTGTCAACAATAAGTGTATTATGAAGTTAAACCAACTTACTGGGATTTCTATTTTGAAAGTTGGTGTAGCTCCCTGTGTTGCTAGTGCAAAATGTTGTATCCACAAGTCCAGTCCTTCTTCAGATATTAAATGTGCACCATCAATGATTTGAAAAGCATGTTCTTGGGCCAAAGAATGCAATGTAAGCAAGGAAGGAGAACACAGCAAAGAGAATGACCCATAATTACCTTTAGGGTTTGCGGTGTGTGAGGATCCAATGTGGGGAATTGGAACATCAGCCTTGCCCTTATGCGGTTTATTGACTTGGAGTGAAGGAATGGAGTCACCCATAGTAGCATTAGCATCAGCTTCCACAGGCTCAATACAATTATCAGTAGCCTGCACTTCTGGCACGTTCTCAGGCTGTTTGTCTTGATTGTCCATGGGCAAAGAGGAGCCAAAAGCCACAAAATCTCTGTCATGTGATGACATACCAGGAGTTGGAACTGACTGCATAAAAACAGCACATTCAGACTGCAGGTTTTGTTGTTCAGAAGTATTCATGGTCACATGCAGGGCCTGTTCAGCAGGCACCATGCACACATTCAGTGGATTTTCAACATTGGGCTGCACATCCTGAAAATTCTCCTCTTCTTCAACTGCATCATAAGCTAAAGCAATGTTGAGAAGCCGTTGACCAATTTGAGGGCCCAGAGCACCTTGATTGACCTCCTCACTAGCAGAGTGGGTCAAGGAGAGTAAACCATCGCACGGAGAAACAGTAGTAGTAATCTTTGCTGTTCGGGGCCCCTTCTTCCGCCAAGACAGAATTTCAACTTGAGGCTGCAGGGGATGGTGATGAGCTGGCTGTGGAAAAGCCCAGTGGTCCTCTTGCTCTGCTTGTTCTTCCCAATCATCCCATTCTTCATTAGGAGCATTATTGTTAGGATTAGGCATAGGTTGAAAACCTGGAAAAGCATTTGCATGTTGAGGCACAGGGTGTGGATCCACACCCTCAGGTGGAAAAGGGTCTTCATCTGCAGGCCCACCCCCCATCAGTTCCTCAAGAAGCACTTCAACAGAGCAGGTCCAGGACTCCTCCTCAAACAATTCTCCTTCAGACCATCTGCATGGGTCCAATGATGTGTAATATATATGTTCCTATTTTGCGTACATATTTAACCGTCAAATGATGCAATATATATCGCCCTCCCTTCGTTCACTGCCCTCGGGAAATAAAAGTGGGATAAAATAAAGGAAAAGGAAAACTTGCGATGGCGAAGGTAGTAGCAGCGTTTTCCTAAACCGCTTCTGAGATCTTGAAGTTAGTAGCAGCGTTTTGTCCAAATGCGCCATCGCTACGTCCACTTAACCCAAAATTCTCACCATACTGCTTCATCCCGCCTCCCCAAATCCCCACTCTCCCGTCGCCTTTGCCTCGCCCCCGGCCCGGTGCTCGCCCACGACTCGGCGCCCGGCGCTTAGCCCCAACCCGGCGCTGGCCCCGACCCGGCCCTCGCCCCGACCCGGCGCCGGTGCTCACCCACGACCCAGCCCGCGCTCGCCCCGACCCGTCGGCCCTTGCCTCCCTCCTCTCCCCTCCCGGCCGTCGTCAGACTGCCTCCTCGCCCATGCACCCTCTGTAAACCCCCTCTCTTCTAGGGTTCTTCGGTTAATTTACTTAGGTTTTAGTTAGGGCAGTATGTTAGTTAGGTTATCTATTTAGTTATGAATTTAGCTAGGTTTCAAAATATGAACTGGACATGTGATATGTGCAAATTTGAACTGGACATGTGATATGTGCATATGTCATGTTTTGGACATGTCATGTTTGGAAAATGATCCGAGTGGCCTATGTTACGCCGGAATGTTGATTCATTTCTGTTCCGGTGAATTTCAGGCTCAATATGTCCATTTTTAGCAAAGGTCATGCCGAAATTTCCCGTGAATAAAGGCATGATTTTGTGCTACATAGTTGGCATATCGAGTCTTTGGCACATAGATTTATTTTTATGTCATTTATCATTTATTAATACTTTTAGAAATAAATGAGGACACTTAATCATAGGAAACATGTCGAACAACGAAGAAACTGGGCCTTCTGACCAAGATGCAGACGAGATGGATTATGAGGGTGAACAAGAGTACCTCGACTATTTGACTGCTAAGCAAGGTTTGCAGGTCGGCCTCGATGATGGTACTGATGCCGACATCGACACCGACAGCACCGGCACCGATGGCGGCACCGAGACCGGTGGGGAAGGTACCGGCAGGGAAGGTACCGGCGGGGAAGGTACCAGCCCCGATGCCGATACCGAAAAGAGGAAGCATAAGAAGCAGAGGATACGAAAACCTAATAAACTAGGGATTGGACGACTTGTGATCACAAAGATGGCACTTGGCAAGTTTGAGCCGTAAGAGCCGGAAGAACCTTGCAAGTGCTATGGGAACCAAGTAGGATGCATCCTACGGGAATGCGTGAGCATCAACTATGATGACTTAAGGAGTAAAGAACATTTGACGCAGTTGCTCCTAACAAAGTTGCACAAGAGATTCAAGTTCCCCGACCGGGATGATAACATAGAACAACCGTGGGATGATCCGAAGATGAAAAAGATTAACAATCACGCCATGGGCATGTTCAGCAATGATTCGGCCTCCTGGAAAAGCGAGGGTGAAACGAGCTATTGAGGCTGATGAACCCCTGTCCAAGATTACGGAGGAAAATCCGACACTTACGGAAGAGGAGTTCGAAAAGTTCAAGGACACTTGCGCTACCGAGGCAGCCAAGGCTAAGGCTGTGAAATTCAAGAGCCTTCAAAGAAAGGAACACGGGAAGCATCGCCTCGGAAGCCGTGGCTACCTCGGTAAAAGGCCCATATGGGATAAGGAGGATGCGGAACGTGAAGCAGCGGGTCTCCTGCACCCCTTCGCGAAGTTCACCAACCCCTTGGAGCATGACTTCATCGGGGCCCGCTACAAGTGGGACAGGGAGAAAAAGGTTTTTACACGGACAAGATCACGAGGAAATTGATTAGACTACGGGAGAAGCAACACCAGCTTGCATCCGAAAAGCCCTACTTCTCGATGAGGCCCAAGTGGGACACCCCTCTCAACTGGGCCTTGAGCGAACTTAAGGGACTCCCTTTGGATCGGCCGGCCAATATGAGTCGTATGTGCAGCTGGAGATGGCGCCACGTGGAAGGTGTTTTACAACGAGGGCCCGGAGGCCAAGAAGCTGGAAAACGAAGTTTAGTCGGCGGACATCGACGCCGAAGGTGAAGCTTGCGGTCAAGAAAAAGCAGCCGAGGACGCGAAAAAAGCAGCGAGACAAATATGAGTTGTTACAAAGGCGATCAATGCATTTATCGGCACTGCGAAATGATTTCGCTACTAACTTGGTTCCGATTATCATCAACTGGGTGAAGGAAAATCCAGACAAGACGGTACATGATTTCCCGATGCCCGGTTTACGTCGAGCAACTCCATGAACAACAACACCATCGCACCATCACTTGCTCATGCAACCGGGCCTCCTCTCACAGCCGCTCCCGCTCATAGCAGCCCGTCCTCAGTCTCAGGCGCGCTAGGTGGGCCTTCGTCTTTGGCTGAGCTCGACGCCGTCACGGTAATTACATGTCGCACCAACATATATATATATATATATAATATTCCATTTTTGTTGCCTTTCGGTTGTTTTACGCCACAGACATATGTGTTTGCGGCGAAAGAAACCCGTGCACCATACTCTACTTGATCAAAGGCGGAAGGTGGACATGGGAAAGGGATGATAATGGACCCCTCTCAACGACGCGTTCCACAACCAGCCGATCCCACTGGGCACTTGAGGTTAGCTTGACCGGTGTGAAATCGGGGCACGAGGATTTGCCTCCTCGATGCGGCATGTGGGGCCAGACGGCGAGACGCCGCCATGGATTGGAAGCTGCAAGAATTGGGTGCTACTATGGCGAAGAATCTTATTAAATGCAGGAGCGGCCGAGAGCTCACCAATAACTACCACACATCAACAAGCATGTGCGAAGACCACCACCCCGCCTACGCAATTACCAGCTCACTGTAGTGCCGGTGAGAGCGGCGGACGACATGATGAAGGGGTGCAATAGTATGCTGGCTGATGTAATTTCTCCTGTAGAAACAGAGAATGGATGATGAGACGGAGGTCGACCCTATGGATTACCTCAATACAAACGCAGCATGATGGTGACATAGATATGATGAGTCAACCATATGACGAATCGGGCTATCACTTGCTAATGAGGATATGGATGATATGCCCGGGCAGGGTCGTACCATGGATTGCAAAAGTCTCTCTTCATGAAATCCTCACAGACACGCTCAAGATGCCGCCTCAACACAGGCTCAACTAGTCGGGCGCGAGGGTCGTGCAGATTTAGCCCGGGAACACTAGGGTAGGGGTTAAGGAAGGGTGCGGAAGGTGTGCCCAAGAAAAGGAGAGGAAGAGATCGGGAAGCTAACTGCCTCCAAACAAGCGAGCACATAGCAGCGACGATGCATTACGAAGAGCGTGTACCCGTGAAAAGTGCGGTCATGTTCCATCTCACAGGCGAGCCGATGGTACCGCCGAAACCGCTGGAGGCACTATCGAGGGATCTCGAGAGACTGCACGACCATGTGTTGTCGATCGAGAAAAGCCTACTAGCCTCAAAGGATCCGGGATATCCGACATACGCGGCTCGTGTGCACGAGGGAAGTGCTACGTCGACACACAGCCAGCGGAGGTGTTCTTCTTCGCGGTTTGACCATATCTTTGAGATGTTTCTAATAAGGCGGCTTGATTTTACTATCGTCCGCCTTTTTGCGCTACATATGAGCTCCGTCATGAAGAGTGAAGAAGTCTTGCAAATCTGTGTGGCGGATCCGTACTACATGCACGAGTCTTTCTTGAGTCTCGCGACTTTGAGCGTGAAACTTCTAGGGAGTACCTCCAAAACTTCATGGTACAGAATAAGGACCGGGAAATTGTCCTCGTGCCTTATCATCCAAAGTAAGTGAGTTTCGGACAACCCTTTCGTACATTTCAATCATTCCTTCTCTCTCATATGGGGAATAATTTGAGGTGTCTTTTCCCCGCAACAACGAGCGCGCCGTCCTTATCGTTCTTTACCCGCAAGTCTCCCACACCGTGTATTTTGACCCTTCCAGAGACTACGAGAAAAAAGACTACACCCACATAATGAATATTCTAGATGATGCTCTCCAAGGCTTCAGCTTTAGAGGTGGCCACGTGCAGATTAAGAAACAAAGGAACAAGAAGATGGGTTTCGCGCATAAAACTAACTTCTCCTGCATCCATGTCCCAAAACCAAGCAAGAAGGATGGATTCTACATCATCCATCTCATGATTCAGTTCAACACGGATCACCAAAAGCTTCGCATTAACAACAGAAATGATGATCGTATCCACAAGTGGCTAGAATCTCATGGAGAAGCTGATTATAAACTTATAGATGACTTCTTTCGCATCCAAAGCGACATTGCGACGATCATCATGAAAGAAGTCGTCGATGAGAAGGGGATGTTCCACCACGGCCCTATATCGCGAGCTGACGTCTGAACTCGCATAGGCATGCAACGTCTAGACCTCACGTCGTTCAAGAAGCTAGGGTTCGTCCTCGATGATATGGAAGGATGGAACTTCTAGTGATTTATGATGCCGATGATGATGATATATGTCGGTTGAACTTGTATACTTCTTGTAGCGATGAAACTTTGTGATGTCCACGGTCCATGTGCCGAACTTGCGTAACGCTACTTTGTTAGTTTGCCTACGATGACCTGCGTACCTCTAGTTAATTAATTTGCGTACTGTATGTTGCATCTAGTTGCTAACCCTTTCTTTTTCAGTGTTGCTCTAGTATATTTTGTTGCATATATATGATTGTACATCCTCTTCATGAACATGCATCTCTAACGGTACCTAGTTTCTTGATGGCGAGATGGAATTGCTATATCGTGTACAAAGGGAAGGTTCGAGGGTGTACAACGAGTGACATGAGTGTCAAAGCAACTGAATGGGTTCACGGGCGCCAGCCATAAAGGCTTCAAAAGCAGACAAGAAGGAGAAGCTAGTTACTTGAGGTTCACGCTAGCGCGAGAGAGGACTCGTAACCGCCACCTCATGTACTGCATAGTTCCGCTCTCACTCATAGTGATCGCAGTTCTTGCGTATACCTTTGTTTAGATGGATGACGTTGTTGTAGTTGCAAGTATTCGAGACTTGCATGTATCACTATTTTCGAGATGATGACAAGATATCACTTTGTGTTGGATGATGATTATGATGAGACTATTTGTATGTACATGTTATGATTACATTTGTGGTCTCATGAGACATTTGTATGTGTATCATGATGACATTTCTATGTGCTAAAGATTCTTCTATAAAGCCTGTTCAAATACAAAACAAATATGCCAAAAAATAACAAAAACCTACTTAAATTAGCGATGGCGAGTGTACAAAAGTTAGCAGCGCGATAGCGATGGCGCGTCAAGGTAAAGCGCGCTAGAGATACTAGCGATGTGAGCTTCCACAAACAGCGCTTCTTTGCTACACTTGTGTAGCGATGGCGCCCGATAGCATCTTCTTTGCTATATGTTAGCTGTAGCGCCTTATTAGTAGCGCCTATCCCCGCGCTACTGATACATCTAAAACCCGCGCTGCTGCTAGCCTTTTCCCTAGTAGTGATTGGAAAAGCTCTAGCAAAACGAACTACACGATCTTGTGCTATGCTTAGGATTGGGTCTTGTCCATCACATCATTCTCCTAATGATGTGATCCCGTTATCAATGACATCAGATGTCCATAGTCAGGAAACCATGACTATCTATTGATCAACGAGCTAGTCAACTAGAGGCTCACTAGGGACATGTTGTGGTCTATGTATTCACACGTGTATTACGATTTCCGGATAATACAATTATAGCATGAATAAAATACAATTATCACGAACAAGGAAATATAATTATAATCCTTTTATTATTGCCTCTAGGGCATATTTCCAACATCCGGATCTTCAGAAGCGGTCCTCTTCTCCCCTTGGAGGGAGGGATTCTCGATCCCCCCTTTCTTGATAGCCTCCTTCACGGAGGTAGTAGTTCCCTTGTTCCCCCCTTCGCCTTCTTCAAAAGGCACAACCTCTAGCATCTTGGTTAATACAAGATCCGGCGTGGTCTCAGGGAGGGGGGCTGGACACCTGATCAGCTTTGCTTTTGCTATCCACTCATGTTTAAAGGATAGCTCTTTTAAGGGCAAGTGTATGATAAACATGCGGATAGCATGTCCGGTCTGAGACTACTTACTTGAGTATCCGGTGATTGCAGCTCAGACCTGCGTCCTCGGTTAAGTACGGACACATTGCTTGTGATCCGAAGAACAGTTGGTACATATCCACGGGCGTTACGCCCATAAAATGTTGGAGAGCTCGTGATCCCTCCAGATTAAACTCCCACAGGCGGAGGGGGCGACGTTTGCAGGGCAAGGTGCGACGAATCAGCATGACCTGCGCTACTACGACCAGATTGATCTCTCTCTCTCAGAGGTCTCGAATACGGCCACCCTGCAGACGTCGTCCTTGGGCGGTCCCAGTCGAGCCCTTTATTGACCCATGATGCCCGCTGCGGTGGAGGACCCGAGCGGAAGGCAGGTGGTGCCGCCCATTTGGTGCCCACAGGGCGGTGATATAAAACCACTCCTGTTGCCATAAATTGAGCTCCTCTTGAAAAGATCCCTCGGGCCATGGAGCGTCCGCATTCTTGCTTATAACAACCCCTCCAACTCTGCTGATGCCCTTGATCATCTTGGCTCCACTTTGAAGGTCTTGAGCCACAATCCGAAGTGAGGGGTAATGCGGAGGAAGGCTTCACATACGACAATGAGCAGCGAGATGTGGAGGATGGACTCGGATCCAAGTCATGGAATTCCAGCCCATAATAAAACATGAGCCCCTCACAAAGGGGTCCGTCGGGAAGCCTAAACCCGAAGGAAGTGAGACACGAATACCACGCTCTCACCGAGGCTCGAGAGTGGGAATAACCTGCCCTTGGGCAGGCAGCCTATCTTGAAATTTCGCGGTAAGATACCTGGCGTCTCGGCTTTAGCACATCTTCTTCCGTGACGGAGGAAGACATCCACCGGCCATGCAGGTCGGAGCCGGACATCGTTGAAGGTCCGAAGCGCCTAAATCTGGAGCTTTGGGTGTTGGAACTCGAAGCGAGGGGCAGATTCGATTGAGATTGAAAGAAAGGAGCGGGCCTTGGTCTCGTTATAAATAGGTTGAATACCAAGAGCCCTCGTGACCGTTCGGGACTCTCCTTCGATGGAGGAGGCGTGCCAACGGGCACGACTGGGTTACCCACGCCCGTATTGATGGGAATCTCGGAATAAGGGGGCACGATCTCCGCTTCGATAAGACGTGCCAAGGAAACCGCCTCGCTAAACGCGCTAAGGTGGAACAGTAAAAACGATTCGTATAAAGGCCTGGCCGTGGTGTGATGTCACGCCGCGGAATGCGTCAGCAGATCTGTCCAAAGATTGTTCTCTCTATGGTGGTATGTGGAACTTGTTTTACAGAGCCGGACACCATCCTTGTGTTCAAAATCTTCTATGAAGTATTCGGAGGAGGAACCCGCCTTGCAATGCCGAAGACAATATGCGCGCCGGACTCGTCGTCATTGAAGCCTTGTTCAGGGGCTACTGAGGGAGTCCTGGACTAGGGGGTGTCCGGATAGCCGAACTATCACCGTTGGCTGGACTCCTGGACTATGAAGATACAAGATTGAAGACTTCGTCCCGTGTACGGATGGGACTTTCCTTGGCGTGGAAGGCAAGCTTGGTGATACGGATATGTAGATCTCCTACCATTGTAACCGACTCTGTGTAACCCTAACCCTATCCGATGTCTATATAAACCGGAGGGTTTTAGTCCGTAGGACAAACAACAATCATACCATAGGCTAGCTTCTAGGGTTTAGCCTCTCTGATCTCGTGGTAGATCCGCTCTTGTACTACCCACATCATCAATATTAATCAAGCAGGAGTAGGGTTTTACCTCCATCGAGAGGGCCCGAACCTGGGTAAAAACATCGTGTCCCTTGTCTCCTGTTACCATCCGCCTAGACGCACAGTTCGGGACCCCCTACCCGAGATCCGTCGGTTTTGACACCGACACTTAGGTTTAGACCGGCGTACTGACCTCTCTGTTGGCCTAGGTGGGGCTGCGACGTGTCGATCTTCATGACGGGCATGACCCAAAAAGTGTGTCGGCCAAATGGGATCAAGCGTGTTGGGTTATGTGGTGCACCCCTGCAGGGAAGTTAATCTATTCGAATAGCCGCGATCTTCGGTAACAGGACGACTTGAAGTTGTACCTTGACCTTATGACAACTAGAACCGGATACTTAACAAAACACACCCTTCCAAGTGCTAGATATAACCCGGTGATCGCTCTCTAACAGGGCAACGAGGAGGGGATTGTCGGGTAGGATTATGCTATGCGATGCTACTTGGAGGACTTCAGTCTACTCTCTTCTACATGCTGCAAGACGGAGGTGGCCAGAAGCGTAGTCTTCGACATGATTAGCTATCCCCACTTATTCTGGCATTCTGCAGTTCAGTCCACCTATATTGCCCCTTTACAAATATACCCATGCATATGTAGTGTAGGTCCTTTCTTGCGAGTACTTTGGATGAGTACTCACGGTTGCCTTGTTCCCCCATTTCCCCCTTTCTTTACCCGATTGCTGCGACTAGACGATGGAGCCCAGGAGCCAGACGCCACCTTCGACGACGACTCCTACTACACTGGAGGTGCCTACTACTACGTGCAGGCCGCTGACGACGACTAGGAGTAGTTTAGGAGGATCCCAGGCAGGGGGCCTGCGCCTCTTTCGATCTGTATCCAAGTTTGTGCTAGTCATCTTATGGCAACTCGTTTAACTTATGTCTGTACTCAGATATTGTTGCTTCCGCTGACTCGTCTATGATCGAGCACTTGTATTCGAGCCCTCGAGGCCCCTGACTTGTATTATGATGCTTCTATGACTTATTTATGTTTTAGAGTTGTGTTGTGATATCTTCCCGTGAGTCCCTGATCTTGATCGTACACGTTTGCGTGCATGATTAGTGTACGATTGAGTCGGGGGCGTCACAAGTTGGTATCAGAGCCGACTGCCTGTAGGAATCCCCCTTCCACACTCCTTGGCCGAATTTGTGTCTAGACATTGCAAAACTTTTACTAACATGGTTGTGTGTCCATGGGCCCACGTCGCCATTGGGTGGTATTAGGATATTTTACTCCTCGATCCTTACTCTGGAACTCTGATCTCTCTTCTATTCTGGTTAAATGATTTTACTAAATATGACTCTAGATTCTCGAAACTACTTCTCCCGGAGAGCCCCTTAATACAGATGATCGCCTGCTGCACCAGAAGATTCTGAAGATACTTTATAGTGTTCTCTCAAGACTTTGTGTCATCGCTTTTTGCATTCCCTACCAGTGTTATATCCTTAGGGATAACTGCATACACTTGCCAGTCTTACGTTCAACCCCATTGATCTTGTTAATACAAGATGCCTCAGACCGCTCTTCGTTATTCCGAGAATCCATTGAGCTTACCGCCTTGTAGTTCTTGCCCCATGAATACCCCTACGGATAATTTTCCCACACTTATCGAGTATCCGCTCATCCCCAGTTGACTCATGTATTTCAGAAAGGTCTTCGAAATACTATTCGATCTTCCAAAAATCCTCAGCAGCTTATTGCCCTTGAAATTCTCGCTTGCTGCATTATGGTTAATCCCATAAGTAATCTTATTGGCATCCTTTGTCACTATCATTTTGAGTCCATTGATTCAATAAGTTGCGAATGCTCGCGATCCTCAATCAGATCCTAGAATTCATCATTAAGACTCAGACGTCATTCCAGACATGAGTTGGTTCTCGGCAATTCAAATCTTTATTGATTGTCCAACTAAGTGTTTTCAACTTATCCATCCTTGATCGGGCGTCTACTTGATCCTTCGTTTTCAAACCATAATTTTTTTCTATTTAAGCATCAGACTAATCAGGTGATTCTTGAATCTGATGCCTCTGCATTCTTTCTTCCTCTGAGTGAGTACCGATACTCACATCATCTCCGTTGTGGATCGCCCGATCCATTTTTGGATTTTTATCCGACAGTGTCCTTCATATTCAATCACCTTGTGAGATCTTCCCCTGATACATAATGCCTTTGGTACATTGTATCCTCTACTTGACCAACCATGCTCTGCTTTCGTGCTTGTGTATTTACTTTTGAAACTTGTAGTATATGTTACTAAGATGCCCGATGGGTTGAACCTATGCCTTCCCCTAATCCGTGAGAACCCGAAAGTTTTCACAAGTCATACTCTTACGGTGTTCTACCGGATAAAATTTCAACACTACAGTTATATCAAGCGAGAGGTGAATGAAATGATATGCATTAAAGAAGTGGGAGTCGACCTTGAACTTTGTGTTCATGCCCATGAAAATGATGTAGACCGTCTCGGAAGCTTCTTGCAAAATGATTATCCAGCTGTATGATTCTTTCGCTATTCTTGAAATTGATTCCTTACAGTTAGGTTCCGACGATGTTGTCCTGATCTGATATATCTGATGGGAATCCATTCCAGTGCCTCGTCTATTTTTGGCAATGTTGAAGTATCTACTGTCATGGGTCAATGACCCAGTTCTACTTCTATCATGTTCTACCTTCGAGTATTACCCCCTGGTATCTCGAGGATATCATGCCATTGCACTACATCTTGCGAACTTTTGATGAAGTACTACCTTTCCCTGTCAATGTCACTTAATGTGTTCTGGGTTGTTGGTCAACCGAGAACACCGATAAGTGGATCGATTCCGCACTCTGATTCAATAACTCTAAGTAATTTTCGTTGCTTATGAGTTTAATAATCCTTTAAGTTATTCATAGCTTGATCGGCTATATCATTATCGTGCAACTTTCAACTATGGTACCTGGTCCTTCTTCTAGAAGCACAATTTTCGACGATGAGCTAAGCTTACGTCGATTTTCCTAGTCATATCATTTCGCCTTGAACAGCAAGCTTGATTTCGAGTTTGTGTCGTACTCGTGGTTCCAATAACCTTTCGCTTCATCATTTCTTTGACTTGATGTCGTCGCTGATCGATTACATCTTCTTGAAACCTCTCGATAAATGTGTCATGACCATCGTCAACATTTTAACTTCTTCCGAGACGCACATTGAGTTTCTGATGAGAAATTCCGTGCTTGCCCCCTCGATGAATTGAGTTAACATCGAGAACATTATTGATCTCCCTCCCAACACAAAACTTGTTCTAGTTTTGTGTTGTACCTTGAGTTCCTTGCTATCCAACTTATGTTATGTTCTACCTTGGAGTATTACCATCTTTTATGTCAAAATTGTGGTGAGAATTTCACCACCTCTTAAGAATTCTTGATATAGTAATACTTCTCACCATCACCATTCCTTCTTGGTCCCCGTGTTGTTTCCAACCGAAAAACCGACAATTGAACTTGGATGTGCGAATTCTAAACTTCTAGCGACCCTATTGCTTTGAAGTTAATGGTCGACATTTCATTCTTATACCATTGGTTATCGAATCACCATTGTAAGCATTGATCATGCTACATAGGCCCATATTTTGGGTGCACCTTTTCAACCAATGTTTAATTGTGTATGTTTTCCTCGAGCATACATCATTATATCATTTGATCTGACTAATGTTATCTCCTTGTTCACATGATTGTGGAAATCCATCTTTCTGGAAATTTTGATGGGTTGTCGCTGAGTCCATCAGCCACCTCCTCATCCTCTCCTTGGTTTAATGATGAACTCTCCTTTTGGAACTCACTCCCATAGTTGATTCCACGAGTGCGAGGTATCCCGACACCAATCAGATCTGAATCTCGGTCGTATGATGGTTGGAACATTTTCAAGAGTCATAACATTGGTCTTTATATCACCCGGTAAGGTGATGTCACGCCTAGCACACCTGGGAGGACCTAGTGTTATAGTTTCCTTCTTAACAAGGTTAACCATTTTTTTCCCGTGAGGAAATTGAATGCCTTGTTTAATAATTTTATCCTGATGGATCCTTTGTGTATCCAAAGTCTGACCTTTGCTTGAAGACCTTGTCAATGCTATCTCGAAAAATGTCTGTGGTGCTCCGATTGTTAACAAGAACATTTGAAGCCTAATGCTAAATGTTACTTGCTCAATTATCCAAACATTGTTGCATGGGTGATGTTATGAAATTTCTCTCCCCTTTTCTAAAGAGTTTTCTACATTACATCCTGCCAAGGATATCATGCTCTGCTTGTGCTTGGGAAGGATATACCCTTGAAATATGTGTTTAAACACATTTTCCTTTCCATTGTTCTATTTAATCTGATAATCATATTTTACTTTCCATTGGTTGGTTTAACGTTGCTTGTGATCTATATGATCTAAGCAATAATATTCTCCTGCTTATGTAAACATCTCGGTGTACAATTCTATCAGCAAGACCATGTTACTATTGTTGATGACATTCCGGTAGCCACCGATGGACGGGAACTTTGCCTATTGGTCCGCCTCGTTCAACGAGCAGGAAAATGGTTCTCTTCGTCCCTCGCCCTTGGTACCGACGTTGTTACCGACATAATCGACATGCTAACCTCTGACATGCCTTGCTTGCATGATCACGCAAGACGTCTCCGCCTTTCCTACTTTTAACCCACATGGTGAGCCCGTAACCCACAGTTCCACAGGATCGAAACCTGACTCTCCTGTACACCCCTGTTTCTAAAGTTATTCCCCACGCTTGGCTTCGTATGAAAGATCACGAACCACCTTCCTAGTGATCTATTCTGGTATCAGGCGCAATACTTATTCCCATTGCTCTGAACCCCTTTCACCGTCTGTTTCAGGCAACAAACAGTTGCCTAACCGCTTGGAGCTTCTTGTTGCCCCTCCTTACCTTGCTCTCGATAACTTTCTTGAATTTCAACTCGAGAGATGCCTCTATGCCACATTCACTGAGATAGCCCCCAGGTACCTAACATATGTTGAGCTCCGTCCTTCCTGAGTTTTCCCCCTTAGCTTTCCGTAAGTACGATGGAGATCCTGAAGGAAGGATGACGACTTCATCAAGATGACCTGAAGCAGACATATGAAGACGTCAATGTAATGGATCGACCACTTAGAAAAGAGCAACCAAGACCGAGAAGATTCGTTAGAATTTCGTAACCAGACCTTTCCCCCGTATTCCCCCTCTTAAATCTCGGGACGATATTTCTTGTAGTGGAGGAGAATTGTGACGCCCGGATAATTAGGCTACAGTAATCACACGTTAATGATGCCACGTCACCACAGTTACTGTTGTTAATCTCGCGTTAGTTTAGAACCGATCCAAATTCAAATTTGAAACAAAGGCAAACAACAAAAGTTTTGAAACATTAAAACCAAAATGTTCGGTTTGTGGCAAATAATCCTTACTAAATATTTGTGAAGGAACCACACTTTTATTATGTGTTTGAATGTACTAAAATGATTTAAATATTAGCAAACTTGATTATTTAAATGCCTTTACAAGTTGATAAAATATCAAAACCAAATTATTTGGGGTCTAGAGTTTTTGTGGCGGTGGACTAAATTGTAATGCTAAAATTAGATGCAAAGTATATATTTTACAGAAACTAAAATAATAGGAAACAAAAATAAAACAGAAAAGAAAAGAGGAAAATAAATAAAGAGAAAAGGTAAAACAGGGGGGCAACCCCCCTCTCGTTGGGCCATTCTGGCCCAACTGGGCCAACACAAGACCCAGTCAGGCCGGCCCATCGCCACTCCTCGTCTTAACCCCCCACACCCCATCGAACCCTAGCCCGGTCACCCCATACCCCCGCACAATCCCCACCTCTCCCCTCGTCTCCCTCACCCGCCGCCACCACACAACGCCCACACAGGAGAGGAGCTCCTCGCCTCGATCCCCATGGCTGCCGGCGACCGCCTTGGACCTCCGCGCCCCTGGTCCTCTTCTCCGCCGCTCGCTCGGCTCCAGGGCCTCCCACGCGACCCCGCACGCATGCTCGTCCCCGCGCCCAACTGCCTTCCAGCGCCTCCGCCCGACGCCGCGCCGCCGTGAACCCCATGGCCACCGGCCTCCCTGAGCAGGCCGACACTTTGAGGGGCTGCCCCTCGACCTCCACGCCAACGCCAGCGAGCAGGAGCATCACCAAGTCGCCACCGTCGTCTCTTCTTCAACCTCGGTCGTTTCTCCGATCCCCGTCGAGCCCGCTGCCATCCCTACAGCTCCATTGTGAGCTGCCGTCCGTTTTCCCCCTCCCCCTGCTCGTTTTGGCCGTCCCTGGCGCCGTTTGCCGCAAGGCCGAACTCCAGCCACCGCCTGCCGTCAGCGTTCTCGGCCCCCCTGGCGACTGTCATGACCATCGTACAACGCGGCACCTCCCACGCGGTCGGGCGCGCCCAACCACGTGCCCGTTCGTGGCCGGAGGGGCGATTCCGGCGATGTCTTGCGTGGCGCCGCCGTGTTCTGCCTCACCGGTGTGGCCGACCGTTCGAACCGTCCCGTGGGCCACCAATAGGTGGACCCTGCGGGATTAGCCGCTAAGCTGGACTCTAATCCACCACCCATGTGTAAATGAAAAAAAGGGACCCACACCTAATTAATCATGGGCATAACTAGCAGGCTAATTAAACTAATCCTGGTGGCCACTGACGATGAGCGATTAGGTTTAACTCTGGGAAAATGTGTTAGCAAATTGACCCACTGACGTGTGGGCCCGCCCGGTTTAACCATTCCCTTAACCACCTAATTAGAACCTAATAAAATTGTTTAGTTGAATAACTGAAAATGACATGTGGACCCATTTCATTTAAAAACCTGTTTTAAAATATCTAAGTCAATGACATGTGGCCCCTCACTTAATCTGTTAACTTAATTAAATTATTAATTTACTATGTCTCTATGACAGCTGGGTCCCACCAGCCAGTTTGACCAGTCAACGTTGACCTAGTCAACTGCTGACTGGACTATTGACTTTGACCCTGACCCCACCCGTCATACACTGTGGCTGGCACTGCATTATGTGGCAAAAGTATTTACTGATTAATTTTGGAATATAAATAAATCCACAAATTGAATAAACCTTTGAAAATTAATATAAAATAAACCGTACCTCGGATGAAAATAATTTATACATGAAAGTTGCTCAGAACGACGAGACGATTCCGGTTACGCAGCCCGTTCGTCCGCCATGCATCCCTAGCATAGCGAACACGCAACTTTCCCCCTGCGGTTCATCTGTCCAAAAACACGAAACACCGGGGATACTTTCCCGGATGTTTCCCCCCTTCACCGGTATCACCTCCTACCGCGTTAGGGCATACCTAGCACCGCGTATTGCCTCGTTATATTTTGTGATGCTTTGTTTGCTCCGTATTTACTATTTATTCCCCCCTCTTCTTCTCCGGTAGACCTCGAGACCGGCGTTGATGCGTTTGAGTACGACTACATCACCAACGACCCTTCTTCTTGTGCAACAGAGCTTCCAGGCAAGCCGCCCCCCCCCCCCCTGATCACCAGATATCGCCTACTCTTCTCTATACTGGTTGCATTAGAGTAGTGTAGCATGTTACTACTTTCCGTTAATCCTATCCTGATGCATAGCCTATCCTTGCTACTACTGTTGTTACCTTTACCTGCAATCCTACATGCTTAGTATAGGATGCTAGTGTTCTATCAGTGGCCCTACACTCTTATCATGCGCCATGCTATACTCTTTGGGCCGTGATCACTTGAGGTGATCACCGTATATACTATATACTTTATATAGATGACACATTTGGTGACTAAAGTTGGGTCATTTCGTTGAGTACCCATAAGTGATTCTGATGAGGGGCTGAAGGCGGTGGCTCCCGGTAGAGGTGGGCCTGGGTTCCACGGCCCCCATTGTTACTTTGTGGTGAAGCGGCAGGCGAGTTGAGACCACATAAGAGAGGTGGGCACAGCCTATCGGCGTTCGCGGATACTTAACACGCTTAACGAGATCTTGGTTTTTGATCCGAGTCGGCCATTTGGTCTATACGCACTAACCAACTACGTGGGAAAGTTATGGGCACTTTCGGCGTGGTATCACCAAGCTTTTCGTGATGTCGGCCGATCGAGTGGCGCCCGGATTGGACTGGAATGCACGCTAGGCTAGGTCTCCTTCCGGCCAGACGTCATACGCAGTGAGGTGTGCTAAAGGCGATGGGCCCAGGACCCTGTCGCTTAGGTTTAGACCGGCATGTTGACCTCTCTGTTGGCCTAGGTGGGGCTGCGGCGTGTTGATCTTCCGCCGGGCATGACCCGGAAAAGTGTGTCCGCCAAATGGGATCAAGCGTGTTGGGTTATGTGGTGCACCCCTGCAGTGAAGTTAATCTATTCGAATAGCCGTGATCTTGGTAATAAGACGACTTGGAGTTGTACCTTGACCTTATGACAACTAGAACCGGATACTTAATAAAACACACCCTTCCAAGTTCCGGATATAACCCGGTGATCGCTCTCTAACAGGCAACGAGGAGGATTGCGGGTAGGATTATGCTATGCGATGCTACTTGGAGGACTTGATCTACTCTCTTCTACATCTTTGCCAAGACGGAGGTGGCTAGAAGCGTAGTCTTCGACAGGATTAGCTACCCCCCCCCCTTATTCTGGCATTCTGCAGTTCAGTCCACCTATATTGCCCCTTTACACATATACCCATGCATATGTAGTGAAGCTCCTTGCTTGCGAGTACTTTGGATGAGTACTCACGGTTGCCTTGGTCCCCTTTTCCCCTTTCTTTACCCGATTGTCATGCGACCGGAGATGGAGCCCAGAGCCAGACGCCACCTTCGACGGACTCCTACTACACCGGAGGTGCCTACTACTACGTGCAGGCGGCGATGACGACCGTGAGTAGTTTAGGAGGATCCCGAGCGGGAGGCACTGTGCCTCTTCGATCTGTATCCTAGTTTGTGCTAGCCATCTTATGGCAACTTGTTTAACTTATGTCTGTACTCAGATATTGTTGCTTCCGCTGACTCGTCTATGATCAAGCACTTGTATTCGAGCCCTCGAGGCCCCTTGCTTGTATTATGATGCTTGTATGACTCATTTATGTTTTCGAGTTGTGTTGTGATATCTTCCCGTGAGTCCCTGATCTTGAACGTACACGTTTGCGTGCATGATTAGTGTACGATTGAATCGGGGGCGTCACAAGGGTACAAAACCACCTCAAAGTTATTCTTTCTGATCGATCTATTCAAGAGTCCGTAGTAAAATAACATGAAGCTATTCTTTCCGTTTGATCTATCATAGAGTTCGTACTAGAATAACACCTTAAGACACAAATCAACCAAAACCCTAATGTCACCTAGATACTCCAATGTCACCTCAAGTATCCATGGGTATGATTATACGATATGCATCACACAATCTCATAATCATCTATTCAAACCAACACAAAGAACTTCAAAGAGTGCCCCAAAGTTTCTACCGGAGAGTCAAGACGAAAACGTGTGCCAACCCCTATGCATAAGTTCACGGAACTCGCAAGTTGATTGATACGTCTCCAATGTATCTTTAATTTTTGATTGCTCCATGCTATATTATCTATTGTTTTGGACTATATTGGGCTTTATTTTCCACTTTTATATTACTTTTGGGACTAAACTATTAACCGGAGGCCCAGCCCGAAATTGTTTTTTGCCTATTTCAAAGAGTTTCAAGAAACGGAATATCAAACGGAGTCCAAACGGAATGAAATCTTCGGGAACGTGATTTTCTCATCAGATAAGATCCAGGAGACTTGGACCCTTCGTCAAGAAAGCCAAGAGGCGGCCACGAGGGTGGAGGGCGCGCCCCCTGCCTCGTGGGCCCCCCGAAGCTCCACCGACGTACTCCTTCCTCCTATATATACCTCGCATTCCCAACAGATCGAATCACGGAGCCAAAACCTAATTCCACCGCCGCAACTTTCTCAGATCCACGAGATCCCATCTTGGGGCCTGTTAGAAGCTCACGTAGAAGGGGATTCCACCACGGAGGGCTTCTACATCATCATCATAGCCTCTCCGATGAAGTGTGAGTAGTTTACCCTGCACCTTCGGGTCCATAATTAGTAGCTAGATGGCTTCTTCTCTCTTTTGGATCTCAATACAATGTTCTCCCCCTCTCTCGTGGAGATCTATTCGATGTAATCTTCTTTTTACGGTGTGTTTGTTGAGTCCGATGAATTGTGGGTTTATGATCAAGATTATCTATGAGCAATATTTGAATCTTCTATGAATTCTTTTATGTATAATTGAGTTATCTTTGCAAATCTCTTCGAATTATCCGTTTGGTTTGGCCAACTAGATTGGTAGTTCTTGCAATGGGAGAAGTGCTTAGCTTTGGGTTCAATCTTGCGGTGCGTATTGTATTGTTGCCATCGAGGATAACAAGATGGGGTATTTATCATATTGCATGAATTTATTCCTCTACATCATGTCATCTTGCTTAAGGCGTTACTCTGTTTTCATTAACTTAATACTCTAGATGCATCTTTGGATAGCGGTCGATGAGTGGAGTAATAGTAGTAGATGCAGTGAGTCGGTCTACTTGTCTCGGACGTGATGCCTATATACATGATCATACCTAGATATTCTCATAACTATGCTCAATTATGTCAATTGCTCAACAGTAATTCGTTCACCCACCGTAAAATACCTATGCTCTTGAGAGAAGCCACTCGTGAAATCTATGGCCCCCGGGTCTATTTTCATCATATTAATCTTCCTACGCTTTATTATTGCTTTGCATTTTTACTTTGCCTTTTTATTTTACTTTGCATCTTTATACCAAAAATACCAAAAATATTATCTATCATCTCTATCGGATCTCACTCTCGTAAGTGACCGTGAAGGGATTGACAACCCCTATTCGCGTTGGTTGTGAGGAGCTATTTGTTTTGTGTAGGTACGAGGGACTTCTTGCGCATTGGCCTCCTCTTGGATTGATACCTTGGTTCTCAAAAACTTAGGGAAATACTTACGCTACTCTGCTGCATCATCCTCTCCTCTTCGGGGAAAACCAACGCAAGCTCAAGACGTAGCAAGAAGGATTTATTGCGCCGTTGCCGGGGAGTCTACGCAAAAGTCTACATACCAAGTACCCATCACAATCCCTTATCTCCCGCATTACATTTTTTTCCATTTGCCTCTCGTTTTCCTCTCCCTCACTTCAACCGTGCCGTTTTATTCGCCCTCTCTTTTCCGTTCGCCTTGATGTCTTTCTTGGCTCAGTTTCTCACTTGGTTGAAATAATTGAGTATTTATTCCTAAACAGAGAAGCTAATATCTATGGATCCTCATCCGCCTGCCAATCTTTTTAAGAGATCCAATTATGATGAACCAATTCCTAGTCATTTGGATGCACTAGATTATCTTTATAAGGTTTTGCCTGAAATCCGTAAATCTTAAAAATTTGATGAAGTGCTTTATGAAGTGATTCACGGTAGATCTATGAATAAAAAGCATGATTGCAATGATTTTACTATAAATTCTCTTGATGTCAATTGTGCTAATAATATGCAAAACCCTAAGTTTGGGGATGCTAGTTTTGCTATGTCTACCACTTGTTGCAATGATCATGATTGGGGCGATTCTTCTTATGATCTTGAAAATTTATTTAAGCTCCATGATGAATATGAGATTGATAACATTGTTTGCAATAATATTGAAAGTGGGTTTGGAAGAGTGTCAACTTTAGCTCCCACATATTTGGATAATATTCAATCTTATGAAATTTTTGATAAAAGTGGGCTTGGAGAAATCATGACTTTAGTTAATGATAATCCCACTATTTTGGAAGAGTGTCAACTTCGCATGCATGTGGATCGTGTTGAGAATATTTTATGTGATCGCTATACTGTTGAATTTCTTATGATCCTACATGTAATTATTATGAGAGAGGAAAATATGGGTGTGGAAATTTTCATGTTGCTAAATTACCTCTCGTTATGTTGAGATTGCTATTGTCTCTTTCCGCTTCCTTGCATATGCTAGTTTCTGCTTGCCTTGATTTGTTTGCCTATGAGATTCCTATGCATAGGAAGTATGTTAGACTTAGATGTGGTTGGCACGTGTTTTATGATGCTCTCTTTGTGCTTCAATTCTTGTCTTTCATGTGAGCATCGTTAAAATTATCATTGCCTAGCTAAAAGGCTTTAAAGAAAAGCGCTTGTTGGGGGACAACCCAATATTTATCCTTGCTGTTTAGCAATAAATAATCCATATACCTTCTGTTTATATGTGGTTTTATGTTTTAATTAGTGTTTGTGCCAAGTTAAACCTATAGGATCTTCTTGGATAATAGTTATTTGATCTTGCTGTAATTTCCAGAAACTTTCGGTTCACGACAACAATTTTTAAAAATCACCAGAACGTGATAAAATAGTGATTCCAATTGCTGCTGATCAATAAACAAATTGCCTAGGCGTCCTATTTTGTCTGAATTTTTGGAGTTCCAGAAGTTTGCGTTAGTTACAGATTACTACAGACTGTTCTGTTTTTGACAGATTCTGTTTTTCGTGTGTTGTTTGCTTATTTTGATGAATCTATGGCTAGTAAAATAGTTTATGATCCATAGAGAAGTTGGAATACAGTAGGTTTAACACCAATATAAATAAAGAATGAGTTAATTACAGTATCTTGAAGTGGTCTTTTGTTTTCTTTCGGTAACGGAGCTCACGAGATTTCTGTTGAGTTTTGTGTTGTGAAGTTTTCAAGTTTTGGGTGAATTTTTTTGATGGATTATGGAAAAAGGAGTGGCAAGAGCCTAAGCTTGGGGATGCCCATGGCACCCCCAAGATAACCCAAGGACACCAAAAATTAAAAGCTTGGGGATGCCCCGGAAGGCATCCCCTCTTTCATCCACTTCCATCGGTAACTTTACTTGGAGCTATATTTTTATTCACCACATGATATGTGTTTTGCTTGGAGCGTCTTGTATTATTTGCGTCTTTGCTGCTTAGTTTACCACAATAATACTTGCTGTACACACCTTTTGAGAGAGCCATACATGAATTGGAATTTGTTAGAATACTCTATGTGCTTCACTTATATCTTTTGAGCTTGATAGTTTTGCTCTATGTGCTTCACTTATATCTTTTGAGCTTTATAGTTTTGCTCTAGTACTTCACTTATATCTTTGAGTGCACGGTGGTGGATTTGTTTTAAAGAAACTATTGATCTCTCATGCTTCACTTAGATTATTTTGAGAGTCTTAAATAGCATGGTAATTTGCTTTAAAATAATAATATGCTTGGTATTCAAGATTCGTAAGACTTTTCTTTTGAGTGTGTTGAATACTAAGAAAAGTTTGATGCTTGATAATTGTTTTGAGATATGAAGGTGGTAATATTTGAATCGTGCTAGTTGAGTAGATGTGAATTTGAGAAATACTTGTGTTAAATTTTGTGATTCCCGTAGCATGCACGTATGGTGAACCGTTATGTGATGAAGTCGGAGCATGATTTATTTATTGACTGTCTTCCTTATGAGTGGCGGTCGGGGAATGACGATGGTCTTTTCCTACCAATCTATCCCCCTAGGAGCATGCACATAATACTTTGCTTTGATAACTTGTAGATTTTTTCAATAAGTATATGAGTTCTTTATGAGTAATGTTGAGTCCATGGATTATACGCATTTTTCTCACCCTTCCACCATTGCTAGCCTCTCTAATACCGCGCACTTTTCGCAGGTATCATACACCCACCATGAACCTTCCTCAAAACAGCCACCATACCTACCTATCATGCCATTTCCATAGCCATTCCGAGATATATTGCCATGCAACTTTCCACCGTTCCGTTTATTATGACACGCTCCATCATTGTCATATTGCTTAGCATGATCATTTAGTTGACATCGTATTTGTGGCAAAGCCACCGTTCATAATTCTTTCATACATGTCACTTGTGAATCATTGCATATCCCGGTACACCGCCGGAGGCATTCACATAGAGTCATATTTTGTTCTAATTATCGAGTTGTAATTGTTGAGTTGTAAGGAAAATAAAAGTGTGATGATCATCATTTTTAGAGCATTGTCCCAAGTGAGAAAAGGATGATGGATACTATGATTCCCCCATAAGTCGGGATGAGACTCCGGAGAGAAAAAAGAAAAGAGGCCATAAAAAAGAAAAGGCCCAAATAAAAAAAATAAAAAAAATATGAGAGAAAAAGAGAGAAGGGACAATGTTACTATCCTTTTACCACACTTGTGCTTCAAAATAGCACCATGATCTTTATAATAGAGAGTCTCTTGTTTTGTCACTTTCATATACTAGTGGGAATTTTTCATTATAGAACTTGGCTTGTATATTCCAATGATGGGCTTCCTCAAATTGCCCTAGGTCTTCGTGAGCAAGCGAGTTGGATGCACACCCACTTAGTTTCATTTGTAGAGCTTTATATACTTATAGCTCTAGTGCATCCGTTGCATGGCAATTCCTACTCACTCACATTTATATCTATTGATGGGTATCTCCATAGCCCGTTGATACGCCTAATTGATGTGAGACTATCTTCCCTCTTTTTGTCTTCTCCACAACCACCATTCTATTCCATATATAATGCTATATCCATGGCTCACGCTCATGTATTGCGTGAAGATTGAAAAAGTTTTGAGAATGTCAAAAGTATGAAACAATTTCTTGGCTTGTCATCGGGGTTGTGCATGATTTAAATACTTTGTATGGTGAATATAGAGCATAGCCAGACTATATGATATTGTAGGGATAACTTTCTTTGGCCATGTTATTTTGAGAAGACATAATTGCTTTGTTAGTATGCTTGAAGTATTATTATTTTTATGTCAATATGAACTTTTGTCTTGAATCTTTCGGATCTGAATATTCATACCACAATTAAGAAGAATTACATTGAAATTATGCCAAGTAGCACAACGCATCAAAAATTCTCTTTTTATCATTTACCTACTCGAGGACGATTAGGAACTAAGCTTGGGGATGCCTGATACGTCTCCAACGTATCTATAATTTTTTTATTGCTCCATGCTATATTATCTATTGTTTTGGACTATATTGGGCTTTATTTTCCACTTTTATATTACTTTGGGACTAAACTATAAACCGGAGGTCCAACCCAAAATTGGTGTTTTTTGCCTATTTCAGTGTTTCGAAGAAACGGAATAGCAAACGGAGTCCACACGGAATGAAATCTTCGGGAACGTGATTTTTTGATCAGATAAGATCCAGGAGACTTGGACCCTTCGTCAAGAAAGCCAAGAGGCGGCCACGAGGGTGGAGGGCGCGCCCCCTGCCTCGTGGGCCCCTCGAAGCTCCACCGACGTACTCCTTCCTCCTATATATACCTCATTACCCCAAAAGATCGAATCTGGAGCCCAAAACCTAATTCCACCGCCCGCAACTTTCAGATCCACGAGATCCCATCTCGGGCGTGTTCGAGTTCACGGGAAGGATTCCACCATGAAGGGCTTCTACATCATCATCATAGCCTCTCCGATGAAGTGTGAGTAGTTTACCTCAGACCTTCGGGTCCATAGTTAGTTGCTAGATGGCTTCTTCTCTCTTTTTGGATCTTAATACAATGTTCTCCCCCTCTCTCGTGGAGATATATTCGATGTAATCTTCTTTTTGCGGTGTGTTTGTTGAGACCGATGAATTGTGGGTTTATGATCAAGATTATCTGTGAGCAATATTTGAATCTTCTATGAATTCTTTTATGTATAATTGAGTTATCTTTGCAAGTCTCTTCGAATTATCCGTTTGGTTTGGCCAACTAGATTGGTAGTTCTTGCAATGGGAGAAGTGCTTAACTTTGGGTTCAATCTTGCGGTGTCCTTACCCAAAGGATGTAAAGGGTTGCAAAGGCACGTATTGTATTGTTGCCATCGAGGATAACAAGATGGGGTATTTATCATATTGCATGAATTTATTCCTCTACATCATGTCATCTTGCTTAAGGCGTTACTGTTTTCATTAACTTAATACTCTAGATGCATGCTTTGGATAGCGGTCGATGAGTGGAGTAATAGTAGTAGATGCAAGGTGAGTGGGTCTACTTGTCTCGGACGTGATACCTATATACATGATCATACCTAGATATTCTCATAACTATGCTCAATTACATCAATTGCTCAACAAGAATTCGCTCACCCACCGCAAAATACCTATGCTCTTGAGAGAAGCCACTAGTGAAATATATGGCCCCGGGTCTATTTTCATCATATTAATCTTCCTACGCTTTATTATTGCTTTGCTTTTTACTTTGCCTTTTTATTTTACTTTGCATCTTTATACCAAAAATACCAAAAATATTATCTATCATCTCTATCAGATCTCACTCTCGTAAGTGACCATGAAGGGATTGACAACCCCTATTCGCATTGGTTGTGAGGAGCTTTTTGTTTTGTGTAGGTACGAGGGACTTGCGCATGGCCTCCTACTGGATTGATACCTTGGTTCTCAAAAACTTAGGGAAATACTTACGCTACTCTGCTGCATCATCCTCTCCTCTTCGGGGAAAACCAACGCAAGCTCAAGACGTAGCAAGAAGGATTTCTTGCGCCGTTGCCGGGGAGTCTACGCAAAAGTCTACATACCAAGTACCCATCACAATCCATTATCTCCCGCATTACATTATTTGCCATTGGCCTCTCCTTTTCCTCTCCCCCACTTCACCCGTGCCGTTTTATTCGCCCTCTCTTTTCTGTTCGCCTTGATGTCTTCCTTGGCTCGGTTTCTCGCTTGGTTGAAATAGTTGAGTCTTTGTTCCTAAACAGAGAAGCTAATATCTATGGATCCTCATCCGCTTGCCAATCTTTTTAATAGATCCAATTATGATGAACCAATTCCTAGTGATTTGGATGCACTAGATTATCTTTATAAGGTTTTGCCTGAAATCCGTAAATCTTAAAAATTTGATGAAGTGCTTTATGAAGTGATTCACGGTAGATCTATGAATAAAAAGCATGATTGCAATGATTTTACTATAAATTCTCTTGATGTCAATTGTGCTAATAATATGCAAAACCCTAAGCTTGGGGATGCTAGTTTTGCTATGTCTACCACTTGTTGCAATGATCATGATTGGGGCGATTCTTCTTATGATCTTGAAAATTTATTTAAGCTCCATGATGAATATGAGATTGATAATATTGTTTGCAATAATATTGAAAGTGGGTTTGGAAGAGTGTCAACTTTAGACCCCACATATTTGGATAATATTCAATCTTATGAAAATTTTGATAAAAGTGGGCTTGGAGAAATCATGACTTTAGTTAATGATAATCCCACTATTTTGCAAGACTGTCAACTTCGCATGCATGTGGATCGTGTTGATAATATGTTATGTGATAGCTATATTGTTGAATTTTCTTATGATCCTTCATGTAATTATTATGAGATAGGAAAATATGGTTGTAGAAATTTTCATGTTGCTAAATTACCTCTCGTTATGTTGAGATTGCTATTGTCTCTTTCCGCTTCCTTGCATATGCTAGTTTCTGCTTGCCTTGATTTGTTTGCCTATGAGATTTCTATGCATAGGAAGTATGTTAGACTTAGATGTGGTTGTCACGTGTTTTATGATGCTCTCTTTGTGCTTCAATTCTTGTATTTCATGTGAGCATCGTTAAAATTATCATTGCCTAGCTAAAAGGCTTTAAAGAAAAGCGCTTGTTGGGAGACAACCCAATATTTATCCTTGCTGTTTAGCAATAAATAATCCATCTACCTTATGTTTAGATGTGGTTTTATGTTTTAATTAGTGTTTGTGCCAAGTTAAACCTATAGGATCTTCTTGGATAATAGTTATTTGATGTTGCTGTAATTTCCAGAACTTCCGGTTCACGAAAACAATTGTTAAAAATCACCAGAACGTGATAAAATAGTGATTCCAATTGCTGCTGATCAATAAATAAATTGCCTAGGCGTCCTATTTTGTCTGAATTTTTGGAGTTCCAGAAGTTTCCGTTAGTTACAGATTACTACAGACTGTTCTGTTTTTGACAGATTCTGTTTTTCGTGTGTTGTTTGCTTATTTTGATGAATCTATGGCTAGTAAAATAGTTTATGATCCATAGAGAAGTTGGAATACAGTATGTTTAACACCAATATAAATAAAGAATGAGTTAATTACGGTACCTTGAAGTGGTCTTTTGTTTTCTTTCGCTAACGGAGCTCACGAGATTTCTGTTGAGTTTTGTGTTGTGAAGTTTTCAAGTTTTGGGTGAATTTTTTTCATGGATTATGGAACAAGGAGTGGCAAGAGCCTAAGCTTGGGGATGCCCATGGCACCCCCAAGATAACCCAAGGACACCAAAAATTCAAAGATTGGGGATGCCCCGGAAGGTATCCCCTCTTTCATCCACTTCCATCGGTAACTTTACTTGGAGCTATATTTTTATTCACCACATGATATGTGTTTTGCTTGGAGCGTCTTGTATTATTTGCGTCTTTGCTTATTAGTTTAACACAATAATACTTGCTGTACACACCTTTTGAGAGAGCCATACATGAATTGGAATTTGTTAGAATACTCTATGTGCTTCACTTATATCTTTTGAGCTTGATAGGTTTGCTCTATGTGCTTCACTTATATCTTTTGAGCTTTATAGTTTTGCTCTAGTACTTCACTTATATCTTTTAGTGCATGGTGGTGGATTTGTTTTAAAGAAACTATTGATCTCTCATGCTTCACTTAGATTATTTTGAGAGTCTTAAATAGCATGGTAATTTACTTAAAATAATAATATGCTTGGTATTCAAGATTCCTAATACTTTCTTTTGAGTGTGTTGAATACTAAGAAAAGTTTGATGCTTGATAATTGTTTTGAGATATGAAGGTGGTAATATTAGAGTCATGCTAGTTGAGTAGATGTGAATTTGAGAAATACTTGTGTTAAATTTTGTGATTCCCGTAGCATGCACGTATGGTGAACCGTTATGTGATGAAGTCGGAGCATGATTTATTTATTGATTGTCTTCCTTATGAGTGGCGGTCGTGACGACGATGGTCTTTTCCTACCAATCTATCCCCCTAGGAGCATGCGCATAATACTTTGCTTTGATAACTTGTAGATTTTTTCAATAAGTATATGATTTCTTTATGACTAATGTTGAGTCCATGGATTATACGCATTTTTCTCACCCTTCCACCACTGCTAGCCTCTCTAATACCGCGCACTTTTCGCCGGTATCATACACCTACCATAAACCTTCCTCAAAACAGCCACCATACCTACATATCATGCCATTTCCATAGCCATTCCGAGATATATTGCCATGCAACTTTCCACCGTTCCATTTATTATGACACGCTCCATCATTGTCCATATTGCTTAGCATGATCATTTAGTTGACATCGTATTTGTGGCAAAGTCACCGTTCATAATTTTTTCATACATGTCACTTATGAATCATTGCATATCCCGGTACACCGCCGGAGGCATTCACATAGAGTCATATTTTGTTCTAAGTATCGAGTTGTAATTGTTGAGTTGTAAGGAAAATAAAAGTGTGATGATCATCATTTTTAGAGCATTGTCCCAAGTGAGGAAAGGATGATGGAGACTATGATTCCCCCATAAGTCGGGATGAGACTCCGGAGAAAAAAAAAGAAAAGAGGCCATAAAAAAAAGAAAAAGGCCCAAATAAAAAAAATAAAAAAAATATGAGAGAAAAAGAGAGAAGGGATAATGTTACTATCCTTTTACCACACTTGTGCTTCAAAATCGCACCATGATCTTAATAATAGAGAGTCTCTCGTTTTGTCACTTTCATATACTAGTGGGAATTTTTCATTATAGAACTTGGCTTGTATATTCCAATGATGGGCTTCCTCAAATTGCCCCAGGTCTTCGTGAGCAAGCGAGTTGGATGCACACCCACTTAGTTTCATTTGTAGAGCTTTATATACTTATAGCTCTAGTGCATCCATTGCATGGCAATCCCTACTCACTCACATTGATATCTATTGATGGGTATCTCCATAGCCCGTTGATACGCCTAATTGATGTGAGACTATCTTCCCTCTTTTTGTCTTCTCCACAACCACCATTCTAATCCATATATAATGCTATATCCATGGCTCACGCTCATGTATTGCGTGAAGATTGAAAAAGTTTTGAGAATGTCAAAAGTATGAAACTATTGCTTGGCTTGTCATCGGGGTTGTGCATGATTTAAATACTTTGTGTGGTGAAGATAGAGCATAGCCAGACTATTTTATTTTGTAGGGATAACTTTCTTTGGCCATGTTATTTTGAGAAGACATAATTGCTTTGTTAGTATGCTTGAAGTATTATTATTTTTATGTCAATATGAACTTTTGTCTTGAATCTTTCGGATCTGAATATTCATACCACAATTAAGAAGAATTACATTGAAATTATGCCAAGTAGCACTCCTTATCAAAAATTCTCTTTTTATCATTTACCTACTCGAGGACGAGCAGGAATTAAGCTTAGATGCCTCGATACGTCTCCAACGTATCTATAATTTTTTATTGCTCCATGCTATATTATCTATTGTTTTGGACTATATTGGGCTTTATTTTCCACTTTTATATTACTTTTGGGACTAAACTATTAACAGGAGGCCCAGCCCAAAATTGGTGTTTTTTGCCTATTTCAGTGTTTCGAAGAAACAGAATATCAAACGGAGTCCAAACGGAATGAAATCTTCGGGAACGTGATTTTCTCATCAGATAAGATCCAGGAGACTTGGACCCTTCGTCTAGAAAGCCAAGAGGCGGCCACGAGGGTGGAGGGCGCGCCCCCCTGCCTCATGGGCCCCTCGAAGCTCCACCGACGTACTCCTTCCTCCTATATATACCTACGTACCCCCAACAGATCAGATACGGAGCCAAAAACCTAATTCCACTGCCGCAACTTTCTCAGATCCACGAGATCCCATCCAGGGCCTGTTCCGGAGTCTCCGTCGGAAGGATTCCACCATGGAGGGCTTCTACATCATCATCATAGCCTCTCGGATGAAGTGTGAGTAGTTTACCTCAGACCTTCGGGTCCATAGTTAGTAGCTAGATGGCTTCTTCTCTCTTTTTGAATCTCAATACAATGTTCTCCCCCTCTCTCTTGGAGATCTATTCGATGTAATCTTCCTTTTGCGGTGTGTTTGTCGAGACCGATGAATTGTGGGTTTATGATCAAGATTATCTATGAGCAATATTTGAATCTTCTCTGAATTATTTTATGTATGATTGAGTTATCTTTGCAAGTCTCTTTGAATTATCCGTTTGGTTTGGCCAACTAGATTGGTAGTTCTTGCAATGGGAGAAGTGCTTAGCTTTGGGTTCAATCTTGCGGTGTCCTTACCCAAAGGATGTAAAGGGTTGCAAGGCACGTATTGTATTGTTGCCATCGAGGATAACAAGATGGGGTATTTATTATATTGCATGAATTTATTCCTCTACATCATGTCATCTTGCTTAAGGTGTTACTCTGTTTTCATTAACTTAATACTCTAGATGCATGCTGGATAGCGGTCGATGAGTGGAGTAATAGTAGTAGATGCAGGCAAGAGTCGGTCTACTTGTCTCGGACGTGATGCCTATATACATGATCATACCTAGATTTTCTCATAACTATGCTCAGTTATGTCAATTGCTCAACAAGAATTCGCTCACCCAATCGTAAAATACTTATCCTCTTGAGAGAAGCCCCTAGTGAAATCTATGGCCCCCGGGTCTATTTTCATCATATTAATCTTCCTATGCTTTATTATTGCTTTTCTTTTTACTTTGCCTTTTTATTTTACTTTGCATCTTTATACCAAAAATACCAAAAATATTATCTATCATCTCTATCAGATCTCACTCAGAAGTGACCGTGAAGGGATTGACAACCCCTATTCACGTTGGTTGCGAGGAGCTATTTGTTTTGTGTAGGTACGAGGGACTTGCGCGTGGCCTCCTCTTTGGATTGATACCTTGGTTCTCAAAAACTGAGGGAAATACTTATGCTACTCTGCTGCATCATCCTCTCCTCTTCGGGGAAAACCAACGCAAGCTCAAGACGTAGCATTGATCACCAAAACATACATCAAGTGGATCACGTGATATCCCATTGTCGACACAGATAAGCACATGCAAGACATACATAAACTGTCCTCAAATCCTTAAAGACTCAATCCGATAATATCACTTCAAAGGGAAAACTCAATCCATTACAAGAGAGTAGAGGGTGAGAAACATCATAAGATCCAACTATAATAGCAAAGCTCGCGATACATCAAGATCGTACCACCTCAAGAACACGAGAGAGAGAGAGAGAGAGAGAGAGAGAGAGAGAGATCAAACACAAAGCTATCGGTACATACCCTCGGCCCCGAGGGTGAACTACTCCCTCCTCGTCATGGAGAGCGCCGGATGATGAAGATGGCCACTGGTGAGGGATCCTCCTCCCGAGGTGCCAAACAGGGTCCCGATTGGTTTTTGGTGGCTACAGAGGCTTGCGGCAGCGGAACTCCCGATCTATTGTGTTCCCCGATGTTTTTAGGGTATATGGATATATATATAGGCGAAAGAAGTCGGTCAGGGGAGCCACGAGGGGCCCACGAGGATGGGGGCTTGCCCAGGGGGACAGGCGCGCCTCCCTGCCTCTTGGCCACCTCGAAGCTTCCCTGACTTCAACTCCAAGTCTCCTGGATCACGTTCGTTCCAAAAATCACGCTCCCGAAGGTTTCATTCCGTTTGGACTCCGTTTGATATTCCTTTTCTGCGAAACACTGAAACAAGGAAAAAACAGAAACTGGCACTGGGCTCTGGGTTAATAGGTTAGTCCCAAAAATAATATAAAAGTGCATAGTAAAGCCCATTAAGCATCCAAGATGGATAATATAATAGCATGAATACTTCATAAATTATAGATACGTTGGAGACGTATCAGCATCCCCAAGCTTAATTCCTGCTCGTCCTCAAGTAGGTAAATGATAAAAGAAATAATTTATGAAGTGTGAATGCTAGCAGGTGCACAAGTTTGAGCAATTATAATTTCAATCACCTTTTTCTAGCATCATCATATGTCATAACAGTAGCTCAACTCATAAAACTTTTCATGATCAAGTAACAATCTATTCACATTTTAAATCATAGATCATAAAATTTCTTGAAAACTAACAAACTATGTTCTCAGTCATCAAACAATTGCAATTCATCTTATTTTCAGGAAGGGTCTATGTAAGAGCTTTGATTTAGCAAATTCCACATACTCAACTATCATATATTATTCCATGATTGCTACCACTCAAAGCATATTTTTAGAACAAATAGTATTCATTGAACACAGATAAAGATAGGGGCTTAATGTTTCGCCTCCCAACCTTTTACCTCATGGGTAATGTCAACAATAATAATTCATGCTCAAATATATTTGAATGGCCATATATGCTTAGATCTTTCCATCACATGATGCTTGCCAACTAAAGAGTAGGTTGGAATGAGAAGGAATACTACTGACTCTTGCACAAAAGTAAAAGATAGGCCCTTCGCAGAGGGAAGCAGGGATTTGCAGAGGTGCCGAGCTTCAAGCTAAAACAGAGATGAAAATAATTTTGAGAGGTATGCTTTCATTGTCAACACAACGAACAAGAGTTCCCAATATCTTCCATACTAGATACATTATAGGCGGTTCCCACACAGAAAGGTAAAGTTTTTACTCCCCCTCCACCAACATTCACACTCCACGGCTTGTCCGAAACAACGGGTGTCGTCCAACTATCAACATTCCCGGGGGAGTTTTGTTTAAATTATTTGTGATTTTGTTTTTGTTCTTTTGATCATAGGACTGGGCTTCCCAGTTACCAGCCATTTTCTCGTGAATGATGATCGGAGTCCACTCATTGTGAGAATAACAAACCTAGCATGGAAGATACTGACAGCCCCTAGTCGCTACATGGGCGATTCGGGCATACAAAATAGATTACTATTTGAAGGTTTAGAGTTTGGCACATGCAAATTTACTTGGAACGGCAGGTAAATACCGCATATAGGTAGATATGGTGGACACTCATGGAAGGAACTTGGTTCAATGATTTTGGATGCACAAGTAGTATTCCCGCTTAGTACAGATATTTTTCCTAGCAAAGGATTCTAAATAGCAAGCACCACATGTTATAGGATCCATAACAATATAACTTCTATACAAATATACCCAAGCATAACTCATTATGTTGTCTACCTCTTCCAACTTCAACTAATTTGCTCAGGTTTGAAAATAATTAATGGGGCTCACAATCATAGAAGACGTCCAAGATAGTATATTTATATGTGAAATCTCTCTTCCTTCAATATTCTTTCATGAATTGTTCAAGTGACCAATACAATGTTTGCTAACCTTCAAAAAATTTACCACCTCTACTTCTTATATGTGAAGGCATTACTCCCCATGGGAAAGGCATATGAAACATATATAATTTCAGATTTATGGCATTCAAATCATTCAACCATTTACTCATAGGATATAAGTGAAGCACATGAGTAAATGACAAACTACTCCAAAAAGATATAAGTGAAGATCAATGAGTAGTTAAATAATTATGTAGCTATGTGTAGACTCTCTAACATTTAAGAATTTCAGATCTTGGTATTTTATTCAAATAGCAAGCAAAACAAAAGAAAATAAAATGATGCTGCAATAAAAACACATATCATGTGGTGAATAAAAATATAGCTCCAAGTAAAGTTACCGATGAACGAAGACGAAAGAGGGGATGCCATCCGGGGCATCCCCAAGCTTAGGCTCTTGGTTGTCCTTGAATATTACCTTGGGGTGCCTTGGGAATCCCCAAGCTTAGGATCTTGCCACACCTTATTCCATAGTACATCGAATCTTTACCCAAAACTTGGAAACTTCACAACACAAAACTTAACAGAAGATCTCGTGAGCTCCGTTAGCGAAAGAAAACAAAGCACCACTTCAAGGTACTGTAATGAACTCATTCTTTATTTGTATTGGTGTTAAATCTACTGTATTCCAACTTCTCTATGGTTTATAAACTATTTTACTAGCCATAGATTCATCAAAATAAGAAAACAATACACGAAAAACAGTATCTGTCAAAAACAGAACAGTCTGTAGTAATCTGTAACTAACGCAAACTTCTGGAACTCAAAAAATTCTATCAAAATAGGATGACCTATATAATTTGATTATTGATCTGCTGCAATTGGAATCAGTATTTATCATGTTCTGGTGATTTTAAACAATTGTTTTTGCAAATAGAAAGTTTCTGGAATTTTCAGCAAGATCAAATAACTATCATCCAAGAAGATCCTATAGGTCTTACTTGGCACAAACACTAATTAAAACATAAAACCACATCTAACCAGAGGGTAGATGAGTTATTTATTACTAAAAAGGAATAAAAAGCAAGGAACAAAAATAAAATTGGGTTGTCTCCCAACAAGCTCTAACGTTTAACGCCCCTAGCTAGGCATGATGATTTCAATGATGCTCGCATAAAAGATAAGAATTGAAACACAAAGAGAGCATCATGAAGAATATGACTAGAACATTTAAGTCTAACCCACTTCCTATGGATAGGGAGTTTGTGAGCAAACAACTTATGGGAACAAGAATCAACTTGCATAGGAAGGTAAAACAAGCATAACTTCAAGATTTTAAGCACATAGAGAGGAAACTTGATATTATTGCAATATGTAGAAGCATATGATCCTCTCTCATAATAATTTTCAGTAGCATCATGAAGGAATTCAACCATATAACCAGCACATAAAGTATTCTTTTCATGATCTACAAGCATAGAAAATTTACTACTCTCCACATAAGCAAAATTCTTCTCATTCGGAATAGTGGGAGTATCATAAGAAACTCGAATACTATAAATTGTTTCCACATTAAAAGAGTAATGTTCAGAAAAAGGATAATCATAATCATGAAAAGTTTTATAAATATAATCATCACTACTTTTTATAGCATAAGTATCATCACAATAATCATCATAGTAGCAACTTTGTTCTCATCATAATCAATTGAAACCTCTTCCGAAATAGTGGATTCATCGCTAATAAAGTCATGACCTCTCCAAATCCACTTTCATAATTATCACAATAAGATTCATCACCCTCCAAAATAGTGGGATCATTACTTCCTAAAGTTGACACTCTTCCAAACCCACTTTCATCAATATAGTCATCATAAGTAGGAGGCATGCTATCATCATAACAAACTTGCATATAAAAACTTGGGGGGCTAGAAATATCATCTTCAATAAACATACCATCCCCAAGCTTGGGACAAACACTAATTGCAGCAAATATATTCTCAAGCATGTCATCTTCATCAAACATAGCATCCCCAAGCTTGGGCCTTTTCATATCATAAGCATAATCACTCTCATCATTAATAGTATGGATAGTACCAATAGTATAGCAGTTATCATCATCACAATGAGAAATAGGAGCAACATTATTTGGGAGAGTTACCTTTCTATCTTTACTTCTTTGTCTTTTCTTTTTCTTCTTCACATCATGTGTGAGTTTAACCCTCTTTTTTGAGCTCCTTATCAATGAGATTGGTTGTAGAAGGCTCCTCCTCATTACCTGATTCATCATAAGAAATAATAGGAGGATATTGGGAAGCCTCTTCCCTTTTGTTAATATTATCTTCATCTTCTATTTGTTTTCTTTTCTTTATGTAATTGGAAATATAAGGATTTTCAATGCAATTCACCACACAATACATATAAATTTCCTCTAGGTCAAAATCAAGAACTCTGTCAAGGGCAAATTCTGGAATAACCTTAGTTATACATTTCATTTCTTCATAACCCAAGAGCAAACTAAGTTCATTATGATGTGCAAGGGAAATCAAGTCATCACATTTTTTAGACACGATACAATCATGAAACAATTTGCATTGGGTACTGAAATGATCACGTTCATTGCAAAGTTCACAAGTACGGCTAAGAAAGTTTAAATTTTCAGCACAAACATCTAGCCTCTCTTGCAACTATTTAGTTTCTAAGTACTTGTGCCTCTTACAAAATCTATCTTCCCTTTTTGGTATGTATTTGCAAACTCTATGCACTCCACAGAAATCGACATGCTTATAGGAAACATTTTCATCATGACTAGTGCAATCATCATTAGTACCATGGATATTCAAGGAGTTCATACTAACAACATTGCAATCATGCTCATCATTCAAAGATTCAGTGCCAAACATTTTATAGACTTCTTCTAACACTTTGGCACAATTTTCCTTCCCATCATACTCACGGAAGACATTAAAAAGATGAACCATATGAGGCAATCTTAATTCCATTTTTTGTAGTTTTCTTCGATAAACTAAACTAGTGATAAAATAAGAAACAAAAAGATTCGATTGCAAGATTTAAAGATATACATTCAAGCACTCACCTCCCCGGCAACAACGCCAAAAAAGAGCTTGATGTCTACTACGCAACCTTATTCTTGTAGACATTGTTGGGCCTCCAAGTGCAGAGGTTTGTAGGACAGTAGCAAATTTCCCTCAAGTGGATGACCTAAGGTTTATCAATCCGTGGGAGGCGTAGGATGAAGATGGTCTCTCTCAAACAACCCTGCAACCAAATAACAAAGAGTCTCTTGTGTCCCCAACACACCCAATACAATGGTAAATTGTATAGGTGCACTAGTTCGGCGAAGAGATGGTGATACAAGTGCAATATGGATGGTAGATATAGGTTTTTGTAATCTCAAAATATAAAAACAGCAAGGTAACTAATGATAAAAGTGAGCACAAACGATATTGCAATGCTAGGAAACAAGGCCCAGGGTTCATACTTTCACTAGTGCAAGTTCTCTCAACAATAATAACATAATTGGATCATATACCTATCCCTGAACATGCAACAAAGAGTCACTCCAAAGTCACTAATAGCGGAGAACAAACAAAGAGATTATTGTAGGGTACAAAACCACCTCAAAGTTATCCTTTCTGATCGATCTATTCAAGAGTCCGTAGTAAAATAACATGAATCTATTCTTTCCGTTCGATCTATCATAGAGTTCATACTAGAATAACACCTTAAGACACAAATCAACCAAAACCCTAATGTCACCTAGATACTCCAATGTCACCTCAAGTATCCATGAGTATGATTATATGATATGCATCACACAATCTCAGATTCATCTATTCAAACCAACACAAAGAACTTCAAAGAGTGCCCCAAAGTTTCTACCGAAGTGTTAAGACGAAAACGTGCGCCAACCTCTATGCATAAGTTCACGGAACTCGCAAGTTGATCACCAAAACATACATCAAGTGGATCACGTGATATCCCATTGTCGACACAGATAAGCACATGCAAGACATACATAAAGTGTTCTCAAATCCTTAAAGAATCAATCCGATAAGATCACTTCAAAGGGAAAACTCAATCCATTACAAGAGAGTAGAGGGGGAGAAACATCATAAGATCCAACTATAATAGCAAAGCTCGCGATACATCAAGATCGTACCACCTCAAGAACACGAGAGAGAGAGATCAAACACATAGCTACTGGTACATACCCTCAGCCCCGAGGGTGAACTACCCCCTCCTCGTCATCGAGACCGCCAGATGATGAAGATGGCCACCGGTGATGATTCCCCCCTCCGGCAGGGTGCCAGAACAGGGCCCCGATTGGTTTTTGGTGGCTACAAAGGCTTGCAATGGCGGAACTACCGATCTATTGTGTTCCCCAATGTTTTTAGGGTATATGGATATATATAGGCAAAAGAAGTCGGTCAGGGGAGCCACGAGGGTGGGGGGCACGCCCAGGGGGCAGCCGGGCCTCCCTGCCTGGTGGCCACCTCGAAGCTTCCCTGACTTCAACTCCAAGTCTCCTGGATCATGTTCGTTCCAAAAATCACGCTCCCGAAGGTTTCATTCCATTTGGACTCTGTTTGATATTCCTTTTCTGCGAAACACTGAAACAAGGAAAAAGCAAGCCTTTGAGCACTTTGGGTTAATATGTTAGTCCCAAAAAATAATATAAAGTTGCATAGTAAAGCCCATTAAACATCCAAGATGGATAATATAATAGCATGAATACTTCATAAATTATAGATACGTTGGAGACGTATCAATAGGACCGACGCGTACCAGTGAGAACAAATCCTACACTAGTATTTTTTCTCGAAAAGGGACGCTGTATTACTTAACAGGTTTAACCATTACACCCGTCCTCTGCATAACTAAGATGCACACAACCAATAAAGTCCTCCGGCACAAGAGAAAAATACAAAAAACATGTAGCGTATGTATATCGCCTAAACCGATAAAAGTATCCCTCTTCGTAGCCTCCCATCGTGTACAGACCTCCGTAATCAGGTCTTGATTCTCCACGCGTTGTAGAGAGGAATATAAACGAACAGTCTCGGTACATCTGTAGATAATCTGCATCAAAGAAGTACTTTTATCGTCAAAACCTTATCATCCTACGCTATCATATACTACCTAAATTATCATGCTATTCAACATCCCCTGCAGTCACAATGGTAGCGACACAGACGGTGAGACTGGAGAAGAATCCGACGGCAAGCCGATGAACATCCCCCACAGTCATAACTGTCGATGCATCACAGAACTCGTGGCTGAAGTGAAAACCGACGAGGTTGCTCAAACAAGGCGGTAGCCCTTTGTGCCGATATCGAGGTAGCCGAGAGCATACGATGGTGTAGCCGGGGTTGAGGTAGCCATGCGAGAGGGACACCATGGTCGATGTCGAGTCAGGGTGGCGTGTGTCGAGGTAGGTGATGTGGACCGGGAAGAAGAGCGGTGGCAGCGGCGGCGGCGGTGCTCGAAGTAGACGAGAAAAAACCCGACAGCGTGACGAAGACCGACACAGACAGTGGAGTTCCCGTGCATAGGAAGGTGGCGCAGCGCATACCACACAGAAGTCGACGCTCATGGACAGCGAAGTGGACCACGTGTAGCGGAACTATGGCCCGAATGGGCGACACGGAGACAACGCGCAGGTTGGGGCGATGACGGGAAGACCTCAGGGCGGTGGCAAGGACTGCATGTCATGCTTGATGCGGCTCGAAGGGGCGATGCAGCGGCATTGTGAGGGTCGGTGCAGACAAGGGGACGGCCTGAGCGGACGGCCTCGGTGGGATGGGGGGGGGGGGGCGGTGGACCGCGGGCCGCATCATTACGACCCGAAGGTGCGACAGCAGCAACACACATGTCAATGCCACTGTGGTAAGAACCACGGAGCGGCGGCATAGACCGCGTGCCATGCACGCTACGGCCCGATGGAGCGATGCAGCAGTAGCGCGTGGGTTGGTGTATGATACGTCTCCAACGTATCTATAATTTTTGATTGGTCCATGCTATATTATATTCTATTTTGGATGATTAATGGGCTTTATTATACACTTTTATATTATTTTGGGACTAACCTATAAACCGGAGGCCCAGCCCAAATTGCTATTTTTTGCCTATTTCAGTGTTTCGCAGAAAAAGAATATCAAACGGAGTCCAAACGGAATGAAACCTTCGGGAACGTGATTTTCGGAACAAACGTGATCCAGAGGACTTGGAGTCTACGCAAAGTAATCAACGAGGAGAGCACGAGGCAGGGGGCGCGCCTACCCCCCCCCCCCAGGCGCGCCCTCCACCCTCGTGGGGCCCACGTTGCTCCACCGACGTACTTCTTCCTCCTATATATACCTACGTACCCCCAAACCATCAGATACGGAGCCAAAACCCTATTTCCACCGCCGCAACCTTCTGTACCCGTGAGATCCCATCTTGGGGCCTTTTCCGGCGCTCCGCCGGAGGGGGCATTGATCACGGAGGGCTTCTACATCAACACCATAGCCTCTCCGATGATGTGTGAGTAGTTTACCTCAGACCTTCGGGTCCATAGTTATTAGCTAGATGGATTCTTCTCTCTCTTTGGATCTCAATACAATGTTCTCCTTGATCTTCTTGGAGATCTATTCAATGTAATCTTCTTTTGCGGTGTGTTTGTCGAGATCCGATGAATTGTGGGTTTATGATCAAGTTTATCTATGAACAATATTTGAATCTTCTCTGAATTCTTTTATGTATGATTGGTTATCTTTGCAAGTCTCTTCGAATTATCAGTTTGGTTTGGCCTACTAGATTGATCTTTCTTGCAATGGGGGAAGTGCTTAGCTTTGGGTTCAATCTTGAGGTGCTCAATCCCAGTGACAGTAAGGGAAATGACACGTATTGTATTGTTGCCATCGAGGATAAAAAGATGGGGTTTATATCATATTGCATGAGTTTATACCTCTACATCATGTCATCTTACTTAAAGCATTACTCTGTTCTTATGAACTTAATACTCTAGATGCATGCTGGATAGCGGTCGACGTGTGGAGTAATAGTAGTAGATGCAGAATCGTTTCGGTCTACTTTTCGCAGACGTGATGCCTATATACATGATCATACCTAGATATTCTCATAACTATGCTCAATTCTATCAATTGCTCAACAGTAATTCGCTTACCCACCGTAATACTTATGCTATCTTGAGAGAAGCCACTAGTGAAACCTATGGCCCCCGGGTCTATTTTCCATCATATTAATCTCCCGTCAACAAACTATTTCTGGCGCCGTTTATTTTGCTTTCTTTACTTTTAATCTTTATCATAAAAATACCAAAAATATTATCTTATCAGATCTCACTCTCGTAAGTGACCGTGAAGGGATTGACAACCCCTTTATCGCGTTGGTTGTGAGGTTCTTATTTGTTTGTGTAGGTGCGTGGGACTCGAGCGTGGTATCCTACTGGATTGATACCTTGGTTCTAAAAAACTGAGGGAAATACTTACGCTAGTTTACTGCATCACCCTTTCCTTTTGAAGGGAAAACCAACGCAGTGCTCAGGAGGTAGCAAGAAGGATTTCTGGCGCTGTTGCCGGGGAGTCTAAGCACAAGTCAAGACATACCAAGTACGCATCACAAACTCTTATCCCTCGCATAACATTATTTGCCATTTTCCTCTCGTTTTCCTCTCCCCCACTTCACCCTTGCCGTTTTATTCGCCCTCCTTCCGTTCGATCTTGTGTTACCATGTGCCTTCTTTTTGCTTGCATCTTCACTTGCTAAAAGTTTATGGATCCTCATCCACTTGCTATCTCTTTAAGATATCCAATTATGATGAACCAATTTCTAGTGATTTGAGTGCACTAGATTATCTTTATGAGGTTTTGCTTGAAATCCATGAATCCGAAAATTGTGATGAAGAAATTTATGAAGAGATTCACGATAGCTCCTTGAATAAAAAGCATGATTGCAATGATTTTACTATAAGTTCTCTTGATGTCAATTATGCTAATAATATGCAAAACCCTAAGCTTGGGGATGCTAGTTTTGCTATGTCTACTACTTGTTGCAATGATCATGATTGGGGTGATTCTTTTTTTGATCTTGAAAATTTAATTAAGGCCCATGATGAATATGAGATTGATAATAAATTTTGCAATAATATTGAAAGTGGGTTTGGAAGAGGGTCAACTTTAGATCCCACATATTTGGAGAACGTTCAATCTTATGGTATTTTTGATAAAAGTGGGTTTGGAGAGGTCATAACTTTAGTTAATGTTAATCCCACTATTTTGGAATAGTGTCAACTTTGCATGCATGTGGATCGTGCTAAAAATATTTATTGTGATAGCTATTTTGTAGAATTTGCTTATGATCCCACATGTAATTATTATGAGAGAGGAAAATATGTTTGTAGAAATTTTCATGATAATAAATTGCCTCTCGTTATGTTGAGATGCTATTGTTTCTTTCCACTTCCTTGAATATGCTAGTTTTTGGTTGCTATGATAATTTGTTTGCCTACAAGATGCCTATGCATAGGAAGTATGTTAGACTTAGATGTGTTTGTCATTTGTTTCATGATGCTCTCTTTGTGCTTCAATTCTTGTCTTTCATGTGAGCATCGTTGAAATCTTATGCCTAGCTAGGGGCGTTAAACGCTAGCGCTTGTTGGTAGGCAACCCAATTTTATTTTAAGTTTTGCTCTTTGCTCCTGTTTAGGAATAAATATTTGATCTAGCCTCTGGTTAGATTTTTTTATGTTTTAATTAGTGTTTGTGCCAAGTTAAACCTATAGGATCTTCTTGGATGATAGTTATTTGATCTTGCTGAAAATTCCAGAAACTTTCTGTTCACGAAAACAATTGTTAAAAATCACCAGAATGCGATAAAATACTGATTCAAATTGCAGTAGATCAATAGACAAATTTTCTAGGTCGTCCTATTTTGGTAGATTTTTATAAGTTCCATAAGTTTGCTTTAGTTACAGATTAATACAGACTGTTCTGTTTTTGCCAGATTCTGTTTTTCGTGTATTGTTTGCTTATTTTGATGAATCTATGTCTAGTAAAATAGTTGATAAACCATAGAGAAGTTGGAATACAGTAGGTTTAGCACCAATATAAATAAAGAATGAGTTCAATACAGTACCTTGAAGTGGTGGTTTGTTTTCTTTCGCTAACGGAGCTCACGAGATTTTCTATTGAGTTTTGTATTGTGAAGTTTTCAAGTTTTGGGTAAAGATTTGATGGATTATGGAACAAGGAGTGGCAATAGCCTAATCTTGGGGATGCCCATGTCACCCAAAGATAATCTAAGGACACCAAAAAGCCAAATCTTGGGGATGCCCCGGAAGGCATCCCCTCTTTCGTCTTCGTCCATCGGTAACTTTACTTGGAGCTATATTTTTATTCACCACATGATATGTGTTTTGCTTGGAGCGTCTTGTATGATTTGAGTATTTGCTTTTTAGTTTACCACAATCATCCTTGCTGTACACACCTTTTTAGAGAGACACACATGATTCGAAATTTATTAGAATACTATATGTGCTTCACTTATATCATTTTGAGAGTCCTACAAAACAGCATGGTAATTTGCTTTAATTGTGAAATTAGTTCTAATATGCTAGGTATTCAAGATTAGTAAAAACTTTCTTATGAGTGTGTTGAATACTAAGAGAAGTTTGATGCTTGATGATTGTTTTGAGATATGGAGGTAGTGATATTAAAGTTGTGCTAGTTGAGTAGTTGTGAATTTGAGAAATACTTGTGTTGAAGTTTGCAAATCCCGTAGCATGCACGTATGGTAAACGTTATGTAACAAATTTGAAACATGAGGTGTTCTTTGATTGTCCTCCTTATGAGTGGTGGTCGGGGACGACTGGACGAGCGATGGTCTTTTCCTACCAATCTATCCCCCTAGGAGCATGCGCGTAGTGCTTGGTTTTTGATGACTTGTAGATTTTTGCAATAAGTATGTGTGTTCTTTATGACTAGTGTTGAGTCCATGGATTATACACACTCTCAACCTTCCATCATTGCTAGCCTCTTGATGCACTGCATTTCCCTTTCTCACCTTGAGAGTTGGTGCAAACTTCACGGTGCATCCAAACCCCGTGATATGATACGCTCTATCACACATAAACCTCCTCATATCTTCATCAAAACAGCCACCATACCTACCTATTATGGCATTTCCATAGTCATTCCGAGATATATTGCCATGCAACTTTCCACTGTTCCGTTTATCATGACACGTTTCATCATTGTCATATTGCCTTGCATGATCATGTAGTTGACATCGTATTTGTGGCAAAGCCACCATGCATATTATTTCATACATGTCACTCTTAATTCATTGCCCATCCCGGTACACCGCCAGAGGCATTCATATAGAGTCATACTTTGTTCTAGTATCGAGTTGTAATCATTGAGTTGTAAATAAATAGAAGTGTGATGATCATCATTCATAGAGCATTGTCCCAAAAAAAATAGAAAGGCCAAAAGGAAAAAAAAAGAAGGCCCCAAAAAAAGAAAATAAAAAGGGGTAATGCTACTATCTTTTTTCATACTTGTGCTTCAAAGTAGCACCATGATCCTTATGATAGAGAGTCTCTTGTTTTGTCACTTTCATATACTAGTGGGAATTTTTCGTTATAGAACTTGGCTTGTATATTCCAACAATGGGCTTCCTCAAATGCCCTAGGTCTTCGTGAGCAAGCAAGTTGGATGCACACCGACTTAGTTTCTTTTGTTGAGCTTTCATACATTTATATCTCTAGTGCATCCGTTGCATGGCAATCCCTACTCCTCACGTTAACATCAATTGATGGGCATCTCCATAGCCCATTGATTAGCCGTGTTGATGTGAGACTTTCTCCTTTTTGTCTTCTCCACATAACCCCCATCATTATATTCTATTCCACCCATAGTGCTATATCCATGGCTCATGCTCATGTATTGCGTGAAAGTTGGAAAATTTTGAGATTACTAAAGTATGAAACAATTGCTTGGCTTGTCATCGGGGTTGTGCATGATGAGAGCATTCTCATGTGACTAAAATGGAGCATGACCAAACTATATGATTTTGTAGGGATGAACTTTCTTTGGCCATGTTATTTTGAGAAGACATAATTGCTTAATTAGTATGCTTGAAGTATTATTACTTTTATGTCAATATTAAATTTTTATCTTGAATCTTCGAATCTGAATATTCATACCACAATTAACAGGGTTACATTGAGAATTATGCCAAGTAGCATTCCACATCAAAAATTCTGTTTTTATCATTTACCTGCTCGAGGACGAGCAGGAATTAAGCTTGGGGATGCTTGATACGTCTCCAATGTATCTATAATTTTTGATTGTTCCATGCTATATTATATTCTGTTTTGGATGATTAATGGGCTTTATTATACACTTTTATATTATTTTTGGGACTAACCTATTAACCGGAGGCCCAGCCCAAATTGTTGTTTTTTGCCTATTTCAGTGTTTCGCAGAAAAAGAATATCAAACGGAGTCCAAACGGAATGAAACCTTCGGGAACGTGATTTTCGGAACAAACGTGATCCAGAGGATTTGGAGTCTACGTAAAGTAATCAACGAGGAGAGCACGAGGCAAGGGGGCGCGCCTACCCCCCCCCCCCCGGCGAGCCCTCCACCCTCGTGGGGCCCATGTTGCTCCACCGACGTACTTCTTCCTCCTATATATACCTACGTACCCCCAAACCATCACATACGGAGCCAAAACCCTATTTCCACTGCCGCAACCTTCTGTACCCGTGAGATCCCATCTTGGAGCCTTTTCCGGTGCTCCGCCGGAGGGGGCATTGGTCACAGAGGGCTTCTACATCAACACCATAGCCTCTCGGATGATGTGTGAGTAGTTTACCTTAGACCTTCGGGTCCGTAGTTATTAGCTAGATGGCTTCTTCTCTCTCTTTGGATCTCAATACAATGTTCTCCTTGATCTTCTTGGAGATTTATTCGATGTAATCTTCTTTTGCGGTGTGTTTGTCGAGATCCAATGAATTGTGGGTTTATGATCAAGTTTATCTATGAACAATATTTGAATCTTCTCTGAATTATTTTATGTATGATTGGTTATATTTGCAAGTCTCTTCAAATTATCAGTTTGGTTTGGCCTACTAGATTGATCTTTCTTGCAATGGGACAAGTGCTTAGCTTTGGGTTCAATCTCGCGGTGCTCAATCCAAGTGACAGTAAGGGAAATGACACCTATTGTATTGTTGCCATCGAGAATAAAAAGATGGGGTTTATACCATATTGCATGAGTTTATCCCTCTACATCATGTCATATTACTCAAAGCATTACTTTGTTCTTATGAACTTAATACTCCAGATGCATGCTGGTGTAGCGACCAGACCCGAATGGATCAAGTCTACGTGCTCGATGTCATCCTGGATCGATGCCGACACCACACAAGACTTCAAGGATTTATAGCAGAGTAGCAATCACACACTTATTACATCGTTGTCCACAAGGGAACTTAATACAATAATATGGCTTAAGGCCATCTAATAATAACAATGAAGGCTTGGAACACAAGTGAGTCCATCAACTCCATCGACATCATCGAGTATAGAACCACGACCTAACACCTTACTCGTCAATGCGAAAAGTCTGCAGAACGTGAAAGTTGCAGCCCGAAAACGGTCAAGACATGGAATATCTTGGCAATGTAACACATAGAGGGCAAATGAAGGAATAAGCCTATACTACATGCATATATGGCTGGTGGAAAAGCTCTCTGATTTACATTTTTGCATAAAGCTAGTTTTTCCCTACAACAAAGGAATAATTTTATTTAACTATCATGGTGGTTGTTAAACATTGAGAATGGTTGACAGCATCCTCAATCCCAATTAAAAGTACTCATTAAAAACCCAATAACATTTATTTGAAGTAACATGTTGAGATTCACATGATATTCAAGTACTAGATACTCAAGATGTCCATAACCGGGACACGGCTAATCATGATTAGTTTATACACTCTCTGAGGTTTGCGCACTTTTCCCCACAAGACTCGATCGCCTCCGTTTGGTTCTCGCACTACATGGTGTTTGAGAGACGGATGACCGAGACACAGTCTTTCGGCGCTTAGCACCTTACTTGTGGGTAGACCGTACACCTACTTTCCCCTACATCTGCTAGTCTACCCGTAAGAGTTCGTACAACTTAGTCAACTATGCGAGCCCATAATGGCTTGTGGCTGCACACGGAAGTTTCTAGTTTGAATAATCTTATGATCCCTTAGAGCACAGGTGGCGGTCCAAGAAATACAGGCAAGTCCTGATGGAAACCAGGTGCCTCAATCCACCAGATGTGTGTTTAGGTTGCCCCCTTAGATAAACCATTAAATTAACAATCTCACATCTGTCATGGATATCACTCACCCAATCCACGTCTACTAGCATAGCATAGCATAATAAGCAACGTAGAAGTAACTCCCAAGGTTTCATAAGTAAAACAGGTAATAGGTACTACCTCAATCTACTTCCCAAACCCACAATTTAATTAGATCCTAAACATGCAAGTGTTTGAGGGCTTGATCTAATGCAATAAAACTGGGTAGTAGAAAAGGTATGATCAAGTGTTACTTGCCTTGTCGATGATCCATGAGACCTAGAGATTTGAAGTAACAAGCGGCGCACTCACGGGTGATCTAACGCAGACAAACAACAAGCATACAATAAGTACTCATCTAATGCACAGGGAAATCTCGAATAAAAGATCTAACCAGATAGTTCAACTTAAGAACCCTGGTTGCAAAAGAATCGAATCAAATAAAGCATCGAAAGTCGAAACTCGAGAGAGAACGACTCGGTTTAGCAATCTGAAACTAGGTCAAAATTTTACAGTAGCAAAACTCTGTGTAAGTAGGTTAGTCGAACGACGGTTTCAGAACGAAACTCCGCGCTTGAATCACCTGATTCCGATAAACGAAAGGTGAAATAAAACAGATTTGAAAATCGGATCGGAAATCGAATCAGAAAAATAACGGATTAAATCCGATTAAAAGAAAACGACGAATGGATTAAATAACGGACGTTCGTTAACAGAACTAATCCAACGAACACATTCATTGAAACGAACGGTTCGGTGAACGTTCGTTAATTAAGAAAACCGAAAAAAATAAAACCGTCTAGGTTTTGAAAAAAAAACCGAACAACGAACAGAAAACCGGATCGGGTTTTCTAAAAAAAACCGGATCGGGCGGGCGGCGGCTACCTCCGGTGCTTGGCGGGCTCGGCTCACGTGAGGCTCCGGCGAAGTCGGCGTGTCGGGTGGCGGGGAGTGGCGGCGTCAGGCGTGGCGGCGTCCTTCGGTGAGCGGCTCGGAGGGCGGCTCGAGGTGAGGAGAGAGGCGGTATAAATAGAAGGGGGGCTCAGCGCCTTGGGGAAGGGGAACGGCGGCCTCGTGGCCGAGCGGACTCGAGGCGGGGCGACGTCTTGGCGGGGAGCTCCCAGCAAGGCGTCTTGTGAGAGAGGAGGCGGGCAGGCCCGGGGCAGGCGGCTGGCCTGGGCAGTGGGCCTTGGCCCAGAAGCTATTTTTTAAAACAAAACTAAACGGAATAAAGAAAAATACCAAACGAACTACGAATTAAAAAAAATAAATTTTCCCCGACTCCTAAAAATGAGTCGAACAAAATGAACTTTAAAAACGACAACCATGCATATTTTTTTAATGCTCATTTTTGCCTAAGCAAAATAAATCTTCAAAAACCAAATTTTGATTTATTTATAATATCTTCATTTTTCCTAAATATTGGGAAAGTCATATTATTCCCTCTTAATTTTTTTTATCGGAAAAACTTTATGAAGATAATTAAATAAATCCAATGATCCTATTTTCAAAATTTGAGAAATCCCAAATATGAAAATAATGAAACTTCCAACTCTCTCCGAGGGTCCTTGAGTTGCGTGAAATTTTCTAGGATCGGAAAAATGCGAGAAAATATGATTTGCATGATGACCTAATGTATAACATTCCAAATTGAAAATTTGTGATGTTACAAACCTACCCACTTAAGATTAATCTCGCCCTCGAGATTCGGGTTAACTAGAAAATAGGTGAGGGTGGTCCTTGAGCAAAACTTCCTCTCTTTCCCGGTGGCTTCATCCTCGGTGTGGTGGCTCCAATTGAACTTTGCAAAACTTGATAACCTTGCCGCGGGTAACTCTGCTAGCATAATCGAGAATCTTAACCGGTTTTTCCTCATATGTCAAGTCATCCTTCAACTGAATTGCTTCCGGTGTACCGTGTCTCTTAACGGTACCTCTACTATCTCGGGTGACATTTCTTCAATCGAGAAACATGGAATACATCATGAACTCCCCGACAGTCCTTCCGCAATTCCAACTTATAAGCAACTTCTCCCATGCGTTGCAAAATCTTATCTGATCCAACGAAGCAGGTGCTAACTTTCCTTTAACTCCAAAACGCTTAACTCCTCGAGCGGGATACTCGAGATATACTGTCTCCAACTTCATACTCAATCGCTGGCGCTTTGAATCGGCATAGCTCTTTTATGCAGACTGGGCTACCTTGAGCACATCTCGAATCAACTTAACTTTCTGTTGGACTCCTTAATCAAATCTGGTCCAAACAACCGGCGATCTCCGGTTTCGTCCCATGATAACGGTGTCCTGCACCTCCTTCCGTACAAAGCCTCGAAAGGTGCCATCTTCAAGCTGGTTTGGTAGCTGTTGTTGTAGGAAAATTCTGCATACGGCAAATTATCATCCCAAATAGATCCATAATCTAGGGCACAAGCTCTCAAAGATGTCCTCGTAATCTGATTGACTCTCTCGGTCATCCATCGATGCATGGGTGGAAAGTCATCTTGAATTCAATCGGGTTCCCAATGTTTCGTGCAACCGGTTCCAAAATTTCGAGGTAAACCGGGTTCCTCTATCTCTGATGCTCCTCGGAACTCCGTGTAAGCACACAATTCTGGTCATGTATATCTTTGCCAACTTAGCACCGCTATAGGTAGTCTTGACTGGAATGAAATGAGCTACCTTTGTCAAGCGGTCGACTATGACCCAAATCGAGTCATATCCTGAACGGGTCTTTGGCAAACTGTGATAAAATCCATGCCTAGTTTATCCCACTTCCATTCGGTATCGGCAATGGTTGTAACAATCCTGCTGACCGATGCTCTTGCCTTTACTTTCCGACATACATCGCAAACTGCTACATATTACGCAATATCCTTCTTCATTCCGGTCCACGAGAAAGTATTCTTCAAATCCAAATACATCTTGGTATTTCCTGGGTGAATCGAATAGGGTGAATCATGAGCTTCTTGTAAAATCAACTTCCTTATCTACGGGTTATTGGGCACATAAACACGGTCTTCAAACCATAGGGTATCATGCTCATCCTCACGGAATCCTTTAGCTTTTCCTTTGCTCATTTTCTCCTTTATAGAGGCAACTTCCTTATCTGCCTTTTGGGCTTCTCTGATTTTGTCCATTAGTGTTGATTGAATCTCCAATGCTGCTACATAGCCTCTCGGAACTATTCCCAAACATAGCTCTCGAAGGTCCTCGGCTAACTCATTGGGTATTCCTCCCATCTTTAGGGTATTGACGTGGCTCTTACGGCTCAATGCGTCAGCTACCACGTTAGCCTTTCCGGGGTGATAATGCAATCTCATATCATAATCCTTGATAAGTTCTAACCATCTCCTTTGTCTGAGATTTAATTCATACGTGTGAAAATTTACTTCAAACTCTTGTGATCCGTGTACACTTCACAATGATTTCCAATGAGAAAATGTCTCCATGTCTTCAAGGCATGCACAACGGCTGCTAACTCCAAATCATGTGTGGCATAATTTAACTCATGGGGCTTAAGTTGTCGTGAGGCATACGAAACAACTCTACCTTCTTGCATAAGCACTGCTCCAAGTCCTCGACGTGAAGCGTCATAATACACCTCATAGTCCTTGGTGCAGTGCAGCAATATCAAAGCGGGTGAGGTGACCAATCTTTTCTTCAACTCCTGAAAACTTGCCTCACGGTCCTCAGTCCATATGAATTTGTTATCCTTCTTCAACAATTCAGTCATGGGCTTGGCAATCCTTGAGAAATTCTCAATGAATCTTCGGTAGTATCCTGCGAGTCCAAGGAAACTCCGAATCTCTCCAAGCGTGTCGGTGCTTCCCATTTGGTTCTGGTCTCAACTTTTGTGGGGTCAATCGCTATTCCTTCTCCGGATATAACATGTCCGAGAAATTCAACTTCTTTTAGCCAAAACTCACATTTCTTTGAACTTGGCATACAACTGGTGTTCCCTCGGTTTCTCCAAAACCAATCGCAAATGTTCCTTGTGTTCCTCTTCATTCTTGAAAAAATCAAAATGTCATCAATGAACACCACGACGAACTTATCCAAAAACTCCATAAACACTTTGTTCATCGTGTTCATGAAATAGGCTGGTGCGTTAGTCAGTCCAAATGACATAACGGTATACTCGTACAGTCCATATCTCGTGGTGAATGTTGTCTTGGGTATGTCCTGCTCCCGAATCTTCAACTGATGGTACCCTGATCGCAAGTCAATCTTGGAAAACACCTTGGCTCCTTGCAAGCGATCAAACAGATCATTTATCATAGGTAGTGGGTACTTGTTCTTGATTGTTACTTCATTCAATCCACGATAATCAACAACCATTCTTAACGATCCATCCTTCTTCTCCACTAGCAAAGCGGGTGATCCCCAAGGTGAAGAACTTGGGCGTATAAAACCTTTATCCAATAGCTCCTTAATCGCTTCTTGATTTCCGCCAAATCCTTTGCGGGCATCCCGTATGGTCGCTTTCGATATTGGGCCTGTTCTAGCAAAAGTTCTATCAAAACTCAATGTCTCTATCTGGTGGCATTCACGGCAACTCTTAGGAAATACATCAGGAAAATCCTTCACCACTGGTACTTCTTCCTGCACCACTCCTGATAGGCAATTAACTTGCGCTCTTCTCGGTTGATGCCGTGATACATACTTAATCCTTCTTCCTCCTGGGGTGGTGAGCAAAATCGTCTTACTTGCGCAATCGATGTTTCCTCCATACATCGACAGCCAATCCATACCGAGAATTACATCAAATCCTTGCGATTCCGTAATGATCAAATCCGTCGGGAATACATGCCTTCCTATACTTAATGGCACTTGAAAACATCCTTGTTCCGCCATATACTCCGCTCTGGTGAGCTTACTAGCAAAGGGTTTTAAGAATCCGAGTAGGTAGGCTATACTTCTCTACAAATCCCTTGATATGTATGAATGCGATGCACGGTATCGAAAAGAACTAGTGCAAGAAATGACTTAACCAAAAACTTACCGATTCTTTGCATCGGGCTGATCTTCAACCTCCTCCACATCAATGTGGTTCACATGTCCCCTATTGAAAGGGTTGGGCTTCTTTCCGAGCTTCCATTGCCATTTCCATTACGGCCTTCAGGCGATCATTGGCATAATGCCCGATCTTGCGTCACTTAAAGCAAGTAATATGACTCAGTCTACTTTGGATGGTGTTGACGGGTTGGTGCGATTACGTCTGCTGCTTCCTCCATTCCCGTTCCCATTCTTGGTGCTTTATTATGGTTATCTGAATTACCTCCTCCATGGGTATGCTGAAACTGAATTCTGATTTAGGGGTATAACGAGGTTTCTGCCGAGCTCGAGTTATACTTCCCTTGCCCATACTTCCGCTTACGGTTCTCAATTTCTTTGCTGCTTTCCTTCAATCATGAGGGCTCGGTCTACTAACTCCTGGTAGTTATTGAAACTGGCTACCATCAACGGCATCTTGAACTCATCATTCGGTCCTTCTAGGAACTTCTCCGCTTAGCTGCATCGGTAGCAACGTCATCCGGGGCATAACGTGCTAGTTTACTAAAGTCATCCACGTCTTGTGTGATCCTTCCTCCTTGGCGTAAGTTGCGAAACTCACGCTTCTTCATGGCCATAGCTCCTGTGAAACATGGGCGGTCGGAAAGCTTGCTGAAATTGATCCCATGTGACAGTGTCTCTGAGTAAGTGGCTGTGAAATTCTCCCACCATGCTTTCTTGCGGGTCCATCAAGCTGATGTGCTGCAAACTTCACTCTTTCTCCATCTGTGCATCCTGCAGTGGTCAGCTCCCTTCCTATCTTGCGGAGCCAGTCATCTGCTACAATCGGCTCGGTGCTACTGGAATACACCGGCAGGTTTAGTCTAAGGAAACGAGTCAGATGATCCGCAGGTGGTGCTGGTGGTGGGTTGTTGTTGTTGTTGTTGTTGTTGTTGCCACAGTTACGCACCAATGTTTGAATCGGGGTATTCTCTTTGGATCGGTTGGGTGATCTCTGGCGGAAAAACAAATCCGAGTCGCGTCTCGGAGGCATCTGATGGGTTTAGAAAAGAAGAGAAATGTAGAATAGAATGAGGTCTAAGGGAATCACTACCCAATTGCACATGAGCAAATGCACACAAAATCACTTCATTCAATCAAACAAGGGCTTACAACGATCTAACTATCGCAAAAGTGCTTGTACTATAATGTTTACATGGAGGGAATACTACTAATATGTGGGAGACTTCTACTAATTTGAACCGTGGAAGACTCCATAATGTCTGCTCGACCGTCTTCAAAGTCGGGTTCACTTGGATCCGAATCGGTGTCGTCGATGTTGATGTAGTCGCTTGGGCAATCGACATACTGGTCTTCATTCCAGAGTGCCAACTTCTTCTTGAGTTCTTCAATCTCGTACTTAAGATCGTTATTGTGTCTTGCTAGAGCTACGATCTCGTCCATGTAGTCCTTGCGTGTAGTCTTTAGTTCATCTTCAAGTTCGATGATCCTTCTCTTTGTCTTCTGCAACTCCAACATATCATTGCACATTTGGTTCTCCTGGTGTCGAATGTGCTGATTTAACTCCTGGATGAACGCTGCAATGGATCTATCCTTCTTGGTGTTGACGACGTCCCATTTGTCATCTCGGCGTCCGCAAATCTGGTAGATAGTGTCCTTGAGGTCTTCTTGATAAACTTCTCCAATGCGTCCCATGGTGATGTGAGCTGCCATGCTCTTTCCCAGACTCCAAGTTGGTGCACCGAAAACACTATCTATAGGCTTGGGGATTGGGCGAATGTCCTTCTGGAACATGAGCTTGAATCTTCCAGCGCTCCTCTTGAGCAGTGGCGTTGAAAGTTCCGGTGAAGCTGGGTAGTCCGATGTTCGTGTGCTTGGTAACTTCCTTCAAGTGAAATCCAAAAGGTGTGCCTTCATCCGGTTGGGTGTACTTGATCTTCGCGTCCTTCATCCTAAAGAGAGTAGAAAAGATGAGGAGTTAGAAAATGGGAAGAGAATAGTGATCTATGGCTTTATCTTAGTGGTCGTGTCCCTACAACAACGTGTGCTCGATACCATTCTCTGTGGCGACCAGACCGAATGGATCAAGTCTCGTGCTCGTTGTCATCCACGGATCGAGAATCGACACCACAGTGCTTGAAGGATTTATAGCGAGTAGCAATCACACACTTATTACATCATTGTCCACAAGGGAACTTAATACAATAATATGGCTTAAGGCCATCTAATAATAACAGCGGAAGGCTTGGAAGACAAGTGAGTCCATCAACTCCATCGGCATCAATGAGTATAGAACCACGACCTAACACCTTACTCGTCAAATGCGAAAAGTCATAGCGTGAAAGTTGCAGCCCAAACGGTCAAGACATGGAATATGCCGCAATGTAACACATAGAGGGCAAATGAAGGAATAAGCCTATACTACATGCATATATGGCTGGTGAAAAAGCTCTCTGGTTACATTTTTGCATAAAGCTAGTTTTTCCCTACAACAAAGGAATAATTTTATTTAACTATCATGGTGGTTGTTAAACATTGAGAATGGTTGACAGCATCCTCAATCCCAATTAAAAGTACTCATTAAAAACCCAATAACATTTATTTGAAGTAACATGTTGAGATTCACATGATATTCAAGTACTAGATACTCAAGATGTCCATAACCGGGGACACGGCTAATCATGATTAGTTTATACACTCTCTAGAGGTTTGCGCACTTTTCCCCACAAGACTCGATCGCCTCCGTTTGGTTCTCGCACTACATGGTGTTTGAGAGACGGATGATCGAGACACAGTCTTTCGTGGCGCTTAGCACCTTACTTGTGGGTAGACCGGTACACCTACTTTCCCTACATCTGCTAGTCTACCCGTAAGAGTTCGCACAACTTAGTCAACTATGCCAGAGCCCATAATGGCTTGTGGCTGCACCACAAGTTTCTAGTTTGAATAATCTTATGATCCCTTAGAGCACAGGTGGCGGTCCGAAGAAATCTGAGGCAAGTCCTGATGGAAACCAGGTGCCTCAATCCACCCAGATGTGTGTTTAGGTTGCCCCCTTAGATAAACCATTAAATTAACAATCTCACATCTGTCATGGATATCACTCACCCAATCCACGTCTACTAGCATAGCATAGCATAATAAGCAACGTAGAAGTAACTCCCAAGGTTTCATAAGTAAAAGCAGTAATAGGTACTACCTCAATCTACTTCCCAAACCCACAATTTAATTAGATCCTAAACATGCAAGTGTTTGAGGGCTTGATCTAATGCAATAAAACTGGGTAGTAGAAAAGGTATGATCAAGTGTTACTTGCCTTGCTGATGATCCGCGAGACCTAGAGATTCGAAGTAACAAGCGGCGCACTCCGGGTGATCTAACGCAGACAAACAACAAGCATACAATAAGTACTCATCTAATGCACAGGGAAATCTCGAATAAAAGATCTAACCAGATAGTTCAACTTAAGAACCATGGTTGCAAAAGAATCGAATCAAATAAAGCATCGAAAGACGAAACACGAGAGAGAACGACTAGATTTAGCAAACTGAAACTAGGTCAAAATTTTACAGTAGCAAAACGCTGTGTAATTATGTTCGTCGGAAAGGCGGTTTCAGAACGAAACTCCAGCGCTTGAATCACCCGATTCGATAAACGAGCAGGAAATAAAACAGGTTTGAAAATCGGATCGAAATCGAATCGGAAAAATAACGGATTAAATCCGATTAAAAGAAAAGCGACGAACGAATTAAATAACGGACGTTAGTTAACAGAACTAATCCAACGAACACATTCATTGAAACGAGCGGTTCGGTGAACGTTCGTTAATTAAGAAAACCGAAAAAATAAAACCATCTAGGTTTTGAAAAAACCGAACAACGAATCGAAAAATGGATCGGGTTTTTCCAAAAAACCGGATCGGGCGGCGGCGGCGGCTACCTCCGGTGCCACGGCGGGCTCGCGGGCTCCGTGCAGGGTCCGCGGGTCGGGGTGGCGGGTGGCGAAGCGGCGGCGGCGTCTTCGGCGGCGGGCCGGGGTGAGGGCGGCGCGGCTCGAGGTGAGGAGAGAGGCGGTATAAATAGAAGGGAGGGCTCACGCCTTGGGGAAGGGGGCACGGCGGCCTCGTGGCCGAGCCGGACTCGGGCGGCGGGCGACGTGGCGGGCTCCAAGGCAAGCGTCGAGGGAGAGAGAGGAGGCGGGTCAGGCCGGGCAGGCGCGGGTGGCCGGGCCGGCTGGGCCTTGGCCTGTGGGGGCGATTTTTTAAACAAAACTAAACGGAATAAAAAATACCAAACGAACTCCTAATTAAAAAAATAAATTTTCCCGACTCCTAAAATGAGTCGAACAAAATGAACTTTAAAAAGCGACAACCATGCATATTTTTTTAATGCTCATTTTGCCTAAGCAAAATAAATCTTCAAAAACCAAATTTTGATTTATTTATAATATCTTCATTTTTCCTAAATATTGGGAAAGTCATATTATTCCCTCTCTTAATTTTTTTATCGGAAAAACTTTATGAGGATAATTAAATAAATCCAATGATCCTATTTTCAAAATTTGAGAAATCCCAAATATGAAAATAATGAAACTTCCAACTCTCTCCGAGGGTCCTTGAGTTTCGTGAAATTTTCTAGGATCGGAAAAATGCGAGAAAATATGGTTTGCATGATGACCTAATGTATAACATTCCAAATTGAAAATTTGGGATGTTACAGCTGGATAGCGGTCGATGTGTGGAGTAATAGTAGTAGATACAGAATCGTTTCGGTCAACTTGTCACGGACGTGATGCCTATATACATGATCATACCTAGATATTCTCATAACTATGCTCAATTCTATCAATTGCTCGACAGTAATTCGTTTACCCACCGTAATACTTATGCTACCTTGAGAGAAGCCACTAGTGAAACCTATGGCCCCCGAGTCTATTTTCCATCATATTAATCTCCCGTCAACAAACTATTTCTGGTGCCGTTTATTTTGCTTTCTTTACTTTTAGTCTTTATCATAAAAATACCAAAAATAGTATCTTATCATATCTATCAGATCTCACTCTCGTAAGTGACCGTGAAGGGATTGACAACCCCTTTAGCGCGTTGGTTGTGAGGTTCTTATTTGTTTGTGTAGGTGCGTGGGACTCAGCGTGGTCTCCTACTGGATTGGTACCTTGGTTCTAAAAAACTGAAGGAAATACTTACGCTACTTTACTGCATCACCCTTTCCTCTTCAAGGGAAAACCAACGCAATGCTCAAGAGGTAGCAGTGTAGCCACGAGGACAGCTGTAACATCCCAAAATTCTAAATTTTGGAATGTTATAAACAAATAGATAGTTTTGATTGATTGTTTGATTGATTGACTGAAAGTGAGTGAATTCGAAACTTTTTTTTTGAAAGTTAAATGAGAGGGAATAAAGGACTGTCCCAAACTTTCATTTTGTTTTTATGATCTTCGGGAATTCAAATTCTTTCATCACAAAACCCTGGAGAGAAGATGACATGACTTCTTCCATTTATTTAAATGACAAGGGGTGTCGAAAATATTTGAATTTCATTTGGAAAATATTTCCAATTCTGAAACTTTATGCAACTCAATGATTTTCAAGAGCGAAGATAAAATGACTTCTTCAAAACATATGAAATATGAGTTGGGAGTTTCAAAGAATTTAAAATTCAAAGTTCTTTTGAATTTATTTTCAATTTGGAGTTATTTGAGTTTTATTCAAATTATTTTTCTCCAAAAATAAAATATATAGAAAATAGGGTAACATGATCCCCTACCTCAAAAAAATGGAGAGAAATAAATTTGAATTCATTTTGATATTTTTAAAATGATTTTTGTTGGATTTTATTGGACCAGAGCACTCTTTGCTTTATTTGAATTAGTGTGGATTTTATTTGACATTAGAATAATGTCCATGTTGTAGGAAATCTTTTTCTGAAAATTTTGATATATTATATGCCTATATAATATTTCTATTTTATTGTTGTTTTTATTTTTGTTTGACTGTTTAAAAAAAAAGAACTCCCTCACTTGGCTAGGCCCAGACCCTGCCAGCCGCTGCCCAGCCAAGACCGCCTTCCTCCCGACCGGACTCCGCCGCCCGCACGGCATCGCCGCCGCCGTACGCCGCCTGGACGCCCGCGCCACCTTGCCCCCTCCTCCACGCCATCTCGCCTCTCCTCCCTCCTATAAAGCGCCGCCCCGTTTCCCCCTCTCTCTTCTCTCTCCTCGCCACCGCCCGCGCGCAAACCACCGCCACCATGGCGAGATCCACCGCCGCCCTTGCGTCGCCGTCCCGTCCCCCGGACACCGCCGACGCCGCCAACCTCCCGTCTCGCCCGCCGCGTTCGCCCGTCGCCTCCGCCGCCCTCGGCCGGAGCACCTCCGGCGACCACGCCCGATGCCCTCGCCGCCGCTCGCCGCCGCGGGAAGCCGCCGGACCCGATCCGCCCGAACCGGTAAATAAAAAACCGCATAAGCCCGGTCCGGTTTATTTTTTTAGGGTTAGGTTTACTTCGGTTTTTCTAAAAAAACGGTTTATTTTTTTGTTTAGTTTATTTAGAGAGCGTTCGTTAGTTTAGGCTCTGGAGCGAACGAATTTCACTGGTTAGCGTTCGGTAATGAACGTCCGCCTTTTAGACCTTTCCTTTTTTTATTCTAGTTTTCGGCCAGGGACTTCTTTGTAGATATTTTATTTACAGATTAGTCCCTAATCTTTAAACCTTCGTAACTTTTTACTCGTTAGTCGGAATCCAACGAAACCAACGCTCACGTCTTCGTTATGATCCCCTCTATCCAGTAATCCAACTTAAACATGTTTTTGAAAGTTTTAAAATTTGAATTAGATCAGATTTGAATTCAAACTTCGTTTGATCATAACTTGAGTTTCGTAGCTCCGTTTGAGTTGATTCTTTTTGCAAATCGAAGCTCTTGACCTAAACTTTCTGATAAGGCCAAATTCACATAATTTTGGTACTGTTAGAAATTGTTTTATGTTGCAGGAGTTATTTGATTGGTTTTGGTGTTTTCCGAATTGTTTCTTCGTTCTTTCTGATGTTTTGAGTGATTGCTTATGTGTGGCTACTGTTGATTGCTTATGATAGATTGACCGGAGTGTGACGAGTAGATCTATCAAGAGTTTTGAGTGCGAACCATCTTCGTCAACATTGCAGGCAAGTAACACTTGATCATACTTTTTTCTACTACCCAGTTTTATGCATTAGATCTATTCCTCAAACACTTGCATGATTAGGATCTAATTAAAATTGTGGGATGGGAAGTAGATGAGGTAGTACCTATTACCTGTTTTATTATCAAAACCCTTGGGAGTTACTTCTACGTTTGCTTATTATGCCATGCTATGCTCGTAGACGTGGATTGGGTTTGAGTGAATATCCATGACAGATGTGAGATTGCTAATTAATGGTTTATCTAAGGTGGCAACTTAAACACACATCTGGGTGGATTGAGGCACCTGGGGTATCCAGTGGTTGCCTGTTTTTTTTGGGACCGCCACCCAGGCTCAAAGGGATCATAAGATTATTCATGCTAGAAACTTCCGTGTGCAGGCACAAGCCATTATGGGCTCTGGCATAGTTGATTAAGTCGTGTGAACTCTTACAGTGGTAGACTAGAAGATGTAGGGGTTGTAGGTGGTACGGTCTACCCATCGTAAGGTGCAAACGCTTCTGAAAGACTATGTCTCGGTCATCCGCTCTCAAACACCATGTAGTGCGAGAAACCAAACGGAGGCGATCGAGTCTTGTGGGGAAAAGTGCGCAAACCTCTGCAGAGTGTATAAACTAATCATGATTAGCCGTGTCCCCGGTTATGGACATCTTGAGTATCTAGTACTTGAATATCATGTGAATCTCATCATGTTACTTAATAATAATTTGTTTGGGTTTTTAATGAGTACTTTTAATTGGGATTGAGGATGCTGTCAACCATTCTCAATGTTTCACAACCACCATGATAGTTAAATAAATTTATTCCTTTGCAGTAGGGAAAAACTGGCTTTATGCAAAACTGTAATCAGAGAGCTTTTCCACCAGCCACATATGCATGTAGTACAGGCTTATCATTCATTATTCTCTATGTGTTACATTGCCATATTCCATGTCTTTGACCCGTTTCGGGCTGCAACTTTTCATGTTGCGTACTTTTCGTAACGACAGTAAGTGATACGTCAGGTTACGATTTCCTATACTCAACTTTGCCGTTGGTGTTGATGGGAATCCACAACCTTATTGCTTCCGCTTATATTTTGGATTGAGGTAATAGTATTTATGTTACTTTATACATGTGATTTACCTCTGTTATAAATCCTTCGAGTCTTGTGTGTGTCGAGATACCGATCCGTGGATGACACGAAGCACGTAGACTTGATCCATTCGAATTGGTCGCTACAAGATGGTATCAGAGCACATGTTGACTATAGGACGTGACCCTAGAAACTGACAAGCCCATAGGAAATATTTTTCTCTACTACTTTTCATTTTCAAAAAGATCTTTTACCTCTCTTCTCTTATGAGCTTATTCAAATATTCCCTTTTAGTGAGACCATACCCCTTTTCCCCCTTTTGACCACGAAGATTCGTCTGATGATGAGACCACTTCAAGGAGACAAGATATCGGACAACTAAGACCATTTGGAATGAAGAGGATTTTACCGTGTAAATGGAAACTACAACTGTTGAAGACTCCGAAGACTAGGATAATTTGAAGGCTCTGAAGAATTCCCAGATTTTTATGACCTAGGAAGGTTACGCTTATGGAATTTGATAGACTATGGAAGCTGTTAATACCCGAGATTAAGGTGTATCGGAGAAAGACCGGAGCATGAAGAGTTAAAAACTCAAAGTTTTGTCAGGAAAACCCTAAGGCAGGAGATATCAACTATGAAGAGATAGCTCATGGAAATGAAAAGAGCAGAAACACGGCTATCCATGATGTTATCACCGCTTATGCTATTGTCACCGTGCTGAGTTAAGCATGCATATGCATGGAAGGATTGGATGGTAGAATGCTGATGGAGCACCTATCAGCAATATGAAGTTTTAACCTTAGCTGGTGTATCACCGAGTGCAGAGTGTTACATCAAGAAGTTAAATGGACCTACAAGAAGCGATATTTGATAAGGAAGGCGTTTCGTGAAGAACCCAGGTCCCAAAAGATTAAAATAGCCAAGTGGAGGAGCAAAACCTTGAGACATCAAAGATTAAATCGGGTGAAGGACAGTAGGACCATGGTTCATGTCAAGGAAGTTGAAACCAGAAGTTTGGAATGCAACTCCAGAAATATTAAAGGACGTCGCGAGAGACTTCGCGTCAACAGAGGTGATCTGGCAAAAAGGACAAGCATGATCAGCAGGAGCCATCGGAGACACGACCAAGACATGAGGAGTTTGATGGCTTTGAGATCTATTGACCATTAGAAGACCAAACCCCTATTACATACCTACGTTAGATGCGACGATTGTGAGCTGTCATTTGTTTGATGTTTTTCCAATAGCCACAATAAAATCTGTTTTTCAAAAACTTTTGTTTGTATTGTGTGCATCCCTCTCGATCTCCCTTATCCCACCCCAAACCCATGGACCCGTTAGAAGATGAATGGAGAAGAGCTTATATTTTCTGGACCGATGAGTCAATTGGAGATGGACCGATGGATTCAGAACATGAGGATCACATGGAGAATAATCCTATAGCCGGAAAAGATATGACCCAGCACGCTCTTCCATTCTTTGAAAGAAGTGTTGCTACCTGGTGGAGGATGTACCAAACCATCAACGGATGGCAAGGAGTAACCACTTGGGAAGAATTTACGTTGACTTTGCTAAAGTCTCGGTTTGTGTCCCAGAAGTTGAAGCCTTATGGAAATGATATGAGGAAACCTTGTGCATACAATCTTTGTGGAGAAATAGGACACAAGCATAAAGAAAATAAGGACGAATACCCTCATAAGCAGAGGATTACCAAAGGAGTTAGCCGAGGATCTCAGGGAACTTTGGTTGGAGATTGTTCCCAAAGGTTTTGTTGTTGCAGCAATGGAAGTTCGGTCTACATTGTTGAGAAAGATCCGTGAAGCTCAGAAGGATGACAAAGATATTGCTGAGGTAAAAGAGAGGATGAGCAAAGGAAAGGCCAAAGGTTTTCGTAAGGATGAGCACGACACCTTATGGTTTGAGGATAGTGTATATGTGCCTAATAATGCAAAGATCAGGAAGTTAATACTTCAGGAGGCTCATGACTCACCATACTTGATTCGCCCTGGAAACACCAAAATGTATCTGGATTTGAAGGAGTGTTTCTGATGGACTGGTATGAAAAAGGATATTGTCGAGTATGTAGTCGTATGTGACGTATGTCAGAGATTGAAGGCAAAGCATCAGAAGCCAGCATGATTACAACAGCCTATGCCGAGACCCGAATGGAAGTGGGATAAGCTTGGCATGAATTTCATTACCAGATTTCCCAGAACCCGATTGGGATATGATTATATCTGGGTGGTAGTTGATTCACTTGACCAAAGTGGCTCGCTTTATCCCAGTGAAAAACCACCTATACAAGTGCGAAGTTGGCCAAGATATATTTGACAAGGATCGTATGTCTGCATGGAGTTCCGAGGACCATCGTAGAGGAACACAGTTTACCTCAAAGTTTTGGAATCGGCTGCACCAGACTTTGGGTACTAGGCTAGAGTTCAGTACAACCTTTCATCCGCAGACAGATGGACAGACTGAGAGAGTCAATCAGATACCGGAGGACATGTTGAGAGCGTGTGCGCTAAATTTTGGATCTAGTACTGATGATAATCTACCTTACGCGGAGTTCTCATACAACAACAGTTACCAAGACAGTTTGAAGATGGCCCGTTTTTAAGCTTCGTATGGGAGAAGGAGCCAGACACCGTTGATGTGGGATGAAGTTGGAGACCGTCAGTTGTTTGGACCAAATGTGATCAAGGAGTCAGAAAAGAATGTTAAGTTGATTCGAGTTAGACTGAAGGTAGCTCAGTCCAGGCAGAAGAGTTATGCAGACTCAAAAATGCAAGAAGGTAGTCGATAAAACCGGAAACAAAGAATATCTTCGTATGCCCCCTCTGTGAGGAGTTAATCGATTTGGAGTTAAGGGAAAGTTAGCCCCGAGATTGTAGGACCATACCGAGTTTGGAACGTATGGGAGAATTGGCTAACAAATTGGAGTCACCGAAGGGTATCGGGAGTTTATGATGTGTTTCACGTTTCCCAAATTGAAGAAGTGCCATGCAGAGATGGCCAATATTCTCCTGTAAGCACGCTTGACCTGGAAAGGATAATGATGTTCCACGAAGTTGAGTATGGACTTCATAAGTATAAGTTTTTATCTCGATAGGTGGGATATCCCACGAAGTTGAAGAGATGAATTACTATTGGATATAAAGGAGGTATGATGTTGGAAATATGGATCAACGGAAAATTCCAAGATGAGTCTGAGTAATCATGTCCTAGTTTGATGCTAACAGAAGGAAAGAAGACAGTACAATTGGATGGATTTTAAGTATGCCAGGAAGTTGGATGTTGGGATAATGATCAGTTGCCCAGATGATGTGTTCAAGGATTTTAAGTGATGAGGTGGGCCATAACCCACAGGCCCCAGGACTTGCCAAGAAGCAAGCACACTTTTGCTGAAGGAAAAACCCCTGGAAGAAGTTACGATTGTATCGACCGACGATCTTATAGGAGTTTACGCAAAACCTGAGAGTTGTTAAGGACCGATAGATGTTTGTTTGGCTTGCAGAATCAATGGATTTATCCGAACTTGGTTCATCGACAAGAGAAAATTCTGCAATGCTCGTGAGGATGACCGAGTGTTAGAATGCGAGATTCGCTAAACCATGTACAAGGAAATGATTTGGGTGCGGGATGGATTGATCACCATACCGACTTACTCTTATTATTCGCTTTGCTATATGGGATGGTAAATCTGAGTGACTTACCTATAGTAGAGAAACGACGATCAAAACCTTGTTTGAACCTTAGAATGGTATAAGAAAATTTCCCCTTGTACAAGGCAGTTGTTGCCAACCGTAGGAAATACGGTGAGGTTCAACCCAGACCCATTTCATGCAGGACAAAACATAAATTGTTGACCACCATGAGATATCGATAGTTGTTTAGCATTGGCGCCAGACCCGTCAGCTATGAAGACCCAGTTTCGGGATAACCTTACCAAGAGGAAAGGACAAAAGAATTAAGGAAAAGGTTATGCCACTACGGAAGAGCCCAGAGAAGTAATTATCCAGAGGATCTGAGAAGACCGACATTGTCAGTAATAAGGATGGAGTATATAAGTTTTGATGGAACCGTAACCATGCTTCTAAGGGTGGTAGCACCCGAGACCCTGGAGATGATCGATGGATTTTGAAGACCCCCAAACCCTAACCTATTTCTTTCTAGCCTCTCCGAATCTCGAGGACGAGATTCATTTTAAGGGTGGTAGTTTGTAACATCCCAAAATTCTAAATTTTGGAATGTTATAAACAAATAGATAGTTTTGATTGATTGTTTGATTGATTGACTGAAAGTGAGTGAATTCGAAACTTTTTTTTGAAAGTTAAATGAGAGGGAATAAAAGGACTTTCCCAAACTTTCATTTTGTTTTTATGATCTTCGGGAATTCAAATTCTTTCATCACAAAACCCTGGAGAGAAGATGACATGACTTCTTCCATTTATTTAAATGACAAGGGGTGTTGAAAATATTTGAATTTCATTTGGAAAATATTTCCAATTCTGAAACTTTATGCAACTCAATGATTTTCAAGAGCGAAGATAAAATGACTTCTTCAAAACATATGAAATATGAGTTGGGAGTTTCAAAAGAATTTAAAATTCAAAGTTCTTTTGAATTTATTTTCAATTTGCAGTTATTTGAGTTTTATTCAAATTATTTTTCTCCAAAAAAATATATGGAAAATAGGGTAACATGATTCCCTACCTCGTAAAAATGGAGAGAAATAAATTTGAATTCATTTTGATATTTTTAAAATGATTTTTGTTGGATTTTATTGGACGTAGCACTCTTTGCTTTATTTGAATTAGTGTGGATTTTATTTGACATTAGAATAATGTCCATGTTGTAGGAAATCTTTTCTGAAAATTTTGATATATTATATGCCTATATAATATTTCTATTTTATTGTTGTTTTTATTTTTGTTTGTTGTTTAAAAAAGAACTCCCTCCGTCAATCGGGCGGCCCGCACCCTGCCAGTCACTTGAGCCCAGCCAGCATCGCCTTCCTCCCGACGGACTCACGCCCGCCCGCTGCGGCATCGCCGCCCGTCACGCCCGCTGGACGCCGCGCCACCTTGCCCCCTCCTCCACGCCATCTCGCCTCTCCTCCCTCCTATAAAGGGCGCCGCCCCGGCCCCGTTTCCCCCTCTCTCTTCTCTCTCCTGGCCACCGCCCACGCCGCAAACCACCGCCGCCGCCGGCGAGATCCACCGCCGCCTCGCTTGCCCGTCCCGTCCCATGGACACCGCCGACGCCGCCAACCTCCCGTCTCGCCTCGCCGCGTTAGCCCGTCGCCTCCGCCACGCCTCGGCCACCGGAGCACCTCCGGCGACCACGCCCGATGCCCTCGCCGCCGCTCACCGCCGCGGGAAGCCGCCGGACCCGATCCGCCCCGAAGCGGTAAATAAAAAAACCGCATAAGCCCGGTCCGGTTTATTTTTTTAGGGTTAGGTTTACTTCGGTTTTTCTAAAAAAAACGGTTTATTTTTTTTGTTTAGTTTATTTAGAGAGCGTTCGTTAGTTTAGGCTCTGGAGCGAGCAATTTCACTGGTTAGCGTTAAGCTAATGAACGTCCGCCTTTTAGACCTTTCCTTTTTTATTCTAGTTTTCGCCAGGACTTCTTTGTAGATATTTTATTTACAGATTAGTCCTTAATCTTTAAACCTTCGTAACTTTTTACTCGTTAGTCGGAATCCATGAAACCAACGCTCACGTCTTCGTTATGATCCTCTATCCAGTAATCCAACTTAAACATGTTTTTGAAAGTTTTAAAATTTGAATTAGATCAGATTTGAATTCAAACTTCGTTTGATCATAACTTGAGTTTCGTAGCTCCGTTTGAGTTGATTCTTTTTGCAAATCGAAGCTCTTGACCTAAACTTTCTGATAAGGCCAAATTCACATAATTTTGGTACTGTTAGAAATTGTTTTATGTTGCAGGAGTTATTTGATTGGTTTTGATGTTTTCCGAATTGTTTCTTCGTTCTTTCTGATGTTTTGAGTGATTGCTTATGTGTGGCTACTGTTGATTGCTTACGATAGATTGACCGGAGTGTGATGAGTAGATCTATCAAGAGTTTTGAGTGCAAACCATCTTCGTCAACATTGCAGGCAAGTAACACTTGATCATACTTTTTTCTACTACCCAGTTTTATGCATTAGATCTATTCCTCAAACACTTGCATGATTAGGATCTAATTAAAATTGTGGGATGGGAAGTAGATGAGGTAGTACCTATTACTGTTTTATTATCAAACCCTTGGGAGTTACTTCTACGTTTGCTTATTATGCCATGCTATGCTCGTGACGTGGATTGGGTTTGAGTGAATATCCATGACAGATGTGAGATTGATAATTAATGGTTTATCTAAGGTGGCAAGTTAAACACACATCCGGGTGGATTGAGGCACCCGGTATCCAAAGGATTGCCTGCTTTTTTGGGACCGCCACCCGTGCTCAAAGGGATCATAAGATTATTCATGCTAGAAACTTCCGTGTGCAGCCACAAGCCATTATGGGCTCGCATAGTTGATTAAGTCGTGTGAACTCTTACGGTGGTAGACTAGCGAGATGTAGGGGTTGTAGGTGGTACGGTCTACCCATCGTAAGGAGAAAAAGCTTCTGAAAGACTATGTCTCGGTCATCCGTCTCTCAAACACAATGTATTGCGAGAAACCAAACGGAGGCGATAGAGTCTTGTGGGGAAAAGTGCGCAAACCTCTGCAGAGTGTATAAACTAATCATGATTAGCCGTGTCCCCGGTTATGGACATCTTGAGTATCTAGTACTTGAATATCATGTGAATCTCATCATGTTACTTAATAATAATTTGTTTGGGTTTTAATGAGTACTTTTAATTGGGATTGAGGATGCTGTCAACCATTCTCAATGTTTAACAACCACCATGATAGTTAAACAAATTTATTCCTTTGCAGTAGGGAAAAATTGGCTTTATGCAAAACTGTAACCGTAGAGCTTTTCCACCAGCCATATATGCATGTAGTACATGCTTATCATTCATTATTCTCTATGTGTTACATTGCCAAGCATATTCCATGTCTTTGACCCGTTTCGGGCTGCAACTTTTCATGTTGCGCACTTTTCGCATTTATTTAGTAAGTGATACGTTAGGGTTACGATTTCCTATACTCAACTTTGCCGTTGGTGTTGATGGGAATCCACAACCTTATTGCTTCCGCTATATTTTGGATTGAGGTAATAGTATTTACGTTACTTTATACATGTGATTTACCTCTGTTATAAATCCTTCGAGTACTGTGTGTGTCAGCATACCGATCCAGGGATGACACGAAAGCACAGACTCTTGATCCATTCGGGTCGGGTCGCTACAACAGCCTGGAGCGACGACCTCAGGGCGGCGGTGGATTACAGGACCGCCAGGCCGCGACACTATGACCCCAAAGGACGATGCAGCGGCAACACACGGGACGATGCAGCCACGGGGAGAATCATAGGGCGGCGACACTACGGTTAAAGGGATGACGCAGGTAAAACCCCTTACTTGGTCGGTGTAGAGTCGCGTGTACTCGGAGACAATCTTCACGGATGCAGACGGAAACACGTACACATCGCGCATGGACATGTACATGCATGCAACGCAAACCAGCACGTGATGCAACACATGTGGTTGTCCAGGCTATAACGTGCGCGTGACGTGAGTCATCATGCACAATGTGACGGGCTAGCAGCACAGCCACGAGGCGCAAAGGACGATGTGAGCGGCTGCCGCAGCTAATGTGATGATGAACAACCAGGGACACTATGATGCAGCTAATCTGGGCAGATGATGGGCGCCCAAGACCATGAAGATGTCGATGAAGTAGACACGTGTTATAGACGACGAACGATGGCAAGTGACGCAAACCGATCTACGAATCGGAAAACAAAAAAAGAACACTGATCAATCAATCGGCGAGAGAAAACTCCAAACAACAGACTGGAAAAAAGACTCTAGGGCAGCGATCAACGCGATCTGCGAACGAACCCTAATTATGGGTTGTGCGGCCTCTGATGGCAGTCATGGGGGCAGACCGTCCTGGGGGCGGCGCACGGGGTAGAAGCGGCGGGCGGCAGCTAAGGTTTGGATCGGTTAGTCTAATACCATGTTAGATGGGATAGAGAGGTATTGATGAAATTGATTGATATATTTTTCTCGAATACGCACGAGTGTGCGTATCATTCATTAAAGAAGAAGAGGGGTGGGGAGCCCCAAACCACCATTACAACAAGGTTTCTATTTACATGCGGATTGTATCCAAGCTACCCACTACTCACTTGTGATGGAACTACTCATGCCCTACCCGCTCCACCAGAGCCAACTCCTCTCCTATGACCGCTCCATTAAGCAGGCCTACCTTCACCCAGAGCGCTCCCTCCTCTCCTGACAGTGACGGCGTGGCACCATTGAACACTATATCATTCCTATGATTCCACAACATCCACATTGCCAGCAAACAGAGTGCTCGCGTGGACTTCCGGTGCTCCCTGCTATCATCCTGTCTTTCGCACCATCCGCCCAAGGTCTCGTCTGGCCTTGGTAGGTACTCCGCCCTCCCAGCCAAAGTGGTACACCATTGCCAAACCTTCCTTGTGAAGACGCAACCGATGAGTAAATCATGTATGGCCTCATCGTGTTGGTTGCAAAAAGGGCAAGTGTCCTGATGAGGTAGCCCTCTATGTGCCAGCCTGTTTGAGGTCCAATAGCGGTTCCTGATTGCCAGCCAGGAGAAAAAGCGGCATATCAATGGAGCCCTTGACTTCCAAGTTAATGCTGCTGTGGGGGAGAGTTGTCGGCCCATAAATTTGGCTTCATATGCAGACCTTGGTGAAAACATGCCATTTCCTTCCTAGGACAACAGAACCTTGTCATCCACACCTTCTGTCAGCCCAAACTCCGCCAAGCTCGTCCACAACCGCAAGAATTCCTCCAGCTCCGGGAGTGTTAGATTGGGGCCAACATCACGAGCCCAAGTACCATTGCTGAGCGCATCCGAGACCATCCTCGACTTCCTGATCCGTGGAGCTATTCTATTGTACAGCGCTGGCGTGATTTCACTTATCCGAGCTCCATCGACCCAACGGTCCTCCCAGAACATAGTGGTTGGTCGTCCCCCACCATCGTGCACGTTGCTGACTGAGCCAAAGCCACAGATTCCCGTGGCACTGAAATGGAGAATTCTGCCTAGGATCTCTCCTTGTCTACCCTCTGAAGCCAAGGCCAGCGAGCCTGCAGTGCCTTGTCGATTGATATATTACTTGAGCCTCGTAGGTGTATATATAGTGAGTACATGACCTTTTTGATATACAAGACAAGGTAGAACAAATCCTACGCTATCCTATACTACCTAAATTATCATGATACTCAACATATGACCACCACTAGCGAGGCCCAACGTTTCCCTCCTGCCGCTACTTCTAGAGCACAGTGTCGATGCCGCAAACCAGCCACTCTAGTCTTTTTCTTTTTTTGCGGATAGCCACTCTAGTCTATTGTATGTAACATCATCTAGTAGGTGTTAGGATAAATCCGAGGCACTCCATCGATCTAACGAGAACCAAGCAATCACATGAGGCACGACAACGAGATTTGTTAACGAGGTTAACCGGTATGACTACATCCCCGAGGCATGACTACGGGCGCTCCTCCCCATGACACCGCTACAATACCGCACCCCGGCCGCCCGGGTGCCGGCACACGTCGCCGGTTCCCCCGCGTGCTTGTGCTATTATGTTGGCATAGGTTACATCGTGTGTCTACCCCCGGTATATATGATAGGCCTAGGATACAAGTGTCCTATTAGGACACAATTCCTAGTCTGTCCACACGCAGTCCAAAATCAAGTCCAACTGTAACCTACCTTGTAAAATAATATTCAACACGACTCTGATAAAGTTCACCTTGGCGAATATTCTCCACCACCTTGGATTCATCCATGCATCAAACCTCCATGTACATTGGACTTGAGATACGCCATGATCAATTCCCAGACTCCATGTGACTCCACTTGCAACTGCAGTCCCTTCTCGCCTTCTTCACAGTCAACACTCAAGCAAAATTAAGTTCCTTGTTACTCTATCTTGTGCTCCCAAGTTCCGAAGTATCCGCTCAACGCCATCACACACCGACCACTATCTGCATGAAAGTGAACAACTCACATATTGGACGCCACATATAAGAGTTACCTGAACTCAACATAACCGCTCTTTCATGACCGTCTGTCTAAGACTTGAAGGAATTTCGTTGTCGCCCTGTGTCACCCTGAGTCAAATTCGCAGTTGTCTCACCCTTTTCCCGGATAGTCTCTGACATGTCCCAGAGCTTATAGCACTCCATCTTCTTCTATACTTGTCATCCGCACTTCTCCATGTGCACTAAAAACAACAGAATATACGGCCATGTACTCCCTCAGCTTTTGACAATTTCCGACTCTCCGCCACTTTCTCAGTTTCTCCATGGTCAACTCATGTCCATCTTCTAGCACCGATAGACCCAGTAACCAACTTGAATCTGATACTCATCAACACTGCTTCAACACCCCTGCACACTTTGTCTGACCACCAATGCCTTGGCCTATCACTGTGTCCCGTGCTTACCGCACGCCTCGCCGCTATCACCGTGTCGAACCTCTGCTATCCCGGTCGAGTCTCCTGGGTTGCGGACCCACACCACTCACACCCCTACTGCAGAGAACCACCGACCATCACCGACCAATGTCGAGTATCACGTCTCCATCAGACCACTGGGCCCCAGTCCGATCCACGCGTCTCTCGCTTTTCCCGCTGAAATAGGCTTCGACTCTCCATGCATTTACGCCGTAGCCCTCCATCAACACAGAGTGAAGTTGTCCGTCAAACTCCAGCTCCACCTTCAACATGACTCCATGTAGTTGCACTATGCTACCCTGCGATTCGTCGACTTCAAGCTCTCTCATGTGTGCACTGCCTTGAATCAACCCCGCGCCATAGTCTTTGTCAAAGCCGCACAAGCCCTCAGGCCTGCACCACGTGTTTCCACGCGCCAGAAGTGGGCCACCATCAGCATCACGCTCCTATGTCGTCGTCGATGAAATCGCCGCCATCTTCCGCTTTGACCAACATCCATGTCGATCCATCAGACTGTCCAGCCTGACCCAGTCGAAATTACGCGACTTCAACCATGCTCGCGTCGTGTCCGCCCGCACATCTTCATGCATTGCTTGACGCCCTGTGTATGCATGATCCTGCAAGACGAACTCCAGACTCCTCCGAGCCTTATACGCACGTCGCCAATTTACTATCGTCTCTATCATAGAACATTCTAACTGACGAAAAGCCATCAGTCCGACCATGCCCCACCAGTTGTCCTCCTGCCGTGTGGCTCTCCTATCACCCACTACTCACCTAATGGCTTCTCTCGCTAAAACCAACAGGACTCGCACGACTCTGTATTTGGTTGTCCACATCGTCCATGCTCTACGGCCCTAGCAACACTTGCAAACCTAACTCTGTCGATTGTTGTAGTCCCATGAGCAAGCTGATCATGCCAACACCATCTAAACTATACAGGAATCATCCCTACTACCCATGACACCTTGATATTCCTTGCAATTGTCTAGAATCACGAGAATATAATCTCAATCCAACAGCAAACACCAGTCCTCCTCTTACACATCACGTATCTTCCTGGTGCATGCACTCCATGTACTTTTTTAAAGGGCCAGCCTTGGCTGGTTTTTCATTGATATTAAGCAGCGAGCAGATGGAAAAGTGACAGAGGCGATGGTCCATAGATCAAGGATAGAAGAAAAAGAAGATAGGTGCCAAAGGCACAAAAACTAGGCCTACTACTCAAGGCGGGTCCCCGAAGGGGCTCTACAAAAACCTAACGCCACATTGCTGCCACAGGCTAAGGTTTCGCCGAATAGCACTTAGCACGTCCCTTTCATTTGCTTCTTTGTCTCTAAAGTTGCAATTGTTTCTTTCTTGACAAACATCCCAAAGAGCTAGCATGACCAATGATTTGACTCCTTTCCTGAACTCCGGCAGTGCTGTTTCCACCATGGTTGCCACCTTCTCCAGGGAGCTGGTGCTCTGGCTCCAGATCGCTGGCCGAAGTGCATGAGACTGATGCCAGGTAGCCAGGTTGTTCCAGATGGTCTTCATGAAGTTGCATTCCCATAATAGGTGATCTGAGCTCTCCAAGTTTCTTCGGCATAGCTGGCAGAAATGGCTGGAGTTCCATCCTCTATGTTGAAGATGATCATTACACCACAGACGATCTTGGTGGAGAAGCCATGCAAAAAATTTGAGCTTTGCCGAAGCCCATGTATCCCAGATCAGACTGCGAAACTAGTCGGTCGATGATCCCAGGGATTGCAAAGTGTAAGCCGAGCATGAGCTATATTTCCCAGAGCCTTCGAAGTCCCAATGGATCTGATCATGGGCGTCTGCCTGGAGGGTGACTTGTTGCTACTGTATTTGCCGATGCAGGGTGATTGCATCCTGTAACAAAGTGCTGGTGTCACCAAGTGCCAGGTCAGAAATCCATTGATCGTCTGCAATGGCCTGGGCCACCGTTCTGTTCTTCCTTCATAAGTACGCGAATGAGTTTGGAAAGAAGAGCTTCAACGACGTCGAACCCAGCCAAGTGGTGTGCCAAAAACTCGCTGTCTTTCCATTGCCAATGATCGCCGTCGTGGCAGCATTGAAAAGGGCGTGGTCTGGAGCATCGCAAGGTGTCTCCATTCCCACGCATGGCCGGGATTGGGTGCTGCCAGGTGTGCCATAGCCACCGCAAATGGAGGGCGCGACTTAATTTTTGCAGGTCTAGCACACCAAGCCCTCCTTGCTCAACCGGAGAGCAAATTCGACTCCAATACACCTTGCAGCTTCCACCAGAGAGTTCTTGATCTTTTCCCCAGAGGAAACAACACCTGCTTTTGTTAATTTCCTTTAACAGCTTCTTGGGCACCTTGAGAGCAGTGAGAGCAAGAGTGGGCAGGGCGGTGAGCACACAGTGGACGAGGACATGGCGGCCGACTATGGAGAGCATCCTTCCTTTCCAACCAGCTAGTGTGGCTCTGATGCGATCCAGGATGAACTGAAGGTGGACAAGGTGGAGCCGACCGATGATGAGGGGGAGCCCCAAGTATCTGATCGGGAATTGTTCTATCGGACAGCTGAAGGACTGAAGCACAGAGGCCAGGTCGATGTCGTCGCAGCTGACCGGCATGGCCATGGACTTGGATGTGTTTATCCGTAGACCAGTGGCGTCCCTGAAGCTCTGAAGAATGTTCATCAGGTGATCGACATCCTCCTTGTCAGGGTTCGCGAAGATGATTGCATCGTCCGTGTACATGCTAACCCTAAGCTTGATCTCCCTCCCCAGGACCGGGGTGATTTCCAGCGCCTCTTCTGCAGCTTGGAGCAGACGGTGGATGGGGTCGATGGCGATGATGAATAGGAGCGCGGGTTGCCCTGCCTAAGTCCCCTGCTGTGCTCTATCTTTTTTCCTGGCGATCCATTGAGAAGAAATGCCGACGATGAGTTGGATAGAAGTAGCACGATCTAGTCTCGCCAACGAGCACTAAAACCTAGCGTCGTCATGAGCTCGAGAAGGTATTCCCAGGAGACATTGTCGAACGCCCTGGAGATGTCTAATTTCAACAGCACTCCTGGCGTTTTTCTGCTGTGGAGAGCTCTGATGCAGTTTTGGACGTAGACCAAACTATCATGCAGACATCTCGTCCTCAGACCGCCGTCTGTGCTAGCGAGATGATGGAATGAACTACAGACATGAGACGAATTGAGAGCATTTTTGAAATTAGCTTGGCTATGGAGGGATCAGGTTGTGTCGGTGTAGTGAAAACCAGGGCTACACTAACCGCCGAGCATGGGCCACGACTGTATGCAATTACACTAAGGAGGATCCGTCTTCGCCGACAAGCGCTACATCGGCAAGCAGAACTCAAGCCACCGTCCCGGCAAGGAGCATCCTACCCTGCCGGGGAGGACAAATACAAGGTGAAGAGAAGTAACCAAGCCAGAGGCCAGGAGACGATGATCCTCGGCGAGATCCTTGCCTAGGAAATCCACGATACCCCCGGCAAGATCCTTGCCGGGGACGAGCACGATGCCACGACAAGATTCTTGGCGGAGCCCCGGCAAGACCCTTGCCGAGAACGCCAGTAGGGCCACCGTCAGGCCCGGACCAGCCAAGTCTCCGCCGCCGTTCACATGCAGCTGCTGCCCAACCAGCTGGGCAGGCGCCTGCATGGCAACATGCAACCCTTCGTGGAGGCTCCACCAGCGTGCCACCTCAGCTGCCTGCCTGCCTACATGACACCACACGCATCGCTGGCCAGGGCGCGTGTCGAAGCAAGGAGGAGCAGCGACGGACGGGACGGGCCTCGCCCCTGTCCCCAATAAAGCAAGAGGACACATAAGCGGCGCATTAAAGGCGTTGGTTCTGTGATGTCAAGCGATAAGCTTGGACACTGTAGATACTTTCCACCTCCTCAGATACCACCTGGCGACCCCTTTGACATATAAAAGGAGGCCCAAGGCGTACCGAGGAAAGGGATCGGACTCCGGACCAGGAAAGGGATTCGGCTCTTTCGAACCCAGCAGCACCCAGAGCTAGTTCGGGAGCTCAAGAACACTAAATACATCCACCATAGCAAGATCGTAGGGATTTACGCATCTTTGCGGCCCGAACCTGGATAAATCCCCTTTGTGTTGTCTACTAGTCCTGCTCTTCTCACGATCCCCGCGCCCCGCAACCGTAGAAGGGATTCCAGTGATCCCATATGTGTCGTTTCCCACCGACATCTTTGGCGCGCCAGGGAGGGGGCGCTCAATTGTGAGAATCAGGTCTAGCAGTCGACCTAGCTGTTCTTCATCGCCACGACTCCTGCGGAGGAGGCGTCCAAGAAGGCGGCGCTGCCCGTTGGCGCGAAGGACGCTGAGGCGGCAACGAGAGAGCTAAGTCATGCTGAATTTTAAGTTTTTCTCCTTAAATATAAGGTTATTATCCTCTGAGATCTGTTCTATGTATGGGAAACCTACACGCAAAGGGGCCCCACGCGATGGGCAACGCCTTTGTTCTGTTTTGGGGTCCGCTCAACAGCTCAAAGCTGCCGCGTCGAGAGCGGCGGGGTAGCCTTCCGCACCTGGCAACCCTCCTGACTCTGACTCGAGTCAAGCTCGACAGTTCAGGCGGCCGCGCTAAGGGCAGTAAGGTGGTTCGCCCGGCAGCAAGCACACCCGGCAGGCCAATGGGGATCCGTCCCCAAGACGCCGCCCTGGGTTTACGCGCCGGCAAGGCCTACCCAGTTACGTAGGGTGGACATACAAAGGAAAATCGAACAGGAAGATAGCATGCACTATTTATTTGAGATTTCTGCATAGACCTGTATGCCAAGGAACCTTCTCGGGGCTAGTTGCGCTCCAGGTTACCCCGAGTCCGCTCGGCACCGTGTGCGGTTGCGCTTAGAACCAATAAGGTAAACCTTTCCGGAGGCAACATTCCCGAATAGCCGCTAAGGGCCCGTTCCTCAAGCGCTGCTGGCCGGACCGTCACGCACTGTAAAGCATTCCAAAGCAGTATAGGGAATATTTAGCAGAAGTCAAAATTTACAAGTGAGTTAAGTGCACTTCAGATGCTAATCAACTCGTCATATTTAAACGCAGTTATGGCCCGGGGGCTGGCAACGCCCTTAGGACCAATATTCTTGTCATGTAATGCGAGGGATAACCTCGCATCACGGTACCCTTTCCACCTCCTGTGTGCCACTGTGGCAATCCCTTTCCCTATAAAAGGAGGCCCAAGGCGACCAGGAGGAGGATTCGGCTTTTTGGAGCTCCTCACGCCCCATTACTAGCTCAAGAACACAGATAAACAAACCACCAAAGCAGGAGTAGGGTTTTACGCCTCCTCGCGTCCGAACACAGATAAGGAAACCGTGTGCTATTTATTTGATCCGCTCTTCTCACGACCCCGTGCCCCGCGACCGTAGTAGGGATTCTTGTGATCCCATAGGTGTCGTTCCCACCGACATCTTGTGCGCGCCCGGATGAGGAAGGGGTTGTCGCCTTCTTCTTCTCAGCGGCCTTCGTCAGCCCCTTCGCTGCCGTGGCCCTCGTGTGGCGCCCGGACCCCTCCAGGGTCAATTGAGGTCAGCAGAGCCTCGCTGGCCGGACTGCCGGCTCGCCGAGCTGCAGACCGCAGGACTCGCCCTCTTCCCCTGGCTGGCGTCGAGCCCGCCGCCACGTCCTCCTCCTCCGACGACTCGTCGGCCGCGTCCTCGACAAGCGGAGCTCCAGCATCGACGCTGCTGACCTCCTCGGTGGCCGCCGCCCACAGGGTGAACTGCTCCTCCTCCGCAGCCGTCGCGGCCTTGTCCTCCACGCCCCCAGCGCTGCCTGCGTCCATGGCAAGCTGTGCCTCCCTCGCCCTGGTGGCGATGTTGTCCAGCTCCGCCTGGGTGGTGTCCATGACAAGCCACCGCTCGATGTCCACATTGACGTATACCTCGATCAAGGAGTCGAAGAATTGCTGCACATCTGCGTCCGTCGGCTCCTTCCAGCTCAGTCAGGGCCGTGCGCGTTGCAGTCCGGCATCATAGCAATGATCTCGGACCGGCGTGAGTTATTGCACAACGGGACCACCTCACCGGCAACTTGAAGAACGGCCCCTTGACGGCCTTGCCGACCTTTGCGGCAGCCCTCACGGCCTTGCCGGTCCGTTCGACCTCGCCGTCGCGACCCACATCAAGCTGGAAAAGCCGCTGGCAGAAGTGGGCATGCGCCATCACCGTGAAGTTGTGGTCAAGGCCACGACGGAGCCACATAATGTCAGCCGGTTTCGTAAAAAGCCAGGCTGGCCTCCCCTTATTATACAACGGGGCGGTCCGGCGGCGAATGAAGTCCGCCCTGATCATCTCCAGGGTGAGCCCAGCCCGGGTCAGCCGGAGGATCCTGGTGCTGGCGACAGTAAGCCTTCCGTCGGCAGCATCGACATCACCCCAATTGCTGCCGCGGACCGGCGGCGCTCGGTGGACCTTGCAGAATTCCGGTGGGTCTTCGTCTTCAATCCAGCACCACCGGCCACGCCATTCCTCCCACCTCTCCTTCATGGCACCATCCGGGTACGCCCCCTTGGATCTTGGGATCCAGGCGACGCATCCGGAGACGACGCCTCCGGGCTGGATTCGAGGGGAGAAATAATGGAGAAAGAGTGTCGTGTTGGGCTGCACTCCGGCAAAGCTTTCGCAAAGATGCGCGAAGAGAGCCAGGCACGCCACCGCATTCGGAGTGAAATCCAAGAGGCGAAAGCCGAAGGTGTGCATGATGTCGCAGAAGAAATCGGAAAAAGGGGGGCATAACCCGCAAGAAAGGTAATCAACAAAAAAGGGATACCGATTTGGAGCAGGATCGGCGCAAGCGGCAGGAATGACGCTGCCGCCGGGTGCTCCCAATTCTCTCCCCGTCTTCACTCCCCATAAGGGCTTGAAGGAGGCCCGGAGCTCATGAACATCAACCGACGAGGGGAAGAAGAAGGCGGACTTCGTCCGGTCCCCCGACAGCGTGCTCTCCGACGGCTCCACAGTCCCAGAGCCCTTAGCCACCCCCTTGACCTTGGCGGATTTGGGCGCCATGGCGGCCGAGAGGTCTAGAGGATTGAGGAAGAGGGGTGGCGAAGCAGCGACGGCGGGCGACAACGAAAGCTTGGGAAGGAAGGAAGAGAGGAAACGGCGGCTCTGAGATTGGAAAAGGTACGAGAGAAGAGGAGAAAGTGAGCAGCGCGCCCAAGGTTATTCCTTCTTATGGGGGAAAACGCGGGCCGCCTCCTTTCACATTAACTGCGACGTGACGCATGCGCGCAGAGCTCAGCCCCACGGATGCCGCCCACGTCACGCACACCTCCCCACGCCGAGCCACACGCGGGAGGCATGGGAAGCGCAGTCTTGCTGGAGAGACTTACCATGGTAAAACCACCCGCCTGCCTCAAGACACTGCTTTTTGGGCCTAGCCCAACGACGCGATTGGCGCTTACGTGTGGCCCAGGCCGAGGCTCTGCCGGTGTACAAAAAGAGGGGTACACTTTTGTACCCCTATAACTGTGCAGGCGATCCGAGCCTCGGGCACCACCGCGACCGAAAGCAAGGCAAGGGAGGTGAGGCAAGGTAAGGCCGAAGCTCGAAAGGAGCAGAACGACGCCAAGACCAAGACCACAAAGAGCAAAGGGGACGAAGCGGACTCCCCCGGCAAGATCCTTGCCGGGAGGCGGTTCTAGCAAACCCGGCAAGACCCTTGCCGTGGCAGCTCGCCCCACACCTACGGAGCGAGTCACCCTTGAGTCCACTGCCCCCATGGGGCAAGGATTCAGGAGACATCCCCGTGGTGGCATGCAGATCTTTGTCAAGACATTCAAGATCAGATACACACTATAGAAGACGACGACCCTTGGCGGGATCCCAGCCAAGGAGGACCACAAGGCCCCCAAAGAAGAGCCTTGCCGGGATGACAAGAAGCGCCACGGCAAGACCCTTGCCGGGGCCCCGGCAAGACCCTTGCTGGTGCTACGGCGAGGCCCTTGCCAAAGAACACCCGTAGGGCCACCATCAGACCCACGCCAATCAAACCTCCACCACCGTTGGCATGCAGCTGCCGACCCAACCAGTTGGGAAGGCACCTGCGTGGCGGAAGCGGATCTTCGTGGAGACCCACCACTGCGCCACCTCAGCCTGCCTGCCTGCCTACATGGCACCACGGGCATCGCTGGCCAGGGCGCGTGTCGACATGAAAGGGAGCGGCGACGGACGAGACAGGGCTCTCCCCCGTCCCCGCTAAAGCAAGGACACCTAAGCAAGACGCATTAAAGGCGCCTTGTCATGTAATGCGAGGGATAACCTCGCATCACGGTACCCTTTCCACCTCATGTGTGCCACTGTGGCAACCCCTTTCCCTATAAAAGGAGGACCAAGGCGACCAGGAGGAGGATTCGGCTTTTTGGAGCTCCTCACGCCCCATTACTAGCTCAAGAACACAGATAAACAAACCACCAAGGCAGGAGTAGGGTTTTACGCATCCTCGCGGCCCGAACCTGGATAAGGAAACCGTGTGCTATCTGTTTGATCCGCTCTTCTCACGACCCCGCGCGCCGCGACCGTAGTAGGGATTCTTGTGATCCCATAGGTGTCGTTCCCACCGAAACCTCGGCATCGTACAACTCACCTGAGCTGCTCCAACGACGAAACCCTCCATCACAGCGGAGCAGTACCTCGGGCTCCATCTCCAGACGCCTAAGATCTTCTTCCCCTCCGACAAAGAAAGTCACCGAGCATCCTCACCGCCAACCCAATCACGCTGAGATCGACATGGCTTCGCCAAAGAGGTTGTACACTTGTTGCATCTCTTTTTTACTCTACATGTTATATATATTGTCTACTGAGCACACGGATTTGTTCCTTTAGTGTCTCCTTGAAAGAAAAAATGTAGGAATTTTAATTTTCACTTGTCCTCCTTTTCAAATTCCTATTCATGAAGCACAAGACTAAGACATAGTAGCATAATAGTATTATAAGTGTACATTTTCTTGTGGTTTGACTTAATCTCACCATGCTTCTTTGCATCATGTGATCTTCCAATTGTTGTGAATCGAACACCCAGATTGCCAGAAATCCAGTGTTTTTAAATTCTCTGTTTTGCACGTGCATTCCTATCTATTCCTGTCTATTTCCTATCCCTGCATTGTTGGAATCCTCCAATTCAAACGAGCCCTTACATAATTACTTCTCTTACAGATAGTTGTCAAAGTAAACCTTGCGTGGTTTGTCCCGCTCCTGCTGCGCCGTCGTCCACCCCAGCTCACCGCTTCCAACGATGTAAGGGTCCAGACAAAGCAGGATCCGGCCTCCAGACTGCCTTTTCGCCGCCTCGAGATCTTCTTCCCGCTGCCGGCAGCCATGAAAACTGCATTACCATCATCAACCGAAAGCAGATGACCTCGAGGACTACACGGGTCCGCAAGAGAGGTCGCACTCTTTCGTGGTTCCGCTACGTTATGCATCGCTTAATATTACATGCTACTTTATCGTCACGTTAACCAATTGGACTCGAGTCACTTCCAAACTAATGGTCAAACTTGAGTTTTTAAATGGTTGTGGGGTACATATCGGGGCCGCTATCAATAGTATCTATCTACTATCTGGTTAATCTCCGGTGTCTAATATGAGTTTCATGTTGCGTGGGAAACAAACAGTAAAGAAGCCATTATCTGTATTTTTTAACTGAAGCCATTATCTGCCTGCTATTATTGGTTTTGGGTCTATCCACAAGTTGCTACCATCACTCTGGATTTCTGCATGCACTCCTTACATAATCTCACTATGTTTTATTCCTATGCATGACAGTTATTGTAAACAATGGAACTGAACATGTAGAGCAAAAGAGACGAGCCTTGTGTGGCAATAAAATTTCATGCAGACGTCGCTCCATGGTAGGCGCAAAGGCAGCCCCCCCTCCACGCATTTTTGATTGTAATTGTCGGTGTCAAAACCGGCGGATCTCGGGTAGGGGGTCCCGATCTGTGCGTTCTGTGCGTCAAGGCTGATGGTAACAGGAAGCAAGGGACACAGATGTTTACCCAGGTTCGGGGCCTCTCGATGGAGGTAAAACCCTACTTCCTGCTTGATTAATACTGATGATATGGGTAGTACAAGAGTAGATCTACCACGAGTTTGTAGAGGCTAAACCCTAAGAGCTAGCCTATGATGGTATGATTGTAATTGTGATCGGCCTTCTAGGACCAACCTCTCCGGTTTATATAGACACCGGAGAGGGCTAGGGTTTACATGGAGTCGGTTACAAGGAAGGAAATATAATATCCGGATCACCAAGCTTGCCTTCCACGCCAAGGAAAGTCCCATCCGGACACGGGCCGAAGTCTTGAGTCTTGTATCTTCACGCTTCAATAGTCCGGACGTTGTACACAGTCAGGCAGTCCGGATACCCCATAATCCAGGACTCCCTCAAGAGCCCTGAACCAAAGCTTCAATGACGATGAGTCCGGCGCACAGTCTTGTCTTCGGCATTGCAGGGCGGGTTCCTTCTCCGAATACTCCAAAGTGCCTGTTACGACAAATAGTGTCCGGCCTCCAATCAATGTTGTGCTCCTCGGCTTTGGTGCCTCAGTAATGACCATCTCCACGTGTCGGGCGAATGCGAGAAGTCGAGGCATTTATGCATTTGCCACCCTCATCCTCCGGGCTAACCGTCTATTTGAAGGGACGGGGATTCTCAGATCCAAACCTCAGTCTCCCTCCCAGAGCCAACATCCAACAGAGCGCTCCGCGAAAAGCCATTCCAACATGGTCGGCCGTCGCAGCTCTTCTGCTTGCCCTTCTTGTTCCAAGTCGGGGGATTGGGGAGAGTGTTTAGTTCCTCATAGCCGTTTGATAATGTTACAAACCCAAGGGTTTCTCCCACCAGCGTTCATGGTCCCCGTCCGAGCTGGAATAGCCACTTATGACGGAGGAGACCAAGCTGAGGGATCTCCTAACCCATCTCCGGAGGAGCATATATGTCTGATCCCTCATTTGCTGAGGGGCGTCGGGTTCCCTATCCACCCGTTTCTTCGCGGGCTCCTGGAGTTCTACGGCCTCCAGTTACACAATCTTACCCCCGCCTCTATTCTGCACATAGCGGGGTATGTTGCCCTTTGCGAGCTGTTTTTAGGCTGCGAACCACACTTCGGATTATGGAGGAAGTTGTTCTGCCTCGTCCCCCGCACCCAGGGGGAGTACCTATGTCAAGTGGGCAGGGTCGAAGTATGGCGCATTGCCGAGACCGGATACCTGTCCGGCACTCCTGAGAAGGCACCAAAAAACTGGCCTTCAGAGTGGTTCTATATAAACGACGTCCCCCTTCCGGATCCAGTCTGGCGCTGTGTCTCGGCAAGTTCAAGAACGCCCACGAGGGCACGCCTAAGCTGGCGCCCTCGGGGCCCTCAAGAAGAGGACACAAGGGAAATATTCCTCCTGATGGACAAGATAAAGTTACTGGCCAAATCCGGACTGACGATAGTTGAGGTTATGGTGATATGCATAAGACGGGGAGTGCAGCCGCTCCAATATCGGGGGAAACCCATGTGGCATTTCAACGGGGAAGATGACACCACCCGCTGCGGCCGTAAGGGTACGGACTCTGTTGCTGCTCTGGCAAGGATATTGTCTGATTTGTACAAAGGGGAAGAGGAGGAATTCCTTCGCATAAAAACGCGGGACGAATTCTCCATGTACAACCCCCCAGCGTGGGTAAGTTGCCATTCTTTTTCCCTGCTTTACTTACTCTAGCGTTCTTCAGCTAAGATTACTTGCATCAATGCTTCCGGCAGGAACTAAGGAGGGTTGTAAAGGAATCTTCAGCCCCCGCAACCAGAGGACCCTGGAAGGGCTCTAGATCCGGGACTTAAAGTGGATCCAGATATCACTGTGGAGCTTGTCAACGGGGTATTCTATCAGGCGAGCTGGGATGGCGCCCTAGTGGCCATTACGGCCAACTACCCTGGACTGCTCCCCGCTTCGCGTGTAAGCCGAACTAAAAAACCCTATCCTTCGAAGAGGACTCTTCCCAGGTATTACAATTTACCTTTGAGGTGTCGTTCTATTTGCAGATACGACGGCCGAAGCAAGGGGTCGAGCCCCTAGGGACTCGTCAACCACGAGCGTCCAGATCGGGCAGGCTCAAGAGGAAGGCGGTGAGGGTTGACACACCGCTACAGAGGTAACACAATGACCTGTCCTGTAATTATAAATTTAAAATATGACATCGCCCTTTGTGTCTGGTAGGAAGAGGAATAACCGGACTATATCCGACGACCCTACCAATCACGCCTCCACCAGCCGAGTTCCAGAACCGGCTTCGGGGGTGGAGGCGGACACGGGGCCAACACCGCATAGCTCTCCAACAGAGAGTGCGGATATGCTCTCAGCCACGAATTCCGAAGTAGAGAGCGCCATGAATCACAGGCGCCGACGGGCCGTACTTCAGAACAACATCTTTTCCGAAGAGGCATTTAATGCCTTCAATTCGAGAGACGCATACATCCGAGCTGCTCAAGGCGGGCTTGCTGAGCGATGCATCAAAGATACCAAAGATATACGGGTAAGAAAATTTGATAAGCATGTGTAGCAAGAGCCCTGAGTCTTGAAATGGTTGAAACAACAATTTTAAGGATCAATGTATGTACAGGTCCTTGTAGAGAAGAACGAGCAATTGTCTCGAGAGCTGGAGGGATGCAAGGCCGAACCGAGGGCCGCAGTTGCCAAATTAGAGGAACCCCAAAAGCCCTCATCTGGTAACAATTGTCACAATTGCACGAAGATGCACCAGTTAGTAAATGGCTGATGTGACAAGTCTAACAGAAAATTCTGCAGACAATCCCGGGGTGAATCCGGAGGGCGTAAGAGAGGACACATCGCATCTCAAAAAGCAGCTAGAGGCTGGCGAGCGCATTCTTACGCGAGTTAGGCGGGAGAAGAACGATCTTCAAGATGCCAAAGTTCAGCTGGACGTGGAATTAAAAGATCTCCGTGCTCAGCTGGCGGACTCCGTGAAGGAGAACAAGAGGCTTCGACGCGACATTTATAGTAAGTGCTTAGACGAACTGTTGTACAGTTCGGCGAGGAAGTATATTGAAAGAATTTTGCTTGTAGGAATGTTAATGGGTCGCCCTGAGGAGGAGATGCCCTCATCTGCAAATGATTTATCGCAAGACTGTTTCAGAATCGCACGAGCGAGCTCGGCAAGTGATGCAGGGTGTTGCTCAGGCTTTGTGGCCATCAAGCCTACAACCAAATGGCATGGGGGAACTTGTGGACCTGGTTCAAGGAGCCCGGCGGCACTTCCGTCTATGGAAGATATCAGCATGCCGGCAAGGAGCAAGAGAAGCCTCGGCAATGGTGAATACGCGCTATATGGCCGAAGTGGGACCGTCGGGGCCCGATGGGCAAGAAATTCCCGTTAGTCTGGTGTATGACCAGGTAGCGTTAGCCGCTAAGTATTCTCAACAGGATTGTAAGCTAGATAGCCTGTTGGATGGTATAGAAGAGGAATGTAATCAGTCCAAGTGACTGTGTAATTGAATGGGCATGATGAGCCCCTAGCCTGATTAGAGTCATTTTTCATGGCAGACCATTTCGCTTCAGCCCCCGGATCCTATAGTCTGGGGTGTGTCCGAATACCCACTCAGCTATACAAAACCGGGGTATGCGTGGAAACAAGGTGTAGGGGTCATAAGTGCTTGAACAGACAAGTACCCAACTAGTTATGTTATATTACATGGATAGTAAGAAACATCTTCCAGAGAGAATAGTTCCGTTAGGGGTTCCTTTCCCTGGGTACGCATGCGACGATGCACATGTCCGGACTGCAAACGATGGCGCAGGATACAACACTTCTGGGGATTTACGTTATAATAAACGAACACATATTTTGTTCACCGACCGAATATTCTCTTAAGGAAGCTAGCTTTCGGCTTCACCCAGTCTGAGGTACACATCCGGCTGAACCGCACAATAATCGAGAAGTGCTCCCCTTATGCCCTAGCTGAATTAACGGGAACGTGGGGCATAAACACAAGAGCCAGTAACCCAGCTTGGCAACATCTTAAGTCATATCGATGCATATAATGGTGAAGAAAAGGCACATATGGAAAAAGAATGCATATGTGATGGGCACAAAGCCATGTGAGTAATTTTTTAGCTTCCGTATAGGAAGCCCCCAGGTATTAGTTACACACATAGTGCGGCCGGAAGGATCCGGTGGTCCATATTGTATTGAATAATTTGTGTGAAGAGGAAAAAGGTCGAGAAAGGAAAAGGGATGGAGCATAATTAAAAAGGAGGGGTTAGGAGACGAACACTGAGTTCGGCGCTAGGCGTAGAACCTCCGGAGTCTGGCCTCGTTCGATGGGTTCGGCTCGAGTCTGTTATCGGATGCATTACGTAAGCGGTACGCTCCTCCGGTGAGAACTTTGTCAATGACGAAGGGACCCTCCCACTTGGGTTTGAGTTTGTCCTTCTTCTTCTCCGGTAGTCGTAGAACGAGCTCGCCAATATTGTAAGTTTTGGCCCGCACTTCTATGCTTTGGTATCGCCGAGCACACTCGATAGAATGCGGAACGGGCTTTTATGCGACATCGCGCTCCTCTTCTAGGGCATCCAAATTATCCCGCCGACCTAACTCGGCTTCCTTCTCTTCAGACATGCGTCGCTGCGTGGCGAATCATGTATTATGTCGCAAGGTAAGATCGCTTCGCGCCGCATACACCATAAAAATGGTGTATATCTGGTGGTGCGATTTGGCATGGTCCGTAGCCCCAGTACGGAGTCGAAGCTCCTCCACCCAAAGGCGTATCCGACTCTGTCAAGGATCGCACTAGTCTGGGTTTGATGCCACTCATGATGAGACCATTTGCCCGCTCTACCTGGCCGTTTGTTTGGGGATGGTAGACGGAAGCGTAATCGAGCTTGATGCCCATTTTTGCGCACCAAGTTTTCACTTCGTCGGCTGTGAAATTTGAGCCATTATCGATGATGATGCTATGGGGACACCGTGTCGGTGTATGCACCCCGGATATGAAGTCTATTATTGGTCCGAATTCAGCCGTTTTGACTGGTTTAGCTTCTATCCATTTGGTGAATTTGTCCACCATGACCAATAAGTATTTCTTCTTATGGCTTCCCCCTTTAAGAGGTCCGACCATATCTAGCCCCCAGACCGCAAAGGGCCAAGTCATGGGGATTGTTTGGAGAGCGGTAGGGGGCATATGACTCTGATTGGCAAAGAGCTTGCAACCGACGCAGTGTTGGACAAGGTCTTGTGCGCCTGCTCGGGCCGTCGGCAAATAGAAGCCTGTACGGAAGGCCTTGCTGACTAATGCCCGAGCCGCGGCGTGGTGCCCGCCCAGGCCCGCATGGATTTCAGCCAAGAGCTGCCGCCCTTCCTCTTCGAAGATGCATCTTTGTAGTACTCCGGTAGCGCTTTTCTTGTAGAGTTCCCCTTCGTAGACTCTGTAAGCTTTAGAACGCTGGACAATGCAGCGTGCTTCATTTTGGTCTTCAGGGAGCTCCTGCCTATTTAGGTAGGCCAAGAAGGGCTCGGTCCACGGGGCGATTACAACCATGATTTCGTGGGCTGAGGACGTTATTTCGGGGGTAGAACCTCCAACTATGTATGATGGTTCGGAATCTGGGGATGTATTCGGATCCGTGCTAGTATTGCCTGACTCCCCTTCCCATACTACGGATGGCTTGAACAGCCGTTCCAAGAATATGTTAGGTGGGACAGGGTCGCGTTTAGCGCCGATGCGAGCGAGGACATCCGCCGCTTGATTGTTTTCTCGAGCCACATGGTGGAATTCGAGCCCCTCGAACCGAGCTGACATTTTGAGGACGGCATTACGGCAATCCGCCATTTTCGGGTCCTTGGCATCAAAATCTCCGTTTATCTGTGATATTGCGAGGTTTGAGTCCTCACAGCATTTCTAGGCATTGAATGCCCATAGAGACTGCCATCCGAAGACCGTGCCACCGAGCTTCGTATTCGGCTGCATGGTTGGGGTTCTGTATAATATTTGGAGGGACGTCTTTGGACCGTGTCTCCGGTGGGAGACGTCAGGACTACACCTGCTCCCAATCTGGCCAGCATTTTAGAGCCGTTGAAGTGCATGATCCAGTTTGAGTATGCGCCGTACTCCTTCGGGAGTTCGGCTTCTGTCCATTCGGCGACGGAGTCCGCCAACACTTGTGACTTGATGGCCCGCCGAGGTTTGTACGTTATGTCGAACGGGAGGAGCTCAATGGCCCATTTGGCAATCCGGCCCGTAGCATCGCGGTTATTTATTATGTCATTGAGTGGTACTTCAGAGGCCACCGTAATCGAACACTCTTGAAAGTAGTGTCATAGCTTCCAGGATGCCATGAACACCGCGTATGCTATTTTTTGATAGTGTGGGTATCGGGATTTGCATGGGGTTAGGACCGTGGAAATGTAGTAGACCGGCTTTTGGAGCGGGTATTTGTATCCGTCAGCCTCTCGTTCAACGACGAGCGTTGCGCTTACGACTTGATGCATTGCAGCTATGTACAACAACATAGGTTAAATGCGATATTCGCTATTGTTAGTACTGAATTACTGGCCAATAAGGTCTTTATTTCATCCAGTCCGCCGCGGCTGCATCCGGCCCATACGAAGTGTTCGATTGCATCAAGAAGGCGGTAAAGCGGTAGTGCCTTTTCTCCTAACCTGGAGATAAAGCGGCTGAGAGCAGCCACACATCCGGCTAGTTTTTGGATGTGCTTGAGGTCTGTTGGTATGGCCAACTGTGACAGAGCTCGGATCTTTGCCGGATTCGCTTCGATTCCTCTGTTGGAAACAATGAAGCCGAGTAGCTTCCCCGAGGGGACGCCAAAAACACATTTTTCCGGATTCAGCTTGATGTCGTATGTCCGGAGATTGTCGAATGTAAGCCTCAAGTCATCTATTAGGGTTTCTACGTATCTTGTTTATATGACCACGTCGTCCACATATGCCTCCACTGTTTTGCCGATTTGCTTTTCCAGGCATGTTTGAATCATGCGTTGGTAGGTTGCACCGGCGTTCTTGAGCCCGAAAGGCATAGTGTTGAAGCAGAAGAGCCATATGGCGTTATGAAAGCTGTTGCAGCTTGGTCAGACTCTGCCATCTTTATTTGATGGTATCCAGAGTATGCGTCGAGGAAACACAGCGAGTCGTGTCCAGCTGTGGCATCGATGATTTGATCGATGCGAGGGAGGGGAAAGGGATCCTTGGGGCAAGCCTTGTTGAAGTCTTTGGAGTCGATGCATAGGTGCCAGGATTTGTCCTTCTTTGGTACCATCACCAAATTTGCCAGCCAATCCGGATGTTTGATATCTCTTATAAATTCGGCCTCTAGTAGCTTGGCTAACTCTTCCCCCATTGCATGTCGTTTGGGCTCTGAGAATCGCCTTAGGGTCTGCTTGACTGGTTTATATCCTTTTAGAATATTGACGCTGTGTTCAGCCAGTCTGCGTGGGATGCCTGGCATGTCCGACGGGTGCCACCAGGACGACTTACGAGAGTTCGTCCGTTTAGTTCGGACAAAGGTTTTGGCGAGAGCAGTACTATCCCAAAATTCTGTTTGGGTCTTCCAAGCACTCTCCATCGCACATTACTTCTGTACTATGGTTGCCAAGTCCGCGAAGCATACCATGTCGCGGCGGCTTATAGCATTGAGGAGTCCTTCGTCCGTGCAGTTTTTGTAGAAAAGTGAGACCATGTCCTCTCCGCGGCAGTCCCTGACCTTGTTAAGCGCAAGGAGGAATCGCCCGATGGCGATGTCTGATTTCCAGGGCTCTTGCCTGATGCGGGAGAGACAGTTTAGGTCCAGTTTAGAGTCCGGATTTTGATCCGATCTAACACCCAAGGGCCCGGGCGGTCCCGAGCTAAACAGCTCAGAATCCGGGGTGCCCAATTTCTTCGGCGCGATGCCCAATTTTAAGTCCGGGACCTGGGTCCGGTTTTTGTTTGAGCAGGTCTTTCGCTCAAGGAGTTCGGTGATCCGAACACAACTTGTCCTCAAAGTTGAGGGGCAATCCGCGTGTGGTTCCTCCACTATCGCTATCTCATGGGTGGCCGGCGGGGACCTGATGTCCCTTTGGTCGGGTTTAAGCCCAATCCGGTCGTTGTCTGTAGCGACTCCCAGAGCGGCGATGCGATTCAAGAGTTCCTTAAGGGAGGAGAGCTCCATTGGATCCATCTGTTCGGCAAGTTCCGAACTGACGCGAAAGTTATGATCGAGGACCCGAGAAGTCATCGTCGGCGCCACCGCCGATGGGGCGGCCATGATAAAGCCGCCGAGCCGGAGCGTCTGGCCTATAGCCAGAGCCCCCTCCGAGGTAATGTCATCCTTGACAGTGAGACGAGCCATCGAGCTGTGGCGGCGACACGTAGGGACTCTCAATGAAAGCACCAATGTCGGTGTCAAAACCGGCGGATCTCGGGTAGGGGTCCCGACTGCAAGGCGTCAAGGCTGATGGTAACAGGAAGCAAGGGACACAGATGTTTACCCAGGTTCGGGCCCTCTCGATGGAGGTAAAACCCTACTTCCTGCTTGATTAATATTGATGATATGGGTAGTACAAGAGTAGGTCTACCACGAGATTGTAGAGGCTAAACCCTAAGAGCTAGCCTATGATGGTATGATTGTAATTGTGATCGGCCTTCTAAGGACCAACCTCTTCGGTTTATATAGACACCGGAGAGGGCTAGGGTTTACATGGAGTCGGTTACAAGGAAGGAAATATAATATCCGGATCGCCAAGCTTGCCTTCCACGCCAAGGAAAGTCCCATCCGGACACGGGCCGAAGTCTTGAGTCTTGTATCTTCACGCTTCGAGCATAATATCCGTGATGATCTAGAGGAAGATATCTGTTCTGAGGGGGATTCAGAAGGAGAAGACAACTCCTATTTACCCCCTGAGTTCTTCGCTCTAACTTGGCATGCTGATGTTGGTTATATCATGCATATGGTATCTTGCATTGCTTACTTTATACATCAAATATGTCATCTGCTTAGTTTAGACATCCTTTGTGCGAATGCCATCTGCTTAGTTTATTCATCGTTTATGTGAATTATGCAACGCCATCTTGTTTAGCCAGGCATCATATATGTGAATTTTGCAATGCCATCCTGCTTAGCCACCATCTTATATGTAAATTATATCAGGCCATCCTTTTTTTCGTTACATATTACATTTGTTAATAATGTTAGTACATTCAACTGCTCTTCGTGTGCATCAGCCATTTGACACGGTGATGGCAAATTCTGGAGTCAAAACAAGGTCTTCAGAGCAGACTATGCTATCTGACGAAGTGCATATCTCGCTGATTACGGATAGCTCCTCAGAGGGGGATTCAGAGACAGATGACCAGTCCTATTCCCCCCCCCCCCCCGAGGTGTATGCTCTAACTTGGCAGGGTTATGTTGCTCCTATTGTGCGTATTGTGTCTCGCATTGCTATGTCATTTGATTAGTTTAGACATGCTTTGTGTGAATGCCACCTGCTCAAAGGTCTAATTACCATATATGTGAATTATGCATTGCCATCTTGTTGCAAGACATTATATATGTGAATTATACAATGCTATCTTGTTGCAAAGGCATTATATATGTGAATTATGCAATGCCATGTTGTTTAGCCAATCATCATGTATGTGAATTATATCATGCTATCATTTTTTTGTATTACGTGTTCCATTTGTCGACAATGCTTGTATATTCAAGTACTCTTCCTGCATCAGCCATTTGAAGCGGTGATGGAAGTATCCGGAGTGAAAACAAGGTATTCGTGAGCAGACAATGCTACTCAACAAGCGTACATCTTGTCGGTTATAGAGAGCTCCTCGTAGGAGGATTCGTAGACCGATGACCAGTCCTATTTCCCCGAGGTCTATGCTCAAACTTGGCAGGGTTATATTACCCATGTCATGCATGTTGTCTTGCATTGCTTAGTTTTTACATCATATATGGATTGCCATCTGCTTACTTGCTTACTATATAAATCATATATTTGAATTATATCATGCCATCATGTTTACATAGTACATACACATCATCTATCTGAATTATGGCATGGCAACCCATTTAATAAAGACATCATATAGTTATATCATCTCATCCTGTTTAGTGTTTACAGTCATCATATTTTGAATTATGGCATTCTATCCGTGAATGTATGTGAATTATGGCATGCCAACCTATTTAATAAACACATTATATAGTTATGTCATGTCATCCTGTTTACATAGTCTCATATTTTGAACTATGTCTTTCCATCTTTTCTAGTTAGCCATCATAATGTGAAATTGTGTCATGCTATCCTGTTTAGTTAGCCATCATATATGTGAAATTGTGTCATGCTATCATGTTTGGTTAGACAACATAAATATGAATTATAGCATGCCCTCTTTTATTCCCCACTATCCATTTCACATTGCCTATCATACAATGTCTATACTTTCAATTACTTTTCTTGTTTATCAGCCATTTGAATTGGAGAGCGTGATGGCAGATCTAAGGGAGTAACAACACGTCTTGAGAAAAGATAGTGCTACTAGTTGATGCAGATAGAACCACGGTTGTACTTGCCCAAGGACCAGATCCACCACACATAACCCAGACTCTCGCAGATTGTACCCCTACCCAGTTGGACAGAGAACCAGCTACACCCCTTCTAACCCCAACCCCGGCAGATAGTAACCCAGTTCCAGTTGACACAACACCGTCTCCACCACAGAGCACCCAAACATGAGCAGTTAGTAAGGGAACTGCAGTGCCCAAAGCACGAGGACCACCACTCCGAATCCCAACTCAACACTTAAAGGAGAAGAAGATTTGTTCTCAGGTCAGGTTCTGTAGCTATGGTTCATATTCCCTTGCTCTTGCATTACTGTATTTACTCATACCAACTATTTTCAAATTTGAAGGATGGAATTGAAACTCCAATGGCGCAATAGGTATGTTTTAAACCGTTTTCTTTAACTGGTTTGCTGTTGTAACCTGCTCTATGTTGATTTCAGTTTCAATTGAATAAATAGTTATGTTCTCATGTCATGCACATTACAAGTGTTGTTATTGCTCTATAGTTACCCACACTTATATTCTGTCTATTCTGCTTTGCCTTGAACAAATATTATTTGAACTGTGTCTCTATCTTGATTTGGCAACAAAAACTAGAATGATATAGACCATAAAGTGACCATGGTACATAGATATATGTTTGTTTCATGTTGTTATCCTGTCCACTTTACTACTGAACTCATTTACCAAAATGAGTTTCATATACAACATGGTAAACATGTGATGTGTCTGCTTGTTTCTCTTTTAGAATGCGGACAAAATATTGGAAAACAGTACCGCGTTATCCAATGGTAAAGGAAGTAATGCAGATAAGGTTCAAGATTGTAGCGACCCGACCTCAGACGGTCAAGTCTCTGTGTGTCTGTACATCCTCGGATCAAGATGTCTTTGGCACACACACAGACATCAATGTATATATCAAAGTGCAATCACATGTATCAATAACGTAAAACTGATATATACCTCATAAGTCTCAATGAAACAAGTAATCGGGTGTGGAGTCCCATCACGCCATCGGCAAGTTGAGTGTAGACCGTAACCTCAGATCGTAACTCTTACTCGTCGAGGAAATATCTGCAACATGATACGTTGCAGCCGTGTAGGTCAGTACATTGAATGTACCGGCAAGATCACAATAAGAGAAAACAGATGATAAACTATACTATATGCAGTATGGCTTTGTGGCTCTGTATCTGAGTTTTTTTGTGCATAAAAGCTGGTTTTATTTTTCCCTACAACAAGGAATATCAGGAGTCTGTACTATGGAGTTTTCTATCATGACATGGTTCCACCAACCGATGTCTCATAGCCCATATCATCATAAGTTGCCCACAATTAAGTTATCAGTCCGGTGTTGAAAGTTCCGAGAAAGATCCAAGTCCGGATGCTCAAATTGTCCGCAACCGGGACACGGCTAATCGATTAGGTTTAAACCCTTTGCGTAGGTTTGTACTCTTTTGCCGCAAGATTCGATCCCTCTTTTTACGTTCTCGCACTTCTGGGTTTTTGAGAACAAGATGACCGAAACATGGTCTTCCGAAGAGTTCCTCTGACCACTGTCCGGTGATCATCCAATCCTACCGTAGTTCTACATCTGCTAGCACCGTCCTAGCCAGTAGTCACAACTAAGGTCAACCAAGCGAGCCCATAGTGACATGCGGTTGCAGGTAAGCTTCCGCATGAAGTATTCTTCCGTCTCTTTGAGTCTGGGTGAAGCTTTCCGCAAGATGTCATGGCGCTTCTCCATGCATCCCGCCAACCACCGGGTTTCTCCAGGTGCCCGTCAACCGTTCTTCACCCAAAGAGTGTGTATTGAATTCTTGTCTCGAGTCTTGAAGTCTTGAGGCCTTGAAAATGCAGTCCTTGCAGATGCCATCATGGAGTTGTCGCCATTGACGAGAGTCCTCCTTCTTCACACCACTCCCGAGAACTCATACCAACCCCGTCTACTATAGCGTAGCATTAAAATAAATAACGCCCCGGCTTGGTAACAGGGTGATGGGTTCCTACCTCATGCATACTACTCAACTACAAGGATTCAATATCACTCTTTGGAGGGATTGTTGCGAAGATGACACTAGATGCAATAAAACACATAGGTATGAAAAACATGGTCAAAGTGAACTTGCCTGGTAATACTTGATGAAGATTATAACGCTCTTAGAAAAACTTGATAGAACTATTCGTCACTCTCCGAAGAAAATCTAAACAAGTCAAACGTAGCATTCACATAAGCAAACATCCTAGCAAACAATTCTAGCACTCGAAATAACAATCAAAACAACAAAGAAAATCGATAATAAAACTCAAACAAAATCCAAAGAAACTTCAAATAAAACTACAAAGAAAAACTACTAACGAAGATCTATGACTTTGCTACAAACATCTAATATAGTTTTGCCCTAAGTAAAAACTTAACAACAATTAAAACACTAAACTGATAAATTAACAGAAAATAAAAAGTAAAACAACTAAGGTAACAGAAAGTATTTTTCATAAAACTTTATTTGCAAAAAGAAACAAATAAAAAGCTTTTATAAAACTCTAACTATTACCTATACAAGTTTTCATACAAAACTAACAAAATAAATTTTTAGAATAAGAATAAAATTGTCTACAGTTAAATAACAGAAACAAAACTAAATCTGTCAAAAGTGACAAAAAGAAATAATTTAAAAACAATTAAAACTATAAGGAAAAGGTTAAAACAAAATAGAACTAAAACAGTACTGTTTTGCCTAAAACTCTAATTTAAAATAAACTAAAAATAAATCACTATATGCTACTGGATAGACAAAACAATAACAAAACAGTAGCAAAAAGAATCAATCAAAAATACTTTGTAAAACACAAAATATGACCAGATTAGTGATTTGAAAAAAATTCATAAATTTAAAATAATCAAATTGGAAATCCAATTGCTCAAACAGAAACTTTAACAAATTTTGAAACTGCAGAAAAAAGAATCACTCAATTTGAATCTATAAAATAAAAGATATAGAATATTTAAGATTGAAACTTTTCTGTTTTTTTATAGAAACGAAAATAATAAAAAAAACAGAACGGACAAGTCTAGTGGGCTAGGAGCTGAGCGATCTCAGAATTCAACCGTCGCCGGCCGAACTTTACGTAAACGTGCACGACGCGTTCAAAACAAAAAACCGGCAAACCGGTTCGATCTAAACCATAATAAACCGTGTACTAAACCAAACCAACTGATCTAAAGAACCGATCTAGCACTTAGCGCTTTGAATAATAAAAAATGAAGGAGTTAGCAGGCACGTGACTTACAGGAGAAACGGCGGTGGCAGAGAAGCGAGGCGCCGTGGGTGGTGGCTCCGTGACCGTGAGCGGAGACGGCGATGTCTAGTGGGTGGAGGACACTGAGGGGGTCCGATTTTTAGTTGAAGGTGGAGGTCGGGGATGAAGGAGGTGAGAAGAGCGTCGATATGAACTCAGTGCTCCGGCAATGTCGGGTGAGGTCCACGGCGAGGTTCCGGTGCTCCCTGGACGACGAAACGAAGTCATGAAGAAGCACCATGATGAGAGAAGTATGTTGGACAAGATTTGGTGGTTCGGGGTTGCTCACCGGCGTCGGGATCTACAGTGAACCGTCTCAGCTCCGACGAGATCCAAACGAAGATCACGTGAGGTAGAGGTGGTTTCAGCGTGGGGTTTTTGGGGGCGTCGGGGAGGAGGTGGCTGGGTATTTATAGGACATGTTCTTGGGGCAGGAGGCAAGCCGTAGATAGGGTTTCCGCCCGTTTATGCGCGTCTTGACATCGCAGCAGTGCTTGAGCTACGCCTCCTCTGTTTCATGCGATGGGAGAAGATGACGGGTGGGGTCCAGCACCAGGAAAAAATGAGGGAGAGATGAGGTGAGAGAGAGGGAACGAGAGGGAGGGGTGGCGGCCGCTCGTGGGAATTGCTCCCGTGCGTGCGCCCTAGCGCTAGCGTGGGCTGGGCCGGTACGCTCGGCCTCGCGGGCTTCTTTTAAAAAAAGGCAAGGAAAACAATAATAATAATGACAGAATAAAAATATGCATATTATATACCAAAATTCTCAGAATACAATTTCCTAAATCCAAAACATATTTTCATGATGAATTTTTTTTTGCAATAACTCCAAAATGAAAGGAAATTTGAGTTTGAAATAAATTGTCAAACATTATCTCTGATTTTTTTGGAGTGTCATATTCCTCCTCTCATATATTTTTTTATCAGAGATTTTTTTGATAAGATGCAAACTTAAAATTAGATAGGGATTCAAAATGAAAAATTGGGGAAGTCCTTTTATTCCCCCTCATTTGAATTTTTTTTTAAATTCCACTCACTTTCTAACAAACAATCAAGCATACAATCAAACAAGCAAATATAAATATTTATTTAATATAACATTCCAAAATTTAGAATTTTGGGATGTTACAAACCTACCACACTTAAAATGAATCTCGTCCTCGAGATTCGAAGAGGCTAGCAAGAAAAGGGTAGGGTTTGGGGGCCTTCCAGCAAATCCATCAGTCGGAATGGTATAGTGTGCTACCACACTTAAAAGCAGGGTTATGGTTCCAACAGATCTTATGTACTCCATCCTTAGGGTGAACACTATCGCTCTTCTCACAACTTCGAAGTAACTCCTACACTGGGGCTCTTCCGGTAGGGTCAAAACCTTTTCCTCAAATACGTGTCCTTTCATCCTGGTGAGGTTATTCCGGATCATGTCTCCTTAATGGCTGTGTCCGCCGCCAATAAACAACTATCGAGATCTCATGGTGGTCAACCATTACAGGTTTCTCCCGCAGGAATAATGGGTTGGGTTGAGTCTCACCGTATGACCCTACGCTTTGGCAACGGTTGCATACATGGATCAATCGTCCTACCATTCTAAGGTTTTTGGCTTGTCGTATCGACACTCTTCTAAAGTTTTCAAGTCTCTCTGATTTTCCATCAACATATGATAGTTCATGATAGAAGTCTCCGGTATGGGGGCCAATCCATCCCGTACTTCAACCATTACTTCATACACTGAAGGTGAACCGCGTATTCTATCACTTGGGCATCCTCACAAGCGTTGCAGAATTTCTCTTGTCCTCGAACAGGTTCGTAAATCCATTGGTTCTGCAAGCTGGGCAAGACATCTATCGTTTCTCCACCACTCTCAGGTTTTTGCGTAACCTCCTATGAAACGTCTGCTGACTAAATCAGAGTTTTCTTCCAAAATTTCTTCCTTGAGGGAGTGCTTGATTCCTTAGTAAATCATGGGCATGTGGGTCGTGGGCCCAATTCAAGACTTTCACATCTTTAACTCATCCTTTCGAGGATTATTCTTCCATATTCCCACATTATACCTCTTTAAATCCAATAGTATTTCATTTTGTCATACTCTTGGGGTAACCATCATAATCAAACTCCAACTTATTTCTTCCGGCTCCTTTCTATGGACCGTCATGAACAACACCTTTCTTTCTTCATTGATCCTGTGGCCTTACAGAGTACTACCACACTTAAAATGAAATGCACTAGTTCATCCATAAATCATATTATTTTTATATCATATCTTTTATTACATCCTTAACCATTTCTCAAAACTCCAATCTCAAAAGTACTTTATTACAAATGCTGCCATCCACATGGTTTGGTATGGTCAAGCATTACTTCCAACTTTATTCATTTTTTCCTCCTTGATGAGGATTCTTCAATCCCACTGGAATTGTGCGACATGCTCCTTGAAATCTTCAATCTTCTGTTTCATCGTAGTGGCCTTGAGCTTCATCTCCATCATCTCTGCATGCACTTCTCTTAGGTATTCCTGAGTATAATGGAGTCTTGCTTCAAGCATTTCTCCGATCTGGCGTATGGCTTCCATGGCTGCTTCACGAACAGCATTGAAGAAAGTTGCTTGTGGTACACGTGAGATGAAAAAGTACTGCCCCATCATCTTTGGGCAAACTCCTTTCATACGGTGGAGGTGTACCTCCACACACCAAAGTTCCACTCCCTCTTGCATGAAGGGGTATCCTTTGTAGACTGCATCTCCTTCAAGCTGAATATGCTTCATCATGTCCTTCAGGATTTTCGGGTAATCATGATCACTTGTCAGGGTCATGATTGTTTCCGGGCCCTTGAGGAATGACTCATAAAGGGTCGGCATCTGCAGTTGTAAAACAAAAATGGTACTCAGAATAAGGTACATTTATCCTTGGGTAAACATTCATATCATCCAACAAAACTTCAAACTCAATTTCGAACATCCAGTTTATGCATCACAAATCATTTTCTTCCATGTTCACCTAGAATATTAATTTCCAAGATAAAGCATAACAACTCCTTAAAGCCTTTCAGCATATGACATATCAACTTTATTGAGTCATGAATCATTACAATCTCTGAGTAATCTATTACATAACTCAACTCCGCAATCTCATGAAAATAAAAATGTTTTCCATACTACACTTATAACCAATATCAAAATTCCAATACTCAGCTCCAGCTTTCATCTTGTCGGAACATTTAGTAGCATAATGTCCTGCTTCCTTGCAGCGAAAACAAATGACTTTAGATAAGTCTTTGGGCTTCTTGGAGATGGTGTCTACTCTTTTGGTTCTTGGCTTCTTCTCTGGACATTTACCAACAGAATGACCTAAATCCTTGCACCTGTAACAAGTGATATTACTCAGGTCCTTCTCTCTGTAAATTGGGTTGTTCTGGGATGCCTTCGCTTCCTCTTCCTGGATTTCTCTCAGAATGTTCAGGATTCTATTTCCGAGGGTCAAACTTCACTTCATTGTCGGAAGTCTCCGAGATATTCTTCTCTTTCCTTGGTGCAATCTTGGGAATAATGCCCTTCTTCTCCACATGAATAACAAGCGTTCGAGTAGAATCTGATTAGGCCTTCTCCATCGTGGTCTTCAACACATTCCTTCATCACAGGTTCTTTCATAACTTCTCGGGCGCTTCTTTCATTCCTTCTTCCTGCTCCTGAATAGTTTGTTGCACCATGGGGTAAATGTGACACTGAGTCGGGTAGTGAGTGGTTCCTTCACACAAGAAACAAGTAACCTGCCCAGTCGGGCATTCTTCCTCCTGGGTGATTTTCCTCACAATAAGGGCATCCATCCTTGTGTTCTTCATTGGCGTGTCCTATTTCTCCATAAATATTGCAGGCACAAGGTTTCTTCTTCGGGTTATCATAGTGCTTCCGAATAAGGCGTGATCTCAACAGGTCTTTTGAATTCCTCCCAAGTTCTTGCTCCATTAAATCCTTGTATGGCTTGATGCATTTCCACCAGGTTGCAGGCACTTTCTGTAAAGCAATCAAGAGCGTATTGAACCTCATACTTCCTTGGAATCAATTTTTTCTAAATTGATCCTCCATGTTTTGAATCCATAGCTCGCCTCCAATCGAGTCATCGGTCCGGAGAATAGCAGACCGCCTTCCTTTATCATCTATTGGGTCCAAGGGTTTTGGGATGAGATAGGAGAGAGGTGGGGAGGATACACACAATACAAACAATAGTTTTTGAAAAACGGGTTTTACTTTGTGGCTGTCGGAAAACATCAAACAAATGACAGCTCACAAGTCGCCGCATCTAACGTAAGTGTGTAATAGGGTTTGGTCTTCTAAAGGTCAAATAATTCTTCAGATTCTTCAAATTCTTCTAGTCTTCGGAGTCTTCAATTGTTGCAGCTTCAACTCTTCTAATGCATGGTGAAATCCTTGTTACTTTGAAGAGGTTATCAGCTGTCCGATATCTTTCTTGGAGCGGCTTCAGTTGATCCTTCGGGTGATCAAAGGGATATGGTGTATTCTAACTATTTGAGGTAAGGATGTTATTTGATAAAATCAGAAAAGATGAGAAGTAAAGGATCTGTTTGAAAATAAAGTTTTAGAGATTTTCGGTCCTAGGGGCTTTCCGAATTCTAGGGTCACGTTCTACAACAACATGTGCTCGATACCATATCTCAGAGCGACCCGACCTCGAACGGTCAAGTCTCGTGTCATGCCATCCTCGGATCAAGATCTTTGGCACACACAAGTACATCAATGTATATATCAAAGTGCAATCAAATGTATCAATAACGTAAAAATATATATACCTCACAAGTCTCAGTGAAACAAGTAATCGGGTGTGGAGTCCCATCAACGCCATCGGCGGGTTGAGTGTAGACCGTAACCTCAGATCGTAACTCTTACTCATCGAGGAAATATCTGCAACATGATACGTTGCAGCCGTGTAGGTCAGTACATTGAATGTACCGGCAAGATCGCAATAAGAGAAAACATATGATAAACTATACTATATGCAGTATGGCTTTGTGGCTATGTATCTGAGTTTTGTTTGCATAAAAGCTGGTTTTATTTTTCCCTACAACAAGGAATATCAGGAGTCTGTACTATGGAGTTTTCTATCATGACATGGTTCCGCCAACCGATGTCTCATAGCCCATATCATCATAAGTTTCCCACAATTAAGTTATCAGTCCGGTGTTGAGAGTTCCGAGAAAGATCCAAGTCCAGATGCTCAAATTGTCTGTAACCGGGGACACGGCTAATCGATTAGGTTTAAACCCTCTGCAGAGGTTTGTACACTTTACCCGCAAGATTCGATCCCTCTTTTTACGTTCTCGCACTTCAGGGTGTTTGAGAACAAGACGATCAAACATGGTCTTCCGAAGAGTTCCTCCGACCACCGTCCGGTGCTCATCCAATCCTACCGTAGTTCTACATCCGCTAGCACCGCCCCAGCCAGAGTCACAACTAAGGTCAACCAAGCCAGAGCCCATAGTGACATGCGGTTGCATGTAAGCTTCCGGCATGAAGTATTCTTCCGTCTCTTTGAGTCTGGGTGAAGCTTTCCGCAAGATGTCATGGCGCTTCTCCATGCATCCCGGCCAACCACTGGTTTCTCCAGGTGCCCGTCAACCGTCCTTCACCCATGAGTGTGTATTGAATTCTTGTCTCGAGTCTTGAAGTCTTGAGGCCTTGAAAATGCAGTCCTTGCAGATGCCATCATGGAGTTGTCGCCATTGACGTAGAGTCCTCCTTCTTCACACCACTCCCGAGAACTCATACCAACCCCGTCTACTATAGCGTAGCATTAAAATAAATAACGTCCCGGGCTTGGTACAAGGGTGATGGGTTCCTACCTCATGCATACTACTCAACTACAAGGATTCAATATCACTACTGGAGGGATTGTTGCGAAGATGACACTAGATGCAATAAAACACATAGGTATGAGAAACATGGTCAAAGTGAACTTGCCTGGTAATACTTGATGAAGATTATAACGCTCTTAGAAAAACTTGATAGAACTATTCGTCACTCTCCGAAGAAAATCTAAACAAGTCAAACGTAGCATTCACATAAGCAAACATCCTAGCAAACAATTCTAGCACTCGAAATAACAATCAAAACAACAAAGAAAATTGATAATAAAACTCAAACAAAATTCAAAGAAACTTCAAATAAAACTACAAAGAAAAACTACTAACGAAGATCTATGACTTTGCTACAAACATCTAGTATAGTTTTGCCCTAAGTAAAAACTTAACAACAATTAAAACACTAAACTGATAAATTAACAGAAAATAAAAAGTAAAACAACTAAGGTAACAGAAAGTATTTTTCATAAAACTTTATTTGCAAAAAGAAACAAATAAAAAGCTTTTATAAAACTCTAACTATTACCTATACAAGTTTTCATACAAAACTAACAAAATAAATTTTTAGAATAAGAATAAAATTGTCTACAGTTAAATAACAGAAACAAAACTAAATCTGTCAAAAGTGACAAAAAGAAATAATTTAAAAACAATTAAAACTATAAGGAAAAGGTTAAAACAAAAATAGAACTAAAACAGTACTGTTTTGCCTAAAACTCTAATTTAAAATAAACTAAAATAAATCACTATATGCTACTGGATAGACAAAACAATAAAAAACAGTAGCAAAAAGAATCAATCAAAAATACTTTGTAAAACACAAAATATGACCAGATTAGTGATTTGTACAAATTTTATCAAATTCAAATTTAAAATAATCAAATTGGAAATCCAATTGCTCAAACAGGAACTTTAACAAATTTTGAAACTGCAGAAAAAAGAATCACTCAATTTGAATCTATAAAATAAAAGATATAGAATATTTAAGATTGAAACTTTTCTGTTTTTTATAGAAACGAAAATAAAAAAACATAACGGACAAGTCTAGTGGGCTAGGAGCTGAGCGATCATAACTCAACCGTCAGCTCGGCCGAACTTTACGTAAGCGTGCACGTGCGTTCAAAACAGAAAAACCCGCAAACCGTTCGATCTAAACCATAATAAACCGTGTACTAAACCAAACCAACTGATCTAAAGAACCGATCTAGCACTTAGCGCTTTGAATAATAAAAAAATGAAGGAGTTAGCAGTGCACGTGACTTACACAGAGAAACGGCAGCGGTGGCGAAGCAGGCGCCAGCGGGTGGTGGCTCCGTGACCGGGGCGGAGACGGCGATGTCTAGTGGGTGGAGGACTCCGAGGGGGTCCGATTTTTAGTTGAAGGTGGAGGTCGGGGATGAAGGAGGTGAGCAGAGCGTCGAGATGAACTCAGTGCTCCGGCAATGTCGGGTGAGGTCCACGGCGAGGCTCCAGTGCTCCCTGGACGACGAAACAAAGTCATGAAGAAGCACAATGATGAGAGAAGTATGTTGGACAAGATTTGGTGGTTCGGGGTTGCTCACCGGCGTCGGGATCTATGGTGAACCGTCTCAGCTCCGACGAGATCCAAACGAAGATCACGTGAGGTAGAGGTGGTTTCGGCGTGGGGTTTTTGGGGGCGTCGAGCGAGGAGGTGGCTGGGTATTTATAGGACATGTTCTTGGGGCAGGAGGCAAGCCGTAGATAGGGTTTCCGCCGCTTATGCTGCGGCGGCATCAAGAGCAGGCTTGAGCCACGCTCCTCCCTGCTTCATGCGATGGGAGAAGATGACGGGTGGGGTCCAGGCACCAGGAAAAAAAATGAGGGAGAGATGAGGTGAGAGAGAGGAACGAGAGGGAGGGTGGCGGCCGCTCGTGGGAATTGCTCCGTCAAGTGCGCCCTAAGCGCTAAGCGTGGCCGGGCACGCAGACTCGGCCTCGCTTCTTTTAAAAAAACGACAAGGAAAACAATAATAATAATAATGACAGAATAAAAATATGCATATTATATACCAAAATTCTCAGAATACAATTTCCTAAATCTAGAACATATTTTCATGATGAAATAATTTTTTTTTGCAATAACTCCAAAATGAAAGGAAATTTGAGTTTCAAATAAATTGTCAAACATTATCTCTGATTTTTTTTGGAGTGTCATATTCCTCCTCTCATATATTTTTTTATCAGAGATTTTTTTGATAAGATGCAAACTTAAAATTAGATAGGGATTCAAAATGAAAAATTGGGAAAGTCCTTTTATTCCCCCTCATTTGAATTTTTTTAATTCCACTCACTTTCTAACAAACAATCAAGCATACAATCAAACAAGCAAATATAAATATTTATTTAATATAACATTCCAAAATTTAGAATTTTGGGATGTTACAAAGATAGTGAGACATCCTTGTTGGTCTCCAAGAAAGCTGATAAAAACTATCTTGACGACAGTGAGGGAACCCAAAACTCCTATCTTGATGTAGTGTTCGAGTTACTGGCCACTACTGATGGCACAAGCTCTTCGAACTCGCTGCCTGAATCTGTTCATGTTCTTGAGTCTCAACTTAAAGTTGAAAGACATCGATCAGATGTGCTGCGACAGAAGTCAAGGACCGAGGAAGTCCTGCAGAATTCAGATGCATATTTTCTCGTGCAACAAAGAAGTTACTGGAGGATTTAAGCGCCAAACAAGAGAAAGTTCATAAGCTTGCTAAGCATCTTGCCAGCATTATGGGTACCTGTGATATTGTTTCTTGAGATCTTCTCAAGTGGTTTCAGTTACGGATTTGTTTTGTCATGGCGTTTATTTGCGCTGGTCACCAACTTTGACAACCAAAGGTATATGATATGTCGCTTTGTTCCCTATATTTGCACTGGTGGCGAACTTTGATGCCCAGTGGATGTAATATGTGTAATAGCCGTGATAGCCTAGCGTTAGTTGCATGATTATTTATTTCCTTGTTGTCTTGTTTATTTGTTTGCTTGTAGTCATTGCAGTTCTTTTTCCACGGTTAGCTAGTGGCTGCAATAACCTATTTTTTAAAACTAGGCCACAATAACAATGAGCTAATATTTACTATAGTGACACTATGTCACGACCGGTTTTCCAATAAAATGTTTATTGAAAAACCGACCTTTTGAGTCCAGTACGAGGAAAACCCTCCTGACTGGTAGACAAAATCTTGATACAATAAGCCAGTAGCATTAGAATATATTACAGGGTCGAGTTGGGGTGCTCAACCAATTATTACATGCACCCAATAATTATTCATAATGGAAGATATGTCACAATGGGGTGGGGTGGCATTCTACTGACTCGAGGTATTGTGGTGGTGAAATAACACAGTGGAGTGGATAACATGACTCCTACACCGGCAGCTCATCGAGTGTCGAGGTGAGGCTCGATGAATTTATTTGGGTAGCGGAAGCAGATATAACACAGTGACCAAAACCAGGGTCGCACGAGACTGACTGGGATTCCTCTAGGCGTCGGACTCGCTATCAAACTCTTCATCCATGAGATCGCCTTCACAAGATTCCGCCAAATCAACAAGCCGGTGAGTACTTTGAAAGTACTACGCAAGACAGTTCGGACATAAGATATAACAAATGCATGCATGAATGCGTCATGAGCAATAAGTAATGTACATTCAAATGATGAACTTGCACGACATTATTTAGCAATAAGGAAGTTAGGCGGCAGTAAAAATAACTGAAAACCGATCGGGTGTCTGAAGCGACGCCTCAAAGGGTGAACAAATAAATAAATCATGCCACAGTCGGGCGTCTGAGCGACACCACATAAAGGGCTTATAATGAAAATAAGAGACATGCGTGCCACAGTCAGACGTCGGGGCGACATCACACAAAGGGCTTATATTGAAAGTAAATGACAACAATGCCGCAGTCGGACGTCGGAGCGACATCGTAGAAAGGGCTTATATTGAAAGTAAATAATAACAATGCCGCAGTCGGACGTCTGAGCGACATCGCAGAAAGGGCTTATATCAAAAGTAAATAACAACAATGCCGTAGTCAGACGTCTGAGCGACATCACAGAAAGGGCTTATATCAAAAGTACATAACAACAATGCCGCAGTCGGACGTCTGAGCGACATCGCAGAAAGGGCTTGAAATTCACTCTTCATATCTGTTAACTTGCAAGAAATAGTGTTCATAGGAAAATATTCAACACATGATAATAAACGGGTTAGTTCATCCACAGGAAAATAAACATTTAACCGGACTTAACACTCATATGGTCCTCCGGAGTTTCTGTCACCGAGTCTGACACTTGACAAGATAAGATGAAAACAGTACTTGGACATGGATAAGATGATTTCAAGGATTATTGACTCTGCAGAGTTTGTACTAGATTATCCACACCAACGGATTCCGTAGTCACGAGGGACTAGTTCCGCTTACGGAATTTTGGAGGAAACACATCTAACCAAGACACACCCATCCCACCTCACGATGCTAGGAATCACCCTAGACAGCGTTCAAGAAAAACTTTGAGACGGGAGATCACAATCTCGAATAGCATGGGATCAAATTTATATTCACAAGGCTCTAAGGGGTGCCCCCCTCTCGGTCCCAACCGAAAACACCCATGCCCCCTGACCGGATGATAGGCTTTAATCCAGGGCCATGGAACCCTCATCCCGGCCTCTCGATTTTGTGTGTACCAGAAAGCGGTTTGCAACTTACTAAGCCATATTTCCTTGCGGAAAAACATGTGGTAGCATAGGAGGAAAACGGATGGAAACTGGACCGATTCATGTTGACACTGGTCAAACAATCAGGCATAAGACTGGCATGCTACAACACTGCCATCTTACCCATTCTTACGCCATCTCATGGCCATGCAAACTCGTATCCAATGTCTTATGGATTTTTGAAACTCATTTGTCTCCACTTTGCATGTAATATGACATTCATCGAGGTGCTCATGATCATGCCATGCAACTACTTAATGCAAACATGCCAAAGCACTCATCATATCGAAAGTTCAAACATGCTTTCCTGGTTCGGAGTAGTCGGGGCCTAGCTCGGTGAAGTTTGCGATTCTGTCACCTCCTTCGGTATCTACAGTACACAAAAATACACGTGCTATCATAAATACCGTGAGGTGTACAGAGATATATCAAACATTTTTCAAATAAATCTGATAAAAAACTAGGCAAAATTTTGAAGAGGGCATAAAAAGAATCACTCAAAAATCCTTTTCTGTTTAAAAGTTATAAGTGTTTTGGTCCAAGGACCTTTCTGTAATAAAACAAAAACTTCCCAGGGGGCTAAGCAGAAAAGTCCAGAAAACGATTCAGACTGGAAAACGCATTTTGCCAGAATACGCTTTCAGAAAACGGTTTGTTTAAAAAGAATGAGAGACTGACAGGCGGGTCCCACCCGTCAGGTTTGAAATTTTAAAACGGGGAGACGGGAGCTCGCTTGGCGCCGAGAGCTGCAGTGGTCGCCGTCGGCGATCCACGGCGAGGCAGGGGATCGGGTGGTACCTCCGTGCTCGGATTACATCCTTCCGCCGATGGGTGGTGGTGGTGGTCGCCATGAGCACTACGTCGACGGGCGCCTTGCTCCGGTGGACGGCGGTTCGGGTGGAGTTGGATATCGCCGGAGAGTGCTGCGAAGGGCAAATTGAAGTGGGGGTTAGACTTCTGGGTGCTCGAGGGGATTGCTGATGAGGTTTGGGCGCCGAGGACGGCCTGACCGGAGTGAATCAAGGTGGAGGCCGAGGCGGAACGGGGCGGCTGGAGTTGGGGGAGGAGACCTCCTCGAGGTCCTCCTAGTGGCCTGGCGGAGTGTTGGTGAGGTGCAGAGGTGGTGCGTGCTCGAGGGCGAGCCCGGGGCCCCTTTTTATAGGCGATCCGAGGTGATGGCCGTGAACGGAGTTCTCCGGCGAAGGTTACGGCGGCGCAGGGCTTGGTCGGGGTGGTTTAGTGGTTGAGCGTCATTGTGGAGGTCCACTGGCTCCATTTAGGCACTAAACGAGCTTGGATTAGAAGCTTTGGGGTGGGTTCGACGGAATGGGGCTGCGCGGGCCCGTCGTTGGCAGAGGGCGTGCCCTGTGCTTGCCGGGCCACGGCGACGGTGCAGCGGGAGTGCGCTAGCATGCATGAGCCACGCGGAGGGCCAGGGAGCGATGGGCGGCACCGGGTGGCGTGGCGAGCAGGCTCAGGCCCTCGCTGGCCGCCACGGGTGGCGCAGCCACCGCAGAAACTGCCAACGCCGGCGAGGCTCGCCGCCACCGACGCCTGCACCCGTCCAGGGGTGTGCGCGCCCGCCAGGAGGAGAGGTCAGGCGCAACGCGCCAGGGCGCACTGTTGATAGGTGACTTATCTCTGACGAAGAAACGACACTGAACTTACTGAATCTCTGAATTTCTCTGAAAGTGCAAAGTAACAGTGCAGGCCAGGTGTTCGATGAAATGATTTTGGCATGTGGGGATTTTTCCTTGAGCTGATTTTTGGTGAGGTGGCCTCTCACTGCATCTGGGGGCTGCCTGAATTTTGGTGGGATTTTTGGAGAAGAGGAGATATGAATTTCACCAAATTTGACAAATCTGGTCCAAACTTGCGTGTTTCTGAAACTTGAAAATTTTGAAGAGAATAAGAGTGGATCTTGATGGTTCTAGGTTGTTGGTGCTAGGGACTATCCAGAGGAGTTGGTTTGAGATCAAAGTTCAAAGGCAATTTGGTACTTGCTTTGCAAATCACCTAGGCTCAAAATAATGGACATAAATGTTTTGGGGAAAGAAATAAATGAAATAAAATCCAAAAATGAGTTGGACTTGTTGGGACAGAAAATTTGGATTGCCCCAAAGTGGAAGGAGGGTTTTTTTGAAAGGATTTACCACAAGAGGCATGGTAAAACCATGGGTGGTTTCAATATAAGAGAAGACCCAAAACTCGTAGGGTTTTCTTTTTAAAAAAATAAAACCCAAAAATAAATTTGAGAAGGGGAGAATTAGAGGAAAGGTTTTCAATAACCAAACACCTGAGTTGAAAAAGATGCCAAAATAAAATCCTTTGCCAAAGGGGAAAATTTTGAGAGAGAGATTTTTGGAAGGGTTTAAATGACCTTCTTCAAAACCAACAAAGTTTTTGATGAAAACCAACTAAATTTTTTTGGAGTGTCACAACACCTACCCCCTTAGGAAAAATCTCGTCCCCGAGATTTCAGCTGACCCTCAAATATATGTGGGTGCTCTGTCAGAAGAAAATCCTCCCTTTCCCAAGTGGCTTCACTCTCGGTGTGATTGCTCCACTGAACTCTGAAAAACTTGATGGTTTTCTGTCGGGTTCTCCTTTCAGACTCCTCCAAGATTTTTATTGGATGCTCCCGATATGTGAGGTCTGGCTGCACGTCAATGTTTTCATGGGGTACCTGCTTCTCTGGGTTGCTTACGCACTTCCTCAACTGCGAGACATGGAACACGTCGTGGACGTCGTGTAATTCTTCAGGCAAGTCTAGCTGGTAGGCTACCGTGCCTCTCCGTGCCACTATGCAGAATGGTCCGATGAATCATGGTGCTAGCTTCCCCTTGATCTTGAATCGTTGCAGGCCCCTCATAGGAGATACCCGTAGGTACACAAACTCACCGGGTTCAAAACTGACTCCCCGATGTTTTTGATCGTAATAACTCTTCTGTCGACTTTGGGCTGTCTTGAGTCGATCCCTAATCACCTTAACTTTATCTTCAGCCTCCTTGAGCATGTCTGGGCTGTAGATATGGCTGCCCCGGTTTTTGACCAATTTAGCGGGTACGACATCTCCGCCCGTACAGAGCCTCAAATGGTGCCATTTGCAGGCTGGCTTGGTAACCGTTGTTGTATGCGAACTCTGCGTATGGTAAGCTTTCTTCCCAACTGGTCCCATAGGTGAGGACACATGCTCTTAGCATGTCTTCTAGAATTTGGTTTACGCGTTCAGTTTGTCCATCAGTCTGGGGGTGGTATGCGGTACTGAACGCCAGTTGAGTTCCCAGAGCTTGTTGTAAGTGATCCCAAAATCGAGAGACAAATTGAGTGCCTCTGTCTGATATTATTGTCTTTGGAACTCCATGTAAGCAGATGATGCGGGAGAGATAAAGCCTGGCAAGCTTCTGAGTGGTGTGGGTTGTCTTCACGGGGATGAAGTGTGCTACTTTAGTCAGTCTATCAGTGATGACCCATATGGCATCATTTCCGTGCCGTGACCGAGGTAGCCCAACAATAAAATCCATTCCAATCTCGTCCCATTTCCACTCTGGTATTTTATTTTGCTGTAAAAGTCCGGCCGGTTTCTGGTACTCGGCCTTGATGCGTTGACAAGAGTCACAACATGCGATGAACGCGGCTATGTCCCTTTTTAGACCGTGCCACCAAAAATTTTCCTGAATGTCCTTGTACATTTTTGTCCCTCCAGGATGGATTGAATATGTATGTGTGGCCTTCAGCTAAGATCTGCTGTTTAAGGTCCTTGATATTTGTTACGCAAAGTCTATTTCCGTACCAAAATATTCCCTGTTCTTCGATAACGAATTCTGAGGCCTTGCCCAAACCCACTTTCCGTTTAATGCCTTCAATGCTAGGGTGTCCATGCTGAGCCTCTTTAATCTTTTCTATCAAGGTAGGCTACATTTCTAAATTTGATATGCTGCCTTTGGCAACTACCAGCAAGTTGAGTTTAGTAAACTCCTGCCGAAATTCAGGTCTCAGGTTTGGTAGGTTGTCGTCGTTTGGGCTAGGGTTCCGACTTAGAGCGTCTGCCACTACATTCGCTTTCCCTGGATGGTAGTGGATTCCAACGTCATAATCCTTCACTAATTCCAACCAGCGTCGTTGCCGTAAATTCAGTTCCGGTTGTGTGAAAATGTACTTGAGGCTCTTATGGTCCGTGTATATTTCACAATGATTTCCAAGTAAAAAGTGTCTCCATTCCTTGAGTGCATGAATAACCGCTGCTAACTCCAGGTCATGAGTAGGATAATTTTCCTCATGCTTGCGGTTATGTCCGGAGACATATGCGACTACCTTGCCTTCTTGCATCAAGACGCATCCGAGGCCCTTCCGGATGCGCCACAATACACCTCAAAATTTTTTTGTATGTCTGGTACAATTAATACTGGTGTTGTCGTTAATTTCCTTTTTAATTCTTGGAAACTTTTCTCGCAAGCTTCCGTCCATTCAAACTTCTTGTCTTTCTTGAGTAGCTGCGTCATTGACTTCGCTATGGTGGAGAATCCTTCAATAAAACTTCGGTAGTATCCTGCCATTCCCAAGAAACTTCGTACGTCTGTTACGCTGGCTGGTGGTTTCCAGCCAAGTACGGCCTTGACTTTTTCCAGGTCTACGGCAATACCCTCTTGGGTTAGTACGTGGCCCGGAAAACCTACTTGCCTTAGCCAAAACTCACACTTGCTGAATTTAGCATACAATTGATGTTTCCTGAGTTCCCTAGTACAATTCGGAGATGTTCAACAGGCTCTTCCGGTGTCTTGGAGTATATCAGAATATCATCGATAAATACCACAACAAACTTGTCCATAAACCTCATAAATACTTTGTTCATGAGGTGAACAAAATATGCGGGGGCGTTCGTTAGTCCAAATGGCATTACGGTGAACTCATATAATCCGTATCTGGAGGTGAATGTTGTCTTGGGAATATCTTCTGTTCATACTTTTAATTGATGGTATCCCGACCTTAAGTCAATTTTTGAGAATACCTTGGCCTGAGCGAGCTGATCAAATAAATCATTTATCCGTGGCATCGGGTATTTGTTCTTGATTGTGACCATGTTAAGCGCCGATAGTCTATACACAATCTCGTAGTTCCATCCTTCTTTTTGGCAAATAAAATTGGTGAACCCCAAGGTGAGGAGCTGGCTCGTATATATCCTTTGTCCAAGAATTCTTTTATTTGCTTCTTCAGTTCTACCAATTCGGATGGTGCCATTCTCGTATGGTTTCTTGTATATGGGGGCGGTTCCGGTGCTAGCTCAATGCTGAATTCTATCTCTCGGTGCAGTGGCATGCCCGGTAGTTCTTCGAAATACGTCTGGAAATTCACACACCATCGAACCTTTCTTAATTTAGAAATATCCACCTTGTTCAATCTTGGTTGCCGGGATATTTTTCTTTCTTTGGCTGAAACTTTTATTGTCTTCCCGTGGTGGTGGGTGAGAATTACGTTCCGGTTGAAGCAGTCAATAGAACCTTTGCTGGTGGTTAACCAATCCATCCCTAAGATGACATCCAGTCCTTTATTTTCCAACACAATAAGATTGGCGTGAAACTTCAACCCTTCAAACTCAATAACCACACCTTGGCAATAACTCTGGGTAACTTGCTTAATCCTGTGGGACTTGACGATCATAGATTTTTCCAAGGAAGCATCAAAAATTATTTTGCAAGGCAAAACTTTTCAAAATGAATGAGTGAGAAGCTCCGAATCAAACAAAACCATGGCAGGTATTGTGTTGATGTGAAACGCATCGAGTACGATATCCGGGACATTCTGTGCTTCCTCTTTGGTCACGTGGTTCGTATGACCCTTCCCGTGGTGGTTATTTGGGTTGAAATTGTTGCGCTTTGGCGCCAATTATTGCCTCCGTTGTTCGGCTTTGGGGTCGAAGTTCCTTGGCTTGGGGCACTGCTTGGCATAGTGCCCTTCTTCTCCACAAGCGTAGCAAAGTAACGCCTGGGCGGTATGTGAACTCCTTGTCCCTTGCATGGAAATTGTTGATTGGGCGTGAGACGCGTTTGTCGTGGGTTTGGGTGTCCCACCTTTTCCGAAAATCTGTCTTGCTGCGGTGGTTGCGAGCATGATTAGTCTGGTCCCTTTTCGCTATGGAAATCTTCCAAGCTGCGTCGCTCAATTTCCAAGGTAATGGCCTTATCCACCAGCGTTTTAAAATCTGGGAAGGTGTGCACAACCAGCTGGCATTTAAGCGCGGGCGCCAGACCGTCTAGAAATTTTTCCATCTTCTTGCTTTCAGACATACGCTCCTTGTTGGCGTAGCGAGACAACAGAGTAAATTCACCGTTGTATTCTGAGACCGTCATGGTTCTTTGTTTGAGGTCATCAAATTCTCTCTTCTTGATCTTCATAAGACTTTTAGGAATATGTGCCCCACCAAAACCTTCTTTGAACTCCTCCCAGGTTATACTATTTTCGTTGGGGTGCATGTGTAGGAAATTTTCCCACCACGATGCAGCTGCTCCAGTGAGATAGTGCGGTGCATATAGCACTTTCTCAAGGTCTGAACATTGGGCAATAATTAATTTTCTTTCCATGTCTCGAAGCCAGTCCTCGGCCTCAAGAGGTTTGTCAGTATGAGAAAATGTTTGGGGACGCGTCTTCTGTAGCTCAGATAACTTTGATTGCTGCTGATACTATCCACGGTGGTTTCCCATATTGATTACTTGGTTCATCATTTCCTGATGTTGTTGCTGACTTTGCTCATAAAGACGGCACATCTGGGAATGTGTTGTTTCACTGTCCTGTTGACTTGACTGCCCCTGTGTGAAATTGTTGCTTGGTGGTGTGCCATAATTTTGCTCTGGCGGAGTTGGCATGGAGCGCGTCCAAGGATGAGACATTGTTCACTCTGGGGATATATTTTTGTAAAACTCATAAGAAAATAAATTGAGTCGCAAAAATCAATAAATTCATGAAGACGGAAAAAGTCTTAAATGCTCCAAGAATTTTCAAGAGAATAAACGGTTGCGCACGGAGAAGGACTGCTCATTACATATCTTACAGGCAAGCAGTAATTATACAATACATCACTCAGGATATGCGTACATATACCTGACATGTTATTTAGGCTAGTGCACTTCTCCCAGTTCCTACATGATGCGCAAACAAGCTACTTCTCACAGCCTATGTACATATAAACATATTGTACAAGTCGGTACATCGCATGGCAGCTAAGCGTACTTAGTCGGAGATGGTAAGGATTTCCCTTGGCCTGCCGAGGGTGAGGCGCGGTGAGGCTGGGGACTCAACCTCCTCCTCCCTAATAGGATCCAGACGTAAAGTGTTGCGCTGAGTTGGTGGGGCGGGCGCCCTATGCGGGACAACACGAACAGGAGTGGGCGCAAGGGGTGGTGCAGAACGAACTGGAGTAGGCGCAATGACTTGGTTGAACTCCTCAGTGGTAGGCAGGCAATGAGTAGTGGCGAGAGTAGTAGGTGCAAAAGATGCCGATGATGAGACGGAAGTCAGTGGCGGTGCGGTGTGCAGGAGCTCCCTCCTTTTGGCGGCACAGCCATGGAATGAGTCCATGCGGGCAGCCACAAGGTCGTCCACCAGGTTGTCGAAGCTGCCTCCAGAGCCCGGAGATACTCGATAAGCATCTCAATAGCCTCGTCTCGTTCTCCTCTGGGGCAAGAGAACACGTAGTGACAGGTGTATGGCATGTGACACGGAAGGTAGCGGTAACGACGAGTCTTCATCGAAGGAAGGACATCCCTGAGACGAGCTATCGCCTCACGGGCTGCCATCTGCATCGCATGCTTCTCCGTAGGCATGGCTCTCCCCAAGAACCGGAAACGGCCTAACTCAACACACCCTCCCTTGAATTGCACCGCGGCCTGGTGCATGGTTAGACTGTTGTTGACCTTGTGCTGAGAGAGTGTGAAGACTGGGCGCACAAATGGCCCCATCGCGACTTGGACGATGAAGGAGAGAAGCTTGACGAACCCATCAGGCATGTTGGCGAACATCTGTGACTCGCAATGCGTTGCCGACCATCTACAAAGTAGGCAAAATTCTGAGTGGTCGATCATAAATTTATGCCGATCACGTAAATTGACTACATTTGCAAAAATATGAATTAGCGCTATTATGCTAATGACCGATTAGCGATCGCACCTAGTGGCTTCCTACAGTCAGCCTGGCTCTGGTACCAAGCTTGTCATGACCGGTTTTCCAATAAAATGTTTATTGAAAAACCGACCTTTTGAGTCCAGTACGAGGAAAACCCTCCTGACTGGTAGACAAAATCTTGATACAATAAGCCAGTAGCATTAGGATATATTACAGGGTCGAGCTGGGGTGCTCAACCAATTATTACATGCACGCCAATAATTATACATAATGGCGGATATGTCACAATGGGGTGGGGTGGCATTCTACTGACTCGAGGTAGAGTGGTGGTGAAATAACACAGTGGAGTGGATAACATGACTCCTACACTGGCAGCTCATCGAGCGTCGAGGTGAGGCTCGATGAATTTATTTGGGTAGCGGAAGCGGATATAACACAGTGACCAAAAACAGGGTCGCACGAGACTGACTGGGATTCCTCTAGGCGTCGGACTCGCTATCAAACTCTTCATCCATGAGATCGCCTTCGTCAGCATCTGGCCAAATCAACAAGCCAGGTGAGTAATTTGAAAGTACTCGCAAGACAGTTCGGACATAAGATATAACAAATGCATGCTTGAATGCTCATGAGCAATAAGTAATGTACATTCAAATGATGAACTTGCACGACATTATTTAGCAATAAGGAAGTTAGGCGGTAGTAAAAATAACTGAAAACCGATCGGGTGTCTGAAGCGACGCCTCGAAGGGTGAACAAATAAATAAATCATGCCACAGTCGGGCGTCTGAGTGACACCACATAAAGGGCTTATAATGAAAATAAGAGACATGCGTGCCACAGTCGGACGTCGGGGCGACATCACAGAAAGGGCTTATATTGAAAGTAAATGACAACAATGCCGCAGTCGGACATCGGAGCGACATCGCAGAAAGGGCTTATATTGAAAGTAAATAATAACAATGCCGCAGTCGGACGTCAGAGCGACATCGCAGAAAGGGCTTATATCAAAAGTAAATAACAACAATGCCGCAGTCGGATGTCTGAGCAACATCGCAGAAAGGGCTTATATCAAAAGTAAATAACAACAATGCCGCAGTCGGACGTCTGAGCGACATCGCAGAAAGGGCTTGAAATTCACTCTTCATATCTGTTAACTTGCAAGAAATAGCGTTCATAGGGAAATATTCAACACATGATAATAAACGGGTTAGTTCATCCACAGGAAAATAAACATTTAACCGGACTTAAAACTCATATGGTCCTCCGGAGTTTCTATCACCGAGTCTGACACTTGACAAGATAAGATGAAAACAGTACTTGGACATGGATAAGATGATTTCAAGGATTATTGACTCTGCAGAGTTTGTACTAAATTATCCATGCCCAACGGATTTCCGTAGTCACGAGGGACTAGTTCCGCTTACATGCAATTTGAGGAAACACATCTAACCAGTAAACACCCATCCCACCTCATGATGCTAGGAATCACCCTAGACAGCGTTCAAGAAAAACTTTGAGACGGGGAGATCACAATCTCGAATAGCGTGGGATCAAATTTATATTCGCGCGCTCTAAGGGGTGTCCCCCTCTCGGTCCCAACCGGAAACACCCATGCCCCCTGACCAGATGATAGGCTTTAATCCAGGGCCATGGAACCCTCATCCCGGCCTCTTGATTTGGTGTGTACCAGAAAGCGGTTTGCAACTTACTAAGCCATATTTCCTTGCGGAAAAACATGTGGTAGCACAGGAGGAAAATGGATGGAAACTGGACCGATTCATGTTGACACTGGTCAAACAATCAGGCATAAGACTGGCATGCTACAACACTGCCATCTTACCCATTCTTACGCCATCACATGGCCATGCAAACTCGTATCCAATGTCTTATGTATTTTCGAAACTCATTTGTCTCCACTTTGCATGTAATATGACATTCATCGAGGTGCTCATGATGATGCCATGCAACTACTTAATGCACACATGCCAAAACACTCATCATATCGAAAGTTCAAACATGCTTGCCTGGTTCGGAGTAGTCGGGGCCTAGCTCGGTGAAGTTTGCGGTTCCGTCACCTCCTTCGGTATCTACGGTATACAAAAATACACGTGCTATCGTAAATACCGTGAGGTGTACAGAAATATACCAAACATTTTTCAAATAAATCTCATAAAAACTAGACAAAATTTTGAAGAGGGCAGAAAAAGAATCACTCAAAAATCCTTTTCTGTTTGAAAGTTATAAGTGTTTTGGTCCAAGGACCTTTGTGTAATGAAACAGAAACTTCCCAGGGGGCTAAGCAGAAAAGTCCAGAAAACGATTCAGACTGGAAAGCGCATTTTGCCAGAATACGCTTTCAGAAAACGGTTCGTTTAAAAAAATGAGAGACTGACAGGCGGGTCCCACCCGTCAGGTTTGAAAATTTAAAACGGGGAGACGGAGCTCGTCGGCGCCCGAGAGCTGCGGTGGTCGCCGGCGGCGATCCACGGCGAGGCAGGGGGATCGGGTGGTACCTCCGTGCTCAGTGCATCCTTCCGCGTCAGTGGGTGGTGGTGGTGGTCGCCGGCGAGCACTACGTCGACGGCGGCCCTTGCTCCGGTGGACGGCGGTTCGGGTGGAGTTGGATATCGCCGGAGAGTGCTGCGAAGGGCAAATTGAAGTGGGGGTTAGACTTCTGGGTGCTTGAGGGGATTGCTGACGAGGTTTGGGCGCCGGGGACGGCCTCACCAGAGTGAATCAAGGTGGAGGCCGAGGCGGAACGGGGCGGCTGGAGTTGGGGGAGGAGACCTCCTCGAGGTCCTCCTAGTGGCCTGGCGGAGTGTTGGTGAGGTGCAGAGGTGGTGCGTGCTCGAGGGCGAGCCCGGCCCCTTTATAGGCGATCCGAGGTGATGGCCATGAACGGAGTTCTCCGGCGAAGGTTACGGCGGCGCAGGGCTTGGTCGGGGTGGTTTAGTGGTTGAGCGTCATCGTGGAGGTCCACTGGCTCCATTTAGGCACTAAACGAGCTTGGATTAGAAGCTTTGGGGTGGGTTCGACGGAACGGGGCGGCGCGGGCCCGTCGTTGGTAGAGGGCGTGCCCTGTGCTTGCCGGGCCACGGCGACGGTGCAGCCGAGGCGCTAGCATGCATGAGCCACGCGGAGGGCTGGGGAGCGATGGGCGGCACCGGGTGGCGTGGCGAGCAGGCTCAGGCCCTCGCTGGCCGCCACGGGTGGCGCAGCCACCGCAGAAACTGCCAACGCCGGCGAGGCTCGCCGCCCCCGATGCCTGCACATGTCCAAGGGGGCGTGCGGCGCTCTGGCCAGGGAGGAGAGGCCGTGCGCAACGCGCCAGGGCGCACTGTTGATAGGTGACTGATCTCTGACGAAGAAACGACACTGAACTTATTGAATCTCTGAATTTCTCTGAAAGTGCAAAGTAACAGTGCAGGCCAGGTGTTCGACGAAATGATTTTGGCATGTGGAGATTTTTCCTTCAGCTGATTTTTGGTGAGGTGGCCTCTCACTGCATCTGGGGGCTGCCTGAATTTTGGTGGAATTTTTGGAGAAGAGGAGATATGAATTTCACCAAATTTGACAAATCTGGGTGCAGAAGCTGAAACTTGAAAATTTTGAAGAGAAGAAGAGTGGATCTTGATGGTTCTAGGTTGTGGGTGCTAGGGACTATCCAGAGGAGTTGGTTTGAGATAAAAGTTCAAAGGCAATTTGGTACTTGCTTTGCAAATCACCTAGGCTCAAAATAATGGACAGAAATGTTTTGGGGAAAGAAATAAATGAAATAAAATCCAAAAATGAGTTGGACTTGTTGGGACAGAAAATTTGGATTGCCCCAAAGTGGAAGGAGGGTTTTTTGAAAGGATTTACCACAAGAGGCATGGTAAAACCATGGGTGGTTTCAATATAAGAGAAGACCTAAAACTCCTAGGGTTTTCTTTAAAAAAATATAGAACCCAAAAATAAATTTGAGAAGGGGAGAATCAGAGGAAAGGTTTTTAATAATCAAACACCAGAGTTGAAAAAGATGCCAAAATAAAATCCTTTGCCAAAGGAGAAAATTTTGAGAGAGAGATTTTTGGAAGGGTTTAAATGACCTTCTTCAAAACCAGCAAAGTTTTTGATGAAAACCAACTAAATTTTTTTGGAGTGTCACACACTGGGCCTCCTACTGGCCGTAGAAACAGTGGGCCTTCTACGGGTCATAGAAACAATGGGCCTTCTACGGGCCGTATCATCAATGAGCCTTATACGGGCCGTATGATCGATTGGCCAAACATGGGCCAAACAGACCGCATTATGGTCGTAAACGGGCTAGAGTTGGAATCGTCCGTTCATGGGCCGACCATAACGGGCCATCGTTAATAGGCCGTATTTGATGACACTATGAAAACGAGCCAACGTATTAACGGACCACGAACGGGCTGACTGTAACCACGGGCTGAATTTGGCCCACAAGCAGAAAATGACAGTAACGGGCCGTAAGTAAACGAATGCTGGAAATGAGCCCAAGAATAAATGGGCTCTGAGAAGGCCGAAAGATAACATGGGCTGGAAACGGCCCAACGGAATAATGGGCTGTTAATGGGTATAATGTGATATACTGTTCATTACGGGCAGTTTCACCACGGGCCGTTAATGGGTGTAAAGTGATACACTGTTCATTACGGGCCAGTTTCACCACGAGCCGTTAATAGGCCATGAGTTACAAAGGGCCTCATATGGGCCGAAAGACGTCATGGACCATACATGCGCCAGAAGTGAAAACGGGCTGGAATCATATTGGATGGCCCAGATGACGCTACTGGGCCTAATTCGGGTAGGGCGTAACGGGCCTTGGGTTAGTGAGCTGTAAATGAGCTATATGCGAACAGGCCGTTAACAGGCTTTCCATGGGCCGGCCCGCCACCTTTTGACCAAGTCAAACAGGCCGGCCTTTTCACACGAATGGGCCTTTGTTGGGCCGTGCCACGTGTCGACGTATCATAGGCACCTTTTGTCCAATGAGTGGATGACATCTGTCCCAACGATGAGCCGACACGTGTTCCCTCCAGCCAATGATGATTTTACACGTGGAAAATCCCCATTGGTCGGGGCTGTTAACGGGTTATCGGATCCAAAACCCGACCCAATAGCTTAACGGCGTTCCGTTACGGTGGATGCCACGTGTCGGTCACCCTTGACAAAAGCACTTCTATGACGCGCGATTTATCGTCATGGAAGTGGACACTTCCGTGATGATAATTTTGGTAATGTCATGGAACACTTCTACGACAGCACAGGTATGACTATCTTGATTCTATCATAAAATCGTCAGGGATGTACATGCATGACAAAAAATGCGACCTACTATGACAAACACGTATCATCATGGAAGTGTATTTTTTTGTAGTGCCCTTTATTGCGTTGGTTGCGAGGATTTTATTTGTTTGTGTAGGTGCGAGGGACTCGTGCGTGGCCTCCTACTGGATTGATACCTTGGTTCTCAAAAACTGATGGAAATACTTACGCTGCTTTACTGCATCACCCTTTCCTCTTCAAGGGAAAACCAACGCAATGCTCAAGAGGTAGCAAGAAGGATTTCTAGCGCCATTGCTGGGGAGACTTACGCGAAGTCAATTCAAGATTTGACTCCCGACAACGAGCCATTTCTGGTGCCGTTGCCAGGGAGTCCATGCAAAAGTCAACATACCAAGTACCCATCACAAACTCTTATCTCCCGCATTACATTATTTGCCATTTGCCTCTCGTTTTCCTCTCCCCCACTTCACCCTTGCCGTTTTATTCGCCCTTTTTCGTTCGCTTTCTCCCCGTATGTATCTTTGTTTGTGTTTCCTTGTGCCTTCTATTTGCTTTCATCTTTGCTTGCTAAAAATCTGTTGATATGGATCCACTTAAAGTGTTCTACTTGGATCATCTTCGATTCGATCCTTATGCGCTCGTGCTGAAACCCCAACTAGCCTAGTTGATGGGAAATCTTTAGATGAGCATGCTCATTTTGTGCGTCACCGTTTGTCTGAAAAAGGGAGACTCTTATGGAATCAAATAAACAAATTGATGCGTTATGCTTGGAACCTTTGTGAAATTTATGATTTTACTTGTTGCTCTGAAAACATTAAGAAACACCTTCCCTACCAATGTGAGTTTAGAGATAATGGGATCGTATCTTCATATGTAGGGATGAAAATGGAGTGAAAACTTTCCGTTTTTCCAGAGGAAAGATGGAAACGGAGAGGAAATATGAAAACAAAAACGGAGATTTGCAAAACGGAAGGGGAAATGGAATTTTTTATGCGGAAACGGAAACAAAAACGGAACGGTGTTTTCCGGTGGAACATGCATGGAAACGGAACTTTCCGTTTCCGTGGATATGGAATTTCTGTTTTTACTATAGACTTATAGCTGCTTTGTAGCCCAACTACCAAAGAGAACACAATGACACAATTAGTAGAATAGATCTGAGGCCCAACTTCTACTACCACACATGTACTCAGCTAAGTTGCTAACATAATGATATTATTTTGTAGCCATGTTAATAACTCATTAAATTTGTTTGTTTTTGTGTGTATTTCTATATGATTCAAGTTCCGATCAGTGCCTATTTCTGTTTTCGTCTCCGCTTTGTATTTGCTCCGTGTCCGTTTCTGGTAGTATATGTTTCCGTATTCACTTCCGGGGTTTCTGTATTCGTTTCCGCTTCTGCAAAAAAATGTGAAAACAAATATGATAGCACTCAGTTCCGTCTGTTTCCGCTCCATTTTCATCCCTATTCATATGCTAGGGGTGTTTATAATTACTATGATGTTCAACAAATTGAAGAATTTGTTGCTTTTAAGGGTGCTTATGAAATTGCTTCTTTGATTGAAACGTATGGTGCTATTCTTTACAAATCTGAAAATTTTGCCATACTTAAATATTGTTATGATAATTATGCTTCCAATGCCTATGTTAAACCATATATTGAGGACTCCTCCGCTGTCCAAGAAGAAGCTAATATTTCGCAGGAGTCTATGGAGGAAGAAAATAATGATATGCATGAATCTATAGATAATTATGATTCCGATGATTTGATTGAAATATCCCTTGATGAACATGATGCTTGCTATTCTTGTGGCCATGATGCCAATATTTATGAAGATGAATTTGCTATAGTTCCTTATGTTCAATATGAGATCGTTGTTATTGCACCCATACTTGATAGTTCCTTCGATGAAAATCATGATTGCAATGATTTTACTATAAACTCTCTTGATTTCAATTGTGCTAATAATATGCAAAACCCTAATCTTGGGGATGCTAGTTTTGCTATGTCTACTACTTGTTGCAATGGTCATGATTGGGGTGATTCTTCTTATGATCTTGAAAATTTATTTAAGCCCCATGATGAATATGAGATTGATAATAGTGTTTGCAATAATATTAGAAGTGGGTTTGGAGAGGTAATGACCTTAGTTAATATAAATCCCACTATTTTGGAAGAGTGTCAACTTTGCATGCATGTGGACCGTGTTGAAAATATTTTATGTGATAGCTATTTTGTTGAATTTGATTATGATCCCACATGTAATTATTATGAGAGAGGAAAATATGGTTGTAGAAATTTTCATGATAATAAACTACCTCTCGTTATGTTGAGATTGCTATTGTTTCATACCGCTTCCTTGCATATGCTAGTTTTTGCTTGCTATGATAATTTGTTTGCCTATAAGATGCCTATGCATAGGAAGTATGTTAGACTTAGATGTGTTTGTCACGTGTTTTATGATGCTCTCTTTGTGCTTCAATTGTTGTCTTTCGTGTGAGAATCATTGAAATCTCAATGCCTAGCTAGGGGCGTTAAACGATAGCGCTTGTTGGGAGGCAACCCAATTTTATTTTAGTTTTTTTTTTGCTTTTTGCTTCTGTTTAGGAATAAATATTTGATCTATCCTATGGTTAGATTTGTATTTATGTTTTAATTAGTGTTTGTGCATAGTTCAACCTATAGGATCTTGTTGGATGATAGTTATTTGATCTTCCTGAAAATTCCAAAAACTTTCTTTTCACGAAAATAATTGTTAAAAATAACCAGAACGTGATAAAATATTGATTGCAATTGCTACTGATCATAAAACAAACTTTATAGGTCGTCCTATTTTGGATGAATTTTTGGAGTTCCAGAAGTTTGCATTAGTTACAGATTACTATAGACTGTTCTGTTTTTGACAGATTCTGTTTTTCGTGTGTTGTTTGCTTATTTTGATGATTCTATGGCTAGTAAAATAGTTTATAAACCATAGAGAAGTTGGAATACAGTAGGTTTAACACCAATATAAATAAATAATGAGTTAATTACAGTACCTTGAAGTGGTGTCCTGTTTTTTTCGCTAACGGAGCTCACGAGATTTTCTGTTAAGTTTTGTGTTGTGAAGTTTTCAAGTTTTGGGTAAAAGATTTGATGGATTATGGAATAAGGAGTGGCAAGAGCCTAAGCTTGGGGATGCCCATGGCACCCCAGGATAATCTAAGGACACCTAAAAGCCAAAGCTTGGGGATGCCCCGGAAGGCATCCCCTCTTTCGTCTACTTCCATCGGTAACTTTACTTGGAGCATATAGTCAAAAAAAACTTTACTTTGAGATATATTTTTATTCACCACATGATATGTGTTTTGCTTGGAGCGTCTTGTATTATTTGAGTCTTTATTTGTTAGTTTTCTACAATCATCCTTGCTGTACACACCTTTTGAGAGAGACACACATGATTCGGAAATTGTTAGAATACTCTATGTGCTTCACTTATATCTTTTGAGTTATATAGTTTTTGCTCTAGTGCTTCACTTATATCTTTTAGATCATGGTGGTGGATTTGTTTTATATAAACTTTTGTTCTCTCATGCTTCACTTAGATTATTTTGAGAGTCCTACAAAACAACTTGGTAATTTGCTTTAATTATGATCGGCATCCAAGATTAGATTTTTTTTTCTTATGAGTGTGTTGAATACTATGAGAAGTTTGATACTTGATAATTGTTTTGAGATATGAAGATGGTGATATTAGAGTCATGCTAGTTGAGTAGTTTTGAATTTGAGAAATACTTGTGCTAAAGTTTGAGATTCCCGTAGCATGCACGTATGGTGAACCGTTATGTGATGAAGTCGGAGCAGGATTTATTTATTGATTGTCTTCCTTATGAGTGGCGGTCGGGGACGAGCGTTGGTCTTTTCCTACCAATCTATCCCCCTAGGAGCATGCGCGTAATACTTTTCTTCCATAACTTGTAGATTTTTGCAATAAGTATGTGAGTTCTTTATGACTAATGTTGAGTCCATGGATTATACGCATTTTTTCCTTCCACCATTGCTAGCCTCTCTAATAGCGCGCACTTTTCGCCGGTGTCATACACCCACCATATACCTTCCTCAAAACAGCCACCATGCCTACCTATCATGGCATCTCCATAGCCATTCCGAGATATATTGCCATGCAACTTACCACCGTTCAGTTTATTATGACACGCTCCATCATTGTCATATTGCTTTGCATACCCCGGTATACCGCCGGAGGCATTCACATAGAGTCATATTTTGTTCTAAGTATCGAGTTGTAATTCTTGAGTTGTAAGTGAATAAAAGTGTGATGATCATCATTTTTTAGAGCATTGTCCCAAGTGAGGAAAGGATGATGGAGACTATGATTCCCCCACAAGTCAGGATGAGACTCTGGACTAAAAAAAGAAACGCCATAAAAAAGGCCCAAAAAATGATGAGAGAAAAAGAGAGAAGGGACAATGTTACTATCCTTTTACCACACTAGTTCTTCAAAGTAGCACCATGATCTTCATGATAGAGAGTCTCCTATGATATCACTTTCATATACTATTGGGAAATTTTCATTATAGAACTTGGCTTGTATATTCCAATGATGGGCTTCCTCAAAATGCCCTAGGTCTTAGTGAGCAAGCGAGTTGGATGCACACCCACTTAGTTCCTTTTGTTGAGCTTTCATATACATATAGCTCTAGTGCATCTGTTGCATGGCAATCCCTACTCACTCACATTGATATATATTAATGGGCGTTTATACGCCTAGTTGATGTGAGACTATCTTCTCCTTTTTTTTGTCTTCTCCACAACCACCATTCTATTCCACATATAGTGCTATGTCCATGGCTCATGCTCATGTATTGCGTGAAGATTGAAAAAGTTTGAGAACTTCAAAAGTATGAAACAATTGCTTGGCTTGTCATCGGGGTTGTGCATGATTTAAATAATTTGTGTGGTGAAGATAGAGCATAGCCAGACTATATGATTTTTTAGGGATAACTTTCTTTGGCCATGTTATTTTGAGAAGACATAATTGCTTAGTTAGTATGCTTGAAGTATTATTATTTTTATGTCAATATTAAACTTTTGTCTTGAATCTTTCGGATCTGAATATTCATACCACAATTAAGAGAATTACATTTAAATTATGCCAACTAGCATTCCACATAAAAAATTTCTATTTTTATCACTACTCGAGGACGAGCAGGAATTAAGCTTGGGGATGCTTGATACGTCTCCAATGTATCTATAATTTTTTATTGTTCCATGCCATATTATATTCTGTTTTGGACATTAATGGGCTTTATTATACACTTTCATATTATTTTTGGGACTAACCTATTAAGCTTGGGGAATTGCTGTTTTTTGCCTATTCGCGGAAAAAGAATATCAAACGGAGTCCAAACGGAATGAAACCTTCGGGAACGTGATTTTCGGTACGAACGTGATCCAGAGGACTTAGACCCTACGTCAAGAAAGATACGAGGAAGGCACGAGGGGGGGGGGGGGGCGCCTACCCCCCTGGGCGCGCCCTCCACCCTCCTGGGCCCCACGTTGCTCCACCGACGTACTTGTTCCTCCTATATATAGCTACGTACCCCCAAACTACCAGATACGGAGCCAAAAACCTAATTCAACCGCAGCAACCTTCTATACCCGTGAGATCCCATCGTGGGGCCTTTTCCGGAGCTCCGCCGGAGGGGGCATCAATCACGTAGGGCTTCTACATCAACACCATAGCCTCTCGGATGATGTGTGTGTAGTTTAGCTCAGACCTTCGGGTCCATAGTTATTAGCTATATGGCTTCTTCTCTCTTTTTGGATCTCAATACAATGTTCTCCCCCTCTCTTGTGGAGATCTATTCGATGCAATCTTCTTTTGCGGTGTGTTTGTTGAGATCGATGGATTGTGGGTTTATGATCAAGTTTATCTATGAACAATATTTGAATCTTCTCTGAATTCTTTTATGTATGATTGGTTATCTTTGCAAGTCTCTTCGAATTATCAGTTTGGTTTGGCCTACTAGATTGATCTTTCTTGCAATGGGAGCAGTGCTTAGCTTTGGGTTCAATCTTGCGGTGTCCTTTCCTAGTGACAGTAGGGGCAGCAAGGCACATATTGTACTGTTTCCATCGAGGATAACAAGATGGGGTTTATATCATATTGCATGAGTTTATCCCTCTACATCATGTCATCTTACTTAAAGCGTTACTCTGTTCTTTTGAACTTAATACTCTAGATGCATGGTGGAAACGGTAGATGTGTGGAGTAATAGTAGTAAATGCAGGCAGGAGTCGGTCTACTTGTCGCGGAAGTGATGCCTATATACATGATCATACCTAGATATTCTTATAACTATGCTCAATTCCGTCAATTGCTCAACAGTAATTTGTTTACCCACCGTAATACTTATGGTCTCGGGAGAAGCCACTAGTGAAACCTATGGCCCCCGGGTCTATTTTCCATCATATTAATCTTCCAACACTTAGCTATTTTTATTGCCTTTTATTTTACTTTGCATCTTTATCATAAAAATACCAAAAATATTATCTTATCATATCTATCAGATCTCACTTTCGTAAGTAACCGTGAAGGGATTGACAACCCCTTTATTGCGTTGGTTGCGAGGACTTTATTTGTTTGTGTAGGTGCGAGGGACTCGTGCGTGGCCTCCTACTGGATTGATACCTTGGTTATCAAAAACCGAGGGAAATACTTACGCTGCTTTACTGCATCACCCTTTCCTCTTCAAGGGAAAACCAACGCAGTGCTCAAGAGTAGTTGACCCGGAGGAACACCTCGCCTCCGCCGCCACTGCCGACAAGGTGCAGGCTCTGGCCTAGATGAAGTCCCCCAGCGACTACCCCCGGGACTTAACAGGTAAGGTCTGACAAGCTAAATCTTACCAATACCACTTGCAACGGCTATTATTTGTATGGTTGATGTATTAAGCATGTCCGTGCCTTGTTTATTTCAAGATCAAGACACCGTGTGATGTTCAAATATTACCTGTCGACTCAATTTCACCAATACCAGCAACAAACTTACAATACATGACTCATGATATCACTAGAGATGCTGCCCATTTGCTATTTTTAGTGGATGCTTACCCTGTTGTACTTAACATGCCTGTCCATGTACTTACACACGGTCATAACGGCCGATGATTTTGTTTGCCGCCGAGGTGAGCTGCATCCCATGTCTTACAGTACTTCACATAATTTGTGCAATTGTAGTTTAACTTCTACCATTTACTGGTTGCTTGTAGGTATACATGTCAGTGGCACTGATCCACGCTTCGACCCGGAGGAACAGCTCGCCTCCTCCGCTGTTGACTTTGGGCGGGCTCTGGCCAAGATGAAGTGCCCCAACAACTACCTCTCAGAACTTACCAAGTATGTAATCACTAGTTCAATCTTACCAATACTAGTTGCAATTAATGGCTATGTTCTGTACAGTCAATGTATTAAGCATGTTCTAGTAAACATGCCTAACATTTTTTTGCTACTTTCCCTACCTTTTTATAGACATCTAGGCCATTCTCTGCTCTGGCAGCACCTGCCTTGTGATGTTTAACTATGCCAATTGCATTTTTATCAGTACCTGTTTCAATGTCTATTAAGCCTGTTGCAATTTACAGTTGAATCCATTTTTAAACAGTTGTATTTCAATGGCTACAAACTTACAAAACAAGACTTAGGATGCTGTTAAGCCTGTTGCCATTAACAGTTGTATCGATTTTTAATCTGTCCATTTGCTACCATGCTACTCTCCGTAATGAAGATATACTAGAGATGTTGCTCATTTGCTATTTTTGGTGGATGTTAACCCTGTTGTACTTAACATGCTTGTCCATGTACTTACGTAGGGTCATAAAGGCCGATGCTGTTGTTTGCCGTCGAGGTTAGCTGCATCCCATGTCTTACAGTATTTCACATCATTTGTACAATTGCAGTTTAACTTCTACCATTTACTGGTTGCCTGTAGGTGCACATGTCAGTGGCACTGATCCACGCTTCGACCTGGAGGAACATCTCTCCTCCGCCGCCGCTGACTTTGGGCGGGCTCTGGCCAAGATGAAGTGCCCCAGCAACTACCTCTCAGGACTTTCCAAGTATGTACTCACCGGTTCAATCTTACGAATACCAGTTGCAACTAATGGCTATGTTTTGTACGGTCCATGTATTAAGCATGTTGTAGTAAACATGCCTAACACATTTTAGCTATTTTCCATACCTTTTTATAGACAACTGGGCCATTATCTGCTCTGGCGGCACTGCCTGTGATGTTTAACTCTCCCAATTGCATTTTATCAAGACTGGTTTCAATGGCCATTTAGCCTGTTGCAATTAACAGTTGTATCCATTTTTAAAGAGTTGTATTTCAATGGCTACAAACTTACAAAACATGAATTAGGATGATGTTAAGCCTGTTGCAATTAACAGTTGTATCCATTTTTTAATCCGTCCCTTTGCTACCGTGCTACTCTTTCGAAATGAAGATATCACTACAGATGCTGCCGTTTTATTACCATTTGCTATTTTTGGTGGTTGTTAACCCTGTTGTAGTTAACATTGGCTTTCCATGTACTTACACAGGGCTACAATGGGCGATGCTGTTGTTTGCCGTCGAGGTTAGCTGCATCCCATGTCTTATACACCATCTATTCCTAAATATAAGTATTTTTAGAGATTCCAATATAGACTACATAAGGAGCAAAATGAGTGAATCTAGATTCTAATCTAAATTATATCTATAATTCTATATACATCCACATGTAGTTCATATTGAAATCTCAAAAAAAATACTTGTACTTAGGAACATAGGTATTTGTATTTTACATCATTTGTACAATCTCAGTTTAGCTTCTAACATTTACTGGTTGCTTGTAAGTACATATATGAGTGGTACTGATCCATGCTTCGATCCCTTTTGCGTATGGGGCAATGAGATATTCATGAAAAAGCGTCAAGTGAGGAAACTAAGAAAGATTGTTAGGCGAAAGAAACGGGTGATTACAATTAAGCACTTTATTTACACTTTGTTGAAGAAAACAGTGAACTTTAGGATGGTAAGTAATGTGTTGCCCTTTCCCCCTGCCCACAACAAGTTACTCTGTTAGACCTCAGTATCTGATGTTTTTCTCTTTTCAGTGGTTTCCGAAGCTATTTACTGATGATTACCTTGCAAACTACATGACCGAAGTGGAGGAAACTAAGGTTAAAGTATATAATTCATGCTACCATGATAATGCTCTAGAAGTCTTCCTGAAGGCGGTGAAGGATGGGCGGGTGACCATCACAAGGGGTTGGACAAAAGTGGTTCATGACTATAGCATGTAGGAAGGCACATTATGGGCATTCCGCTTCTTCAACACCGTCGGCAGTCAAAATGATTTACACTTGTCTCTTCACCTTTACCGCCTTTAAATACTATGGTTGATCATAGTTAATTGCTGCCTAATCCTGTAATTACTGAACATATTGTACTGGAAATTTTATTTATGGATACGTTGTTGAACCATTGTGCTGATAATTTGAATTGCACGTTTCATATTTCAAAATTTCCAATTCGAATAATAAATTATAGGAAAAAACAAAAAGAGTACAGACGGTCATGGAACTTTGCAAACGGTTCTCGGCAAGAAAAGCGCTTGTGATGGATAGCCCAATGTTACACCGTTTTCTACATCAAATCGTGTGTGATGTAGTTAATGAAAGCAAACAGTTAACCAAGGTAGAGCGTGTGTGATAGTTACACCTTTCACACACGAGCGTATATAATAAACTGTGTGGGATGTACATACGAACGAAAACGTTTTCCCTGGATTGACTGTGTGGGATGTACATAAGAATGGAAACGTATTCCTTGGATTGACTGTGTGTGATATATATATATACGAACGGAAATGTTTTTCTGGGATTCACCGTGTGGGATGTACATACCTACGGAAATGTTTTTCTCGGATTACCGTGTGGGATGTACATACCTATGGAAATGATTGGGTTTCGATGCCTCGCCCGATCGCACACGGCCCCATCCTGGGTCCCCCCCGACGATTTCTGGGTCGTGTGGGAAGGACCCCCCTATCGCCCACACTCACTTGGCGACGGTTCCAAATGCCATAGTGGAAAGGGGTTAAAACCGTTTGTTTAGGACTAACGCGCACCAGTGGACGTGTACAGCTACGGTCGCCGTCCAGTTTGGTGCGGTGACCAAGCAAGTCCATCTTCTGGAGATACAGGAGACAAACACAGTGCCAAGACGCCTCTTCTACGACAAGCCGGCCCCTCTGCTCGGACCAGCGCCGGCCAAGCGCAAGTAAGCCCCGCCAAAGACGCGTGCCACTTCTGTCCTGCCTCCATGATAGAGCGCACGCCAGGCAGCCCAGAACTGCAAAGATCCGGTGGTGCAATGCGGCACACTCCGTCTGGTGCAGGGCCTCGGCCTTCTTAGCCCCAAGGAGCGCATGACGAAGAAGGTGGGTGAAGTGCTCATCCGCAGGTTTGACGAGCCCCTCACTGACGAGGATATCATCGTCATTGCCAGGCTCACCAGGATGGGCAAGGATGCTCTCCGCATCACGGCTGGGCTCAACGGTCCAGAAGAAGTTGCCGAGAGGCCATGGTGTAATCATGTTAGTTCTCCATTGTTATGTTAGCAGTAGTTTCCGGCGACGGCCAGCACTCGGCTGGTCTGAGTTAGGTTTAGTTCCTTTCTGTATTAGTGTTAGCATGGGGCTAGGCTCGCGCCGTCGTATGTTGGGGCCTATTGGTGGTCGGCGGTGCCCCCGACAAGATGGATGGTGTCTCAGTGCATTTGTAGTAAATTTAGTCGCCGGCGATCCCTGTTGTTTCCCTATGAGTGAAGACACCTCCACTCCCCCAATCATGAGATGGAACATACGTGGGCTCGACTCGCCCGCCAAGCGCGAAGCCGTGTGTGAGGTAGTCGCGGCGCACCGCACTGCCATCACCTGCCTCCAGGAAACCAAGTTAGATGAGTGGAACACCAACCTAGTTCACGACATCGGCGGCGGGTCTCTGCTAGTACGCATCGTTCTGCCTGCCATCGGCACACGCGGTGGCGCGACAATCCTTTGGAACAAAGACTTTTTTAAAGTCTACACACATGCAGTAGGACAGTTCATGATCACGGTTAGGGTAACTATAGTCTACAATCAGATGTCCTTCTGCTCACCACGGTCTACGGGCCGGCGAAGGATGCACACAAGGACACCTTCCTTGCCGAGCTAGCTAGACTGCTAGAATGGCGCCTCCGTCTGTTGAGCCCTGGCTCATCAATGGAGACTTCAACCTAATCTATGATGCTAGAGACAAGAATAACCACAACCTAAATAGGAGGCTAATGGGTCACTTTAGGACGGCGATCGACGGTGCGGGTCTGCACCAGATCAAGTGTAGCTATCGCAAGTTCACATGGAGCAACGAGCGTGAAAACCCAACCCTAGTGAGCATCGATAAGTTCTTCGGTAACATCCACTGGGAGGCCATGTTCCCGCGCACCCTCCTCATGGCGGCCTCCACTGCGTGCTCCGACCACTGCCTGCCCCTCCTTGCCGATAAGGATGGCCCCCGTCGATGGGGCGTGTTCAAATTTGAATCCATCTGACCTCGCTTCCCGCGCTTCCTTGACAGGGTGACTGCGGCCTGGGAACGACCTGTGCCTGCGACCTGCGCCTTCTCCCGCCTCCACAGCAAGATGTCGCACACGGCCAGAGATCTCCGCATCTAGAGCAAGACACTGTTCGGAGACGCCAAGCTCCAACTCCACATCATCTGCAAGGTCATCCTGCGCCTAGATTTGGCCCAAGAGAGGTAGCAGCTCACGCCGGCGGAGACTGAGCTATGAAAAGGCCTGAAGCTCAGGTTACTGGGCCTGGCAGCGATCGAGCGATGCAGAAAGCGGCAGGCTAAGGCTGACATGGTTGCACTCAAGGGATGCAACGACAAAATTCTTCATGGCCAAGATCAACTCCTGAAGGTGCAAAAATTTCATCCACGCCCTGAAGATCGATGGCTCCATGACCACAGCTCATGCAGAAAAGGCGGATGACATCCATGACCACTTTAGCAGCATCCTCGGATCAACTCAATACCGTCCCACAATGATCAACTGGAGCCAGCTTCAAATGGCGACATTACAAGGAGGGGGCCTCGACAACCCCTTTACGGAGGAAGAAGTTTCGGCAGCGATCAAGTCCTTGCCTGCAGAGAAATCACACGGACCGGACGGTTTCACCGGTGTTTTCTTCAGATCCTGCTGGACCATCATCATGGAGGATATCATGCAAGCTTTCCACCAATTCTACAACCTAGCTGGCCACAATTTGAGCATCCGCAACGCTGCGATCATTGCCCTTATTCCAAAGAAATACAGCGCCGACTGCATCAACAACTACCGGCCGATCAACCTGTCGATGGGAAACGACACCTATGGGATCACTGGAATCCCTTCTACGGTTGCGGTGCGTGGGGATCGTGAGAAGAGCGGGACTAGTAGACAAAACAAAGGGGATTTCCCAGGTTCGGGCTGCAAAGATGCATAAAACCCTACGATCCTGCTTTGGTGGATGTATTTAGTGTTCTTGAGCTCTCGATCTAGCTCTGGGTGCTGCTGGGTTCGAAAGAGCCGAATCCCTTTCCTGGTCTGAAATCTGATCCCTTTCCTCAGTACGCCATGGGCCTCCTTTTATATGTCAAAGGGGTCGCCACATTGGTATATAGGAGGTGGAAAGTATCTACAGTGTCCAAGATTATCGTCTGACATCACAGAACCAATGCCTTTAATGCGCCGCGTATGTGTTCTCTTGCTTTATTGGGGGATGGGGGCGAGGCCCGTCCCGTCCGTCGCCGCTCCTCCTTGGTTCGACACGCGCCCTGGCCAGCGATGCGTGCAGCGTCATGTAGGCAGGCAGGCAGTGATGTCTACTACACAACCTTCTTCTTGTAGACGTTGTTGGGCCTGCAAGTGCACATGTTTGTAGGACAGTAGCAAATTTTCCTCAAGTGGATGACCTAAGGTTTATCAATCCGTGGGAGGCGTAGGATGAAGATGGTCTCTCTCAAGCAACCCCGCAACCAAATAACAAAGAGTCTCTTGTGTCCCCAACACACCCAATACAATGGTAAATTGTATAGGTGCACTAGTTCGGCGAAGAGATGGTGATACAAGTGCAATATGGATGGTAGATAAAGGTATTTGTTATCTGAAAATATAAAAAACAGCAAGGTAACTAATGATAAATGTGAGCGTAAACGGTATTGCAATGATAGGAAACAAGGCCTAGGGTTCATGCTTTCACTAGTGCAAGTTCTCTCAACAATAATAACATAGATAGATCATATAACAATCCCTCAACATGCAACAAAGAGTCACTCCAAAGCCACTAATAGCGGAAAACAAACATAGAGATTATGGTAGGGTACGAAACCACCTCAAAGTTATTCTTTCGGATCGATCTATAAAAGAGTTCATACTAGAATAACACCTTAAGACACAAAATCAATCAAAACCCTAATGTCACCTAGATACTCCATTGTCACCTCAAGTATCTGTGGGCATGATTGTTGGGTTCTACGGTAGGGTGCGTCGACTGCAAATTAAAAATTCCTACGCGCAGAACATCCAGGAACATGCTACGGGAGATGGATCACAGTTCGTTACCACTAGACGCCGCAGCGTGCCGCAAATGAAGAAGAGTTGGGGCAGCGCTCTGCGTGGATCGCCTCCTCCTCGCTCGATCTCCCTCGAGCGGCCGGTCGTCCGATCCCACGACGAAGTTCGTCGGAGCGCGCAAGTGCACCGCCTCTAACGGTATCCGCTGCGTGCGGGAGGAACGTCGTCGGCGGACTGCTAGGTCCGATCACACAACGGGCGAGTGGAGGTGGCTATTCGCAACACATGCAAACCCTAGTCGCAGCGCCGAAGCAATCAACTGCCTGAGTGTGCCGCACCTCCACTTTATATAGGCGTCCGTCGCGGGCTCAACACTTGGGCCTCGCACGGACCCTAAAGCCCAAAGTCTATTTCGTCACGTTCCTAGTCCAGTTCGGATCACATCCGACCAGTGTCTCACGAACTGACCTCATAGGTTCCTTCCCTTAAGCCGCGACCCTTAGGTTCAAGTCAGCTTGGTCACAGATTCGATCACCTCCGACCATACGGTTGGTAGCGGCCTCTAGCAAGGCGTGCCGACCACCAAGCGAGCGATGAAGCTGGTTAGGCGAACACAGCATAACGTGTCACACTTCTGCTCCCTTTGCCGCACGATATATGTTGTCGTGCTCAAGGCGAGACTGTCATCCTTGTGCTAACCCGACCTCTTTCGTTCCAAAGGATACCGACCACAATCCGGATTATCTCATAATCCTTGTCGCATGGCCATGCTATTCCTGGTCGATCACACGAGGGGCCCAGAGTATATCTCTCCGATCGGAGGGGCAATCCCATCTTGCTCGACCGTGTCTCACAAAGATGGGATCGACAAACCCGAAACCTACCTTTGTAACTACCCGATCCACGGAGTAGCGTTTGGTCGGCCCAAAGCAAGTCTGTCACCATCCAGAGTACATGTGTCAGCTCAGGTCTTAGGACCTAGAACGTATGTTGTACTAGAGACTCACAGATGACATATCGCTGCATCTCATAGTTGGGTTTGTCCGACTCAGACCTTATCTCGACTCGGATCCGACTATGTCGAATCCGACCAGACCTTTCCAAGTCCATATTATCCGGTTAGCATCCAATGCTCCATGGCTAGTGAGACCAAGCCATCGACCGTGTCATATGCCGATCTAGTCGGCTGCGTGTCCACACAGCCCTTTTGACTAGGGACCTTTTAGGACAGTCATCATACAATGCATAGTCCCACAAACAGTCACATACTTGCTGATACACATCATTGATAATGTCCAAGGACTATCTTTATTCATAAACACATAGGAAATATCATCATACATGATTGCCTCTAGGGCATATCTCCAACAGTCTCCCACCTGCACTAGAGTCAATCAAATAGACATCGAATGCCCATAGCTCTAACGTGCCCCTCATGCTTGGGTTGTGGAAGGCTTAGTCAACGGATCTGCAACATTTGCATCCGTGTGAATCTTGCATAACTCTACATCACCATTCTTACGATCTTTCGTATCGGGTGATATTTCCGGTCTATGTGTCCGACCTTGTGGTGATTCCTCGGCTCCTTGGCTTGTGCGATGGCACCAGAATTATCACAAGAAAGGTCCAACGGTTTCACCGAGGCTGGGAAAATACCAAGATCATCCGAAAATGCCGGATCCAAACACCTTCCTTTGCAGCCTTCACAAGCCGCAATGTATTCGGCTTCTATGGTAGAATCGCCACCGTATCCTGCTTGGAACTCATCCAAAGGCACTGCTCCTCCGTTCAGACGCATACCGAATCCGCATCGTGATCGACAATCATCTCTGCCGGTTTGGAAACTAGCATCGACGTAACCCTCACGACGAGCTCTTCCTCACCTCCATAATCTAGGAACATCTCTTTAGTCCTTTTCAGGTACTTCAAAATAGTCTTTACCGCTGCCCAGTGACTCTCACCTGGGTTGGCCTTGTATCTACTTGTTAGGCCTATTGCAAAAGCAACATCAGGCCTTGTACATATCATGGCATACATGATGGATCCGATTGCTGAGGCATACAGAATCCTACTCATCCTACTTCGCTCATCAAATGTCGAAGGACTCTGAGTCTCGCTTAGCCTTATACCATGTGAGAGCGGCAAGAACCCTTTCTTCGCCTCACTCATGTTGAACCGCTTCAACACTTTATCTATGTACATGCTCTGGCTTAAGCAGAGCAGCCTCCTCGATCTATCTCTATAGATCTTAATGCCTAAAATATAGACTGCCTCACCAAGGTCCTTCATCGAAAACTTGCCATTCAATGATTCCTTGACCGAGTTTAGCATCGAAACATTATTTCCGATCAGTAGTATGTCATCCACATACAAGATCAAAAACACTATCGAGCTCCCACTTAACTTCTTGTATAAACAAGAGTCCTCTTCGCTTTTGATGAAACCGAGATCGCGATTTACTTCATCAAAACGAATGTTCCAACTCCGAGATGCTTGCTTCAACCCATAAATGGATCTCTTGAGCTTGCATACCTTACTAGTGCTAGTCGGATCGACAAAACCCTCGGGCTGTATCATATACACGTCCTCGGTTAAATTTCCGTGAAGGAAAGCCGTCTTGACATCCATCTGCCATATCTCGTAATCGAAATATGCAGCTATAACTAGTACGATCCTCACCGATTTCAGCATCGCTACCGGCGAGTAAGTCTCGTCGTAGTCAATTCCTTGAACTTGTCCATAACCCTTAGCGACAAGCCGAGCTTTGTAGATCCTGAACATTTCCATCCACATCGGTTTTCTTCTTAAAGACCCATTTGCAACCAATGGCGATTCGCCGGTGGCGGATCAACCAAATCCTGACTTGATTCTCATCCATGGATTTTAACTCGGATCTCATGGCCTCCAGCCATGCCTCGAATCTGGGCTCACCATCGCTCGTGACATCGTGGCGGCTCGTCGCATTCTAGCAACAATACATCACGCACTCTGCGCAATCTCTCCGACCTTCGTGGTTCCGGTGCCGCTTCCACTACAGGTTCCCCGATCGACTCGGTATGATCTCATCACCAAATGAGCCGTCCCCGAGTGGTCCTCGAATTTCTTCGAGTCGAACCATCCTCCCACCGGCCTCCCGACCGAGAAACTCTTTCTCAAGGAAACCCCCGTTCCGAGCAACAAACACTTTGTTCTCTTCCCTGTTGTAGAAGCTATATCCCAAGGTTTCCCTCGGATATCCCACGAATATGCATTTATCCGACTTGGGTGTAAGCTTGTCTGACATAAGTCGCTTGACAAATGCTTCACAACCCCAAATCTTTAGAAAAGACAAACTGGGACTCTTCCCAGTCCACATCTCATGCGGTGTCTTGTCTACGGATTTTGATGGTACCCTATTAAGTGTGAAAGACAAGGGTAAATCCGATTTGCTCATCATAGACCGGACCATGTCCAACAAGGTCCTATTCCTCCGTTCTGACACGCCGTTTCTCTGTGGCGTACCCGGAGGTGTGAGCTGAGGTACTATAGCTCGACTTTTCAGATGATCATCGAACTCTGGCTCATGTACTCACCTCCACGATCAGATCGCGAAGCTTTATAGTCTTGCCGAGCTGATTCTCAACCTCGTTCTGAAACTCTTTGAATTTTTCAAAAGTCTTCGACTTGTGCCTCATCAAATAGATATATCCATATCTACTCAAGTCGTCGGTAAAAGTCACGAAGTACTGATAGCCACCTCTGGCAGTTGTGCTCATTGGACCACACACATCACTGTGTATAAGCTCCAATAGCTCGGATGCCTTCTCGCAACTCTTTGCGAAAGGAGACTTAGTCATCTTGCCGAGCAAGCATGATTCACGTGTCTCGAACGATCCGAAGTCGGACGAAGTTAGGAGCCCATCATCATGGAGCTTCTTCATGCGTTTCAGACTAATGTGTCCAAGCCGGCAATGCCAGAAGTATGTCGGATTTATCTCATTAGGCTTATGCGTCTTGACATTTACGTTATAGACCGGTTCCTGTTCTAGATTCAATATAAATAGCCCATCAACAATGGGTGCATAGCCGTGGAACATACCATTCAAAAATATCGAACAACCATTGTCCTTTAAATTGAATTCATAACCTGACTCATCAAACATGAGGCAGAAATAATGTTCCGACTAAGTGCAGGAATGTAATAACAATTATTCAATTCCATAATGAATCCGAAGGGAGTTGGAGCTGCATCGCGTCGACCTCCAACGCATCAACTCTTGCTTTGTTGCCGACCACGATGTCAATCTCCCCTTGTGCCACATGCCTAGTTCTTACCAGCCCCTCGCATCGAGTTGCAAACATGAACAACCGATCCGGTATCAAATACCCAAGAGCTACTAGGTATGTCGCCAAGGTAAATGTCTATAACATATGCAACAAGTGTACCTTTGCACGAAGAAGCATTTCCGGCCTTCTTGCCATGCTCGCAAGCCACTTGCTACAGTTCCTCTTCCAGGACCGGTCTCCTTGCAGTGATAGCAAACGGTCTTGAGTCCGTCCAGACTTGGCGCAGCGGCAGAGGTTACCATCTCCGTGCCCTTTGCCTTAGCCTTTTTCTTGGACCAACTCTTCTTGAACTTAGTCGATTTCTGCACCATCAACACTTGATGCGTGCCTTTCTTAATATCCTGCTCTGCCACCTTGAGCATCCCATGCAATTTAGTGAGCTTCTTATCCATGCCATGCATATGATAGTTCGTGATGAACGTCCCATAGCTGGGCGGAAGAGAACCCAGAACAGCATCAGTAGCCAGCTCATCCAAGAGCGGGAAGCCCAAACGATCCAAAGCTAGCACATATCCGATCATCTTGATCACATGTGGGCTCAGTTGATCACCTTCCTTCAGCCTGCAATCCATCAAGGATCGCCAGACGTTGAACCTTTCGGTCCTAGCACGTATGCGAAACATGCTCTTGAGACTCTCGATCATATCGTAAGCCTCAACGCTTTTGAAATGCTGTTGCAAAGCGGGCTCCATACAAGCCAAAGATCGACATGATCTCCGTTGATTCATCAACGAAGTTTACAGTAGGCATTTTTAGCTGTGGCACTAGCATTATCAGCAGGTTCCTCCGGAAGTGGATCCTCTAGAACATGTTCCTTTTATCGTGCTTGAGAACAATTCTCAGATTTCTATACCGGTGGTAAAGTTTGTTCCATTCAGTTTATCCTTTTCCGTAATTGATTTCAATGCAAAGTTGGGTTGAGCAGGTGGTGCCATTGATCTACAACAGAAAACATGCAATCACTAAGCAATGTGTTTATGTAGAGTAATTCTAGCCTAAACAGAAATACTCCCACTGAAGTCAAGCATCCTCCGCAAACTCTCGGTGATTCAGGATCCGACTAGCGCATGCGACTAGTGAGCTTTAGCATCACTGCTAGCCAACATACCTATTCGGTAAGCAACTCCTTGCTAATCGCATCTCTATACGACTCCTGTCGATCGGGAAGGTATCTCATACCCCGGCCCCCAACCTTCTTTGCCACAAGGCCCAAAACCATTTTGATAGCCTTGTCAAGTTAACCTGATGCAGTGCATGTCCGTGTCCGACACGAACCCTTCAGTTCAAGGACACCCAGCAGCACCCCAATTTTATGAGCCCACTACTAGACGTACTTGACGTGCGAAGGTGCAACATCGGGGATGGCAATTCACTTGATATTCATGAGGGATCTTTCTACCATTCTAACATGCATAGAAACAAAGAAGCATAACAATCACAAATAAAACATATTGTGAAATAGTATGGCTCCTTCATGGACGTTCTTCTAGGTCGGCTCCGACTCCGATGACCATCTACGAACTCCATCTTGTTTGTCACGCCGGGACGCCAAGCCGCCAACCTGATCTCTACTATCCAACTATTACAACTAGTAATGAATTTTACGTAGAGTCACAAGTCGACACGCAGGTCGTTATACAATATAATGACAGCACTTTGGCTCTGCCACGACAAACATGACACGCAGGCCACGTATAAATTACACACATGCATCACATACACATGAGCCATACTATTCACATCAAACCTGCAAAACAAAGTTATGCATAGAATCGCATTCTACCGGTTTGTGTGTCGGGTACGAAATACACAGCGCTACGCACACGGCGGTCCCGAGATCACATCTGAACTCCGATCACGCCGAATTCTCTGATTTGACCGATCTTATCGATCATCGCGAATCCGATTCGGATTTACGTTTCACTGTTAACCCCGATGGCGGATGACCGACCGGTAGGGGTAGATCGTATCACAACCTCATCGATCCCGATTTACAGAAAACATAGCCTCAACAATCCCCATGTGCGATTGATCATATCAACCGTGCACATAGCCGATCTCTTCAAGGACAACAGATCTCATGTGCCGCCTCCACATATCTAATATGCATACGATCTAAATCCAAATCCTATAACAGAGGCTCTGATACCACTGTTGGGTTCTACGGTAGGGTGCGTCGACTGCAAATTAAAAATTCCTACGCGCAGAACATCCAGAACATGCTACGGAGATGGATCACGATTCGTTACCACTAGACGCCAGCAGGCCGTGCAGCGGAAGAAGAGTTGGGGCAGCGCGTCTGCGAGGATCGCCTCCTCCTCGCTCGATCTACCTCGGCGGCCGGTCGTCCGATCCCACGTCACGAGTTCACGGAGCGGCGCAAGTGCACCGCCTCTAATTGTATCCGCGCGTGCGGGAGGAACGTCATGCGGCGGACTGCTAGGTCCGATCACACAGTCGGCGGCGAGTGGAGGTGGCTATTCGCAACACATGCAAACCCTAGTCGCAGCGCCGAAGCGATCAACTGCCTGAGTGTGCTGCATCTCCACTTTATATAGGCGTCCGTCATGGGCTCAACACTTGGGCCTCGCCACGGACCCTAAAGCAAAAGTCTATTCGGTCACGTTCCTAGTCCAGATTCGGATCACATCCGACCGGTGTCCTGAACTGACCTCATAGGTTCCTTCCCTTAAGCGCGCGACCCCTTAGGTTCAAGTCGGCTTGGTCACAGATTCGGATCACCTCCGACCTGTCACGGTTGGTAGCGGCCTCTAGCAAGGCGTGCCGACCACCAAGCGAGCGATGAAGCTGGTTAAGCGAACCTGTACAACATGTCACACTTTTGTTCCCTTTGCCGCACGATATATGTTGTCGGGCTCAAAGGCGAGGATCATCCTTATGCTAACCCGACCTCTTTCTTCGTTCGGTGATACCGACCACAATCCGGATTATCTCATAATCCTTGTCGCATGGCCATGCTATTCATGGTCGATCACACGAGGGGCCCAGAGTATATCTCTCCGATCGGAGGGGCAATCCCATCTTGCTCGACCGTGTCTCGCGGCATGGGACCGACAAACCCGAAACCTACCTTTGTAACTACCCGATCACGGAGTAGCGTTTGGTTGGCCCAAAGCAAGTCTGTCACCATCCGCAGTACATGTGTCACTCAGGTCTTAGGACATAGAACGTATGTTGTACTAGAGACTCACAGATGACATATCGCTATGCGTCTCATAGTTGGGTCTGTCCGACTCGGACCTTATCTCGACTCGGATCCGACTATGTCGAATCCGACCAGACCTTTCCAAGTCCATATTATCCGGTTAGCATCCAATGCTCCATGGCTAGTGAGACCAAGCCATCGACCGTGTCATATGCCAGTCTAGTCGGCTGCGTGTCCACACAGCCCTTTTGACTAGGGACCTTTTAGGACAGTCATCATAGAATGCATAGTCCCACAAACAAGTCACATACTTGCTGATACACATCATTGATAATGTCCAAGGACTATCTTCATTCATAAACACATAGGAAATATCATCATACATGATTGCCTCTAGGGCATATCTCCAACAATGATTATACGATATGCATCACACAATCTCAGATTCATCCAACCAACACAAAGTACTTCAAAGAGTGCCCCAAAGCTTCTACCGGAGAGTCAAGAACGTGTGCCAATCCCTATGCATAGGTTCATGGGCGGAACCCGCAAGTTGGTCACCAAAACATACATCAAGAGGCACTTGACATCCCATTGTCACCATAGATAAACACGGCAAGACATACATCAAGTGTTCTCGTAAAAGACTCAATCTGATAAGATAACTTCAAAGGGGAAACTCAATTCATCACAAGAGAGTAGAGGGGGAGAAACATCATAAGATCCAACTATAATAGCAAAGCTCGGGATACATCAAGATCGTGCCATAGAGGGAACACGAGAGAGAACACGAGAGAGAGAGATCAAACACATAGCTACTGGTATATACCCTCAGCCCCGAGGGCGAACTACTCCCTCCTCATCATGGATAGTGCCGGGATGATAAAGATGGCCACCGTTGATGGATTCCCCCTCCGGCAGGGTGCCGGAACGGGTTCCCGAGAGGTTTTTGGTGGCTACAGAGGATTGCGGCGGCGGAACTCCCGATCTATCTTCTTTTTGGAAGTTTTACGATACGTAGGTATATATGGGTGCAGGGGGTACGTTGGTGGAGCCACGGGGGCCCCACGAGGCAGGGGGCGCGCCCTAGGGTGGTGGGCGCGCCCCCCACCCTCATGGCCAGCTCCCGTATCTTCTGACGTAGAGTCCAAGTCTATCCGGTGGCTTTCCTTCAAAAAATAACTTCTCCAGTTGATTTCGTTCCATTTTGACTCCGTTTGATATTCCTTTCCTCAAAATACTGAAATAGGCAAAAAACAGCAAATCTGGGCTGGGCCTCCGGTTAATAGGTTAGTCCCAAAAATAATATAAAAGTGGAAAATAAAGCCCAATATTTCCCAAAACAGTAGATAATATAGCATGGAGCAATCAAAAATTATAAATACGTTGGAGACGTATCAAGCATCCCCAAGCTTAATTCCTGCTCGTCCTCGAGTAGGTAAATGATAAAAAGATAATTTTTTATGTGGAATGCTAGTTGGCATAATTTCAATGTAATTCTTCTTACTTGTGATATGAATATTCAGATCCGAAAGATTCAAGACAAAAGTTCATATTGACATAAAAATAATAATACTTCAAGCATACTAACAAAGCAATTATGTCTTCTCAAAATAACATGGCGAAAGAAAGTTATCCCTACAAAATCATATAGTCTCGCTATGCTCCATCTTCCCCACACAAAATATTTAAATCATGCACAACCCCGATGATAAGCCAAGCAATTGTTTCATACTTTTGACATTCTCAAAACTTTTTCAATCTTCACGCAATACATGAGTGTGAGACATGGACATAGCACTATAGGTGGAATAGAATGTTGGTTGTGGAGAAGACAAAAAGGAGAAGATAGTCTCACATCAACTAGGCGTATCAATGGGCTATGGAGATGCCCATCAATAGATATCAATGCGAGTGAGTAGGGATTGCCATGCAACGGATGCACTAGAGCTATAAGTATATGAAAGCTCAACAAAAGAAACTAAGTGGGTGTGCATCCAACTTGCTTGCTCATATAGACCTAGGGCATTTTGAGGAAGCCCATCATTGGAATATACAAGCCAAGTTCTATAATGAAAAATTCCCACTAGTATATGAAAGTGACAAAATGAGAGACTCTCTATCATGAAGATCATGGTGCTACTTTGAAGCACAAGTGTGGTAAAAGGATAGTAGCATTGCCCCTTCTCTCTTTTTCTCTCATATTTTTTTTATTTTACCCTTTTTTTGTTTGGGCATTTTTGTCTTTTTTATGGCCTCTTTTCTTTCTTTCTTTCTTTATTTTTCGTCCGGAGTCTCATCCCGACTTGTGGGGGAATCATAGTCTCCATCATCCTTTCCTCACATGGGACAATGCTCTAAAAATGATGATCATCACACTTTTATTTTTCTTAGAACTCAACAATTACAACTCGATACTTAGAACAAGATATGACTCTATATGAATGCCTCCGGCGATGTACCAGGATGTGCAATGACTCATGAGTGACATGTATGAAAGAATTATGAACGGTGGCTTTGCCACAAATACAATGTCAACTACATGATCATGCTAGCAATATGACAGTGATGGAGTGTGTCATAATAAACGGAACGGTGGAAAGTTGAATGGCAATATATCTCGGAATGGATATGGAAATGCCATGATAGGTAGGTATGGTGGCTGTTTTGAGGAAGGTATATGGTGGGTGTATGATACCGCGAAAGGTCTTGGCGGTATTAGAGAGGCTAGCAATGGTGGAAGGATGAGAAAAGTGCGTATAATCCATGGACTCAACATTAATCATAAAGTACTCATATACTTATTGCAAAAATCTAGAAGTTATCCAAGCAAAGTATTACGTGCATGCTCCTAGGGGGATAGATTGGTAGGAGAAGACCATCGCTCGTCCCCGACCGCCACTCATAAGGAAGACAATCAATAAATAAATCATGCTCCGACTTCATCACATAACAGTTCACCATACGTGAATGCTACGGGAATCACCAACTTTAACACAAGTATTTCTCAAATTCACAACTACTCAACTAGCATGACTCTAATATCACCATCTTCATATCTCAAAACAATTATCAAGCATCAAACTTTTCTTAGTATTCAACACACTCATAAGAATTCTTACAAATCTTTTATGCTTAGGATATTAGGATTTTATAAGCAAATTACCATGCTATTTAAGACTCTCAAAATAATCTAAGTGAAGCATGAGAGATCAATAGTTTCTACAAAACAAATCCACCACCACCGTGCTCGAAAAGATATAAGTGAAGCACTAGAGCAAATGACAAACTACTCCGAAAGATATAAGTGAAGATCAATGAGTAGTCGAATAATTATGCAAATATATGAAGACTCTCCCATATAAGAATTTCAGATCTTGGTATTGTATCCAAACAGCAAGAAAAACAAAATAAAATAACATTGCAAGGATAGCACAACTCAAGTGAAGAAGCAAAAACTTAGGTTCAACCGATACTAACCGATAGTTGTTGAAGAAGAAAGGTGGGATGCCAACGGGGGAATCCCCAAGCTTAGATGCTTGAGACTTATTGAAATAATATCTTGGGGTGCCTTGGGCATCCCCAAGCTTGATATTTTGTGTCTCCTTAATTCCTCTCATATCATGGTTTCTCTTTTTATCAAAAGCTTCATTCACAACAAACTCAACAAGAACTCATGAGATAGGTTAGTATAAACCAATGCAAAACCTTATCATTTCCTACTGTAACAAATCACTAAAATTATTATTCAACATTGCATACTAAATGTCTCTGCATATTTAATACTCCTATCCTTAAATAGAATCATTAAACAAGCAAACATATGCAAACAATGCAAACATAACAGCAATCTGGCAAAACAGTACAATCTGTAAAGAATGCAAGAGTATCAATACTTCCCTAACTCCAAAAATTATGAAATAAAATTCCCACTGTAATAAATTTATCAGATCTCAATATGAAAAAAGAGTAAACATTATATCACTCTCTGAATTTTCTAGGGAATTTTTGCAACAGCGGTAAACTTTCTGTTTTCAAACAGCAACATGTATACTAGCAAAATAAGCATGGCAAAGGCTATCCTTGACTTCTTTATTGAAACTAAAGATGCAAAACATTATTCTAAATAACAGAAAGCAAATACTAACAAGATAAAATGACGCTCCAAGCAAAACACATTTCATGTGGTGAATAAAAATATAGCTCCAAGTAAAGTTACCGATGAACAAAGACGAAAGAGGGGATGCCTTCCGGGGCATCCCCAAGCTTAGGCTCTTGGTTATCCTTGAATATTACCTTGGGGTGCCATGGGCATCCACAATCTTAGGCTCTTGCCACTCCTTATTCCATAGTCCAGCGAATCTTTACCCAAAATTTGAAAACTTCACAACACAAAACTTAATAGAAAACTCGTGAGCTCCGTTAGCGAAAGAAAACAAAACACCACTTCAAGGTACTGTAATGAACTCATTATTTATTTATATTGGTGTTAAAACTACTGTATACCAACTTATATATGGTTTATAAACTATTTTACTAGCCATAGATTCATCAAAATAAGCAAACAACACAATGAAAACAGTATCTGTCAAAAACAGAACAGTCTGTAGTAATCTGTAACTAACGCAAATTTCTGGAACTCCAAAAATTCTAAAATAAATTGGTGGACCTGAGGAATTTGTATAGTAATCATCTGCAAAAATAATCAACTAAATAGCACTCTCCAGTAAAAAGTTTTAGCTAATCTCGTGAGCGCTAAAGTTTATGTTTTTACAAGATGATCATCTGAGACTTCACCCAAGTCTTTCCAAAGGTTCTACTTGGCACAAACACTAATTAAAACACAAAACCACATATAAACAGAGGCTAGATGGATTAATTATTACTAAACAGAACCAAAAAGCAAGAAACTAAAATAAAATTGGTTTACCTCCCAACAAGCGCTAACGTTTAAAGCCCCTAGCTAGGCATGATGATTTCAATGATGCTCACATAAGAGATAAGAATTGAAACATAAAGAGAGCATCGTGAAGAATATTACTAGCACATTTAAGTCTAACCCACTTCCTATGCATAGGGATTTTGTGAGCAAACAACTTACGGGAACAAGAATCAACTTGCATAGGAAGGTAAAACAAGCATAACTTCAAGATTTTAAGCACATAGAGAGGAAACTTGGTATTATTGCAATTCCTACAAGCATATATTCCTCCCTCATAATAATTTTCAGTATCATCATGAATGAATTCAACAATATAACCAGAACCTAAAGCATTCTTTTCATGATCTACTTGCATAGAAATTTTGCTACTCTCCACATAAGCAAAATTCTTCTCATGAATAATAGTGGGAGCAAACTCAACAAAATAGCTATCATGTGATTGAAAATTAAGATCAAGATGACAAGTTTCATGGTTATCATTATTGTTTATAGCATACGTGTCATCACAATAATCATCATAGATAGGAGGCATGCTTTCATCATAGTAAATTTGCTCATCAAAGCTTGGGGACAAAAATATCATCCTCATTAAACAAAGCTTCCCCAAGCTTGTGGCTTTGCATATCATTAGCATCATGGATATTCAAGGAGTTCATACTAACAACATTGCAATTATGCTCATCATTCAAATATTTAGTGCCATATATTTTAATGCATTCTTCTTCTAACACTTTGGCACAATTTACCTTCCCATCATACTCACGAAAGATATTAAAAAGATTAAGCGTATGAGACAAACTCAATTCCATTTTTTTGGGTAGTTTTCTTTTATAAACTAGACTAGTGCTAAAACAAGAAACAAAAAGATTCGATTGCAAGATCTGAAGATATACCTTCACTTACCTAGCCTCCCCGGCAACGGCGCCAGAAAAGAGCTTGATGTCTACTACACATCCTTCTTCTTGTAGACGTTGTTGGGCCTGCAAGTGCATAGGTTTGTAGGACAATAGCAAATTTCCCTCAAGTGGATGACCTAAGGTTTATCAATGCGTGGGAGGCGTAGGATGAATATGGTCTCTCTCAAGCAACCCTGCAACCAAATAACAAAGAGTCTCTTGTGTCCCCAACACACCCAATACAATGCTAAATTGTATAGGTGCACTAGTTCGGCGAAGAGATGGTGATACAAGTGCAATATGGATGGTAGATAAAGGTATTTGTAATCCGAAAATATAAAAAACAGAAAGGTAACTAATGATAAACGTGAGCATAAACGGTATTGCAATTATAGGAAACAAGGCCTAGGGTTCATACTTTCACTAGTGCAAGTTCTCTCAACAATAATAACATAGATAGATCATATAACAATCCCTCAACATGCAACAAAGAGTCACTCCAAAGCCACTAATAGCGGAGAACACACATAGAGATTATGGTAGGGTACGAAACCACCTCAAAGTTATTCTTTCGGATAGATCTATAAAAGAGTTCGCACTAGAATAACACCTTAAGACACAAAATCAATCAAAACCCTAATGTCACCTAGATACTCCATTGTCACTTCAAGTATCCGTGGGCACGATTATACGATATGCATCACACAATCTCAGATTCATCCAACCAACACAAAGTACTTCAAAGAGTGCCCCAAAGCTTCTACCGGAGAGTCAAGAACGTGTGCCAACCCCTATGCATAGGTTCATGGGCGGAACCCAGAAGTTGGTCACCAAAACATACATCAAGAGGCAGATGATATCCCATTGTCACCACAGATAAACACGGCAAGACATACATCAAGTGTTCTCATAAAAGACTCAATCCGATAAGATAACTTCAAAGGGAAACTCAATTCATCACAAGAGAGTAGAGGGGAGAAACATCATAAGATCCAACTATAATAGCAAAGCTCGATACATCAAGATCGTGCCATAGAGGGAACACGAGAGAGATCACGAGAGAGAGAGATCAAACACATAGCTACTGGTACATACCCTCAGCCTCGAGGGTGAACTACTCCCTCCTCGTCATGGATAGCGCCGGGATGATAAAGATGGACACCGGTGACGGATTCCCCCTCCGGCATTGTGCCGGAACGGGCTCCCAAGAGGTTTTGGGTGGCTACAGAGGCTTGCGGCGGTGGAACTCCCGATCTATCTTCTTTTTTGAAGTTTTACAATATGTAGGTATATATGGGTGCAGGGGGTACGTCGGTGGAGCCACGGGGGCCCCACGAGGCAGGGGCGCGCCCTAGGGGGGTGGGCGCGCCCCCCACCCTCGTGGCCAGCTCCCGTATCTTCTGACGTAGAGTCCAAGTCTATCCGGTGGCTTTCCTTCGAAAAATAACTTCTCCAGTTGATTTCGTTCTGTTTTGACTCCGTTTGATATTCCTTTTCCTCGAAATACTGAAATAGGCAAAAAAACAGCAAATCTGGGCTGGGCCTCCGGTTAATAGGTTAGTCCCAAAAGTAATATAAAAGTGGAAAATAAAGCCCAGTATTGCCCAAAACAGTAGATAATATAGCATGGAGCAATCAAAAATTATAGATACGTTGGAGACGTATCAGGCAGCTGAGGTGGCGCGGTGGTGGAGCCTCCACGAAGGGTTGCATGTTGCCACACATGCGCCTGCCCAGCTGGTTGGGTCGGCAGCTGCATGTGAACGGCGGCGAAGACTTGGCTGGTGCGGGCCTGAAGGTGGCGCTGCTGGCGTCCTCGGCAAGGGTCTTGCCGGGGCCCCGGCAAGAATCTTGCCGTGGTGTCGTGCTCGTCCCCGGCAAGGATCTTGCCAGGGGTCTCGTGGATTTCCTCGGCAAGGATCTCGTCGAGGATCATCGTCTTCTGGCCTTTGGCTTGGTTACTTCTCTTCGCCTTGTATCTGTCCTCCCCGGCAGGGTAGGATGCTCCTTGCCGGGACGATGGCTTGAGTTCTGCTTGCCGATGTAGCACTTGTCGGCGAAGACGGATCCTCCTTAGTGTAATTGCATACAGTCGTGGCCCATGCTCGGCGGTTAGTGTAGCCCTGGTTTTCACTACACCGACGTTAGCCCCCGGGCCCGGCTGCAGCGGAGAACTTCATGAATTCGACGCTGGAGACGGGACCAAGCTTGGCATGCGTCACGGTTGTTGTTCCACTCAAAGGAGCTGCCAGCCCCCGAGCCTACTTCCAAGGAAATTTTCTGGCAGAGAACTCTATAGATCTCGATGATAGAGTGTGGTTTTGTTTCCTTTTTTGCTCCCGGCAAGGATGTTGCCGGGAAGTCTTATGTTTCTCGCGGATACTTTTAACATTCTCGTCGCCAGCTTCCGGCAAGCTTGTCGCCAGGAAGGCTTTTATCTTCGGCAGAGAACTTCGACATTCTCGATGACGGCTTCCAGCAAGCTCGTCGCCAGGAAGGCTTTTATCTTCAGCAGAGAACTTTGACGTTCTCGATGCCGGCTTCCAGCAAGCTCGTCGCCACGAAGGCTTGTGGCGAAGAACTTCGTCGTTCTCGACACAAGCTCGCGGCAAGATCGTTGCCGGGAAGGCTTATGGAGAAAAATTTCATCGTTCTTGACGTCGGCTCCCGACAGATCGTCACCAGGAAGGCTTATGGTGAAGAACTTGGTCGTTCTTGATGTGTCTTGCTTAGGTGTCCTTGCTTTATCGGGGATGGGGGAGAGCCCTGTCTCGCCCGTCGCCGCTCCCTTTCGTGTCGACACGCGCCCTGGCTAGCGATGCCCGTGGTGCCATGTAGGCAGGCAGGTAGCTGAGGTGGCGCAGTGGTGGGTCTCCACGAAGATCCGCTTGCCGCCACGCAGGTGCCTGCCCAACTGGTTGGGTCGGCAGCTGCATGCGAACGGTGGTGGAGGTTTGATTGGCGTGGGCCTGATGGTGGTCCTACGGGTGTTCTTTGGCAAGGGCCTCGCCGTAGCCCCGACAAGGGTCTTGCCGGGGCCCCGACAAGGGTCTTGCCGTGGCGCCTGCTGTCATCCCCGGCAAGGCTCTTGCTGGGGGCCTAGTGGTCCTCCTTGGCTGGGATCCCGCCAAGGGTCGTCATCTTCTATAGTGTGTATCTGATCTTGAATGTCTTCACAAAGATCTGCATGCCACCACAGGAATGTCTCCTGAATCCTTGCCCCATGGGGGCAGTGGACTCAAGGGTGATTCACTCCGTAGGTGTGGGGCGAGCTGCCACGGCAAGGGTCTTGCCGGGTTTGCTAGAACCGCCTCCCGGCAAGGATCTTGCCGGGGGAGTCCGCTTCGTCCCCTTTTCTCTTTGTGGTCTTGGTCTTGGCGTCGTTCTGCTCCTTTCGAGCTTCGGCCTTACCTTGGCTCACCTCCCTTGCCTTGCTCAAGGCGGTGGTGCTGCGGCTCGGACTGCCCGTGCAGTTATAGGGGTACAAAAGTGTACCCCTCTTTTGTACACCGACACGAGGTCAAGCAGGACAAGAGAGACAACGAACAACGCCAACTCGAGTGGAATTCTAATAGCATCTCCAATACATGATGTAAAATACATAACCACAAAGTGCTAGATGTAAAATACATCAGCCGCTCATCTCTGAACTTGACCGTCGAAACTGAACTTAAGCGTCGACTGAACTTAATCGTCGAAACTGAATTTTTCTTTGTCGAAACTGAATTTTGTCGGCCTGAACGCACTAGCAAGGTGAGGCTACACGTCGGTCGATCGACTTTTTCATCTCTCGTCACCGATTTTGCAGCCGTTGGATACGAAATCAAGGGCCTGCGGTTCATCTTCAACCTCCACCCCGAGCCGCCAGCCACCACCGCCAAACAGCAGCCCCTCATGTCACGGCGGTGCGCCGCCCACTACCAAAACACTCCCCATCGCCGGTCCGCCGCCACCCCAGCCATCCCTCTAGGACCCCCTGTGCCGAGCTTTTTCTTCGGCGATCCCCACGCCACCGCCCCGCCAACGCCCCGCCACCGCCAGCGACCACCGCCCCCATCCTGAACCCTAAGTTAGATAGCGGGGTACCTCTCCGGCGAGCCCCCTCCCTGTTGCGGCTGGTTCTTAATTCACCCCGGCGAGCCCCCCCACCCACCCCCTGAAAATTGACTGGCCCAAAAGTCGAATCAGTCGACTGAAGTGTAGCTAAATCGGAGCAGCATCGCAAGCAAGAGCAAGAGCGAGAGCAGCAACGCGAGCAAGAGCAATAGAAAGAGCAGACCAGGCAGGGGACTGAGAGCAAGAGCAGAGCAGCAGCGCAAGCGAGAGCTAAAGCAGTAGCAGCTACTACTGATGTGGACGTCACCGCCGAGGGAGCGACGCCGTGGAGAAAGTGGCCGGCAACACCGCCGTGGATGGAGCAGCGTCGTGTCGGCTCGGGACCGAGCACCGACAGCACCGTGAGATCGAATCAAGAAGAAAATGCGGCGATTAGTGTACAACCTCTTTGGTGGCGCCGATTAGGCCGCAACTTCATCCGAGGAAACGGTGATGATGATGCTCTTCCGGTGGTGCAGGTGAAGACGACGGTGTGGGAATGGAGGTGGCGCGAAAGACGAGGGGAACGTCGGGGCAACTCCTTGGAGGTGGAGGACAGGGTGGCTGAACCGGCGGGATGATGAGATCGACGACGGATCCTCATCCGGTACGGTGGATGAGGGACGTCGACGTGTTGCTGTGGACGACGTCGTCGGGGAAGAGGCTCCGACTGGGTGGCGGACGGAGCAGGTGTGGGGTTTAAATCACGGGTTTTCGCGGTGTACGAATGGGTGGGCGGAAGGATGGCGATGGGGAACCATGGCTTAGAGGCAGCTTGTCCGAAATGTGGGGTAAGTTACGAAAGTACCCCCACCGATTTGAGCCGGTTCTTTCGGTTCAGGGGTACCACGGGCATTTCACGTGTCGGGATTTCACAGGGGGTGGGAGTTTTCGCGCGCGTTGTAATTTTGGAATAGCAAGCGTGGGTTGAGATGGAGGGAGTTGTCGGAGCACAACGAGACAAAGATATATCTTAAATATTTCGGGCTAACAAGGCGCGGGTTGAAATTTCCGGACAAGCCCAACGTGTACTGTACCAAATCAATGCGCACTACAAATGTCATTCAAAACTTTGAATTCATGTTATGTTCAATTAAAATATTTCGCTACGTGTATAATGCATGCAACCTACTACTCAAATGAACGGTTTAGTGCATTCCAAACGTATATACTACCGCTTCAATATGAACTAAATTTGAATTTGTTTCTCTATTTGAATAAGATCTACAGTAATGATTGTTGTGAAGTCAAAGCATTTGAATTTGTTTCTCTGTTTTAATAAGATCTACAATCATCATTATTGTCAAGTTAAACCATCATTTGTGTATTATCTTCATAGCACACCACATGATTAGTCTCGAGTTACATATGAACTATGTGTACTATATGAACTCGAACTAGATTTTTTGAATCCACTTTATTTTGATTTCAAATCACATTACATTTCTAGCTCTAGCTACATCTTCATAATCTAAACCATGTCTCATATGTATAATGTGTTTATCACATTATGTGTGGTGCCCCGCCCCCTACGCCTACAAGTATTTAGATGTGAGTTGCAAACACCACAAATTACCACAAATTCAAATAAAATGTGAGAATGTTTAATATATAGTATTGTTTAAATTGTTCGATATTTAGTTGTAAGCTGCAAACGCCACACATTATCACAAATTCAAATAAAATGTGAGATTGTTTGATGTATAGTATGGTTTAGATTGTTCGGCATTTAGCTGTGAGTTGCAAATGCCATGCATTATCACATTATGGTATAACATGTGCACAAGACGCGTGTATCACCGCTTATATTCATGCATGCAATGTTTAAAACACTATGATCTCCTATTCAAATATATGAATCTGCTTTCATATCAAATTATGATCTTTGTTAGTCTCTTACACCCACACAATCCTCTAAACTTTGTAGCTACCACTAACTTTCTCTCGTGCATGCACACGCCCTCCTCACCCTCCCCTTCCCTCGGCATTCTATCCACCGGGCACATTCATTTTTTTCTTTAGGTCACTCTCCCAGAGTCTCCACAACTCCTTTCCGACACACACCGATCGATAAACCTCTCCAGTGATGCCTGCCTACAACATACACACACACCTTCAATCTCCTCCTTTATGTGTCCTTGCCTCGTGTCTCTCATACGGTCAGACACACGTGTAAACTCTCGCCCCTATTTTCATCGATCTCACAACCGCACACTCCTCCCCCTATCTAGCTAGTAGTTGGGCCTCTCGCACCACCTCCTAGCTCCATTCTCTCTATCTATCCATCTCGCTGGGCCTTATTTGCCTCTAAAAAATGGACGTACACCGACCAATCTCTCGCTGTACATATAGCTAGCTAGGTCCTTATAACTCGTTTTTAGCCACACGTCGATCGATCTACCTCATTAGTTGTGTCTCTCCCTTCCTCCGACAAACAACAATTGATCTACCGATCTAGTTAGGTTTGCTTACCAAACACATGGTTCCCCTTCATCATCCATGGATGTGTCCCGACAGATCTATCACGCATAGGCACACATAGAAACACATCCCCACTCTTATTGATAACATTGCAGTTCCACCCTCAGTTTGTCTAGTAGGCCTCTCCCACCATCTACGGGAAGCAACTCCATCACCCATCCATCACTCTACCCCTCTCCCTCCCTCTCTCTCCCTCTCTCTCTCTCCTCTCTCTCTCTGTCCCATCATATTTCCCGTCCTTCAGTTATGTATGGATGTCGACCGATCTCCCTCAAGACATAGCTGGGTCTCTCCTTCTCAACACATATATGAGTCGTTCTACCTCTATAGTTAGGCCTCTGCCTACCCCTCCCCCCACTCTCTCCCCTCCACACACACCAATACATCGAGCGCTCTAGTCATGTCTCCCTGTCACACACAAACTTGACATGTGCCCTCTAACGTTCAGTGAGGCAGGCGCCGTATATCTTTGACTTGCACACACACACAATTTTGATGGCTCTCTTCATCGATCTCGCACCCACCCACTTGATCCTCTCTTCGACTCTATCAATAGCTATGACCCCTCCCTCTCTTCTCGTGGATTGCCTGATCCTCTATGTATGATATGGATAGGCCTCCATTTCACACACATTGCATGCAAATTTTTGTTTGAGATGTCATCAACACATATTCCCACAAATAATTCACGAAATCAACCCCCACCCCACCCCCACCCCAAAACAAAAACACTCATGTACGCGGTTTGTATCTCTCACACACACCCACGTAGGTGGGGGACGTGCACGAAGAGAAGAGGTGCATGCACGACGCACGTACTCCCGTCTCTTTCCCAACCACACCCGCGCGGGTACATGGTGGAGCTCATTTCTGTACGAAAAAGGCAGCCCACGTGGTAATTTGGCACGTGTACTGGTTGTCCACTTGATGGAGGGAGGATCGTCTACTGATGTCTACTATGCAACCTTCTTCTTGTAGACGTTGTTGGGCCTGCAAGTGCACAGGTTTGTAGGACAGTAGCAAATTTCCCTCAAGTGGATGACCTAAGGTTTATCAATCCGTGGGAGGCGTAGGATGAAGATGGTCTCTCTCAAGCAACCATGCAACCAAATAGCAAAGAGTCTCTTGTGTCCCCAACACACCCAATACAATGGTAAATTGTATAGGTGCACTAGTTCGGCGAAGAGATGGTGATACAAGTGCAATAGGGATGGTAGATATAAGTATTTGTAATCTGAAATAATAAAAACAGCAAGGTAACTAATGATAAAAGTGAGCGTAAACAGTATAGCAATGATAGGAAACAAGGCCTAGGGTTTATACTTTCACTAGTGCAAGTTCTCTCAACAATAATAACATAGATAGATCATATAACAATCCCTCAACATGCAACAAAGAGTCACTCCGAAGCCACTAATAGCGGAGAACAAACGTAGAGATTATGGTAGGGTACGAAACCACCTCAAAGTTATTCTTTCGGATCAATCTATAAAAGAGTTCGTACTAGAATAACACCTTAAGACACAAATCAACCAAAACCCTAATGTCACCTAGATACTCCATTGTCACCTCAAGTATCCGTGGGCATGATTATACGATATGCATCACACAATCTCAGATTCATCCAACCAACATAAAAGTACTTCAAAGAGTGCCCCAAAGTTTCTACCGGAGAGTCAAGAACGTGTGCCAACCCCTATGCATAGGTTCATGGGTGGAACCCGCAAGTTGGTCACCAAAACATACATCAAGTGGCACGTGATATCCCATTGTCACCACAGATAAACATGGCAAGACATACATCAAGTGTTCTCAGAAAATACTCAATCCGATAAGAGACCTTCAAAGGGGAAACTCAATTCATCACAAGAGAGTAGAGGGGAGAAACATCATAAGATCCAACTACAATAGCAAAGCTCGATACATCAAGATCGTGCCATAGAGGGAACACGAGAGAGAACACGAGAGAGAGAGATCAAACACATAGCTCGGTACATACCCTCAGCCCCGAGGGTGAACTACTCCCTCCTCGTCATGGAGAGAGCCGAGATGATGAAGATGGCCACGGTGATGGGATCCCCTCCCAGTGAGTGCCTAACAGGCCCTGATTGGTTTTGGTGTCTCTGAGAGGCTTGCGGCGAAACTCCCGATCTATATTTTGTTCTGTAAGTTTTAGGGCACGAGGTATATATGGGTGAAAGGAGAACGTCGATTGGAGCTACTGGGCCCCACGAGGCGGGGCGCGCCTGTGGGGTGGGCGCGCCCACCCTCGTGAGCACCTCCCGTATCTTCCGACGTGGGGTCCAAGTCCATCGTGGGTTTCCTTCCAAAATGACTTCTCCAGCTTGATTTCGTTCCTGCTTTCACTCCGTCGATATTCCTTTTCCTCGAAACACTGAAATAGGCATAAAACAGCAAATCTAGGCCGGGCCTCCGGTTAATAGGTTTGTCCCAAAAATAATATAAAAGTGGATAATAAAGCACAATATTGCCTAATTCAGTAGATAAAGTAGCATGGAGCAATCAAAAATTATAGATACGTTGGAGATGTACAAGCATCCCCAAGCTTTATAGTCAAAAAAAAGCATCCCCAAGCTTAATTCCTGCTCGTCCTCGAGTAGGTAAATGATAAAAAATAATTTTTGATGCGAAGTGATACTTTGGCATAATTTCAATATAAATCTTCTTACTTGTGATATGAATATTCAGATCCAAAAGATTTAAGACAAAAGTTCATATTGACATAAGAAATAATAATACTTCAAGCATACTAATCAAAGCAATTATGTCATCTCAAAATAACATAGCCAAAGAAAGTTCATCCCTACAAAATCATATAGTTAGGCTATGCTTCATTTTCGTCACACAAAGATGTTCCCAACTTCTATACCCCCGATGACAAGCCAAGCAATTGTTTCATATTCAAATAATCTCAAACTCTTTCAACCTTTACGCAATACATGAGCGCGAGCCATGGATATAGCACTATGGGTGGAATAGAATATGATGATGGGATTGTATGGAGAAGACAAAAAAGGAGAAAGTCTCACATTGACGAGGCTAATCAACGGGCTATGGAGATGCCCATCAATTGATGTCAACATGAGGAGTAGGGATTGCCATGCAATGGATGCACTAGAGCTATAAGTATATGAAAGCTCTACAAAAGAAACTAAGTGGGTGTGCATCCAACTTGCTTGCTCACGAAGACCTAGGGCATTTTTAGGAAGCCCATCATTGGAATATACAAGCCAAGTTCTATAATGAAAAATTCCCACTAGTAAAGTGACAAAATGAGAGACTCTCTATCATGAAGATCTTGTTGCTACTTTGAATCACAAGTGTGGAAAAAGGATAGTAGCATTGTCCCTTCTCTCTTTTTCTCTCATTTTTTCTTTTTTTTTGGCCTTTTTTTCTTTGGCCTTGCTTTTTTTTCTTGTTTTTTTCGTCCGGAGTCTCATCCCGACTTATGGGGGAATTATAGTCTCCATCATCCTTTCCTCACTTGGGACAATGCTCTAATAATGATGATCATCACACTTTTATTTTTCTTACAACTCAACAATTACAACTCGATACTTAGAACAAGATATGACTCTATATGAATGCCTCCGTGATGTACCGGATGGTGCAATGAATCAAGAGTGACATGTATGAAAAATAATGCATGGTGGCTTTGCCACAAATACGATGTGAACTACATGATCATGCAATGGCAATATGACAAAAGTAATGTATGTCATGATGATGATGATGGAAGTTGCATGTCAATATATCTCGGAATGGCTATGGAAATGCCATGATAGGTAGGTATGGTGGCTGTTTTGAGGAAGATATAAGGAGGTTTATGTGTGATAGAGCATATCGTATCACGGGTTTGGATGCACCGGCTAAGTTTGCACCAACTCTCAAGGTGAGAAAGGGCAATGCACGGCATCAAGAGGCTAGCAAGTGCGGAAAGATAAAAGTGCGATAATCCATGGGCTAAACATTAGTCAAAAGAACTCATATACTTATTGCAAAAATTTAGAAGCCATCAAAAATCAAGTACTACGCACAATTGTAGCGACCCGACCTCAGATGGTCAAGTCTCTGTGCTTCTGTGTCATCCCTGGATCGGTAATGCTGACACACACAGTACTCGAAGGATTTATAACAGAGTAGCAATCACACACTTATTACATCGAATGTCTCAAAAGAGAACTTATTACAATAATATGGTTGAAGGCCATCTAATGCGATAACAATGAAGGCTTGGAAGATAAAGTGAGTCCATCAACTCCAACGGCATAACTGAGCTGCACGGAAACGACCTACAATCCTTACTCCTCGTCTCAAAAGTCTGCAACATAATACGTTGCAGCCCGAGAACGGGTCAGCACATGGAATATGCTGGCAATGTAACACGTAGAGTAATGAAAGAATAAGCTATACTACATGCATATATGGCTGGTGGAAAGCTCTATGGTTACAGTTTTTGCGAAAAGCCAATTTTTCCCTACATCAAAGGAATAAATTTAATTTAACTATCATGGTGGTTGAAACATCTTTGAGAAGGTACCCCCCAACTCAATGATCCCAATTAAAGTGATTAACAACCCAGCAAAATTAGTTAAGAGTGATGAGATACATGTGAATACTCAAGTACTAGATACTCAGAATCGTCCATAACCGGGGACACGGCTAACCATGATTAGTTTGTACACTCTGCAGAGGTTTGCGCACTTTTCCCCACAAGACTCGATCGCCTCCGTTGGTTTCTCGCACTACATGGTGTTTGAGAGACGGATGACCGAGACACAGTCTTTCAGAAACATTAACTCTCTACTCTGGATAGATCATACCAAACCTATAAAACCCACTACCTGCTGATCTACCTCTTCGAGAGCTTCACGTAACTTACTCAACTATGCTAGAGCCCATAATAGCTTGTGGCTGCACACGTAAGTTTCTAGCATGAATAATATCAGTTCCCTTTGAGCCTGGTGGCGGTCCATAGGAAGATCACACGGTACCCCGGATTTCCAAAAAACAGACAACACTGGGTTCCCCAGTGCCTCAATCCACCCGGATGTGTATTTAAGTTGCCACCTTATAGTAAACCATTAATTGACAATCTCACATCTGTCGTGAATATCTCTCAAACCCAAACCACGTCTACGAGCATAGCATGGCAAGATAAGCATAACGTAGAAGTAACTCCCAAGGGTTTGAAAGTAACAGGGCAATAGGTTCCTACCTCATCATCTACTTCCCAACCCACAAGTTAATGACATCCTAATCATGCAATGTTTGAGGGTTGAAACTAATGCATAAAAACTGGGTAGGAAAAGATATGATCAGGTGTTACTTGCCTTGCCGACGATCCGTGAATCCTAGAGACTCGTAGTAAAACGCTTCGCACTCCGGGAATTCTATCGCAAGCAAACAACGATACATAAGTAAACAAGCAAACATGCACAAACGAAACTTCAATCAAGAGGTTGACCGGAGAGTTCAACTTAAGAACTCCGGTTTGCAAAAAGAATCAAACCAAACGAAACAACGAAACTCAAATGGCGAGAAAAACAAGGTCCGTTTACTAATCTGAACTAGGGTCAAATTTTACAGAGATAAAAACTGGTTTAAGTTGATTGTTCGGAGAGAGGGTTTCGATACGAAACTCCAGGCGCTTGAATCACCTAATTCCGATAAACGAGCGAAAAGATAAACAGATTTGAAAATTGGATCAGAAATCGCGTTCAGAATAACCGCGGAATAATTCCAATAAAAGAAAAGCGACGAACTGCTAAATGAACGAACGTTCGTTAACATAACTTAAACAGTGAACGCGTTCGTTAAAACGAACGGGTGAACGGAAGTTCGGTAAATAAATAAACCGACAAAAATAAACCGATCTATATAAAAAAACGATCTAGGTTTTTTTTAAAAAACCGAAGGGTTTTAAAAAAACATAATAAACCGGCGGCGGCGGGGTCGGGTACCTCCGGCGAGGCGCGTCTGCGAAGCGGGCTCCGGCTGGTCCGCGAGGGGCGGGTCGGCGAGGGGGCGGCGACGGCGAAGGCGGCGGCGACGCGCTGGGCTCCGGCGGCCTGGCTCAAGGGCGGTGGTGGTGGCGGGTGGTGGTGGCGTGGTGGCGGCGGTATTTAAAGGGGCGGGGCGGTGGCTTGGGAAGGGCGGGCGGCGACTTGGGAAGGGGTCGCCGGGGTGGAGTCCGGCTCGGACTCCCTCGGCGTCTGCGCCTGCAGACGGGCCGCTGAGGAGGAGGCGGCGGCGCTGGCCGGGCCGGCCTGGCCGGGCCTTTGGCCCGGCTGGTCCGCTTTGTTTTTAAAACATTCCACCAAAGAAAAATTCCTAGAAAAATAAATAAAATCTAAAATTCCAAAACAAGTTTTCTCCGTCTAAATAGAATATTTAGAACTAGAGGAACTTTTCTTGGCCCCTAAAATGCAACTTTTTTTAAAGCGTGCAAATTTTTCTAGGGCGAATAATTTCCAAATAAAATCAAATAAAATCCCAAAAATGATTTTAACATTTTTCCTCTGTTATTTCAATTATTTTGGAGAAGTCATATTATCTCCCCTCATTTATTTATTTTGAATTGAAATGATTTTTCCGGAGAGAAAATAATTAAAATCCAATATCCTCGTCTTTTATTATTTGACAAAATTCAAATATGAAAATTGAAAAATCCCCAACTCTCTCCGAGGGTCCTTGAGTTGCTTAGGATTTTCGAGGATGGTAAACGAGAATGCAAATAAAATATGATATGCAAGAATGACCTATGTATAACATGCCAAATTGAAAATTTGGGATGTTACAAACCTACCCCCCTTAAGATGAATCTCGCGCTCGAGATTCGGGTTGGCTAGAAAATAGGTGCGGATGGTCCTTGCGAATATCCTCTTCTCGCTCCCAGGTGGCTTCTTCCTGAGTGTGATGGCTCCACTAAACTTTGCAAAACTTGATCACCTTGCTGCGAGTGACTCGGCTATCGAAATTCAAAATCTTTACTGGCTTCTCCTCATAAGTCAGGTTGTTATCCAATTGTATCACCTCCAGGGGCACTGTATCCTTTAATGGTATGTCGGCCATCTCAGCGTGGCACTTCTTCGTTGGCCAGACACGTGAAACACGCCATGCACTCCTCGACAATCCTTCGTGTAACTCCAGCTTGTAGGCAATCTTCTCCCATCCGTCCCAAAATACGATGCGGTCCTACAAATCTTGGGGCTAACTTTCCTTTTACTCCAAAACGTTTCACTCCCTCGGGGTGATACTGCAGATATACTCATCTCCAATTTCATAGGTTACTTCCTTGTGTTTTGAATCTGCGTAACTCTTCCATCTAGACCGAGCAATCTTTAGTCCGTCTCTCGATCGCTTTAACCTTCTCCTCGTAGTCTTTGATCAAATCTGGTCCAAACAACTGACGGTCTCCAACCTCATCCCACATCAATGGTGTTCTACATCTGCGTCCATACAGAGCTTCGAACGGTGCCATCTTCAAACTGGCCTGGTAGCTGTTGTTGTATGAAAATTCTGCGTACGGCAAATTGTCATCCCAACTAGATCCATAATCTAGCGCACAGGCTCTCAACATGTCCTCCAAAATCTGATTGACTCTTTCTGTCTGTCCGTCCGTCTGTGGGTGGAACGCGGTACTAAACTCCAATCTGGTACCCAAAGTCTGGTGTAGTTGATGCCAAAACTTTGAAGTAAACTGTGTTCCTCTATCTCGACACGATACTCCTCGGAACTCCATGCAAACATACGATCCTGGTCATATATATCTTGGCCAACTTTGCACTTGTATAAGTTGTTTTCCTTTGGGATGAAGTGAGCTACTTTGGTCAAACGATCCACTACTACCCATATCGAATCATATCCTGCTCGTTCGGTAATCCGTGATAAAATCCATGCCAAGCTTGTCCCACTTCCATTCGGTATTGGCATGGGCTGCAACAATCCTGCCGGCTTTTGATGCTCTGCCTTCACTCTCGACATACATCGCATAACGGCTACATACTCGGCAATATCCTTCTTCATACCAGCCCACCAGAAACGTTCCTTCAAGTCTAAGTACATCTTGGTGTTTCCGGGGTGAATCGAGTATGGTGAGTCATGGGCCTCTTGAAGTATTAACTTCCCGATCTCCGAATTGTTGGGCACATAAATCCGATCCTCAAACCAAAAGCTATCATGCTCATCATCGCGAAAACCTTTGGCTTTTCCTTTGCCCATCTTTTCCTTTATCTCAGCAATCTCTTTATCCTCCTTCTGAGCGTCTCGAATCTTGTCTAACAATGTCGACTGAACCTCCATTGTTGCAAGAAAACCTCTTGGAACAATCTCCAGATTAAGTTCCATAACATCCTCTGCTAACTCCTTTGGCAGTCCTCTAGCTTCAAGGATATTGGCATAACTCTTCCGACTCAAAGCGTCTGCCACGACGTTGGCTTTTCCTGGATGATAGTGTAGCTTCATGTCGTAATCTTTTATAAGTTCCAGCCATCTCCTCTGTCTGAGGTTTAACTCCTGCTATGTGAAAATGTACTTTAAACTCTTATGATCCGTGTACACATCACAACGGTTTCCCATGAGATAATGTCTCCAGGTCTTTAACGCATGTACTACGGCTGCTAACTCCAAATCATGCGTGGCATAGTTCAACTCATGAGGCTTCAGTTGTCGTGAGGCATACGAGGCAACCTTTCCTTCCTGCATAAGAACACATCCAATTCCCAAGCGAGAGGCATCACAATACACTTGAAACTCCTTATGTATATCTGGCAATGTCAGCACTGGGGCTGTAGTCAACCGCTTCTTCAACTCTTGGAAACTTGTCTCACAATCCTCTGTCCATTTGAACTTGGTATCCTTCTTTAGCAATTCTGTCATTGGTTTAGCAATCTTGGAAAAATTCTCAATGAATCTCCGATAATATCCTGCCACCCAAGGAAACTGCGAATCTCACCGATCAAGTGGGTGCCAACCATTCGGATCGACTGAATTTTACTGGGATCTACCGCTATACCTTCTCCCGATATAACATGCCCAAGAAATCCAACTTCCTTTAACCAAAATTCGTGACTTGCTGAATTTGGCGATAACCTGTGTTCCCTGAGTTTCTCAAGAACCAAACGTAGGTGTTCTGCGTGCTCCTCTTCGTTCTTCGAGTAAACCATAATATCATCGATAAACACCACAACAAACTTGTCCAAATATTCCATGAACATTTTGTTCATCATACTCATAAAATAGGCAGGGGCGTTAGTCAGTCCAAACGACATGACCGTATACTCGTATAATCCATATCGTGTGGTGAATGCTGTCTTGAGTATATCCTTCTCTCGGATCTTCAACTGATGGTATCCTCGATCAGAGATCAATCTTAGAAAACACCTTAGCTCCTTGCAACTGATCAAACAGATCATTAATCATCGGTAAGGGATACTTGTTCTTTATTGTTACTTCATTCAATGCTCGGTAATCAACAACCATCCTTAGGGTTTATCCTTCTTCTCCACCAAAAGTACTAGAGCTCCCCAAGGTGATGAACTTCTACGAATGTAACCTTTCTCCAATAGCTCCTTAATCTGCTTCTTAATTTCCTCCAGATCATTTGCGGGCATCCGATAGGGTCTCTTTGATATTGGCCTGCACTGTATTAGTTCTATCGTAAACTCGATGTCTCGATCCGGTGGCATGCCTGGTAACTCTTCCGGAAAAACATCTGGATAATCCTTCACTACAGGTACTTCTTGTACAACTCCCGTGAGGGTATTCACTTGGCTCCTCCTAGGCACATGCCTAGATACATACTTAATCCTTTTTCCCTCTGGGGTGGTGAGATAGATTGACTTGCTAGCACAGTCAATACTTCCTCCAAACTTCGACATCCAATCCATACCTAATATCACATCCAATCCTTGCGACTCCAAGATAATTAGGTCAGATGGAAAAACATGTGTTCCAATGATTAGGGGTAATCGGGTGCACCATCTGCTAGCCATATACTCTGCTCCAAAGTAGCTCACTAAAAGAGGGGTCCTAAGGGTGCAGGTTGGTAACTTAAACTTATCCACAAATCCCCTTGATATGTATGAATGCGATGCACCAAAGATTTCGAAAAGAACAATAGCGGTAAATGACTGAACCAAAAACTTACCTATTACCGCGTCCGGCTGCTCTTCAACTTCCTCCACGTTAACGTGGTTCACTTGTCCTTTGTTGAATGGATTGGGCTTCTTCCCAGCGCTCCCATTTTCGTTTTCATTCTTTCCATCAGGGCAGTCATTGGCATAGTGCCCTGTCTTCCCGCACTTAAAGCAAATAACTTGGCTCAGGTCTCTCTTAGCGGGTGTAGCTGGGTTAGAGCGATTCTGATTATTGTTGGCTGCATTTACATTCCCATTTTTCGCACCATTATGTGTTCCTCCTCCAGTATGGTTATGAACTAGTCCTCCCGAGTTCGGGGTTAAGCGAGGTTTCTGGTGAGCTCCTGAGTTATACTTCCCTTGTCCATACTTCATCTTACGATTGTCAATTTGCTGCTGCTTTCCTTCAATCATTAGGGCCTTATCTACCAACTCCTGGTAGTTGTTGAAAGTTGCCACCATCAGCTGCATACTCATCTCATCATTCAGTCCTTCCATAAACTTCTCTTGCTTCGCGGCATCCGTGGCCACATCATCATGGGCATAGCATGATAACTTGCTAAACTCATCCACGTACTGGGCCACAGTACGGTTCCCCTGGCGTAAGTTGCGGAACTCACGCTTCTTTATCTGCATGGCTCCAGTTGAAACATGGGCCGTGCGAAAAGCTTGTTGAACCGGTCCCATGTGACATTGGCTATAGGAAAAGTAGCCGTGTAATTCTCCCACCATGCGGCTTTGGTCCATCCAATTGATGTGCGGCAAAGCGCACTCTCTCAAAGATCCGTGCATCCTGCGGTGGTTAACTCCTTCCAATACGGCGTAACCAGTCATACGCAACTATTGGCTCGGTGCTCTTTGGAAAACACCGCGGTTGTAACCTTAGAAAACGGGCTAAATTGTCCACTTTGGTGGCGGGTTGTTGTTGTTGTTGTTGTTGTTGTTGGCATTGCCACAGTTACGAACTAGCAATTGCATCAAGGCATTCTCATTGTTGAATCAACTGGGTGAGCTCCGTGGGAAACTAAAACCAGGGTCACGCCCCTGAGGCATCTGAGGGTTTAGAGGGGAGAGATTAGAAATAGAAAGAGGTCTAGTGAGAAAACACTACCCATATGCACATGAGGCAAAACACACATTCATTCAATCAAGCAAGCAAGGGCATACAAAACGGTCTAGGACTATCGCGTAAGTGCTCACTACTACTAATTACATGGGGGAAAATACTACTAATATTTGGTGGTCATCTAAAAATTTTGATCGGTGGAAGACTCCATGATGTCTGCTCCAGCTTCGTCTTCATAGTCATCATCACTTGGATCTGAGTCGGTGTCGTCGATGATGATGTAGTTGTCTGGACAAGCGGGGTCTTCTTCCTCTTCTTGCTCCTCTTCCTTGGGTGCTGGTCCTCCCATGAAAACTCCAATCTTCTTGACTAGGTCGTCGTTCTTCTCCAGTAGTATCTTGATTTCTTCCTCATATCCATCGCGGGTAGACTTGAGTTCTTCCTCCAATTCGATGATCTTAGTTTTCGCCTTCTTCAAATCCAGCATGTCTCACAAGACATCTGGTTCTCATGACGTCGAATGTGCCGGTTGAGCTCCCGGATGTAAGCTGCAATGGATCTATCCTTCTTGGTGCTAATTACTTCCCATTGCTCGTCTCGGCGCCCACATATTTGGTATATGGTGTCTTTAAGTTCCTTGTTGTAGACTTCTCCGATGCGTCCCATGGTAATGTGAGCTGCCATACTCTTTCCCAAACTCCATGTTGGTGCATTGAAAACACATACTATGGGCTCCGTGCTTGGTGCAAACGTCCTTCTGGGAACTAGGGCTTGAATCTTCCAGCATTCTTCTTCTGGTAAGGTGGCGTTGTACGTCCCAGTGAAGCTTGGTATTCCAATATTCAGGTACCTAGTGACTTCCTTCAAGTGACGTCCGAAAGGTGTGTCTTCATCCGGTTGGGCAAACTTGTACTTCATCTCCGCTATCCTAAAGAGTGGAAAAATGGAGAGAGGTCAGAAATGAGTAGAGAGGAGTGACCTATGGTTTATCTTAGTGGTCGTGTCCTACACTCAACGTGTGCTCGATACCATCTTGTAGCGACCCGACCTCGAGATGGTCAAGTCTCGTGCTTCGTGTCATCCTGGATCGGTAATGCCGACACACACGATTACTCAAGGATTTATAACAGAGTAGCAATCACACACTTATTACATCGAATGTCTCAAAAGAGAACTTATTACAATAATATGGTCAAGGCCATCTAATGCGATAACAGGAAGGCTTGGAAGATAAAGTGAGTCCATCAACTCCAACGGCATAATCGAGCTGCACGGCAACGACCTACAATCCTTACTCCTCGTTCAAAAGTCTGCAACATAATACGTTGCAGCCCGAGAACGGGTCAAGACATGGAATATGCTGGCAATGTAACACATAGAGTAATGAAAGAATAAGCTATACTACATGCATATATGGCTGGTGGAAAGCTCTATGGTTACAGCTTTTGGAAAAGCCAATTTTTCCCTACATCAAAGGAATAAATTTAATTTAACTATCATGGTGGTTGAAACATCTTTGAGAAGGTACCCCCCAACTCAATGATCCCAATTAAAGTGATTAACAACCCAACAAAATTAGTTAAGAGTGATGAGATACATGTGAATACTCAAGCACTAGATACTCAGAATCGTCCATAACCGGGGACACGGCTAACCATGATTAGTTTGTACACTCAGAGAGGTTTATGACTTTTCCCCACAAGACTCGATCGCCTCCGTTGGTTTCTCGTGACTACATGGTGTTTGAGAGACGGATGACCGAGACACAGTCTTTCGTAAACATTAACTCTCTACTCCGGATAGATCATACCAAACCTATAAAACCCACTACACCGCTGATCTACCTCTTCGAGAGCTTCACGTAACTTACTCAACTATGCTAGAGCCCATAATAGCTTGTGGCTGCACACGGAAGTTTCTAGCATGAATAATCTCAGTTCCTTTGAGCACTGGTGGCGGTCCATAGGAAGATCACACACGGTACCCCAGATTTCCAAAAAAAGCAGACAACACTGGGTTCCCTGTGTGCCTCAATCCACCCAGATGTGTATTTAAGTTGCCACCTTATAGTAAACCATTAATTAACAATCTCACATCTGTCGTGAATATCTCTCAAACCCAAACCATGTCTACGAGCATAGCATGGCAGTATAAGCATAACGTAGAAGTAACTCCCAAGGGTTTGAAAGTAACAGGGCAATAGGTTCCTACCTCATCATCTACTTCCCAACCCACAAGTTAATGACATCCTAATCATGCAATGTTTGAGGGTTGAAACGAATGCATAAAAACTGGGTAGGAAAAGATATGATCAGCTGTTACTTGCCTTGCTGACGATCCGTGAATCCTAGAGACTCGTAGTAAAACGCTTCGCACTCCGGGAATTCTATCGCAAGCAAACAACGCATACATAAGTAAACAAGCAAACATGCACAAACAAAACTTCAACTGAAGAGGTTGACCGGAGAGTTCAACATAAGAACTCCGGTTTGCAAAAAGAATCAAACCAAACGAAACAACGAAACTCAAATGGCGAGAAAAACAAGGTCAGTTTACTAATCTGAACTAGGGTCAAATTTTACAGAGATAAAAACTGGTTTAAGTTTATTATTCGGAAAGAGGGATTCGATCTGAAACTCCAGCGCTTGAATCACCCGATTCCGATAAACGAGCGAAAAGATAAACAGATTTGAAAATTGGATCAGAAATCGCGTTCAGAATAACCGCGGAATAATTCCAATAAAAGAAAAGCGACGAACTGCTAATCGAACGAACGTTCGTTAACAGAACTTAAACAGTGAACGCGTTCGTTAATACGAACGGGTGAACGGACGTTCGGTAAATAAATAAACCGACGAAAATAAACCGATCTATATAAAAAAGAGATCTAGGTTTAAAAAAACCGAAGGGTTTAAAAAAACGTAATAAACCGGCGGCGACGGGGTCGGGTACCTCCGGCGAGGCGCGTCCGGCGAGCGGGCGGCTTCAAGTGGTCCGCGAGGGGCGGGTCGGCGAGGGGCGGCGGCGATTTGGGGAAGGGCTCGGCGGCTAGGGCGGCTCGGCTCGGGCGGGCGGTGGTGGTGGCGGGTGGTGGTGGCGGGCGGTGGCGGTATTTAAAGGGGCGGGGCGGTGGCTTGGGAAGGGGCGGGCGGCGACTTGGGAAGGGGTCGCCTGGGTGGAGTCCGGCTCGGACTCCTCGGCGTCTGCGGCTCGCACGACGGCGCCATGAGGAGGGAGGCGGCGGCGCTGGCCGGGCTCGGCTGGGCCTTTGGCCCAGTGCTGGGTCCGCTTGCTTTTGTAAACATTCCACAAAGAAAAATTCCTAGAAAAATAAATAAAAATCTAAAAATTCCAAAACAAGTTTTCTCCGTCTAAATAGAATATTTAGAACTAGAGGAACTTTTCTTGGCCCCTAAAATGCAACTTTTTAAAGCGTGCAAATTTTTATAGGGCGAATAATTTCCAAATAAAATCAAATAAAATCCCAAAAATGATTTTAACATTTTTCCTCCGTTATTTCAATTATTTTGGAGAAGTCATATTATCTCCCCTCATTTATTTATTTTGAATTGAAATAATTTTTCCGGAGAGAAAATAATTAAAATCCAATATCCTCGTCTTTCATTATTTGACAAAATTCAAATATGAAAATTGAAAAATCCCCAACTCTCTCCGAGGGTCCTTGAGTTGCTTAGGATTTTCGAGGATGGTAAACGAGAATGCAAATAAAATATGATATGCAAGAATGACCTATGTATAACATGCCAAATTGAAATTTTGGGATGTTACAACAATGCTCCTAGGGGGATAGATTGGTAGGAAAAGACCATCGCTCATCCCCGACCGCCACTCATAAGGATGCACAAGCCAGGTACACTTCATGTTTCAAATTTGTTACACAACTTTACCCATACGTGCATGCTACGGGACGTGCAAACTTCAACACAAGTATTTCTCAAATTCACAATTATCAACTAGCACGACTTTGATATTATTACCTCCATATCTCAAAACAATTATTAAGCATTAAATTTATCTTAGTATTCAGTTCACTCAAAAGAAAGTTTCACATATCTTGAGTACCAAGTATATTAACATTAAGCAAATTACCATGCTATTAACGACTCTCAAAATAATCTAAGTGAAGCATGAGAGATCAAGTTTCTTTAAAAGAAATCCACCACCGTGCTTTAAAAGATCTAAGTGAAGCACTAGATCAAAAATTATCACACTCAAAAGATATAAGTGAAGCACTATGAGCAAACGACAAACTACTCCGAAAGATATAAGTGAAGATCAATGAGTAGTCGAATAATTATACAACTATGTGAAGACTCTCCTATTTAAGAATTTCAGATCTTGATACTTTATTCAAACAGCAAGCAAAGCTAAATAAAACTACAATGCAAGGATAGCACAACTCATGTGAAGAAGCAAAAACTTAGGCTCAACCGATACTAACCGATAGTTGTTGAAGAAGAAAGGTGGGATGCCTACCGGGGCATCCCAAACCTTAGATGCTTGAGACTTCTTGAAATATTATCTTGGGGTGCCTTGGGCATCCCCAAGCTTGAGCTTTTGTTTCTCCTTAATTCCTCTCATATCATGGTTTCTCTTTTTATCAAAAGCTTCATTCACAACAAACTCAACAAGAACTCGTGAGATAGGTTAGTATAAACCAATGCAAAAACTTATCATTTTCTCAATAAAATTATTATTTAACATTTCATACTAAATTCCTCTGCATATTTAATACTCCTATCCTTAAATAGAATCATTAAACAAGCAAACATATGCAAACAATGCAAACATAACAGCAATCTGCCAAAACATTACAGTCTGTAAAGAATGCAAGAGTATCAATACTTCCCTGACTCCAAAAATTATGTACTAAAATTCCCACTGTAATAAATTTATCAGAGCTCAATATGCAAAAAGATTCAACATTATACCACTCTCTGACTTTTCTGAGGAATTTTTGCAACAGCGCTAAACTTTCTGTTTTCAAACAGCAACATGTATACTAGCAAAATAAGCATGGCAAAGGCTATCCTTGACTTTTTTATTGAAACTAAAGATGCAAAACACTAATCTAACTAACAGCAAGCAAAAAAAACAAAATGACATGATGCTCCAAGCAAAACACATATCATGTGGTGAATAAAAATATAGCTCCAAGTAAAGTTACCGATGAACGAAAACGAAAGAGGGGATGCCTTCCGGGGCATCCCCAAGCTTAGGCTCTTGGTTTTCCTTGAATATTAACTTGGTGTGCCTTGGGAATCCCCAATATTAGGATCTTGCCACTCCTTATTCCATAGTCCATTGAATCTTTACCCAAAACTTGAAAACTTCACAACACAAAACTTAATAGAAAACTCGTAAGCTCCGTTAGCGAAAGAAAACAAAAAACCACTTCAAGGTACTGTAATGAACTCATTATTTATTTACATTTGTGTTAAACTTACTGTATTCCAACTTCTATATGGTTTATAAACTATTTTACTAGCCATAGATTCATCAATGAAAACAGAATCTGTCAAAAACAGAATCTGTCAAAAACAGAACAGTCTGTAGTAATATGTAACTAACGCAAACATCTGGAACTCCAAAAATTATTAAATAAATTGGTGGACCTGAGGAATTTGTCTAGTAATCATATGCAAAAAGAATCAACTAAATATCACTCTCCAGTGAAAAGTTATAGCTAATCTCGTGAGTGCTAAAGTTTCTGTTTTTTACAGCATGATCATAAAGACTTCACCCAAGTCTTCCCAAAGGTTTTACTTGGCACAAACGCTAATTAAAACATAAAACCACATCTAAACAGAAGCTAGATGGATTATTTATTCCTAAACAGAACCAAAAAGCAAGAAACTAAAATAAAATTGGGTTGCCTCCCAACAAGCGCTATCGTTTAACGCCCCTAGCTAGGCATGATGATTTCAATGGTGCTCACATAAGAGATAAGAATTGAAACATAAAGAGAGCATCATGAAGAATATATGACTAGAACTTTTAAGTCTAACCCAATTCCTATTCATAGGTGTTTTGTGAGCAAACAACTTATGGGAACAATAATCAACTTGCATAGGAAGGTAAAACAAGCATAACTTCAAAACTTTAAGCACATAGAGAGGAAACTTGATATTATTGCAATTCCTACAAGCATATGTTCCTCCCTCATAATAATTTTCAGTAGCATCATGAATGAATTCAACAATATAACCAGCACCTAAAGCATTCTTTTCATGATCTACAAGCATAGAAAATTTACTACTCTCCACATAAGCAAGATTCTTCTCATGAATAATAGTGGGAGCAAACTCAACAAAATAACTATCATGTGATTGAAAATTAAGATCAATATGACAAGTTTCATGGTTATCATTATTCTTTATAGCATACGTGTCATCAAAATAATCATCATAGATAGGAGGCATGTTTTCATCATAATAAATTTGCTCATCAAAGCATGGGGGACAAAAAATATCATCTTCATCAAATATAGCTTCCCCAAGCTTGTGGCTTTGCATATCATTAACATCATGGATATTCAAGGAATTCATACTAACAACATTACAATCATGCTCATCATATAAATATTTAGTGCCAAACATTCTAATGCATTCTTCTTCTAACACTTTGGCACAATTTTCCTTTCCATCATACTCACGAAAGATATTAAAAAGGTGAAGCGTATGAGACAAACTTAATTAATTTTTTTTGTAATATTATTTTATAAAATAGACTAGTGCTAAAACAAGAAACAAAAATATTTGATTGCAAGATCTAAAGATATGCCTTCACTTACCTAGGCTCCCCGGCAACGGCGCCAGAAAAGAGCTTGATGTCTACTACGCAACCTTCTTCATGTAGACGTTGTTGGGCCTGCAAGTGCACATGTTTGTAGGACAGTAGCAAATTTCCCTCAAGTGGATGGCCTAAGGTTATCAATCCGTGGGAGGCGTAGGATGAAGATGGTCTCTCTCAAGCAACCCTGCAACCAAATAGCAAAGAGTCTCTTGTGTCCCCAACACAACCAATACAATGGTAAATTGTATAGGTGCACTAGTTCGGCGAAGAGATGGTGATACAAGTGCAATAGGGATGGTAGATATAAGTATTTGTAATCTGAAATAATAAAAACAGCAAGGTAAATAATGATAAAAGTGAGCATAAACCGTATTGCAATGATAGGAAACAAGGCCTAGGGTTCATACTTTCACTAGTGCAAGTTCTCTCAACAATAATAACATAGATAGATCATGTAACAATCCCTCAACATGCAACAAAGAGTCACTCTGAAGCCATTAATAGCAGAGAACAAACATAGAGATTATGGTAGGGTACGAAACCACCTCAAAGTTATTCTTTGGGATCAATCTATAAAAGAGTTCGTACTAGAATAACACCTTAAGACACAAATCAACCAAAACCCTAATGTCACCTAGATACTCCGTTGCCACCTCAAGTATCCGTGGGCATGATTATACGATATGCATCACACAATCTCAGATTCATCCAACCAACATAAAAGTACTTCAAAGAGTGCCCCAAAGTTTCTACCGGTGAGTCAAGAACGTGTGCCAACCCCTATGCATAGGTTCATGGGCGGAACCCGCAAGTTGGTCACCAAAACATACATCAAGTGGCACGTGATATCCCATTGTCACCACAGATAAACACGACAAGACATACATCAAGTGTTCTCATAAAAGACTCAATCCGATAAGATAACTTCAAAGGGGAAACTCAATTCATCACAAGAGAGTAGAGGGGGAGAAACATCATAAGACCCAACTACAATAGCAAAGCTCGGGATACATCAAGATCGTGCCATAGAGGGAACACGAGAGAGAACACGAGAGAGAGAGATCAAAGTAGCATGGGCCTCCGGTTAATTGGTTAGTCCCAAAAATAATATAAAAGTGGATAATAAAGCCCAATATTGCCTAAAATAGTAGACAAAGTAGCATGGAGCAATTAAAAATTATAGATACGTTGGAGACGTATCATGTACCATGGGTGAACAAACAAATTACGACTTGACACGTTATGTTAAATTAAAAAAAGAGGCAAACCATGTGGGGCCTACCTTAGAGGAAAGGCTCTATACACTGGAGTACTTTTGATGTGTCCCGTCAACTCGCAGAACGAGGAGAAGCTTGCTTAGTACGCCGTCTCCCCCGCCCACGGGCGCGGTGGCTCGCAGGATGAGGTGAAGCTTGCTCCGCCTTAGAGCAAGTACAATAGATCCTACTCAGCTGGCTATATGCATATCCACGTCATCTGAATCCTATGTGGAGGGAAGAGAAATGAGGAGAGAGAAGAGAGCCGGCGCTTCATGAGTCGCCCGCTGCAGCACAGGAACCAAAACTTTACAGCCCGCATGCAGCTAGTGGGAATGCTAGAGCTGGCTGCATGCATTAATTGTAAAGCTTTTGTGTCTTGCATGTAAACTCCACGGTACAAGTAAAAACTATTTAAATATTAGGTAAAGCCAACCTAGTAGCCAGCTTGTTGTACTGCTATTTGTTTCACGTAGATTTTTGGTGACATCGATTCGTTTGTAGCCCGCAGCGGGCTTTGTTATTGTTCTTGCTCTTACGCCCACTCCCTCGCCCATGCGCATGGTGGCTCGTAGGATGAGGAGAAAAATTTACTACTCCCTCCGTTTACTCCTCGTCCCTACTACCTTGGTTATAGAGATTATATCATATTGTTTGGAATATACATGTCCTTTAGTAGATTTCAATATGAACTACTAGTACATACTCCAAACACTGATGTATATAGACGTATTTTAGAGTGTAGATTCACTCATTTTGCTCCATATGTAGCACTCTCCCTCGCCTCGACCTCGCCCACATGGTGGACGTGCAGCAATTCATTCGGTCTCATATAGCCAGAACGATATATACTGCACTACCATTATTGCTCGACTTCCCGAAGAGGCGAAGAGCCAATCGCAAGGTTAATATTTTGGAGATGCCAAGCGCAAGGTTATAGGAGAACGAGTAGTAGGTGCCGCGTCATTTATAAATAAAGTTTTTTTTTCTTCAGGGGCACGTACGCAATATGATAGGTTCATATGGAGAGAAAAGGAAACCGCTCCACTATATACATAGTCAGGAAGGGCCAGCCTACACGGTTGCTTGCTGGGGTTGCTCTCTTCACACTCTCTCGCACAAAACAACTGTGGCCACATCTCTAACATCACGGCGGATCAAGTCCACTTGGGGAAGGGGTGGATGCTTAGTGTAGAAGCGGTGGCCGTCGCCGACGGTGAAATCCCACTCTCGGCACGTCCCGATCAGGGGTCCTCGCCGTTCTCTCTCACAAAGCCGGTGAGGTTGCCTTCATCCCTTGCTCAGTGCCGCGACATGGGCAGTTGTCGCCTCCCGCCGCCCTCCTCAAGGTTGAGCTACGTCCCTCAGGTACAACTCCCTTCTGGTGGCTTGCACCATCGCCTCCAGCCTGCCCACATCACTCCCTGTGGATATTTCTCTACTTCTTTGCCCCACACATACCTCATGCTTCTACATACTGTATTTGTGATGATTTTATGTCTCATCAACTATTCCCGATAATCTTATTCTAATCACGCTTCTTCAATTTCTTTGCCACAGGGATGCTCATCTCGATTTTGGTGAAACTGCACAAAATGATCCGATGGTCAAAAGGTTGCAAACTTCATTTATTAGGAAGCTCGAACGTTGCCAGCAAATTGAAGCCTGGTCAGGGTTCACGGTTCAAGGGCTAGGGACTTCATGGATCATTTTTTTCTTTAGCTGCCTCTGTTCCAAAATAAGTGTCAACTTTAGTAGTAGTACAACTTTGTACTAAAGTTTGCACAAAGTTGAGACACTTATTTTGGAACAGAGGGAGTACATATTTTCTATGATTTTTCAATCATTGAGATGCAATAGCATGAATGTTAGTCTCCTTTGTATTTGATGAAATGTTGCAACGGGCAACCTTGGACGCAAGATACATGTAATGTGTCGGAAGCTTCATAGCATTGTACAAATTTATCTCGCTGATAAATTACAGTACGTACTATAGTAGTACTTCCTCCGTTCCTAAATATAAGTCTTTGTAGAGATTTCACCATGAAGCACATGCGGATGTATATCGATGCATTTTAAGTGTAGATTCATTCATTTTGTTCCGTATGTAGTGGAATCTCTACAAAGACTTATTTACTAGTAATAGCTAGCCCCCACTACTAGGAATTCTCTATCCTCTCCTTGAGCCACATCATCAAAATTGATGTAGCCGTTAGATGAAGTAAATGAGTCCATAATAGCCGTCTGATCTAGACGTTGAGAGGGTCCGCACTAAGCCACATGCAAGCATGCAGAAATACCATGGCACATGCATGTGAGTGGGTTTTAAATCACATCAACATGTCTGCATGGAAGCATGCACCGGTAGCATGCATATAAGTGAGCTTTTAAGTCCCATTAACATGTCAAAAAGAAAAATATAATCCCATTATGCAGTAGGAGTTGGCTGATCTTTTTTCCTTACGTGGGATGATCTAAATGATGATGGGAGTTTATTTAGTTTGGCTACCACATTTGTCATGTGGTTATAGAGTTTTAGTTCTATGAAATCGATAATTTTATGCAGAGAGATATATCGCTGTTCATGACAGCAACGCTGCTGGGACTCATCTAGTAATATTTAGGAACGGAGGGAGTACTATGTAAAGAGTTAGGTGTCGCACAATGATAGTGTGAGGTGGGCCATGTAATCACCGAGCCTGCGTGTTTTCACTTTGCTCTTGCACGCCTCACAGTAAGAATGGAGAAAATTGTAATCTAGTAGTAGAACCTCCTTTTCGCCGAAGCGTGGGACATCCAAAGCAGTCCTACCACCTCGAGAATAAAGACCAATGAGCCGTCAAATCACATAGACCCAGCAGTAAGTTGGATGGACGAAGCAACCATCACTCTTGCGCCAGTGAGAGGTCGCGTCCGCTCTGCCCGGGCATGAATGCGGCACCGATTCTTTGGAGCGGCGATGACCGTTTCAGGAGGGAAGCGCGCTCGGGCGATGTAGGGGCTTTGGGTGGGCCAGGCTGGTCAGGAGCGGGCGTGCCAGCTGTCCGCATGTCCCTACGGACACGCCCGGAAACGAGAGGATGCACCAACTCTCGCGGCTAAAATCGTACACTACACACCATCTCTCTGTAGGAGTAGGTCGATCTATCGCTCTCTCTAACACACACATGCTGTTAAACACACACACGCACACGCACGCACCTTGGTTTCGTTGCACCTTCTAACGTGACTTATTACACCTAGACGGGAGGGAGTAGTAAGTATACGAGATACGGTGGCACACTGACTTAAGTCGAATACAAGTGCCCAAAATTTGTGTGCATGTTATAATAAGGATTCACTTAAAATAGTACATGAGCAAACAGAGGGATCAATTGGATAGTGTTCCCGAGCAGTAGCGAGATGTGTGAGGTAAGATACACCGCTGGCGCTTTTAATTTTTCTTTTAATTTGTTTGTTTCACCCTCTAACTGGTGGGACCCAACGTACTACTTGGAGAGAGGTAAGGTGACTAAGGCTGCATTATTTCTGCACCACTGTGGATAGTCTTACCACCAAAGCCACATGACACGATTATGATTGAAATCCCAATGACTCCCACACACACAAAAAAACACGGCATGCTTGTCACACGAATGCAGGAATGTATAAAAGGTCATTTTCCTCTCGTTGAACATAATGGAAGGGTTCTGTAGCTCGTTAGCCTGTTCGCTCATCAAACTTGAGGTCACGGGTTCGATAACTACACTTGAGCATAATTTGTGCCAAGAGGATTCTTTGACTGGTCAAAATGTTTTCTAGGGTTTGCACGCTTCACACTCTCTCTCTCCAGTATATATATACACGCTGGAGCCTCGGTAACTTAGTTGCTCTCTTCACACTCTCTCGCCCTCTCCAGATCTAAACAAGACTTCGTTGGCCTCTCTCTCCCCTCACTGCTGCTCAAAGAGCCGACAGGATCCGTCCGCCGGGAAGGGAAGGAGGCTTAACGATGTCGCCGTCGGCAAGGGACTACCGGCGCAGCTGTTCACTTTCCACCCAGTGGAAGCGCGGGAGGGCCTCCGACCCCTTCTTCTTCTTCGTCGTCCCATCGCCCACAGAACCATGCCCCAAGAACCTTAAGGTATAATTTACTTACTCCACATGCATTGCTCTAGCTGCATGTATACCATGAATCTAGGACGTGGTTCAAAGAGGAAAGGAGTGGGGGAAAGTAGTGGGAAAAGTTGTATATATCATGAATCTATGACGAGGTTCAAATATGAAAATAACGGGGAAAGTTGTATAGCATGAATCTAGGACGTGGTTCAAAGAGGAAAGGAATGGGGAAAGTAGTGGGGAAAGTTGTATCGCATAAATCTAGGACGTGGTTCAAAGAGGAAAGGAAGGGGCGAAAGTACTAGTTCAAAAAGGAAAGGAAGGGACAATATTGTAGAGTTTGAGCAGGACTAGATTTGCTGCGCTCACATAGGGAAAGGTGTCTAAAGATAAGAAAACTGGGACCAACACAAATATGCTCCTTGGTTGTTTGTTCTTTGTTGCAACAGACTATGCATGACCACAGTACATCGGTAGATGCACATGGTGCTGGTGCGTCCACTATCTCATGCAACTCTTTAGCTGTTGTTAATCTAAGGCCCTGTTTGGTTAAAACTCCGTAGTCCCTACCTGCTTGGTTCGTGGACTAAACATGGACTAGAGGTTATTAAATGACATGCTAAAAGACCATGTTACCCCTAGTAATGAACTAATAGATACAAGGTGCGATGCGTGGCAGGGGCAACTGTTGGAAAAAGTCCCAAAAAGACTCCCTCGGGGTCTTCTTTCTTTAGCCCCGAATACCCACTTTTAGTCCCTAAAAGTCCCCCCTGTTTGGTTTAGATGGGACTAACATGGAGTTTTTTTAGTCCCTACACCAAAATGTCCCTGTAAACAAACACCCTCTAATAATGCCGCTGGAAAATTGATGCAATGTCACAGTTAAAAGCAAATTACATGTTTAACGAATTTTATTGTTAATATAATCTCTATATTAATATTAATCAATGCCACCGTTTGAGAAATGCTACTGTCTTGCTTTCTTTCCCATTTAGATAAGGAAGATGCTTATTTTTGTTGGCTTTTGTGTCATCCACCGTTATTGACCACTAATTGTTTCCTTTGCACCTCTGTGTAAACAGGGTTATCTACTTCACCTCATTGCCATTGTGACCTTTTGTTGCACTGCACAAAACACTTTTGTTTTAAGAGTGTTTTGTGCAGTTCAACCAAAATGTCACACCGACAATGTTGCTTGATTGCTTGATCTTAGTGGAACTGCACAAGAGGAGATCTTACTTCCTATCCGTTAAGGCGAATTTGGTTCAGATCTTCTTCTTGTGAGTTGTTTGAATTCGCATCATGCGAGGTCAGTACTAGCCTTCTTTCACATGATTCTGCAGTGTGCTTTCATATGTTGTGCTACTTGTACGATAATGTTGCTTGATTTTAGTGAACTGCACAAATGGAGACAAGACTTCCAATCTATATGTGCACCGTAATATCCCATTGAGGTAAGATAAGGATATTTCACAACTGCTGGCCTGTATTTTGCCACTTTCATCTGTAAATTAAGTTTAGTACTATACTTGTGCTCCCTAATTGACATGCCAAATCTTACATTGAAGGCGAAGCTTATGCATTATTGAACCAAGTGATGAAGGGGAAGAACAAGCGGAAGAAAAACAAAAATCAACTCCCGGTGCTGTAATGAAGCACTAGAACTGTGATGACACAAGTAATGATATAGTTTTGCATCTTAATTTATTGCTATGGCTAGAACAAGAAATTGTTTTGCCACTGATTTGATGCCACTCTTAATGTAATACGTAATTATCTCTACTTGTGCAAACAGGGATCTTCTTTGAAGATACCATATATTTTAGTGGTACTGCACAAGAAGATGTTGGAAACATTAAGCTAATCGAGGAGTATATAGTAAGCATGGACACCACCGTAGATAGCAACAGATGGTTCTGGAGAAGTGCTTCATCTGTATGCTCTACACAATAAGCCTCCTGATAAAGGTTGGTACTCGCCCACTGATTTCATCCATATGATTGAGCTTTCTCATCTCTATTGGTGTTGAGCTACTGTTTAGATACTGTCATGAAAAAGTGGTATTGTTCTTGAGAAGTGCTTCATCTGTGCTTTTTTAAATATTTCCTTTCCTTTTTTTCGAGCAAACAGGGATGCTAGCATTTAGTAGTCCTCTTGTCTTTGCACAACAGGATCATCTTCCTCTGAAGAAGAATATGGAGTACGTGAAGTGACAAGTTCCAATTATGCCAGGATGAAGAAGCCTTGTCTATCTTCTCATCAGAAGGAGCAGTTGAAGGATGGTTACATTACTCCCCACAAGACCAAACTAACTTCAGCTCAGAAAGACTGACAAATTTCCATTTTTTGCTGTGATGCGCGAGTACAATGTTGTTATAGGATTCTTTCTGGTGAGTTCCATTTTTCTAAAAGTGTGTTGTACATGGACCATGTATGTGCCTGTTGAAACTGTCAATTCATAGTACAATTTGCTTTATACTAATCACTTTTTTGTATTTGTGCAAACAGGGTGCTCAACTTGATTTCAATGGGAACTGCACAAAATGTTCATGAATACATCGAATCCTTCATTTCCACCACAAGAAAGGAGGTGCCGATAAGTTCAAGGTGTTGCAACATATAAGGCGAAATCATACAAGCTACGCCGTGAATTTGGTTGATTTTGGTGGAACTGCACAAAAAGAACAACTGGTTTATTTAGCACGAGGTGCCATGTCAATGTCCGAACTGATGGCAAACCCTACCCATTCCACAATCGTAGGCATTTGATATTTTGGAATGGGACAACCTTGTCAAATTTTGCTCATTGATTCTAGCAAGACATGCGTTTGATATTTTTGAATGGGACGCCCTTTGCTGTCAGCAATGTCGATCAATTTTTTCTTTATTCTTTAGTTGTGAAGTAAATATTGCCTCTGACATGTGAGTCGTTGAGATGCATAATCATCGATTGTTTTGAATGTTCTCTATGAATTGCCAGGCCTGTGTGTTTGATTGCAATGTACAGAAACGCTAAAAAGCTGCTCAAACTCTTTGTACTCCTTATGTTCCTTTTTACTTCGCACATTGTGAAAGTGCATAAGAGTGGTCAAAGTAGAGATACTTTGACTGCAGACAAAACTTGTATGCAGACTAGAAAGGACCGGAGGGAGTACATGTGAAACGGCGACAAACGAGGTGATCACCCTGGGAATAATGCTAGTACGTATTGTTTTGCATGTTCATCCAATGCCAGTGATAAGGAATTCGAACTAATCGAAATTAATTCATTCATACACGGTCGGATTTCATATAAACATGCTGGATTTCATTACATTTCATACATTCTTCAAATAAAAGGGGGTGAGCTGGAGGTATAATTAATTAACCGAAGCTACCCACCTGTGTCCCGCTGAGCCGAACAGAAGCTTCAGTGACTTAACTGCAGGTGCTGGTGCGTAACTGACATGTGGCCTATTGGGCCCATGTGTCAGTCTGCCAACTGCACTAGCAGTTAAATAGAAGCAGCGTTCTTCTCCAGCGCATCTCTCTGACTCCACGTCGCCGTCAAGAAGCTAACCGGCCGTCAATGGTCAACCCGCCTAGCTTGGCTTCAACCGGAGGGTAGCAGCGGTGGCCTTACTTGGACCCGAGCGGCGATGACCTACCGTGTTCTACTCTTCCTCGTTTTCTGTGTGGCGCGGCCTCGTTGGTAACGGGGAGGGGCCTCGGCAGAGCCGGCGATGTCCTCTGTCTCATTCTCGGCGGGCGGTGCCTCAGCGGAGCGGTGGAAATCCTCCCCCACGTTTCCGGCAGGGTGGGGCCTCGGCTGAGCCGGCGATGTCCTCTGTCTCGTTGTTGGCGGGGCGGGGCCTCGGCGGTGTCCTCTACCTCGTTGTTGGCGCCGTGGAGCCTCGGCGGAGCAGGGCCTCATCGACGCCAGCGGAGCGGGGACTCGTCGGAGCCGACATTATCCTCTGCCTCGTCCTCGGTCTCACCAAACAGCGCCTCGCACGCTTCATCGCCCTCTTTGCTAGCCTCTTTTTAGGCGGCCACAGCCCCCGCCACCCGCATGCGGTACCGCCCGGCCTTTCAAGCGGCCCTTGCGGGCGGAGCGTCTGGTCGAGCAGCGCCTCCTGCTCCACCCGCTCCGCGGTGATCTGCTCCTCCGCCTGCAGGTGCTCCTGGAGGAGATGGTGGTTGTAGGCGGCGTAGGCCTGCGCCTCCCGGAACTGCTCCTCACGCATATCTGCCTCACCCTGTCCATATATTGGGCACGGGCCTCGCCGATGGTCATGGTGCAATGCACCAGCGAGGATGGCGCGGAGGAGGGGGTTGGCGCCGGATCGTCGACTACCATGTTCTCCATTGAGATGTCGTCATCCTCCAGCTGCCTGCCGGCCAGCCGGTCGGCAGCAATGGCTGCCATCTCCTTGTGGTCCGTCGTCCGCCCGTCCCGAAGAGCGCTGGAGCGCGAGGAAGCCATGGTGGGCAGTAGTGGTGTGGACAGGAGAAAGGGAACGGATGCGGATGACTGCGGCTATGGCCGGCGCAGCAGTTTATATAGCAATGGTGGGCGGGCGGAGGGACGGACATGTGGCGCCGGAGTAGCCGCCTCGGCAACCGCGTATCATTAATGTGGGTGGCAGATGGATTTGACGGACGGCACTTGTGTCGTCTGAAGGCGGAGCAATCGCCTGCACCGGGAAGCTGGGCGGGCGGCGCTGACTATTTTGGGCGGAAAGCGCGCGCGGGCGAGGAGATGACTTTACTTGGAGAGGATGATAATGGGGACCCACCAGGTCCATAGCCTCACGTACGCAAGTGCCTCGTTATTTTATATATATATATATATATATGTATATATATATAACTATAATTTATTTTGCTTCCTCCTGGTTTCCTGACATGACGGTCCCACACCATTGTCAACCTATGTAGTAGTCAATAAACGAGAGAATTGCACAAGAAGCGGCCGATTTGGGACCAAGCAGCTCGAGCAGTATTTGTGTTTTTGAGGTGTGAGCACTTGAGTTTTTCGATGTTTAGCCCAGATATTAATTTTTCTCCTCTGAACAACAATGAAAACATCGCTGCGGTATTAATCAAGGTCAGGCTGTGGCCCGTCTAGCCCGAGCAAATATCCAGCCCAGATATTAATTTTTTCAAGCTGAAAATGGCTAGCCCAAATATACTTTTTTAGGAATACCCCGGCAAGGTCAAGTTGTTATTCTCTGCCCCGCTGGGCTGCAAATCTTTCCTAGGAGGGATGTATTAGGCTTAACAAGAAAATCGGCTTTAGGAAATAATAAATGGGATGTAATTATAAAAACTGGGCAGTAACTATAAAAAATGCACCAAACACGTGATTACTTCATAAAATATTATTTTTCGATATTGAAAATTTTAATTTCATTAATTGTTGCGAGCGCAATGTTTCGTTGGATTTTTACGTAATATAAATTTATATTGAAATTGTATTTAATATGACTAGAAATTTCGGGATAAAAACATTTCGGATCCCATCAAAATATGGGAAATTTTATTGAGTTCTGTTTTGAACGGTTGGTTGAAATAAATTTGTACTTTTAACAAACTGTAAATGGGCTGTAGTAAATTCCATTAGAATTCAAAAATGGTCTATACATTCTTACAAATCTCAAATGGGCTATAAGTTCTGCCACACACTTACGGCCTTACTAAGTTGACGTGTCCCTAAAAAAGCGAGTTGACGCGTATGCAAGGCTTTGTCAACTTATAGTCAACACACGGTTCTAGCGGCGGTGGCCGTTGGATGTCCATCCAACGGATGCCGTCTTCTTCTTCGATCTCGGATATTCTAGCTTCACCTGCCCAAAAATGATTCCTCCACGACATCCGGGGCGCCTTTGTTGAATCGACTCAGGCCTACTAAGTTGACGTACCAAGGGCTTTGTCAACTTAGTCAATATAAACGATTCTAGCTGCGATGACCGTCGATGTCCATCCAACGACCGTCGTGCTTCTTCAACCTCTGGTCTTCTTGCTCCAGCCGCCCAAAGGCAGCCCGGTCGTGCCGCCTCCCTGCCTCCCAAGGCCGGCTGTCTTTGCGGAGGCCTCACCGCCCCTTACTACTCCCACCGCTGGCCAGGCCATCCCTCCACTCACCCACACCCCCTGTTATTCTGCGGCGACCGCAGCGCAGCCGAACCAGTGAACCCTCGTACTCCTCTCCGTGTGTGCATCCATTGCCGCGTCTTCCCCGGCTCCGCGTCGTCCCCTTCCTAGGCCTCGCCGTCGTCCACCGCCGTGGTGCTCTCGGCGCGGCCTGGTCAACATGGTCAAGGAACGACTTCCATCGACGTGGACTGTACGTGGAGAGGCTGATAGCTGGGTCCACGGCAGCCGCAAGGAAGTGCCTCCTTATTACGCGCAAAATAATTATTCCTCCACCTGACAGCGTGGACCCACCGGACGGGCCACCGTATTTCGCAAAAAAATGATTCGCCCCCTGACTGCCGGGACCCACGAGCTACATCTTCACACGCGAGGAAGTGCGTCCAAAAGAAAACGATTCACCCCCTGACTTCTGGGACCCACCAGCTACATCTTCGCACGCAAGGAAGTGCATCCGGAAAAAAAAGATTCGCCCCCCGACTGCTGGGCCCCACCAGCTACACCTTTGCACGCAAGGAAGTGCGTCCGGGCAAAAAAAAATATTCGCCCCCTAACTGCCGGGACCCAGCAGCTACACCTTCGCACGCAAGGAAGTGCATCTGGGCAAAAAAGAACCCAAGACGATTTGCCCCCCTGACTGCTGGGACTCACCAGCTACATCCTCGCAGGCAAGGAAGTGCCTGACAGTCGGGACCCACGTGGTCGAATTGTACGTAGCGTTGTCATTCTGGTCACGAACGTGTACGTACATACTGGTCGTTGTAGAGGCGCGCACGTGTCGTAGTAGAGGCACGCACGTAGCATGTACACGTATGTACAACGGCCAGGGTGCAAGAAAAAATCTGACCACGCACGTACATACTGTGCAGGTCTCGAACGCCTACTCGCGCATACGTACGGCGAGGGCTCGTGTACATGGCTGGGTCGGAACGGAGAAACAACGTCGTCGTGTTCATGCGGAGGCAACGAAATGCGTCGTGTTCATGGGGAGGGAACGGAATGCGTCGTGTTCATCGGGAGGCAACGGAACGCGTTGGAGCCAACCGGCTGGGTCGGAACAGAATGCGTGGCCGTGTTCATCGGGAGGGCTTGGATGGAACAGGCAATGGAAACGAGGCCTGGCGTACCGCAAAACGGAGGAAACGGACCTCCTACGGTCGAAACGGGGGTCCTGTTGATCGGGAGGGGTGTGGCGTACCGCAAAACGGAGGACACGGACCTCCTACGGTCGAAACGGGGGTCCTGTTGATCGGGAGGGGTGTGGCGTACCGCAAAATGGACGAAACATACCTCCTATGGTCGAAACGGGGGTCCTGTTGATTGGTAGGGGTGTGGCGTACCGCAAAACGGACGAAATGGACCTCCTACGGTCGAAACGGGGGTCCTGTTCATCGGGAGGGGTGTGGCATACCGCAAAACGAGACTCCACGGGATATTGTTCATCTCCACCGTCGACCTCCTCCAGCCTCCACGGGCTCCTGTTCATCCAGCCTGCACCGCACGCTACTCCACCGGCTACTGTTCAACCACCCCTCCACTGTCTACTGTTCATCCAGCCCTCCACACCATGGGGTCCTATTCAACCACCCCTCCACGGGCACCCCTCCATAGTCTACTGTTCATCCAGCCCTCCACCACACCACAGGGTCCTGTTCATCCAGAGGCAACGCCACCGCCACCGCTCATCCAACCCCCCCCACAACGCTCATCGCTCATCCAATCGATCGGCTTCGATTAGCAGCAGAGCGGCGAATCGCCGATTGGGTTTAGTTAACAGCCATTGATCGATCGCTCGGGTTCGATAACGTAGCCCGAAGTGCAATCGCCGGGTTCGATTAGATCCCAACGCCTCGCCGGGTTCGATTAGAGCCAATGCTCGCATACACGCAGCAGCGTCGTGTATGAGAGAAAGCAGCGCATCGCCGCCCCGACCTCCCACCGTAACCGGAACTCCCGAAATTTTCCTCCCCTCGCTTCTACCATGATTTTTCCATCATGGACGGCCCAAAGAATGTCATGTCAGCTGCGTCTGTCCCGCCCAGACGAAAAGCCCATTTTCATCATGATTTTTGTCATAGAAGTAGGAGCCTACCACATCTATGATGATACCGCGTTTTGTCACAATTATCGTCATAGAAGTGTCATATGTATGACAGAAAAAAATTCGTTCGGCCCAAAATGTCATGGATGTGTCTTTTTTTGTAGTGGGGGTTGTCAATCCCTTCACGGTTACTTACGAAAGTGAGATCTGATAGACATGATAAGATAATATTTTTGGTATTTTTATGATAAAGATGCAAAGTAAAATAAAAGGCAATAAAAATAGCTAAGTGTTGGAAGATTAATATGATGGAAAATAGACTCGGGGGCCATAGGTTACACTAGTGACTTCTCTCGAGAGCATAAGTATTATGGTGGGTAAACAAATTACTGTTGAGCAATTGACAGAATTGAGCATAGTTATGAGAATATCTAGGTATGATCATGTATATAAGCATCACGTCCGCGACAAGTAGACCGACTCCTGCCTGCATCTACTACTATTACTCCACACATCGACCGCTATCCAACATGCATCTAGAGTATTAAGTTCAAAAGAACAGAGTAACGCTTTAAGTAAGATGACATGATGTAGAGGGATAAACTCATGCAATATGATATAAACCCCATCTTGTTATCCTCGATAGCAACAATACAATACGTGCCTTGCTGCCCCTACTGTCACTGGGAAAGGTCACCGCAAGATTGAACCCAAAGCTAAGCACTTCTCCCATTGCAAGACAGATCAATCTAGTAGGCCAAACCAAACCGATAATTCGAAGAGACTTGCAAAGATAACCAATCATACATAAAAGAATTCAGAGAAGATTCAAATATTGTTCATAGATAAACTTGATCATAAACCCACAATTCATCAATCTCAACAAACACACCGCAAAAGAAGATTACATCGAATAGATCTCCACAAGAGAGGGGGAGAACATTGTATTGAGATCCAAAAAGAGAGAAGAAGCCATCTAGCTAAAAACTATGGACCCGAAGGTCTGAGGTAAACTCCTCACAAATCATCGGAGAGGCTATGGTGTTGCTGTAGAAGCCCTCCGTGATCGATGCCCCCTCCGACGGAGCTCTGGAAAAGGCCCCAAGATGGGATCTCACGGGTACAGAAGGTTGCGGCAGTGGAATTAGGTTTTTGGCTCTGTATCTGGTAGTTTGGGGGTAAGTAGGTATATATAGGAGGAAGAAGTATGTCGTTGGAGCAACATGGGGCCCACGAGGGTGGAGGGCGCACCAAGGGGGGTAGGCGCGCCCCCCTACCTCGTGCCTTCCTGGTAGCTTTCTTGACGTAGGGTCCAAGTCCTCTGGATCACGTTCGTTCCAAAAATCACGTTCCCGAAGGTTTCATTCCGTTTGGACTCCGTTTGCTATTCTTTTTCTGCGAATAGGCAAAAAACAGCAATTCTGGGGTGGGCCTCCGGTTAATAGGTTAGTCCCAAAAATAATGTAAAAGTGTATAATAAAGCCCATTAATGTCCAAACAAGAATATAATATAGCATGGAACAATCAAAAATTATAGATACGTTGGAGACGTATCATCAACACGCACAGCAGCCATCGTGCCATGGACCGCTATCAGCTCCTAGCGGGAGGGATTTGGAGGCATGAGGATGTTTCGCACGCGCCATTTAAGCAATCAGGCCGGGGCTGTGATAGAGATCAGTGGGTTACCTGACTGGATCCGAGCAGAACATAGATGTGGTTGAAGCTGTGGTTGCGGCGGCGGCCGTCTGAGATGCCGGTAGGGGGAGGCGCGAGGACGGGGGTACTGAGGGTGGGGATGATGTTGGAGGAATAAATTCTGAAATCGCGCGCCTAATGAAATTTTTGCTCCGAAACTTGAAACTTGGGCGGGGAAAACACACAACACAGACAAAGCGCGTAAAATACTCGTGTGCGAGAAAAAAAAGTTGGCAGATCCCGTCTCCAAAAAAATGTACAAGTATACTTGATTTTTTTCGGTGAATGGTATGCCTGGTTTATTAGGAAACATCGCACAGGTAACTGACTTACATAGACGGGTACGGCACAGAAACCTTGTTTTGTGATCTTCTAATGATTAACGCAAAAAAACGCACACGTGAATACATGCTAATCAATGCTCAAAGCCCTCAAAGGATGCTCTTACCGACATTGTACGTAATACAAACTTAAAGTACTACTCGTAATTTGCTCTAATACTACAAACTTAAACTACTTCTCACATGCTGCCATCGGGGCATGCTGGCCAGACGCCGGCGTTCTCCTTCCCGGCCTTGTAGGCGGTAGCCCATCGTGCTTCGATCTCTGCCAAGCTCTCCTCACCATGGCGTGCGGCCTCTTTTTTCTTGTGGCGACGGGACTCTCTTTTCTTGACTGCTTTCTACCTTTCCGCTCCTTCTGTGCGGCTTTGGCCGCCTCTAAATCCACCACCCATTCGGCCGTGTTAGCCTCAAAGTCCACCCATGTAACTGTCTGGCCACCGTGTTGGAAATATGCTCTAGAGGCAATAATAAATTAGTTACTATTATTATATTTCCTTGTTCATGATAATCGTTTATTATCCATGCTATAAATGTATTGATAGGAAACTCAGATACATGTGTGGGTACATAGACAACACCATGTCCCTAGTAAGCCTCTATTTGACTAGCTCATTGATCAATATATGGTTACGGTTTCCTGACCATGGCATTGGATGTCGTTGATAACGGGATCACATCATTAGGAGAATGATGTGATGGACAAGACCCAATCCTAAGCCTAGCACAAAGATCGTGTAGTTCGTATGCTAAAGCTTTTCTAATGTCAAGTATCATTTCCTTAGACCATGAGATTGTGCAACTACCGGATATCGTAGGAATGCTTTGGGTGTACCAAACGTCACAACGTAACTGGGTGGCTATAAAGGTGCACTATGGGTATCTCCTAAAGTGTCTGTTGGGTTGGCACGAATCAAGACTGGGATTTGTCACTCCGTGTGACGGAGAGGTATCTCTGGGCCCACTCGGTAGGACATCATCGTAATGAGCACAATGTGACCAAAGAGTTGATCATGGGATGATGTGTTACGGAACGAGTAAAGAGTCTTGCCGGTAACGAGATTGAACAAGGTATTGGGATACCTACGATCGAATCTCGGGCAAGTACTATACCGGTGGACAAAGGGAATTGAATACGGGATTGATTAAATCCTCGACATCGTGGTTCATCCGATGAGATCATTGTGGAACATGTGGGAGCCAACATGGGTATCCAGATCCCGCTGTTGGTTATTGGCCGGAGAATTGTCTCGGTCATGTCTGCATGGTTCCCGAACCCGCAGGGTCTACACACTTAAGGTTCAGTGACGCTAGGGTTGTAGAGGTATTAGTATGCGGTAACCCGAAAGTTGTTCGGAGTCCCGGATGAGATCCCGGATGTCACGAGGAGTTCCGGAATGGTCCGTAGGTAAAGATTTATATATAGGAAGTCCAGTTTCGGCCACCGGGAAAGTTTCGGGGGTCATCGGTATTGTATCGGGACCACCGGAAGGGTCCCGGTGGTCCACCGGGTGGGGCCACCTATCCCGGAGGGCCCTATGGGCTGAAGGGGCGTGGGAACCAGCCCATGGTGGGCTGGTGCACCCCCCCCTTGGGCCTCCCATGCGCCTAGGGTTGGAAACCCTAAGGGGTAGTGGCGCCTCCACTTGGCTTGGAGGCCAAGCCACCCCTAGGGCAGCCGCCCCCCTCCCAAGATGGGATCTACAAGGGGCCGGGGCCCCCCTAGGCCCCCTATATATAGTGTAGGGGAGGGAGGTCAGCCGCACCTGAGTCCCTGGCGCCTCCCTCCCTCCTGTGACACCTCTTCCTCCCCGCTTGCGCTTGGCGAAGCCCTGCCGGGATCCCGCTATTTCCACCACCACGTCGTCGTGCTGCTGGATCTCCATCAACCTCTCCTTCCCTTGCTGGATCAAGAAGGGGGAGATGTCTCTCCCAACCGTATCTGTGTTGAACGCGGAAGTGCCGTCCGTTCGGCGCTAGGATCATCGGTGATTTGGATCACGACGAGTACGGCTCCATCAACCTCGTTCACTTGAACGCTTCCGCTAGGCGATCTACAAGGGTATGTAGATGCACTCCCCTTCCCCTCGTTGCTAGATTACTCCATAGATTTATCTTGGTGATGCGTAGAAAATTTTGAATTTCTGCTATGTTCCCCAACAGTGGCATCCTGAGCTAGGTCTATGCGTAGTTTCTATGCACGAGTAGAACACAAAGTAGTTGTGGGCGTCGATTTTGTCAATTTACTTGCCGTTACTAGTCTTATCTTGATTCGGCGGCATCGTGGGATGAAGCGGCACGGACCGACCTTACACGTGCACGCTTACGTGAGACAGGTTCCACCGATCGACATGCACTTGTTGCATAAGGTGGCTAGCGGTGCCAGTCTCTCCCACTTTAGTCGGATCGGATTCGATGAAAAGGGTCCTTATGAAGGCTAAATAGCAATTGACATATCACGTTGTGGTTTTTGCATAGGTAAGAAACGTTCTTGCTAGAAACCCATAGCAGCCACGTAAAACATGCAAACAACAATTAGAGGACGTCTAACTTGTTTTTGCAGGGTATGCTATGTGATGTGATATGGCCAAAAGAATGTGATGAATGATATGTGATGTATGAGATTGGTCATGTTCTTGTAATAGGAATCACGACTTGCATGTCGATGAGTGTGACAACCGGCAGGAGCCATAGGAGTTGTCTTAATTTATTGTATGACATGCATGTCAATGAACAATGCCATGTAATTACTTTACTTCATTGCTAAACCGTTAGCCATAGTAGTAGAAGTAATAGTTGACGAGACAACTTCATGGAGACACGATGATGGAGATCATGGTGTCATGCCGATTTATGATGATCATGGAGCCCGAAGATGGAGATCAAAGGAGCAAAATGATATTGGCCATATCATGTCACTTTTTGATTGCATGTGATGTTTATCATGTTTATGCATCTTATTTTCTTAGAACGACGGTAGTAAATAAGATGATCCCTCATTAAAATTTCAAGAAAGTGTTCCCCTAATCGTGCACCATTGCGAAAGTTCGTTGTTTCAAGCACCACGTGATGATCGGGAGTGATAGATTCTAACGTTCACATACAACGGGTGTAAGCCAGATATACACACGCGAAACACTTAGGTTGACTTGACGAGCCTAGCATGTACAGACATGGCCTCGGAACACAAGAGACCGAAAGGTCGAACATGAGTCGTATAGTGGATACGATCAACATGAAGATGTGCACCGACGATAACTAGTCTGTCTCACGTGATGATCGGACACGTCCTAGTTGACTCGGATCATGTATCACTTAGATGACTAGAGGGATGTCTATCTGAGTGGGAGTTCATAAGATGAACTTAATTGTCCTGAACATAGTCAAAAGGTTTTTGCAAATTATGTCATAGCTCGCGCTTTAGTTCTACTGTTTTAGATATGTTCCTAGAGAAAATTTAGTTGAAAGTTGATAGTAGCAATTATGCGGACTAGGTCCGTAAACTGAGGATTGTCCTCGTTGCTTCGAAGAAGGCTTATGTCCTTAATGCACCGCCAGTGTCAACCTCGAACGTCGTCTGTGGATGTTGCGAACATCTGATATACACGTTTAGATAACTACGTGATAGTTCAATAATGTTAAACGGTTTAGAGTTGAGGCACCGAAGACGATTTCGAAACATCGCGGAACATATGAGATGTTTCGAGGATGAATTGGGATTTCAGGCTCGTGCCCACGCCAAGAGGTATAAGACCTCCGACGAGTTTCTTAGCCTCGCAAACTAAGGGAGAAAAGCTCAATCGTTGAGCTTGTGCTCGATTGTCCGAGTACCACAATCACTTGAATCGAAAAGTAGTTAATCTTCCGGATGAGATAGTGATGTTTCTCCAAAGTCATTGCCACCAAGCTGCTAGAGCTTCGTGATGAACTATAACATATCGTGGATAGATATGATGGTCCTTGAAATATTCAATGGCGTTTGACACCGCGAAAGTAGAAATCAAGAAGGAGCATCAATTGTTGATGGTTAGTGAAACCACTAGTTTCAAGAAGGGCAAGGGCAAGAAGGGATACTTCATGAAACGACAAATGAGTTGCTTCTCTAGTGAAGAAACCCAAGGTTGAACCCAAACCCGAGACTAAGTGCTTCTGAAATAAGGGGAACGGTCACTGAAGCGGAACTACCCTAGATACTTGGTAGATGAGAAGGCCGGCAAGGTCGATAGAAGTATATTGGATATACATTATGTTAATGTGTACTTTACTAGTACTCCTAGTAGCACCAGGGTATTAGATACCGTTCGGTTGCTAAGTGTTAGTAACTCGAAATAAAAGCTACGGAATAAACGGAGACTAGCTAAAGGTGAGTCGACGATATGTGTTGGAAGTGTTTCCAAGGTTGATGTGATCAAGCATCGCTCCCCTCTACCATCGAGATTGGTGTTAAACCTAAATAATTGTTATTTGGTGTTTGCGTTGAGCATAGACATGATTGGATTATGTCTATCTAATACGGTCATTCATTTAAGGAGAATAATAGTTACTCTATTTATTTGAATAATACCTTCAATGGTCTTACACCTAAAATGAATGGTTTATTGAATCTCGATCGTAGTGATACACATGTTCATGCCAAAAGATATAAGATAGTGATGATAGTACCACATACTTGTGGCAATCGCCATTTGAGTCATATTGGTATAAAACGCATGAAGAAGCTCCACGTAGATGGATCTTTGGACTCACTCGTTTTTGAAAAGATTGAGACATCTGAACCATGTCTATTGGTATATACGCATGAAGAAACTCCATGCAGATGGACCGTTTGGACTCACTTGATTCTTAATCACTTGAGACATGCAAATCATACCACATGGGCAAGATGACTGAAAGCCTCGTTCTCAGTAAAATAGAACAAGAAAGCAACTTGTTGGAAGTAATACATTTTGATGTGTGCAGTCCAATGAGTGTTGAGGCACGCAGTGGATATTGTTATGTTCTTACTTCACAAATGATTTGAGTAGATACTGAGTATATTTACTTGATGAAACACAAGTCTGAATTATTGAATGTTCAAGAAATTTCAGAGTGAAGTTGAAGATCATCGTGACAAGAGGATAAAATGTCTATGATATGATCATAGAGATGAATATCTGAGCTGCGAGTTTGGTACACAATTGAGAAATTGTGGAAATTGTTTCACAACTAACACCGCCTGGAACACCATAGTGTGATGGTGTGTCCGAACATCATAGCTGCACCCCATTGGATATGGGGCATACCATGATGTCTCTTATTGAATTACCACTATTGTTCATGGGTTAGGCATTAGACACAACCACATTCACTTTAAATAGGGCACCACGTAATTCCGTTGAGATGACACCGTATGAACTATGGTTTAGAGAAACCTAAGTTGTCATTTCTTAAAAGTTTGGGGCTGCGATGCTTATGTGAAAAGTTTTAGCCTGATAAGATCGAACCCAAAGCGGATAAATGCATCTTCATAGGACACCCAAAACAGTTGGGTATACCTTCTGTCTCGATTCCTAAGCAAAAGGGATTGTTTCTAGAATCGGGTCCTTTCTCGAGGAAAAGTTTCTCCTGAAAGAATTGAGTGGGAGGGTGGTGGAGACTTGATGAGGTTATTGAACCATCACTTCAACTAGTTTGTAGCAGGGCACAAGAAGTTGTTCCTATGGTGCCTACACCAATTGAAGTGGAAGCTGATGATAGTGATCATGAAACTTCGGATCAAGTCACTACCAAACCTCGTAGGTCGACAAGGACGCATACTGCTTCCGAGTGGTACAATAATCCTGTCGTAGATATCATGTTGTTAGACAACAATGAACCTACGAGCTATGGAGAAGCGATGGTGGGCCCGGATTCCGACGAATGACTCGAGGCTATAAAATCCGAGAGAGGATCCATGTATGAACTGCTTGATGGTCGTAAGGCTGTTGAGTATATATGGATTTTAAAAGGAAGACATACAATGATGGTAACTGTCACCATTAAGAAAGCTCGACTTGTCGCTAAGTTGTTTTCCGACAAGTTCAAGGAGTTGACTACGATGAGACTTTCTCACTCGTAGCAATGCTAAGAGTCTGTTGGAATTGGATTAGCGATTCTTTGCATTATTTATGAAATCTTGCAAATAGGATGTCAAAACATTTTTTCCTCGACAATTTTCTTGAGGAAAGGTTGTATGTGATACAACCGTAAGGTTTTGTCAATCCCGAAGATGCTAAGAAGTATGCAAAGCTCCAAAGAATCCTCATAAGGACTGGAGTAAGCATCTCGGAGTTGGAATGTACGCTTTGATGAGATGATCAAAGATTTTGGGTTTGTACAAAGTTTATGAGAAACTTGTATTTCCAAAGAAGTGAGTGGGAGCACTATATCATTTATGATGAGTATATGTTGTTGACATATTGTTGATCAGAAATGATGTAGAATTTCTGGAAAGCATAAAGGGTTGTTTGAAAGGAGTTTTTCAAAGAAAGACCTGGATAAATATGCTTACATATTGGGCATCAAGATCTATAGAGATAGTTCAAGACGCCTGATGATACTTTCAAAAGAACACACACCTTTGACATGATTTTGAACGAGTTCAAAATAGATCAGTCGAAGAATAAGTTCTTACCTGAGTTGTAAGGTGTGAAGTTGAGTAAGACTCAAAACTTGAACACGGCAGAAGAAAGAGGAAGGACGAAGGTCGTCCCCTATGCTTTTGTCATAGGCTCTATACGGTATGCCATGCTGAGTATCGCACCTGATGTGTGCCTTGCCACATGTCTGGCAAGAGGGTACAAAGGTGATCAAGGAGTGGATCACCAGATAGCGGTCAATATTATCCTTAGAGGAATAAGGATACGTTTCTCGGTTATGGAGGTGATAAAGAGTTCGACGTAAAGGGTTACGTCGATGCAAGCTTTAACACCTATCCGAATGACTCTGAGTAGCAAACCGGATACGTATAGTGGAGCAACCATTTGGAATTGCTCCAAGTGGAGCGTGGAAGCAGCATTTACAATATGACCTAGAGATTTGCAAAGTACATACGGATCTGAATGTTGTAGACCCGTTGACTAAAACCTCTCTCACAAGCAAAACATGATCAAACCCCGGAACTCATTGAGTCTTAATCACATGATGATGTGAACTAGTTTATTGACACTAGTAAACTCTTGGATGTTGGTCACATGGCGATGTGACTGTGAGTGTTAATCACATGGCGATGTGAACTAGATTATTGACTCTAGTGCAAGTGGGAGACTGTTGGAAATACGCCTCACGTGCAATAATAAATTAGTTATTATTATTATATTTCCTTGTTCATGATAATCGTTTATTATCCATGCTATAATTGTATTGATAGGAAACTCAGATACATGTGTGGGTACATAGACAACACCATGTACCTAGTAGGCCTCTAGTTGACTAGCTCGTTGATCAACAGATGGTTACGGTTTCCTGACCATGGACATTGGATGTCGTTGATAACGGGTTCACATCATTAGGATAATGATGTGATCTACAAGGCCCAATACTAAGCCTAGCACAAAGATCGTGTAGTTCGTATGCTAAAGCTTTTCTAATGTCAAGTATCATTTCCTTATACCATGAGATTGTGCAACTCCCGGATACCGTAGGAATGCTTTGGGTGTACCAAACGTCACAACGTAATCGGGTGGCTATAAAGGTGCACTACGGGTATCTCCGAAAGTGTCTGTTGGGTTGGCACGAATCAAGACTGGGATTTGTCACTCCGTGTGACGGAGAGGTATCTCTGGGCCCACTCAGTAGGACATCATCGTAATGTGCACAATGTGACCAAAGAGTTGATCACGGGATGATGTGTTACGGAACAAGTAAAGAGACTTGCCGGTAACGAGATTGAACAAGGTATTGGGATACCGACGATCGAATCTCGGGAAAGTACTATACCGGTAGACAAAGGGAAGTGAATACGGGATTGATTGAATCCTCGACATCGTGGTTCATCCGATGAGATCATCGTGGAACATGTGGGAGCCAACATGGGTATCCAGATCCCGCTGTTGGTTATTGGCCGGAGAGTTGTCTCGGTCATGTCTGCATGGTTCCCGAACCCGTAGGGTCTACACACTAAAGGTTCGGTGACGCTAGGGTTGTGGAGATATTAGTATGCGGTAACCCGAAAGTTGTTCGGAGTCCAAGATGAGATCCCGGATGTCACAAGGAGTTCCGGAATGGTCCGGAGGTAAAAATTTATATATAGGAAGTCCAGTTTCGGCCATCGGGAAAGTTTCGGGGGTCATCGGTATTGTCCCGGACCACCGGAAGGGTCCCGGGGGTCCACCGGGTGGGGCCACCTATCCCAAATGGCCCCATGGGCTGAAGGGGTGTGGGAACCAGCCCCTGGTGGGCTGGTGCGCCCCCCCCTTGGGCCTCCCATGCGCCTAGGGTTGGAAACCCTAAGGGGTGGGGGCGCCTCCACTTGGCTTGGAGGCCAAGCCACCCCTAGGGCAGCCGCCCCCTCCCTAGATGGGATCTACAAGGGGTCGGCGCCCCCCTAGTCCCCCTATATATAGTGGAGGGGAGGGAGGTCAGCCGCACCTGAGTCCCTGGCGCCTCCCTCCCTCCTGTGACACCTCTTCCTCCCCGCTTGCGCTTGACGAAGCCCTACCGGGATCCCGCTACTTCCACCACCATGCCGTCGTGCTGCTGGATCTCCATCAACCTCTCCTTCCCTTGCTGGATCAGGAAGGAGGAGATGTCTCTCCCAACCGTATGTGTGTTGAACGCGGAGGTGCCGTCCGTTCGGCGCTAGGATCATCGGTGGTTTGGATCACGACGAGTACGACTCCATCAACCCTGTTCACTTGAACACTTCCGCTTAGCGATCTACAAGGGTATGTAGATGCACTCCCCTTCCCCTCGTTGTTAGATTACTCCATAGATTGATCTTGGTGATGCGTATAAAATTTTGAATTTTTGCTACATTCCGCAACACGCCGGAGGCGATGTACTCGACGCGGCGAGATGCCATCGCTTCCTTACCATGTGTGCGGTCGCGGGCGGCGAGGAACGCGGTGCGGCGAGATGCCATCGCTTTCTTACCAGTTACTGTGCGCCGCGGTGCCATGGACAACGCTTGGAGAGAGCTCTGGGACGGAGGGACCGGGCAGCCGTACAGTGCGGTGGTATTCAAGAGCTCAACGACAAACGACAACAGAAATTTGGCTTCCCTTACAATTTTGCTCGTTCATTATCGCACACGGTTCATCTCCGTCGCTTCCGGAAACAGTGTGCACTGGGCCTATTGTGTGTTGCGTTATGCCACGCGGACCGTGCGTGTGCACCGTAGGATGCGTCGCGATCGAACGGTAATCCACGTCCCTCACATCACACCCGTGCACCTATAGCTGGATTGGATTTATATGCGCTAAATGCCTAGAAAATGCACATAATCCCTTAAATATGGTAAATGAGCCCGGAAAAATGCCAAATTTGAACACGGTGATTTGCAGGATGTATGTTCGTGATAGAAAAAAACTCCAGGGCAAAGAACGAAGAAAATTTGGATTCCCCTTCAATCTTGGGGATTTCCCTCTCGAAAGCATGGAACTTCCTCGGTGATTGTTCGATTTATGAAGGGCGTGCATGAAGACATAAGCCAAACCTTCTCAAATTTTTACCAGGGCATGGTGAGATCATATCATGGCACCATGCCAGGCGTCATGCTTTTTAAGCATTTATTCCATTTTTTATAGTTGAAAACCCAACAAACAAACATTTGTGGTTGACTATTGCCACACATTTCATCAAAATATATGTCCATTCCTTGTAAAAGGCATGAGAATGTACTAAATGGCACAAGCATGGTTTTCCAGGCCATTCTTGTGGACCCTTTCATGCACCGATTGTTTGAACTTGAATTATGCGCATTAATGCCTAGAAAATGCACATAATCCCCTAAATATGGCAAATGAACCCGGAAAAGTGCCAAATTTGAACACGGTGATTTGCAGGTTGTATGTTCATCGTAGAAAAAACTCATGGATAAAGGAAATTTGGACCCCCCCTTCAATCTTGGTGATTTCCCCCTCGAAACCATCAAACTTCCTCGGTGATGGTTCAATTTTATGAAAGGCGTGCATCATGACATAAGGAAAACATTCTCCAATTTTTACCAGGCCACGGTGAGGCCATACCATGGCACCACGCCAGGCGTCATGTTTTCCAACCATGTGTTTCATTTTTTATATAGTTGTTAACCCAGTAAACGACGTGTTTATGGTTGACTATTGCCACACATTTCCTTGAAATATCTGCCCATTCCTTGTAAAACGCATGAGAATGTACTAAATAACACGAGCACGGTTTTCCAGACCGTTCTTGTGCACCTTTTCATGCACCGATTGTTCGAATTTGAATTATGTCCATTGATGCTTAGAAAATGCACATAATCCCCTAAATATGGTAGATGAGCCCGGGAAAATGTCAAATTTGAACACGTTGCATTTGAGGCGGTATGTCGATCGTTGGAAAAAAGCTGAATGACAAACTAGGACGGAAATTTGGATTCCGCTTCAATCTCGGGGATTTCCCTCTCGAAAGCATGGAACTTCCTCGGTGATGGTTCGATTTATGAAGGGCGTGCATGACGACATAAGCCAAACCTTCTCAAATTTTTACAAGGGCATGGTGAGGTCATACCATGGCACCATGCCAGGCGTTATGTTTTTAAGCATTTATTTCATTTTTTCTATAGTTGAAAATCAACAAACAGACATTTGTGGTTGACTATTATGGCACACATTTCATCGAAATATCTGTCCATTCCTTGTAAAAGGCATGAGAATTTACTAAATGGCATGAGCATGGTTTTCCAGGCCATTCTTGTGGACCCTTTCAAGCACCGATTGTTTGAACTTGAATTATGTTCATTAATGCTTAGGAAATGCACATAATCCCCTAAATATGGCAAATGAACCCGAAAAAGTGCCAAATTTTAACACGGTGATTTGCAGGTTGTATGTTCATCATAGAAAAAACTCGTGGACAAAGGACAAAGGAAATTTGGACCACCCCCCCTTCAATCTTGGTGATTTCCCCCTCGAAACCATGAAACTTCCTCGGTGATGGTTCATTTTATGAAAGGCGTGCATGACGACATTTTTACCACGACACGGTGAGGTCATACCATGGCAGCACACCAGGCGTCATGTTTTCCAAGCATGTATTTCATTTTTGTATAGTTGTTAACCCAGTAAACGACGCGTTTATGGTTGGCTATTGCCACACATTTCCTTGAAATATCTGCCCATTCCTTGTAAAAGGCATGAGAATGTACTAAATAGCACGAGCATGGTTTTCCAGACCGTTCTTGTGCACCTTTTCATGCATCGATTGTTCGAATTTGAATTATGTGCATAATTAATGCCTAGAAAATGCACATAATCCCCTAAATATGGTAAATGAGTTCGAAAAAATGTTAAATTTGAAAACGTTGCATTTGAGGCGGTATGTTGATCGTTGGAAGAAAACCGAATGGCAAACTATGACGGAAATTTTGGTTCCCCTTCAATCTTGGTGATTTCCCTCTCGAAGGCATTGAACTTCCTCGGTGATGGTTCGATTTATGAAGGGCGTGCATGACGACATAAATCAAACCTTCTCAGCTTTTAACCAGGGCACGGTGAGGCCATACCATGGCACCATGCCAGCTGTCATGCTTTTCAAGCACATATTTCATTGGTCTATATATACTTGATAACCCAGTAAATGACGCGTTTGTGGTTGACTATTGCCACGCATTCCATTAAAATCTCTGCCCATTCCTTGTAAAAGTCTTGAGAAATTACTAAATACCACGAGTATGGTTTTTCCAGACCGTTATTATGCACCCTTTCATGCACCGATTGTTTGAATTTGAATTATGTGCATTAATGCCTTAAAAATGCACATAATCCCCTAAATATTGTAAATGAACCCGGAAAAGTGTCAAATTTGAACACGGTGATTAGCAGGGTTTATGTTCATCGTAGAAAAAAAACTCATGGATAAAGGACAAAGGAAATTTGGATTCCCATTCAATATCGGTGATTTACTATCGCACACGATTCATCTCTGTCGCCTCTGCGAACCGTGTGTGTTCACTCACACATGCAAAAGGAAAAAGGAAACCCTCGCCCACTTCGTCCCGACTCACTCGCCGCGGACTCCTTCGCAACTCTGCACCCTAAGCTCGACGGCTGTTGGTGGCGGGCGTAGGTCGCGCTCCAAACATCACCGAACTTCGCCACTACCGCTTTCCGCCGCCTATCTGCATCGACGTTCTAGACTCTGGTCGACTGGGGTTTTCCGTGGGATTGGGCCGGGGATTTTTCTCATGGAGAAGGTAATGAACTTAATTAGCGAAATATTCACTCATCTCTTATCACAGTCTGTCCATCGCTGTTAATCAACTGGCGGAAATCGCTGTGGAATCATTTTTGTTCTAGCTGATTCATGGGTGTTCATTCATGTGTCCACGGTGCGAGCACAAACCGGGCAACTGTGGTCGTGGCCAGTCGGAAAAGAAGTTCTATCTCACCATTCCGGATGACTTCAGGGAGCGCTCGGTATGTTCAATCTCAACCTACCACGGTCAACATGGCCTAAATTTGTGAACATATACCGTCGGTTGCTACATTATCTATATATTTGCATCAAATCTATGTTATATTATCTATTTTTAATTCTATAGTTTTGTACTTTGCTTTCATCTATATATGGATCTGTTCTATCAGTTACTCCCATATTTGCATCTTACTCTATTATTTCAATATATCTAATTTACGATCTTAATTTTCATTTCAAGCAGTACATCCCTTACTTTGCAAGAGCAGGAGTAGAAGGAAATCTTAGGCTTTACTTTGCTGATGACTCCCAGGATGTCATATTGACAACGCAACATGGATTCACAATGACGGTTAGCGTAAAACTTGATAAAGATGGTCACTCCTATTTTAATGTGGACCTTTGGAGAAAAATGTCTAAGTGTTATGAACTGAAAGCTGGCAATAAAATTCTAGTGCGTGCACCACAGCCTTGTCTGATTAACATGGATGTTTACTTCCCCAATGTCATCAGGCGATCAAAGTCTGATCAAGGTTAGTGTCCTTTCAACTTTCTCCATACTGTCATATTACTATTTAAGCAACCAATTGATCACTATTTAAGCAACCAATTGTGATATCATATTCTGACTCCGTTCCTAGGCAGTAACAAATTCTATTTACCAATTTATGCGCACTACATATACTTCTGCCATGTTCTGAACAAATAATACCTTTCCACCTTTTAAGCGGGATATGTTGGATGCATAGTGAACGATCAGTATGTTATTAAGTGTACCAAATTTCACTGGAAGGACTTGAAGCATGTCATAAACTTTGTTGATAATCTGACAGAGATAGCACAGCGTATGAACGCTGGATTTTGGATGGGATTAATTAGACCTATGGTGCACACATAATCAACAAGACCAATTGTGTGCACAAAGCGCTGGTAAAAAGTCTTATTTTAATGTTGATGCTCATAAACTATATATATCTTCAACGATATGTTACAATTGTTTTTTATTCTACATGTGAACAGAAATTACCCCCTATAACAGTTCCTGGATTGATTTCCCGGCATGGTCGAATTACACTTGTGCCTGCTAATAACGCTAAAGTGATTGCAAGGTACTGCATTTCCCGCAAAAATGGAACTATTCAAATTAACAAGTTCTCGCTTCTCGTGGCAATGCATCCATATTGAAAAATTGGAGACACTGTTCTACTCATGCTCTACCAAGGCACAGGAGGGCTCTTCCTTTTCATTGACGAGATGCCGAGTCGCCGTGATCAAGCTGCTTCCGGTGGATAGTTGTGGTTGTTGGCCCTCAGCCTCTTAAAATGTGCTAGCTGTTACTATATATGTTAAGTATGTAGATATGGACCATATGGTTGTTGGCCCTTAGCCTCTTAAAATGTGATAGTTGTTACTATGTTAAATATGTAGATATTGACCATATGGTTGTCAAAACCGTGTTACGAAGATCCTCCTTTTGTCGAATAGTGTAACCACTATTTATATGTTACTCAAATGATGTTACCCAAGTTCATAAATTTTCATGGAAAATATTAGTATCGTACACAGTTCATTGAGTTTAAGCGTGTGCCCGATGTCCAGAAGGCATTTGCATATTAACTGTCCATATTGCAAATTTACACACATGTTAACATAAGGAAACGTATGTGTAATTTCGGACGAACTATTTTCTAATCGAAAAGGCATTGAGTTGAACCATCTCTGTTGTTTTCCCTAATCGAAAATAGTTCATCCGAGTTAACCGTATGCCATATATCTCACACACATTGATATGGCTACCCGTTTTTGTTGTTCTACCTCATTGTAAACAGTTCGAATGGATTAATCGTGTGTCCTGCATCGCACACACATTGTTATGGCTGCCCGTTTCTGTTGTTCTGCCTCGTCGCAGACAGTTTGAATGGATTAACCATGTGTCCTTCATCGCACACGCAACTAAAATCTTAACCGTGTTTGATGGCTCCACCATCACAAATGTTTTGCACCTTTTTTGACGGTTTTTTGACACCACCGTTTGCGATTATTGCATTGCACACAGTTTCGGCAAAGGGTCTCTCATCGTAGTGTCGTGTTAGCAGTATCCTGCCGTAGTGGTCGGCATTTGGCAACTGAAGTGCTCTGGTGCATGGCACAGCCCGGACAGCGTACGGCCGAAGACGTTGAGCATGTCATCAGCTTGCTTGCCCTTCTCAGGAGTCTCATGGCCTTGGAACTCAAGTGGCACCGCGGTCGAGGCAGGAACCACCGCGTCCAGGTGGCAACGCCCTGGGCCGGGGGGAGTGCGAGGTCCTGCCCGGTCGAGGCGAAGAACTCCGTGACTGCATCTTGAGCAGCATTGTTGTTGGTCAAGGGTGATGCAGGGGCGCGTGCGGCAGCGACCGAAGTGGGCTCGTGGAATTGGCTCCCGAGTCGTGGCTTGCCATGCTTCTTCTTGCCGGGGTAGGCCGGGGCACCCGAGCGGCCTCCATGCCGCCCGTTGCCCTTGGAGCTGACTGATCTGCGGGGCAGGGGAGCGGCTGCGCTGGCGCTCTTTGCTTGTGGCTCTGTCATCGCCTGCTTGGGAGTTGCTGCCGCGCCCATGTCCCAGGAGCATGTCCTTCCAGGAACACCGACCGCCACCGCCATCCTGGCCGTCATGGTCACGGCGAGGGCCGCCCCTAGGAAGGCCCCAGCAGCCCGTGTCCACTACAGGCACCCGCTGCTGGCGTCGATGACGTTCTTCTGGCTGGCCGTCCTCCACGTGCATTGTCCAAGTGCTAGGGTAGGTGCGCAGCAGGCCGTCGTTGTGGTCAGAGTCGGAGGACGGCAGGCCGCTGTGGGCCGAGTGCGAGGACCACAACAACCTGGGCGGTCAGTCCTTGACCCGATCCACGTGGATGAGCATGTCATAGCGCTCGGCGCCGGGCGGCGGGGCCACCCTGCGGTCAGGGGGCGAGAAGCCATCCATCTCCTCCACCCGGCCGGCGCCTTGGGGAAGCTTCCAGTAGGTGTGCCTGGTCGGGATGAATGCCATGTCCCAGGTCCACACCCAGCAGGCGAAAGTTTTGGTGTGGTCTCGCTCTAGGGTGTGGCTGTGCAGTCTGTTGATGCGCACCTTGTCTCCGAAGACCTCCTGGACTCCCTCGATCGACCAGTACTGGTGGGGGAGGTGCTCAATGATGCAGCGGATGTGGAGGTTGATGGTGCCGTGGCCCGCGTTGTCATTCTCTCTCCAGGGCGTGATGGCGAAGGCGGCGCTGTCCACGGGTAGAGTACCGCGGCGGACCGCGTTGTCGTGGTGGGCCAGCTGCGTGAAGATGACGAAAAAGTCCTCTGGGTTGTGCGTCGTCACCCGCAGGTGATGAGAAGGGACGCACAGCTGCGCCTCCAGATCACGGTCCACCGCCGTTGGTGAGGTTGTGCAGACGCCGTCGATGGCGCGCAGCGTGATAGCATGGCGGCGGAGGAAGAAGATGCGTTGCTCGATGGTCGGGGTGGACACGCTGACCTTGTGGCTGGAGCGGGGGTGGCACGCCAGATCGACCAGACTGAGCTCGGCCATAGCTTCGGTGGGTGTGGCTCGGGGGAAGGAGGGAGGAGGGGTGGGAAGTGCAGGCACTCGTGGGCAGGGGTGCACGGAGGGAGGGAGCCTATCCTACTGGGAGCAGGGCTGCCGCGGCCGTTGCGAGGGTTTTGAGGACACTCACGGCTGAAATGACCGAAGAGCTCGCAGATAATGCAGCGGAGGGGGTCGTGGCAATTTTCCGGTGGTGCTGCTTACTTTGGTAGCGGAAGTAGTGTCCGCGAAAGCGGCTTAAGAAGGCCTCACGACCATCTACCGCATTGAAGTCAGGACGCCGGTCCGAGCGAGGAGCTGTGTGCGCCACCTGAGAGTCCACCGGATCTAGAGTGGGCTTGCAGTTTTTCCGGGAGCTGACCTCGGTCTAGCCATTGTCCATGCCGAAAGAGGGGAGGCTGACCGCAGGGGATGGGACAACGATGATGGACTGCAGGCGCCGAGGAGGGGGCGAGCTAGGATTCGCCGGATCTACAGGAGCACCCGATGTAGAGCATTCATGTCACGCCCAAGATGCGACCCTGTCCTAAAGGAACTCGAATGTCCCACCAAGGATAGAAGCGCATTTTGAAGACGCTTTTGCAAGGTGGATATCATTACGTCAACATTACATAATAGTGAGGATACATCCAATACATACAATGTCACATGAATACAACATCATCTTACATAAGATCAACATCCGACTACGGATGAAACACAAACAAAAACTCAAACAATATCCACCTTGCTAGCCCAGGCTGCTGACCTGGAACCTATCCCCTGATCGAAGAAGAAGCAGAAGAAGAACTCCAAAACAGGTAATCATCGCTCTCGCGTCATGAACATCGCAATACCTGTACCTGCAACTGTTGTTGTAGTAATCTGTGAGCCACGAGGACTCAGCAATCCCATTACCATGGGTATCAAGACTAGCAAAGCTTAATGGGTAAGGAAGGGGGTAAAGTGGTGAGGTTGCAGCAGTGACTAAGCATATATGGTGGCTAACATACGCAAATAAGAGCGAGAAGAGAGAAAACGAAACGATCGTGAAGCTAGCAATGATCAAGAAGTGATCCTGAACTCCTACTTACGTCAAACGTAACCCAAAACCGTGTTCACTTCCCGGACTCCGCCAAAAAGAGACCATCACGACTACACACGCGGTTGATGCGTTTTAAATCGGATCTGGTGTCAAGTTATCTACAACCGGACATTAACAAATTCCCATCTGCCGCATAACCGCGGGCACGGCTTTCGAAAGATTATACCCTGCAGGGGTGTCCCAACTTAGCCCATGATAAGCTCTCGCGATCAATGAAGGATATACCTTCTCCCAGGAAGACCCGATCAGACTCGGAATCCCGGTTTACAAGACATTTCGACAATGGTAAAACAAGACCAGCAAAACCGCCCGATGTGCCGACAAATCCCGATAGGAGCTGCACACATCTCGTTCTCAGGGCAACACCGGATGAGCTAAGCGTACAGGTACCAACGTAATCCAAGTTGCCAAGGAATGGTCCCGCACGGTGCTCTAGTTTGGACCAACACTCGGAGGAGCACTGGCCCGGGGGGGTTAAATAAAGATGACCCTCGGGCTCCGGAAACCCAATGGAAAAAGGGCTAGGTGAGGAAAATGGTAAAACCAAGGTTGGGCCTTGCTGGAGGAGTTTTATTCAAAGCGAACTGTCAAGGGGGTCCCATAAATCACCCAACCGCGTAAGGAACGCAAAATCTGGGAACATAACACAAGTATGACGGAAACTAGGGCGGCAAGAGTGGAACAAAACACCAGGCATAAGGCCGAGTCTTCCACCCTTTACCAAGTATATAGATGCATTAATTAAAGAAGAAATATTGTGATATCCCAACATAATCCTGTCCATCATGGGGCAATCTTCAACTTCACCTGCAACTAACAACGCTATAAGAGGGGCTGAGCAAAGCGGTAACAGAGCCAAGCAACGGTTTGCTAGGAAGGGTGAAAAGGTTAGAGACTGACATGGCAATTTGCGAGGCTTAATAAACATGTGATAGGTAGCGCAGCATAGCGATAGAACGAAGCAACTAGCATAGCAATGATAGTAGTGAGATCCAGGGTAGCGGTCATGTTGCCTGAAATCCCGCTAGGAAGAAGAACTAGTCCATGAAGAAGATGAATCCATGAAGATGAACCAAGCGTAGACGAACGAATCCTCACGATCGCAACGAAACGGGAAATATCGAGAAGAAGCACACAACATGGTAAACACACCACACATATACATGAAATGATGCTCAACCAAGTATGATGGAATACAAGACTACATGAAGCTACTCATGGCAAGAGATGATGCATACAAGAACAACACATCAAGGCAAGTTTAAATGAGGCCGGGAACAACATATAACAATTCTGGTAAGTCCTCATATGCAAATTTCGAAATTGGTCCAGGTCTGAATAAACCTTATGTTCAAGTTGTTAAACAGCAAGCTAAGATGCACCACGATGATCTAACGAAAATCTAGTCAAGTTACATATAAAGTTCATTAGATTCGGAGCTACGGCCTAGAAGATATGAGCAAAACAAGTTAAACATGGCATTGATATAAAATGCATACAAACACCTCAAAACAAGGCAACATGATAATATGAAACTACATGCAAAATCAAGCAAGTTTCATATAGAGCACACTCCAAACGGAGCAACGGTTCAACAAACATGAAACAAGTTATAGCAACAATCTGTCCAAAATAGCAACTTGGCGTATTGCAAAAATCAAAACAATGTGCTAAAGCACCTCAACATAAAAATAAACGGCATGAGAATGATGTACAGGTAAAGCATAACAAAACATGAACACTGAGCTATCTCCAGAAATCACTATAACATGCTCAAAAGACATGGCAAGATTGCAAATAATAACAGTTTCAGACTTTGCAGAAATAACGTCAGATTGCAATGTTTAGAGCTATCAAAAAACATGTTACAGGAACTTAACACGACAAACAAAGGCATGGGATGATACTACTAGATGCATAGAACAAAAGTCCTTTACTGACCATGAGCCAAAAAGGTTCAGAAGATATGATGGCAACAATGTAAACATGGAAAATGATGACAGATTCATACATGGCGGAAACAGCAATAAGTAGGCATGTTGGTGAGCTTGTACCACTCACCACAGAGCAATAAATGGCATGACAAGGAAACCAACAATAAGAAGACATGTTTATAAAGCTAAGAATGGCAAGAACAAGTTCATAGGGTGCATGGATCACTAGGAAAACACATGGAAAAACTGAACTTAATGTTAACAGGCTGACAACAATATTATTTAGCAATTTGAGAACAAGATTACAACAACCTACAGCAGGCAATAAATGCATCCAGGGGCATGGATGGATAGAGCATGACATGTATAATAAAACTTCCTTAGTGAGAATCTCCAGATTATGCACAGAATGACTAGTAGCAGCAGGTTTACGTAGCATCACCAAATAACAGATTCAGCCTAGCAAAACAGCAACAGCAAGTACCCTATTTAACAAGCTTGATGCACTCAATACAAGACTCGCAAAAATACATGGATTGAACCTCTGTAAAGATGGCATGATGTAGCACAAAACACATGTAGAGCTCATGCTCATAGGATGCACACACAAAACGCAATGAAAAGGACAAATCACCAAGTTATAACAGTTTCAGCAGATTAACATCATATAGCACTCTTGCGACGATGATTCAGGCATCAAGAAGATCTCAAATGAACATGACGCAATGGAGGGAAATGTAAATCCTCTCCAGGCGAACAATATGATATATCACACGTACAAAACGGAGTTACGGATCCACAGTTATGATGCGATGAACATGGCATGATAATGTCAAAAATAACAGGGGCAGACAAAATCACCTCCGAAACTGGATCTAGGGTTTCGGGGCACGCGGATCGAGGACGTCCGGAGTCTCTCCGGAGTTCCCACCGGCCCCCTCTGCGTCGTGGGGAGTTGCAAGTGGAGGGGAGACGTGGGGAGTTGCCTCGAAAACTCAAACGTCCTGCCCTTTGGTGGGGAGACGTGGGCACTCGAAAACTCTGGAGGGGAGACGTGGGCCCTCCTGTTTCTGAAACGTCCAGGAGGGGAGACGTGGTAAAATTCAGTTATAATGTGTTTAACTAGTAAAATTCAATTAACAACAACATCAGTAAAATTCAGTTAATTAATCAAGAAGAGAAGAGAGAAAGTAGAGATCAAGAGGAGTAATTGCATTAAATGAATCGTTTTACTTTAAACTTGCATGCATTCTTTGCTTGTTTATATTCATTCTTGTAAACTGAACATGCTCATCTATCTATCTATCTATCTACCTACTTAAGTATGTATGTATGCATTGTATTTTTATTTCCTTTGGAAAGTAAAGTTTATTTCTGGCTGGTGGCGTGATGGCTCATGGATCCCTCACCGCAGCTACGCTTGAGCTCAATCTGATCTCATCTGAAATGAATCTATAAATACAGAGTGTAGTTAGTTACAGAGTAGCAGAAATAGTTGCTGGATGTAGTTACTTGCATGGGCCTGGCTGATGAAGAAAAACTTTATATATATTCATACTGATGTTGACTCTATAAATCATACTTATTGGATATGTTTTATGTGTTGATCCATCAATTGATCACATTGAGAAAGACCATCGTGTCTCCAACCATTTTGCAAAGGTCATGTCTTCGACCATCGTGTCGTGATGAATTTGCAGGTACCCCGAGAGGCCCTTGAGTTTGTCGGAATGTTGATTAACTTCCGTTCAAGCCAAATTCAGGTACTCCATATGTCCTATTTGCAGCAAAGGTCATGCTGAAATTTTCCGTGAATTTTAGCATGACTTTGCTAAAATAGGACATATGGGTACTTGACTAATGCATGGGCCGGGTATCTTAGTACTTAGTTAAGTAGGATCAATCGCCTGCTATTCTTGCTGCATTAAACCATAGGTGGCAATAGAGACAAGTGATTAGGCCCAACTTAGAATTCTCCTTAGCATCGATAAACCCTAGATGATAAACCCAACATAGGTGGCAATAGAGCCAAGTGATTAGTGCCAAGTGATTAGGCCCAACCTAGGGTGCCTCGGTATCGATAAACCCTAAATGATGAAAACTTAACTTGGCTGCCCCGGATGCCTCGGTGTCGATGAGAACCTAAATGATGTACGCTTAGGCTTTTAGGGTGCCTCGGCTTCGACAAACCCTAAATGATGAAAGCTTAGGCTTTTAGGGTGCCTCGGTGTCGACAAACCCTAAATGATGAGACCATGATCTTGTTCCTTGACAATAACCAACTTTTGACCAAACTTTTTCCTATTTAGAAGCGAAACATGGCCCACAACGATGAGGCCGGTGGTTGAGCGGCAAGCAATTCTGGGAGCTGTCCCAGAGATGGAGGAACAACCTCACCGCTATGAGGACGCCTTGCGGAAGACACCGATCCTGATTACACAACCCCTAGTGGCGTCGGGGATGACACCACCGATGGGTGCCGAGGATGCCACCACTGATGATGGTAGCACACACACAGATGGCAGCCAATCGAAGAAGCAAAGGAAGGACCGGCGTCCGAATGCGCTCCGCACCGTCAAGGAGGAATTCACTAAAGTACAAGGGTAAGGTTCCCGGAGTCTACGACTACTGGGAGGAGTGTCGGAGACAGGTTCACCGTTTCAGCGGTAACAGTTACAAAGGATACACCACTAGGGCTGAGGCCGAATCTAGATATGCCCGCTATCTAGCGGGAGAGAGGAGGGAGCGTTGGAGGAACCGGATGCTGACCAGTTTGATCGCCATGATGCTCATCGTGATGACCACAACTCTCTTCTATGTGATGGTAGTTTAGATGATCGATATCGACTTGTAATGTGAAGACAAACTCGATACTCGCGGTCTTGAGACTTGTAATGTTTTATCTTTGCTCGGTCTTTTGAATTCGGAGACTAATATGATGAATTGTATTCGGAGATTAATCTTCTATTGTATTCGATGAATCTGATGTTGCTGTGTGCTGCTGTCTATATTCTGTCCAATAATATATTTTGTAACCTGTGCAAAAATCAGAAAAGCAAAAAACCAAATATTCATACTAATGGCGCATCAAGGCAGAGTGCGCCATTAGTATGCCAAAGGATACTAATGGCGCATCAAGGCAGAGTGCGCCATTAGTGTGACAAAGCACATGGTTACATATAACCCCCCGGGAGGCATACTAATGGCGCATGGAGTTACATACTAATGGCGCACTGCCAGGTGCGCCATTAGTAAAAAATTCTAATGGCGTGCTACTAATGGCGCACCGGTAGTGCGCCATTAGTAGGCAAAACCGGTGCACCATTAGTAGGCCTTTTCCTAGTAGTGACAGACGTTCGTCCGTGCCATGCTGCCCTGCGGGCGTGCGCAGGCCGCCACCCCCGTGGTCCAATTTACATCAACACGACGCGGCTGACTCGCCTGTCCGCACCGGCTTATAACGCCGGTGCCGACCCTCCCCGGCCGCACCGGCTTATAAAAACTATGTCCGGCTCACCCGTAAGTGATTTCAATTTCACCATAAGATATCATCAACTCCATGGCGGATTATTTCTGGCCTAACATATCAGGTGATATCCATCTAAGTTTGTTTTATTAGCACATGTTATTTTTGTCAAAGAACAGTTTATCTTTGCCTTGGTCTGCAATATTGTTTATGTAGGGCAATTATTTATGACAAAAGGTGATATTATACCGCAGAGATGGAGGCACGCCAACATCTTTTGGCACAGGTAGTCGTCGTTACTCAACGGACTCCTGCACCGGCTTACAACGCCGTGGCCATCTCTCGCGACCGCGTCGGCTTACAACGCCGTGGCCGTTTCTCGCGACCGCGTCGGCTTACAACGCTGTGGCCGTCTCTCGCGACCACGCTGGCTTACAACAAGGAGGAAAACTTGCCCGTCCGCACCGGCTTACAACGCCACGGCCGGTTCATCTGTCTATGCCGCCTTTGATGTTACGGTCGTCTTTACCGTCCGTCTCTCGTGGCCTGGTCTACATCGACACATCGGGCCGCACTTGTCTGGATGAGCTGTTTATTGAGTATGAGCAAGTCACTACTTGGGAAGCCCGATTTTCTTCCAACAAATTAGAGGCAAATTATCATATATTTTCAGCCGCCGTCTGCACTAGATGTTTCAATGGGCAGGTGCACAAGTCGTCGCCACTACAGTTTGGTTAATTTCAAACAGCTAGTTGGAAGGAACCATTGGCCGAGTTGCTGACACGGCTCATACGGGATCATTTATAACCCGCCGCAGTCACCTCAACCTTATGTGGATTCACATCGCGCTATCAACGCCAATGATGTATACCTTCTGCTATGATCAAATATGGAGAATCTCAAGCCAACTCCTCGAGTCGTCTTGAGACTCGGGGGCTACAATGGTATGACTCGGCAAAATTAGCCGGTTTCAATGGATTCAAGAACTCCGGGTCATTGGAGGGAAGGTAACCCGGTTCCAGAGGCTACCGCTATATTGGTGAAAAATTTAAAGGCCGTCAAAAAATTTCTGGCTTAAAAAGAAGGACTCCGGTTTAAAATCCGGTTCAAGAGACATCTCTCTCCCACAAAGCACTGACACTCTTAATATCTGGTTTAAAAACCGGTTCAAGGGAAATTTATTTACCGCAAGGTTTTGAAGCTCCCAAATCCGGTTCAAATCCGGCTCAAGGTAAATTTATCTCTCTCAAAGTTTTGAAGCTTTCAAATCCGGTTTAAACTTCCGGTTCAAAAAGAATTAATCTCGCAAGTTCGAGTTCTCGTAAAGATTAAAGGGTGCCAAAAGAACTTGCTGCCATGATGCGCGGTTCAAACATAGCTATCATGCCTTACGGCTTATCTTATTATGGTCACTTGGGGCTTCACGCTCATCGGGCATAGCTATCAAGACCCTCTTGATCGGCACAATGCCAAAACTTATATGGTCACTTGGGGCTTCTGTTCAAACATAGGTCGATTCAACCAAAGAGAACATAGCTGTCGAAACCCTTTTGATTGGCAAACCGCTGAACCTACTTGGGGGCTTCTTGATCGTATTCGAATCATAGCTCAACCCCTTTGGGAATCGGCGTGGATCAGATTGAATCAGCGTCGTTAAACAACTCTTAAGGTCACTTGGGGGCTTCCTGTTCAAACATAGGTCGTATTCGAACCAAAGAGAACATAGGTGTCGATACCCACTTGATCGGCATCGCCAATGCCACTGGGGGCTATATGATCGTATTCGAATAGCTTAACCCCTTTGGAACGGTTTACTGATCGTATTCGAATCAGAAGCCTCAAAAATTTTATCTGTTTCTCATACAGTTTTTTGTAATCACAAATATTTGAGTTGTCACAAATATCATATGTGCCGGCTTTTACAGAATTGGGTTCTCACCCTCACTGTCCGGGTCACATAAACCGGCGGTATCATTCAAAGGATCATAGGGATCTTGTGATCTACTTGTGTGCAGGATAAGACTACATTTGGGTGGTTACCCGCCCTGGCTCTTGACGTTAAGTCGCCAGGGCATATGTTTTTTAAACTCTATGCAGGATCTGCAGCACTATGACTTATATAAATGCTTCAGTCCAAGCTCATCACTGAAATTGGTGTCTCAAAAGGGTTATCAATTATTGATTTTCTCAAGGGCAATAGGCCACCGGGTTACAAAAATTCCGGCCAAGAGCCGCCAGGTATTTAAACTCCGGGTTTACTTGTCAACCGATGAGGTATTCAAATATTTAATAGCCAAAACTGGCTGAATTTTCATGATGATATTGAATGATTGAGGTTTTTATACCGGATTATATTATTCAAATCTTAAATAGCCAACATGGCTGGATTTCTATTATGATTATCAATAAGCAGTATTATGATTGAGGTTTTCAAAGTTGCTTTAGCGCAACGGCTATTATCTTTATCAATGGGCATGATTTATTTTACAATGGAGGAAATAGTCCTGACTCGCTGCAGGCTTACGACCCGGCACTTGGGGGCTACATTATTTAAACTGAGGTTACATCAAATATGCAAGTCTCATGTCGCTGCAAGCATGCACCATGACACTTGGGGGCTAATGCAAAGTCATTTTTGTTCGTCTCATTGAAGACCCGACTCATCACATCATAATAAGCCGGCCCTCGGGGGCTACCAATTGCGCCTGTCAAAAATTCAAGGTACACAAGTATTAATCCATTATATTGAATGGTCCACTATTCAGTTGGTGGAATACAAAGCTCTTAACCTTGTGGACATGGGTTCAAGCCCCATGGTGGAAACTATATTATATGATGTTATTATCAATAATATACAAAGCCCCAGCTCAGTATTATCTTACTAAGCCGACCCTTGGGGGCTACACATTGCTGTTCAAGTTTACATGGTTATATCTACAAAGTCCCTGCTCATTATTGCATAATGACCCAGCCCTTGGGGGCTACACTGGTTGAAATTTTACGAGCATAAGGCAATTACAAGTCCCGAGTTCTTTGCCAAGCATGACAACCCGGCACTTGGGGGCTACATATATGGAATATTCAGTTTTATGACTAATGATTGAGATGAGTAACCCAGATTTCTTCAAGGTTGCAACACTTATATTGAAGCAAGTCTTAAGTTATCACTATGTTCTCCTCTTAAGACTTGGGGGCTACAGGTATTATGCATATAAAGAAGGAACATCTTCAAAATTATCAGCTTTCAGTAATTCAGGAAGATCAATTATATGACCCGGTGTCAACAACAATTATGACTCGACATCATCAGTCTTTTATAACCCGGAGATTTTGGAAATTATAACTCAGCAAGATCTACATCTTTAAGCCGTTTGAAAATCAGATGAGTATTTTAAGACCTATATTTTTTAAGCGGCGCTTTGGAAGCCAGCATAAATGGATTATTTGTTTACAATATTTCTTCTACAAGCAAATTGATTGTGAAGCTGGTCTATTGACCCGATTTTCTAGAAGAAGGAAATGACAAGGACTTAAGGATGTTCAGTGCGGTTTACAATAATTCTTAACCCGGAGCACAACCTGTCAAATTTGTTCTTGTGTTTATTTTGCAGCATAAGTTTACCATGGATAAATCCAAGCTAAACTTGGGGGCTAATGTCGGGGATATACCCCGCGGTGTAACCCGGCCGAAAGTATAACCCAACCGGACTTGGCGACTGACTAATGACCCGCCCTGGCTGGACGACACACTAAGTGACCCGCCCGATCCTGGCGACTTAAGGGTGACCTGGCAAGCGGATCAGAGGAGCGACAAGACCCGGGGGCCCAGGAGGCTCAAGGCCCGGAAGGCCGGCTTACGTTATGATAGGCCGGCTTAAGAGGAAAGGCATGAAGAATATCTCCCTTACAAGGAATCAAGATCCGGACTTGTATCTGGCTTGTAGTAGAAGATAGGCTAGTCCTGATCCTATTTGGACTCCACATGTAACCCGCCCCTCTAACTTATATAAGGAGGGGCAGGGCTCCCCAAAGAGGGACAGAAAAGAAGAAACAATCTCTAGGGCTAGACACAAAGAGCCGGTTTACCGGCGACTCTCTCATGATCATAATGAGACCGAGCCACAAACAGCATGTAGGGTTATTACCGGATGATGTTTCCCGGGGCCCGAAGCTGTCTAAATCCTTGTCTTATGTTGCGTCTCTCGATTCCGCCCAACCCCTTTCAAGCTACCACATAGATGCGTTGGCCTCGTGACTAAGTCCTCACACTAAGGACATCTGCTGTGACAATTCCACGACCAAAGGGGGTAAAGTGGTGAGGTTGCAGCAGGGACTAAGCATATATGGTGGCTAACATACGCAAATAAGAGCGAGAAGAGAGCAAACGGAATGGTCGTGAAGCTAGCAATGATCAAGAAGTGATCCTGAACTCCTACTTACGTCAAACATAACCCAAAACCGTGTTCACTTCCGGACTCACCGAAAAGAGACCATCACGGCTACACACGCGGTTGATGCGTTTTAATTCGGATCTGGTGTCAAGTTATCTAAAACCGGACATTAACAAATTCCCATCTGCCGCATAACCGCGGGCACGGCTTTCGAAAGATTATACCCTGGAGGGGTGTCCCAACTTAGCCCATGATAAGCTCTCGCGATCAACGAAGGATATTCCTTCTCCCAGGAAGACCCGATCAGACACGGAATCCCGGTTTACAAGACATTTCGACAATGGTAAAACAAGACCAGCAAAACCGCCCGATGTGCCGACAAATCCCGATAGGAGCTGCACATATCTTGTTCTCAGGGCAACACCGGATGAGCTAAGCGTACAGGTACTGTCGTGGATTTGTCACGACAGATGTCCTTAGTGTCAGGACTTAATCGCGAAGCCAACACATGTATGTGGTAGCTTGAGAGGGGTTGAGTGGGACGAGAGATGCATGGCGGATCAACACATAGACAAGGGTTTAGACAGCTTCGGGCCCCAGGAAACATCATCCGGTAATAGCCCTACATGTTGTTTGAGGCTAGGTCTCATTATGCTCATGAGGGAGTCGCCGCATAAGCCGGCTCCCCCTTTGTGTCTAGCCCTAGATATTGTTTCTTGCTGCTTCCCCCTCTTTGGGGAGCCCTGCCCCTCCTTATATAAGTTAGAGGGGCGGGTTACATGTGGAGTCCAAATAGGATTAGGACTAGCCTATCTTGTACTACAAGCCGGATACAAGTCCGGGTCTTGATTCCTTGTAAGGAGATATTCCTCACGCCTTTCCTCTTAAGCCGGCCTATCATAATGTAAGCCGGCCTTCTGGGCCTTGAGCCTCATGGGCCCCCGGGTCTTGTAGCTCCTCTGATCCGCTTGTCTGGTCACCCATAAGTCGCCAGGATCGGGCGGGTCACTTAGTATGTCGTCCAGCCAGGGCGGGTCATTAGTGAGTCGCCAAGTCCGGCCGGGTTATACTTCTGGCCGGGTTACTCCGCGGGGTATATCCCCGACATTAGCCCCCAAGTTTAGCTTGGATTTATCCATGGTAAATTTATGTTGCAAAATAGACACAAGAACAAATTTGACAGGTTGTGCTCCGGGTTAAGAATTCTTGTAAACCGGCACCTGAACATCCTTAAGTCCTTGTCATTTCCTTCTTCTAGAAAATCCGGGTCAATAGACCAGCTTCACAATCAATTTGCTTGTAGAAGAAATATTGTAAACAAATAATCCATCTGAGTCGGCTTCCAAAGCGCCGGCTTAGAATTATAGGTCTTGAAATATTCATCTGATTTCAACCGGCTTAAAGGTATAGATCTTGCCGAGTTATAATTTCCAAAATCTCCGGGTTATAAAAACTGATAATTCCTGGTCATGATGGTTTCCAACGCCGGTTCATGATTGTTGCCAATGCCGGTTCATGATTATTGATGACACCGGGTTATGATTGTTGCAGACATCGGGTCATAATGATTGGTGATGCCGGGTCAATCTGGTTTGCTCAAAACTGAAAATTGGAAGATATTTATTCCTTATATCCATATAACCTGTAGCCCCCAAGTACCGGGTTGTCATGCTTGCAGCAACCTGGGACTTGTAATTGCCTTATGCTCATAAAACTTCAACCAGTGTAGCCCCCAAGGGCCGGGTCATTATGCAATAATGAGCAGGGACTTTGTAAATATTATCATGTAAACTTGAACAACAATGTGTAGCCCCCAAGGGCCGGCTTAGTAAGATAATACTAAGCTGGGACTTTATAAATACTTCATTGATAATAACATCATATGATGTAATCTCCAACACGGGGCTTGAACTCACGTCCACAAGGTTAAGAGCTTTGTGCTTTACCAACTGAGCAATGGATCCTTCAATATAATGGATTTAAAACTTATGTACCTTGAACTGTTTGATAGGAGCAATTGGTAGCCCCCAAGGGCCAGCTCATTACGATGTGATGAGTCGGGTCTTCAATAATGTGAGAAAACAATGACTTTGTATTAGCCCCCAAGTGTCATGGTGCATGCTTGCAGTGACATGAGACTTGCATATTTGATATAACCTCAATTTGAATAATGTAGCCCCCGAGTGCCGGGTCGTAAGCCTGCAGCGACTCGGGACTATTCCTTCCATTGTAGAATAAATCATATCCTTTGATAGAATAATAGCCATTGTGCTAAAGCAACTTTGAAAACCTCAATAATACTGGTTACTGATAATCACAATAGAAATCCAGCCATGTTGGCTATTCAAGATTTGAATAATATAACCCGGTATGAAAACCTCAATCATTAAATATCATCATGAAAATCCAGCCAGTTTTGGCTATTAAAAATTTGAATACCTCATCGGTTGATAAGTAAACCCGGAGTTTAAATACCCGGCGGCTCTTGGCCAACGACGATTTAATTCGCCTTCATTGTAAGCCGAAATTTTTATAACTCGGCGGCTTATAGCCTTTGAGAAAAATCCAGAACGGATAATTATTTTGAAGCATCAAGTTTGGTAATGAGTTTGAACTTTAATCATTTATATGTCATATTCCTGCAAATCCTGCAAAGAGTTTAAACAACATATACCCTGGCGACTTAACGTCAAAAGCCAGGGCGGATAACCACCCAAATGTAGTCTTATCATGCACACAAGAAGATCACAAGATCCCTATGATCCTTTCAATGATACCGCCGGCTTATGTGACCCAGACAGTGAAGTTGATAACTCAACTCTGTAAGATCCGGCACATATGATATTTGTAACAACTCAAATACTTGCGATTGTATAAAAACAGATAAATTTTTTGAGGCGTCGGATTCGAATACGATCAGTAAACCGTTCCAAAGGGGTTAAGCTAAGATTCAAATACGATCATATAGCCCCCAGTGCGTTGGTGTTGCCGATCAAAGTGGGTATCGACAGCTATGTTCTCTTTGGTTCGAATACGACCTATGATTGAACAGGAAAACCCCCAAATGACCACTGTGATATTGAATTCGTACTGCCAGTTTACATGACCTGTGTAATAAGGGTGATAATCCAATCCTTAGAAGCTGATGCTTCCATATAAATGATGGTTGTCATAAGCTGGCGACTTATAGTCAAAAGTCAAGCCGGGTTAATCATAAAACACTTATATACATGTGAGATATAATCCCCAAAAGGTCTCAAGTTAAGTAATTGTGCCTGCAATAAACTTTACCAGAGATAGAATAAAACTTTTTGAGGCTTCTGATTCGGATACGATCAGTAAACCGTTCCAAAGGGGTTAAGCTAAGATTCAAATACGATCATATAGCCCCCAGTGGCTTGGCGATGCCGATCAAATGTGTATCGACAGCTATGTTCTCTTTGGTTCGAATATGTCCTATGTTTGAACAGGAAGCCCCCAAGTGACCATTAGAGTTGTTTAACGACGCTGGTTCGAATACGATCCACGTCGATTCCCAAAGGGGTTGAGCTATGATTCGGATATGATCAAGAAGCCCCCAAGTAGGTTCAGCAGTTTGCTAATCAAAAGGGTATCGACAGCTATGTTCTCTTTGGTTCAAATACGACCTATGTTTGAACAGGAAGTCCCCCAATAACCGTATAAATTTTGGCATTGGCGCCGATCAAGAGGGTACTGATAGCTATGCCCGATGAGCAGGAAGCCCCCAAGTGACCATAATAAGATAAGCCGTAAAGCAGGATACCCATGTTTTGAACCGGAATTTCTTAAACCGGATATTGAGATCCTTAAAGCTTTGTAAGGGACAAATTTACCTTGATCCGGATGTTGAACCGGTTTTGAAAACTTCAAAGCTTTGCATGAGAAAGATGTCTCTTGAACCGGATTTTAAACCGGAATGTTCATCAGTATGGTAGTGTCCTCCGGAACCGGGTTATCATCCCCTCCCATGACCCGGAGTTCCTGAATCATGTCACTGTAGCCCCCGAGTTTTAAGACTACTCGAGGAGTTGGCTTGAGACTCTCCATATTTGACCGTGATATAAACCGGTATGAGTCATTCAACATCTCAGTGACATAATTTGTCCTGCACTAGAGAACTTGCAAGCCAGAGTAATTGCTCTTTTAAAGAAATCAATATATAATATAAAATATACTGGATGGTTTCACCTGATGTGTTGAGCCGGAATTAATCCATCGCAGAGTTGATGATCACTCCGGTAAAGTTGAAATCAATGACGGGTGAGTCGGCCACGGGAGCGGACAGATGAGTTGGCCGCGGTGTTGTAAGCCGGTGCGGACGAGCAAGTTGTCCTCCTTGTTGTAAACCGGCGTGGTCATAAAAGACGGCCAGTGCATTGTAAACCGGCGCGGTCGCGAGAGACGACCACGGTGTTGTAAGCCGGCGCGATCGAGAGAGACGGCCATGGCGTTGTAAGCCGGTGCAGGAGTCCATTGAGTAACGACGACCACCTGCGCCAAAAGATGTTGGCGTGTCTCCACCTCCGCGGTATAATATCAATTTTTGTCATAAATAATTTGCCCTGCATAAACAATATTGCAGACCAAGGCAAAGATAAACTTGTTCTTTGTCAAGAACAACATGTGATAATAAAAGCAAACTTGGATGGATATCACCTGATGCGTCAGGCTAGTAGTTATCCACCGCGGAGTTGATGATCACTGCGGTGAAGCTGAAATTAATCACGGGTGAACCGGCCGTGGCGTCGTAAGCCGGTGCGGTCGGGCGAGTCAATCGCAGGAGCAGTAAGCCACTCGGACGCCGAGTCGGCCACGGGTGGACGGGTAAGTCGCCGTCACATTGTAAGCCGGCACAAGCGTGTGAATCGGCTGGCGCGTTGATGTAGATCGGACCGCAAGGCGGCGGCTTGCACCCACCTGTTGAGCGAAGCGGTCGCCGGTTGTTGCATGATGATGCTACCGCACACTCCATGAATATGCCATTACACCATCTTTATGATGAATCATTGTCCTGCACATAAAGGTGTACATACCAAAGTGATTGTTTTTTTTTTGACAAAAAACAATATGCGCTAATAAAATAATCTTAGATGGATATCACCTGATTTGTTCGGATGGCCGATGATCCATTCAATGCAACAGAAAACGGCTCAGATAGACCGGCAACCCATGGCGGGTCAACACAGCAGAGGCGAATCAACGCAGCCCCGGCGGCTCATCGCACGATAGGTGCAGCTCAGGCTTAAATCGCGGCGGGCGGTTAAAAAGCAGAAACCAGTAAAGGCGTCGGCGGCTCAATACACAGTCGTGGAGATGGCAACTGGTAGCCCAAGGTGCGGCAATTGTCCTGGCATTTTTGTCAGACAAACGCATACACTGATGTTGGATGATGCTTAGTGCGCGTCCCGATGATTTTTCCAATGTACGCGTACACTGATGCCAGCTTACGGACGGTGCGTCAACAGCGGCTCATGGCCGGGGTGCGTCAACGGTGGAAACCGGGGCGCGGTGCGAGCCGACGCATGGATTATGGAAAAAGCACACGGGCGGCCCCAACCGCGAACCGGCGGGCACACCGGCGGCTTAGAGGTGATTTGGAGTCGGAGATGAGGCCGGAGCAGCTTTGGTATGGCTGCGGGCCGGTCTCCTGGCAGAGGCGGAGGCGAGTCACGACAAGGGCAACATGAAACGGCCGGGCGGCTTGGCGTGACCCCAGCAGTGGTAGTAACCCCAACGGGGCAAGCCACGGCGGCGGGAGAGTACGGCCGCAAGGGGCGGGACAGGGCGGAGCCAGCGTGGCTTGATCACACACAAAACGAGGCACCGACGACTCTGGCAGAAGAAGTGGCGTCTTGCCAGAAGTGGAGCGCGCCGTGGCAGCAGAGACAGGGTAACAGGCGACTCGGACGGGCGCCCGGTGATGCGCGGCCGCGGCCGCGACAGAAGAACATCCGCAAGGCGGCAACGGCAGCTCAGGTGACTCGGCGCAAGGCGAACGGCGGAGCCTACGGCCCAGTCCGTTTCCGGGTCGTAATGGCTTTGTGTTTTCCTTCTTCTTCCTTTTCAACTCCATATCCTGTTCATCCTTGTGTATGCTCAATGCATGAACCTTCCATGCTTCAGCCCTGTCACATTATTGCTAGTTCCTCGACTCCCAATCGAACATGCAACGAGCAGAAAGCACCAAAACACCTTGTTCCTTGTATAGCCCATACTAGTACAATAATAACTGGTTCAGTAATCTGTCTTCACGTCAATCGCGACCGGCTTGCTGTGATGTAAACGACGGCAGTTGATTTTGACCACTAGGTTTGACTGACAAAGCACCTCCTTTTGCACAGATTTGCTTTAGTGAGGATTCGTAAAACCATACTAGTCCACAAATAAGTTCTCCTAGGAGCTTGTGTATGTACGTGGCGATGTACTGGCCTGGCATATTACTTTTCTTTTTTCTTTCAGACGGATTTGACGCGGAGGTCGCTTGCACCACCTGCGACTTCCATCGATCAGCCTAATCCTCGGGACTTTAAAACAAATCCGCGTATTTTGCCTGCCATGGATCTAATCTGCTTCACGTGCACTAGAGAACTGCAATTAAACAATGCAATACTCTGAGTAGGTCTCGGACTCGACGGATTACCACGGCGCATCTGGCGGCCGTACAATATGTAACCCTAAAACAATCTCAATCTTGTACATGCCGATCTGACTGCTCGTTGATGGCGTAGATCCTCTTCACGCCGGCTCTTGCTTCACCCGAAAAATTGTGAACTCCTCGAACCCTAAAAAAGATCCCTTCAAGAACTCAACACCACAGTGCGCGAGCCCCACGGTGGGCGCCAACTGTCATGGATTTTTCACAGAAGATGTCCTTAGTGTCAGGACTTAATCGTGAGGCCAGCGCATCTATGTGGTAGCCTGAGAGGGGTTGAGTGGGACGAGAGATGCAGGGCGGATCAACACGTAGACAAGGGTTTAGACAGCTTCGGGCCCTAGGAAACATCATCCGGTAATAGCCCTACATGCTGTTTGAGGCTAGGTCTCATTATGCTAATGAGGGAGTCGCCGCATAAGCCGGCTCCTCCTTTGTGTCTAGCCCTAGATATTGTTTCTTGCTGCTTCCCCCTCTTTGGGGAGCCCTGCCCCTCCTTATATAAGTTAGACGGGCGGGTTACATGTGGAGTCCAAATAGGATTAGGACTAGCCTATCTTGTACTACAATCCGGATACAAGTCCGGGTCTTGATTCCTTGTAAGGGAGATATTCCTCACGCCTTTCCTCTTAAGCCGGCCTATCATAATGCAAGCCGGCCTTCTGGGCCTTGAGCCTCCTGGGCCCCCGTGTCTTGTCGCTCCTCTGATCCGCTTGCCTGGTCACCCATAAGTCGCCAGGATCGGGCGGGTCACTTAGTATGTCGTCCAGCCAGGGCGGGTCATTAGTGAGTCGCCAAGTCCGGCCGGGTTATACTTCCGGCCGGGTTACTCCGCGGGGTATATCCCCGACAGGTACCGACGTAATCCAAGTTGCCAAGGAATGGTCCCGCACGGTGCTCTAGTTTGGACCAACACTCGGAGGAGCACTGGCCCGGGGGGGTAAAATAAAGATGACCCTCGGGCTCCGGAAACCCAAGGGAAAAAGGGCTAGGTGAGGCAAATGGTAAAACCAAGGTTGGGCCTTGCTGGAGGAGTTTTATTCAAAGCGAACTGTCAAGGGGGTCCCATAAATCACCCAACCGCGTAAGGAACGCAAAATCCGGGAACATAACACCGGTATGACGGAAACTAGGGTGGCAAGAGTGGAACAAAACACCAGGCATAAGGGAGAGTCTTCCACCCTTTACCAAGTATATAGATGCATTAATTAAAGAAGAGATATTGTGATATCCCAACATAATCCTGTCCGTCATGGGGCAATCTTCAACTTCACCTGCAACTAACAACGCTATAAGAGGGGCTGAGCAAAACGGTTTGCTAGGAAGGGTGAAAAGGTTAGAGGCTGACATGGCAATTTGGGAGGCTTGATAAACATGTGATAGGTAGCGCAGCATAGCGATAGAACGAAGCAACTAGCATAGCAATGATAGTAGTGAGATCCAGGGTAGCGGTCATCTTGCCTGAAATCCCGCTAGGAAGAAGAACGAGTCCGTGAAGAAGATGAAGCCACGAAGATGAACCAGGCGTAGACGAAGGAATCCTCATGATCGCAATGAAACGGGAACTATCGAGAAGAAGCACACAACATGGTAAACACACCACACATATACATGACATGATGCTCAACCAAGTATGATGCAAGACAAGACTACATGAAGCTACTCATGGCAAGAGATGATGCATACAAGAACAACACATCAAGGCAAGTTCAAATGAGGTCGGGAACAACATATAACAATTCCGGTAAGTCCTCATATGCAAATTTTGAAATTGTTCCAGATCCGAATAAACCAAGTTAAGATGCACCACGATGATCTACACGAAAATCTAGTCAAGTTACATATAAAGTTCATTAGATTCGGAGCAACGGCATAGAAGATATGAGCAAAACAAGTTAAACATGGCATTGATGTAAAATGCATAGAAACATCAAGCAAACATCTTAAAACAAGGATGCAACATGATAATATGAAACTACATGCAAAATCTAGCAAGTTTCATATAGAGGACACACAAAACGGAGCAACGGTTCAACACACACATGAAACAAGTTATAGCAACAATCTGTCCAAAACAGCAACTAGGCGTATTGCAAGCATCAAAACAATGTGCTACAACACCTCAACATAAAAAAAATGCATGGGCATGATGTACAGGTAAAGAATAACAAAACATGAACACTGAGCTATCTCCAGAAATCACTAGAACATGCTCAAAAGACATTGCAAGATTGCAAATAATAACAGTTTCAGACTTTGCAGAAATAACATCAGATTGCAATGTTTAGAGCTATCAAAAAACATGTTACAGGAACTTAACACGACAAACAAAGGCCTGGGATGATACTACTAGATGCATAGAACGAAAGTCCTTTACTGACCATGAGCCAAAAAGGTTCAGAAGATACGATGGCAACAATGTAAACATGGCAAATGATATGACAGATTCATACATGGCGGAAACATCAATAAGTAGGCATGTTGGTGAGCTTGTACCACTCACCACAGAGAAATAGATGGCATTAAAAGGCAACCAACAGTAAGAAGACATGTTTATAGATCTAAGAATGGCAAGAAAAAGTTCATAGGGTGCATGGATCACTAGGAAAACGCATGGCAAAACTGAACTTAATGTTAACAGGCTGACATCAATATTATTTAGCAATTTGAGAGCAAGATTACAACAATGTACATCAGGATATAAATGCACCCAGGTACATGGATGGATAGAGCATGACATGTATAACAAAACATCCTTAGTGAACATCTCCAGATTATGCATATAATGACTAGTAGAAGGAGGTTTACATAGCATCACCAAATAACAGATTCAGCCTAGCAAAACAGCAACAGCAAGTACCCTACTTAACAAGCTTGATGCACTCAATAAAAGACTCACAAAAATACATGGATTGCTCGTCTGTAAAGCAGGCATGATGTAGCACAAAACACATGTAGAGCTCATACTCATAGGATGCACACACAAAATGCAATGAAAAAGACAAATCACCAAGTTATAACAGTTTCAGCAGATTAACATCATATAGCACTCTTGTGACGATGATTCAGGCATCAAGATGATCTCAAATTAACATGACGAAATGGAGTGAAATGTACAGCCTCCACAGGCGAACAATGATATATCGCACGCACAAAACGGAGCTACGGGTGCACAGTTATGATGCGATGAACATGGCATGATAATGTCAAGAAAACAGGGACTTGGACGAAAAATCACCTCCGAAACTGGATCTAGGGTTTCGGGGCACGTGGATCGAGGACGGCCGGAGTCTCGCCGGAGTTCCCACCGGAGAGGAAGAAGAGGCGGCCGGAGTGGGGGGACGCCGGATCTGGGCGGCACCGGCCCGGATCTAGCCGGAGGAGAGGCCGGCGGCGACGGGGAGGAGCGGGCGCGGCGGGGCGGCGCAGCCAGCCAGGCGCCATGACGCCAGGGCACGGCGGCGGGCGCCGGCACGGCGGCGGGCGGTTGGCTTGAGGGCGCAGCGCCGGCCGGAGGAGGTCGGCATGGCCGAGGCACGCGGCGAGGGAGGTCGGCTGGCGGCGCGGCGGAAGCCGGGCGCGAGGAGGCCGCGAAGGGTTCGACGAGGTCGCCGGCCAGCGCTGGAAGCGCCGGCGCCGGCGGAGGTGAAGGCTGGCCGCTGCTGGCCGGCGGGCGGACGGCGGAGGCGGCGGGGAGTGCCACGTGGCGCTCCCTGGTTCGTTGAGGGCGGAGGCGCGGTGGAGCGGACATATCCGATCCGATCCGGACGTGTCCGGCGGCGGAGAGGGAGCGGGGCTAGGGTTTGGGGGGAGAGTTCATCCGCGAATTTCGGGGGGAGGGGCATATTTATAGATTCTGGGAGCTAGCAGAGTCCAAATGGAGCACGATTTTCGCCCACACGATCGTGATCGAACGGCGGAGAGCATGGAGGGGGTTTGGATGGGTTTTGGGTCACTTTGGAGGGGTGTTGGGCTGCAACGCAAAAGAGGCTTTTACGGTTCCCTCGTTAACCGTTGGAGTATCAAATGGACTCCAAATGGCACGAAACTTGCCAAGCGGTCTACCGGTGCTATACCCGGGCCGCTTGGCAAATCACGGTCTATTCCGAGAATGTTTAACACCCGCTCACAACAGGAGACAAAAGGGGAACGTCGGAGGGCATAGGAGTGCCGGATTGCAAAACGGACAACGGGGAAAAGCTCGGATGCAAGAAACGAACACGTATGCAAAATGAAATGCACATGATGACATGATAAAATGCAACACGCAAGCAAATGACATGGAAATGACGGCGAATAACTGGTGGACACCTGGCGCAACGAATCCGGGGCGTTGCAATTCACGCCTCAGCAGGAGCCGCGGCGGGGAATCCGAATCTGGGGGTGGCAAGACCCGAGCTTCCGGGACCACAGATAGGTCGAGGGAGGCAACAGCTGGGCTACCCCGCGGTCCGGAGCCCGCACCAGCAAGCGGAGAGGGTGGTGCGCCCATGCTGGATGGTGGAAGGTGGCCGCGCGGCGCTACGGGGGAGAGAGGAGCATGTTGGCTACCTATGCGACGTGGGGCAGAGTGGAAGTGACATCTACTTTCGACTAGCACAAACAGCACCAAATACGCAACGTGTCCTAAATCCTTCTCTTGACTTTTGATTGCTCTTTTCCTTTTAACAAAGGGAATTTTTTTAATCGGCGGACCGGCCGAAGCTTCGGCTGGTCACTTCGCTCACTCGCTCAACATCCACCCAGTGCTAGTAGGACCCACCACCATTGTATCGCTATTCCCTTTTTATCTCTCTCGCAAATCGCTCTGAGCCACTCGTTCTTCTTGGCCAACAGCTGGCCTCCCTCCTACCCTGTATCGCTCCACACCTGCCCAGCAGCTCGCCGGTGATGCCGCCTTGCACCAGCTCGCGTACGACCGTCACCGTCAGGCGAGGTTCTCTGCGTCGGGATGAACAGGAGACTGCGGGCTGCATGCTCGATGGCCAGCGAGCTAAGACGGCGCGAATCGAGCGAGTTCGGCACCGACAGGCGGACAGCCCCCTCACCACGATGATGACCTGGCCGTGGGGAACACCACACACTCGTCGCCCTCACCTGCGGTCGCGCGCCGGCGGGTCCGTGCTGCAAACGGCCACGGGGAAGCTGGAACCATGGTCGCAGCGAGCTACAACCGGCGAAAAGAGGAGCTGCGATGGGACGGGCGGTGTGCGATGGCGCGCCGAGAATGCTAGAACCAACAACAATATTTGCTGGAACCGTCGGCGGCGCGTGTTACAACTGGAGAGTCCAACCGACCCCCCCCCCCCACCTTGGCAAAAGCTGGAACCAGCCACCCAAAGAGCTTCAACCAGCGGCGCGTTTTGCTACAACGGATGCGGCAACCCCCTGGACGTGGGATGCGGCGACAAACACCACAGCAACTGTGGCACGCGGCGGAGCTGCATCCAGCCATTTCTTTTGCTACAATGGGCACCAATTTTTGCTGGAACCATGGAGAGCGCGAGCCGAGCATCAGCGCGGCGGAGCTACATCCAGTGTCCCAAGATGCTACTACCCGCATCGAGTTTTGCTGGAACAACAACAATGTTCTCCATCGGTGATGCAACCAGGGGGTTGCAACGGCGAGGCGCGGTGGATGCTACCGTGGGGGAGGGGGTGGCCAGGGAGGCACATTTTTGCTACGAGTGTGTTTTGTTTTTGAGGCGGCGGCAACTCGAGGGGCCAGCAGTGCGGCAAGTCAGGCGAGCAACGACGGTGGATCAAAGTGTGGCAAGTCGGGGCGAGCGACGGCGGTGGATGGAAGTGCTTCACCGGCGCTTCGAGCTTGCTGGTTGCGCGGGTATGGGAGCGGTGAGCGTGAGCCATGCGGGGGCATGTGCGAGTTGCTTGGGAGAAATAGAGTAAGGACGAAGACGAGAGAGAGGGTCCCGGGCTGCCAAGCTGGCTCATCCAACGATTGTCGAGCATCAAAGCATTGCGCTGTGATCGGCCCAAATTGGGCCGGTCGACCGGCGCAGAGTAGTCGCCACTTTAACAAATCTCGTGTCGCTTGCATGCACCGGAGCTCCTTTTGTAGACCTGTGGCGACCAAAGCTACTCCCTGATCAACCGTCTGCGTGCCTAGCTTGCTGCGTCGGGGCCATCTGAATGACATGTGCCTGCAGCTGCATCCAGCCCAGCTCCAGCCTCCATCGAGCGATCGGCCTGGAAAGCACACTAGCTCGCCGGCCACGCGTGCGTCGAGCCTCCCGCGCCGCCTCCTCCCTGCTGCCGCTGGCTGTACGTGTTCCGCTCGGATCCTGCCACCTCGAACCCAGCCACTGCCGCACGCGCTTCCGATCTTTTGCAACTTTCAATCTCGCCGACTCTATCCCGAATAGCTTCTCTGATTCCGATTGCTTTTCAACCGAGGCTTCCGTCCGCTGATTCGTTCGCCGCTGTGACGAAATAAACAGCAAACCCGCTTTGTCTCCTCTAGATCAACGCAATTGCGACCTCCAAATAACCTTGCTCATGATACCACTTGTTAGAATAAATCCGAGGCGCTTCGTCGATCTACTGAGGACCAAGCAATCACACGAGGCACGACACCGAGATTTGTTAACGAGGTTCACCGTATGGCTACATCCCCGGGGCATGACTATGGGCGCTCCTCCCTATGACACCGCTACAATACCGCACCCCGGCCGCCCGGGTGCCGGCACACGTTGCCGGTTCCCTCGCGTGCCTATGCTATTATGTTGGCATACGTTACATCGTGTGTCTACCCTCGATATATATGAGAGGCCTAGGATACAAGTGTCCTATTAGGACACAACTCCTACCCTATCTACACACAGTCCAAAACCAAGTTCTGTTGTAAGCTAGTACCTTGTATAATAATATTCGACACAACTCTAACATTAGGTCTAGGGGATGTTTGATTCATGCTGGTGAACCCTACCAAAATTTTCCAACGATTGGCTAGAAATTCCCGAACACTCTGTTGGCCAAACAACTTATAAGGTTTGTGAATGTGAAAAGTTGGCAAGATTTCATAGGTAACCAAAATTGATGTGAACTACTATTCATGATATTTTCCTTCCTTGCATGCCACGAATGATTTTATTTTATTCACCACACTCTTATAGCTAGGCATTTAATGTTTCTTTCTTTCCTATTTTGCGGCGAAAAGAGAATTGTATTGGTCGAAAAATCAAAGCAGTCTTGCAAAGTTAGACATTTGTTCCACAAGTAAAGAATCATAATAATTTAGAACTTCTAAGCGAATCAACCTGTGGTTGAGTTGGTTAGGTGGACAGTGGTATCCCTAACCCACCAGGGTTCAAATCCTGGTGCTTGCATTATTCCTGGATTTATTTCAGGATTTCCGGCGATGCGCTTTCAGTGGGAGGAGACGTTTCCGTCGACGACGAGGCGCCTCTGTGGCTCGTAAATCTCAAGATGATATCTTGCTCGATCTCTCGGAGGTGCTCATAGGGGTTAGGGTGTGCGTGTGTGCGTTCATAGGGATGAATGTATGCGCGTGTATATGAGCGCTTGTGTCTGTATTGATGCTCAAAAAAAAATTAGAACTTCTAAACTCAGATTTGGAATCCAAGCATAATCCAAAGCAAAGTGTATTGTTTTTTTCTTTTCATGCCTCTAACCTTCTTGATTAGCCAAAATCGACAAAAGAAAGAAAAAGGTTTATCATAGACATCTTTGCTTTTGAGAGATAAATGACGATGTACAACCGCTAATTTACCTCATGTATGTTTTTTTCTTTTAAACTGCAAATTTATTTGGAAGGAATTTAACTATAAACATTGAATATTATGCATTAGTCTTTATCTTTATCTTTACCTAATAATAAAGGACGGAAGCTTTCATAGTTCTTCATACGTCACCTCTTTATAACCGCTAATTTTATGTTAAACATAAAAATTGACGACTGAGATTTAAAAGTTGATCTGTGTTTTTTTTTGTCCATCTTAGTTTTTTTCAGGTGCGTCCACGGTTCAGTTTAGGCGCAAAGATTCCGGAAGCGCACGTGAGAGGAAGCGTGTGAAACAAGGGCAGGAAGTCTTTACAACTCGGATCGAAATCTTTCACCGTGTAGGAATCCCATCTTAAATCTAACTTTGGCTGTCTCTCCTTGGGCCTATTTGTAGCGAACAGGAGGTTAGGTCGATGGCGGGAGGCAGAAGCTAGGTCACGGCGGGTTAGGTCAATGGCGGAAGGCAGAAGCTATCCCGGCCGGCCTGCAGCAGCTATCTCCGTATGCGGGTGTGGCCCTGCGTCGGTGTGGTCAGCCTTGGTCTGGAGCTCTAGCGGGAGGTTGGGCTGATGGAGGCCATGATCGAGGAAGACAGCGAGGAGGAGGAGAGGAGGGTGGAGGGGTGGATGCTGGAGTGGATCGTTGAGATTGTGCGGCACGTTGGCATCGTCCTGACTCAGGGTGGACGACACGAGCGGTCTTTCGGACCGGCTCGTGGCCCGCTCGGTCCTGGCCGGCTCGGGCCTAGCCCGCTCAAAAAATCGGCCGGTCCGAGCTCACCATTCCGGCCCGACAAATCTTCGGTCCGGTCCGGGCTTTAACCGAGCCGACCGAGCGGACCGAAGAACGTGATGGGAGCGTGGCCGGAGCGTGGCGCGGGCATGGCGAGAGCGTGGTGGAGCATGGCGGGGGCGTGGCCAGGGCATGCCAGAGCCGTGGCGGGGGCATGGCCAGGGCGTGGCGGCGCAGGCATGGCGGGGGCTGAAGAAACCGTCGCCGTTCATGTCCGCCGCCGCGAGGGGCCGTCGTCTGCGCGGCCAATGGACTCCCTGGCCCTGGAAACTATGTCCATTAGATGCGCCTCACTCGGATCTATTGTATGCACCAACGAACACGACGTAGGAGGTCATACATCGCCGCATCGGCCGTCGTGCCAAGTTCGTCGCCGATGAGCTCGTTTTGTTGATTTTTTTGGTTCCTCTAGCTCACTCTGGATCTTCCAAAGCTTCCTGACATCTCCGTGACGAGCTCTGCTGCCTCCAGCGCCCTCCCCGCGTCGCCATGCTCCGGCACGTGCTCTGCGATGAACTCCGGCCGGTCCAAATAAGCCGCTCGGTCCGGCTCGGGCTTCGTCCCTGCCGGTCCGGTCCCTGGAAACAGGACCGCGACGCTGTTCGGTCCGGTCCGGTCCGGACCGCCGACGGCCGGTCTAAAGGACGGCTCGGTCAGGGACCGGACCGGCCCGGACCGCGTCCACCCTGAGTCCTGACGCAGCTTGTTTTTTAGCCAATCCTGACGCAGCTGTTTTGTGACGGACGGGAGGGCATGATGCCGAGACCGCATTGACGGAGAGCTGGTTCCACGTGCGACCGAGGTGGGTGCGTGTGGCTCAGACGAGATCCTCCTGGTCGAGCAGGTCGCCACTCCCACGCTGTCGCCGGACTCCCCTTCCCCATCGCTACTGATCTCCAGATCTAGCTCTACCTGGACCTGTTCACTCCGTGCAATTTCAAGTACGCTCAACAACTATCGCTGGAGCAGCTAGCCGGTGAGTGTAGCATTGTTGCCTGCATGAGTTGACGTCTCGCACAGCCGGCTCAGGCGGACATGCCGCGAGCACGCATGGCCTCCTCGCGTAGGCACGACTCTCTTCGGCACCTTCCCCAACAAGATCATCACCCATGAGAGCTTAAACAATATTCTCAATATCAACTGTAATAACCATGCGATAGCGCAGTGGGCAAGGATACAAGGATATGAGTTGATCAACATCTTCGTATTGGACCTATCCGTGCTACAACGCACTGGGGCTGGCTTTCTCTTCTCCAAAGCTGGTGTGGTTTTTCTTCTACCAAACAATGGTTTCGCGTGTATGTGTTTTCAACTTCTGAGTTCTGATGCGGAATGGCAAGAAAAATACTTCATACGGTGGTGTGGTGGAGTCGGGCCGGGGAGCCGACACCGGAGCAAGATGGCCGAGCACCATGTGGAGTACTTGCTTCACGCCCACGGCCCCATGCCATCTAACATCTAACATATAAAGCCTCAAGAAGCGCTAGGCGCAACCAATGCCTCGAGCGCACGGTACCACGCGAGGGAAAAAACCACCGCATCGCACCGCGCATGGGGGCGCAGCGCACCACGCGAAGGAAAAAACCACCGCTCTGTGGTGAGCCCCGCGCCCGTCCGCTTTCTCCTCCATCCCCCTCGTCTCCAACCCTAAAATCTTTTCCCCCTACAGCCTCCTCATCCCCTCCACTCCCTTGACAACGGTGGCGGCGGCCCCCTCTGGTGGCGGAGGAGGAGGGGGGAGATGGTGGCGCGGCGGCGACCTTCCCTCACGCATCCCATCCCCCTCGTCATCCCGGATCTCCACCGGACCCGAGGCGTCTTGGTGTGGCGACCTGCAAGGGAAGGAAGCCTTCGAATCGATCCAGCGCCATGGATCGGTCCCTGCGGGAGAAAGAGAAAATGAGGAGAGAGAAGGAAGGATAGGAAGGAGAAAGAGAGAGGAAAGAGGAGAGGGAGGTGCAGCGTTGACCCGGCGGCTCAAGGTGGTCTGCGGGCAGACGGCCTCGGTGGGTGTGCGACGACACCATGCAGCTCCTGTGCGCGCAACCCTCTCCTCGCAGGCTCAACAGGAGGGTCCCGAGCCAGCTCGGGCCACTGCGACCTCTTCCTCGCCGCCCAACAGGTCGCCGTGCTGGGGGAGCAGGGTAGCATCGGGTCCACAGGCTGGGGTGGAGGCCTTCCCAACTCGGACTGCGCGTCCTCCTCTTCGCCGCATCATCGACCTGGCCAGCTGAGCACCAACCCGACGGCGACGACATCCGATGCCAACACACCGAGGTGAGCTTCACCAAATACTCTCTCTCTCTCTCTATCTATCTATCTATCTATCTCTACCTATCTCTTCATGCAGCCTCCTCCCTCTCTGTAATCTTTCGAGATTGATTTTGTTTCCAGGTTATACTCTAATCAAACATGTGAATATTTACCAAAGTGCTTCAAGATCGATCCAATGATCCACTGCCGCTCTGCTGTTGGGACTAATTTGGACGGGAATGATGATTTCATGGTTGATTATGGTTACTTGGTTCTTGCTCTTGGAGTTACTGTGAATACATTCAACACTCCTGGTGTGATGGAGCATTGCCACTTTCTGAAGGTAAAATCCTGATTGGCATTGTGTGTCTCTTTACTGTTCTGCTATTTCTCATGTTTCAATCCTGAGATGTAAGTTACAGTTTAATTTCCTGCAAACTCTTGAGATATATGGTATTTGTACCGTGCAGTATTAGTCATATCTTGTGCTTACAGCCTCACATTGTAAATGTCAAGTAGTGGAGGATGCCCAAAAGATTCAGAAGAGCATGATAGACTGCTTTGAAAAGGCGTCACTTCCTAACCTCAGTGAAGAGGAGAAAAGGAAGATCCTTCACTTTGTGATTATCGGTGGTGGACCTACTAGGGTTGAATTTGCTGTGGAGTTGCATGATTTTCTTGTCCAAGATCTGGTGAAGCTATATCCTGCAATTGAAGAAAACTCTCAACTCCTACTTGCGCTCCACCTCTTCCTCCTTTTCATCGCTCAATAGGAGGCAGTTCGTCTGGCCGTGCAGCAGACCGTGTCCTCAGCGGGTCGGTGACGGCGGTTGCAGCTAATTGCACGATGGCGATTCCAACGACAACAGGAATCTGTAACTTGTTAGACTTCTTTGCAACCCCAACAAGGCCCTCATCTGCTTTGTCTACATATATGCATGATTTCTATGATTGGAATCAGATAGCACTAACTATGTGTCGGACTGCTAATATTTATTTGCTTGATGATCCTTGAAGCGCACTCTATGCTCATACATGATCCCACATATTCCAGGTATAATGATACTATCTTTAGTGTTCTTTTCACGGGAATTTGACAAGTCACTGCTTAAGATTTCTTAACTTTTGTACAGATGCTTTCTTGAGGCTTTGGCTAAAAATCAGTGGTGTACGTCACTCATCAGGTTGAGTTTTTACCAGTTGCTGATCTTATTATTCTGGTTATATTGTCATGAGTAAAAAAAATAGTGCACTTCCTTTTGAGGAATCTTCATGCATATTTGTTGCATCCTTACAAAGTAATTGTACTTTAGGTAACTAATGACGGGCTAATGCCTTAAGCTGGGACATACAACAAAATACTTATTTTATGGGAGGAGTTTATGGAACCCGGTAGTGCTCATCAGGATGCTCTTGCAGCAATTGACACAATCAATGTCTCTAATGGAACAGTGAATAACCTTGCCACCCTTCAGTATGGTCAGTTTTAATATATACTACAATTTCTGTATGCAAGAGTGACCTTCTACTGTTCTAAATTTAGTGTTCCGTTTAAAAAGAAATTCGATGCGCAGATTTAATGTGTACGATCGAACTATCTTTAGTTTATCAAGGTACTCTTTCTAATATTTTACTGTAATAGCAGGTTTTAGCGAATATTTAGTATTGAGGTGTTGATGACACCAAACACTATCCTGCTTGTCTGTTTTCTGGACGTGTTTCTATATGCTTTTCAGTTGTTAGTTGTGATACTTTTTATTGTCTTTCGAAATTAAGATGTGCTATGTATATGTGATGATACTATATACTTTCTACAGTTATTGAGCTATATACTATTTTTTTATTTATGCTTATGGAGTGCTTAGTTAATTGCTTGCAAGTAGATTTTATAGATACCAATAGAAATAGTAACTTGGGATTTATTTCTGTTCGACCTCTGTGATCTAGATGAGCAAAGCAACAACCTTGGCTTTATTTCTTTGTGATGAAGATAAGCAAAACAGTAACTTGGATTTTAATTCTGTTCTCTATGATGTAGATGAGCAAGATTTCTAACCTACAAAGTAATTTATTTTAGCATGGTTTTGTCACTATGATTGGTAATGTGAAGTTTATATATTCTAGGTTCCTATCTTTAGACAGTCACATCCACGTTCGTACTTTTAGAATAGTTGTTGCAACGGGGAAGAGCATTTCTGCAATAGCAAGATATCACGACCCAATGGGCATAGGCCGAACCAACCACCATCACTATTGCTTCAGGATTAGATAGCCAACTTCCACTCATGAGGTGAGTTTGCTTACTCTACTTTCAGTGTACTGTGCAGATATGTTGGTTAGAAATTTTGCTATGTGCCTGTCAAGTTGATTAGATATGAAAAATATGTTCTATAATACCCACATAATACTTGCTTAAATTGGCTTTTCCCTGGTTCATCAGTGCACACATGAAACCGGTAATAAGAAGAGAATCACCTGATTTTTTATAGTCTATTTTAGTAAGCATGTTCATAATATTAGGATAGTTTAATTTGAGAACAATTGGCTGGAGGAACGATGTAATTTGATACTTTGTTATGTTGATCTCCAGAGAAATTTGGTTTTTGGTTTTTTTGATGTACGTTAATCTGTTGTGAATCTTGTTCTCTTAATCGACGTGTTTCTTTTGGCCAAATTCTAATTTCTTAGCTTGCTCCATCCCATTTTTTTGTGTCCCTACCTTGAAGATAAGTCTAGTAGTTCACTCGTCCTATTTATATATTTGACAGCTTCGTTCTTCTCTAGCGTTGCAGCTATATTCGCACAGTGTCTCATATTATTTGGTCCGAGATTGCAATTATTTGGCTGATTCAAACTTACTTTATCTTCAATGGATTTGAACTCCAACCAAATTCAAGTGATGAAAGGTCAATTTCGTTCCTTTTGCTCACTTCCATCTATGGGATACATATTTTGAATACAATGCTCTTTTAGGAAAGAAAGCTCCGCTCTTACAGCTGCCTGACAACTCCATATCAGGCGGTCGCCGTGCCTTCCGGCGATCGCCGCGCCTCTCTGTCGCTGCTATGAGTTTTCTTAATTCAGAAAAATTGTGGGTTACATATTTTAAATACAATGCTTTTTTTAGGAAAGAAAGCATGGCTCACTGCTTGTCAACTACATATCAGTTGAGAGCTGGTCATGATAAATATGGGTCCAAACATTATTCACGGTAATTTAGTAAAGAAAACAGATCAGACCTGAAGCCTATTTATCTTTGTTTCTCGATATATGCATACACCGCTATTCACTGGTAGTTTTGGAATAATCATCTTTTGTGGTTACTGGAAGGTAGAAATACGGGAGATAGCACACACGCATTGGCATAGTAAATGTTTGAACTAGACCGTCCTAAAACCATTTCTTTACACTGAGCCCACTACTTCCTAAAAGATTTTATTTTCAGTTTACTGAATATATTTTTCTTGCTTGAGCTAAAACAGGGGAGCAAGCGGCAGAAGATTGTGACATTGTTGCTATTTGGAGACGCATCAAAATACAGACAAGGTCCTGCATTTTGTGAAAGGTGCAATATTGAATCTTCTTGCACTGATCTAGAATGGATCGTGACTTCGCCCAAAAGTAAGGTATATTGAGCTTGTTGGCACATAGTTAGATATTGTTATAAGTCCTGGTTGCAATTCATTTTTTTTTTTGCATCTACCGGTAGCTCTTCTACTTCTGGTTCGTACTTCCTAAAAGATTTTCATTTTGGTTTACTGAATATATTTTTCTTGCTTGAACTAGAACAGGGGAGCAAGCGGCAGAAGATTGTGACATTGCTGCTATTTGGAGATGCATCAAAATACAGACAAGGTCCTGCATTTTGCGAAAGGTGCAATATTGAATCTTCTTGCACTGATCTAGAATGGATCTGACTTCGCCCAAAAGTGAGGTATATTGAGCTTGTTGGCACATAGTTAGATATTGTTAGAAGTCCTGGTTGCAATTCGTTTTTTTGCATCTAGCGGTAGCTCTTCTACTTCTGGTTCATGGAATGAATATTCCATGTCTATAGTTTGTTGTATGCAATACCTATCAAGAAGGGATTTATTGCTGCAGATTGATATTTGAATTTTAAATAGATACATCAACTCCCAAAAGCATTACTAGGCTTGTTAAATGCATGCAGTATTGATCTTGTGGTTGAGAACCAATTTTTATTGCTATGTACAAGCTATATTTATTCCCAAAAAAATTATATGCATGTCAGGTTCAGAAATAATTTCTCAAAAACGAATGAGTTCAGAAAGATTAGTGAACCAAAAGGACTTAGACATCATCAGTGAACCATTGCTGAATTTGTTAGATTGATGTCGCCTTGTTTATATATTCTTGGGATATAGTGCAATGTTTTATAGTTTGCCATGTAATCGTGTTGATTTTGCTGAACTAACCGTCTCTCGGTATATTTGTTAGAAAATGATTTTTAACACAATGTTTTGATAGCAAGTTATCCAAAATTAATACCTGAAGCAAGCGATAGAGTGTTTTTGTTCGTGTGGCATATTCAGCCATTGGCACTATCATGAAATGGGGTACTTTGCCACATTGATATGGTTCACACACCATATGTTCATTTTCAATGCTGTAGAGGTTCTTTTTTAGTAACCGGTGTGTCCATGTTGGTGTAGTTACAACTATGATAATGCAGGGTATACTGCAGGGTCCACAATACCTTAGTAAGTAATTTTACCGCAAATATTGCAGGGTGTGGTGTTGCTTTCTAAACTTGACTCAATATGCCACTCCAGATGCCTGTCCAGCCTCCCTCAGCATGTGCTCCACTCGCCGACGCTTGCCATTGCCCTGCATTGGTCGAGCCATCGCTAGGAGTCTCCTTTTCCTAGCCCAGGTTCCGGATGACAACTTATAGTCACATCACTACTGAAATCATATCTCGGGAGCTATCACCATCACTATTGTTTTAGTTATAGATCATGTTTTTCTATTGATTTGCTTTCTATCTTCTCATGTCATGTGGTAACATATCATTGATTGCATTTGCTTTTTCTTTTTTGTGACTTTCAATTAAGTTCATAGGTGCTTAAGAAAATGGTCCATGCCTTCCTTTGTTTTTTGCTATTGATGCAAGTTGATTTATTTTCATTTTCAGGAGTTGATTTGTTTTCATTTTCAGGCAGCTAGGCAGATGGAGTTCTTCATTTGGACAAGTAAAATATGGCAACTTCTCATTGTTTCTCACCTCACAGTTACCATGGAACTCTTGAATTGGTTAGAGCTACTCTCTTGAAAAACAAACCTATGTTTGAACCTCTGTCATGTATTTCTGTTTTTTATATCTTCCTGCAAAAGCTTTGGTCGAACTATGAAATTGCTACATGATTGCTTTTGTGGTATTTCTCTTTTGATTTGATACCTTGGTTTCCATCTCTATGCATTGTTTCTTCTACATCGTTTATGCAGTTTACTTGAAGGATGCTTAAAGGTGCAACTCCTTCATTTATATAGCCATGCACGTTTCTTTTGCATGGTTAGTCCTATTGTAAATTTTAGGTTCATATATACCATATTTCGGTGTGAATGTCAGTCTCTTCATTTTTACATTCCTGACAGCATTTGCCGCACATTCCATAATACTTTTGTTTTATATTCTGAAAAATTGGATTGAATAGTTCAAGCCACATGTCTGATATCACATCTGGATTAAGTACTCCTTTATGTGACGTGGGGTGCTGCCTGTGCAGTGGCTCCTGTTTCTCCAGTGGGCGTGGTTCGTGGGAGCTCGTGGGCGCACGAGAACTCTTGTTGGTGCAGTCTTTTGTTGGTTCCACTACAGTAACTGGATCCATTGATCTCCCTGAACCTTGATTTACAAGTACACTTTATTGCATCGACCATCTAACTAATATTGTGCCCTTCCAATACGTAGCAACATATTTTTTTCAGCTCTTCCAATACATTAACCAGATCTCGATTCTCACATGGCTCGCCATGTACTGCAGATAGCCCAGAAACTTTATGAAGTGCAGAATCTTTCTGAGAACAAGAAACATGGTTAACAGTGTACCTCAGATCAAATGGATTTCATGTAGGCACCATCCTACTTTTTTAGTTGATTGTCAAAGTAGTTCTGATGTTTATTTGTTCTGCATGCATTTTTTAAGTATAAAGGTTGCCTCTTCCTCTGTTCCCATTGGTTTTCTTTGATCAATGTAGTGATCCACACTAAAACGTGTATGAAAATGTTTTTGCTGGGGTATTTGTGCATCAAGCCTATGGATAAGAAAAATTAGATATATGGGCTCTAAAATATTCTATAGTTGCATGTTTCTTATCTGACCAAATTGCAGTGTTTTATTTCAGATCTCGTGTTTGACCAAGCCTGAAGGTAATGAACAAGAATTTTTGTGCTTGCTTGGCTACTGTGTGAAAAAGCATATTTTTTACTAGAGTTATAAGCTATAGATTTTGAATATGCTCCAATTTGGTCACTTTTGATCGATTTTGAATATGATCCAGTGTGATCGCTTTTGAGCTTCAATCAGATAAAGAATGTTTCTTTTCCATATAGTTCCTGATCAGAAAAGCCTCGTATGCAGGTTTGGGACATATGCATCAAGGTGCCAGGTTATATGCATAGTTTTGATAAGAAAATATCCACCATTGCCATGATATTGATATATTACTATACCATCAGGTGGATATGCTGTTGTGCATGTTGTGAGTATTTGTTAAGAGATGAAAATAGAAAACTACTTTTCATAATGACTTTTATTTCCTTTGGCACTACTACTTCACAGTAGTTCAACTCCACTGGATGGAATGCACTTTTTCTAACATCCCAATTTAGAAAATTAATCTGCGACTGCCTGTTGCCAGATCCATAAACATGATCGACTGAAAAAAGGTACCTTGTAGTCATTGGACTTGACAAGATAGCGTGTTTGACCTAGGATCATGAAAATAGTTATGCTTGATTGCAATATGGCACCATCCCGTGCGTTGCCGTGGCCACCTCTATGGGAGCAACCATCGGTCATCGCTCAGTCTCAAGATCGCTATGACACCTGAAGCATTACTGCTGAATAATCTCTTGCATTCTTTATATTACCTCATTTGCATCTATATATAGAAATACATAGGCAGCAAGCACGAATCATTCGTTTCAAAAAACATTACATAGACAACCATCTTAGTTCCAGTCCAGGTACACTTGCAAAGTTATATCCAATGATAATCAGTCTCACTATATTAAGACACATGCATCACTGTTAAACATCCCAACTGAAACCACATCCCAACTGAAACCATAGGCAGATAAGTCAGCTTAATTACTCTACTACTTGTTTCTAGATGACATCGGTTAAACAGGAGGAGGCAGACACAACCAGTGATATTAGCGGTGGCCAAATTACCCATGGTAATGCTCAAAAACATACTTATGATGACTATTGACTTAGGTTTCAAATCATAGGCATTGTTTTATCTTACCATGATCTTAACTATTCATCACTGTGTCGGAAGCACAACAAGCCATTCAAGTATCTTCATCGCCCACGCAAAGCAAGCTCAACCCAAAAGTTCAAAGGCAAGAAAATCCATCTGAAGCCTGAAAAAACATTCGGCGTGGTAAGAGCTATATTACTCTTCTCATTCCAACAACTCTCACAACAACTGCTACATGGTATAACTTTCTATAATTTAACATAGGTGAGCTTGGCATCCATCACTTAGATGAGTTCAGTCGCCACATTGTGTGGGGTAACACAGTTAAGCTCTACAACCATAATGTTCTTAGACTGCGAAAGATCATTCACAACACCACCCCGCCTGATCGCTACATGACAGAAACATTTGCAGCACATGGCAAAAGAGTGGTAATCCTTTGCAATCGCCCTATTCTGTTTCATACAATGACATGGTATAAAATGATATACTAACTAACCTTTACTGTTATTTTCAGTACTTTGTGGTTCCCTATTCCCGCACATGGATGCTGTCACAGCTCGCTTTATCAAGGGTGTTGACAAAAGGGCAACCATCACTAGAGGATGAGTGACTTCTTCGGTCAGGCTCACATGAACAAAGGGCAAGCATATATATGCTCGCCTTCAAATTCACTTCCAAGGGACCGCGCCTGATCGTCTACCCAATATAAGCAAGTTGCAAGAGCCCCTTGCTATATAACTTAGCATTAGTATAGATGCCTACTAAGACTTCTATGTTTATCATCCTTTTGGATCTTATGCTTAGACTGCCATGTGGTATGCTTTTCAAAAAGCCATGATAAAAGAAACATGTGTTTTGTCCTTGAAGTGCACGTCCAAAGGCCTCTGCATGATTATCTATCCAGTCTAAGCAGATCACAAGAATCCTTTGCTACCTGACTTAGTATTACTATCAGTACCTGCTGATACTTTTATATTTGGCATCATTTTGGATCTCATGTAAAACATGTATCATCAGTAGTCATATATCTATAATCAATCAATACTTATTTCCATATGTTTTATTTCTACAGGTTCCCTTTTCCCACACATTGATGCTGACCACGGTGAACTTCCAATCACAACTGGAGATGGAACAAGCACTGTCACGACCCGCTTTAAGGGAGTTGACAAAAGGGCCACCATCACTAAAGGCTGGAGCGACTTCTTTCGTCGGACCCACATAAACGAAGGGCAAGCATATGCTTTCGGCTTCAAATGCACTTCCAAGGGATTGTGCCTGATTGCCTACTCAATATAAGCAAGCTGCAGGAGCCCCTTGCTATATAACATAGTATTAGTATAAATGCCTACAAAAACATCTATGTACGTTTATCCTCCTTTTTGATCTTATATAATCCCGTAAGACAGTGCTGTGCATTTAGCTATCGATTATCCGCTACTTAGACTGCTCTATCGCATGCTTTTGAAACAACCATGATAAAGGAAATATATGCTCCTTCAAGTGCATATCCAAAGGCATCTACATGATTATTTATTCAATCTAAAAAGATCACAAGGGTCCTTTCCTGCATGACTTGGTATATCATTTCCAATCTTATGTACTTACTACATTTAGTATATGAGCTATTCTTTTTTAACAACAATATGTTAATGCACACTCTTACACCAATTGGCTTACATTCAGCCTTTGCGCCATGGGCGCAACGGGTCATCTAGTAGACATAGAGGACAAAGGACACCCTCGAACCCTCCACCAGACCGGCAAACCAGCATCCACCAGACCGGCAAACCAGCATCGCCTCTACCTCTCTCCCTCCCAGCTGGACTGCCTCCGCCGAACGGCGCCACGGAATCCTCTCCTTGAATTGGCTCAGGATACGGCCGCCCAACTTAGTCTCCTCCATCCTGGTGCAGAATCATCCATAGCGAATTGGTGTTAGAGTTGTTGTTACATGCGGCGGTGGAGCATCAATATATGCATCAACAGGTATTTTCTTTGAGATATTGGTCTGTACTAAAAATCATACTAAATCAAAAACACTTATTTTAAGATGAAGGGGGTAGTATTTAAGTTGATATATGATGTTTAGCCTTCACGTCTACCCACTAGAGTTCTTGACGACTACATTCTTATGGGTGGCCAGTATGGATTTAATAAACTTATAGTATTGTATACATTGGTGCTTCTAATTTATTATGATAAATACAAAATTACGAACAATCTTTGTTTGTAGTCTTTACTATGTGTGTGTATGCACACCAACATATGAAACGTAGTCATTACGCTTTGCTAATTAGATTATTTAATATAAGTTAGGAACATATGTATGTACTCCCTCTGATCCATAATAAGTGTGTGGTTATAGTACAAATTTGAACTAAAATCACGACGCTTATTTTGGATTGGAGCAAGTATTTTCTTGTGCATTGGTGTAAAAACAAAATCTTATTTTGTGCATGTAGCATGGTTAAATCTAGGCTTAGATATATTTTTGTTCCAAATTTTTTTGTTTTGATGAAATAATTCAAAAAAGCCTAGATAAACGTGGTTCTTAATGCTTTCCAACCTTGTGCCATGGCCCGGTTCCTTGACCCGGCCAACCCTTGTTCAATGCTACTGGAGTTTGCTCATCTAACAGTTGTCGCTTAATATGCATACACATTAATTTTCTTTTCCGGTGCAACGCACGGGCATATGTGCTAGTTTTTCATCTAAAGATATAATGGAGGAGGGTCACATTTGGTAAAGAGTAAATTCCACTTTTAAGCTCTAGTTGTATGACAACTCACTGCATTTTAAAGTCCTGCCACATTTACCTCTTAATTGTGACAATTTGTATCCTATTTCACTGTTTGCTAAAACTGAAAATCTGGATCCACATGCTAAGGGCAATATGACAGCCGATTAGGCTTATAACTCCAACGCACATTTATTAAAGGCGTAATGAATCATGTGAAATTTCAGCAGATTCAATCAAAATATATGAAATTGGGTATGACGTATATGTGTGGCTAGTTGCACCATACTACTCAATTCGTGTGCGCTCTATGATATACTCCATCCGTCCCAAAATAAATATTTTAATATTAGTATAACTTTGTAATAAAGTTATTATAAAATTGAGACACTTATTTTGAAACCGATGAAGTATATCCATAATAAATTTGATATTTTATTCAACTGGGGCGTCATTTGGATATATGGGTCCATGCCAGTCTTTGAAAAAGAACAAAATAGTGCAAATTAGCCACCACGAGGTTATAAATGAGGGGTAAATGAGACCTTTTTGACGTAAGCAAACGTCATCACAGAAAAAATGACTAGTGAGTTTTTTTTAAAGGAGGATAACCCTCGGTCTCTACATCTTGATGATGCATACGACCTTTTTATTAATTATTCACAAAGACCTTACAAAGTAATACATCAATATGTCTGGAGCCGTCATCTTGACAATATCTGCCGCTACTCCTATCCACATTATGAAGAGGTGCAGATAGCCTGAGCCGAATACCCATACTCTCACCTAAGCCTAACATCTAAAGCCAGAGGCCCCAACCAAGCCATAATGTTGGGTCTAGGGCATACACCGGTCCGACGGACTCTCAGATGTCGCTTCTGTCATCTTTCACCGATCCATTTTCAGAGCAGGCGACCTTGCTAGGCCAACCGTTAAAGCCCCCGCAACACCAGGCAACACCTTCCCCTTACGCGCGTCCATCATCACACATCCGTCGTCAAGACCCTGCCGCGCCGTGCCGCCGAGACTCCACGTCGTTGATGTGTCATATGAAACGCCACATGACCAGTGAGTAAAATGTAAAATTTGCTCTTGGCAAAAGTATTGGCATACATATGACCCGGCCACAATATGAAAAGAATTACTCCCTCTTTTCCGGTTTATAAGGCTCAATTCAAAAATCTCACCAACCAAGGTAGATGGCGAGTGGTGGAATATTTTTTATAGTTTGCAAAAGCACCCAATTAATGCTTTTGTTTTCCTTAAAAAAATATGTTTACTAATGCATTAATTGCAATGCATGCATGCATAAGTTACATGCATTGATCAATTTTCTCTTATCTTTGCGTACGATGATTTAATCTTTGGAATACGAGCGTGTGATGGGAAACAACCAAATTAAGCCTTATAAAATGGAAAAACTAAAATTTTGAGATAAGCCCTATAAACTGGAAAGGAGGGAGTATAAGATGCCATATGGGACCAGGCTCACGTGGACCCTGGTTCTTCTGCTAATACTTATAACGGCACGTGTTGCACACGTAGAATATTATAAAGTGGAAATGCTCATCTGTTTGGTGGTTGCCTTGGTGTCTACCTCTCGGGCGCTCGTCTGAACGACGGAGACGTAAAGGTAGATGGTTTAGCGCTCAAGCCGCCTTGCAGCAGAACAACTCCTGAGCAAAAGGAAAGCGGACCAGTTGTACTCTGCAATCTAGGTACGAGTAGAATGATCCGGCGGCTGCTCCTGCTGGTCTGCCAGCTCGCCCTCGCCGCCACAGCCTCCAATTCCAGGGTAGTGACCAGCCTCCCCGGCTTCCAGGGCCGCCTCCCCTTCCACCGAGACCGGGTACCCAATTCTCGCTTCTTCTTCTTCAGCTAAGTTTTCTACGCACCATGGCGGTGGGAGGTACGATCGCCTTGATCGACTCCAACGGAAAGGATATAACCTGCTGCTGCTTAATTATTAGGTACGTGGAGGTGGACGAGGACAGCGGCACCGAGCTGTTCTACTACTTTGTCGAGTCGGAGGCCGGCGGCGAGAATGCCCCTTTCCTCCTCTGGCTCACCGGCGGCGACCATTGCTCCGTTCTCAGCGGCCTGGCGTTCGAGATCGGTAATTTTTTTGTTTGTTTGCGTTCTCAAGCGATGACTCGCCGTTACTCTCTACCCTGTCATATCATGCATGAGATGCACACACATGTCAACCGCAACTGCAGGTCCATACAAATTCGTCATAGAGCCTTACAATGGCTTTGTACCGAGCCTGGAAATCAATCCGAACTCATGGACCACGGTCGTCGATCGGTCATGTTTTGCACTCTGCAGCTAGCCAATTAGCCGTACTGCAATTTCACACTGAATTCTGTATTTACCATTTCAGGTGGCGCATATCCTCTTCGTTGATTCGCCGGCCGGGGCAGGATTTTCCTTTTCCAAACAACCCAAAGGCTACGATGTTGGGGATCTACCTCACTGCAGCTACATGAGTTCCTCATCAAGGTGCTACCTAACCTAACTGATTTGATTTGATTTGATTTGCGCATTGATTGGCTGCATCTTCCTTATTGTCTGATCCACGTGACCTTGTCCAGTGGATTCGGGACCATCCCAAGTTTCTATCAAGTCCTCTCTACATCGGGGGAGACTCCTACGCTGGAAAAATTGTACCCTTAATCGCACAAAAGATTTCCGAAGGTACTGATACTTGCTGTATATTTCCACGTATCCAAGATTGAGCATGTGTTTATAGTTGACTGTATTCGCTGATTTCACCACAAGGTAAACGTGGTGAGCCATCACAAAATGAAAAAAAAAGTATTAACTGAGTTCAACTCTATCTTCATGTTTTCTTACAGACGGCGTCATCTTTATGCTTTCATTCCCACAGGTAATGAAGTTGGAAGGAGACCCCTTCTTAATCTCAAGGTACCTACAGTAACCCTCACAAGTCTGCTCAAGAGAATATGGAATAATACATATGGCTAAAACTTGCATATCGTGAAACACGCATCACAAATGTGTACGTGAAGGTGATACGTAATTATCGGTTTTGCTATTAATTATTTATTATTGTGTTTCTATAGTGAGTTTAGAATGACTCACCACTCGTGTCACAAGATTTTATTCATTGGTGTGTTTGTTTTATGGGGAGCCGTTATAGGCCAATATGGATATTGCAACTACCTGAGGCCCCATGTGTCAGGGTCATTAGCTTATATAATGGGTCCGGTCCAAGTCACAACCACATACACATCCCAACAATCTATCCACTTATGGGTCCAACCCAAGCAGCTAACACATGTGCATCCGCACAAATTCGTCAATATTTTTCTTTAGAGAAAAAGGTCGCCCGACTTTAAATTAATAAAGCACCAAGAAGACAAGTTAAGCCCAAGGGTAACGGACCCACAAAAGCAGAAAGGGAAGAAGAGTTTAACAGGCCACAGCCGGGAACCAGGCACGCAGACCGGCAAAGAACTAACAAGACAAAAGGGTGATAACGACGACAGCGGCGAGCACCAACTACTGTGGAGAGGCTTGATTTATATCCATAAGACTAGTAGTCGAAGATCGAATGCGGGAAATGAGAAGATCCACAACCGCCGAGTCACCGTCCTTTGTCAGAGATTTCCAGTGCTGTAAAAAGATAGAGAAAGATGCAGTCCCTGCTAGGGAACACAAGTTCAATAATAAATTTATTCCTAGTTGTCCACAGGGTCTAGCACATGGCAGAAAAACCGAACTAGAACAATATCTTAGTCTGTCCTATGAGGGTTGACGCCTGGGCCCAAAACTCCCAAAGCTATTCGGGGCCCGGGACACACCCAAGCACTTGCGGCAGCAACTCCAGAACAACCTAGCAAGAGGGCACCAGAAAAGGATATGATGAACGTCTTCTTCCCGCGGAGGGAGCAAAATACGGAACCAGACCCATTTCTCTTTTTGATTTGATCTGCAGCAGGCAAGCGTCCCCGCATAGCCTGCCACATGAAAATTCTAATCTTGGACGGCACCCTCACACTCCAAATAGGAGAGAATCTAGACACAGGAGCACCCACAGACAACAAACGACAACAGGACTTAACAGAAAAACGGCCAGAGGCCGAGTGTGGACAAGAGACCACATCCTGTGACTCCGAAAGCACCGGGCAATGAGGCGCTTCCAGTCCTCCAACTCTATAGGAGACAAGGCTCGGTGAAAACCAAGGTCCCAATCTCTGGCTGCAAGCTCCGCGATGGAGGCAGAAGGAGACGCAACAAAAAAAAAGAGGGAAGGCAGCCGCGAGAGGCCCCTCCCGGTCCACCTGTCGAGCCAAAATATAATCGAAGAACCATTGCCCACCCAGAACTTGACCAAAGCCCTGAAATCATCACGCACATTAAGCAGTTGGCGCCAAAACTAAGAAACAGAAGAGCCCCCTGGGTTGAGACCATCAGCGGGTTCGAATGAGGAAAGTATTTGGATTTAAGAATGGAACGCTAGAGGGCAGCCGGGCCAGGCGAAATGATGCGCCACCACCATTTAATCATGAGGCATTTGTTCATAATGGTATTATTGAAAATACACGAGCCCCTAAGCGATGTAGGTCAACCATACCGAGCCTGGAAAGCACTCCTGTGTTTGTCACTTCCATTTGACCAACCTATACTTTTTTTTATTATCCGCGGTATTCCAGTAGAAACCACTCCCGTGTTTGTCAAAACCCACATGAATGCCTTCTGGCAGGTGATAAAACCCCATGAGATACATGGGCAGCAAGGAGAGACAAGCATTGATCAGATAGACCCTCCCGGCCGAAGAATTATAACGACCTCTCCAAGGCATAACACGATTAACCACCTTAGTGACAGAGAAGGGAAAGTCTTTAGCGACAAGTTTGTAAAGGGAGATAGGCATCCCAAGATATTTGAAGGGGAAAGATACAAGACTAGAGTTGATGAGGGAGGCCACCCGCCTCGCCCCCTCTATGGGAGCACCAACAACTAAAACCTAACTTTTAGAAGTTAACCTTAAGATTAGAGAGTTCCTCGAAGCAAAGTAGAAAAAATTTAAGGTTAGCAATACAGTGGTCAGAGTTCTCCATAATAATAATTGTATCATCCGCGTACTAGAGATGATACACAATAGAGGGAATGAGAAGGGAAGCAACCGGAGTAATATGGCCATTCACGGTCGCATGATTAAGGATGCAAGAGAAAGCATCAACCACAAAGTAAAAGAGGAGGGGGGAAAATGGGATCCCCTTATCGAGGCAACGAACCTGAGAATGAGTAATTGGGGTACGAAAAAGGAGTGGGGGAGCCTAGCTACAGTACAGGTGTATCACTCGGATTTAGCAAGTTCAGACCCCTCTCGGAGAGGTAATAGCCCTACGTCTCATGCCTGGAAGCTTGTGTTTTCTCTTTGGGTGTAAGATTACAATGGATGCTCAAACTTTGTCATGGAGTAGAGGGCAGGCTTGTATCGAGTGCGCCTCGGCCCATAAATGCCACGTTACAAGGGAGATTAATGAGCATAACTACAACAATTATAGGTAACAGTCACCATAACTACACTTGATGTCCAACATAAAGCCTCTCGGCCATTGCAGTTCCCTCATGGCCTCTACGCCTCCTCTGTCAGAGTGGTGCTAGTGAGGCCGACTGGAGGGAAGCCGTCCGAGTGGTGTTGGTGTATCTGAGTGGATATCCAGTGCAGCTTCGAATGCTTTGTGGTCCTGGGACCTCCTAATGATGGTGTGGGGCCCTAGGTGGGCCCTAGATGTGAGGTCTATGACCCTATCCGAAGTAGGTGACCCCATCACCCCCTGCCCGAGGCCCTTGCCATTCTTAAAGTAGGCGATAACCTTCCCGTTAATAGACACGGCGGCATGGCCCCCACCAACCAATTGCATAATCCGATGAACATACGCACCCTCAAAACCTTTAGCCAGAAGAATATCTTGAAGAAAAGACAAATTGACCGAGTCGTACACATTCTCAAATTCTAATTTAGGAATAATAGCATTACAGTTCATGACTTTATGGTCACGCACAATCTCATGCAGGCTACGAAACCCATCTAGGATGAAGCACCCTTTAATAAAAGCATATTGTTGTTGGCCAACGAGCTTATGGACAACAGGAGATAAGTGCTTAGCAAAACTTTTGTAGGGACATTAAGCAATGTTATTGATTAGGGTGATGGGTCTGAATTGACCGAACGAATCATCTCCTTTAACCTTAGGCAGAAGATAGATGATCGTAGAATTAAGCCTGGAGATTTCAGCGGAGCCCACACAATACCCAGTGATAATAGCATACACCAAATGCTTCAAAACCTGCAAGAATTTTTTTAAAGAAAGGCACAGAGAACCCATCAGGTCCAGGAGGGGTTGCTTAGCCGCCAGATGATTAGAGAAGAAGGAAAGAATGTGGTCCTGGCTACAACCTCTTTGTTGATCAGGAGTCTAAAAATGGAGCACCTCCTACGGTGGCCATTGGCAATAGCAAAAAAATAAGCCGTAATCGAGTCGCATTTTAAAAGCCATGAGATGTGCCCATGGTGCTACCAGTAAACCTCCTACTGACGATGGAGGTCCAAGAAGGCATTTTCCAAGTTATCTGTGGGCCCAGCCCCCATCATCCAAACCATCCGAGTCAACGACCACATCCAATGACTTGATGCAAGATAACAGGCTATCCTTTTCTCTACGGGGTCAGCCGCTCTATTTGACCCCAACCTCTCAGAAATTGCAGAAGATTAGACGATAAGAAGTGTCAGTCTTCCAGAGGACCAAAAGATCCGTGGGGCAAGCCAAAAAAACTCTAGAATCTTACCCAAGACTAACGGGAAAAAAACCTCGACCAACAGGCACAAATCATCAAACTTAAAAGGGCGAGGAATGACAGGAGAATTCAGACAAGAGTCCAGAAGAAGAGGCGTGTGATCGCTACCAATACAGGAATGAGTGGTCAAGGAGGGGCGAGGGTTGAAAGCGTCCCATTCAGGAGAGGTTAGGACCCTGTCTAGTACCGATTGGACAAGGTCGAGCTAATGGTTAGACCAGGTAAAAATAGCCCCATACCTCTATAGTTCTCGGAGAGCGAGAAATCCTCCACCCTGGACCAAGAGAAATTAGCATTATTTTTGTTCCATGAGAATCTCAGAAGATTAAAGTCCCCACCGATCGAAAAAGAAAGACAGATCAACTCAACCTCAGAAGTTAGCTCCAAAAGGAAATCATTAGATAAAGCATGATTAGCAGGACCATAAACCCCAATAAATTCCAAATGCTGATCCAAGGCTCGGTGGTGCAAAACCATACTAGTAAATAAAGAGCCTGAGTCAAAGGAAACAAAATCAAAAACATTCAGACAAGCCCCAATTAAAATCCCACCCGACTAGCCAGAGGCAGGCAACTACTTCCAGAAAAAACATCAAAACCAGCCAAGGAGGCCAGGTCAGTAGGATAGAACGAGACGTTGATGGTTTCCTAAAGACACGCGAGATCGATATTATAGCCCTAATATAGTCCTTCAACAGGTTTTGTTGCCTCTAGCTCTGAAAGCCCATATGTTCCAAACTAGGGAAAAAGAGGAGCAGAAGAGCACATCAGAGGATCAAGAAGGACCCATGTTTCATACAGAACCGTAGAGGATTTGGAACCAACTTCCGCCTCCTTGACAGAGATAACCAGCTGGTCGAGAGGGAGAGTGAAGCTTGTGCACGAAACGATAATATGGAGGCTTTCTTTTGATGGAAAAATGACACTGAAGGAAGCGGCAGACAACTGTTGGATTTGCCAATCCCAGCCCTCCAAACCCGATGTGTTCAACTCATCAGCCAACATCTGAGCGGACGCCCCTTTGGATAAGATGGAAATGATAGAGGCATTCTAGATAGCAGGCACATGGGTTACCTGATCAAGATTCCCCACCAAGGTGAAGAACTCGCAACCAGGTAAGCCCAGCCCAAGGTGTTTGAGCGCTCAAGAAGGGGAGTGGTTCATAAAATCGGCAGTGAGGTACTGAGGTGGCCATCTTGGTGGCAGATAAGGAAAAGGGCGGAAATTTACAGTGAGATTGGAAATGACCCGAACGGTGGCACGCAAAGCAAGAGAAGGAGCCAGAAGAGGAGGACGGACCAGGGGCCATCGGAGATGGCAACGAAGAACCGCCAGGAGCAGGAGGGGGGAGAATACCATCACCATGGCCAGTAGGCCTATATTTACGGTTCTTGTTGGGGAAGTCATTGTTCATGGAGCGCGGATTAGGGTGAGGGCCACCCGTACCGAAGCCAGCATCCGCACCCACACCAGAGGAAGGCACCGGAGGCCGTGACATGCCAGATCCCGTGGCTCCTGAGCCCACTGCCATAGCCTCCCACAGGTCCAGAGCCACGTGTCACGGCCCTAGATCTTTGTTTGTGATTAGTTGCATCTTCATCCATGTCATCATGTTTATATTTCAATGAACTTGAAATGGGGACATGTGAAACCCTCAGAAATCAGTTCAAAAATAACCAACCTTAAAATCTTCTCAAATGAGTCCAAGAAAATGTTCCTGTTATTCCATAGAAATATTGGTAAGAGGTAAAATTCAAACCAATATTTTTGGAGTCACAGAAATATTTATTTTGGCCGTTTGAATTAATCCAATAACTATTTGCTTTGGATTTATATTTAATATATACTAAATATGACTCCAATAATTCTGGGAGTTTGTGAGTGGCCTTGTATATATTTTAGCAACCCATATAATAACCTACAGAATTTATTAAAATGATTTAGTTGCTAAACTAAATCAAAACAGAGGAAGAAAAAATAGAAAATAGAATATATTAGAAAAGGACAGAGAGAGGCGGGACAGAGAGGGGGAAGGCCTGGTGCCAGTCATCCCTAACCTCTGTCAGTAGGCAGAGGCGGGACAGCGCACGCGCGCGCGAGGCGCCACGCCGTCTCTTGCTTGCCGCCGAGCCTCGGGACGCATGGGTGAACGCCCCGTTGCCGTCCTGATCCACCCGACCCCTCTCACTCTCCCCCTGCTCTCTCCCTCGCTCATCTCCAGCTAACCGAGCGCCACCGTCGCCGCCGACGTGCACCACCATGCCACCGCCTCCCTCGCTCCCCCAGTGGTGAAGAGCTCCGTCGTGGACCCATACGCCATCTTCCCTGAGACACGCGACGGGAAGAGCCCCGGAGCGCCGTTCCCGACGTCTTCTTCCTCCTCGGGCCACCGAGATCGCCGGCGACCTCCCGTCGTAACCAGCCCCTCCCCGAGCACGCCGAGGCCTCCGTTCAACTCGCTGTGAGCTCCTCTTCCTCTACCCCTAGCTCCCGTGCTCGTTTGGCCTCCGTAGCCGCCGTTTCCACCTCACCCGAAAGCTCCCCGCCGCCGGCCATGGCGCCGTCGTGGCTAGAGCCACAATGGCTCGAAGCCAACCTCCTTTATTGTGCTCGGTAGCAGCACTAGGAGCCCGTAGCCACCACCAGCTCCTCCTCCCATGCACCGTAGCGTCAAACCCGAACCCGCCTGAACTCCGGCCGCCGCCAAAGCTCGTCGTCGGCACGATTCCGGCGACCCCCGCGTCCAACTCCCCTGCTCCTCGATGCGGGCAAGCAAGGGCTACGCCCTGGTGCCCTCGCACGTCTTGACCGGCGCCCGTAGCTCGATTCCGTGGCGCCTCCGCCCGCTGGATGGTCGCCATGGCCAAATTCGGCGTCTTTGTCGTGGCAGCGTGATTAGTACTAATCACCGCCACTAAACAACCACCTGAGCCAATGACAGCTGGGCCCCACGCCCTAACTAACCCATGTTTTATTTGCATTTAGATTAAACTAACCTCCACGGGCCCCACAGGTCAGTTTGACCTGGCCACATCACACGTTGACCGACCCCACACGTCAGTATTGACTTGCTGGCGTGTCTGTTGACCCGGCCCCACCTGTCATTGACACTAACCAGCCCCAGTCACTGACCAGTGGACCCCACTAGTCAGGTTTGACCTGGACCCTCCTGTTGACCTGCTGAGGTCAGCATGACCTAATGCTGACGCAATATGTATTTTCTGGATTTATTTCGATTCAGGAAATTCCAGAAAATAGTGCTAACTTCAGAAATTCATAGTAATTCAACCGTAGCTCCAAATCAAATAAGTTATATATGAAAAATGATCAGAAAAATCCAATCTTTCCATATGTACTAGTTTCATGCATGTTAGAACAGTTTAACCTTGCTGTTTAGGTGAAACAAGCTAATGCACTTATATCACTTATTATTTTGGGTGATCATTTGAATCCTTGGTTCAAATGGACTCAAACCTTTCTGTCCCATGTTGCATTAGACCTATCACACATCATATTGCCATGTCATAGCATGCATCATATTGTCGCATTGCATTGATTGTGTCCTACATGTTTGCGATGTAGTCCCCTCTCGGTGAAGCGATGTTCCGACGACGAGATCTATGTCACCAATGAAGAACTATATTATCTTCAAGTGCCGGGCAAGCAAAACCCCTTGTTCATTCCGATACAATCCCACTCTCCGCTCCTGCTCTCTTTTCTTGCATTAGGACAAAAAGCGATTCAAGCATTACTTGCCGCCGTAGCTGAACCCCTTATCCTCTCGTGCATGACTGTCATTGCCACGATAAATAGATGAAACCCACTAGCATGAGTAGGAGTTGTTTGAGCCCTGTTGTGCCTACTCATTCATGCTTGTTTGTCATGTCTCTCTTGCTTAGAGTTGAGTCAGGTCCGATTCATCGGGGATGAATCGAGGTGTGTGAACATGTCCTCGTGTGTGAGCTAAGTGTGTGAACACGATTTGGTAAAGGTAGCGGTGAGAGGCCATGTAGGAGTACATGGTGGGTTGTCTCATTGCAACCGGCCTCGAGGAACCTGAGTTACGTGTTTGTGATCCATGAAAGCAGTTACTACCACGCATTGGGCCCGAAACCAATGGACCCTCTCGGCTTCTTAACCACCCTTGTTCTCTGTCCAGGAGTTGCAACTAGTTTCTCGTGTTCGTAGGATATGTGTTGGAGGCCGTGCGTAGCACTGACCCTAGGGGTGGGCAATGATGCGGTAGATACACCGTGGCCCGGTGTACCGAATGCCCGTTTGGTATCTCTGGAACCCTGCACACATCGTTTGGGGCCATATGTGGGAACCTCGGCCGGACTCCCTGCGGATGGAACCTGAATAGGCGATAAACCTGGACTAGAGACTTGAGTGTTTAGGTAGGCTGTGGACGACACCCTCGTTGGGCTTCCGCTTGAAGGTTGCCGAGTACATGTCGTGTAAATGGAGGTAAGTGGTGAGAGCGTGTGTGAAGAAGTACACCCCCCGCAGGGTTAACATCATCTATTCGAATAGTCGCGTCCGCGGGAAAGGACCTCTGGGTTGCCTATAACAGTTCATAGACAAGTGAAAGTGGATACTCTAAAATGCGCAAGATAAGCGCGAGTGCTATGGATGGCGTTCTCGTAGGGAGACGGGAGCGGATCCATAGTGCTGTATTGATATGGTGAATATGTGGACTCGTGTGCACCACCTCAAAAGAGTTACTTGCAGTCGTAGTTCGGGATAGCCACCGATTCAAAGGCGGCTTGCTGCTTCAAACTCCACCACCCCCTTTGTTGATAATGATGCATATGTAGTTAGTTACGATGTAAGTCTTGTTGGGTACATTTGTACTCACGTTTGCTTAATTTATGTTTTTGCGAGAGACTTGATCTCGCTAGTAGTTCCACGTGGACTTGACGTTTAGCTTGATACCTCAGCTACGATCTTGTGCCCTCGGCGGGATCTGGTAGATAGTCGGGCTGCTCGGCCTTTTTCATTTGTATATGTACGTACTCGGACATGTTAAGCTTCCGCATGTGTTTGACTTGTATGCTCACGAATGTTGGGTCATGAGACCCATGTTTGTAATATCTCGCTCCTCGGAGCCTAATGAATAAATACTTTGAGTCGTAGAGTCTTGTTGTGATGCCATGTTGTATTTGCACATATCGAGCATATTGTGTGTATGTTTGAAATGCTTGGTATGTGTGGGATCCGACAATCTAGTTGTTTATCTTTGGCAGCCTCTCTTATGGGGAAATGTAGTCTAGTGCTTCCATGAGCCATAGTAGTCCGCTTCTGACCCGGTTCACTGAGTCACCTGCTAGCCCAAAGACTCTTGCTCTAGAAGCTTGGTAGCCGGGCATGTGTTTCACTTCGTTCCTCGTGGTTCCCTTCGGGAAATGTCACGCGGTGACATCCGAGTCCTGCCTAGCACCTTTCTGACCCGTGTTCCCGAGTCCTGTTAGCCCAGTGCTACAGCCCGGATTCTGCACGCTGGGCCCGACATGCTCGATGTGATTCATGTATGCCTGTCCCCATGGGTTAGTGCCGCTTTGGGTTCATGACTAGCCATGTTGGCCCGGGTTCTCTGTCATATGGATGCTAGCGACACTATCATATATGTGAGCCAAAAAGGCATAAACGGTCCCGGGCCATGGTAAGGCGACACCTGTGGGAATACCGTCGTGAGGCCGCAAAGTGATATGAGGTGTTACGGCTAGATCGATGTGACTTGGAATCGGGGTCTGACAGCTTTGGTATCGAGCCTGATCGCAGAGGATTACCAAGCCAAACCGGTCGAAGTTGTGTCTAGAAATGCTTTAGTTATGTAAGGGAATTCATTGTGGAAGGGAATGTAAGGCTCTTTTTACTCCTTATACCTCATGGCCTTCTGATCTGAGTCATCCTCTTCTCTTCTACGGGGATTAAGGATTAGCCTCTCTTCTATCTATCAGGTTCACGTGTTACTAATCCGTAGTAACTTATAGGATTGTTGGTTACCAGTCTCAGTTCAATTTCTACTACTTCCGTGTGTTCATAGTTGGTCTCGGAACCTTGATATTGTGCTTCTGAGTGGTTATGCCACCATTTTTGCAGGATGTCTCAAATCATTTTGAGCATTTACAGTCGTTATGTTGTCCGAGTCATCCCAAGTTTCTAATACAATCTGAAGCATTTGCAAAATCCCTTCCTCCCATTTTGATGTCCCTTTGGGCCGGATTAAGCACACTAATCGGTGAGTTGAGGTACTTTGTTGCCTCGGCATATATGTTGGAGCTATTATTATGACCCTAGGTGTTTTAGGGAGTCACCTAGTAATCTAGCCATGTTTTGTGTTCCCGGTGTGATGATTCTGGCCATTATTCTCGAAAGCATCCTGTGATGCCATTTAGTAGTAGGTATTCTATTCCTGGGTTCTTGAACCCGAGATTCACCCTACTTACCTAATGTTGATAGTGTTGCTAGTTCCTTTAGGATATTAGTAACCTTTGTGATAGTCCTCGAGGTTCGTGGTACATCTTTCTTCCAATTACCATGAACCATTCTTGGCAGGAGTTCTTTTAAACCAAAAGATCACAACCAGAGTACTCTTGAGGAGTTCTCCATTCATAACTGTGAATCTGCCATCTCTACCTTCCTGCATAGGTTATCTGGAAGAAACCTGTTGAACTTGATTCGACATCCTAACCTATGCATCCACAACTCAGAAAGTTTTATGTTCCTCGAGTTGTTCCTCCTTAGTTGTATTATTCGACCCCGTCATCGATTGATAATCAAAATGCAGCGTTCATTCATTCATCGATGCCTATTATTCTTGTGGTCTGTCAAGCCATTCTATCGTGGAATGACTAGGAGAAAACAAACTCCAGTACCTTATCCATTTCTAGGATCGGGTCAAAGCAGTCGTACTCCGCAGATCAAGTTGCTAAACTAACTTTTGTTCTGCTCTACCTTGGAGTGTTACCATCTTTATATTAAGATTATCATGGGAATTGCACACCATTCTATGAACTCTTGATGCAGTGATACTTCTTGCTATTATTGTTCACTTCTCGGTACCGTGTTGTTGCAACCAGAGTGCCGACAAGTGAATCGTGATGTGTGAAATCTATACTCCTAGCAACTCCGTTGCTTGGTAGTCAAAGGACAATAATCTCATTTTTAGTATGTTGGTTATTAAATCATCATCCTAAGATTGATCGTGCTACCTAGTCCTTATTTCTGGTGCACTCTTCGATCATTGAGTTAGGATTGTGTCAATCCCTCACTCTTTTGATCATATCATCTTGCCCTGAAAAGCAAGGTTGTTCTCGAGCTTAGTAACTTACCGGTGGTTCGTGATGTTCCAAAAATCTTCTCGGAAGTGTTACCAGGTTGTCACCTGACCGCTATGTTGAGTTCGTGATCATGTTGGTTTTCCTCCAAACCACCCTTTCTCCAAGAATCTGTGCCGGATACCCTGAGCCAGTTGGTTAAGCTAAACAACAACTTGGAGAGTTGGAAGATAAAAGCTTGTCTGACTTAGTTCATCACTAAGGGATATCCCTGTGTGTGTGTGTGTGTGTGTATGTGTGTTGAAGAAAGATGATATCTTCGTTGATTGATCCTCGTGATCAGTTGTCGGTGCTATTGTCTTATCCAACCCTTGATTTGAGTATGGGCTATCATCAAATCAAATCAGAACCAACGATGTTCGTAGTGTTATCTTACTCGTGGTTGATCCCTCGAGCATACACCATTATATCTTTTGAGTCTGACCAATGCTATTACCGTGTTCACATGATGGTGGAAGTCCAGTGATATGGAAATTCCGATGAGTTGCTATTGAGTCCATCAGCAGCATTTTGTCTTCCCCGTGATTCATGTTGAACATCAACCTAGTGTTGGAAACTTTGTAAGCAATGCCTTCATGTTTAGTTCATGAAGCTTATGCTTGGATGGAAGAAGTGAATTCCTTGAATTCATGTGCATTTGGTGCAGGTTGCCGCCGTGGGTTCGAGAAAGATTGTTTTTATTTCCTCAGGTACCGTCCCAAGTCAATTATGCATGAGCGAATGTATTCTATGGTTTGGTAGATTAATTACCTCCACTCCATATGTATTCCCTAGCACACCAATCCACTGATTGACTTTTTCAAGGAAAAGGAGTTTTTGTGCAAATCCTAGGTCATGCACAAGACTTCGTTACCCTAGATGATGGTTCCCCACCTGAACTCGGTAGTGTTTTATCATAAGACTACTATGTGGTCATGCTTGTCTGGGACAGCGTGTTCACATGTGTTTAGCAGAACCAGCTCATTTTTTGGAGCTTACCACCGTAGTCCATCTCTCGAGAATCTTGCAACGTCATGTTGTCGATTTGTGTTGCAAAATTTCTTTTCAGACATGTTGAGTCTGAAGTATCCTATCACCAATCGGATCCGAATCTCAGGCAGATATGATCGTTGGAACATTCCCATCAGTTGCGTCTTGTTCCCAGCTTGCACCGCCATTGTGCCAATTCCCATGGGCTTCCCTCTCAGTAATTGTTGTTTAGGATCATCTTCAAAAGTGGTCCTACCATGGGTCCCATCCATTTCCGGTGATAAGCAAAAGTCATCCATTGCGTTGTCTTCAACAAGGAAGTCCACATCATCCATCCTAGCCCGAGTATGCCATTCCTTCGAGCTCTTCCAAACGATCAATTATAAACTGCCTTAAGCTGGTATGAAGAGTCACAATGATCTATGGATCAAAAGTAATTCTTTTTGCCATTTAAGGGAGCAGTTCAACGAGTCACCTTTTTTCCAAGGTGCCCCATTACGGAACCATGGCAATTATTTCCTCGCCACCTTGACACCATCCACCATCTTTCTAAGCATGGAATTGTTGCCCACCAAATCAACCACGTCGTTTGTTCTTCCATCCCTCTCGATGTGTTTTGTGTCTCAACTCAAGATGTTTCAACATCTCATTCCGCGAGTTGAGATTGTATAGTTCGATCTTTGAGAAGATCAATCCTAGTAGAGTTCCTTTCCGTTGTCATCGCGTGGATGAAGATCTCAAAAGCGAGGATGTCAAGATCAATGTATGCAAAGAATCAACAATCTTATGAGGTGCAACCTGGATCGTTAGGATTGTGTTGTCTTGTGCCCCCTCTGTCTTCTTACCTTGAGTCTTGAATCTCGGGACGAGATTCTTGTTTAGTGGGGGTGAGTTGTCACAGCCCTAGATCTTTGTTTGTAATTAGTTGCATCTTCATCCATGTCATCATGTTTATATTTCAATGAACTTGAAATGGGGACATGTGAAACCCTCAGAAATCAGTTCAAAAATAACCAACCTTAAAATCTTCTCAAATGAGTCCATGAAAATGTTCCTGTTATTCCATAGAAATATTGGTAAGAGGTAAAATTCAAACCAATATTTTTGGAGTCACAGAAATATTTATTTTGGCCATTTGAAATAATCCAATAACTATTTGCTTTGGATTTATATTTAATATATATTAAATATGACTCCAATAATTCTGGGAGTTTGTGAGTGGCCTTGTATATATTTCAGCAAGCCATATAATAACCTACAGAATTTATTAAAATGATTTAGTTGCTAAACTAAATCAAAATAGAGGAAGAAAAAATAGAAAACAGAATATATTAGAAAAGGACACAGAGAGAGAAGCCCAGCCACTTACCCCGCCAGCCACCCCACCGGCTCGGTGCCACTATCCCTAACCTATGCCGGTGAGGCGGGATACAGACGCTGCCAGAGGCGCCACGCCGTCTCCTGCTTGCCGCCGAGCCTCGGGACGCGTGGGTGGACGCCCCGTTGCCGTCCCGATCCACCCGACCCCTCTCACTCTCCCCCTGCTCTCTCCCTCGCTCATCTCCAACTAACCGAGCGCCACCATCGCCGCCGACGTGCACCACCGCGGCCACCGCCTCCCCCTCGCTCCCCTAACTGGCTCAAGAGCTCCGCCGTGGACCCATACGCCGTCTTCCCTGAGCCACGCGACGGGAAGAGCCCCGGAGCGCCGTTCCCGACGTCTTCTTCCTCCTCGGGCCACCGAGATCGCCGGCGACCTCCCGTCGTCACCAGCCCCTCCCCGAGCACGCCGAGGCCTCCGTTCAACTCGCTGTGAGCTCCTCTTCCTCTCCTCCTAGATCCCATGCTCGTTTGGCCTCCGTAGCCGCCGTTTCCACCTCACCTGAAAGCTCCCCGCCGCTGGCCATGGCGGCGTCGTGGCTAGAGCCACAATGGCTCGAAGCCAACCTCACTGTTGTGCTCAACGTAGCACCAGGAGCCCGTAGCCACCACCAGCTCCTCCTCCAGTGCACCGTAGCGTCAAACCCGACCCCGCCTGAACTCCGGCTGCCGCCAAAGCTCGTCGCCGGCACGATTCCGGTGACCCCCACGTCCAACTCCCCTGCTCCTCGATGCGGGCAAGCAAGGGCTACGCCCTGGTGCCCTCGGCACGTGCAGCCGACGCCCGTAGCGATATTCCGGCGCGCCTCCGCCACGCTGGATGGTCGCCGCCGGCCAAATTCCGGCGTGCTGTCGTGGCCGCGTGATTAGTACTAATCACCGCCATTAAACAACCACCTGAGCCAATGACAGTTGGGCCCCACACCCTAACTAACCCATGTTTTATTTGCGTTTAGATTAAACTAACCTCCACGGGCCCCACAGGTCAGTTTGACCTGGCCACGTCACACGTTGACCGACCCCACACGTCAGTATTGACTTGCTCACGCGTGTCTGTTGACCCGGGCCCCCCTGTCATTGACACTAACCAGCCCCAGTCACTGACCAGTGGACCCCACTGGTCAGGTTTGACTGAACCGCTTTGTTGACCTGCTGAGGTCAGCATGACCTAATGCTGACGCAATATGTATTTTCTGGATTTATTTCGATTTAGGAAATTCCAGAAAATAGTGCTAACTTCAAAAATTCATAGTAATTCAACCGTAGCTCCAAATCAAATAAGTTATATATGAAAAATGATAAAATAATCCAATCTTTCCATCTGTACTAGTTTCATGCATGTCAGGACACTTTAATCTTGTTGTTTAGGTGAAACAAGCTAATGCACTTATATCACTTATTATTTTGGGTGATCATTTGAATCCTTGGTTCAAATGGACTCAAACCTTTCTGTCCCAAGTTGCATTAGACCTATCACACATCATATTGCCATGTCATAGCATGCATCATATTGTCGCATTGCATTGATTGTGTCCTTCGTGTTTGCTTGCTAATCCCCTCTCAGTAGACGATGTTCCGATGACGAGATCGATGACACCAATGAAGAACTATATTATCTTCAGAAGTGCCACGGAAGCAAAACCCCCTTGTTCATTCCGATACAATCCCACTCTCTCGCTCCTGCTCTCTTTTACTGCATTAGGACAAAAACGATTCAACTGTTACTTGCTGCCGTAGCTGAACGCCTTATCCTCCGCATGACCTGTCATTGCCACAGTAAATAGATGAAACCCACTAGCATGAGTAGGAGTTGTTTGAGCCCTTTGTGCCTACTCATTCATGCTTGTTTGTCATGCCTGCTACTGCTTAGAGTTGAGTCAGGTCCGATTCATCGAGGATGAATCGGAGGTGTGTGAACATGTCCTACGTGTGTGAGCTAAGTGTGTGAACATGATTTGGTAAAGGTAACGGTGAGAGGCCATGTAGGAGTACATGGTGGGTTGTCTCATTGCAGCCGGCCTCGAGGAACTGAGTTACGTGTTTGTGATCCATGAAACAGTTACTACCACGCATTGGGCCCGAAACCAATGGACCCTCTCGGCTTCTTAACCACCCTTGTTCTCTGTCCGGGGAGTTGCAACTAGTTTCTGGTGTTTTTAGGATATGTGTTGGAGGCCGTGCATAGCGCTGACCCTAGGGGTGGGCTATGATGCGGTAGATACACCATGGCCTGGTGTACCGAATGCCCGTTTGGTATCTCGGGAACCCTGCACACATCGTTCGGGGCGGTATGTAGAAACCTCGGCCGGACTCCCTGCGGATGGAACCTGAATAGGCAATAAACCTGGACTAGAGTCTTGAGTGTTTAGGTAGGCTGTGGCCGACACCCACGTTGGGCTTTCGCTTGAAGGTTGCCGAGTACATGTCGTGTAAACGGCGGTAAGTGGTGAGAGCGTGTGTGAAGAAGTATACCCCTGCAGGGTTAACATCATCTATTCGAATAGCCGTGTCCGCGGTAAAGGACTTCTGGGTTGCCTATAACAATTCATAGAGAAGTGAAAGTGGATACTCTAAAATGCGCAAGATAAGCGTGAGTGTTATGGATGGCGTTCTCGTAGGGAGACGGGAGCAGATCCATAGTGGTGTATTGATATGGTGAATATGTGGACTCGTGTGCGCCACTTCAAAAGAGTTACTTGCAGTCATAGTTCAGGATAGGCACCGAGTCAAAGCTGGCTTGCTGCAGTCAAACTCCACCACCCCCCTTTGTTGATAATGATGCATATGTAGTTAGTTCTGATGTAAGTCTTGCTGGGTACATTTGTACTCATGTTTGCTTAATTTATGTTTTTGCAGAGAGACTTCAGTCTCGCTAGTAGTTCCGCGTGGACTTCGACGTTTATCTTGATACCTCAGCTACGATCTTGTGCCCTCATGGATCTGGTAGATAGTCAGGCTTCTCAGCCTTTTTCATTTGTAGATGTCTGTACTCAGACATGTTAAGCTTCCGCATGTGTTTGACTTGTATGCTCTGAATGTTGGGTCATGAGACCCATGTTTGTAATATCTCGCTCCTCGGAGCCTAATGAATAAATACTTTGAGTCATAGAGTCTTGTTGTGATGCCATGTTGTATTTGCACATATCGAGCATATTGTGTGTATGTTTGAAATGCTTGGTATGTGTGGGATCCGACAATCTAGTTGTTTATCTTTGGCAGCCTCTCTTATGTGGAAATGTAGTCTAGTGCTTCCATGAGCCATAGTAGTCCGCTACAGCCCGGTTCACCGGAGTCTTGCTAGCCCAGCACTAGTGCTCAGGACGCTCTACTGGCCGGCATGTGTTTCACTTCGTTCCTGTGTCTGTCCCTTCGGGGAAATGTCACACGGTGACATCCGGAGTCCTGCCTAGCCTGCTACAGCCCGGGTTCCCGGAGTCCTGTTAGCCCAGTGCTACAACCCGGATTCACACGCCTGTACCGACATGCTCGATGTGATTCATGTATGCCTGTCCCCATGGGTTAGTGCCGCTTTGGGTTCACGACTAGCCATGTCGGCCCGGGTTCTGTCATATGGATGCTAGCGATACTATCGTATACGTGAGCCAAAAGGCGCAAACGGTCCCGGGCCATGGTAAGGCGACACTCGTGGGAATACCGTGCGTGAGGCCGCAAAGTGATATGAGGTGTTACCGGCTAGATCGATGTGACTTGGAATCGGGGTCCTTACGTTGGAGTTGTGCTCAAGTACGTCAACATAAGGAAACAAACAAGAGGATGGTGTCCCCTCACGGCATGTGTCACTATAACTGATAGGGATGTTGTTGCGCTTGTTTCCAAGAGTGTCTTTTATTTTCGAGTTGTGTCTTCTTTTTTATCTCTCTCATGTGCTTTGTGTGTGTTTTTCTGAAACGAGTAAGCGAGAAACTTAGACTAGAACTAGAGGAAAATAGTTTCTGAGAGAGACGACATGCTAAATGTAGTATGTGGCAATGAAAGGGAGCAATAAATCGACATGCGTGTTTGTTGATGACAACACATATAGTAGCACCCACTACCGGCTATGCCACATAATACTGTCTTCGGTGTAGCCACACCACTAGTGAAATGACAAAGGAAAATATCATTTTTAGTATCCGCAGTGATGTGTAGTTTTCATATTCTTGTTTCATAGAAGCAAAATCATTCATAATTTCGATACTCACTCTGAAAGTTATTGTATTCCTAATTTTCACTCACACGTTTATCCATCTGTGGCCACAACCTACCGGTAAACTTTGAAGGGGAGGGACAAATTTGACCCCTTAACATAAACAATGTTGAATTTGTTGTTTTTGTTTTTCAAGCTGTGTTTAAATTTGGATTTTTAATTTGTGTGCCATTGCATATACTTATTATATCTACGTTGTAGATCATCTTTGGATATTTGACACTGTCTAAAATTTGTATTAATTCACTAGTGCACCGGATGCGTTATGTCTCATTCTTCCTTCATTGTGATTTCTTTCCGAGATTCAACATTCTCCCGGATCATGAAAGGATCAAGGATGTCGATTAGGGTGGGGGTGTTTGACTAGGATATTGCAAGTTTTGATCAACATTTTTAATTTATGGAATTTTAGATATATAAACTAGGTAAGTGTAACTACCAAAGACAGCCTACATGACATGGCAACTAGCAAAAAAACCAACAAGATAAAAAAATGGTCATCACTAAGCAAGTAAAGGAGTAAGTCGTAAAAATAACCAAACAGGCTCGGAGCCGATGTTGATTAAAACAGAAGTTAAATTCTTTGGAGTAACTCTACTATCTGTGGGAGACGCTTGACACAATGAGTCGAAAATGACTACAAAGGTCCAACCTTCTTCTGGTTAAGCTTCGGCCACAATGTATGAGCTCAGCCGCCAAGGGTTGGTCTTGAGGCGATCTCCAATCTTTACAAATTCTCGGGGAAAATCCAGATCTTTGATGCTCCCGGTGGACTCTAAAAGCCTAGGAGTCCCAAAATTCCTAAGCGGTAGGTATGAAAATTGAGTGGAAAAATATGAACCAAGTGTGGTTGCATTTGTTCCTTTATTTGTTAGCGCAAGCAAAACACAGATGAAAATCTTGTAAACAAATATGAAGCAACATTGCCCAAAACGAATACAAAGTGAACCTGGTGCAGACACCTATACGAAACTGAATGGTGACCAGAACTTAAAACCCTGACAACCATATTGAAAAATACACCCAAAATAACAAAAATATTAAAATGCACACCAGCAAGCAGACGAGGAGGTGTGCCGGCGAGCATGCCTAGAGGATGTGAGTGGGACGTGCAGTCGGGGGGACAAGGATCATAACACTGGTGGGGTGGTGGATATTTTTTGTGTGTGGATGGAATCGGTTGTTCCCGGAGTGTATATGTGCTGGGATGGAATGGGCTGTGGCGATAAGTGGAAATTTCTCCACATACGTTTAGTTCCATTCTGCTTCTGTTATGTAAATTCCATTTCCGATTACGTATTTATGCTCTGTTTTTGTTTTTCCCCTGAATGGACCAAAAGTTTCTGCCTAGTTTTCATCCCTAGAAAGAAGCATGTAAACCCACAAATTAGGTCTATACATGATGTTTTAACTGGTAAAGGTAAAATATGCTAGAAAACATGACAAAAGGTATCTATCCTTTAATTTGGTATTGCCATCTTTGAATTAATTAACAAAGCATAGACGACGGATCTTCGTAACTGCCTATGCGGATCACGGTCAATGGTGTACCTATACATTTTAGCCGATATAGAACATTAAATTATGGCTAAACATATCTACTCCCTCCACCGCAAAATATAAAGCCATTTTTGACATTATGATAGTGTCAAAATGGTGGACGGAGGGAGTATCTTTTGCAGTTTAAATAAGCACACCATGTTAATCAGTTATAGTTAGTTCTGCAAAAAAATCATTACTTAGCAACCCATGCCTCCAATATTTTCGTAGCATGTGTAGAGAACACACATGGTTATGTGCATCGTACTGATGCAGAGGCTAGGAGTAATCCTCCTTTTCAAAAAAAATGTGTAGAGGACACACAGCTATATGCATGTCTTTTTCTTAGCAGTATATATGCCTTTCTTTGGTAGTGTGAGTGTGGTGTTAATAAATCTGATGCCATACATATTTTTTTTGGAAGATTGGGGGTTTCCGGCTTCATTGATATAGAAGAAAGCAACGGGAGAACATGGGTGATCAAGCGATCATGGGTACAGTTTGGAAAAGAAACTTTGACTGCAGGGTGACCTGCATTGCCCTCGGCCTAATTTCTCACTACATATTCCCCGAAGGGGGGCTCTAGGCATGCTGCTCCCGCCATTCTCCATAGCTCGACCGTGTTTCTGATAGCTTGCAGCACGTCGTCGGCGTGGGGCAGTTTTCTGTTGAAGACACATGCATTTCTCTCCTTCCATATCTCCCAGGCGATCAGCATCATCATCGTCTGCAAACCTTTCTGGAACATGATGGAGCTAGTTGGACTATTTTTTCCAAAGGCTCGGCGAGGAGTGGCCCGGCGTTCTGGCAAGCTGCAGCGCTGCACATCCATTCCAGGAGGATGCTTTCTCCCAGACCAACCGCGCGAGTGGGCAGTCCCAGAAGAGGTGTGTAGAGCATTCTAGATTTCTGAGACAGAGGGTGCAGAAGTAACCATTTGTCCAGCCGCGCCGCTGCAGGCGATCATTGCACCAGAGCCGGTCCTGGAGAAGAAGCCATGCAAAAATCTTAACGGTTCTAGGGGTCCAAACCTTCCATATTGCCGCCTTAATTCCTGGATCAGGGGCTTCGGCAGCTTGAAGTTTGTAAGCAGCACTGGCAGTGTATACGCTTCCTCCTCCCACAACCCAGGCGATTGAGTCCTCCTCCGTTGTTAGTGTGACGTTGGCCCTGCGAAGCTTTCGCCACAGCTGCAGATACTGAACAACCAAATCGCCCGTATTGTCGTGCTGCAGGTCGTGAATCCATTTGTCATTTGTCAGGGCCTCTTGAACAGTCCTGCCCTTTCCCCGCAAGTGCTGGAAAAGTGTTGGGAACTCCTGGCAAAGAGGCATCGATCCCAACCACGAAATTGTCCAAAAACTGGCTGTTCTTCCGTTTCCCAGCTGCACTGAGGTGGCCGCTGCAAAGAGCATGCGATCGCTGTGATCGCATGGGACGGGAAAGTTCATCCAGGGCCTATGAAGTTGCTGCCATGAAAGCCAGAGCCACCGCATCCGCAGGGCCGTGCCGAAATGGTAGAGATCCAGGATGCCAAGCCCTCCCTTCTCCACCGGCCGGCACACCTTATCCCAAGCCACCTTGCATTTGGCTCCGGTGATTTTCTCGTCCTGCGCCCAGAGGAACTGCCTGCGAGCCTTTTCCACTTCTCTTAGGATTTTCTTTGGGACTTTAAGGACGGTCATGGCGAATACTGGCAGCGCCGTTAGCACCGCACGCACGAGGACTCGCCTGCCCGCCATGCTCATGAGTCGGCTCTTCCATCCCGCCAGCCTAGTGCGGATTCAGTCGATTATGAATTGGAAATGCACCAGTCGTAATCTTCTCGGGGATATGGGCAGGCCAAGATAGGTTGTTGGAAAGGAGGCTTGCTGTCCTCCAAAACTAGCAAGCACCTCGGACAGCTGAATGTCATTGCAGTTTATTGGAATCACCGAAGACTTAGCCTGGTTCAGTTTCAGTCCCGTGCAGTCACCAAATTTTTTCAGCAAAAATAGGAGTGTTTCCACTTCTTCCTTCTTTGAATTTGCAAAGATCACCGCATCATCCGCGTATAGGCTGGCTCTCATGCTGATCCCCTGACCTGGCAGCGGCGCCATTGCTCCCTCCGCTGCGGCGGCCGCGAGCAGGTGGTGCAATGGGTCGATGGCCATGATGAACAGCAGCGGAGAGAGGGGGTCACCTTGTCTGAAACCACACATGTGGGTGATTTGCTGCCCTGGGATTCCGTTGAGCATGCATGATGACGATGCCGAGGACAACAGCAGCGCGATCCAGTCACGCCATCTTGGGGGGAAGCCCATCCGCTCCATCAGCTCGAACAAGTACTCCCAGGAAACAGAGTCGAAGGCCTTTGCTATGTCCAGCTTGAAAAACAGCGCCTTCTTGTTCATGCGCTGCAGCATTTTTACTGTACTTTGAACATATTGGAAGCTGTCGTGGATGCATTTTCCTTTTTGGAATGCCGTCTGCGCTGGAGAGATGACCTCACTGAGGGCCCCGGACAGTCTGGATGAGAGCACCTTCGAGATTAGCTTTGCAATCGAGTGTATGAGGCTGATCGGCCGAAAGTGACCTACTTCAGAAGCTCCATTCTTCTTCGGCAGGAGCACGATGAGGGCAGTGTTGAGACTAGCGAAGTTTTGCCCTGAGAGGTGATAGAATTTTTGAAAAACAGCCATGATGTCCTCTTTGATTATATGCCAACAAGATCTGAAAAAATGGCCATTGAAGCCATCCGGACCCGGAGCTTTATCTGTTGGGGAGTCGACTATCGCTGCCCAAACTTCTGCATGCGAGAAGGGAGCGTCCAAACCCTGCGGGTTTATCCTCAAGACGTTTATCTTGTCCCAGCTCAGAGTTGCTTGGCGCGGTTCTTGCTGTCACAGGCTGCTTTGAAAATGATCATGGATCATTTTCTCTTTGTCCTCGTGCTCGTAGGCCACTGAGCTGCCATTAGCAAGAGAGTGGATGTGGTTTTTTCTGCTTCTTGCTCTCATTTTAGCGTGGAAAAACTTTGTGCTCGCATCCCCAGCACGCAGCCAAGTGATACTAGAAGCTTGCCTCCTCCGTCCTCTCTCGATGGCTGCCAACCCTAGGACCTTGAGTTTCAGTTGCTTTCTAAGGTTGATCTCGGCTGTCGACAGTCTTCTGCTCTCCTGGGCTAGATCAAGCAAACGGATGACTTCGTTTGCAATATGGAACTGCATGGTTGCCCTCCCAAAAGTGGCTCTGCTCCATATCTTCAGGTCCGCTGCCGTCCTCTCAAGTTTCTTCTTCACCCTGACGAAAGGGCAGTCATGGTGCACTGGCCGTTGCCACGCTCGCAGAACTGTTTCTTTGAAGCGGGGGAAGCGCGGCCAGAAGCTCTCAAACCTGAACCGCGCCTGTCTGCATGGCTTGCTTGCGGCTGTCAGATAGAGCGGGCAATGATCCGAAAATGATGTGGAAGCAGCCACTATAATGTGATCAGGGTGCATTTCTTCCAAGTGCTCGTTGCAGAAAACATTGTCGATGCTGCAAAGTGTTGGCACTTCTCTTTCGTTGCTCCAAGTGAAACGGCGGTTTTTGCATTTTATCTCCCTCAGCCCAGCCTGATCTATGGCCCTTCTGAACTTTCCAATCATTCTTCTGTTTATATTGGCATTGTTCTTGTCTGCAGCCTGGTAGATCATGTTAAAATCGCCATTGATCATCCATGGATCTGCCGTAGATGGAGCTGTCGCAGCGATTTCAGCCAAGAAGCTATCCTTCTGGGCGTCATCTGTTGGGCCATACACTGTGGTGATCCAGAAGTGCAGCCCTGAGTGAAGTTCAAGAACCCTAGCCGTAATGGAGAACCTTCCTATGCTATGAGAAACTACGTCGACTACCGATTTGTCCCAGAAGATGGCCGCACCCCCTCTAGTACCTACCGCTGGAAGGACGACGCAGCCTTGCAGCAAGGAGCCACCGATCTCCCTGGCCATCGCCGTCGACCACACCTCTATCTTGGTCTCCTGCAAACACATCATTGCTAATCTATGCGCGGCGGCCACGCCGTTGATCGCAGTGCGCTTTGCAGGGCAGTTTAGCCCCCTGACATTCCATGACATGAAGTTCATGATGTTGTCATTCATCTAAGAAACATTTGCTGCTCCGCCAACTGAAGAAACTACTAATGCAGGGACGATACACCAGTGCATACAACCTGGGGAAGCGACGGCCACCAGTAGACCCAAAACCCCGTCACCACGCAGCTAACCACATCATCGAGGAACTTAACATGGACACTAAACCTATCTCAAGCCGGTTGAAGACCAGCCATGGCGGAACCTAGCTACATCTGATACTGCTAACATTACTACACTTGCATGATCTCCTCAGCTTCAGCCAGACCCGCCATGCCCGCCGCGATCTTGAGCGCGCCTTGATCGAGGCCGGTGAGCTTTGCAATGGCAGCAATGTCGCCCTTCGACAGCGGCTCTTGGAAGCGCTTCACGATCTGGGCGGCCGCTTTTGGCGTCATCTTGTCCTTCGGGCCGAGCTGGCCAAGCTCCTGGATGAGGCGCAGCACCGCCCTCTGCGCCACGTGGGTGGTGATGCCTGCCGCGTCCTGACGAGTGCTCCGGCGAGAAGGAGCCGAGAGTGCCCTGGACTTTGGCGGAGCCGGGTGGCGAGGGCGTGGAGGCTGGCTCGGAAGGATGGGAGCGGGCACTGCCTTGAACAGCTGAGCCGCCTGCTCGTTGCGGCCGTCGAGCACCATCTCGCCCACCTGCTGACTCATCGCCTCCAGCTCGAAACCCACCGTGGCTGTTGCAGGTGAGCTGACGCAGGGCAGCAGGCACGGCAGCATCTCCGGGCTCTCGGTCTCCGCCGTCGCGTGGCTCAGGCGGGAGGGAGGGGAGCGACCACCATCTTGAGCATAAGCGGGGTGCGCAGGGCTTCGACCATCGCGTTCTCCATCTCCATCTGCATGCAGTCCGTGCGCGGAGGCGGGGAGAGGGCGCGCCCCGAGTCGGAGAAGGAGAAGAACTTGGCCATCGGGTCCGCTTCAGCCGTAGCGGCAGGCACCGGACGAAGCGGCATGGGCGGCGTGGCGCGTAGAGTGTTGGCGTTGGAGCTCATCCCCTCGTCCTTGTGGCCCACGGAGCGGCGCCTTCCGACCGGGGTGCGGCTGCGCTGGCGATACTGCGCCGGCAGCGCCCGTGCCTCCTCTCCTGGCATGGCATCCATGCCCCAGCAGACGATCCTTCCAGGACCGGCTCGAACCGCCGCTCCCACCATCGTCATTGCGGTCCCGGTCGGCGCCGCCCAGGATCGGGCCGCAACCAACCGAGCGGCATGCGGTGCGGAGCTGCGCGCCCGGCCCTGGCCGTCCTCCACATGGGCGACCCAGGTGCCCGGCTCGATGCGGGGGAGTGGGCGGTCGTCGCTGTCGTCCGAAGACGGCAGGCCGCTCTGCCCCGAGTGGGAGGAGCGCGGCGACAGGGGCGACCAGTCCTCGAGCAGGTCGACGTGGATCAGCATGTCGTAGCGGCGCGTACTAGGCGACGGGGGGACGCGGCGGTCGTCGGGGGCGATGCCGATGATCTCGTCCTAGCGGCCGGCGCCGCGCTTGAGCACCCAGAGGGCGCGCCTGGTCGGGATGTGGGCGACATCCCAGACCTAGAGCCAGCACGCGAAGGTTTTGGTGTGCCCCCTCTCGAGAGTGCGCGAGTCCAGCCGATCGACGCGGCCGATGTCGCCGAGGGCCACCTCGGCGCCCTGCAGGTTCCAGAATTGCATCGGCAAGTCTTCAATGACCACGCGCACGTGATGGTTGAACTTGAGGATTGCGGCGTGGTCGTCTTCATTCCACGCCCTGATGAAGTACTTGCAGCCGTCGACCTTGATGACTGCGCGCCGCACTGCGTTGTCCCGGTGCGCGGGGAGGTCGAAGTGGACGAGGAAAGCTTTGGGCTGCTGTGCCGTGACGCGCAGCTGGTGCGGGCTGGTGGAGAGCTGCTCGAAGATCACCCTGCCGACAGCCGCAGGGGTGGTGGACGGAGGGAGTATCTTTTGCAGTTTAAATAAGCACACCATGTTAATCAGTTATAGTTAGTTCTGCAAAAAAAATCATTACTTTGCAACCCATGCCTCCAATATTTCCGTAGCATGTGTAGAGAACACACATGGTTATGTGCATCATACTGTAGCATGGGTAGAGAACACACATGGTTATGTGTATCGTACTGATGCAGAGGCCAGGAGTAATCCTTCTTTTTAAAAAAGAATGTGTAGAGGACACACAGCTATATGCATGTCTTTTTCTTAGCAGTATATATGCCTCTCTTTGGTAGTGTGAGTGTGATGTTAATATATCTGATGCCATAATTATTCATTTGGTCACCAACAGGGCTATCTAGTAGGTAACCCGGCAACAGGTGAAAGGATCGATGAAAGCTCCAAAGTGCCTTTTGCTTACGGATTCGGTATAATATCAGATCAATTATATGAGGTAATTAACCTCACGTGTATCCACTATTCCCGTTAATCTGCTCATACAACTATATATGTCAACCGCAACTGCAGGTCCATTCAAATTCGTCATAGAGCCTTACAATGGCTTTGTACCGAGCCTGGAAATCAATCCGAACTCATGGACCAAGGTCGTCGATCGGTCATGTTTTGCACTCTGCAGCTAGCCAATTAGCCGTACTGCAATTTCACACTGAATTCTGTATTTACCATTTCAGGTGGCGCATATCCTCTTCGTTGATTCGCCGGCCGGGGCACGATTTTCCTTTTCCAAACAACCCAAAGGCTACGATGTTGGGGATCTACCTCACTGCAGCTACATGAGTTCCTCATCAAGGTGCTACCTAACCTAACTGATTTGATTTGATTTGATTTGTTGCCACGCATTGAGCAATTCGCGCATCTAAACGATTATCCCCGCGCCTCAAACCGTCCCCCGTGCCGCTCCCGCGAGCGGCCCGGGCGGATCCCTAATCCCCGCCGCCGCCACTCCGCTCCCCCTCTCCTTGCTGCCGCCACGCCGCCGGGCAAAGCCCGTCTGCCGGCGGCGGCGGGTCCTCCCTTCCTCGAGGCACTCGGCGGCGGGGCGCCTTCCTCTTGGTCAGGCGACTCGGAGGCGGCGCGCGTCCGGCCAGCGCCGGCGTGGCCCGGCGGTGCTGGTTGGAGCGGTGCGCGGCTCTGGGTGGCGCGGATCTGGCGTGGTCCGGCCGGATCTGGCAGCCACGGCCCGGCGGAGGTGGTCTTTGGCGCTGCTCGGGGGTTGCGACGCGGGCGGCGGGCTGCGTCCTCGAGGCTGGCGGGCGAGGATCTGGTTGCCGCGGCGTCTCGCTCCCGTCTGCTGTTGGCTTGCCACGGGTCGGATGGCGGCTGGCCCGGCGCCCGGCGCGGATCTCGGCCCGGATCTGGTGTGCGTCGGTGCTGGCGGCATCCTTGGAGTGCTCACGGCGAAGTGCAGCGGCTGTCTCTGGAGCCTTGCGTGGGGCGTAGCAGGATGGAGGGTGTAGGTGGTACACCGGCACTGGCGGTGGCGGCGGTGCAAGCGCAGCCATGGCGGCGGCAACGCTGCGAGGCCTTGCTAGGAAGGATCTTGGCGGGCAGTGGTTGTTCGGTTCCTGCATGTGAGGCGTGTGGCGTTGCCTCGGCGGTGTGGGTGCCGGAGTGTGTTCGGAGGTGTGGGTCGGATCCACTCGATGGCGATCCCACAGGCGGGTGAAAGGCCACCGTAGCGGATCTGGCGTTGCACCGCTCGGTGGTTGCTGCAGCTCCTTGTCGATGTTGAAGGTGCCGGCTTTAGCGCGTTCCCTCGGCGGTGGGGGGGCTTCGATGGCAAGTTGCTACGGTGACGGCGGTGCGAGGCATCTGATCGGGACCGGCCGGAATCTTGGAGGCGTGGAGATGTGCAGCGCCACGGATGAAAATCCTGTTCGGTTGTGACCGGACCGGCGTTGATGGCACCTGCGGGTGTCATTCACCTTCCTGGAGGCTTCGTCGAGTGCAACGCCATCCTCCTCGCGTCCTCGTATCGGCAGCTGTCTCCGGGGCGAAAGCCTTGATTCGTAGGATCGGCATGATGGCAACGTCTCTGAGGTTGTTACTCTGTTGGGAGCATTGTGCTGGGAGACTCGAGGTCCCATGATGCGCTTCTTCGGAGTTCACCGCTGCCCGGATCTTTCTCCTCCGGCGCCATGTACGGTCGTCGCCGGCAAATCCAAGGAAGCTAGAGTTGCTGTTCTTCGGAGGACGTCGGTGTCGGCCGAGACGCGGCGAGGTGCTTGGTGTTGGGTAGGCTTTTTGGGTCGTAGTTGTCTTGTTGTGTTGGTTGTCTTTGTACGATTCGGGTCTGGAGTTGGTTGCCTTCGTTGTTCGCAGCAAGTGATAGACGTGGTTGTATGTCTTATTTCTCTTCTTCTATATAAAGCTAAGGTACGCAATTTGCGTATCCTCGAAAAAAAAATTTGTTGCCACGCATTGATTGGCTGCATCTTCCTTATTGTCTGATCCACGTGACCTTGTCCAGTGGATACGGGACCATCCCAAGTTTCTATCAAGTCCTCTCTCCATCGGGGGAGACTCCTACGCTGGAAAAATTGTACCCTTCATCGCACAAAAGATTTCCGAAGGTACGGATACTTGCTGTATATTTCCACGTATCCAAGATTGAGCATGTGTTTATAGTTGACTGTATACGCTGATTTCACCACAAGGTAAACGCGGTGAGCCATCACAAAATGAAAAAAAAAAGTATTAACTGAGTTCAACTCTATCTTCATGTTTTCTTACGGACGGCGTCATCTTTATGCTTTCATCCCCACATGTAATGAAGTTGGAAGGAGACCCCTTCTTAATCTCAAGGTACCTACCGTAACCCTCACAATTCTGCTCAAGAGAATATGAAATAATACATATGGCTAAAACTTGCATATCGTGAAACACGCATCACAAATGTGTACGTGAAGGTGATACGTAATTATCGGTTTTGCTATTAATTATTTATTATTGTATTTCTATAGTGAGTTTAGAATGACTCGCCACTCGTGTCACAAGATTTTATTCATTGGTGTGTTTGTTTTATGGGGAGCCGTTATAGTATAGGCCAATCTGGATATTACAACTACCTGAGGCCCCATGTGTCAGGGTCATTAGCTTATATAATGGGTCCGGTCCAAGTCACAACCACATACACATCCCAACAATCTATCCACTTATGGGTCCAACCCAAGCAGCTAACACATGTGCATCCGCACAAATTCGTCAATATTTTTTTAGAGAAAAAGGTCGCGGCCCGACTTTAAATTAATAAAGCCCACCAGTAGCACAAGTTAAGCCCGAGGGTAACAGACCCACAAAAGCAGAAAGTGAAGAAGAGTTTAACAGGCCACAACCGGCAACCAGGCACGCAGACCAGCAAAGAACTAACAAGACAAAAGGGTGATAACGACAACAGCGGCGAGCATCAACTACTGTGGAGAGGCTTGATTTATATCCAGAAGACTAGTAGTCGAAGATCGAATGCGGGAAATGGGAAGTTCCACAACCGCCGAGTCACCGTCCTTTATCACAGATTTCCAGTGCTGTAAAAAGATAGAGAAAGATGCAGTCCCTGCTAGGGAACACAAGTTCAATAATAAATTTATTCCTAGTTGTCCACAGGGTCTAGCACATGGCAGAAACACCGAACTAGAACGATATCTTAGTCTGTCCTATGAGGGTTGACGCTTGGGCCCAAAACTCCCAAAGCTATTCGGGGCCCGAGACACACCCAAGCACTTGTGACAGCAACTCCAGAACAACCTAGCAAGAGGGCACCAGAAAAGGATATGATGAACGTCTTCTTCCCGCAGAGGGAGCAAAATATGGAACCAGACCCATTCCTCTTTTTGATTTGATCTGCAGCAGGCAAGCGTCCCCGCATAGCCTGCCACATAAAAATTCTAATCTTGGACAGCACCCTCACACTCCAAATAGGAGAGAATCTAGACACAGGAGCACCCACAGACAACAAACAACAACAGGACTTAACAGAAAAACGGCCAGAGGCCGAGTGTGTCCAAGAGACCACATCCTGCGACTCCGAAAGCACCGGGCAATGAGGCGCTTCCAGTCCTCCAACTCTATAGGAGACAAGGCTCGGTGAAAACCAAGGTCCCAATCTCTGGCTGCAAGCTCCGCGATGGAGGCAGAAGGAGACGCAACAAAAAGAAGAAGAGGGAAGGCAGCCGCGAGAGGCCCCTCCCGGTCCACCTGTCGAGCCAAAATATAATCGAAGAACCATTGCCCACCCAGAACTTGACCAAAGCCCTGAAATCATCACACACATTAAGCAATTGGCGCCAAAACTAAGAAACAGAAGAGCCCCTTGGTCGAGACCATCAGCGGGTTCGAATGAGGAAAGTATTTGGATTTAAGAATGGAACACTAGAGGGCATCCGGGCCAGGCGAAATGATGCGCCACCACCATTTAATCATGAGGCATTTGTTCATAGTGGTATTATTGAAAATACCTGAGCCCCTAAGAGATGTAGGTCAACCAAACCGAGCTTGGAAATCACTCTTGTGTTTGTCACTTCCATTTGACCAACCTATACTTTTTATTATTATCCGCGGTATTCCAGTAGAAACCACTCCCGTGTTTGTCAAAACCCGCATGAATGCCTTCCGGCAGGTGATAAAACCCCATGAGATACATGGGCAGCAAGGAGAGACAAGCATTGATCAGATAGACCCTCCCGGCCGAAGAATTGTAACGACCTCTGAGGGAGTCCTGAACTAGGGGGTGTCCGGATAGCCGAACTATCATCTTTGGCCGGACTCCAAGACTATGAAGATACAAGATTGAAGACTTCGTTCCTTGTCCGGATGGGACTTTCCTTGGCGTGGAAGGCAAGCTTGGCGATACGGATATGTAGATCTCCTACCATTGTAACCGACTCTGTGTAACGCTAACCCTATTCGGTGTCTATATAAACCGAAGTGTTTTAGTCCATAGGACGAACAACAATCATACCATAGGCTAGCTTCTAGGGTTTAGCCTCTCTGATCTCGTGGTAGATCTACTCTTGTACTACCCATATCATCAATATTAATCAAGCAGGAGTAGGGTATTACCTCCATCGAGAGGGCCCGAACCTGGGTAAAAACATCGTGTCCATTGTCTCCTGTTACCATCCGCCTAGACGCACAGTTCGTGACCCCCTATCCGAGATCCACCGGTTTTGACACCGAAATTGGTGCTTTCATTGAGAGTTCCTCTGTGTGCGTCACCTATAGGCCTGATAGCTCCTTCGATCATCAGCAACGACGCAGTCCAGGGTGAGACTTTTCTCCCCGGACAGATCTTCATATTCGGCGGCTTTGCACTGCGGGCAATTAAGCAGCCATCTGGAGCGAATCGAAGCTACGCCCACAGCCATCGTGTCAGGTTTGGAAGTTTAAACTACGGCCGACATCCGCGGAGACTCGATCTTCGACGGATTCGAGCCGCATAAGCGCCGCACTATCTCGATGGGCATGATCTAACTCTGCGCGAGCGGTGTCCTGGAGGCCGCACTAGTGTCCGCTCCGACCATTGATTCGGAGCCGATCTCGCCGATCGAGGATGGTAGGTTGGACTCCACCTCGGGGGCTGAAATCTCTACAGTGATTGATCCGAACACCATCCCTGTCCTTTGCGAAGACCGTGACTCCAAGGCGCCGGACTCCTCTCCGGACTCCGAACCCTCCGCGCCCCTGCCAATCGAATCCGATTGGGCACCGGTCATGGAGTTCACTGCCGCGAACATCTTTCGCACTCGCCCTTTGGCGGCATCCTGAATTCACTAAAGTCTCTCTCTTTATCGGGGAGAGCCACGGCCGTCATACAACGGTCGGGAAGGTTGAGATGCGGACGAGAAGAAATTCAACGCCCACCCACCGCCCACTTTGTAGCCACTGTCGAAAGCTTAAACGATGTGCTCGATTTCGACTCCGAAGACATCGACGGTATGGACGACGATGTAGGAGACAACCATGAACCAGCACCTATAGGGTATTGGACAACCACCTCATCCCATTATGTATACATGGTGGATACACCTAAAGGAAGTGACGACGAGGAACAACGGGACACTACGAAGGATAAATCCCTTGAAAAGCAGTCAAAACGGCAACGTAAACGCCGCACCAAGTCCCGCCTCGACAAAGACTCAGCCATAGAGCAGGGCGAACTGGTGGACGACGAACATGCTATCGAGCAACCGTCCGAACAGGACAACTTGGATAAACAACCGTCCCCAGCGAAGATAACAGTCCGGACGATCTTACGCCGGACAAATTGTTGGAGCAAAAGAACCTCCACAAAAGGCTCGCCGCCATCGCTGCGTAGCTGAAAAAGCAGCGGAAGCTCAAAACAGCGGAAGATGCACTCGAGAATCAGATGGAGCAAAGTACTCAACACCATGAGACAAATACGGGCGACGATCGCCGAACAAAGAGCTACCCAAAGAGAAAACTACTGCCCGAATTTGATGAGGAGGCCGTAGACCCCCACAATCAAAAAGCAAGAAGGCCACCCGGTCGGATGGACGACCCCACGGCAAACAGAGAGCGGCAAATGGCGCCGCACACAAGCCGGTACGTGATCCGCATAAGGATTCACATCAAAAGGATGGCCCAATTAGGTCCATCTATGGGCCGAGAAAGCAAGCTCTTCAAAGAAATGCAACACACCAAATATCCGAACATCACGGCACACCCAAATATAGGGGCGCCGCACACCCCCTGTGTTTCACCGATGAGGTGCTGGATCACGAATTCCCGGTGAGATTCAAACTGTAAACATAGAGGCATACGACGTAACAACAGACCACAGAGTCTGGATTGAGGATTACATCCTCCACATACACATGGCTAGAGGAGATGATCTCCACGCCATAAAATACTTACCCTCAAGCTCAAAGGGCCAGCCCGGCATTGGCTCAAAAGCCTCCCGGAAAATACCATTGGAAGTTGGGAAGAGCTCGAGGATGCTTTTTGGGCAAATTTTCAAGGGACTTATGTCCGTCCTCCGGATCTGAGCGATTTAAGTCATATAACTCAACAACCCCGAGAGTCAGCCCGCAAATTCTGGAACAGGTTCCTCACCAAAAAGAACCAAATAGTCGATTGTCCGGACGCCGATGCCTTAGCAGCTTTCAAACACAACGTCCGAGACGAATGGCTCGCCATACACCTCGGCCAGGAGAAGCCGAGAACCATGGCTGCATTAACAAGCCTCATGACCCGCTTTTGCACGGGGGAGGATAGTTGGCTGGCAACATGCAGTACCAGCGACCCAAGTACATCCGAAGTAAGGGATGCAAATAGAAAACCACGACGCAGCAAGGACCAGCGCCGGATTAAGAGGAACGGTCCAAAGAGTGCGGCAGTCAACGCCGGATTCAAAAGCTCACGGCAGAACAATAAAAAACTGCCCCTTAAGGACAATAGCGATGAGCTATCCAACTTAAACAAAATCTTGGACAAGATATGCCAAATCCACAGTACTCCGGAAGCACGCAAACCATACCCACAAAGATTGTTGGGTCTTCAAGCAGTCCGTGAGACTCAACACCGAACACAAGGGGCTCGACACACCAAGTGAAGATGATGACGAGCACCACAAGCAGAGCCCCGGAAAACAAAAGAATTTCCCACAAGAAGTCAAAACAGTAAACTTACTTCAAGTAACAAAAGGGGAAAATAGAGCGGCACCCACTGAATTACGCGCCGCACAATCTACCCCAGCGGAGTCCCAACACTGGTTGTCAAAACCAATTACCTTCGACCATCAGGACTACTCCGATAGTATCCGGAACGCAGGATGGACTGCCTTGACACTAGAACCTATAATCGACGGTCTTCAATTTACGCAAGTCCCAATGGACAGCGGCAGTGATTTAAACCTGCTATATCAGGACACAATCCGCAACATGGGGATAAACCCAAACAGGATTAGCCATAGCAACACCTCCTTCAAAGGGGTAATGCCAGCTGTATGCCCATTGTACGGGCTCCTTACTCGCTAGAAGTTGTGTTCGCTCATCGACAACTTCCGCCGTGAAAAGTTAACCTTCCACATCGCCCCATTCGAAAGTAGCTATCAAGCACTCTTTGGGCGTGAAGCTTTCGCCGCTTTAATGCAATACCGCATTATGCATCTCTTACACTTAAAATGCCCGGTCCACGCGGCATCATCTCATTAAAAGGGAGTATTAAGTGTTACTCAAGCACGGAAGAACGTGATACTTCTTTGACAGCCCCACACCAATCCGGCTCCGCTAATCAAAGCACCTGAATAGGTCATTCAAACCCCGGACACGGCTAGACGAGTCCGGCGCCTACTAGCGGCATACCCCCATACAAGGGGCTGCACGAACGTACAACAAGAGACAATAAAGCTCAATTCACCTTCCGAACCGTACTATGTTTATTTAATATAAAGTACATTTCTCGCATGATATTTTTTCTTTTCAACTAAGTTCTTCTCTTTTACAGATGAACACCGTGCTACACCTGTCCGGAATAAGGCACAATGGAGAAACAGGCGCAGACGTGCAGCAGGGACCCGTCGCAAGGATTCTTTTCAGATTAAGACCCTGCGTAAACCTTTTTTACTGTCTCTTGTTGATACGCATCCCCCGGTTTCTTATCATAACCGAGGAGGAGGCTGGCGTTTTGGCATCGGCCGCACCAGAATTTTTGCGCGTACCTAGACACCAGGGGCTTAGGGCATTATTCCGCCCGTTTTCATAAAGACCGAATACCTTAGGGAGTGTTCGGCGTCTCGAGTTAGGCCTTATATGCATCAGCTCCGAATCATGTCTTTGGTCAAATGTTGGGTTTACCCGGCTCCCATGTTTTGGTACCTTACGTTCCGTTATATCGGCTAAGGTAGCGCTGGGAGAACCACTGCGACCGTGCCCCGGTTGAGCTGGGTTGAGCACCTCAGTGGAGAAAGCTAAAACTTACTGTCATGATATAGCGCGAGACTGGTCAACCACTCGATGACCCAGCGGAATGTTTAGAAGTCCCCCGCATTGACGAAGGGCCGTTTCGGTCGAGCACATACGCCGAATTCGGGAGAGTGCGGTGCCCCTAGGGGCTATATAGTAGCCCCACCATCGAGCTCCTATGGCTAAGTGAAACTGATAAAGCATTATAGTCCGGTTGCCTAGTTTGCTACGCTATCACCTCCTTCACAGGACCAAGACGTTGGATTAAGTGTGAAAATGCGCCTTTTGCAAACACCCCGCACTATGTGCGTGGGGGCTAAAGCGAAGACTGCCATCTTTCGAGTTATATACACATATACATCAACGCGGCATGAGGAGGCGCTTTAATACTTGAACGCACAAGTATAAAAGCTCTTATATTATATTGAAACATTGTTTTCACAAATCATACATGTCATTTAAACATAATATCCTTCGAAACCTTTGCCTCTCTATTAAACGAGCGCCTGCAGACTTCCTCAAAATAGTGCTCGGCTGGTACTCGGCTCTGTCCGAATCTTGGGGCCCTTAGCGTCGGTGGCCTTCATCTCCGCCCGGTATGTCTTGACACGGGCAAGAGCCATCCGCTCCCTCTATGCACGCCGACCGCTTCATCTGCGTCGTCACGCATACCGCACCAAGGAACCGCTGCACTAAGCCAAAATAACTCTTCGGTGAGGTCCGCTGGCCACAAATTAGTCATGACATGCTTCATGGCAAGTCCGGATAATCGATTCAGCTCGGCCCATTTGGCCAACCGATTGGTCAACGGAAGAGGACGCTCCGGACTATGGAATTGCGACCAATATGGCTCTTCCTTCAGGCCCCTTCCGCCTCGGAAGTGCTCAATCGCGTCTGCGGCGCTTCGCCGCTAAGTCCAGATAAGCATCCTCCGAACTCCACAACTTGTCCAATCGAGCATACTTGGATCCATATATTTCCTCCGTAGCGTAAACGGTTTTCCGGCCGCAATAGCCCGGCGACTCGGCTCCTCCTTGGCAGCTCTCATAGCGGATCGGGCATCCTTGGATTCGGCGGTGGCCTTTTTCAGTCCTCTTGCTCCGCTTGACGTTCTTTTCAAGAACCTCGCAGCGGTCGGTAGTATTCTTCAACTTAATGGCCATATCGGCCATTTCCTCTTCTTCGGCGATGAGCAGCCCGTTCGGCTTTTAGCTCTTCGCCGCCCTTAAAGCGGCCGCGTACTATTTACTGGCTTGCTCTTTAGCTCGAGGCGAGTTCCGCCTGCAGCTCCTCCACAAAGCGGCACCACCTGCATTAAGCATACAAGTAGTAAAACGCAGGCGTCAAGCTCCCTTACCAGGCGTCCGCGGAGAAGTCGCATACCTTGTGACTCGTCAAACCGTTTATTGACCAGCGCAATGTCCGCATCCGCCTCGTCAAGTTGCTGCTTTAGTCCGGCAAATTCATCAGTCCGGCTAGCCACCGGACGCCCCGCCACCTATTTAGGAGCGGCGATATGTTATAACTGAGATTATGATCCTCGGCACGCTGTCGATTTTGACAACATACTGAGTCTCAGGGGCTACTATCTATACAGGGCGCATTCTATATGCATAACTGTCAGAAGGTACATCATTTTTACGTACCTCGAACCCCGTCAGTAAGCTTCTAACGGCTTCATGCAATCCGCTCTCAGCGGATGCAATTCTTTCAATCATCGTACCCATTAGCGCACGGTGATCTTCTGAGATAGCCGCTCGCCCGAGCAGATCCTTCAGCTCCTCCGATCAAGACGCCGATTGGCGCCGGACCTTCCGGCCCCACGGACTCGGGAAACCCTCGCGGCGACACCTCGTGGTCGTCCGCCTCGCATGAAGGTGCGACAGGTGGAGGCGTTTCGCTCTCCATCATCTCCTGAAGAAGATCCCCCGAAGACGAGCTCTGCTGAGAAGGACTGAGATCCGAACTACAAGGTATAATTTCGGTTATCTTCAGAAATAAATACAGGGATGTCCCTTATTACAAGACCCCTTCTTTTTACTTATGGCTCGCTGGAGGGCTGATCCCCTTGGGGAAATAGTGCGGGTGGGATACTTCCCGGCGCCGGACTTTCTGACGAAGACTTCTTTCCCAGTTTTGAGGCTTTGACCTCCGGATCTTCTGAAGCGGTCCTCTTCTCTCCTTGGAGGGTGGGAATTTTGATCCCCCCTTCCTCGAAAGCCTCCTTCGTGGAGGCAGTTGCTTCCCTGCTCCCCCGTTCTCCTTCTTTAAAAGGCTCAGCCTTCAACATCTTTGTCAGCATGGGATCCGGCGTGGTCTCTGGGAGGGGAGCCGGACACCTCATTAACTTTGCCTTGGCTATCCACTCTTGTTCAAGAAACAGCTCCTTTAAGGGCAAGTTTATGATAAATGAACGACAGCCTGTCCGGGTACAGGACTACTTACTTGAGTATCTGGGCGACTGCAGCCTAGTCCTGCGTCCTCAGTCAGGTCCGGACACTTCTCTTGTGATCTGAAGAACAATTTATACATCTCCACGGGCGTCGTACCCATAAAATGTTGGAGAGCTCGTGGTCCCTCCGGATTGAATTCCCACAGACGGAGGCGGCGTTCTTGAGGTAGAAGGCGCCGAATCAACATAACCTGCGCCACTGCGACCAGATTGATCTCTCTTTCTTGGAGGTCTCGAATACGGCCCTGGAACAGAGGAACGTCCTTGGACAGCCCCCAATCGAGCCCCTTGTTGACCCATGACGCCAGCCGCTGTGGTGGACCTGAGCGGAAGGCGGGAAGCGCCACCCATTTGGTGCCCACAGGGGGTAATATAAAACCACTCCCGTTGCCACAAACCAAGCTCCTCTTGAAAAGAGCCCTCGGGCCACGGAGCATCAGCACACTTGCTTATGACCGCCCCTCCACTTTTCTGCTTGTTGCCCCTCGATCATCTTGGCTCCACCTTGAAGGTCTTGATCCACAATCCAAAGTGAGGGGTAATATGGAGGAAGTCTTCACATCTGACAATGAATGACGAGATATGGAGGATGGACTCCGGATTCAAGTCATGGAAATCCAGCCCATAATAAAACATGAGCCCTCAAGACAAAGGGATCCGTCGGAAGCCTAAACCCGAAGGAAGTGAGATCTGAACACCACGCTCTCGCCGGGCTCAGGGGTTGGAATGACCTGCCCTGGAGCAGGCAGCCTATGCGAGATCTCGCCGGTTAGATACCTGGCGTCTCACAGCTTTAGCACATCTTCTTCTGTGACGGAAGAAGACATCCATCGGCCGAGCTGGTCGGAGCCGGACATCATCGAAGGTCCGAAGCGCCTAAATCTGAAGCTTTGGGTGTTAGAACTCGGAGCGCGAGGCGAACTCGATGGAGGGTGGAAAAAAGAAGAGGGCGTGCCAACGAGCACGGTTGGGTTACCCACGTCCGTATTGATGAGAAACCCGGAATAAGGGGGCACGATCTCCGCTTTGATAAGACGTTCAAAGGAAACCGCCTCGCTAAACGCGATGAGGTGGGACAGTAAAAACCGATTCGTATAAAGGCCTGGCCGTGGTGTGATGTCACCCCGCGGAATACGTCAGCAGATCTGTGCAAAAGTTATTCTCTCTACGGTAGTATGTGGAACTTGTTTTGCAGAGCCGGACACTATCCTTGTGTTCAAAATCTTATATGAAGTATTCGGAAGAGGAACCCGCCTTGCAATGCCGAAGACAATATGCGCGCCGGACTAGTCGTCATTGAAGCCTAGTTCAGGGGCTACTAAGGGAGTCCTGGACTAGGGGGTGTCCGGATAGCCGAACTATCATCTTTGGCCGGACTCCAAGACTATGAAGATACAAGATTGAAGACTGCGTCCCTTGTCCGGATGGGACTTTCCTTCGCGTGGAAGGCAAGCTTGGCGATACGGATATGTAGATCTCCTACCATTGTAACCGACTCTGTGTAATCCTAACCCTATTCGGTGTCTATATAAACCAAAGGGTTTTAGTCCATAGGACGAACAACAATCATACCATAGGCTAGCTTCTAGGGTTTAGCCTCTCTGATCTCGTGGTAGATCTACTCTTGTACTACCCATATCATCAATATTAGTCAAGCAGAGTAGGGTATTACCTCCATCGAGAGGGCCCGAACCTGGGTAAAAACATCGTGTCCCTTGTCTCCTGTTACCATCCGCCTAGACGCACAGTTCGGACCCCCTACCCGAGATCCGCCGGTTTTGACACCGACAACCTCTCCAAGGCATAACACGATTACCCACCTTAGTGACAAAGAAGGGAAAGTCTTTAGCGATAAATTTGTAAAGGGAGATAGGCATCCCAAGATATTTGAAGGGGAAAGATACAAGACTACAGTTGATGAGGGAGGCCACCCGCCTTGCCTCCTCAATGGGAGCACCAACAACTAAAACCTAACTTTTAGAAGTTAATCTTAAGACTAGAGAGTTCCTCGAAACAAAGTAGAAAAAATTTAAGGTTAGCAATACAGTGGTCAGAGTTCTCCATAATAATAATTGTATCATCCGCGTACTAGAGATGATACACAATAGAGGGAACGAGATGGGAAGCAACCGGAGTAATATGGCCATTCACGGCCGCATGATTAAGGATGCAAGAGAAAGCATCAACCACAAAGTAAAAGAGGAGGGGGGAAATGGGATCCCCTTATCGAGGCAACGAACCTGAGAATGAGTAATTGGGGTACGAACAAGGAGTGGGGGATCCTAGCTACAGTACATGTGTATCACTCGGATTTAGCGAGTTCAGACCCCTCTCGGAGAGGTAATAGCCCTACGTCTCATGCCTGGAAGCTTGTGTTTTCTCTTTGGGTGTAAGATTACAATGGATGCTCAAACCTTGTCATGGAGTAGAGGGTAGGCTTATATAGAGTGCGCCTCGGCCCATAAATGCGACGTTACAAGGGAGATGAATGAGCATAACTACAACAATTATAGGTAACGGTCACCATAACTACACTTGATGTCCAACATAAAGCCTCTCAGCCGTTGCAGTTCCCTCATGGCCTCTACGCCTCCTCTGTCCGAGTGGTGCTAGTGAGGCCGACTGGAGGGAAGCCGTCCAAGTGGTGTTGGTGTATCTAAGTGGATATCCAGGGGTACGCTTCCGAATGCGCCTGTGGTCCTTGGACCTCCTAATGATGGTGTGGGGCCCTAGGTGGGCCCTAGATGTGAGGTCTATGACCCTATCCGAAGTAGGTGACCCCATCACCACCTGCGCAAGGCCCTTGCCATTCTTAAAGTAGGCGCTAACCTTCCCGTTAATAGACACGGCGGCATCGCCCCCACCAACCAATTGCATAATCTGATGAACATACACACCCTCAAAACCTTTAGCCAGAAGAATATCTTGAAGAAAAGACAAATTGACCGAGTCGTACACATTCTCAAATTCTAATTTACGAATAATAGCATTACAGTTCATGACTTTATGGTCACGCACAATCTCATGCAGGCTAAGAAACCCATCTAGGATGAAGCACCCTTTAATAAAAGCATATTGTTGTTGGCCAACGAGCTTATGGGCAACAGGAGATAAGTGCTTAGCAAAACTTTTGGAGGGACATTAAGCAATGTTATTGATTAGGGTAATGGGTCTGAATTGACCGAACGAATCATCTCCTTTAACCTTAGGCAGAAGATAGATGATTGTAGAATTAAGCCTGGAGATGTCAACGGAGCCCACACAAAACCCAGTGATAATAGCATACACCCAATGCTTCAAAACCTGCAAGAATTTTTTAAAGAAAGGCACAGAGAACCCATCAGGTCCAGGAGGGGCTTCTTAGTCGCCAGAAGATTAGAGAAGAAGGAAAGAATGTGGTCCTGGATCACAACAGGATTGGCTACAACCTCTTTGTTGATCAGGAGTCTAAAAATGGAGCACCTCCTACGGTGGCCATTGGCAATAGCAAAAAAATAAGCCGTAATGGAGTCGCATTTTAAAAGCCATGAGATGTGTCCATGCTGCTACCAGTAAACCTCCTCCTAACGATGGAGGTCCAAGAAGGCATTTTCCAAGTTATCTGTGGGCCCAGCCCGCCTCATCCAAACCATCCGAGTCAGCGACCACATCCAATGACTTGATGCAAGATAACAGGCTATCCTTTTCTCTACGGGGTCATCCGCTCTATTTGACCCCAACCTCTCAGAAATTGCAGAAGATTAGACGATAAGAAGTGTCAGTCATCCAGAGGACCAAAAGATCCGTGGGGCAAGCCAAAAAACTCTAGAATCTTACCCAAGACTAACGGGGAAAAATCCTCGACCAACAGGCACAAATCATCAAACTTAAAAGGGCAAGGAATGACAGGAGAATTCAGACAAGAGTCCAGAAGAAGAGGCGTGTGATCGCTGCCAATACAGGAATGAGTGCTCAAGGAGGGGCAAGGGTTGAAAGCGTCCCATTCAGGAGAGGTTAGGACCCTGTCTAGCACCGATAGGACAAGGTCGAGCTGATGGTTAGACCAGGTAAACATAGCCCCAGACCTCTACAGTTCTTGGAGAGCGAGAAACCCTCCACCCTGGACCAAGAGAAATTAGCATTATTTTTGTTCCATGAGAATCTCAGAAGATTAAAGTCCCCACCGATTGAAAAAGAAAGACAGATCAACTCAACCTCACAAGTTAGCTCCAAAAGGAAATCATTAGATAAAGCATGATTAGCAGGACCATAAACCCTAATAAATTCCAAATGCTAATACAAGGCTCGGTGGTGCAAAACCATACTAGTAAATAAAGAGCCTGAGTCAAAGGAAACAAAATAAAAAACATTCAGACAAACACCAATTAAAATCCCACCCGACTAGCCAGAGGCAAGCAGCCACTTCCAGAAAAAAACATCAAAACCAGCCAAGGAGGCCAGGTCAGTAGGATAGAACGAGACGTTGATGGTTTCCTGAAGACAGCGAGATCGATATTATAGCCCTAATATAGTCCTTCAACAGGTTTTGTTGCCTCTAGCTCCGAAAGCCCATATATTCCAAACTAGGGCAAAAGAGGAGCAGAAGAGCACATCAGAGGATCAAGAAGGACCCATGTTTCATACAGAACCGTAGAGGATTTGGAACCATCTTCCGCCTCCTTGACAGATAACCAGCTGGTTAAGAGGGGGAGTGAAGCTTGTGCACGAAACGATAAATGGAGGCTTTCTTTTGATGAAAAAATGACACTGAAGGAAGCGGCAGACGACTGTTGGATTTGCCAATCCCAACCCTCCAAACCCGACGCGTTCAACTCATCAGCCAACATCTGAGCGGACGCCCCTTTGGATAAGATGGAAATGATAGAGGCATTCAAGATAGCAGGCAGGGGGGTTACCTGATCAAGATTACCCACCAAGGTGAAGAACTCGCAACCAGGTAGCCCAGCCCAAGGTGTTTGAGCGCTCGAGAAGGGGAGTGGTTCATAAAATCGGCAGTGAGGTACTGAGGTGGCCATCTTGGTGGCAGATAAGGAAAAGGGCGGTAATTTACAGTGAGATTGGAAATTGTGGCGACCGGTTTTTCGGGTATTAAATTCCAGAAAATGGCCGTTGTGCTCACCAGCCCCAGGATTACTGTTAGCTGACGAGGCACCAAATTGATACAGAAATTCCAAGAAAAATACAAAATATGCAGTACAAGACCATTATGTCCTGTGAGTACAACAAATGGTTTCTAGGGGTTGATGGCGGAAGCGGTTTGTGGATCATCAGCTTCTATGGGACTCCATTTCCCACAGGAACAGCTAACCAGGTTAACTCCTATCTTCGCGAGGCTGCTATCACCATTGAGTAGGTTCCGGGGCTGTCATCACGGTCGCTCCTCTCCGCGCAAGAAATCTAGCCAAGACAATAGCAGGGACAAGCCAGTGAGTACTTTGAATGTACTCGCAAACATTATGAACATAGGTATAATATAACAACCGATAATCATGCTTTGAAAATATTCTATGATCACAGCGTCAGTCATAAAAAATAAATTCCTTGATGCATGCCAGCAGGTTTTTAATATGTAACAATGATAAAAATAATAATGACCGAGTAGGAATTAAAATGCACCAATCGGATGTCTGAAGCGACGTCTCGAATTGATGGTAAATAACAAGCATGCCACAGTCGGGCGTCTCAGCGACACCACATAAAGGGCTTATAAAGTAAATGAATAACAAGCATGCCACAGTCGGGCGTCTCAGCGAAACCACATAAAGGGCTTATAAAATAAATGAATAACAAGCACTAGTAGAAAAGAGGGCTTTGGTCCACCCCGGGTTAGCCCATTAGTCCCGGTTCAGTCTAGAACCGGGACTAATGGGGGCATTAGTCCCGGTTAAATGCGCCCGAGGGCCACGTGGGCCATTTGTCCGGTTAAATGCAGACCTTTAGTCCCGATTGGTGCCACGAACCGACTAAAGGCGATGCCATTAGTCCGCCGTGGCACCAACCGACTAAAGGGTTAGACCTTTAGTCCCGGTTCGTGCCACCACCCGGTACTAATGGGGTTTGAGGCATTAGTATCGGTTCATGGCACGAACCGGTACTAAAGGTCTGATTTTCAAACTCTACCCCCCTGGATCGCCTTTTCAGTATTAAAAAAAATAAAAGAAAATGATGAAAATGTCAAAAAAAATAAAAGAAAATAAGTTTCCCATGTGATATGTGGTCTAGTTGTTGGGAAAATTTGCAAACATGAATTTTCGACTTTTTTGGAAAATCTCTCGAGAATGTGTAAAAATGGGCATAACTTTTGCATACGAACTCGGATGAAAAAGTTTTTTATATGAAAAATCATCTAATCGAAAAGTTACATCCAAATTTAAAAGGGGGAACCCCGTTAAACATTTTCAAAATCCTCAAAAACCTAACAGAAAAAAGTTACGGGGCTTTCAAGATCTAGAGAGGCAAAAAAATTCAAACTATGGTCAAACTATGGTCAAACAATGGTCAAACTAATTATTCTAGAATATTAGTGTTACTAAATAATTTGTTCAGTTATTTTGAATTTTGGTCAAATCTGGTCAAACTATGGTCAAACTATGGTCAAACCAATTATTCAAAATAACTATTGTTTTCTAAATAGTTATTGTTTTTTAATTCAATAGTTTGAAACTCAAACAATGAAATGTGTCACTTCATGCTCAAGCAAAATTCCTGAGGGTTAATAGGATTGACATCTTACTATTGTCAGGAAAACAACAAGTGCAGACTTGGAAACTAGGGAGAATAGAACCCGGAAGTTAAGCGTGCTCAGTCGGGGAGTGGGAGGATGGGTGACCGTTCGGGAAGTTAGATGATTTGGAATGATGAGGGTGATTAGAGATTAGAGGATAAATTGAGCAGTGATGAGGGGTTCTGATTAGAGATTAGAGCTTAAAATAATTCAGAGATTTCAAAATAAAAAAATTCAAAAAAAAAAATTCAAAAAGAAATTTCAAAAAAAAAAATCATAAAATTTCCTTTAGTCCCGGTTGGTGTTACCAACCGGGACTAAAGGTGGAGCTCCATGGTCATGGCCTTTAGTGCCTTACGGATTGAGCAAGGACTAAAAGCGAGGAAGGTATTAGTAACGACCCATTAGTCCCGGTTCATGAACCGGGACTAAAGGCCCTTACGAACCGGGACTAATAAGTGTTTTTCTACTAGTGAAGCATGCCACAGTCGGGCGTCTCAGCGACACCACATAAAGGGCTTATAAAGTAAATAAATAAGGAGCATGCCACAATCGGGCGTCTCAGCGACACCACATAAAGGGCTTATGAATAATCACAGTAAATTTCCAGGAGGTAGAACCATCCCAAGGGTACTCAATAATTAAATAATATAACGGGTTAGTCCACAACAAATAATAATCATGATCATCACAAGTCACAAGTCATCATCCCAGTTCTGGTTTAACTGTTTCTCCTCCGAAGACCGACACTATGACCGACACTTGACCCATCCCAGACTGTAGTCCTTAACTATGGAAATGGCTATTCGAATAGGTTTAATCTCTGCAGAGGGTGTACTCTTTACCCACGAGTAACGGATTCCTCTAGTCCATCGGGACTAATTCCGTCTACGACCTTTTAGTTGAAAACACACCTAACTTGCACACACCGACAACTTACCGGTGTCCAGAATCACCCACGACACTTGTTAAGCAAAACTCTAAGTGGGAGGCTACAACCTCGCATAGCATGGGATCAAGTTTATATCGCGCACTCTAAGGGTGGCCTCCCTCTCGGTCTCAACCGGAAACACCCATGCCCCGGACCAGGTAGCACGCCTACCGGCTACAACCGTATCTTCCACCATGGCCTCTCTGTACGGTGTGTGCTAGAAAGGGGTTGACGACTTACTGAACCGTACCCTACTTGTTGTAGAGACAAGTGGTAGTACGAAACAAGTATGGGGGTTAGTGGAACAAGACTCGATCTATGGTTGACTCAGGAGGTTTAAGTATTCCCTGCATGATTAGCATAACGAATATATTTCATCCAATGCATGTAATCACCACTCATCATACCCCTCATGCCATGCGGACACACTCGTCTCGACGAGGAACTAGGGACAAGCTCGGGTCTACCCAAGGCGGAGACTTTCCGCTTTTCCTTCCAGTAGGCACGAAAGGCATCTGAGGATGATCATTATCACAAGCATGTCCATTTCCAACAAAGAAGGAAATTTCCAATAAGCATTCATGCAAATGATCATGTCATCACATAAAATAACGAGCTCTAAGTACGGAGGTGGTGTCATAATCGTGTCCAACAATGCATGCAAAATATTATGCCAGAGTTCAGAATGCTTGCCTTCAAGGTGTGGAAAGGCAGGGTGCACTCCAAAACTTTTGAAAGCTTTCTCCTTTCTCCAAAAATCCTATTTAAAAAAATTGTATCAATATATCGTTTTAAAAACAGTACCAAAAAGTTGTCTGAATTTTTTTGGAATAAATCTTAAAATAAACTAGACAAAATTTGGGAAAGTAAGGAAAAAGAATCAATTCATGTGGAGTTATATTTAAAAAGTTATGGACAGTCAAAGATGTGGTCAAAAATAGTTTAAAAAAACAGGAAAAGGAAAAACGATTCGAACTGACCACGTCGAAGGCGTATTCTGGAAATGCGCTTCCACTTATGCTAGCGTGGACGGCGCGTGAGTCACTGACAATGGGCCCGCCTGGCCCACTGGTCAGGTTTAACTAGTCGACCTCCCCTCCTTCTTCCTCTGCCCGAGCGGGGGCGAGACTCCGGCGATGCTCGCCGGCGAACGGCGGCACCGTTCAGGAAACCAAGGCCATCCGCGGGCTCATGGGGTCGAGGTGGTCACTCCGGTGGTCGCTTTGGTCTCTGGGGTGGACGGAGCTGTCGGCGGTGAGCTCCGCGGCGGACGGTGGCCGTCGGGCATAGTGGGTTTTCTCCCGCGGCGAGTCCCGATCACAATTAAGCAGGGGGTGGACTCACGAGGAGAAGAGGGAGCTCCTGGTGAAGAGAGTGGAGAGGGGGAGGCTCTGGTGACGCCGGAATGGCCGGGACAGTGGCGGCGGCTGCGGTTGCCGGAGATGGGGAAGAAGACCTCCCCGGGTCGATTGGCTGCCACGGTGAAAACTAGGGGAGTGTTTTGAGGCTGCCTGCGGAATGGGACGTGCTCGGGGGCCTCTTCTTATAGTGCAACGAGGTCGGTTTGCGGCGGCCGTGGATAGGTTCGCCGGCGAACCGCCTCCCTGTTGCTGCAGGAGGACGTGGCGGCGACGAGCGCTTGCAGACGAGCGAGGGGATAGGCTTGGACTGTTCCAGAGGGTAGGTGGCGAGCGCTAGCGGCTCGGGCGGCGCCGACCTGGCAGAGACGCGCTGCGGACGCCGGCGTCCCGCCAAGGGGCTCTGTCGTGTCTTTGTGGGGCACCAGGGCTGCTTGGCATGATGCGGTGAGCAGTCGAGTGAGTGGCGCGGCTCTGCAGAGTGGCCAAAACCAAGGGGGTGCGACGCGGCGGCTCGGGCGCCGCATCGCAGTAAACGCTGCTGCCGCGCCCAGAGCACGACGGACGTGCTCGACAAAATGCCAGGGCACGCTAGAGGTCTCGGGTGAGGTTGGGGTTTAACAGGCCTAGGTTAGGAGTAACTGGGAGTTTATTCGACAAGGTGGTTAGGCAAGGGAAGCAAGTTCATAGTGCAAACTAAAACTCATGTCAGAACTGGTCATGCCCATAAAGTGTTTGACAGAATGCCACATGCACCTAGGCATTTCTTGGAGTGGTCAAATCTTCCAGAGTGGTGGTCTCTTTAGACGAATGAGAGGGTGGTGAGGTTAGTTTGCCAAAAGAAGAAACTTGCTAGTGCAAGTTTGGCAAATCTTCAGATTTGGACAGAAAGAACAGGGCATCAATGCATGGACCAAAAATCTCCCAATGGGTCCAATCTCCTGGGCTTAAGAGTTTGGCAAGGTGGGCTACAAGTAGGAGAAAGATCATGGGTAGAGGAGCAAGTTAGAAGATGGTTGCAGTACAAATCACCAAGCTGCACCAGAATGAAGATGAGGATGATTCACTCAAAATTTTCAAAGAGCAGCACTGGTTTTTTGGATAAAGTGGAATAATATGCTCCTACTGACATCCCAAAATTTTGGTAGAAGTTTCAGAGAAATATTTAAATAGGTTGTAGTGTAAAATTGCCCACTGAACCAGATTTGAAAATTAGGTGTAGAGCTCAAAATATCCAAAGAATGAAATATCTTTTTGCCTAAAAGTGGTTTGGTGACATCACATGACATCTCCAAATTTTGGTGGAAATTTTGAATGAATCTATAAAAGGGTTGCAGTGCAAATGGGATCCTAAACTTATGAAAAACCAAATTAGAGAAATAAAGCTCAGGGGAAAATAATTACATAAACAATCCTACTGATAAAAGAATTGTTTTATTTGAGAGGGCAAATGAGTCCAAAAATGATTGAAAAGTTTTCACTAGGGGTAAAAACTCCATAAAAATAAAGGGAAGAATGGTTCTGAAATAAAAAGAAAATCCAGAAAACAAACGTTTAAGTTCCTGGCAAAATTTTAATTAATGAAACAAGGCTAAAAAAATTTTGGGGTCTTGCAGAAATGACCCGAACTGTGGCATGCAAAGCAAGAGAAGGAGCCAGATGAGGAGGACAGACGAGGGGCCATCAGAGATGGCAACGAAGAAGGACCGCCAGGAGCAGGAGGGGGGAGAATACCATCACCATGGCCAGTAGGCCTATATTTACTGTTCTTGTTGGGGAAGTCATTGTTCATGGAGCGCGGATTAGGGTGACGGCCACCCGTACCGAAGCCAGCATCCGCACCCACACCAGAGGAAGGCACCGGAGGCCGTGACAGGCCAGATCCCGTGGCTCCTGAGCCCACTGCCATAGCCTACCACAGGTCCAGAGCCACGTCGGCGTCTTCTCAGCCGGACAACACGCCCCAGCCATCCATGGCACGGGCTGCCTCCCGCGCTGCCTGCTCCTCCTGGAGCTTGGCCCGCAGCGCCACCTTGCAGGTCAAGGAATCCGCATCGCCCACGCCCTAGGCCTCCAGAAACCGCTTGACATTGGAGTTGTGCTCACTGGAGGAGCCCCGCGTGAGTGCATGGCGGCCACGTCCGCGAAGGAGCGAAGCAGGGGATGGGAGGGGGAGGGGGATACGAGAGAGCTTGCGCGGTGGAACCCTAGATCTATGGAGGTTAGAAAGAGAGGTAGGAAAACCTAACCAGGGGTTGGGGTGGTATTTAGGGACCCAGAGCAGGCCGCGAGGCGGGGGCTGAGGTGGGCTAGACCCAACGGAGGCCGAAGGCCTAAGGCAGAGCAGCCCAGCTGAGCCCACAAGGGGTGGAAACGACTCGGCCGAAAAGGTAGGCACCATCGGGCCAACCCCCAAAAGTAGCCTAGCCCACACCAGAGGCCCAGACGACCGCCCCTGCCCAACACACCCCGCACCTAGTGTTGCGGCCACAACAGCCCCATCCTCCACCACCGCCGCCGGCGCCAACCGCGAAATCTGGACCACGAAGTCCCGGTTCGGCGAGGAGGAGGAGGGGAGCATAGAGAAGGTGAGCATGGGGAAGGGGAAGGAGAGGGGGACAGAGCGCCAGAGCCCAGGATGCCAGACGCCGAAGAACGAGACACAAACTTACTAGAGTAACGAGAACGACGGGGGACCACACACGACCAGACAGGCTTCGACACCCCCGCCGCCGCACGGGCACGCCAAGCACCGCCATAGCCGCCCAGCGTGAAACGACGACGCCGAGAGGTAGGAGGCGGCGAAATGGCGACGAGCCTCGACGGGCCAGCCTCCGCGTCATCCTCCGAGTCGGACAGGCAATCCCCCAACACTTAGAAGCAGTTGGAGACCAGAACAGCTTAGGAGGATGAGCGGGCAGGTGGAGGGAGAGCACCAGGGGCAGAAGGGGAGGGAGCATCAGCGGCGCCAGCGGCCGCCAGCGGAGAGGATGGCCGGGGAACGGGAGGTAGAGAGGGGGAAGCAGAAGAGGGGGAGAGGTGAGCCATCCCTGTTGGGTATGTGACTCAAGTACGTCAACATAAGGAAACAAACAAGAGGATGGTGTCCCCTCAAGGAATGTGTCACTATAACTGATAGGGATGTTGTTGCTCTTGTTTCCAAGAGTGTCTTTTATTTTCGAGTTGTGTCTTCTGTTTTATCTCTCTCATGTGATTTGTGTGTGTTTCTCTGAAACGAGTAAGCGAGAAACTTAGACTACAACTAGAGGAAAATAGTTTCTGAGAGAGACGACATGCTAAATGTAGTATGTGGCAATGAAAGGGAGCAATAAATCGACATTCGTGTTTGTTGATGACAACACATATAGTAGCACCCACTACCGGCTATGCCACATAATACTGTCTTCGGTGTAGCAACACCACTAGTGAAATGACAAAGGAAAATATCATTTTTAATATCCACAGTGATGTGTAGTTTTCATATTCTTGTTTCATGGAAGCAAAATCATTCATAATTTGGATACTCACTCTGAAAATTATTGTATTCCTAATTTTCACTCACACGTTTCTCCATCTATGGCCACAACCTACCGGTAAACTTTGAAGGGGAGGGACAAATTTGACCCCTTAACATAAAAAATGTTGAATTTGTTGTTTTTGTTTTTCAAGCTGTGTTTAAATTTGGATTTTTAATTTGTGTGACATTGCATATACTTATTATATCTACATTGTGTGACACTGTCTAAAATTTGTATTAATTCACCAGTGCACCGAATGCGTTATGCCTCATGCTTCCTTGATTGTGCTTTCTTTCCAAGATTCAACATTCTCCCGGATCATGAAAGGATCAAGGATGTCGATTAGGGTGGGGGTGTTTGACTAGGATATTGCAAGTTTTGATCAACATTTTTAATTTATGGAATTTTAGATATATAAACTAGGTAAGTGTAACTACCAAAGACAGCCTACATGACATGGCAACTAGCAAAAAAACCAACAAGATAAAAAAATGGTCACCACTAAGCAAGTAAAGGAGTAAGTCGTAAAAATAACCAAAAGGGCTCGGAGCCGATGTTTATTAAAATAGAAGTTAAATTCCTTGGAGTAACTCTACTATCTGTGGGAGACGCCTAGCACAATGAGTCGAAAATGACTACAAAGGTCCAACCTTCTTCTGGTTAAGCTTCGGCCACAATGTATGAGCTCAGCCGCCAAGGGTTGGTCTTGAGGCGATCTCCGATCTTTACAAATTCTCGGGGAAAATCCAGATCTTTGATGCTCCCGGTGGACTCTAAAAGCCTAGGAGTCCCAAAATTCCTAAGCGGTAGGTATGAAAATTGAGCGGAAAAAGATGAACCAAGTGTGGTTGCATTTGTTTCTTTATTTGTTAACGCAAGCAAAACACAGATGAAAATCTTGTAAATAAATATGAAGCAACATTGCCCAAAACGAATACAAAGTGAACCTGGTGCAGACACCTATAGGAAACTGAATGGTGACCAGAACTTAAAACCCCGACAACCATATTGAAAAATACACCCAAAATAACAAAAATATTAAAATGCACACCAGCGAGCAGACGAGGAGGTATGCCGGCGAGCATGCCTAGAGGATGTGAGTGGGAGGTCTAGTCGGGGACAAGGATCATAACACTGGTGGGGTGGTGGATATTTTTTGTGTGTGGATGGAATCGGTTGTTCCCAGAGTGTATATGTGCTGGGATGGAATGGGCTGTGGCGATAAGTGGAAATTTCTCCACATACATTTACTTCCATTCTGCTTCTGTTATGTAAATTCCATTTCCGATGACGTATTTATGCTCTGTTTTTGTTTTTCCCCTGAATGGACCAAAAGTTTCTGCCTAGTTTTCATCCCTAGAAAGAAGCATGTAAACCCATACATTAGGTCTATACATGATGTTTTAACTGGTAAAGGTAAAATATGCCAGAAAACATGACAAAAGGTATCTATCCTTTAATTTGGTATTGCCATCTTTGAATTAATTAACAAAGCATAGATGACGGATCTTGGTAACTGCCTATGCGGATCATGATCAATGGTGTACCTATACATTTTAGCCAATATAGAACATTAAATTATGGTTAAACATATCTACTCCCTCCACCGCAAAATATAAAGCCATTTTTGACATTATGATAGTGTCAAAATGGTGGACGGAGGGAGTATCTTTTGCAGTTTAAATAAGCACACCATGTTAATCAGTTATAGTTAGTTCTGCAAAAAAATCATTACTTAGCAACCCATGCCTCCAATATTTTCGTAGCATGTGTAGAGAACACGCATGGTTATGTGCATCGTACTGATGCAGAGGCCATGAGTAATCCTCCTTTTCAAAAAGAATGTGTAGAGGACACACAGCTATATGCATGTCTTTTTCTTAGCAGTATATATGCCTCTCTTTGGTAGTGTGAGTGTGGTGTTAATATATCTGATGCCATAAATATTCATTTGGTCACCAACAGGGCTATCTAGTAGGTAACCTGGCAACAGGTGAAAGGATCGACGAAAGCTCCAAAGTGCCTTTTGCTCACGGATTCGGTATAATATCAGATCAATTATATGAGGTAATTAACCTCACGTTTATCCACTATTCCCGTTAATCTGCTCATACAACTATATATGTCAAAATTGTTGTGGTAGAAATATTAATCATAGTATAAATTTCTTTTGGGGGATTTCAATATGTACAGACATCAAGAGGAAAAGTCCCGTGGCAGGAAGAACTGGAATTTGATGGACAGATTTAATGAATGGATTAGGGATGCTGCCCTGGATGATATTGATATTCTGAATCGCTCGTTCACTTGGTCCAACAAGAGAAGAAACCCAACTCTCATCAAGCTGGACCGTGTCCTGGTAAATGCTGAGTGGAACCTTGGTTTTTACGTCTCAAGCTTACATTGTTACAGCCACCACTTCGGATCATGCACCTATCTTGGTTGATTTCAACACCGACAGGGTATCAAGCAAGCTCTTCAGGTTTGAAAACCATTGGTTACAATTCTTTGAGCTGAGACAAATCATTTCTAATGGTTTGACCCGGGGAACAAGGCACTTCGCTTCCGCTGCCCCTCTCCTTAACTTCAAACTCAGGCGAACTCGTGCAGAAATACGCAAATGGACAAAGTCCAGAGCAGAGCTGATCTCCAAGGTGTCAACACAGCCAATATTGTTCTCATCCCAAAGACAGACAACCCGGTGGACATCAAGAACTTCCGGCCCATATCGCTGGTGCACAGCCTGCCTAAGCCGACTTCTAAGGTTTTCTCTGTTCGCTTTCAACGCACAATTCCTTCTTTGGTACATCCGTTGCAGTCTGGCTTCCTACCTGGACGATGCATAGTGGAAAACTTCATCCTTGCGGCAGACATGGTGCAGCAGGCTCATAAACGTCGTCTGCCCATGATTGTGCTTAAGTTGGATTTCAGGAAAGCCTTTGACAGCGTCAGTTGGGATGCTCTTAATCAAATCATGGAAGCCCGAGGCTTTGGGACTCGATGGATACATTGGATTAACAGCCTGTTATCATCCAGCTCTTCCAGTGTCTTGATCAATGGGCAGATTGGGGACAAGATTAAGCTTCAGAGTGGCCTAAGACAAGGAGATGTTCTATCCCCTTATCTTTTTATTCTCATGGCTGATGTTCTACAACAAATGTGCATTTCTGAGTATAGAAGGGAAACTCTCCAGCATCCTCTCAACATTGATGGGCCTTTTCCAGTTTTACAGTATGCAGACGATACCTTGCTTCTAATCAAAGGCACACAAGAGCAAGCACAAGTGGCCAGGAGGATTTTGGATGCGTTCTCCGCCTTCACTGGCCTACAGATCAACTTTAACAAGAGCACGTTCGTACCAGTGGGCATGGATGAGACCACTTCCAATATGGTGGCTACCATTCTACAGTGTCCTATCTCCTCTTTCCCATGCACCTACTTGGGTCTACCTCTGTCCACAGAGAAAATCAATCACGGGATGCTGCTACCTGTTATACACAGGGTTGACCAGAGGATATCAGGATGGCTAGCCACTTTCCTCTCCTGGGGCGGCCGTCTCACCCTGGTTAACTCTGTGCTTGCCTCCATCCCCAATTACTTCATGGCATGTTTCATATGGCCGCTACAGTCTCTTGACAAACTGGAGGAAATCCTCCGGGGTTTTCTTTGGCAAGGAAAGAACTCGCAAATGGCGGACCTTTGCTTGGTGGCATGGGACTTCGTCACTCTCCCAAAAATTAATGGCGGGCTTGGTCTCAGAAATTTAAAAGAACACAACTTGGCAATGATCTGCAAGCTCACTTCTAATATCTTGCAAGGTCACGAAGCTCCACGCTATGAATGGTTCACCACAAGATACTGCCACAACTCCTTTCCGGACAGCCCGCGGAGTGGGGACACTCCCATGTGGCGATGCCCGCAATCAACAATTCAGCTCGTTATACAATCTACCAGGTGCGTTTTGGGTGACGGATCTAGAATCTCTTTTGGAAGGATTTGTGGCTCGATTATGGAAGACTTGAATTCTCCTTCCCAAGTGCTTTTCTCGTTTGCACAAAACAAGAGCTGCTCGGTTGTCTCTCAGTTCAACGATGGGGTTTGGGACATCAAACTACATCCGAACCTCACCTCCGCAGCCAATGGAGAGTTGCAAGCTCTATATGACATATTGACAAGCATCCAACCTGTGCAAGATCATGCAGATTCCCGGAGGCCAATCTGTTTATACAACAAGCCTACAACACACTTCTTTTACAACATGCTCATGTTCAAAGGAATTCAATGCCCTTGAAAAATAAGGTGCAGGACAGTCTTATACCGAGTAAACACAAAGTTTTCCTCCTGCTAGCAATCCGTGGCAGAGTGAACACAAGAGACAATATCTTTGAAGAAACATTGGAAGACCGCAACTCACAATGGCTGCGATTGGTGCCCCGCAGCAAAAACCATATGCCATCTTATTTTGAGATGCCGGTTAGCGGATCTGATTTGGAAAAGGGTCGGCATGCAAAACATCACCAATGCCTGCCCGGACCTACAAACCTTCATCTTCTCAACGGAGGCCGTCGCTATGCATGGCAAGCTTTGGCACATTCTCTTTGCAGCGATTGCAGTTACTCTCTGGACAGCCCGGAACGCTCTTGTCTTCAAGACAGAGACATGGACTGCATCTCGGGTTTTCAAGGAGATTCATCACCTTATACATCTCTGGAAGCATAGAGCCCGACGCGAGCAAGATTTAGCAACATTATGTAATTATGCTGCTCTTTTCCTCCCAGCCTAGTTCCCTCTTTTCTTCACTTTTTCCTGCTTAGGCTTGGTGGTGGCCTCTTTGCACATGCTTTGTCTTTGCGCCCACATCACCTTCATGTAATATGACTCCTGTCATCCGGGCTTTTGCCCCGTTTTGAATGCATAAGGTAGATCATGATCTACCTTCTCCTTCAAAAAAAAATTCTTTCATATACAGGCGATATTGGGGCATTGCCAAGGACAAGACTACAAGAATCCTACAAACGTGTTGTGTGCAAAAGCTTTGCGTACTTTCCATAGTGTAAGAACCCGCTACCCAGGATAACTTTTACTCCGTAGGTATGAAGTATATGACCAAGTACTCCAATTGCAGCTCCTCTCTGAAGTTATGTCGCCGCATATTTTGTTGATCACATGTGTTTATTCATCTGCTGGACCGCATGCGGAGATGGACGATTCGGCTGGTGCTAGCAGGAAGATCTTAAGCGAGGAAGCAGCTGGAATCAAAATGGGGAAACGGCTAGAACATCCGCTAGTTCGCCCTCCACTTGACTGTATTGTAAGTCAGCATCATGCGTGTATGCCAATAGCCTGTATGTGTTCCTCGTTCATTGGACTGACCCGATGATGCATGCCCGATGGTCCGGTTTTTTTTTCTGAATACGCACAAGGATGTTGAAAAGATAGGTGATGCACCGGAACAATTGAAATATTTGAATGAGGTGACAAGCTCAAATTAATTCGAACACAGGCAAATCTCCTGAGATGTCTTCCGAACTCCGGAAGGATAAATTGGCGAGAGGCGAACGAGCAAAGAGAACACTTGATCCAAGGAAAAGAATATGATCAACACCGAAAAACTTGAATTGAGTGCACCGGAAAAAGAAAGGGATGAAGAATGACGAACAAGACAAGAATTCACCGGTTGAGATAATTGAGGAAAGACTGAAGAGGCTCCGCACGAATGAAATTGATGGTTGAAACAGACTCAAAGCCGGGAAGAAGAGGGTGGGAGGGCGGAAAACAAAGGCAACTTGGAAGGGGGAACCAACGAATATCTTGAAGAGAAAACACCGGTTGAAATCATTGAGGAAAGAAAGCAAAGACTTCGCACGAGTAGGATGGATACTCAATTACAGACTCCGGTTCCGAGAAGAGGAAGGGTGGGCGGGTGGGAAAAACAAGGACAACTTTAGATGGAGAAACAACGTCGATTGAAAAGAGCTGCGGATTGATCTCCCAAAAGACAAAGAGGTTTGAGTCGACTTGACGAGAGATGCGCCGGATAAAAGAGCAGAGGAACAACGATCGAAAAACTAACCACGTGATTCTAAATAAAAATTTGAAGGGGAAGAGGAGTAGTTCAAAACACCTACGTCAAGATTCCTCACCAGAGCGACGAGGGGCTGAGGAGTAAAAAGAATTCCTACTCTCCGATATAACTAGACTCCGAAAATAGTTTTCTTCTAGACTCAACAACGGCCAAACTACACGATCAATCAAGGGGGCTCCTAGGGTCGGTCGAGGCTCTGATACCAACTTGCCACGCCCAAGATGCGACCCTATCCTAAAGGAACTCGAAGGTCCCATCAAGGATAGAAGCGCATCTTGAAGACGCTTTTGCAAGGTGGATATCATTACATCAATATTACATAATAGTGGGGATACATCCAATACATACAATGTCACATGAATACCACAATACATCATATACAAGATCAACATCCGGCTACGGATGAAACATAAACAGAAACTCAGACGACATCCACCTTGCTAGCCTAGGCTGCCGACCTGGAACCTATCCCCTGATCGAAGAAGCAGAAGAAGAACTCCAAAACAAGTAAACATCACTCTCGCGTCATGATCATCGCAAAACCTGTACCTGCAACTGTTGTTGTAGTAATCTGTGAGCCACGAGGACTCAGCAATCCCATTACCATGGGTATCAAGACTAGCAAAGCTTAATGGAAAAGGAAGGGGTAAAGTGGTGAGGTTGCAGCAGCGACTAAGTAGAGTATGGCGGCTAACTTACGCAAATGAGAGCGAGAAGAGAAGCAAAGCAAGCGGTCGTCAACTAGTAATGATCAAGAAATGATCCTGAACTCCTACTTATGTCAGACATATCATTTATTAAAAAAGAGAGAGAAAGACTCCTCATAAGTCATATGTACACGGAGTATTTACATGCCGGTTTTACCGACACTACCAATCAAAACCCCTTATACTCTAATTCTCGCCCTCCCACCTCAGCTACCTCTCCCTCTACCAGTGGTCTTTCATCTCCACCCTTAAGTAGTCCCGCCTTATCCCATAGCCGGGCGCCCGATGGTCCGATGGATCAGGAGTACGCCCACTACCTGTCGTATTTCTGGGCAAATGACGAGCGCACCCGAGACGCCCTCGGCATCAAGGACGGCACTGTGGACGAGTGGGTGAGGTGCCAAGATGGCGGTGTCCCCTACAGACATCCTGAGCAGCATCAAGTATCACCGGAACGTTACAGCCAACGGCTACCGCGCGCTTGTATACATGTCCTCACATTTTGCGCTGTTACTACTGCATATTAATGAGAAAAGTCCAGTTTTCGTTCCTCAATTCTCTGGTTTGCTCACTTTTGGTCCCTCAACTTTATAACTGGACAGATTGCATCACGAACTCTCGAAACCAGCCACTTTTCGTCCCTGCGGGGCTTCGCCGCCTAGTCAATCCGGTTTTGACCACGAGATGAACAGTGCATGGATGAACGGTAAATCAAAAAAATAGCAAAAAAATCTGAAAAAAATTTACGTCGAAGATACTCAGGTGTGCAAGGTGCGTGTCGATTTTTTTCATGTTTGGACGTTTGAGGAGCTCGCGGCAAAAAAACAAGACTAAATGTACTCGGCGATGAACAGTAAATTCAAAAATATAGCAAAATAATAAAGAAAATTGAAATTTTTTGGCATCAAAGATTATTAGGTGCGCAAGGTGCATGCAAATTTTCGTGCTGAAATGACATCCGAGGAGCTCGTGGCAAAAAACAAAAACAAAATAGCGTACGTGTGCGCGCCGCTTCGGGTAGTTTTTAAACCCTCGAATATTATTTCAGCAGGAAAATTTGCAAATTTACTGTTCATCATGGAGTATATTTAGTTTTTTTTTTGCCGTGAGATCCTCGAATGTCCAAGCATGACAAAAATTGGCACGCACCTTGCGCACTTGATTATCTCCAACGTAAATTTTTTTCAGATTTCTTTGATTTATTTTTCTATTTTTTTTATTTTACTGTTCATCTCTGCACTGTTCGCCCCGTGGTCAAAACCGGGTTGACTCGGCAGCAAAACCCCGCAGGGACGAAAAGTGGCTGGTTTCGAGAGTTCATGGTGTAATCTATCCGGTTTTAGAGTTAAGGGACCAAAAGTGAGCAAACCGAAGAATTAAGGGATGAAAAATGGACTTTTCTCCATAATAAACTAGGATCGGTTGGAGTGAGCCAGCTGAAAGATTTTTCGATAAAGGATGATTTTGTTATTTCAAAGTGTAGCATCAAGCGGATACGAGCCAGCTGAAATTCTGATTGGGGTTTTGTTTGGTGTCCATTGCAGCGGCGACCACGATTCGGTGGTGCCACACCTGGGGACGCAGGCGTGGGTGAGGTCGCTTGGCTTCCCCATCGTCGACGAATGGAGGGCGTGGCATCTCCATGGCCAGTCTGCCGGGTTCGTCATCGTTTCATTTTGGTTGCATGCTCTGTTTACTTCACTCACTGACAGTAATTCATCTGCTTCCTTTTCACTGGTTTGCAGATTCACCATAACTTACTCTAACAGCATAACGTTCGCGACCGTGAAGGTAAGCAAATTACTCCACCTTCTCTGCGTGTGTTGGTGGGATGCATGGTTTAGTAGACCATCGGTTGTAAATTGCTGCTCTGGTTTTGGTTTTCAGGGAGCCGGTCACACGGCGCCTGAGTACGAGCCTGAAAGGTGCTTCGCCATGTTCAGCCGTTGGATACTGAATCAACCACTCTAGTCTGTTGTATTCTCCATTGTGAAAAATAAACCCTGCACATGTAGTTCCCACAAAACAAACATGCACATGCAGGATGTGTTGATGCAAGATGTGAGTTCGTGACTTTGCATTGGAGTCATCTCCCTGGTGCGCGGGTTGAACATCTGTTTTCTTTTTCTTTTTGATGAGAAGCTGGTTTCTGGAGGTTTTGGCAAGAGATATACGGTTCTAGACGTGTATATTGTCCTATGTTCGGTCATTTGATAAGGCACGTAGCTGCCATTTTGCACCGTATAGAGTGCTGTCTTCTACAAATCATTCTGATTTTTTAAGTGTATTCCACAGTAGCTTTGATACCTCTATTTTTTATTTTCATTATTGCGTTCCTTTGATTTTATACTTTTACTTTAGGGATCTCATTTTCAGTCGTCTAGCTCATTTTTTCTCTAGAAAGAGCAACTCTCGGTGTAAACTAGAGGGAGAAAGAGTTGAGGGAAAACACCACACATCGGACGATCAGCTCGTGTTACATATATATGATGCGTACATGTTACAATAGCCTTGCATCATCTGCGTACTTGTTACATCAGAGATAGATTTTCGGCTTGAGTAGGGCGTTTCGGTGTCCAGGCTCATCTGCACCCGGTTAGAAGAAAATTCGTAAAAACTTCAAAACAAAATCAAAAAATTCCAAAAAACAATTGTGCGGTAGAAAATTTGATGCGTGAGGCCCGCTCCAAATTTTAAGTCATTTGGACACCTGAGCAGCTCGCAGCAAAAAAGACAAATCGGGCCAAAACAATACATGAAGAGTTAACTTTTTTACAGACCCCCAATTTGTGTTTTTTGCTGAGAGCTTCTCAGCTGTCCAAATGAGTTGAAATTGAAGCGGACCTCACGCATCAAATTTTCTACCGCACAAACAAACTTTGGAATTTTTTGATTTTTCTAGTATTTGTTTTGATTTTTTTCATCAGCGTGGACGCAAATGAGCTCGGGTGCAGAGATGGATTTTTGGCTTTCCTAACCACCGTAATATGCACAAACGGCTGGAGATAACTGTAAAGGATAGCCTACCAACTATACATGCAGCCATACCAAATACATGAAATCAGACTTTAACACCCCTCAGTCGGTGCGGCGGGCGAACGGACGCACGGACTGTACCGGAAATCCAAGAACAACTGCGAGAGAAGACCCTTGGTCATGATGTCCGTGAACTGCTGCAAAGATGGCACATGAAGAACCCGTATCTGACAGAGAGACACCTTTTTCCGAACAAAGTGGATGTCGATCTCGATGTGCTTAGTGCGCCGGTGCTGAACAGGATTGCAAGCTATGTAGACAGTGTTGACATTGTCACACAAGACGACGGTGGATATTCGGATGGGGTGGTGTAGCTCGTCGAGAAGCTGGCGGAGCCAACAACACTCGGCCACAACATGGGAAACATCACGTACGGTACTCTGCCTCTGCACTGGAGCGGGAGACTGTGGCTTGCCGCTTTGATGACCATGACACGAGGTTGTCACCAAGATAGATGCAGTAGCTGGAAGTGGAGCGGCGAGTATCAGGGCAACCTACCAATCTGCATCTGAGTAAGCAGTGAGCGGGGAGGCCGGAGTCGCGTGAAGACGAAGCCCGAGATCGAGTGAGCCCTTGATGCAGTGGAGAATCCGCTTCACAAGGTTGAGATGAGGTTCACGGGGAGCATGCATGTACAAGCAAGCCTGCTGCACAACATGAGCAATATCAGGGCGAGTCAGGGTCAAGTACTGAAGCGCACCGGCGAAACTTCGATACTCCGTAGGGTTGGGGAGAAGGGGACCATCTTCAGCAGAGCGTGCAACGAGTATCAAGTGGAATGGCACATGGGTTGCAATCAAGCATGCATGCCCGCTGAAGTGAATTGACGGTGTACTGGCATTGCGAGAGAAGCATCCCTGTTGGCCAGTGAGTGACTGAAATGCCGAGGAAGTAGGATAAATCCCCAAGATCAGTCATCGACAACACACTTGATGTTGATTGAACTACATCGGTATTCCACCAAAGAGGAAGGGATGATGCAGTACAACTACGGTAGGTATTTCCCTCAGTTACGAAACCAAGGTATCAATTCAGTAGAAGAACAAAGCAACACTATGTAAATGGTACCTGCACACAAAGAACAAATACTTGCAACCCAACGCGTAAGAGGGGTTGTCAATTCCTCCACGGTAAAAAGATAGATAGATTTGTGGTAGACTGGATAAATAACTCTTGATAAAACACGAAATAAAATAAATAATAAAAAAGTGCAGGAAGGTACTTTTGGATTTTTTTGGAATAATAGATCTAAAAATAAAATTGAATAAAAATAGATCTCTAAGAAAATATGATAAAGAATAGACCCGAGGGTCGTAGATTTCACGAGTGGCTTCTCTCAAGAAAACAGTACACGGTGGGTAAACAAATTACTGTTGGGCAATTGATAGAAGATCAAATAATTATGATGATATCTAGGCAATGATGATTATATAGACATCACGTCCAAGATTAGTAGACCGACTCATGCCTGCATCTACTATTATTACTCCACACAACGACCGCTATCCAGCATGCATCTAGTGTTTTAAGTTCATGTGGAAACAGAGTAATGCATTAAGAACGATGATATGATGTAGATGAGATCTATTCATGTAGAAATAGCCCCCATCTTGTTATCCTTAGTAGCAATGATACATGCGTGTCTTGCTGTCTCTTCTGTCACTGGGAATGAACACCGCACGATCGAACCCATCACAAAGCACCTCTTCCCATGGCAAGAAAAATCGATCTAGTTGGCCTACCTAAACCAAAAAAATCGAATAAGAAACACGAGGCTATAAGTAATCATGCATATGAGAGATCAAAGATAAATCAAATAACTTTCATGGATATAGATCTAATCATAAACTCAAAGTTCATCGGATCCTAATAAACACACCGCAAAACGAGTTACATCAAATAGATCTCCAAGAGACCATTGTATTATGAATCATAAAGGGATAAGAAGCCATCTAGCTACTGACTACGGACCCATAGGTCTATGATGAACTACTCACGCATCATGGGAGAGGCATCAATGAGGATGATGAACCCATCCGTGATGGTGTCTAGATTGGATCTCGTGGTTCGGGAACTTGCGGCAGCTGGAATTGTTTTTCGTCGACTCTCCTAGGTTTTCTGGAATATTTGGGTATTTATAGGGTGAAGAGGCGGTGCGGGAGGTCACTGAGGTGGGCACAACCCACCTGGGCGCGCCAGGGCTCCTGGGCACGCCCAGGAGTCTTGTGCTCACCTCGGGCCCCCCCTCTGGTACTTCTTTGGACCATCTTGTGTCTTTTGGTTCAAAAAAATTCTCCATAAAGTTTCGTCGTATTTCGACTCCGTTTAGTACTGATATTCCGCGAAGGAAAAAAACAAGCAAAAACAGCAACTGACACTGGGCACTATGTCAATAGGTTTGTGCCAACAAATGATATAAAGTTGCTATAAAATGATTGTAAAAAATACAAGAATGATAATATAACAGCATGGAACAATAAAAAACTATAGATACGTTGGAGATGTACCAGCATCCCCAAGCTTAATTCTGCTCGTCCTCGAGTAGGTAAATGATAAAACAGATTTTTTTATGTGAAATGCTGCCTAACATGTTCATCACATATTATTTTCTTTTGTAGCATGGACATTTGGACTTTTATATGGTTCAAAGCAATAGTTTAGTTTTGACATGAAGATTTCAATACTCAAGCATATGAATAATCAACCATGTCTTTCAAAATATCAACACTAAAGAAAGTTATCCCTAGCCCATCATGCTCAATGATTGATCCATTCATGAACGCACTCGCATATTAGCTACATCCAATGCTCAAGTATGATCATAGTGCCCCTTAGTTGGTGCTTTATAAGAGAAGATGGAGACTCAAATAAAAATAAAATTGCATAAAGTGAATAGATAGGCCCTTCGTAGAGGGAAGTAGGGATTTATAGAGGTGCCAGAGCTCAAAGCTAAAAATTGAGAGATAATTCTTTTGAGAGGCATACTTTTCCCGTCAATGAAAATGACTGAGTAATTACCAACACTTTCCATGCTAGATATATCATAGGCGGTTCTCAAACAGAAAATAAATTTTATTCCTTTTTCCACCATTCTTTCACAATCCATGGCTAGCCGTACCCACGGGTGCCTTCCATACCAACACTTTCCCAGGAATTTATTATTTGACAACATATAGTAAATTTCTTTTTCATTTCGGGATTGGGATCCCTATTAGCGTCATACTCTCGTGCAATGGCAAGTGAATAAACACTCATCTTGAGAATAACACATCTATTATGGGAAATATTGGCCACCCTGCCACTTCATGAGCGGTACGAGCACACAAAAAGAAAATTATTTTGAAAATTAGAGATGGCACATACAAATTTGCTTAGAACAGCACGGGAATACCGCATATAGGTAGGTATGGTGGACTCATGTGGCAAAACTGGGTGTAAAGATTTTAGATGCACAAGTAGTATTTCTACTTAGTACAAGTGAAGGCTAGCAAAAAAGATTGAGAATCAACCAACCAAGAAGCGAAAAATCACATAAGCGAGCATTAAGCATAACTAACACCGAATAGTGCACCACAAGTAGGATGTAATTTCATTGCATAACTATTGACTTTCGTGCTTGCATAGGGAATCACAAACCTGAACACCAATATTCTTACTAAAGCATAATTACTCATCAACATGACTCACATATCACTATCATCATATCTCAAAACTATTACAAGGAATCAAGTTTAATTTGTCCAATGATCTTCATGAAAGTTTTTATTATATCCCTCTTGAATATCTATCACTTTGGGACTAGTTTCATATATTGCAATTGTTTTTTACTAGCTCAAAATAAATCTAATTGAAGAACATGAGTATAAAGATTTTCATCTCTCAAAATAATATAAGTGAAGCACGAGAGAATTTTTTTCAAAATTACTAACTCTCAAATAAATCTAAGTGAAGCATGAGAGCATTTCTTCGAACATATTAATGCACACCGTGCTAAAAAAGATATAAGTGAAGCACTAGAGCAATTCCATAGCTCAAAAAAATTAAGTGAAGCATAAAGAGCAATTCTAACAAATCATAGCGTACTTTTGGCTCTCTCAAATAGGTGTGTCCAGCAAGGATACTTGTGACAAACTAAAAAGACAAAACAAGCAAAGACTCATATAACACAAGACGCTCCAAGCAAAACTCATGATATGTGACGAATAAAAATATAGCTCGAAGGAAAATACCGATGGCCGTTAGAAGAAAGAGGGAATGCCACTCGGGGGCATCCCCAAGCTTAGTCACTTATTTCTCCTTGAATATTATCTTGGGGTGCCATAGGGTATCCCAATTTTAGGCTATTCTTACTCCTTATTCCTTCATCCAACGTGATCTCACCCAAAACAGGAAAACTTCAATCACACAAAACTTAACAAAACCTTCGTGAGATCTGTTAGTATAATAAAGCAAATCACCACTCTAAGTACTGTTCCAAACCCATTCATATTTTACTATTGCATTATACCTATTGTATTATAATTTTACCATGGCATATACCCCCGATAGAAACCATAGATTCACCAAAATAAGCACACAATGCAAAGAAAACAGAATCTGTCAAAATCAGAACAGTGTGTAGTAATCTGAAATTTTACCATACTTTCGTAACTCTAAAAATTCTGACAAATTAGGAAAACATGGATTTTTTACATAAATCTTGTGTAAAAATTTCAGAAACTTTAGTCACTTCTGTGATTTTTTAAAATTCTGCTACTGGACTCATACGTTTCTGTTTTTCAACAAGATCAAGTCAACTATCACCCAACATGATCCCAAAGGCTGTGCTTGGAACAAAGACTAACTAAAACATAAAAAAACACAGTCATAACAGTAGCATAATTGTGTAAATACTCAAGAACAGAAAGAAAAGGTTAAAAATAAATTTTATTCATTGGGTTGCCTCCCAACAAGCGCTATCGGTTTACGCCCCTAGCTAGGCATAATACATAGATTCAAGTATTGTCCTATTTCTTCTTATTCTCCGTAGATGTGTTTTTGTCAGGAGGTTTTGCAAAAATAACTTGAAACACATTATCTATAGATTTTAGCATTATCAAGTTGCCCATCTATGTATCCCCTTTGATTTTCGGCAACAATCCAGGAATATTGTTGATTAACATCATTGAAAACTTGTTGGATTATATCTAAAACGGGGTTCTACCTCTTGAGCTTACGTTGGTTTTTCCCTTGAAGAGGAAAGGGTGATGTAGCAAAGTAGCGCAAGTATTTCCCTCAGTTTTGAGAACCAATGTATCAATCCAGTAGAACGCAACAAGCCACCGAATACCTGCACAAACAAACACCAACTTGCAACCAACGCGACAAAGGGGTTGTCAATCCCTTCACGGTTATTCGCAAAGTGAGATCTAATAGAGATGGATAAATGGTAAAGTAATATTTTTGGTATATTTGGTTTATGGAACGAAAAGTAAAAGATTGCAAAGAAAATAAATAGGAAACTAAAATTGTAGATCGGAAACTTGTATGATGGAAAGTAGAAGATTATATGATGGAAAATAGACCCGGGGGCCATAGGTTTCACTAGAGGCTTCTCTTAAGATAGAAATTATTACGGTGGGTGAAAAAATTACTGCCGAGCAATTGATAGAAAAACACAAAGTTATGACGATATCTAAGGCAATGATAAGGAATATAGGCATCACGTCTGTGTCAAGTATACCGAAACGATTCTGCATCTACTACTATTACTCCACACATCGACCGCTATCCAGCATGCATCTAGAGTATTAAGTTCATAAGAACAGAGTAACGCTTTAAGCAAGATGACATGATGTAGAGGAATTAACTCAAGCAATATGATGAAAACTCCATCTTTTTATCCTCGATGGCAACAATACAATATGTGCCTTGCTGCCCCTACTGTCACTGGGAAAGGACACCGCAAGATTGAACCCAAAGCTAAGCACTTCACCCATTGCAAGAAAATCCAATCTAGTTGGCCAAACCAAATCGATAGTTCAAAGAGACTTGCAAAGATGTAAATCATGCATATAAGAATTCAGAGGAGATTCAAATAATATTCATAGATAAGCTGATCATAAATCCACAATTCATCGGATCTCGGCAAACACACCGCAAAAGAGTATTACATCGAATAGATCTCCAAGAACATCGAGGAGAACTTTGTATTGAGAATCAAAGAGAGATAAGAAGCCATCTAGCTACTAGCTATGGACCCGTAGGTCTGAAGTAAACTACTCACACTTCATAGGAGAGGCAATGGTGTTGATGTAGAAGCCCTTCGTGATCGAATCCCCCTCTGGCAGGACGCCGGAAAAGGCCCCCAGATGGGATCTCACGGGTACAGAAGGTTGCGGTGGTGGAAAAGTGGTTTCGTGGCTCCCCTGGATGTTTTTGGGGTATAAGAGTATATATAGGAGGAAAATCTAGGTCATGGGATCTACGAGGGGCCCACAAGGTCGGGGGGCGCGCCCTACCCCCCTGGGCGCGCCCTCCACCCTTGTGGACGCTTCGTGGCTCTTCTGACTTGCACTCCAAGTCTCCTGGGTGTCTTCTGGTCCAAGAAAAATCATCGCGAAAGTTTTATTCCGTTTGGACTCCGTTTGGTATTCCTTTTCTGCGAAACTCTAAAAAAAGGAAAAAACAAAAACTGGCACTAGGCTCTAGGTTAATAGGTTAGTCCCAAAAATCATATAAAATAGCATATTAATGCATATAAAACATCCAAAATAGATAATATAATAGCATGGAACAAACAAAAGTTATAGATACGTTGGAGACGTATCAAGCATCTCCATGCTTAATTGTTGCAACAACAACAACAACAACAACAACAACAACAACAACAACAACAACAACAACAACAACAACAACAACAACAACAACAACAACAACAACAACAACAACAACAACAACAACAACAACAACAACAACAACAACAACAACAACAACAACAACAACAACAACAACAACAACAACAACAACAACAACAACAACAACAACAACAACAACAACAACAACAACAACAACAACAACAACAACAACAACAACAACAACAACAACAACAACAACAACAACAACAACAACAACAACAACAACAACAACAACAACAACAACAACAACAACAACAACAACAACAACAACAACAACAACAACAACAACAACAACAACAACAACAACAACAACAACAACAACAACAACAACAACAACAACAACAACAACAACAACAACAACAACAACAACAACAACAACAACAACAACAACAACAACAACAACAACAACAACAACAACAACAACAACAACAACAACAACAACAACAACAACAACAACAACAACAACAACAACAACAACAACAACAACAACAACAACAACAACAACAACAACAACAACAACAACAACAACAACAACAACAACAACAACAACAACAACAACAACAACAACAACAACAACAACAACAACAACAACAACAACAACAACAACAACAACAACAACAACAACAACAACAACAACAACAACAACAACAACAACAACAACAACAACAACAACAACAACAACAACAACAACAACAACAACAACAACAACAACAACAACTACAACAACAACAACAACAACAACAACAACAACAACAACAACAACAACAACAACAACAACAACAACAACAACAACAACAACAACAACAACAACAACAACAACAACAATAACAACAACAACAACAACAATAACAACAACAAAGCCTTTAGTCCCAAACAAGTTGGGGTAGGCTAGAGGTGAAACCATAAGATCTCGCAACCAACTCATGGCTCTGGCACATGGATAGCAAGCTTCCACACACCCCTGTCCATAGCTAGCTCTTTGGTGATACTCCAATCCTTCAGGTCTCTCTTAACGGACTCCTCTGTAAGTGCATCTAGTGCCACCCCTAGTTGGTTTTGGAGTATTGACGAAAAATGTGGTTGAGGGACTAATGCGTTTGTGAGAATTGCAGGATAACGCAGGTAGTGTCCCCCATTGATTCGGTTTACCTACCGGAGATGACCCCTAAAAATGCATGAAGACGTTGACGACAATGGTGGAATGTGAAGGTATTCACATTGAAGACTATGACATGAGAAGACATTGAGTGAAGACTATGGAGCGCGAAGACTGTGTCGTTTCGTTGTTTCCTTTTCTTCTTTGTTGAGTCATAGGAACCACCATACTGTTAAGTGGGGTCCAAGTGATCAAAGTCAGAATGACTGAAGTGATGCTCAACCCAAATCCTATGTCTTCGAGCGAAGACAATGAGAGCAAAACTTATCCAGAGCTGGATGAGTCAGCTTTGCTTGTAGCCCAAGTAAAGTTGTCGTGTGTGTTTGAAATCTGACTGTTGGAACACGTGTCAGTTCCTTAGTGACCCAGGGTCATTTCGGACATATCAGGTCGGGTTGCCTAGTGGCTATAAATAGCCCACCCCTACACCATAAACTGGTGGCTTCTCAGAGTTAGTGCACGGCTTTTGTCGTTTGAGAGCAACCCACCTGGAAGCCTTTGAGAGAGAGAAATCCTTGCGAGGACAAAGCCCAAACACCCAGAGCCAAAGAGTGTTAGGCATCATCAAGTCTTTTTGTCATGTGACCAAGACTTATTACACTTGAGGACTGTGAATCCTCCGGCCCGGTTAGGGCGTCGCGTTCTGAGCATCCAAGAGTCATCGTGGATTGCCGGTGAACGCAGTCTGTGAAGGTTCGAAAGTCTACCTTGAAGACTTACCAGAGTGATTGGGCGAGGACTGTGTGTCATTAGCTCAAGGGGAATAAGGTGAAGACGCGGTCTTCTGAGTTGAATCTCAGCCTCCCTAACCAGATGTAGAGTTGTCACAGCAACTGGAACTGGTCCAACAAATCCTGTGTCTTCAACAAGTGACTGGTTCTATCTTCTCCCTCTCCTTACTTAGAGTTTGTCTTCGTGAAGTCATTGCCTACTTGTCATACCTGTTTGACTTCATTGCTTGACTACTTTTGTTGATTGGCTTCTCTCTATCTTCCATCTTGATCCTACTACCAAGCTGCTATTAGTCTTGTACTTTCACGCTATTTGCATACTTGACTATGGTTTGCTTGTTGTAGTTTATCTTCCGCTGCATATTAATTAGGTCATTTCTATTGTTTGTCTTCGAAACATCCGTGTTTTGAAGACTTTCTTAAAAATCGCCTATTCACCCCCCCCCCTCTAGTCGATAACTAGCACTTTCATCCTCCCATGTCAAACTCGGTCTACCCCGCCCTCTCTTGACATTCTTCGCATGCTTTAGTTGTCCGCTATGCACTGGAGCTTCTGGAGGCCTGCGCTGAATATGCCTAAACCATCTCAGACGATGTTGGACAAGCTTCTCTTCAATCGGTGCTACCCCAACTCTATCTCGTATATCATCATTCCGGACTCGATCCTTCCTCGTGTGGCCACACATCTATCTCAACATACACATCTCCGCCACACCTAACCGTTGAACATGTCGCCTTTTAGTCGGCCAACACTTAGCGCCATACAACATTGCGGGTCGAACCACCGTCCTATAGAACTTGCCTTACATAATTTTTGATGTGTAATGCTACCTAACATATTTATCCATGTAATTCTCTTTATTGTGGCATGAATTTTCAGATCCGTAAGATTCATAACAAAAGTTTAATATTGACATAAAAACAATAATACTTCAAGCATACTAACAAATAATTATGTCTTCTCAAAATAATATAGCCAAAGAATGCTTATCCCTACAATCATATAGTCTGGCTCTACTCCATCTTCATCACACAAAATATTTAAATCATGCACAACCCCGATGAAAAGCCAATCAATTGTTTCATACTTTTGATGTTCTCAAACTTTTTCAACTTTCACACAATACATGAGCGTGAGCCATGGACATAGCACTATAGGTGGAATAGACGGTTGTTGTGGAGAAGACAAAAAGAAGGAGATAGTCTCACATTAACTAGGTGTATCTACGGGCTATGGTGATGCCCACTAATAGATATCAATGTGAGTGAGTAGGGATTGCCATGCAACGAATGCACTAGAGCTATAAGTGTATGAAAGATCAAAAAAAGAAACTAAGTGGGTGTGCATCCAACTTGCTTGCTCATTAAGAGCTAGGGCAATTTGAGGAAGCCCATCATTCGAATATACAAGCCAAGTTCTATAATGAAAAATTCCCACTAGTATATGAAAGTGATATCATAGGAGACTCTCTATCATGAATATCATGGTGCTACTTTGAAGCACAAGTGTGGCAAAAACGATAGTAACATTGTCCCTTCTCTCTTTTTTTATTTGGGCCTTCTCTCATATTTTTTTGGCCTCTTTTTTCGTCCAGAGTCTCATCCCGACTTGTGGGGGAATCATAGTCTCCATCATCCTTTCCTCACATGGGACAATGCTCTAATAATGAAGATCAGCACACTTTTATTTACTTACAACTCAAGAATTACAACTCGATACTTAGAACAAAATACGACTCTATGTGAATGCCTCCGGCGGTGTACCGTGATGTGCAATGAATCAAGAGCAACATGTATAAAAAATGATGAATGGTGGCTTTGCCACAAATACGATGTTAATTACATGATCATGCAAAGCAATATGACAATGATGAAGCGTGTCATAATAAACGGAACGGTGGAAAGTTGCATGGCAATATATCTCGGAATGGCTATGGAAATGCCATAATAGGTAGGTATGGTGGTTGTTTTGAGGAAGGATATGTTGTGGGTTTATGTTGCGCGGTACTAGAGAGGCTAGCAATGGCGGAAAGGTGAGAGTGCGTATAATCCATGGACTCAACATTAGTCATAAAGAACTCACATACTTATTGCAAAAATCTATTAATCATCGAAACAAAGTACTACACGCATGCTCCTAGGGGAATAGATTGGTAGGAAAAGACCATCGCTCGTCCCCGACCGCCACTGATAAAGAAGACAATAATAAATCATGCTCCGACTTCATCACATAACGGTTCACCATACGTGCATGCTACGGGACTCACAAACTTTAACACAAGTATTTCTCAAATTCACAACTACTTACTAGCATGACTCTAATATCACCATCTTCATATCTCAAAACAATCATAAGGAATCAAACTTCTCATAGTATTCAATGCACTATATATGAAAGTTCTTATTATATCCCTCTTGGATGCCTATCATATTAGGACTAATTTTATAACCAAAGAAAATTACCATGCTTCTCTAAATACTCTCAAAATAATATAAGTGAAGTGCAAGAGTTCATCAATTTCTAGAAAATAAAACCACCACCGTGCTCTAAAAAGATATAAGTGAAGCACTAGAGCAAAATTGCCTAGCTCAAAAGATATAAGTGAAGCACATAGAGCATTCTAATAAATCATGATTCATGCGTGTCTCTCTCAAAAGGTGTGTACAACAAGGATTATTGTGGCAAACTAAAAAGCACAGAATCAAATCATACAAGACGCTCCAATCAAAACACATATCATGTGGTGAATAAAAATATAGCCTCAAGTAAAGTTACCGATAAACGAAGACGAAAGAGGGGATGCCTTCCCGGGGCATCCCAAAGCTTAGGCTTTCTGACATCCTTGAATATTACCTTGGGTTGCCTTGGGCATCCCCAAGCTTAGGCTCTTACCACTCCTTATTCCATAGTCCATCAAATCCTTACCCAAAACTTGAAAACTTCACAACACAAAACTCCAACAGAAAATCTCGTGAGCTCCGTCAGTATAAGAAAGCAGATCACCACTTTTGGTACTGTTGCGAACTCATTATTTATTTATATTGGTGTAATATCTACTATATTTCAACTTTCCCATGGTTCATACCCCCCGATACTAGCCATAGATGCATCAAAATAAGCAAACAACACGTGAAAAACAGAATCTGTCAAAAAGAGAACAGTCTGTAGCAATCTGGATATTTAGAATACTTATATAACTCCAAAAATCCTGAGAAATTAGGAAGTCCTAAGAAATTTGTTTATTAATCTTCTCCAAAAGAATCAACTAAAAATCAAGTTCCTGTGATTTATGAAAATTCTTTTCATGCGCATAAAAGTTTATATTTTTCAGCAAGATCAAATTAACTATTACCATAGGCTATCCCAAAGGTCTTACTTGGCACAAACACTAAATAAAACATAAAACCACATCTAACCAGAGGCCAGATGAATTAATTTTATTGGAAAACAGCAAGGAAAAACATTGGGTTATCTCCCAATAAGCGCTTTTCTTTAAAGTCTTTTAGCTAGGCATTGAGATTTCAATGATGCTCACATGAAAGGCAAGAATTGAAGCACAAAGAGAGCATCATAAAACATGTGACAAACACACTTAAGTCTAACATACTTCCTATGCATAGGCATTTTATAAGGAAACAAATTATCAAGGCAAGCAAAAACTGGCATATGCAAGGAAGGAGAAAGAGACGATAGCAATCTCAACATGAAGAGAGGTAATTTAGTAACATGAAAATTTCTACAACCATATTTTCCTCTCTCATAATAATTACATGTAGAATCATAAGAAAATTCAACAATATAGCTATCACACAACATATTCTCAACACGATCCACATGCATGCGAAGTTGACACTCTTCCAAAATAGTGGGATTAACATTAACTAAAGTCATGACCTCTCCGAACCCACTTTTATCAAAAATTTCATAAGATTGAACATTCTCCAAATATGTGGGATCTATAGTTGACACTCTTCCAAACCCACTTTCAATATTATTGAAGCACTATTATCAATCTCATATTCATCATGGGGCTTAAATAAATTTTCAAGATCATAAGAAGAATCACCCCAATCATGATCGTTGCAACAAGTAGTGGACATAGCAAAACTAGCATCCCCAAACTTAGGATTTTGCATATTATCAGCACAATTGACATTAATAAAATTTATAATAACATCATTGCAATCATGCTTTTTATTCAAATGTATATCGTGAATCACTTCATAAAGTACTTCACAATTTTCAGATTCACGAATTTCAAGCAAAACATCATAAAGATAATCTAGTGCACAAAACTCTCTAGCAATTGGTTTATCATAATTGGATCTCTTAAAAAGATTAGCAAGAAGATGAGGATCCATAAATCTTAGGTTCTCTGATGTGCAATAAATACATGATTATTCCAACCAAACGAGCAAACAAGCCAAATAAGACATCAACGCAAACGAAAAAGACGAATGGAAGAAGGGCGAAGAAAAGGCGAATCTTTTTGATAATCGTTTTAGAAGTGGGGGAGAGGAAAACGAGACGAGAATGGCGAATAATGTAATGCGAGGGATGAGAGTTTATGATGGGTACTTGGTATGTCTTGGCTTGGCGTAGATCTCTCCGGCAACGTCGCCAGAAATTGGCAAATTGACGGGAGATCAAATCTTGACTTGAGTTGGCGTAAACCTCCCCTGCAATGGTGCCATAAATCCTTCTTGCTAACTTTTGAGCTTGTGTTGGTTTTTCCCTTGAAGAGGAAAGGGTGATGCAGCAAAGTAGCGTAAGTATTTCCGTCAGTTTTGAGAACCAACGTAACAATCCAGTAGGAGACAACGCAACAAGCCACCGAATACCTTCACAAACAAACACCAACTTGCATCCAACGCGACAAAGGCCTTGTCAATCTCTTCATGGTTATTCGCAAAGTGAGGTCTAATAGAGATGGATAAACGGCAAAGTAATATTTTTGGTATTTTTGGTTTATGGAACGGAAAGTAAAAGATTGCAAAGAAAATAAATAGGAAACTAAAATTGTAGAAAGGAAACTTATATGATGGAAAGTAGAAGATTATATGATGGAAAATAGACTCAGGGGCCATAGGTTTCACAAGAGGCTTCTCTCAAGATAGAAATTATTACGGTGGGTGAACAAATTACTGTCGAGCAATTGATAGAAAAGCGCAGAGTTATGACGATATCTAAGGCAATGATCATGAATATAGGCATCACATCCGTGTCAAGTAGACCGAAACGATTCTGCATCTACTACTATTACTCCACACATCGACCTCTATCCAGTAGCATGCATCTAGAGTATTAAGTTCATAAGAACAGAGTAATGCTTTAAGCAAGATGACATTATGTAGAGGAATTAAATCAAGCAATATGATGAAAACCCCATCTTTTTATCCTCGATGGCAACAATACAATACGTGCCTTCCTGCCCCTACTATCACTAGGAAAGGAAACCACAAGATTTAACCCAAAGCTAAGCACTTCTCCCATTGCAAGAAAAACCAATCTAGTTGGCCAAACCAAATCGATAGTTCGAAGAGACTTGCAAAGATATCAAATCATGCATTTAAGAATTCAGAGGAGATTCAGATAATATTCATAGATAAGCCAATCATAAATCCACAATTCATCGGATCTCGGCAAACACGCCGCAAAAGAGTATTACATCGAATAGATCTCCAAGAACATCAAGGAGAAATTTTTATTGAGAATCAAAGAGAGAGAAGAAGCCATCTAGCTAGTAGCTATGGACCCGTAGGTCTGAAGTAAACTACTCACGCTTCATCGAAGAGGCAATAGTGTTGATGTAGAATCCCTCCTTGATCGAATCCCCCTCCGGCAGGACGCTGAAAAAGGCCCCAAGATGGGATCTTATGGGTACAGAAGGTTGCGGCGGTGGAAAAGTGGTTTTGTGGCTCCCTGGATGTTTTTGTGGTATAGGAGTATATATAGGAGGAAGATCTAGGTCAGGGGGTCTATGAGGGGCCCACAAGGTCGGGGGCGTGCCCTACCCCCTGGGCGCGCCGTCCACCCTTGTGGCCGCCTCGTGGCTCTTCCTTGCACTCCAAGTCTCCTAGGTGTCTTCTGGTCCAAGAAAAATCATCGTGAAAGTTTTATTCCGTTTGGACTTCGTTTGGTATTCCCTTTCTGTGAAACTCTGAAACAAGGAAAAAACAGAAACTGGCACTGGGATCTAGGTTAATAGGTTAGTCCCAAAAATCATATAAAATAGCATATTAATGCATATAAAACATCCAAAGCAGATAATATAATAGCATGGAACAATAAAAGTTTGTAGATACGTTGGAGACGTATCACGGGGATTTCCATTTTAAGATTCTCATCAAAGATTTGATTATTTCCAAGCAAATGTCTCAACATATAATAACTATTATAAAGGATCTCATTTATTACCGGTTTTTCACAGCTCGTACCATAACAATCAAAAATTCCCCTAGCCTCCCGTACTATGCGATCAAATTCATTCATAAGAACAAGGGTGGCTAACTTTTTAGCTTTCGGATCCTTTATAACTGGTAGCTCATAAAACAATCTTTGTAAGGTAGGGTTGGTACGGATAAATCTAGTTTCAAGTTTCAGAACTAGTGTTGAAATATCTTCCGCATAAGATTTAGTTCTTTTAAGTATAGAGGTATCATCAAGAGTCAAATTTCCAACACAATTGAAAAATTCTTGGATATGTTCTTTTCCCATAACACTCCCTTGCCCCAAAACAAAAGTTTTGGCATCCAGATTGCCAGATCGTCCAATTTTAGGAGTTAGGCCATCATCTGTTTCTGCCATACCAAAATCACTCATGATGACTAGTTCAAAATAAGAGATCTGACAAGATAAAGGCGAACGAAAAAGAGGGCAAATAAAACGGCAATTTTTTGTGAAGTGACGGAGATGAAAATGAGAGGCAAATGGCAAATAATGTAAATTGCAAGGAGATGAGATTTTTGATTAGGAACCTGGTAAGTGTTCATGATGTCTCCCCGGCAAGGGTACCAGAAATTCCTTTTGATGTCGTTTGAACTACGTCGGTATTTCCCCAAAGAGGAAGCGATGATGCAGCGCAGCTACGGTAGGTATTTCCCTCAGTTATGAAACCAAGGTACCAATCCAGTAGGAGAACCAACCAACACTATGTAAACGATACCTGCACACAAAGAACAAATACTTGCACCCCGACGTGTAAGAGGGGTTGTCAATCCCTCCATCGTAAAAAGATAGATAGATTTGTGGTAGATTGATTAAATAGCTCTCGATAAAATGCGAAACAAAATAAATAATAAAAAGTGCATCAAGGTATTTTTGGTTCTTTTGGAATAATAGATCTGAATATAAAAGTGAATAAAAATAGATCTCAAAGAAAATATGATAAAGAATAGACCTGGGGGCCGTAGATTTCACTAGTGGTTTCTCTCAAGAAAATAGGACACGGTGGGTAAACAAATTATTGTTGAGTAATTGATAGAAGATCTAATAATTATGACGACATCCAGGCAATGATCATTATATAGGCATCACGTCCAAGATTAGTAGACCGACTCCTGCCTGCATCTACTACTATTACTCCACACATCAACCGCTATCCAACATGCATCTAGTCTATTAAGTTCATGGAGAAACGAAGTAATGCATTAATAATGATGACATGATGTAGACGAGATCTAATCATGTAGGAATAGCCCCCATCTTGTTATCCTTAATAGCAACGATACATGCGTGTCTTGCTGCCCCTTCTGTCACTGAGAAAGAACATCACACAATCGAACCCATAACAAAGCACCTCTTCCCATGGCAAGAAAAATCGATCTAGTTGGCCTAACTAAACCAAAGATTCGAAGAAGAAATACGAGGCTATAAGTAATCACGCATATAAGAGATCAAGGAAAACTCAAATAACTTTCATGGATATAGATCTGATCATAAACTCAAAGTTCATCGGATCCCAACAAACACAACACAAAAAGAGTTACATCAAATAGATCTCCAAGAGACCATTGTATGGAGAATCAAAAAGAGAGAAGAAGCCATCTAGCTACTGCCTACGGACCCGTAGGTCTATGATGAACTACTCATGCATCATCGGAGAGGCACCAATGAGGGTGATGAACCCCTCCGTGATGGTGTCTAGATTGGATCTCGTGGTTCTGGAACTTGCGGCGGCTGGAATTGTTTTTCGTCGACTCTCCTAGGGTTTCTGGAATATTTGGGTATTTATAGAGCAAAGAGGCGATGCGGGAGGTCACCGAGGTGGACACAACCCACCTGGGTGCGCTCAGGTGTCTTGTGCTCACCTCGGGCCCCCTCTCTGGTACTTTTTTGGCCCATCTTGTGTCTTCTGTTCCAAAAAAATTCTTCAAAAAGTTTTGCTGCATTTGGACCCCATTTGGTACGGATATTCTGCGAAGGAAAAAACAAGCAAAAACAGCAACTTGCACGGGGCACTATGTCAATAGGTTAGTCCCAAAAAAGATATAAAGTTTCTATAAGATGATTGTAAAACATCAAAGAATGATAATATAACAGTATGGAACAATAAAAAATTATAGATACGTTGGAGACGTATCAACACTATGTAGGAGGTCGGTGATGTGCCATAGTAGATGCTTAGTAGAGGCAGTAAGGATGATGTCGTTGACGTATAAGAGGAGGTATGCAAGCTCGTCACCATGCCAAAGGACAAAGAGGGACGGGTCAAAAAGAGACGCGACGAACGCGATGCGATGAGCATAGTGGGTGAAGCGTTGGTACTACGCCCGAGGAGCCTGATTGAGGCCGTAGAGTGACTTGTGAAGACGAAAAACATGGGTAGGATGAACCGGGTCGATGAAACCACGCGGCTGCTGGCTGTACACCTCCTCGTCAAAGGTGTGGTGTATGCCTGTTGATTAGGAGTGTACACGGGCATGAGGTACGCCTGTGGAGCAGGTGCTGATAACCCACAAGTATAGGGGATCAATTGTAGCTCTTTCCGATAAGTAAGAGTGTCGAATCCAATGAGGAGCAGAAGGAAATGACAAGTAGTTTTCAGTAAGGTAATGTCTGCAAGTGCTGAAAATGTAAGTAGCGTAGTAGTTTGATAGCAAGATAATTTGTAACGAGCAAGTAACGATAATAGTAACAAAAGTGCAGCAAGGTAGCCCAATCCTTTTGAGGCAAAGGACAGGTCAAAATGGTCTCTTATGATAAGCAAAGCGTTCTTGAGGGTACATGGGAATTTCATCTAGTCACTTTCATCGTGTTGGTTTAATTCGTCTTCACTACTTTGATAATTTGATATGTGGGTGGACTGGTGCTTAGGTGATGTTCTTACTTGAACAAACCTCCTACTTATGATTAACCCTCCCGCAATCATCCGCAACTATGAGAAAAGTATTAAGAATAAATTCTAACCATAACATTAAACTTTTTGATCCAATCGGTCCCTTATGGAATAGCGCATAAACTGGGGTTTAAGCTTCTGTCACTCTCGCAACCCATCATCTAATTGCTACTCCACAATGCATTCCCTTAGGCCCAAATATGGTGAAGTGCCATGTAGTCGATGTTCACATGACACCACTAAGGGAATAACAACATACATACTATCAAAATATCGAACACATATCAAATTCACATGATTACTTGCAACATGATTTCTCCCATGACCACAAGAACAAATGTAACTACTCACAAATGATAAACATGCTCATGATCCGAGGAGTATTAAATAGCATAATGGATCTGAACATATAATCATCCACCAAATAAACCATATAGTAATCAACTACAAGATGTAATCAACACTACTAGTCACCCACAAGCACCAATCTATAGTCCCGGTAACAAGATTGAACACAAGAGATAAACTAGGGTTTTAGATGATATGGTGTTGTTGAAGATATTGATGGAGATTGCCCTCCCCAAGAAGGGATAGTTGTTGGTGATGATGAGGACGATGATTTCCCCCTCTGGGAGGGAAGTTTCCCCGGCGGAATCGCTCTGTCGGAGGGCAAAAGTGCTCCTGCCCAAGTTCCGCCTCGAGACGGCAGCGCTCTGTATTGAAAGTCCTCTCCTTATTTTTTTTCTAGGTCAAAATGACCTATATACTAGAAGATGGGCATCGGAGGTGGGCCTGGGTGAGCACAACCCACCAGGGCGCGCCTGGGCTCCCTGGCGCGCCCAGGTGGGTTGTGCCCACCTGGTGGGCCCCCTCTGGTAGTTATTTGCTCCAATAATTCTTAAACATTCCATAAAAAATCTCTGTGAAGTTTCATCTTGTTTGGAGTTGTGCAGAATAGGTAGCTGACGTAGCTTTTCCAGGTCCATATTTCCAGCTGCCGGAATTCTCCCTCTTGGTGTGTACCTTGCAAATTATGAGAGAAAAGGCATTAGAATTACTCCAAAAAGCATTATTATGGATTAAAACATCATAAATAACAGTAAGAAAACATGATGCAAAATGGACGTATCAACTCCACAAGCTTAGACCTCGCTTGTCCTCAAGCGAAAACCAAAATCGAAAAACATGTCCACATGCTTTGAGAGAGAGGTGTCGATAAAAACAAAATATAGACATAGAAGCATCATGTTGATTATTATAACAACAACAAAATTAGACATAGGATTTTTATCATATACTTCTCATGAATAAGTAAAAATTCATCACACAATCAAAGTATAAAGCAAAAACTCTATTAGAAACCAACAAATTATGTTCTCAGTCAACTTTGCAACTACAATTCATCATCTTTTCAGGAAGGGTCACGTGTCGGAGCCTTTAGGCAAGTCCACATACTCAACCATCATATAGTCTTCTATGATTGCTAACACTCACCGCGTACACATGAGCAAAACATTTCAACCAGACACATAGAAAGATAGGGGCTTATAATTTCGCCTCCCAACATATTCACCTCAAGGGTGATGTCAACAATAATAACTCATGCTATCTATATTCAACTGGACATATGTGCCTAGATCTTTCCTCACCACATGATGCTTGCCAAAGGAGAAAAATAAAAAAGGAATAGAAGTCAAACTTTGACTCTTTGCATAGAAGTAAATACATAAAAGTAAAAGATAGGCCCTTCGTAGAGGGAAGCAGAGGTTGCCATGCACTTATTTGTTTGTATGCTCAACCCCTTAGTGCAAAAGAACGTCACGTTGCATTGCCCCTTGTGATAGCGACCTTTATTATGCAGTCTATCGCTTTTATTCTTCACCATCACAAGTTCGTGCAACGCCAAATTTTCTCTTACACTAAATGATCTCACACATTTAGAGGCAATTTTTATTGCCCTTTTTGCATCGATGACAACTTACTTGAGGGATCTTCCTCAATCCCTAGGTAGGTATGGTGGACACTTGAAAATAAGATTTGGGTTTAGGGGTTTTTGGATGCACAAGTAGTATCTCTACTTAGTGCGGAATTTTTGGCTAGCAAAGATAGGGGCAAGCACCACATGTTGAATGATCTATGACAATATGACTTCTATGTGAATATAAACAAACATAAATCATTAAGTTGTCTTCCTTGTCCAATGTCAACAATTTTGTCATATAATATTTTGATGAGGGCTCACAATCACAAAAGATTTCTAGGAGTATATTTATATGTGAATCTTCTCTTCCCTTATTAATTCTTTCATGAGTTGCATCATTGACTAATGCTATGTTTGTCAATTTATAATAATTTTTTATACTTATACTTTTCCTTATGTGGTGCCATCACCTACCATAGGATTAGTATATGATCTTATTAATTTATTTCCTTTCTCTTTTTCTTTCTTATTTCTTTTCTTTATTTGCAACATGAAAGTAAAGAAAGAAAAAACTCAAACTAAACTTTATTATATAACTTGCACGTGATTACAAGGATAGATCACTAAGAAAACTCTCAAAGAAGAAAGGGTTGAACTAAACTTTTATTCATCTAAAGCAAAAGGTTGAACTAAGATAGATAAAAAGCAAAAATATAGTGGGGTGATACGATACCGGGGCACCTCCCCCAAGCTTGGCGGAAGCCAAGGGGAGTGCCCATACCCGGTACTCAATTCTCCTTTGGTGGTGAAGAAGAATGTGATGGTGATGAAGAAGAGATCTTGTCCTTCTTCCTCAGCTTATGCTTGAGGATAGAATTTTCCTCCTTTAACTCTTCGATCTCCTGTTCAGGCTCAAGTACCTTTTTGCATGAATCCTGCTTATTTTCCTGCAAAAGGCGGAAAGGTATAAATTGAACCTTAGGATTCTCTGGCTTATTCGGGAGGCTTGACTTCTTGAATTTCACATGCATGTCCCCAGGTTGAGGTACCGGGGTTTCATCTTCATCTGAGCTCATCTCATCCTTTTCCCTAGGTAATAGTCTTCCTCCTCCTCCATAGTCCAGCCATAGTGCTCCACATCCCCATAGGACTTGGGGTTTGCGATGAAAGCAACAACATAGCTCTCACCCTCAGAGTGTTGAGATGACATATTTCAGATCTATCAAGAAAACAGCAAGAAAAGAGAACAGAGGATTTCTCCATGATACGGTAATCAACAGTTCGGGAAGTATATATAGATTTTTATCTTGGAGGACAAGCAAACGGAAGAAAAATGGAGTCCGGGAGGTGTCCCAGGTGGGCATAACCCACCTGGGCGCGCCAGGCTGCCTGGCGTGCCCTAGTGTCTTGTGCCCACCAGGGGACGCTTCCTAGAAGTTTCTTTATTTCCAAAAACTGACAAAAAATATTTTTGCGGATTTTTCGGAGTCCATTTACTTACCGTATCACGTACCTCGTTATTTCCGCGATTCTGGAGTGTTCCGGAAGGACTCTTTTATATGTTCTTCTGGTGTCAAAGTTTGGATAATATTACTTTCAACATTAATGAGCGTACCTGAGATATAATGTTTTATTCGTTTCCCATTAACAACCTTTGGGTTAGTACCTTCGGAATTATTTATTTTGATAGCTCCAGACCAATAAACTTCCTCGATGACATAGGGGCCTTCCCATTTTGAGAGGAGTTTTCCTGCAAAGAATCTAAAACGAGAGTTGTACAAAAGAACATATTCCCCAACTTGAAACTCGCGCTTTTGGGTTCTTTTGTCATGCATCTTTTAACTTTCTCTTTGAATAGTTTTGCATTTTCATAAGCTTGGGTTCTCCATTCATCTAATGAGCTAATATCAAATAACCTCTTTTCTCCAGCAAGTTTGAAATCATAATTGAGTTCTTTGATTGCCCAATATGCTTTATGTTCTAACTCAAGAGACAAATGACAAGCTTTTCCATAAACCATTTTATAAGGAGACATACCCATAGGATTTTTATATGCTGTTCTATAAGCCCAAAGTACATCATCTAATTTCTTAGACCAATTCTTCCTGGACCTATTAATAGTCTTTTGGAAAATTAATTTTATTTCTCTATTGCTAAGTTCAACTTGACCACTAGACTGAGGATGATAGGGTGATGCAATTCTATGGTTAACATCATACTTGGCAAGCATTTTATGAAAAGCACCATGAATAAAGTGTGAACCACCATCAGTCATTAAATATCTAGGGACTCCAAACCTTGGGAAAATAACTTCCTTAAGCATTTTAATAGAGGTGTTGTGATCAACACTACTGGTTGGAATATCTTCTACCCATTTAGTAACATAATCAACAGCAACCAAGATATGTGTATACCCATTAGAGGAAGGAAAAGGTCCCATGTGATCAAATCCCCAAACATCAAATGGTTCAACAGCAAATGAGCAGTTAGCTGCCATAAATGTTGCTCATAGTACTCCTTTGTAAGCTGATCATGCTAATTACATTGTTGCTAAATATTTACCACCTAGCTTTACATACCAACAAAAGAATCAACAATGTAAGATCTAAATTTATCACAAGCAAACACCACTGCTAGAAATTCCTTTTCAGTAGTAGCATAATTTCGTTGAGCACTGTCTAGAGTTTTACTAGCATAATGAATAACATTCAGTTTCTTATCAACTCTTTGTCCTAGAACAACACCAATAGCATAATCACTAGCATCACACATAATTTCAAAAGGCAAGTTCCAGTCAGGTGGTTGAACAATAGGTGCAGAAATTAAGGCTTTCTTGAGTGTTTCAGAAGCTTCTAAACAATCATAATCGAAAACAAAAGGAATATCCTTTTGCAAAATATTTGTAAGAGGCTTAGAAATTTTAGAAAAGTCTTTGATAAATCTCCTATAGAAACCAGCGTGACCAAGGAAACTATGAATATGTTTGATTTCCTTAGGACATGGCATTTTCTCAATTGCATCAACCTTAGCTTTGTCCACTTCAATACCCTTCCCAGAAATCTTATGACCCAAGACAATGCCTTCATTAACCATAAAGTGGCACTTCTCCCAATTCAAGACAAGATTCGTTTGTTCACATCTCTGCAAAACTCGATCAAGATTGATAAAATAATCATAAAAAGACTTCCCATAAACAGAGAAGTCGTCCATGAAAACCTCAACAATCTTTTCACAAAAGTCATAGAATATAGCAGTCATACATCTTTGAAAGGTAGCAGGTGCATTACATCAACCAAAAGGCATATGTCTATAAGCATAAATTCCAAAGGGACAACTAAAAGTGGTCTTTTCTTGATCAGGTTGAGAAACGGGTATTTGTGAAAAACCAGAGTATCCATCAAGGAAGCAAAAATGTGTGTGCTTAGATAATCTTTCAAGCATTTGATCAATAAAAGACAGAGGGTAATGATCTTTTCTAGTTGCTGTGTTTCACTACTAGGGAAAATCCTATACACAGAATCTTACCAGCAGCGTGATTTAAAATAAGGCGCTGCTGCTATATAGCAGCAGCGCGCGCCAGCGGAACACGCTGCTGAAATAAAAGTAGCAGTAGCGCGCCTCCTCTAAGCCACGCTACTGCTATAATTGCCACGGCCTCGCCGTGAAGCTAGTTTTAGCAGTAGCACGTTAATACGAAGAGCGCTACTGCTATAGATCATAGCAGTAGCGCATTCCCGTAATACCCGCTACTGCTAAGTTTACTAAAAAATTAGTCCCACCTCGCTCCACGAAGAGGGTTTCTACCACCTTAAATATGTTACTTCTCAAACTATCACAAGCATTTGGTCTTCATTGAACTCTATGTGTAAAATTTGTGGCCGCAATATGAGTCTTCCCCGGTTCCTAAACCGTTGAGGACTCATGTTGACAAATCAGATTGTACACAAAAAGATCATTGACGATCAATGTATTTTTATGTCTATTTTTACATGCTGACACATATCAGTAGCACGTTCTGTGTGAAAGGCGCTACTTCTAGGTAGTTTAGCAGTAGTGCCTTTCCATATAGCGTGCTACTGCTAGGCCATTCTATCTCCCACCCCCCACTCTCCTCTATCCGATCCACTCACACTCACACTCACTCGATCTCCCCCTCAACCCCCCCCCCCTCGCGCCGGTCCTCCCACGTCGGTCGCCCTCGCCCCCGCCGGCTGCCCTCGCCTACCCCTCCTCCCTCTGCGCTGCCATCACCTCCTCCTCCTCGCTGGACTCGGTATCGCCCTCCTCCTCCGTCGTCCCTCCACTCGCCGCCGGCCTGCCCCTCCTCGCTCCGCCTTCCTCCTCTGTCCTACTCTCTCCTCCCTCCACCAGTCGCCCCTCCTTCTCCCTCCTCCCTCCTCCATCCACAACCCCTCATCCCTACTACATTTTGAATTACTAGGCTAGTTCATATGCAACATTTTGATTTAGTTGATATGATTTAGTTGATTTAGTAGGCTAGTTGATTTAGAACATTTTGATTTAGTTGATTTAGTAGGCTAGTTGATTTAGTTGATTTAGTAGGCTAGTTGATTTATAGAACATTTTGATTTAGTTGATTTAGTATGCCAGTTGATAGCTACGAAGATTTGGCACCACCTAGATAGATGCTTGGAAAGAAATGCACCATTTTATTGTTATTTTTTATGTACATTGATAGTTAGATGCTTTTTTCTGTAATAAGTTATCTTTTGGCAAAATGTAGGTGCCAATTTAGTTAAATTTGCCACTTGTTTTTTAATCAATTATCTTAGGCAATAGGGGCCAAATTAGATGAAATGTCTTGGTAGGTGGTACCCTAATTTGGTAGATATTTGTGAAAAGTTTTTTCGGCAATAGGTGCCACTGAAATGCTTTGGTAGGTGGTACCTTGTCATCTTCTATGTTACTAGATCTTAGGATTATAATTGTCCATCAAATTGCTTGTCGCGGAAGAAGAATCAAATTGCTTCTCGCGGAAGAAGAACCAAATCTTATTAGGCAAGATTTGGCATTTGCCTGCTAGTTGTTGGTTCTATTCTAGAAGGTGTTAGTAAGCTAAAATATAACTGAAGAAGAACCAAAAATATCACATGCTACTATTTTTCTTTCCTGTGAAGTGGATCTTTAATCCTTTGCTCATATTGCTTTAGGAAAAATGGCGCCACCACCACCACCACCACCATGTCGACTATGCAAGTTAAGGTGCGCTAGGAGCCTTGCAACTGGCAAGCTGTTCGGCATCTACTTACAGCCGAGTTTTCATCATGCGGCGGTAAGAAATTATATGAAATGTAAAAACTATTTTATTTTTAGTGTTGGCATTACTGCATTGTGTCATTTTGCTTTTTTTACACAGATCGTCCCATGCAATGTGAGGTTGAAATTCAACAAGCTGATAGGAGACACTATGACATTTGAGGCTCCTAGGGGCCGTACACTATGGAGGTCGAGAAAGGACACAATATGTCATAGATTGGAGGAGATGGATGGGCCCGTTTCCTCGCCCGCATGCATCTTACTGGTGGTGAGTTGATCAGCTTCTCCTTCAGAGCAGAAAGACCCAAGCTGGCTGTCATTTATATCAACCTGGTGGAAGATGAAGATAATGAGGACCCACTCAATGAAGATGATGAGGACCCACTTCATGAAGCCATCATAGCTCAAAGAATGAGGCTGAGCGAGGAGGTGGTGTGCAACCTATGGGACATAATTCCGCCACGTGATGACTTTGTCGGCGTGCCATTCGGGACCCGCCTGACAATTACCATGGTCGATCGGCATGATATGGTATGTTATACTTACAAATGCAATTTATCTGATGATATGCTTAGTGTAGAGTCCAATGATATGCTGTGTGGAATCTAGTTGATGATATGCTTTAGTGTAGAGTCCGATCACATGCTTATTAGTGTAGAATCCAAGGAACTATTAATAGTGTAGATAATCCATATATACTTATTAGTAGAATTCATGCTTAGTACAAATGTGTAGTACTGTGTCTTTTGATAGTGTAGAAATCTATACTTAATCGAAATATATTTGCAAGAGTATGTGCGAGGCTATTTATTAATAGATATGTTTTTCTTATTCAGAAATTGCCAAAGAGCCTACCTGTGAGTTGTGGTATCGAGCCTGATGAAGAAGGCTCAGCTGGACTACGCCTTACCGCAAGGGGCTCCATCACCACCTGTACTTACCGCATGGACACGGACGGTCGCACACACTTAAACTCGGTTGGGTGGAAGAAATTCCTCGTTGGCAAGAATCTTCGTGTTGGACAGGCCATCCTAATTACTAGCAGGAACACCCACCGCCCAGGCTTGAGGATGACGATCGTTGTCGATATCGTCTAGAACTACATATGTGTGTGTGTTGCTATATCATCTAGAACTACATATAATGATCATCGTCGATATCATCTAGAACTACATATGATGATCGTCGTCGATATCATCTAGAACTACATATGATGATCGTCGTCGATATCACCTAGTACTGCTTGAGGATGCATGTTGACTATATATGAAATTGTTATTTAGTACTTCCTCCGTTCCAAATTACTTGTCGTGGTTTTAGTTAAAATTAATTTGAACTAAAACCACGATGAGTAATTTGGAACGGAGGGAGTACTACCTAGTACCTACAATGCTTTATGAAATTGATATCTAGTAGTACCTAGTATCTGGAAATTGCAGTTTATTGAAACTGAAACGGGTACAAAGGGGGGGGGGATGATGAAAGATATAGCAATAGTGCAGGGCTAGGAAACCGCTACAGCTAATTAATAGTAGCGCGTTCCGGAAAAGCGCTGCTGATATAGTCAATAGTTGTAACGCGGGTGCATACCGCACTACTACTAATAGTTAGCTGTAGCGCCTTATTACTAGCGCGGCTGCCGGCGCTGCTGATAGCCTCAAAACCCATGCTACTACTAGGGTTTTCCCTAGTAGTGTTTAGTTTTCTAAAATCAATTACCATTCTATAGCCTGTAACTATTCTTTATGGGATAAGTTCATTCTTATCATTAGGAACAACAGTTATACCTCCTTTCTTAGGAACACAATGAACAGGACTTACCCATCTACTATCAGCTATGGGATAAATTATACATGCTTCTAGAAGTTTTAATATTTCCGTTCTTACCACTTCTTTCATCTTCGGATTTAACCGACGTTGGTGATCAACAATGGGTTTAGCATCAGGTTCCATATTAATTTTGTGCTGACATAGAGTGGGACTAATTCCCTTTAAATCATCAAGAGTGTATCCAATAGCAGCTCGGTACTTCCTTAGAATTTTCAATAATCTTTCTTCTTCATGTTCTGAAAGGTTAGCACTAATAATAACAGGATATACCTTCTTTTCATCAAGATAATCATATTTCAAAGTGTCTGGCAATTGTTTTAATTCAAACACAGGATCACCTTTAGGTGGAGGAGGACCTCCTAGAGTTTCAATAGGCAAATTGTGTTTAAGCAATGGACATTGTTCAAAGAAAATCTTATCTATTTCATTTCTTTCATGCATATGTAAATCATTTTGATGGTCTAGCAAAGATTGTTCTAGTGGACCAGTAGGTGGCACAACAATAGATGCAAGACCAATTAATTCATCCTTACTAGGCAATTCTTTTTCATGAAGTTTTCTACTAAACTTGGAAAAATTAAACCCATGAGATTCATCACCAAAACTAACACCGACAGTTTGTTTCTCACAGTCTATTTTAGCATTTACGGTGTTCAAGAATGGTCTACCAAAAATAATGGGACGGAAGTCATCTTGTGGGTAACCAAGAACAAGGAAATGAGTAGGGTATTTTATTTTCCCACACAAGACTTCAACATCTCTAACAATCCCAATTGGTGATATGGTGTCTCTATTAACAAGTTTAATAGTGACATCTATTTCTTCTATCTCTGCGGGTGCTGTGTCATTCATAATTTCTTGATATAAGGTGTATTGAATAGCACTCACACTAGCACCTATGTGACATAAACCATGATAACAGTGATCTCCTATTTTAACTGAGATGACAGGCATGCCAACAACAGGTCTATGTTTATCCCTTTTATCAGGTTTAGCAATTCTAGTAGCTTCTTCGCAGAAATAAATAACATGCCCATCCATATATTCTTCCAAGAGATCTTTAACCATAGCAATATTAGGTTCTACTTTAATTTGTTCATCAGGTTTAGGTGTTCTAATGTTAACCACAGTTGAAACTTTAGCATGTTCCTTTATCCTAATAGGGAAAGGTGGTTTCTCAATAGAAGCAGAAGGAACAACTGGATCAACATTATAAATTATAGTTTCTTCCTTAACTGGTACCGATTCTTTGATTTCATCTTTAATAGGTGGGTGATATTTAAACCACTTCTCTTTAGGGAGATCAACATGAGTAGCAAATTATTCACAAAAGGAGGCTACTATCTCAGAGTCAAGTCCATATTTAGTGATAAACTTTTGAAAAGCATCGGTATCCATAAAAGATTTAACACGATCATACTTAAGCTTAATACCTGACTCTTTACCTTCATCGAGTTCCCAATCTTCGGAGTTACGGTTTATTCTTTCCAAAAGATCCCACCGGAATTCAATAGTCTTCTTCATAAAAGAACTAGCACAAGAAGTATCAAGCATGGTTTGATCATTACGAGAAAGCCGAGCATAAAAGTTCTGGATAATAATTTCTCTTGAGAGCTCATGATTGGGGCAAGAATATAACATTGACTTAAGCCTCCCCCAAGCTAGAGAGATACTTTCTCCTTCACAAGGCCAAAAATTATATATATAATTCCGATCACGATGAACTAGATGCATAGGATAATTTTTTTGGTGGAACTCCAATTTCAAACGATTCCAATTCCATGATCCAGTATCATCGCATAGCCTATACCATGCCAATGCTTTTCCCTTCAAAGATAAAGGGAAAACCTTTTTCATAAATTCATCTCCGGGTGAACCTGCAAGCTTGAACAATCCACAAATTTGTTCTACATATATCAAGTCCATATCAGAATGTTCGGTTCCATCTCCTGCATAAGGATTAGCTAGCAGTTGTTCTATCATACCCGAAGGAATTTCATATTCTATATTTGTAGTAGGTGCAGTAGGTTTAGGGGTAGCTAATTGTGGTTCCGGGCAAGGTGAAGATACCCCGGACAAACCCCTCAAAGGATTTTTTTTTCATAGTAACAAGTTCAACAAATTTAAGAACACTATATAAATGTTTCCTTACCAAAGGCGCTTCACTCCCCGGCAACGGCACCACAAAATAGCCTTGATGACCCACAAGTATAGGGGAGCAGAAGGAAATGACAAGTAGTTTTCAGTAAGGTAATGTCTGCAAGTGCTGAAATTGTAAGTAGCGTAGTAGTTTGATAGCAAGATAATTTGTAACGAGAAAGTAACGATAATTGTAACGAAAGTGCAACAAGGTAGCCCAATCCGTTTTAGGCAAAGGACAGTCCAAAACGATCTCTTATGATAAGCAAAGCGTTCTTGAGGGTACACGGAAATTTCATCTAGTCACTTTCATCATGTTGGTTTTATTCGTGTTCACCACTTTGATAATTTGATATGTGGGTGGACCGGTGCTTAGATGCCGTTCTTACTTGAACAAACCTCCTACTTATGATTAACTCTCCCGCAAGCATCCATAACTACGAGAAAAGTATTAAGAATAAATTCTAACCATAGCATTAAACTTTTGGATCCAATCGGTCCCTTACTGAATAGCGCATAAACTGGGGTTTAAGCTTCTGTCACTCTCGCAACCCATCATCTAATTGATACTCAACAATGCATTCCATTAGGCCCAAATATGGTGAAGTGTCACATAACACCACTAAGGGAATAACAACATACATACTATCAAAATATCAAACACATATCAAATTCACATGATTACTTGCAACATGATTTCTCCCATGACCTGAAGAGCAAAAGTATCTACTCACAAATGATAAACATGCTCATGATCAGAGGAGTATTAAATAGCATAATGGATCTGAACATATAATCATCCACCAAATAAACCATATACTAATCAACTACAAGATGTAATCCACACTACTAGTCACCCACAAGAACCAATCTATAGTTCCAGTAACAAGATTGAACACAAGAGATGAACTAGGGTTTGAGATGAGATGGTGTTATTGAAGATGTTGATGGATATTTCCCTCCCCGGGATGGGAGAGTTGTTGGCGATGAGGAGGACGATGATTTTCCCCTCCGGGAGGGAAGTTCCCCCGGCGAAATCGCTCCGCCGGAGGGCAAAAGTGCTCCTGCCCAAGTTCCGCCTCGAGACGGCGGAGCTCCGTCCCGAAATTCCTCTCCTTATTTTTTTCTAGGTCAAAATGACCTATATACTACAAGATGGGCACCGGAGGTGGGCCTGGGTGAGCACAACCCACCAGGACGCGCCTGGGCTCCCTGGCGCACCCAGGTGGGTTGTGCCCACCTGAGCCCCCTCTGGTAGGTATTTTCTCCAATAATTCTTAAATATTCCATAAAAACTCTCTGTGAAGTTTCAGCTTGTTTGGAGTTGTGCAGAATAGGTAGCCTGACGTAGCTTTTCCAGGTCCAGATTTCCAGCTACCGGAATTCTCCCTATTGGTGTGTACCTTGCAAATTATGAGAGAAAAGGCATTAGAATTACTCCAAAAAGCATTATTATGGATAAAAACATCATAAATAACAGTAAGAAAACATGATGCAAAATGGATGTATCAGGTTCGTATGTAGGCTCGTAGGCAGATGTGTGTGAAGGAGCACCAGGACGTTAGCCAACGAGACCATGTCCACCCGCTGGGGCCTGTAGCTGATGTGCTTGGCCTGTGAGAGGGTTGAAGTAGACCCACGGACCAACAAGAGCATCTTGGCAGTCCAAGACATGGTCGCTGCTGCTCAAGTTGCGGTCGTTGCCAGGGTTGCCGCCGCCAGTGCCGCTCCCGGAGCCCTGTCCATAGCTTTTGTAGAGGGCGCTCCGCGGTGCCAACGGCGTGGCGATCTGGCTCTCACGGAGAAGAAGTAGTGACCGTGTCTTCAAGAACGACGGGAAGGGAACTTGCATCATCACCATGGCAACAACATCAGCTAAAATCGGACTGAGGCCACGTAGGAAGGTCATGACGAGGGTCTAATCGGTGACTGATACGTCTCCAACGTATCTATAATTTTTCATTGTTCCATGCTGTTATATTATCATTCTTGGATGTTTTACAATCATTTTATAGCAACTTTATATCATTTTTTGGGACTAACCTATTGACATAGTGCCTAGTGCCAATTGCTGTTTTTGCTTGATTTTAGTTCGTAGAATATCAGTACCAAACGGAGTCCAAACGCAGCGAAATTTTTTGGAGAGTTTTTCTGGGCCAGAATACTCAAGTTGGGATAAAGAAATACCAGAGGGGGGCTCCGAGGGGAGCACAACCCACCTGGGCGTGCCTGGGGGCCCAGGCGCGCCCTGGTGGGTTGTGCCCACCTCGACTGCCTCCCGCACCACCTCTTTTCTCTATAAATACACCAAAAATCCAAAAACCCTAGGGGAGTCGACGAAACACAATTCCAGATGCCGCAAGTTCCAGAACCACCAGATCCAATCTAGACACCATCACGGGTGGGTTCATCATCCTCATTGGTGCCTCTATGATGATGCGTGAGTAGTTCATTGTAGACCTACGGGTCCGTAGGTAGTAGCTAGATGGCTTCTTCTCTCTTTTTGATTCTCAATACAATGGTCTCTTGGAGATCTATTTGATGTAACTCTTTTTTGCGGTGTGTTTGTTGGGATCCGACGAACTTTGAGTTCATGATCAGATCTTTATATCCATGAAAGTTATTTGAGTTTATTTTATCTCTTATATGCATGATTACTTATAGCCTCGTATTTCTTCTTCGAATCTTTGGTTTAGTTAGGCCGACTAGATCGATTTTTCTTGCCATGGGAAGAGGTGCTTTGTGATGGGTTCGATCATACGGTGTTCTTTCCTAGTGACAGAAGGGGCAAAGACACGTATGTATTGTTGCTATTAAGGATAACGAGATGGGGGCTATTCCTACATGAATAGATCTCGTCTACATCATGTCATCATTCTTAATGCATTACTCCGTTTCTCTATGAACTTAATACACTAGATGCATGCTGGATAGTGGTCGATGTGTGGAGTAATAGTAGTAGATGCAGGCATGAGTTGGTCTACTAATCTTGGATGTGATGCCTATATAATGATCATTGCCTGGATGTCGTCATAATTATTTGAGGTTCTATCAATTGCACACCAGTAATTTGTTTACCCATCATATGCTATTTTCTTGAGAGAAGCCACTAGTGAAATCTACAACCCCCGGGTCTATTTTGTCGTCATATATTTTCAGATCTACATTGCTATTTGCCTTTTTATTTATTTGCATATTTTATTTTCAGATCCAAAAACCCAAAAATACCTTGCTAAATTTTATTTGCCTTTATTTTATTTGCATCTATGAATCTGTCAATTTACCAATCTTTTACCCGAGGGGTTGACAACCCCGCTTTCGGGTCGGGTTGCAAGTATTTGTTCTTTGTGTGCAGGTACCGTTTACATAGTGTTGCTTGGTTCACCTACTAGTTTGATAACCATGGTTTAATAACTGAGGGATCTAACTACCTTAGCTGTACTGCATCATCCCTTACTCTTTGGGGAAAATACTGATACGGATACAAGACATCAGAAAAGGGACGATCAAGGATCTGGCGCCGTTGCCAGGTGAAAGATCGTGGATGCCGCCTAGAGTTGGGGGGGGGGGGTGAATAGGCGCTTTAAAATAATTACGGTAGAGGCTTGAAAAAATGCGGAATGAACCTAGCGGTTAATTTGTCAAGCACAAAACCTACAACAACTAGGCTCACCTATGTGCACCAACAACTTATGCTAAGCAAGATAAGCAACTATGTGATAGCAAGATATATGACAAGAACAATATGGCTATCACAAAGTAAAGTGCATAAGTAAAGGGCTCGGGTAAGAGGTAACCGAGGCACGCGGAGACGACGATGTATCCCGAAGTTCACACCCTCGCGGATGCTAGTCTCCGTTTGGAGCGGTGTGGAGGCACAATGCTCCCCAAGAAGACACTAGGGCCACCGTAATCTCCTCACGCCCTTGCACAATGCAAGATGCCGTGATTCCACTAAGGGACCCTTGAGGGCAGTCACCGAACCTGCATAAATGGCAACCCTTGGGGCGGTCACCGAACCCGTACACTTTGGCAACTCTTGGGGCGGTCACGGTACCCGTCAAATTGCTCAGGCGATCTCCACAACCTAATTGGAGACCCCGACGCTTGCCCGGAGCTTTGCACCACAATGATGGAGCTCGAACACCACTAACTGCCTAGGGCGCCCAAGCACCCAAGAGGAACAAGCTCAAGGGCGCCAAGCACCCAAGAGTAATAAGCTTCTCAACTTGTAACTTCCACGAATCACCGTGGAGAACTCAAACCGATGCACCAAATGCAATGGCAAGGGCACACGGAGTGCCCAAGTCCTTCTCTCCCAAATCACACCAAAGCAACTAATGCTAGGGAGGAAAATGAGAGGAAGAACGAAAGAAGAACACGAAGAACTCCAAGATCTAGATCCAAGGGGTTCCCCTCACTAAGAGGAGAAAGTGATTGGTGGAAACGTGGATCTAATCTCCTCTCTCTTTTCCCTCAAGAACTAGCAAGAATCATTGGAGGGATTGAGAGTTAGCAAGCTCGAACAAGGTCAACAATGGGGGAAGAACACGAGCTCAAAAGATTAGATCTCAAGGGGGAAGAAGACCCCCCTTTTATGGGTGGGGAGAAAAACCAACCGTTATCCCCTCACTCAGCCCGCACGACGCGGTACTACCGCACGGTGCTGCGGTACTACCATGGGTCAGCAGTACTATCATTGCAGGTTGCGGTACTACCGCAAGTGCAGCATCGCCAGATGAAGGCTGTTGCAGGGCAACAAACGGTAGAACCGCCGAGCGGTACTATCACGCCTTACGGTACTACCGTAAAGGCGAGCAACACTAGCCGCAGAGAAAGCACTAAGTAAAAATTACTTCCGCACCTACTTCCGCCGAGGGAGGACCTGCGCAAAAATCCGCACAAGATTACCACACACGAAGAGCGGTACTACCGCCAGAGGGCACGGATGTAAAATTACATCTGCCCCTACTTCCGCTCATGTCGCTAAGCTGGCGTAGCCCACGGTACTACCGCGCTCGCGGCGCTGGTACTACAGAGGGCACGGATGTAAAAATTACATCCGCCTCTACTACCGCCGAGTAGTCAAGGCCTTTCGAGGCCCGGTACTACCGCTCCCATAGAGCGGTACTACCGTGAGCACCTGCAGTACTACCGCAGTGGACTGCGGTACTACCGCAAGGGCCTGCGGTACTAGATCAGCAACACTAGGAGTCCTTCATTTTGCAGAGAAGACAACAGAGGAAAACAATAAAACCAGAACTGCCATAACTTCTGCAAATGAGCTCCGAATTGAGCAAACTCAAGCTTGTTGGAAACAAGACAACGAGTAGCATCAAAACTACCATGAGACTGGTAAAATAGAAAACCTATCAAGGGCAAACCTTTGCCTTGCACAAAGTCCACTTGAGCTAGATGATGACGATCTTGACTCCCTCAAGTTGGACCACCTTTCTTGATTGCGTTGGCTCAATGAAGACTAGTTGATTGCTCCCCCACACTCCACTATGGGTGAGCCACTCTTCCGCTCATCTTCACAGGTCCATTGTCACCACAATGGACAGCAGGCTTCAAGCACTTGATCTCTTTGTTATGCATCACTTGAACTTGCACTCCGCAACCTAACCCCACAAAGAACTCTCACGAAGACCATGGGTTAGCACACAAAGCGTAATGGACAATGCTTACCATACCATGGGATCACTTGATCCCTCGGTACATCTTGTGCGCTTTGTGTGATGAATCTTTCCAACTCTCTTCATTTGGATGATGTCTTGAAGGTGGACATGAATGATCATACAATCTTATTCTGCAAGACATGCTTGCAATAAGCTCAACACTCACGTGACCAGTCTTTGGATAATTCCTTAATAGCACCTTGGTCAACACATAACCTCCTTGGAACCAACACATGGACTTCAAGAAATGCCTATGTACAAATCCTTCAAATATAACTCAATGCAACCATTAGTCCATAGAGATAGTCATCAATTACCAAAACCAGACATGGGGGCTCCGCATGTTCTTTCACCAGGGAGGCATCATCAACATCTATTAGGTTCCTAATCATAATTCTCATCTCCTTGCAATTTACATTATTTGCCATTTGCCACTCGTTTTCATCTCACCCACTTCACAAAAATTTGCCGTTTTATTCGCCCCTCTTTTTCGTTTGCCGTTTTTCTTGTCAGATCTATCATTCTGTGTGTGATTTTACTTGCTCTACATTGTTATATGGCTAGCTCTTCCTCTATTGCGTGTACCCATGAGAATGAAGTTCTCAATTTTAAGCAAAGGGGAGGAGAAACTCTAAAAGATGCTTGGTATAGGATTTGCAATGCTCATAATAGATTTGTTAGTAAACGATCTATCGTTGTTCGTCTTTGCTGTTTTTATGTGGGCATCACCGCTTGGTATAGGTTCGTTCTTGATACAATAACCGGTGGGAACTTCTTGATGTGTCCATATTTGGACGCTTTTAATCCTATGGGAAATTTAGTAGGTTCAGCACCTCTCATGATTAATGAAACAACTTTAACCCTTGAGCATGTCATAGAAAGGTTAGATGCTATTGAAAAGGAAATGCTCACAGAAGAAAACATTGAAGAACAAGATAAAAGGATGCACAATCTTGCTAATATAATCGGGTCAAAATCGGGAGATGCTCTTAAGGTACTAAAAGAAAATGAATCTGCAGTAAACGAGAGAATAGAAGAGAGTCCCGCTAGAATTGATAAGTTGGAAGAATTTTTTAGTAATTTAGGCTCGACTTTCTCTTCGGTTAAGACTATTGAAAAAACGCCCGTAAAAAATGGCAAGATTACTCAAGTCACTAAGAACAAGGGTGCAACTTCTAATAATAATAATAATAATAATAATAATAATAATAATAATAATAATAATAAAGAAGATCTCAAGATGATTAGTATTTGATGCGGCTTGAACTACGTCGGTATTTCCTCAAAGTGGAGGGGATGATGCATCACAACAGCGGTAGGTATTTCCCTCAGTGATGAGACCAAGATTATCGAAACAGTAGGAGAACCACGCAACACTACGTGAACAGCACCTGCACACAAATAACAAATACTCGCAACCCACATATTAAAGGGATTGTCAATCCCTTTCGGGCAACGGCGCCAGAAATTGGCAAGTAGACGGGAGAAAGTTATAATAGATTGAATAAATAGATCACGAATAAAATAAAGTGCAGCAAAGTATTTTTGTATTTTTGGATTAATAGATCTGAAAATAAAAGCAAACAAAAATAGATCATGAAGGAAAATATAATAAAGAAGAGACCCGGGGGCCGTAGATTTCACTAGTGGCTTCTCTCGAGAAAACTAGCAAATAGTGGGTAAACAAATTACTGTTGGGCAATTGATAGAACTTCAAATAATCAGGACGATATCCAGGCAATGATCATTATATAGGCATCACGTCCAAGATTAGTAGACCGACTCCTGCCTGCATCTACTACTATTACTCCACACATCGACCGCAATCCAGCATGCATCTAGTGTATTAAGTTCATGGAAAAATGGAGTAATGCAATAAGAACGATGACATGATGTAGACAAGATATATTTATGTAGAAATAGACTCTATGTTGTTATCCTTAATGACAACAAAACATACGTGTCGGTTCCCCTTCTGTCACTAGGATCAAGCACCGTAAGGTCAAACCCATCACAAAGCACCTATTCCCATTGCAATATAAATAGATCAAGTTGGCCAAAAATATTGGAGAGGAAATACGAGGCTATAAGCAATCATGCATATAAGAGATCAAAGAAGACTCAAATAACTTTCATGGATAAAAACATAGATCTCATCATAAACTCAAAGTTCATCGGATCCCAACAAACACACCGCAAAAAGAGTTACATCATATGGATCTCCAAGAGATCATTGTATTGAGAATCAAACAAGAGAGAGGAACCCATCTAGCTACTAACTATGGACCCGTAGGTCTACAATGAACTACTCACGCATCATCGGAGAGGCGCCAATGGGCATGATGAACCCCTCCGTGATGGTGTCTAGATTGGATCTGTGGTTTCTGGAACTTGCGGCGGCTGGAAATGATTTTCGTCGACTCCCCTAGGTTTTCTCAAATATTGGGGTATTTACAGAGCAAATAGACGGTGCGGGAGGCCACCGAGGTGGGCACAACCCACCTGGGGGCCCAAGCGCGCCCTGGTGGGTTGTGCCCCCCTCGGGGCACCCCCAGGTGCTTCTCCGGCCCACTTGATGTCTTCTAGTCCAAAAAAATCTGCAAAAAGTTCCGCTGCGTTTGGACTCCGTTTGGTATTGATTTCCTGCAATGTAAAAAAACATGCAGAAAACAGCAACTGGCACTGCACTATGTCAATAGGTTAGTACCAAAAAATGATATAAAATGATTGTAAAACATCCAAGAATGATAATACAACATCATGGAACAATCAAAAAATTTAGATACGTTGGAGACGTATCAGCATCCCCAAGCTTAATTCCTGCTCGTCCTCGAGTAGGTAAATGATAAAGAATTTTTGATGTGGAATGCTACCTAACATGTTCATCACATAATCTTTTCTTTGTATCATGGACATTTGGGATTTTATATGGTTCAAAGCAATAGTCTAGTTTTGACATGAGGACTTTAATACTCAAGCATATCAACAAGCAACCATGTCTTTCAAAATATCAACGCTAAAGCAAGTTATCCCTAGCCCGTTATGCTCGATCATTGATCCATTCATGAAACACACTCGCATATTAGCTACACCGAAGGCTCAAGTACGATCATAGTGCCCCTTAGTTGGTGCTTTATAAGAGAAGATGGAGACTCGAGTAAAAAAATTGCATGAAGTAAAAGAAAGGCCCTTCGCAGAGGGAAGTAGGGATTTGTAGAGGTGCCAGAGCTCAAAGCAAAAAAGATAGATAAAAACATTTTGGGAGGCATGCTTTTCCTGTCAACAAAAACGATCGAGTAGTTCCCAATACTTTCCATGCTAGATATATCATAGGCGGTTCCCAAACAGAAAATAAAGTTTATTCCTTTTTCTACCGTACTTTCACTTTCCATGGCTAACCGTATCCACGGGTGCCTTCCATACCAAAACTTTCCAAGGAATTTATTATTCGACAACATAAAGTAAAATCATTTTTATTTCGGGACTGGGCCTCCCTAATACCTTTGCCATACTCTCGTGCAAAGACAAGTGAATAAACACTCATCGTGAGAATAACACATCTAGCATGGAAATATATTAGCCACCCCCTACCCTTTCATGAGCGGTACGAGCACAGAAAAGAGAAGTTTATTTTGAAAATTAGAGATGGCACATGCAAATATGCTTAGAACGTCACGGAAATACCGCATATAGGAGGGCATAGTGGACCCATAAGGCAAAACTGGTTTAAAGGATTTTGGATGCGCAAGTAGTGATTATACTTAGTGCAAAATGAAGGCTAGCAAAAGATTGAGAAGTGACCAACCAAGAAACAAAAAATCTCATAAGCGAGCATTGAACATAATTAACACCGAATAATGCGCCACAAGTAGGATGTAATTTCATTTCATAACTATTGACTTTCATGCTTGCATAGGGAATCACAAACCTTAACAACAATATTCTTACTAAAGCACAATTACTCATCAACATGACTCACATATCATATCATCATATCTCAAAACTATTACAAAGAATCAAGTTTATTTTGTCCAATGATATTCATGAAAGTTTTCATTATATCCTCCTTGGATATCTATCACTTTGGGACTAGTTTGATATGTTGCTTTTTTAATAAGCTCAGACAAATATAAGTGAAGATGATGAGCATAATATTTCTTTCTCTCAAATAAATCTAAGTGAAGCAAGAGAGAATTTCTTAAATAAATTACTAACTCCCAAATAAATCTAAGTGAAGCATGAGAGAATTTCTTCAAAAATAACAAAGCACACCGTGCTCAAAAAGATATAAGTGAAGCACTAGAGCAATTCCATAGCTCATAAAGATTTAAGTGAAGCATAGAGAGCAATTCTAACAAGTCATAGTATAATTTTGGCTTTCTCAAATAAGTGTGTCCAGCTAGGATTCAAGACTTAAAATAAAAAAGCAAAACAAGCAAAGACTCATATCATACAAGATGCTCCAAGCAAAACTCATAATATGTGACGAATAAAAATATAGCTCCGAGTAAAATACCAATGGTCGTTAGAAGAAAGAGGGGATGCCACTCGGCCATCCCCAAGCTTAGTTACTTTCTTCTCTTTGGATAATAGCTTGGGATGCCATGAGCATCCCCAAGATTAGGCTCTTCTTACTCCTTATTCCTTCATCCATCATAATATCACCAAAAACTTGAAAACTTCAATCACATAAAACTCAACAAAACCTTCGTGAGATCCGTTAGTAAAAGAAAGCAAATCACTACTATAAGTACTATTGCAAACCCATTGATATTTTATTTTTGCATTATAACTACTGTATTCCATCTTTTCTATGGCATAAACTCTTCAAAGAAAACCATAGAATCATCAAAACAAGCACACAACGCAAAGAAAATAGAATCTGTCAGAAACAGAATAGTCTGTAGCAATCAGGGAACTTCGAATACTTAACTCCAAAAATTATGAAAAACTAGGACAATGTGGGAAATTTGTATATCAATCTTTTGTAAAAAATTGAGAGCAAAAGCACGTTTCTGTGATTTATGAAAATTATTTCTCTGAGCGCTAAAGTTTCTGTTTTTCAACAAGATCAAATCAACTATCACCCAACATCATCCCAAAGGCTTTGCTTGGCACAAACACTAATTAAAATACAAAAAACACAATCATAACAGTAGCATAATTGTGCAAACACTCAAGAACAGAAAGAAAAAGACAAAAATAAATTTTATTCATTGGGTTGCCTCCCAACAAGCTCTTTCTTTATAGCCATTAAGACAGGCTTAAGATTTCAACGATGCTCACACGAAAGATTATACTTCCCTTGTCCATATTTCCTTTTGCGGCTCTCTATCAGCTGCTGCTTCCATTCAATCATAAGAGCCCTGTCTACCAACTCCTGGTAGTTAGCAAATGTTGCTACCATCAACTGCATGCTCAGCTCATCATTCAGCCCTTCCATAAACTTCTCCTGCTTCGCAGCATCTGTGGCCACATCATCCGGTGCATAGCGAGCTAACTTGCTGAACTCATCCACGTACTGCCCCACAGTACGATTTCCCTGGCGTAAGTTGTGAAACTCACGCTTCTTCATGCTCATAGCTCCAGTTGAGACATGTGCAGTGCGGATTGCTTGCTGAAACTGATCCCAAGTGACATTGGCTATAGGGAACTGTTGGGGAACGTTGCAGAAAATTAAAAATTTTCCTACGGTTTCACCAAGATCCATCTATGAGTTCATCTAAGCAACGAGTCATGGGAGTGTGATTGCATCTACATACCACTTGTAGATCACGTGCGGAAGCGTTCAATGGAACGGGGATGATGGAGTCGTACTCGCCGTGATTCAGATCACCGATGACCTAGTCTTTGAGCAGACAGCACCTCCGCGTTCAACACACGTGCAGGCGGATGACGTCTCCTCCTTCTTGATCCTGCAAGGGCGAAGGAGAGGTTGATGATGATCCAGCAGCACGACGGCGTGGTGGTGGATGCAGCAGAACTCCGACAGGGCTTCGCTAAGCAACTACGGGAGGAGGAGGAGGTGTTGCAGGAGGAGGAGGCGCCGGGCTTTCAGTGCGGCCACCCCTCCCTCCTCCCTTTATATAGGTGCAAGAGAGGGGAGGGCGCAGCCTTGCCCCTTCCTCCAAGGAAGGGTGCGGCCAAGAGGGGAGGAGTCCATCCTCCCAAGGCACCCTCGAGGTGTCTTCCCCTTGAGGACTCTCCCCCTTTTCTTATATCTTCGCGCATGGGCCTCTTGGGGCTGGTGCCCTTGGCCCATATAGACCAAGGCGCACCCCCTATAGCCCATGTGGCCCCCCAGGTGGACCCCCGGTGGACCCCCCGACCCCTTCGGCACTCCGGTACAATACCGATAACGCGAAACTTTTCCGGCGACCAAAATAAGACTTCCTATATATAAATCTTTACCTCCGGACCATTCCTAACTCCTCGTGACGTCGGGATCTCATCAGCGACTCCGAACAACTTTCGGTTTGCTGCATACTCATATTCATACAACCCTAGCGTCACCGAACCTTAAGTGTGTAGACCCTACGGGTTCGGGAGACATGCAGACATGACCTAGACGGCTCTCGGGCAATAACCAACAGCGGGATCTGGATACCCATGTTGGCTCCCACATGCTCCTCGATGATATCATCGGATGAACCACGATGTCGAGGATTCAATCAACCCAGTATATTAATCCCTTTTTCAATCGGTATTTTACTTGCCCGAGATTCGATCGTCGGTATCCCAATACCTCGTTCAATCGCGTTGCCGGCAAGTCACTTTACTCGTACCGTAATGCATGATCCCGTGACCAAACACTTGGTCACTTTGAGCTCATTATGATGATGCACTACCGAGTGGGCCCAGTGGTACCTCTCCGTCATACGGAGTGACAAATCCGATCTCGATCCGTGTCAACCCAATGTACACTTTTGGAGATACCTGTAATGCACCTTTATAGTCACCCGATTACGTTGTGACGTTTGGTACACCCAAAGCACTCCTACGGTATCCGGGAGTTACACGATCTCATGGTCTAAGGAAGAGATACTTGACATTGGAAAAGCTCTAGCAAAACGAACTACACGATCTTGTGCTATGCTTAGGATTGGGTCTTGTCCATCACATCATTCTCCTAATGATGTGATCCCGTTATCAATGACATCCAATGTCCATAGTCAGGAAACCATGACTATCTGGTGATCAACGAGCTAGTCAACTAGAGGCTCACTAGGGACATATTGTGGTCTATGTATTCACACATGTATTACGATTTCCGGATAATACAATTATAGCATGAATAAAAGACAATTATCATGAACAAGGAAATATAATAATAATACTTTTATTATTGCCTCTAGGGCATATTTCCAACAGTCTCCCACTTGCACTAGAGTCAATAATCTAGTTACATTGTGATGAATCGAACACCCATAGAGTTCTGGTGTTGATCATGTTTTGCTCGCGGAAGAGGTTTAGTCAACGGTTCTGCGACATTCAGATCCGTATGCACTTTGCAAATTTCTATGTCCCCATCTTGAACATTTTCACGAATGGAGTTGAAGCGACGCTTGATGTGCCTGGTCTTCTTGTGAAACCTGGGCTCCTTGGCAAGTGCAATAGCTCCAGTGTTGTCACAGAAGAGTTTGATCGGCTCAACGCATTGGGTATGACTCCTAGGTCGGTGATGAACTCCTTCACCCAAATTGCTTCATGTGCAGCCTCCGAGGCTGCCATGTACTCCGCTTCACATGTAGATCCCGCCACGACGCTTTCACCTTGCTGCACCAGCCATCGCTTCCACCATTTAACATATACACGTATCGGGTTTGTGACTTTGAGTCATCCAGATCTGTGTCGAAGCTAGCATCGACGTAACCCTTTACGACGAGCTCTTTGTCACCTCCATAAATGAGAAACATGTCCTTTGTCCTTTTCAGGTACTTCAGGATATTCTTGACCGCTGTCCAGTGTTCCTTGCCGGGATTACTTTGGTACCTTCCTACCAAACTTACAACAAGGTTTACATCAGGTCTGGTACACAGCATGGCATACATAATAGATCATATGGCTGAGGCATAGGGGATGACACTCATCTCTTCTTTATCTTTTGCCAGGGTCGGGCATTTAGCCGAGCTCAATTTCACACCTTGCAAAACAGGCAAGAACCCTTTCTTGGACTGATCCATTTTGAACTTCATCAAAATCTTATTAAGGTATGTGCTTTGTGAAAGACCTATGAGGCGTCTCGATCTATCCCTATAGATTTTGATGCCTAATATGTAAGCAGCTTCTCCAAGGTCCTTCATTGAAAAACTCTTATTCAAGTAGGCCTTAATGCTGTCCAAAAGTTCTATATCATTTCCCATCAAAAGTATGTCATCTACATATAATATGAGAAATGCCACAGAGCTCCCACTCACTTTATTGTAAACGAAGGCTTCTCCATAAGTCTGCATAAACCCAAACGCTTTGATCATCTCATCAAAGTGAATGTTCCAACTCCGAGATGCTTGCACCAGCCCATAAATGGATCATTTGGAGCTTGCATACCTTGTTAGCATTCTTAGGATCGACAAAACCTTCCGGCTGCATCATATACAACTCTTCCTTAAGATAACCGTTAAGGAATGCCGTTTTGACGTCCATCTGCCATATCTCATAATCATAGTATGCGGAAATTGCTAACATGATTCGGACGGACTTAAGCTTCGCTACGGAGAGAAACTCATCGCCGTACTCAATCCCTTGAACTTGTCGATAACCCTTAGCGACAAGTCGAGCTTTATAGATGGTAACATTACCATCCGCGTCCGTCTTCTTCTTAAAGATCCATTTGTTTTCTATCGCTCGCCGATCATCGGCAAGTCTGTCAAAGTCCATACTTTGTTTTCATACATGGATCCTATCTTGGATTGCATGGCTTCAAGCCATTTGTTGGAATCTGGGCCCACCATCGCTTCTTCATAGTTCAAGGTTCACCGTTGTCTAACAACATGATTTCCGGGACAGGGTTGCGTACCACTGCAGTGCGGGCGTGTCCTAGTGGACCCCTGAGTTCGGGTAGCAACTTGATCCGAAGTACCTTGATCATCATCATTAATTTCCTCTCCGATCGGTGTAGGCACCACAGAACATTTTCTGAGCTGCACTACTTTCCGGTTCAAGAGGTAGTACTTCATCGAGTTCTACTTTCCTCCCATTTACTCCTTTTGAGAGAAACTCTTTTTCCGTAAAGGATCCGTTCTTGGCAACAAAGATCTTGCCTTCGGATCTAAGGTAGAAGGTATACCCAATGGTTTCCTTAGGGTATCCTATGAAGACGCATTTTTCCGACTTGGGTTCGAGCTTTTCGGGTTGAAGTTTCTTGACATAAGCATCACATCCCCAAACTTTTAGAAAGCGACGACTTAGGTTTCTTCCCAAACCATAATTCATACGGTGTCGTCTCAACGGATTTAGACGGTGCCCTATTTAAAGTGAATTTAGCTGTCTCTAGAGCGTATCCCCGAAATGATAGCGGCAAATCGGTAAGAGACATCATAGATTGCACCATATCCAATAGAGTGCGATTACGACGTTCGGACACACCGTTACGCTAAGGTGTTCCAGGCGGCGTGAGATGTGAAACGATTCCACATTTCCTTAAGTGTGTACCAAATTTGTGACTTAAATATTCTCCTCCACGATCTGATCGCAAGAATTTTATCTTTCGGTCACGTTGATTCTCTACTTCATTCTGAAATTCCTTGAACTTTTCAAAGGTCTCAGACTTGTGTTTCATCAAGTAGACATACCCATATCTACTCAAGTCATCAGTGAGAGTGAGAACATAACGATATCCTCCGCGAGCCTCAACGCTCATTGGACCGCACACATCGTTATGTATGATTTCCAATAAGTTGGTTGCTCGCTCCATTGTTCCGGAGAATGGAGTCTTGGTCATCTTGCCCATGAGGCATGGTTCGCATGTGTCAAATGATTCATAATCGAGAGACTCTAAAAGTCCATCAGCATGGAGCTTCTTCATGCACTTGACACCAATGTGACCAAGGCGGCAGTGCCACAAGTATGTGGGACTAGCGTTATCAACTTTACATCTTTTGGTATTCACACTATGAACATGTGTAACATTACGTTCGAGATTCATTAAGAATAAACCATTGACCATCGGAGCATGACCATAAAACATTTCTCTCATATAAATAGAACAACCATTATTCTCGGATTTAAATGAGTAGCCATCTCATATTAAACGAGATCCTCATACAATGTTCATGCTCAAACTTGGTACTAAATAACAATTATTGAGGTTTAAAACTAATCCCGTAGGTAAATGTAGAGGTAGCGTTCCGACGGCGATCACATCAACCTTGGAACCATTCCTGACGCGCATTGTCACCTCGTCCTTCGCCAGTCTCCGTTTATTCCGCAGCTCCTGCTGTGAGTTACATATATATGAACGCGACACCGTATCAAATACCTGTGAGTTACTACGAGTAATCGTAAGGTACACATCAATTACATGTATATCAAATATACCTTTAGTGTTGCCGGCCTTCTTATGCGCTAAGTATTTGGGGCAGTTCGCTTCGGTGACCCTTCCCTTTGCAATAAAAGCACTCGATCTCGTGCTTGGGTCCATTCTTTGACTTCTTCCCGGCAACTGGCTTACCGGGTGCGGCAACATCCTTGCCGTCCTCCTTGAAGTTCTTCTTTCCCTTGCCCTTCTTGAACTTAGTGGTTTTATTGACCATCAACACTTGATGCTCCTTCTTGATTTCTACCTCTGCTGACTTCAGCATTGAAAATACTTCAGGAATAGTTTTCACCACCCCCTGCATATTGTAGTTCATCACAAAGCTCTTGTAGCTTGGTGGGAGCGACCGAAGGATTCTGTCAATGACCGCTTCGTCCGGGAGGTTGATGTCCAGCAGGGACAGGCGGTTGTGCAACCCACACATTTTGAGTATGTGCTCCTTGTGAACTATTTTCCTCCATCTACAATCAGTAGAACTTGTCGGAGACTTCATATCTCGACCGGGCATGAGCTTGGAAAACTAGTTTCAGCTCCTCGAACATCTCATAGGCCCCGTGGTCGCTCAAAACGCTTTTGGAGCCCGGTTCTAAGCTGTAAAGCATGCCGCACTGAGCGAGGGAGTAATCATCAAGACGAGACTGCCAAGCGTTCATAACGTCTTGGTTCTCTCGATGGGTGCTTCACCTAGCGGTGCTTCTAGGACATATTGTTTCCTGGCAGCTATCAGGATAATCCTCAGGTTCCGGACCCAGTCCGAATAGTTGCTGCCATCATCTTTAAGCTTGGTTTTCTCTAGGAACGCGTTGAAGTTCATGGTGACATGAGCGTTGGCCATTTGATCTACAAGACATTTTGCAAAGATTTTAGACTATTGTTCATGATAATAAAGTTCATCTAATCAAATTATTTAATGAACTCCCACTCAGATTTGACATCCCTCTAGTCATCTAAGTGATACATGATCCGATCATCACGTGAGACGGACTAGTCATCGTCGGTGAACATCTCCATGTTGATCGTATCTTCCATACGACTCATGTTCGACCTTTCGGTCTCTTGTGTTCCGAGGCCATGTCTGTACATGCTAGGCTCGTCAAGTTAACCTAAGTGTATTGCATGTGTAAAACTGTCTTACACCCGTTGTATGTGAACGTAAGGATCTATCACACCCGATCATCACGTGGTGCTTCGAAACGACGAACTTTAGCAACGGTGCACAGTTTGGGAGAACACCCTTTTGAAATTGTTATGAGGGATCATCTTATTTACTACCGTCGTTCTAAGTAAACAAGATGAATAAACATAATAAACATCACATGCAATTATATATAGTAGTGACATGATATGGCCAATATCATATAGCTCCTTTGATCTCCATCTTCGGGGCTCCATGATCATCCTGTCACCGGCATGACACCATGATCTCCATCATCGTGTCTTCATGAAGTTGTCACGCCAATGACTACTTCTACTTCTATGGTTAACGCGTTTAGCAATAAAGTAAAGTAATTTACATGGCGTTCTTCAATGACACGCAGGTCATACAAAAATAAAGACAACTCCTATGGCTCCTGCCGGTTGTCATACTCATCGATATGCAAGTCGTGATTCCTATTACAATAACATGATCTCATACATAACATATATCATTCATCATTCATCACAACTTTGGCCATATCATATCACAAAACACTTGCTGCAAAAACAAGTTAGACGTCCTCTAATTGTTGTTGCAAGTTTTACGTGGCTGCAATAGGGTTCTAGCAAGAACGTTTTCTTACCTACGTGAAAGCCACAACGTGATTTGTCAACTTCTATTTACCCTTCATAAGGACCCTTTTCATCGAATCCGCTCCAACTAAAGTGGGAGAGACAGACACCCGCTAGCCACCTTATGCAACTAGTGCATGTCACCGGTGGAACCGGTCTCACGTAAGCGTCACGTGTAAGGTCGGTCCGGGCCGCTTCATCCCACAATGCCGCTGAAGCAAGATAAGAATAGTAGCGGCAAGAAAGTTGACAACATCTACGCCCACAACAAATTGTGTTCTACTCGTGCAATAGAGAACTACGCATAGACCTAGCTCTGATACCACTGTTGGGGAATGTTGCAGAAAATTAAAAATTTTCCTACGGTTTCACCAATATCCATCTATGAGTTCATCTAAGCAACGAGTCATGGGAGAGTGATTGCATCTACATACCACTTGTAGATCACGTGCGGAAGCGTTCAATGGAACGGGGATGATGGAGTCGTACTCGCCGTGATTCAGATCACCGATGACCCCTTTCGGCACTCCTGGTACAATACCGATAACGCACGAAACTTTTCCGGCGACCAAAATAAGACTTCCTATATATAAATATTTACCTCCGGACCATTCCGGAACTCCTCGTGACATCCGGGATCTCATCCGGGACTCCGAACAACATTCGCTTTGCTGCATACTCATATTCATACAACCCTAGCGTCACCGAACCTTAAGTGTGTAGACCCTACGGGTTCGGGAGACATGCAGACATGACCGAGACGGCTCTCGGGCAATAACCAACAGCGGGATCTGGATACTCATGTTGGCTCCCACATGCTCCTCGATGATATCATCGGATGAACCACGATGTCGAGGATTCAATCAACCACGTATACTATTCCCTTTGTCAATCGGTATTTTACTTGCCCGAGATTCGATCGTCGGTATCCCAATACCTCGTTCAATCTCGTTGCCGGCAAGTCACTTTACTCGTCAGTAATGCATGATCCCGTGACCAAACACTTGGTCACTTTGAGCTCATTATGATGATGCACTACCGAGTGGGCCCAGTGATACCTCTCCGTCATACGGAGTGACAAATCCCAGTCTCGATCCGTGTCATCCCAACAGACACTTTTGGAGATACCTGTAATGCACTTTTATAGTCACCCATTTACGTTGTGACGTTTGGTACACCCAAAGCACTCCCTACGGTATCCGGAGTTACACGATCTCATGGTCTAAGGAAGAGATACTTGACATTGGAAAAGCTCTAGCAAAACGAACTACACGATATTGTGCTATGCTTAGGATTGGGTCTTGTCCATCACATCATTCTCCTAATGATGTGATCCCGTTATCAATGACATCCAATGTCCATAGTCAGGAAACCATGACTATCTGTTGATCAATGAGCTAGTCAACTAGAGGCTCACTAGGGACATATTGTGGTCTATGTATTCACACGTCTATTACGATTTCCGGATAATACAATTATAGCATGAATAAAAGACAATTATCATGAACAAGGAAATATAATAATAATACTTTTATTATTGCCTCTAGGGCATATTTCCAACAGGAACGTGGTTGTGTACTTATCCCACCATGAGGCTGCGGGTCCATCAAGTTGGTGTGCGGCAAAGCGCACCTTCTCAGCATCTGTGCAACCTATGGCAGTCAAATCCCTTCCAATCCTGCTAGCTAGTCATCCGCAACAATCGGCTCGGTGCTACTAGAAAACACCGGCGGATTTAACCTCAGAAAACGGGCTAAGTTGTCAACTAGAGGTGGTGGCGGCGGGTTGTTGTTGTTGTTGTTGTTGCCTTGGTTCTAGACTAGTAGCTGCATCAAGACATTCTGCTGTTGGATCAACTGAGTGAGGTCCGGTGGGAAAACAAATTCGGGGTCACGTCTCGGAGGCATCTGATGGGTTTAGAGGGAAGAGATTAGAATAGAGTTAGGTCTAGTGAGAATTCACTACCCATATGCACATGAGACAAACACATTCATATCACACCACTCAATTCAAAAAAGGGAATACAACTGATCTAACTACCGTTACAAAAACTTGGACTACTACTATATACATGGGGGAATACTACTGAGAATATGGTGGTCATTTAGAAGTTTTGATCGGTGGAAGACTCCGTGATATCCGCTCCAGCTTCATCTTCGTAACCATCATCACTACTGTCGGGGTCGGAGTCGGTGTGTCGATGATGATGTAGTCCTCGGGATGGTCGTCATCTCCTCCTGGCACGGGGTCTCCCATGAATACTCCTAGCTTCCTCGTCAAGTTATCATTCTTTTCTACTAGTATTGCGATTTCCTCCTCGTATCCGTCGTGTGTAGACTTGAGTTCCTCTTCAAGCTCCATATTCCTTGTCACCACCTTCTTCAGATCTATCATGCTTGCGCAGATTTGGTTCTCCTGGCGACGAATGTGCTAGTTTAACTCCTGGATGAAAGCTTCAATGGACCTGTCCCTCCTGGTAATGATCATCTCCCATTGCTCATCTCGGCGCCCACATATCTGGTAGATGGTGTCCTTAAGATCCTTGTCATAAACTTCGCCGATGCGTCCCATGGCGATGTGAGCTGCCATGCTCTTGCTAAGACTCCAGGTTGGTGCATCAAAGGAAAACTCTAAGGGCTCAGTAACTGGCGTGAACGTCCTTCCTGGAACTTGAACTCGAATCATCCAACACTCCTCTTCTGGTAAAGTGGCGGTGTAGGTGATGAAGCCATGTAGGGTAGGGTCATGGACCTGTCCAAGGTACCCTCCCCAAGGACATCTCTTGAAGAAACTACCTTTCAGTCGACCTAGAAGGATTCCACTCGACGGACCTGAAGACACTCGACCGTGAAGCCAACCACTCGACCGCCAGAGATCTACAATCGATGCAGACGCATAAGCGGTCGGTCATTAAGTAGCTTTATGGTCATCATAGCACTTTATGTGGGACGTTATCGGTAACTCCCTATCTTAATGTACCTTAATCCTCTGCATAATCGAAATTTGGAGGGGTCTGGCGAACTCTATATAAGCCACCCCCCTCCTCAGTGTAAAGGGTTCGCACCCCTGTAACCCATACGCATATAATACAGTCGACCGCCTCCGGGCTCCGAGACGTAGGGCTGTTACTTCCTCCGAGAAGGGCCTGAACTCGTAAACATCTTGCGTATACAACTACTCCATAGCTAGGATCTTGCCTCTCCATACCTACCCCCCATTCTATTGTCAGACTTAGAACCACGACAGTTGGCGCCCACCTTGGGGCAGGTGTCTTAGCGACTTGTTGGAGAAGTTGCAGTTTTTCCGATCCCCTTCATCATGGTTTCAGGTGGAGTTTTGGTTGAGGGCCGCGAGATCCGTCTCGGCGCGCTCACGTTCATCGCCGACGACTCCGCTTGGCTGCAGGAGGCACCACTCGACGTCGATGCACTCCTCGTCCGCGGGGCAACGCACTTTCGCGCGTGCATCCGCAGCGTCCTCCTGCGGCAAACGTTGACCCAGTATCGGTCGTCTTCCGTGCCGTCCTCCCTCCCAGTCTCTCACCGGCGCAAGCGCCCCGGTTGGTCGAGGCTTCAGCGGTGGGTGAGGCACGCGGTGGCCCACCAGTCGGCCACTCCCCAAGTCGTGGCAATCGAGCCCGACGAATCTCTCTACGGCCTGTTCGATCTGTCGACTGGCTCCGTAGAGAATGGATCCGAGTGCGACAGCAGTGATCCGGCGGTGGAGGTTCTGATGGTCGACGGACCACGTAGTCCTCCTGGTTTCCCCCACGCCGACGGAGGCGTTGGCGGGGGCGATCCGGTGCAGGTTCACGAAGAGTACCAACCCGAGCCCCTCACTTCGCTGCAGAGGGAGGAGCTTCGCCGTCGGAACATGGATGCGCTTCACACTCCTATCGTTGGAGAAACCCCCGAGGCCCGTGCCTTAGAAGATGCGTGTTTGGCCAACTTGGTTGAGCGCACTCGACTGGAAAATCTCCAGCGAGTACTCGACGAACGAGCACAACAATGGGTCCCGTCGTCCAGTCGACGTCTACTCTTTCCACAACCGACTCAGGTATACCGAACTCCAATTCAGAATCTAGCAGCTGCAGCCCGTATAGCAGAGTCCATTCAGCCTTCCCACGAGGTCAAGCGGAGGCTTGCTACAGATTAGAGATTTACTCCGGGCAGCAGGAGATCAAAATTCAGTCAGATCGCGATCGCGAACAGGATTCACAGCAGATCCGTCGCTGCGAATACGATCCGATCGGCTCATAGCCCAAGATCGCCCCCGAGGCGTGAGGGACATGGAGGCCGGCGTAATCAGTATGAGGACCAATTCTATCGTGATGATCGACGTCGAGTGCCCACTCCTCCTCCAAGGGGTGGGTCATACACGCCTCGACAGCAAGATAACAGACGCCATCACAGTGTTGGGCGAAGGATTCCGGTCGACCCCAGGGAACCAGGCTTTGATGCGAGATCCGTCATCGTTCAAGGCTTGGTCGACAGGAACAGAGCTCACCGAGAAGGCCATGACAGAAATGCGCCCACCAGCAGCAGAGTACACGTCTCAGGACCAGAGTGTTTTAGCAGAGCCATCAGAGCCGCGGTGATTCCTCCCAACTTCAGGTTGGCGATCGAGTCGATAAGTTCATCGTGAGTCCAAGCCGGATACTTGGCTTGAGGACTACCGAGTGGCTGTTCAGATTGGCAGCGGCAACGATGAAGTGGCCATGAAACACGTGCCTCTTATGTTGGAGAGCTCGGCGAGAGCATGGCTGAATCAGTTAGCACCCAGCAGCATTTACACTTGGGAAGATCTTGCCCGAGTGTTTGTCAGGACATTTGAAGGAACTTGCAAGCGGCCAGCAGGGTTGACAGATTTGCAGTCGTGTGTGCAGAAGTCGAATGAAACTCTGAGGGATTACATCCAGAGATGGATCACATTGCATCACACAAGAGAGAATGTATCGATCATCGGGCGATCTGTGCCTTCAAGGAAGGCGTTAAGAATAGAGAGTTAAGTCTGAAATTCGGTCGGACCGGAGACATGACCCTGAGTCGAATGATGGAGATTGCCACCAAGTACGCCAATGGTGAAGAAGAGGATCGGCTTTGGAGTGGCAAGTACAAGTCAACCGCTAATGAAACCGGGGGAGGGAACTCCGATTGAAGCGAAGCGGAAAACCGAGCTACCGCTCTGGAGAAGCCTTGGCCGTGACTCCAGAAAGTTCAAAGGAAATCCAAGGGCCTTGGAACCCCAAGAAAGTGAAAGACCAAGATGGAAATGATGTGTTGGACTTGCCATGTCACATTCACACGAAGAAAGATGAAGAGGGTAAACTCATTTACCCAAAGCATACCACTTTCGGCGATTGTCGGCTCTTGATTCAGCAGTTCCAGGGGAAGTAACCCAAGGACAAGGAGAAGGAGTCGGACAAAGTTGAAGATAAGGAAGATAGTGACGGTGGATACCCCCAGGTCAATTCCACCCTGATGATTTTTGCTGACGTTGAAAGCAAAAGTCGATTGGAAGTTATCAACTGAGAGGTGAATATGGTCGCTCCGGTGACACCTAGTTATGTGAAATGGTCGCAGACCACCATCATGTTCGACCAGTCTGATCACCCGACTCACATAGCCACCCCTGGGAGGCAAGCGTTGGTGGTCGACCCAGTCGTCGAAGGCACTCGACTAACTAAGGTTTTGATGGATGGTGTCAGTGGCCTGAAGATACTATATGCAGAGACGTTGAAAGGGATGGGCATTTCGATGTCCAGACTCAGCACCAGCAACATGAGCTTCCATGGAGTCATTCCTGGAAAGAAGGCTGAGTCACTCGGCCAAATCGCTCTCGATGTGGTTTTTGGTGATTACAAGAATTTTCGTAAGGAAAAGTTGACCTTTGAGGTCGTGGATTTCCAGAGCGCTTATCACGCTATTCTGGGAAGGCCGGCGTATGCACGCTTCATGGCTCGACCATGTTATGTATACCTCAAACTGAAGATGCGGGCCCCAAAGGTGTGATCGCATCGCGGCAATCGGAAGAAAGCAGAAGAGTGTTTTCAGAAAGGCTCTAAGATCGTTGATGCTCAGATGGCAGTGGTAGAGCTGCAAGAGTACAAGAAAACTGCAGACCCGAGTGATTTGTTGCGAGCCAAGAAGCCCGCCACGAAGTCAGCATTTCAGTCGTCTGGTGAGACGAAACCGATTCATATTCACCCGACTGATCCCAATGGTGCTCCGACTCACATCTCAACAACACTCGACTCCAAATAGGAAGAAGCGCTCATCCAGTTCCTCCGTGAGAACTGGGACATCTTCGCATGGAAGCCTGGCGACATGCGGGTGTTCCTGTGGGATCGGGCTGAGCATCGTCTCATGAAGTCGACTCAAAAGTTAAACTGTCAAAGAACATCTTCGATGGTCCGCCGTCCAGAAGAGAAAGGCCATTGGCGAGGAGGTGGCTCGGGTCTTAGCAGCAGAGTTTATCCGAGAGATTTACCACTCCGAGTGGCTCGCCAATGTTGTCATGGTCCCTAAGAAGGACAATTCACTTCGCATGTGCATCGACTTCAAACATATCAATCGGGCCTGCCCGAAAGATCATTTTCCTCTCCCCCGCATCGACCAAATAGTCGACTCGACTGCGGGATGTGAGCGGTTGTCTTTCCTAGATGCCTATTCCGGTTACCATCAGATCCGTCTTTATGGACCCGATGAGATCAAAACAGCTTTCATCACTCCATTCGGGTGCTTCTGTTATGTCACCATGCCATTCGGCCTCAAGAATGCCGGAGCCACATTCATGAGGATGATTCAGAAGTGTTTGCTCACTCAAATCAGTCGGAATGTGGAAGCATACATGGATGATATTGTGGTCAAGTCACGGAAAGGTTCCGACCTGTTGACTGACCTTGCTGATACATTTGCCAATCTCAGGAGGTATGATATCAAGCTTAATCCATCGAAGTGCACATTCGGAGTTCCTGGCGGAAAGTTACTCGGTTTTCTCATTTCTGAACGAGGAATCGATGCCAACCCAGAAAAAGTTGGCATTATACTCGGAATGAAACGCTCTGTGCGTGTGCACGATGTACAGAAGCTTACTGGATGCTTGGCCGCTTTAAGTCGATTCATCTCTCGTCTCGGTGAAAAGGCATTGCCTCTTTACCGACTGATGAAGAAGTCAGACAAGTTCGAGTGGACTCCTGAAGCTGATGCAGCGTTTGCGAGCTAAAAGCTCTGCTCTCCACCCACCGGTGCTTGCTGCCCCAATCAGCAAAGAGCCCTTGCTGCTTTACATTGCAGCCACAGGACAAGTCGTCGATCTGATTACTTACGGTCGAAAGGGAAGAAGAAGGAAAAGCCTTCAAAGTTCAGCGCCCAGTATACTATCTTTCTGAAGTATTGACCCCATCAAAGCAAAGATACCCTCATTATCAGAAGCTTGTTCATGGGATTTATATGACCACGAAGAAGGTTGATCATTACTTCTCTGACCATTCCATTACAGTCGTCAGCGACGCCCCATTGTCAGAGATTATGCACAACAGAGATGCAACTGGTCGAGTGGCGAAATGGGCGATTGAACTCCTTCCCCTTGATATCAAGTTTGAGGCAAAGAAAGCCATCAAGTCCCAAGCAATAACAGATTTCATCGCCGAGTGGATTGAACAGCAATTGCTGACTCAAGTTCACTTGGAGCACTGGACCATGTTCTTTGATGGTTCCAAGATGCTGAATGGTTCCATTGCTGGGGTAGTGTTGGTTTCCCCCGAGGAGATAAGCTCAGATATGTGCTCCAGATTCACTTTGATTCTTCCAACGATGAAGCAGAATATGAAGCACCGTTGTATGGGTTGCGTATGGCCATTTCACTCGGCGTCCGTCGCCTCATGGTTTATGGCGACTCAGATCTAGTGGTTAATCAGGTGATGAAGGAGTGGGATGTCAGAAGTCCAGCCATGACTGGTTATTGCAATGCAGTGAGGAAGCTAGAGAAGAAGTTTGAGGGGTTAGAGCTTCATCATGTACCCCGACTGAAAAATCAACCTGTTGATGATTTGCCGAAAATAGGTTCCAAGAGGGAAGCCATTCCCAGTGATGTGTTTTTGGAGCACATCCACACACCGTCAATTCAAGAGGATCCTTTCACCGAAGAAGCCCCACAGCCAAAAAGTGCCACTAATCCGACTGAAGTTGAGGTCCCAGCTGTGGTCGACTTGGTCATGGAAGTCGTGGTCATCACTCCCGACTGGACAGTGTCGTACATCGCGTACATCCTAAGGAAAGATCTCCCAGAGAACGAAGAAGAGGATCGACAGATCGTTCGCCGATCCAAAGCCTTTACTATGATCAAGGGACAGTTGTACAGAGAAAGCGCGACTGGAGTCGGCCAGAAGCGCATAACACTAGAAGAAGGTCAGATAATTCTTGATGATATCCACTCGGGGACCTGTGGTCATCATGCGTCCTCTCGGACCATTGTGGCTAAAGCTACCGAGCGGGATTTTACTGGCCAAAAAGCAAATGAAATGGCCAAGGAAATAGTCGACAAGTGTGAAGGGTGTCAGTTTTATTCCAATATGTCACACAAACCCGCCTCAGCCTTGAAGACCATTCCACTCGTCTGGCCCTTCGCTGTTTGGGGGTTGGATATGATTGGACCATTGAGAACTGGTAGTAGCGGCTTCACTCACTTGCTAGTGGCAGTCGACAAGTTTACGAAGTGGATCGAAGCTAAACCTATCAAGAACCTCGTCGTGCACTGCTATCGATTTCATCGGAGAGTTGATATTCAGATATGGAGTTCCGCATAGCATCATCACCGACAATGGGTCAAACTTGATTCCGACAAGTTCAAAGCCTTTTGCGCCTCTCGAGCACGCGAGTCGACTATGCTTCAGCTTGCTCACCCCGGTCGAATGGACAAGCGAGCGAGCAAAGCGGTCTAATTCTCAAAGGACTAAAACCCGGCTGATGTGTGATCTCAAGCATGCAGCAGGAGCATGGGTCGACGAACTTCCGTCGGTTCTTTGGGGATTGAGGACCACTCCTAATCGGTCGACTGGGAGAACTCCATTCTTTCTGGTCTATGGAGCTCAAGCAGTTCTGCTGAGTGACCTGCTTCACAATGCACCCCGAGTCGAACTCTACTCTAAAGATGAAGCGGAGCAAGCCCGGCAAGATGCAGTCGATCTCCTAGAAGAGGAGAGAGAGATGGCCCTGATCCGCTCGACCATCTATCAGCAGGATTTGCGTCGATTCCAAGCTAGAAATGTGAAGAGCCGAACCTTCCAAGAAGGAGACTTGGTCCTCCGAGTGGATCAACAGAAACCACACAAGCTCGCTCCCACTTGGGAAGGTCCCTTCATCGTCACCAGAGTTCTCCACAACGGAGCATACCATCTTTACAACGTCGATTGCCAGATTGATGAGCCTCGTGCTTGGAATGCGGATCTACTCTACCCCTTTTATACTTAGGTACTCACTCGGGTGAGATGTAATAAAAGTACCTCTGTAGTTTGTTTGTCGAAGACAAGAATGTTATAATTTTCCCAGTGATTGTTATTACTTTTTGTTTACATAAGAAATTTCCCCCCAGTGGGTGGCTTAGCTGCGAACCTGACTCGCCTAAGTTTGTAAAAAAAATCCCTGTCGAGTGGTGAGCCAGCCTCCCACTCGGGGGGCTTAGCTGCGAATCTGTTTCGCCTAAGTGTTTAAAATCCTACCGAGTGGTGAGCTAGCCTCCCACTCGGGGGCTTAGCTGCAGTCCAAGTACTCGCCTAAGTGTTTAAAATCCTACCGAGCGGAGAGCAAACCTCCCACTCGGGGGCTTAGCTGCAGTCCAAGTACTCGCCTAAGTGTTTAAAATCCTACCGAGTGGTGAGCCAGCCTCACACTCGGGGGCTTAGCTGCAGTCCAAGTACTCGCCTAAGTGTTTAAAATCCTACCGAGTGGTGAGCCAGCCTCTCACTCGGGGGCTTAGCTGCAGTCCAAGTACTCGCCTAAGTATTTAATACAATGTGCGCTTTGCAAGGACAACGAGGTACAGGTCGACTGTTGCCTTCCCCTTCAGAGCTATGACACACAAAAAATCCTCAAATTCGGAGGCTTAGCCGCAGTCCAGTACATGCCTAAGTTTGTAAAATCCTACCGAGTGGAGAGCAAACCTCCCACTCGGGGGCTTAGCTGCAGTCCAGTACTCGCCTAAGTTTGAAAAAATCCTACCGAGCGAAGAGCAAACCTCCCACTCGGGGGCTTAGCAGCAGTCCAGTACTCGCCTAAGTTTAAGAAATCCTACCGAGTGGAGAGCAAACCTCCCACTCGGGGGCATAGCTGCAGTCCAGTACTCGCCTAAGTATCTGAAAATCCTACCGAGCGGAGAGCAAACCTCCCACTCGGGGGCATAGCAGCAGTCTAGTACTCGCCTAAGTTTGAAAAATCCTACCGAGTGGAGAGCAAACCTCCCACTCGGGGGCTTAGCTGCAATCCAGTACTCGCCTAAGTATGAAATCCATCCCGATCCGCAAGGACGATGAGGTGCAGGTCGACTGTTACCTTCTCCTTCGGAGCTGTGCCACAAGTACAACATGCGCTCCATCCCGATCCGCAAGGACGACGAGGTGCAGGTCAACTGTTACCTTCTCCTTCGGAGCTGCACCACAAGTACAATCCGTGCTCCATCCCTACCTGCAAGAACAATGAAGCGTAGGTCGACTGGATTTTCACCTCGGAGGTGCATCTCAAGCACTGAAGTATATTCCGAGTGAAGAACAAATTCGCTCGAAGGCAAATGAAAGCATATTCGATGATGAGCCAAGTTCAGATAGCATCCTACGGATTCAAAAGTACTCAGGCGTCAAGCCTGTTAAAGTTTATCGGTTACAAGACCACTCGGCATTCCGAGGCAAATTTAAGACAAATCATAGAAGTTTTTTACTCCTCAGGTGGAGGACTGGAAGGCGCGACAAACTGGTCCAGGTCGATCCCGTCAGCAATCCGGGTGGCAGCAGCAATGAAAGTCTCCATGAAAGATTGGAAGTCGTACTTCTTGGTATTGGCAACTTTGATGGACGCCAGCCTCTCCTCTCGCGCCTCCTTGCAGTGAACACGGACCAGGGACAGAGCAACATCGGCACCACATCTAGTAGAAGACTTTTTCCATTCCTACCCTCGGCTTGGAACGTCATTCAGTCGAGTCATTAAAGAGTCGAGGTCATTTTGAAGTATCTTGCCTGGCCAGAGTGTCGAGTCGATCGCGACACCGAAACCTTCAGTCGAGCAAGGTAGTCCACCACAACAGCGACACGAGACTCCAGTCAGAGCACATTCATGGCGGCTTCATCCTTCACAGGGGAGTTAATGGGGTCCAGGCTTGTCTCCACTCGACTAGTCTCTTCCTCAAAGTTCTGACAGAATTCTGTGAACACAACTCGAAGTTCAAGCTAATGGTTCTATCATGAGTCAGGGATAACAAGTCAGTCGGATAAGAGGAATTACCTTCAAGCATGAGAAATAACTTCTTGGCGAGCCCTCCCAGATAAGCCTCCAGATTGTTCCTCTTCCCCGCCAGTTCGCCAGCCTTGTCGCTCAAAGTTGTCTTGTCGTTCTTCAGTCAGCTAACCTCCTTGTTGGCCACGTCGAGAACAGCTTTGAGATTGGCGTTTTCTTCTTCAAGTTTTCCGACTGAAGACAGCTTTTCTTCCGCGAGCTTGGTTTTGTCCAAAGCCATTTTCTGCGCCTCGGCAAGGTCATGATCCTTCTTCTTCAGAGCCTCCTCCATTTTGTCTGCAAAATGACAGTGAGATCAGAATTAGGAAGGGGCAGAAAATCAAAGACAGTCGTCAAGTTCTCACTAGCCATACCTTTTGCTTCGTCTCTTGCCTTCTGCAAGTTCTCCTGAGCAAGCTTCAAGTCAAGGTTGAGCTAGATCTGTTTGTTTTCAATTCAAGATAGCGAGCCACAAGCTCGCAGGATTTCTGCAAAGAATCAATCGACAGACATCAAAGATAGGTTACTTCCGAGTGACTAAGAAAAATCGTTGCGTTTCTTAGACTAGAGCCGAATCAAAATATTCGACAGTAGTCTCGGGGACTACACCCAGTGGGTGCACTTAGCGTGCCCCCACTGGTTCTACCGAGTCGGTTCGATCAGTCGACCGAAAGAGACAAAAAATAGGAGTTCTTCAGACTATGGCCGACTACCAGCAGTCCACCATAGTCTCGGGGACTACACCCAGTGGGTGCACTCAGCGTGCCCCCACCGGTTTCAAGATTCCATTCGACATGGTCCGACCAGACCGAGTGAAGAAGTTAACAAAGAAATTCAAAGTATAAAGACTACGGTCGACTGCCAGCAGTCCACCATAGTCTCGGGGACTACACCCAGTGGGTGCACTCAGCGTGCCCCCACCTGTCCAAAAATTCAATCGACACACCCAGTGGGTGTATAGATACGAAGATCTTCAGAAAGAAGAGTTTTCAGATAGCATATCCTAACAGAACAAGTGGTGACCAACTAACCTGGACATTGCTCTGAAGAGCTGAGCTGGCATCATAGGCCGTCTGGCTGGCCTCCCGGACCACCTTCACTTGCTCCATCATGATCCCCGCCTGGCGTATAGCTTCCTTAGAAGCTCCCACTTGGTCCTCTGGGATGTGGTGTGTGGCGAAAAGGGAGGGCGGATCAGCAGTCGACGATGAAGGCCGGATGCTCGTCAGCGGCACAGCAAAAGACACAGAAGTCCGAGTGATGTTGCCACCCTCTTGAACCAGCATCTCAGGCACTGATACAACTTGAGCAGTCTTGCCAGCAGGCACCTTTTTAGTCCTCCTCCGCCTCAACGGCGCCTCATCATCATCATCAGGGAGATCAATGACATGTGGAGGGACTACAGGAAAGATTCAAAGATAAAAACGGAAATCCAATTGACCAAAAGCGAAACTACAATGATCATACCAAGGTTAGAGGTAACAGCGTCTTCCATCTCCTGGTCTTCGTTCCTGGCTGAGGTCTCGGAGGTGGTAGCGCTGCAGATTTCAGAAATCAGTTGATCAGTCAATAAGTCGACCAAAAGTATGTCCATGCTGAACAAGAAAACACAAGTTTTGCTGTACCCAGAAATGGTGGGGATGGCCATCTTCATCTTGGGCAAAACCGTCGTCGGCTTTTATGGCGTCGCTCGGGGTTGCTTCGGCGCTTTTTCAGTCGGCGCCGGAGAGGTCGTCCGAGGACGTTTCGTCCACTGCCCGACAGGCGCGATAGCCTTACCACGCTCGACCGCGGGGTCATGGCTGAGCTTGGAACGCCTTTCCATGCGAGGAGGGTCAACTTCTTCCTCCTCTTCCTCCTCCTCCTCTTCGTCGGAGATGTCGTCATCTTCGTCCTCCGCACCGTCAGATTGCTATTCCTCCTGGCTTTCACCTTCGCTCCCTTCCTCCTCATCAACTGGTTCTTGCGCCCCGTTGGGCATCGAGTACATCTCAGTGGTGGCCTGGAAGACGACAAACAAGACAAAAGTCAATCGACCGATTTGAAGCAAACAACATGGAGAAAGCAGGATAACAATCAAAGATGCAGGAATGGACCTTGTCTACTTCGTAGGACTGGTCGAGTGGAGGGATCCTCCTGGCCCCTCGAGGGTTGTCCTTGTTTCCTGTGATGCCCCCAAGACATCTTTCCAGCATGGCATCCTCGATCTCCTCCGGGTGGATCCGAGTGGTGAACTCAGTGCCGGAGTACAACCACATCGGATGGTCTCAGGCTTGAAGTGGCTAGATGCGTCGTCCAAGGAAGACCTCCAAGAGATCCATACCAGTCACCCCGTCTCGGATGAGCTGGAGAACTCGTTCGACCAATACCTTCACCTGCGCCCTCTCTTCCGGGATTATCTTCAAAGAAGATGGCTTGCTCACTTGGTCCATGGAAAAACGAGGGAGTTCAGTCGACTGCCCTGGTGTTGGCTAGTCCTTGCAGTAGAACCAAGTCGACTGCCATCCACGGACTGACTCAGGTAAGATCATGGCCGGAAAGGAACTTTTTCCTCTCATTTGAACCCCAAGACTCCCACACATCTGAATCACTTGAGTTCTCTCATCACTCGGATTGGCCTTTTCACCGCCTGGGAGCGACAAGTGAAAATGTGCTTGAAAAGACTCCAATGAGGCCGGTAACCCAAGAAATTCTCGCACAAAGACACGAAAGCAGTGAGATACACGATGGAGTTGGGAGTGAAGTGGTGAAGTTGTGCCCCAAAGAAGTTCAGAAATCCCCGAAAGAAAGGGTGAGGCGGCAGAGAAAACCCGCGGTCGACGTGAGTGGCGAAGAGGACACACTCACCCTCCAAAGGTTGTGGCTCCCACTCCTTCCCCGGGAGCCGCGCTGAACCATGGGGGATCCGTCCCTCATTGGCCATGTCGTCGAGATCCTTCTGGCTGATCGTCGAGCGGATCCAGTCGCCCTGGATCCAGCCCTGCGGCAAGCTGGCCCTCGACGAGGAGCCGCCCCAACTGGTCGCTCTTCCCTTCGCCTTCTTCGACCGCTCCAAAGCCGCCATCTTCTCCTTCACCATTATCTCCGGTGAAGTGCGCACAGAGCAGCAGCGCTGAGGTGGAATCGCACGCGGTGGATGAATCTGGGGAAGGGAGGAGGAAAGAGGAATGCACTGTTCAAAAAAACCCCGTCCAGGGCCTTATATGAGGTTGGTTCCGGTGGATCGATCGGTAGGCCCGGGCGATCCTATCAAATCCGCATAGCGATCGCCCGCACGATACGTGGCGAAAAAGGTGGCGTGAAGATCGAGGCGTCCCTGCCTTATCCCATCCGATTACTGCGGCTTCCTCCGCCCCGCTCGTTTCCCGAAAATTCGAATCCCGCTAAATCCGCGCGCCACAGAGCAAATCGTCGGACAGAAGATTTCCTCCGTCTTGTCGTTCAGAGCTCTCCAAGTACGAAAAACACCCTCGACGGATACAAAGAATGGATCAAGGCGACTGAAAAAGAAGTTGAAGCCGTCACCTAAGCTTATTGATCCAGAGCAAGACGTGCTCATCGCACGAAAAGTGGGTCGGAAGAGGTCTCAACTCCTTCCCCACTCAAACCTTGATCCATTCGGGGGCTACTGATGAAGCCATGTACCTAGGGTAGGGTCATGGACCTGTCCAAGGTACCCTCCCCAAGGACATCTCTTGAAGAAACTACCTTTCAGTCGACCTGGAAGGATTCCACTCGACGGACCTGAAGACACTCGACCGTGAAGCCAACCACTCGACCGCTAGGAGATCTACAGTCAGTCTGTATGCAAACGGTCGGTCATTAAGTAGCTTTATGGTCATCATAGCACTTTATGTGGGACGTTACTAGTAACTCCCTATCTTAATGTACCTTAATCCCTGCATAAGCGAAATTTGGAGGGTCCGCAAACTCTATATAAGCCACCCCCCTCCTCGGTGTGAAGGGTTCGCACCCCTATAACCCATACGCATATAATACAGTCGACCGCCTCCGGGCTCCGAGACGTAGGGCTGTTACTTCCTCCGAGAAGGGCCTGAACTCGTAAACATCTTGCGTATACAACTACTCCATAGCTAGGATCTTGCCTCTCCATACCTACCCCCATTCTACTGTCAGACTTAGAACCACGACAGTAGGTCCTGGTGAAGCTTGGTATTCCAATGTTCAGGTACCTAGTGACTTCATTCAAGTTTCGTCCAAAAGGTGTGTCTTCGTCCGCTTGTGCAAACTTGTTCCTTGAGTCCGCCATCTATAGAGTGGAAAATGGAAAGGAGTCAGAAATGAGTAGAGAAGAGTGACCTGTGGCATATCTTAGTGGTCGTGTCCTACAATCAGCGTGTGCTCTGATACCATCTTGTAGAGATCCGACCTCAAACAGTCAAATCTCTGTGCATAAGTGTCATCCCTGGATTGGTAATGCTGACAAACACAGTACTTGAAGGATTTATAACAGAGTGCAATCACACTCTTATTACATCAAATGTCTCAAGAGATAACTTATTACAATAATATGGCTTAAGGCCATGTAAATAAGATAATAGCGGAAGGCTTCGAAGGTAAAGTGAGTCCATCAACTCCAACGGCATAGCTGAGTGCACGACAACGACCTAGCGCACCTTACTCATCGTCTGAAAAGTCTGCAACATAATACGTTGCAGCCCGAAACGGGCCAGCACATGGAATATGTTGGCAATCTAACACTATAGAGCAATGAACAGATAATAGCTATAACTATATGCATATATGGCTGGTGGAGACTCTATGGTTATTATGTTTTTGCGGAAAGCCAATTTTTTCCTACAACAAAGGAATATATTTTGTTTAACTATCATGGTGGTTGATAAATATTGAGAATGGAAACCCCATCTCAATCCCAATTAAATAGTACTTAACAACCCAATAAATTAATTAAGAGTGTTGAGATCACATCAATAATTCAATAACCAGATACTCAGAATTGTCCATAACCGGGGACACGGCTAACCATGATTAGTTTATACACTCTGCAGAGGTTTGCACACTTTTCCCCACAAGACACGATCTCCTCCGTTGTATTTCTCGCATTGCATGATGTTTGAGAAACGGATGACCAAGACACAGTCTATCTGAAGAGGCCCCCTTAACCAATAGATAGGCCGGTACACCTACAATCCCCTACATCTGCTAGCCCATCATGGAAAGGATTCCCACAACTTACTCAACTATGCTAGAGCCCATAATGGCTTGTGGCTGCACACGGAAGTTTCTAGCATTAATAATCTTATGATCCCTTTGAGCCTGGGTGGCGAAGCATAAGATGATCACACGGGTACCCCGGGATCTCCTTGGACAACACTGGATTCCCCAGGTGCCCACAACCAATCCACCCAGATGTGTGTTAAAGTAGCCACCTTAAATAAACCCTTAGTTCTTAATAATACTCACAACTATCATGAATCTCTCAAACCAAACCACGTCTACGAGCATAGCATAGCAGTGTAAGTATAACGTAGAAGTAACTCCCAGGGTTTGATATAAAGGACATTAGGTTCTACCTCAACAACTACTTCCCAAAACCCACATGTTAAGATATCCTACTCATGCAATGTTTGAGGGTTGAAACTAATGCATAAAAACTGGGTAATGAAGGGATATGATTAAAGTGTTACTTGCCTTGCTGACGATCTGCAAACCCTAGAGACTCGTAGTAGCACGCTTCGCACTTCGGAAATTCTATCACAAACAAACAATAGCATACATAAGCACTCAAGCATAGATGCAAGGGTAAAACTCAAATAAAAAGATCCAAACTGAAAGTTCAACTGAAGAGCTTCGATTTGCACAAAGAATCAATCAAATCGGAGCAACACAACTGAAACTACGATCAAAAGAAATTCGAATTCAAATCTGCTTGAAACCAAATTTTAAATTGTCAAAATCATGTTCAAGTTGTTTAACTAGAAAGAGGGGTTCGAGACGAAGATTTTGGCGTTGGTTTCACTAGATTAGGACGAACAGTTAAAAAGTTGCGAGGGTTGAAGATCAGGGGCTAATCTGTGATAAAAGTAATCGCGGATAGGTCCCTGGCCGAAAATAAAATAAAAAGAAAAAGACTACGACTTGAACATCCGCTAACAGAGGCAAATGAACGTATTAGTTCGTTATCAGATCTAAACGAATGAACGTTCGTAAACTAGATCTGAACCGAAAAACGAAAAACCGATCTAAACCAGCAAAACTGAGAAAAACCGAACCAATCTACTCGGAAAAAAGGATCTAGGGTTTACCAGAAAACCGAAAAAAAACCGGCGGCTTGAACGTTCCAAATGAACTCCCGTGAGCGAGCGACGGCAATGGCGGTGGCAAGCGGAGCGAGCTACTACGGCTAGAGTTTTGAGCGGTGGCGGCTAGAGTTTCGAGCGGCCGGCGGCTAAGGGGCAGCTCGGCCTCGCCTTATAAAGGGGTCAAGGTGACATGTCCGGCTTGAGCACGACCCAAAGTCGGTTCGCGTTTTTTTAAATTCCGTCAAAAAGAAAAAATGCTAAATAAATATAAAAATATTCTAAAAATACCAAAAAAAGAAATTCACCATCTAAATAGAATATTTAGAACAAAGTGAACATTTTTCTAGCCTAAAATTGCAATTTTGAAAAATGCATATTTTTTTTCTAATTCAAATAAAATTGCTATAAAATCCAAATAAAATTATTTGTTTGATTTTAATATTTTTCCTCTAATATTTCTTTAATTTTGGAGAAGTCATTTTATCTCCTCTCTTTTATTTTTATTATTGGAAATATTTCGGAGAGAAAAATTATTAAAAATAAAAAATGATCCTCTGTTCAAATTTGAGAAAATATTCAAATGTGAAAATAATGAAATCCCCAACTCTCTCTGTGGGTCCTTGAGTTGCTTAGGATTTTCTAGGATCGCAAACGAGAGTGCAAATAAAATATGATATGCATATGATGATCTATGTATAACATTCCAAATTGAAAATTTGGGATGTTACAAACATATGCAAAGAAGAGTAATTAAACATTGACGATCTCAACATAATGAGAGGTAATTTAGTAACATGAAAATTTCTACAACCGTATTTTCCTCCCTCATAATAATTACATGTAGGATAGTAATCAAATTCAACAATATAACTATCACATAAAATGTTCTCTTCATGATCCACATGCATGCAAAGTTGACACTCATCCAAAATAGTGGGATTGTCATCAAATAAAGTAATGACCTCTCCAAGCCCACTTTCATCAAAAATTTAATAAGATTGAACACTCACCAAATATGTGGGATTATTTTTAGTTAAAGTTGACACTCTTCCAAACCCACTTTTATCATTATCGCACACATATTCATTATGAGGTTTAAATAAATTTTCAAGATCATAAGAATCATTATAACCCCAATCATGATCATAGCAATAAGTAGTGGACCTAGCAATATTAGCACCCCCAAGCTTGTGGTTTTGCATATTATTAGCACAACTGACATTAATAGAGTTGATTATAACATCATTGCAATTATGCTTTTCATCTAAGGAGTTATCATGAATCACTTTGTAAATTTCTTCGTTTAACACTTCATCAAATTTTTAGATTCATAAATCTCAAGCAAAACTTCATAAAGATAATCTAGTGAACTCAATTCACTAGCAATTGGTTCATCACAATTGGATCTCTTGAAAAGATTAGAAAGTGGATGAGGATCCATATCAATAGATTTTTAGCAAGCGAAGATGCAAGCAAATAAAAGGCACATTGCAACACAAGCAAACATGAGATCTGACGAGAAAAAGGCAAATGAAAAAGAGGGCGAATAAAACGGCAAATTTTTGTGAAGTGGGGGAGAGGAAAATGAGAGGCAAATGGAAAATAATGTAAATTGCAAGGAGATGAGATTTATTATTAGGAACCTGGTAGATGTTGATGATGTCTCCCTGGCAAAGGCACCAGAAATTCCTTTTGATGCGGCTTCAACTACGTCGGTATTTCCTCAAACAGGAAGGGATGATGCAGCACAACATCAGGTATTTCCTTCAGTGATGAGACCAAGGTTATCAAACTAGTAGTAGAACCACGCAACACTACGTGAACAACACCTGTACACAAATAACAAATACTCGCAACCAGACGCATTAAAGGGGTTGTCCATCCCTTTCGGGCAACGGCGCCATAAATTGGCAAGTAGACGGGAGAAAGTTGTAATAGATTGAATAAATAGATCGCGAATAAAATAAAGTGTAGCAAAGTATTTTTGTATTTCTGGATTAATAGATCTGAAAATAAAGGCAAATAAAAATAGATCACGAAGGAAAATATAATAAAGAAGAGACCCGGGGCCCGTAGATTTCACTAGTGGCTTCTCTCGAGAAAAATAGCAAACGATTGGTAAACGCATTACTGTTCACTACTACAAAAAGGGCTGCTAGTGGCGCACCTGTTTTCGCTACTAATGGCGCACTACAGGTGCGCCACTAGCACCACGCCATTAGATTTTTTCTAATGGCGCTTTTGCAGCGCCATTAGTATCTGGCATACTAATGGCGCACCCGCTGGTGCGCCATTAGAATAGCCCACGGTGCGCCATTAGTAACAATATTTTTCAATTTTTTTTTTCAAATTTAAAAAAAAAATCAAAATTTTTTTCGTTTTTTTCTTAATCTCAGTTCACTATGGCTTAATCTCAGGTCAAATCACACTCCGTGGTCAAACTTCCCGAAAGGTCACCCATCCTCACACTACTCCAGCCCACCATCCTCACACTACTCCAGCCCAAGCACGCTTAACTTCAGAGTTCTATCCAACCCCAGCAACAGCTCTCTTCATAGGCACTTCTTGATATATCTAGCATATCAATCCTATTATACCTTGTTCATGTCTAGGACTTTGTTCATGTTCATGACTATGATGAAATTTTGAAAAATATTTCAAACTTCCCGGTCATATTACGTATCATTTTTTGAAAAAAAATTCAAGAAAAAAAATTCAAAACCAATTTTTTTCTGTTACTAGTGGCGCACCACATCCACGGTGCGCCACTAGTAAGTTTGAAATTTTTTGAATTTGTTTGCCTCTAGATCTTGGAAGCCCCGTAACTTTTTCCTGTTAGGTTTTTGGGGATTTTAAAAATGTTTAACGGGGTTCCCCCAGTTAAATTTGGATGTAACTTTTCGAGTAGATGATTTTTCATATAAAAAACTTCTTCATCCGAGTTCGTATGCAAAAGTTATGCCCATTTTACAAATTTCCAGAGAGATTTTGCAAATAAAGTCGAAATTCATATTTGTAAATTTTCCCAACAACTAGACCACATATCACATGGGAAACTTATTTTCTTTTATTTTTTGACATTTCCATCATTTTATTTTATTTTTTTAAAACTGAAAAGGCGATCCATGTGGGGGTATTCGGGAACTTTTGGGCCATGTTAGTAATGGCGCACCGTGGGTGGTGCGCCATTGATAGTTAAACGACTAATGGCGCACCACACCCACTGTCCACAGGTGCGCCATTACTAACAATTTTTTTTATTTTTTTATCAAAACTACTAATGGCGCACGGTGGGTGTGGTGCGCCAGTACTATGTCAACATAGTAATGGCGCACCACACCCGCCGTGCGCCATTAGTAGTTTTGAAAAAAAATTAATTTTTTTTTACTGATGGCGCACCGTGGGATGTGGTGCGCCATTAGTATTTAGTAATGGCGCACCACATGTACAGTGCGCCATTAGTGTCCATCCCATCTATAGCCCTTTTCCTAGTAGTGGTTGGGCAATTGATAGAACTTCAAATAATCATGATGATATCCAGGAAATGATCATTATATAGGCATCACGTCCAAGATTAATAGATCGACTCCTGCCTGCATCTACTACTATTACTCCACACATCGACCGCTATCCAGCATGCATCTAGTGTATTAAGTTCATGGAAAAACGGAGTAATGCAATAAGAACGATGACATGATGTAGACAATATCTATTTATGTAGAAATAGACCCCATCTTGTTATCCTTAATGACAACGATACATACGTGTCGGTTCCCCTTCTGTCACTGGGGCCAAGCACCATAATATCGAACCCATCACAAAGCACCTCTTCCCCTTGCAAGATAAATAGATCAAGTTGGCCAAATAAAACCCAAATATCGGAGAAGAAATACGATGCTATAAGCAATCATGCATATAAGAGATCAAAGAAGACTCAAATAACTTTCAAGGATAAAAACATAGATCTGATCATAAACTCAAAGTTCATTGGATCCCAACAAACACACCGCAAAAAGAGTTACATCATATGGATCTCCAAGAGACCATTGTATTGAGAATCAAACGAGAGAGAGAGGAAGCCATCTAGCTACTAACTACGGACCCGTAGGTCTACGATGAACTAATCGCGCATCATCGGAGAGGCACCAATGGGTATGATGAACCCCTCTGTGATGGTGTCTAGATTGGATCTATGGTTTCTGGAACTTGCGACGGCTGGAATTGATTTTCGTTGACTCCCCTAGGTGAAATATCGAGGATGTCACCTAGAGGGGGGGGGGGGTGAATAGGCGATTTAAATTAATTATGGATTAGGCTTGAACAAATGCGGAATAAACCTAGCGGTTAATTTCTCAAGCACAAAACCTAAAACAACAAGGCTCACCTATGTGCACCACCAACTTATGCTAAGCAAGATAAGCAACTATATGATAGCAAGATATACGACAAAGAACAATATGTCTATCACAAAGTAAAGTGCATAAGTAAAGGGCTCGGGTAAGAGATAACCGAGGCACACGAAGACGATGATGTATCCCGAAGTTCACACCCTTGCGGATGCTAATCTCCGTTTGGAGCAGTGTGGAGGCACAATGCTCCCCAAGAAGCCACTAGGGCCACCGTAATCTCCTCACGCCCTCGCAAAATGCCACATGCCGTGATTCCACTAAGGTACCCTTGAGGACGGTCACCGAACCCATACAAATGGCGACCCTTGGGGGCGGTCACCAAAGCCGTACACTTTGGCAACCCTTGGGGGCGGTCACCGGTACCGATCAAATTGCTCGGGGCGATCTCCACAACCTAATTGGAGACTCCGACGCTTGCCCGGAGCTTTACACCACAATGATTAAGCTCTGAACAACACCAACCGTCTAGGGCGCCAAGGCACCCAATAGGAACAAGCTCTAGGGTGTCCAAACACCCAAGAGTAACAAGCTCATGGGTACCAGGCACCCAAGAGTAATAAGCTTCTCAACTTGTAACTTCCATGTATCACGTGGAGAACTCAAACCGATGCACCAAATGCAATGGCAAGGGCACACGGAGTGCCCAAATCCTTCTCTCTCAAATCCCACCGAAGCAACTAATGCTAGGGAGGAAGATGAGAGGAAGAACAAGAAGGAGAACACCAAGAACTCCAAGATCTAGATCCAATGGGTTCCCCTCACATCGAGGAGAAAGTGATTGGTGGAAATGTTGATCTAGATCTCCTCTCCCCTTTCCCTCAAAAACTAGCAAGAATCCATGGAGGGATTGAGAGTGAGCAAGCTCGAAGAAGGTCAACAATGGGGGAAGAACACGAGCTCAAATGATAAGGTTCATTAGGGAAGAAGACCCCCTTTTATAGGTGGGGAAAAATCCAAACGTTATGCTCACAGCCCGCACAGAGCGGTACTACCGCTCCAAGGAGCGGTACTACCGCTAGGGCGGTAGTAACCCTTTGAAACACAACAGCGAGGAGGCAAAAAAGCCAGAAGAACCGTCGGAGCGGTAGTATCGCTTGACCTCACGGTACTACCGGTAGGGGTAGCGGTACTACTGCTTGCGAGCGGTACTAAAATATTACATCCGTGCCTACCACCGCTGGACTTGTGATGGGTTTTTGGTCCCGAGCGGAAGTAGCCACGGAAGTAGTCGCGGTAGTACCGCTCCCAAGAGCGGTACTAAAAAATTACATCCGCAGCAGCCCCTTTTAAGGACACCGAAACTGACACAACTTCTGCAAACAGACTCCGAATTCGACGAAACCAAGTTTGTTGGAAAGCTAGCGACAAGGGCTAACACAATCGTAATAGAAATATCAATAAGAAGCAAATGAGAAAAGGCCAAAAAGAAAATGTTGAGAACCCTTCCTCGGATAATACCGATAAAACCTCCAACACCGAAAACATCATAGAAGACGCATGCAAACTCCATTTTCGATGAACACAAGCTTGTCATCAAGATGACCATAATCTCTAAGACTCAAAAAGAGAACCAAAAAACAACCAAGAAACATTATGCAAGGATGCAATGGTTTGAGCTCTCGACGAATGATACGATCAAGCTACTCACTTGAGAGCCCCCCTTGATAGTACGGCTATCGATCCTATAACCCGGTCTCCCAACTACCACCATGAGACCGGTAAAATAGAAAACCTATCAAGGGCAAACCTTTTCCTTGCACATGATCCACTTGAGCTAGATGATGACGAACTTGTCCTCCTCAAGATGGACCACCTTTCTTGATTGCGTTGGGTCGACGGAGACTAGATGATTGCTCCCCCATACTCCACTATGGGTGAGCCACTCTTCGGCACATCTTCACAAGTCCATTGACACCACAATGGATGGCAAGCTTCAAGCACTTGATCTCTTCGTGATGCCCCACTTGAACTTGCACATGGAAATCTTGATGACGATCACCACTTGATGTCATCCTTTCCATGGGTTGTATGATATCTTCCTCTAGACGCAAGCCCATGGACACGTACTTAACCCCACATAGACTCTCACATAGACCTTGGGTTAGTACACAAAGTGCAATGGACAATGCTTACCATACCATGGGATCACTTGATCCCTCTCGGTACATCTTTTACGCTTTGTGAGTTGATTAACTTGATTCACTCTTGACTTAGTCTTGATCAACATTGAATCTTTCGAACTCTCTTCGTTTGGATGATGTCTTGAAGGTAAACATGAATGATCACACAATCTTCTTCTTCAAGACATGCTTGCAATAAGCTCAACACTCACATTACCAATCTTTGGATAATTCCTTAATAGCACCTTGGTCAACACATAAACTCCTTGAAACCAACACGTGGACTTCAAGAAATGCATATGGACAAATCCTTCAAATATAACTCAATGCAACCATTAGTCCATAGAGAATGTCATCAATTACCAAAACCACACATGGGTGCACCGCATGTCCTTTCAATCTCCCCCATTTCGGTAATTGATGACAATCACTTTCAAGAGAGTTTATATAAGGAATTATGCATCACCATGCCATGCAACAACCAATAATGCATGCGTAGCAGATGCGTATGCTTAGGAACAAACCAAAGCCAGAAGAGACAACTCTCTAAACTTTTCCACAAAACTCTCTGAAACTTCTCCCCCATTGGCATCGATTGCCAAAATGGGCAAAAAGCTTAGAAGGCCAATATGAATTGTGCTCCTCCATAAATTGTGTATTTCTCAACAAGTGAGTGGAGTGCAACACACATATCCAAAGGTAAATACTTGGAGGAACACAAACTATATTTAGGCACAAAGATAGCAAAAGAATGATATGCCACAAATACATAAAAAAAGAAACAAGCAATCAAAAGATACCAATTGAAGCAAGCTATCAAAAGATACCAATTGAACCAACTAGGCCAATGAACCTACGAGGCACATGCATGAATAAAGGATATTATGATAAGAGCAAAGGAGTGATCTAAAGAAACTAGAGAATCTCCCCATGATTTGTGCACACATAAGAATATTTTGTATTATGATACCAAGTGCACAAAATAGGATCATCACTCCTCAAAAATCAATAGAAACTCACAACAATAGAAAGTGAGCATGTAGGAAACAAAGCCTAGCACAAGAAACAAACACATGGTTGAGCAACATGTAAAAGAGGCAACTTATAAGAATGAGCTCAACCAAAAAGATGTGTGTGAGTCAAGGCAATGCACTTGAGAAGACTAATGTACGGATGAGCATCAAGCATCAATAAAGTCTTTAAAGAATGAGGCACACGGTGCAAGGCCTATCATTCCCACACACAACTAGCAAATGGGTTCACAAGGTTACTAATAAGAAAATAGAGAACCTGTGCTTGTGACAACCCGTGGTGAAGATAGAAGATGAAAGCCTCATCAGGACGAGGGATACCAATTAAGATGGCAAAAGCCTCGTAAAGATAAGCATGAGGAAAATGATCTTCACCACACAAGAGTGCATCAAGATGCAATGAGATAAGACACGCACTCAAGTCAAAAGCTTTCACGGAGCCACCCAAGAAATAGCAAAAGAAAGACAAGGTGGACGTGAAAGAAAGGATATCTTCTAAAGATCCAATTTCTCTCAAGTGTATAAGGTTCTAGGTAGACGAAATCATGATGATATATATCTACAAAGAAGGATGTACACCCGAAATAGTTACAACATGAAGGAACAAGATATCCAAAAGTAAGTAATACATATTTCTATAAGATATTTGCTTGATATCATAGCTCTTGGGTAGATATGGTCTTATTGTATATAAATGTAGTCCAAGCACCACGAACATCAAAGACATCACAACTAGCAACAAGACATCATTGTTGGGATGCTTTGAGAAAGGAAACAAGTATCACAAGAAAGAATGGATAACATGCCATGATACAACCTACACAAGGTTGATGCAAGAAATGTGTGCATGAAGTATATGTAGATACTTGTTACCGAGATAACATTGGAAGGATCTAGGAGATACCAATTGAAGGTACAAAGTAGTTCATTCATCATCCTAGCTTGACTCCAATAAGCACATGGTGACAACACCTTCCTTGTGAGTGAGCCAAGCATCCAATGCATCTCCACTTGTTCCTAGAACAACAACACAAACAAAATGGTACCCAAACTCATTGGTACCAAAGAGTTAGAGAACCAACAATACATAGGACAAACTCCACATAAATATGTGCATATAGATATGAAAATGAATTTCATGCACATCTCATCCAATTTGAGACTTGGTGGAGTTCCCCCTATATATTGGGTCAAGGAAAGAAAGCATGCCAAAGAAACTACAAGAAGTAAATATGCATGCTCAAGACTTTCAAGAACTGAGACCAAAAGACAAAGAAATACCAAGCGAAGAAAAAATACCAAATGAATAAATCATCACTTGGAGGATATCCATAAAAGATACATCAAGGAATGAGATATCCATTGATATACTCAAAATAAAAAAAATATCAAACTCCCAAAAGAGAGGATGGTTCCAAATAAACCAAGCTCTCTACAAAGTTTCATGATGGCACAAAGTACCAAAAGGAAAACGGCTTGCCTTCCACCAACACACACTTGATAAGGATCGCAAGATGAGTGTTTTATAGAAAATAGGATAGCTCCGCCAAGCCTAGTGCATTATAGAGAATTTTCATTTGAATACAAAATGCACAAGGTGGGATCACCACTTTCACTATATCTAGAAAAACTGGACAAGATCAAGAAACAAACAAGATCCACAAGTGTTATGGAAGACAAAGGGAGTTGATATATTCCTAGGCAAGAGACAAGGCAAATAAAAGCAAAGGCCAATGTAAAGATGATCAATAATTTCTACCGCACATAAGTGCGTACCAATTGCCATAGGACAAGAAGTATTTGGAAATAATTCCCGTTGGTAGAAAGCAAGGATATCCAACATCATCTTCACTCCAAACACAAACAAATTGCAACTTGTAGAGTTAACATGCCACCTAGGAACAAGATAAATTACAATATCAATTCTAGGTGACAATATCTCAAACGTACACATTTTTTAGGCTTGTCATATGCACATAGCACATTACTCCCCCATAATGTGATACCAATTAAAGATAGACAAGAGGCAATTAAAAGGATCCAACAAGAGATAATTAATGGACTATTTAGAATTTGAATTTCTGATGAGAATACATACCACATAGCGACTAGATAATCTTGTAATATCAATACTAGATGGTATTACTCATGTCCACACATTTATAGGATTGTGAGGTGCACAAAGCACATCAATCCCTCATAATGGAAGAGCAAACTAAGATACAACCAAGATGCGCAAAGTCTCAACGAACGACACACATGTACATGAAGTGCAAACCAACATACATATACTTGATTACTCAAGATAAGCAATTTGGAGACACAACATATACAAATAGATGCAAGGAACAAAACCAAAACATGCAAAGGGGCAAGTAACTTTCAATGTAAAAAATTTAAGTACAAGTTCTTTGCAAGGAGGCACATTGGATATGAGATGGAAACTTGATAATCCGAATGACTTGGCTTGAGGCAATATGAATGATGAAGACCCCTTAATTCTTCATAATGTAGCCAAGTCTCCAATGACCTCCAACAACACCTATTGATCAAGTATGAGATAGTTGGTCCCCAACCAAGTTGAGTCCTAAGAGGTTAGTCACAATAGGCTTGGCTACCCAAATGGTTCTTTTCTTGACACCACTTTGAGTACCAACAAATTTTCCAAACACATTGCCAACCTTATCCTTCCCAAGAGAATAGATATCATCAATTAGAATAGGGTTGGATAAGGTACCATTCGTGCATGAAGAAGCGACGTGACCTTTTTCACGACATAGGTAGCAATGTCTACTCTTTACTTTCTTCTCACTTGATTTCTCAACTTGAGAAGCATTAGCTTGAGTTTTCTTAGGAAGAGGCCTTTCTTCAACTTGAGGTTGAGAATGAGAGTGAACTTGTGGCCGCTTCCCTTGTTGCTTGTCACTAATGGCCTTCTTCTTCAAAGGGCAAGATCTAACATGATGCCCTTCAATTTTTCACTTGAAGCAAATAATCTTGGCCGAATTCTTGAGTTGTTCTTGGCCCTTATTCTTGTTGCTCTTGGACTTCTTCTTCTTCTTATTGGAGTTGAATCCAACTCCACCTTTGTCTTTGGGGGATTTTTGCACACTCAAGATATTGTTGAGTGTGGATTTCCCTTCATGACACTTGTCCAAGTCTTTCTTCAAAGAAGTGACTTGGGCCATGATCTCTTTGATTTCCTATACATGGTTAGTATCAACACGAGTACGAGAGGAAGTATAAGCTTCGTTGTTAGAGCAACAAGGCAAGGAAAGTAATTCATCACTAGAAGTACCAATGTTATGAGTAGATGAATTACAAGGACTAGCACATGGCAATATAGTATTTTGACTAGACGTAGTGCTTATGTCCACATGAGACTCACTAGATGTTACCTTAGTAATCATAGCCTCATGAGCTAACTTTAGCACCTTATGGGATACTAGAAGATCATAATGAGAGCTTGCAAGCTTTACATGACTTTCTTCAAAATTCCCATAATTGCTAGATAACAACTCAAGTTGAGCCCTTAGCTCAACATTATCCTTCAAAATGGATGCTTCACTAGAAGTAGAGTTAGTAGCACAAGCATCATCATTAACAACAAGAGGAGAAGGCAACTTGGCAACATCTATTGAATATGAAGCTTTAAGTTGTGCATGAGACTCGGTGAGTTTGATGAGCTCACTCTTAATGACCCTTGAGCCATTTTCGAGGTGCCCAAAGTCCTCAAGGAGTTTAGCATGCGCAACTTCAAGCTTCTCATTTTTAGTTTCAAAAACATTGGCCACCTCAAGAGCTCTATCATGAGATTCCTTCACTCTAGATAATTCTAGAGCAAAAGTCTCCTCAAGAGATTCCTTGGTGGTTTGTTCAAGTTCGAGAGCTTGGGAGAGGTCCGCGATCTCATTAGCGTAATCACGCTCATGACCTTCCATGTTATCAATGGTGACCTCATGCTCCTCAAGACGAGATTCCAACTCATCAATATATTTCTTGTCCTCAATAGCAATAGACATGATTTCCATGAAGTTGGAACGAGCAATTTTATTCTTAATAAGAGCTTTAAAAATCATTTCCCCCTTAATTTTTAAGAAGGCAACATCATCATTCTCTTCATCATAATCAACATCATCATCACTCTTGCCATCATCAATATCATCACAAGATATATTGGGATTCAAAGTGGGAGATACCTTTGAAGCCTTGGCCATAAGGCAAAATGCAATAGATGATGATGTAGGATCCCTTGAAGCACCATTCAAGACCACATCTTGTTCCATGGAGTGTTGGATTTCCTCTGCATTGTTAGCACAACAACTCGAGGAAAAACATGCATTTTTTTATGGCAACAAGATATAGCAAGCATATCATCATGAGATTTAGTCAAGCAATTTCTACATGATATGCAAGGACTATCAACACAAGCATGTGAAACATGTAAGGTGCTCGAAGTGGTAAAGTCCAAAGAGAGACCATTGCAATAAGATAATGATGAAGGATCACCAATAACAAGCACACTATCATCATTGCAATGACCACCACTACTCACCATAGCATTACCTTGTGGCAATCCACATGTACGTGAAGTAGAAGAAGTTGGGAAGGAAACACGGCCGGAGGTGGAGGGAGAACAATCATCCCCACAAATCTTGGACACACCATATTTATCTTGAAGCTTTGTCCATAACTCACGAGCATCACGGAACGGCATGAGTTGAAATATAACTACATTGCTCAAAGCATCGAAAAGCACATTAGAAGCTTGAGCATTGAGATAAGAGTTTTTCTCATCCTCTAAAGATAATCTTTGGGGATCTTTTAGAGGAGAAAAACCCATATCAACAATTCGCTCTAAATTTGGGTCCATGACCCTAAAGAGATTAAGCATGCGAATTACCCAAACATCAAAATTTGTGCCATCAAAACTAAGTGTGTCAGAGAATCCTAATCCCCTAGTCGACATCTTTACTCTCTAGGCGGTTAAGCCTAACAAATAGAGACAAGGCTCTGATACCAATTGAAAGATCGAGGATGTCGCCTAGAGGGTGGGTGAATAGGCGCTTAAAAATAATTACGGTTTAGGCTTGAACAAATCCAGAATAAACCTAGCGGTTAATTTGTCAAGCACAAAACCTAAAACAACTAGGCTCACCTATGTGCACCAACAACTTATGCTAATCAAGATAAGCAACTATGTGATAGCAAGATATACGACAAAGAACAATATGGCTATCACAAAGTAAAGTGCATAAGTAAAGGGCTCGGGTAAGAGATAACCGAGGCACGTGGAGACGATGATGTATCCCGAAGTTCACACCCTTGCGGATGCTAATCTCCTTTTGGAGTGGTGTGGAGGCACAATGCTCCCCAAGAAGCCACTAGGGCCACCGTAATCTCCTCACACCCTGGCAAAATGCAAGATGCCGTGATTCCACTAAGGGACCCTTGAGGGCGGTCACCGAACCCGTACAGTTTGGCAACCCTTGGGGGCGGTCACCAGTACCCGTCAAATTGCTCGGGGCAATCTCCACAACCTAATTGCAGACCCCGATTCTTGCCCGGAGCTTTACACCACAATGATTGCGCTTCGAACAACACCAACCGTCTAGGGCGCCAAGGCACCCAAGAGGAACAAGCTATAGGGTGTCCAAACACCCAAGAGTAACAAGCTCAAGGGTACCAAGCACCCAAGAGTAATAACCTTGTCAACTTGTAACTTCCACGTATCATGTGGAGAACTCAAACCGATGCACCAAATGCAATGGCAAGGGCACACGGAGTGCCCAAATCCTTCTCTCTCAAATCCCACCGAAGCAAATAATGCTGGGGAGGAAGATGAGGGGAAGAACAAGGAGAACACCAAGAAATCCAAGATCTAGATCCAATGGGTTCCCCTCACATAGAGGAGAAAGTGATTGGTGGAAATGCGGATCTAGATCTCCTCTCTCTTTTCCCTCAAAAACTACCAAGAGTCCATGGAGGGATTGATAGTTAGCAAGCTCGAGGAAGGTCAACAATGGGGGAAGAACACGAGCTCAAAGGATAAGGTTCATTGGGGAAGAAGACCCCCTTTTATAGGTGGGGAAAAATCCAACCGTTATGCTCACAACCCGCACAGAGCGGTACTACCGCTCCAAGGAGCGGTACTACCGCTAGGTCGGTAGTAGCCCTTTGAAAAACAACATCGAGGAGGCAAAAAAGGTAGAAGAACCATCGGAGCGGTAGTATCGCTTGACCTCATGGTACTACCGGTAGGGGTAGCGATACTACTGCTAAGGGTAGTGGTACTACTGCTTGCGAGCGGTACTAAAATATTACATCCGTGCCTACCACCGCTGGACTTGTGATGAGTTTTTGGTCCCGAGCGGAAGTATCCACGGAAGTAGTCGCGGTAGTACGGCTCCCAAGAGCGGTACTAAAAAATTACATCCGCGGCAGCCCCTTTTAAGGACACCAAAACTGACACAACTTCTGCAAACGGACTCCGAATTCGACGAAACCAAGTTTGTTGGAAAGCTAGCAACAAGGGCTAAAGCAATCTTGATAGAAATATAAATAAGAAGCAAATGAGAAAAGGCCCAAAATAAAAAGTGTGAGAACCCTTCCTCGGATAAGACCGGTAAAACCTCCAACACCGAAAACATCATAGAAGATGCATGCAAACTCCGTTTTCGATGAACTCAAGCTTGTCATCAAGATGACCATAAGCTCTAAGACTCACAAAGAGAACCAAACAAAACCAAGAAACATGGTGCAAGTATGCAATGGTTTGAGCTCTCGACGTACGATACGATCAAGCTACTCACTTGAGAGCCCCGCTTGATAGTACGGCTATCGATCCTTTAACCCGGTCTCCCAACTACCACCATGAGACCGGTAAAATAGAAAAGCTATCAAGGGCAAACCTTTGCCTTGCACATGATCCACTTGAGCTAGATGGTGACGATCTTGTCCTCCTCAAGATGGACCACCTTTCTTGATTGCGTTGGGTCGATGGAGACTAGATGATTGCTCTCCCATACTCCACTATGGGTGAGCCACTCTTCGGCAAATCTTCACAAGTCCATTGACACCAAAATGTATGGCAAGCTTCAAGCACTTGATCTCTTCGTGATGCTCCACTTGAACTTGCACATGGCAATCTTGATGACAATCACCACTTGATGTCATCATTTCCGTGGGTTGTATGATATCTTCCTCTTGACGCAAACCCGTGGACACGTACCTAGCACCACATAGACCATGGGCTAGTACACAAAGTACAATGGACAATGCTTACCATACCATGGGATCACTTGATCCCTCTCGGTACATCTTTTACGCTTTGTGAGTTGATCAACTTGATTCACTCTTGATTTAGTCTTGATCAACCTTGAATCTTTCCAACTCTCTTCGTTTGGATGATGTCTTGAAGGTAAACATGAATGATCACACAATCTTATTCTTCAAGACATGCTTGCAATAAGCTCAACACTCACATGACCAATCTTTGGATAATTCCTTAATAGCACCTTGGTCAACACATAAACTCCTTGAAACCAACACATGGACTTCAAGAAATGCATATGGACAAATCCTTCAAATATAACTCAATTCAACCATTAGTCCATAGAGAATGTCATCAATTACCAAAACCAAACATGGGGGCACCGCATGTCCTTTCACTAGGGTTTCTGGAATTGGGGTATTTAGAGAGCAAAGAGGCGGTGTGGGAGGCCACTGAGGTGGGCACAACCCACCTGGCGTGCTTGGGGGCCCAGGCGCACCCTGGTGGGTTGTGCCCCCCTCGGGGCACCCCCCAGGTGCTTCTCCGGCCCACTGGATGTCTTTTGGTCCAAAAAATCGACAAAATGTTTCGTTGCATTTGGACTCCGTTTGGTATTGATTTCCTGTGATGTAAAAGACATGCAGAAAACAACAACTGGCACTGGGCACTATGTCAGTAGGTTATTAATAAAAAATGATATAAAATGATTGTAAAACATCCAAGAATGATAATATAACAGCATGGAACAATCAAAAATTATAGATACGTTGGAGACGTATCAGTATTCACCCTAATTTTATTGAAGTGATAAAAGACCCTACTTGCAAGAATGAAAATTTTAATCGTGTTCCTAGAAGTATTGTTATTGAAAATTTATATGCTAAATCTTTGAAGAATTCTAAGTGTTTGATTGAAGAGTTGGAAACCAAAGATGGCAATACTTGAAACCTTGCATTATGCCTAGCTAGGGGCATAAAACGATAGCGCTTGTTGGGAGGCAACCCAATGAATAAAATTTATTTTTGCCTTTTTCTTTCTATTCTTGAGTGTTTGCACAATTATGCTACTGTTATGATTGTGTTTTTAAGTTTTAATTAGTTTTTGTGCCAAGCAAAGCCTTTGGGATCATGTTGGGTGATAGTTGATTCGATCTTTTTGAAAAATAGAAACTTCTGCGCTCAGTAAAATAATTTTCATAAATCACAGAAATGTGCTTTTGCTCTGAATTTTTTACGCAAGATTTATATACAAATTACGCACGTTCCCTAATTTTTTAGAACTTTTTAAGTTAATGAAGTATACGAAGTTTCCAGATTACTACAAACTATTCTGTTTTTTACAGATTCTGTTTTCGTTGCATTGTGTGCTTATTTTGATGAATCTATGGTTTGTATCAGGGGGTATAAGCCATGGTAAAGTTAATATACAGTAGGTATAATGCAATAATAAAATATAAGTGGGTTTGCAACAGTACTTAGAGAGGTGATTTACTTTATTATACTAACGGATCTCACGAACGTATGTGAAGTTTTGTGTGATTGCAGTTTTCAATTTTGGAGTGAGATCACGATGGATGAAGGAATAAGGAGAAGAAAGAGCCTAAGCTTGGGTATTCCCCATGGCACCCCAAGACAATATTCAAAGATAAACACGCAAATAAGCTTGGGGATGCCCCGAGTGGCATCCCCCCTTTCTTCTAACGACCATCGGTATTTTACTTGGAGCTATATTTTTATTCGTCATATATCATGAGTTTTGCTTGGAGCGTCTTGTACTATAGGAGTCTTTGTTTGTTTTGCTTTTTTGTCAAGTATCCTTGCTGAACACACCTATTTGAGAGAGCCAAAATTATGCTATGATTTGTTAGAATTGCTCTTTAGGCTTCACGTAAAATTTTTGAGCTATGGAATTGCTCTAGTGCTTCACTTATATCTTTTTGAGCACGGTGTGCTTTAATGTTTTGAAGAAATGATCTCATGCTTCACTAAGATTTATTTGAGAGTTAGTAATTTTGAAAAATTCTCTCATGCTTCACTTATATTCTTTTTAGAGATGAAAAATCTTTATGCTCATGTTCTTCACTTAAATTTGTTTGAGCTTGTCAAAAAGCAATTGCAACATATGAAATTAGTCCCAAAGTGATAGATATTCAAGAGGGAAATAATAAAAACTTTCATGAAGATCATTGGACAAAATAAACTTGATTCTTTGCAATAGTTTTGAGATATGATGATAGTGATATGTGAGTCATGTTGATGAGTAATTATGCTTTAGTAAGAATATTGATGTTCAGGTTTGTGATTTCCTATGCAAGCACGAAAGTCAATAGTTATGCAATGAAATTACATCCTACTTGTGGTGAATTATTCGGTGTTAGTTATGTTTAATGCTTGCTTATGTGAATTTTTGTTTCTTGGTTGGTTGCTTCTCAATCTTTTTCTAGCCTTCACTTGTACTAAGCACAAATACTACTTGTGGATCCAAAATCCTTAAACCCAGTCTTGCCACATGAGTCCACCATACCTACCTATATGTGGTATTCTCGTGCCGTTCCAAGCAAATTTGTATGTGCCATCTCTAAAAAAAGTAAATAATTTCCTTTTTGTGTGCTCGTACTGCTCATGAAGCCGCAGGGGGTGGACAATATTTTCCATGCTAGATGTGTTATTCTCAAGATGAGTGTTTATTCACTTGTCATTGCACGAGAGTGCGGCAAAGGTATTAGGGATGCCCAGTCCCGAAATGAAAAATGAATTTACTTTTTTGTCAAATAATAAATTCCTTGGAAAGTGTTGGTATGGACAGTACCCGTAGGTATGGCTAGCCATGGAATGTGAAAGAATGGTGGAAAAAGGAATAAACTTTATTTTCTGTTTGGGAACTGCCTATGATATATCTAGCATACGGAAAGTGTTGGGAATTACTTGGTATTTTTCGTTAACAGGAAAAGTATGCCTCTCAAAACGTTTTTAACTCTCAATTTTCACTTTGAGCTCTGGCACCTCTACAAATCCCTACTTCCCTCTGCGAAGGGCCTTTCTATTTACTTTATGCAACTTTTATTTTTTATTTGAGTCTCCATCTTCTCTTATAAGCACCAACTAAGGGGCACTATGATCATACTTGAGCATTAGATGTAGCTAATATGCGAGTGTGTTTCATGAATGAATCAATGATTGAGCATGATGGGCTAGGGTTAACTTACTTTAGTGTTGATATTTTGAAAGACATGCTTGCTTGTTGATATGCTTGAGTATTGAAATCTTCATGTCAAAACTAGACTATTGCTGTGAACCATATAAAAGTCCATATGTCCATGCTACAAAAGAAAAGAATATGTGATGAACATGTTAGGCAGAATTCCACATCAAAAATTCTGTTTTTATCAGTTACCTACTCGAGGACGAGCAGGAATTAAGCTTGGGGATGTTGATACGTCTCCAACGTATCTATAATTTTTGATTGTTCCATGCTGTTATATTATCATTCTTGGATGTTTTACAATCATTTTATAGCAACTTTATATTATTTTTTGGGACTAACCTATTGACATAGTGCCTAGTGCCAGTTGCTGCTTTTTGCTTGCTTTTACTTCACAGAATATCAGTACCAAACGGAGTCCAAATGCAGCAAAACTTTTTGGAGAATTTTTCTGTGCTAGAAGACACATGTTGGGCCAAAGAAGTACCGGAGGGGGGCTCCGAAGGGAGCACAATCCACCTGGGTGCGCCTGGGGGCCCAGGCGTGCCCTGGTGGATTGTGCCCACCTCGGCCGCCTCCTACACCGCCTCTTTGTCCTATAAATACCCCGAAAATCCAAAAACCCTAGGGGAGTCGACGAAACACAATTCCAGCTGCCGCAAGTTCCAGAACCACTAGATTCAATCTAGACACCATCATGGAGGGGTTCATCATCCTCATTGGTGCCTCTCTGATGATGTGTGAGTAGTTCATTCTAGACCTACAGGTCCGTAGGCATTAGCTAGATGGCTTCTTCTCTCTTTTGGATTCTCAATATAATGGTCTCTTGGAGATCTATTTGATGTAACTCTTTTTCGTGGTGTGTTTGTGCTACCTCTTGAGCATGCGTTGGTTTTCCCTTGAAAAGGAAAGGGTGATGCAGCAAAGTAGCGTAAGTATTTCCCTCAGTTTTTGAGAACCAAGGTATCAATCTAGCAGGAGACTACACGCAAGTCCCTCGTACCTGCACAAACAAATAAGAACCTTGCCACCAACGCGATAAAGGGGTTGTCAATCCCTTCACGGCCACTTGCAAAAGTGAGATCTGATAGAGATAATAAGATAAATATTTTTGGTATTTTTATGATATAGATTGGAAAATAAAGATTGCAAAATAAAAAGGCGGCAGAAATAGCAAGTTGACGGAAGATTAATATGATGAAAAATTGACCTGGGGGCCATAGGTTTCACTAGTGGCTTCTCTCAAGATAGCAAATTCTACGGTGGGTGAACAAATTACTGTCGAGCAATTGATAGAAAAGCGCATAGTTATGAGAATATCTAGGCATGATCATGTATAGGCATCACGTCCGCGACAAGTAGGCCGAAACGATTCTGCATCTACTACTATTACTCCACACATCGACTGCTACCCAGCATGCATCTAGAGTATTAAGTTCATAAGAAAAGAGTAACACATTAGGCAAGATGACATGATGTAGAGGGCTAAACTCAAGCAATATGATATAAACCCCATCTTTTTATAATTGATGGCAACATTACAATACGTGCCTTGCTGCCCCTGCTATCACTGGGAAAGAACACCGCAAGATTGAACCCAAAGCTAAGAATTCTCCCATTGCAAGAAAGATCAATCTAGTAGGCCAAACCAAACTGATACACTACAAAAAAATACACTTCCGTGATGATACGTGTTTGTCACAGTAGGTCGTGTTTTTTGTCATGCATGTACATCCATGACAAATTTATGACAGAATCAAGATATTCATACCATCTTTGTTGTAGAAGTGTTCCATGACATTACCAAAATTATCATCACGGAAGTGTCCACTTCCATGACGATAAATCGCGTCACGTAAGTGCTTTTCGTCAAGGGTGACCGACACGTGGCATCCACCGTAATGGGACGCCGTTAAGCTATCAGGTCGGATTTTGGATCCGATAACCCGTTAACAGCCCTGACCAATGGGAAATTTCCACGTGTAAAATCATCATTGGCTGGAAGAAACACGTGTCGGCTCTTTGTTGGGACAGATGTCATCAACTCATTGGACAGAAGGCGCCTATGATACGTTGACATGTGGCACGGCCCATCAAGTTTAAATGGGTCGGCCCAACTAAAGGCCCACAAAATTTTGTGGACCATAATGGGCTGGCCCAGTTAAAGGCCCACGAGATTTTGCGGACTATAATAAATTTGGCCAGTTTAAAGGCCCACAAGATTTCAAGGGCCACATTTGGCCGGCCCAAGAAAGGCCCACAAGATTTTTGTTCCGCCATAATGGGCCGCCTGTAAAGGCCCACAAAATTCTTGTGGATCATAATGGCTGGCCAGCTAAAGGCCCAAGATTTCGCCGACATTAATGGGCCAGCCCAAATTGTAGGCCCACAAGATTTTGAGGACCCTAGTAGGCCGGCCCATTAACTGGCTGCCATGTTTTGGGCCAAATGCCGGCCCATATTTGATCTGGTCCATTAATGGCCTGCCACATTTCGGGCCTAATAATGGCCCATATAAGATCCGGCCCGTTAAAAGCCTCCCACTTTATGGGCCAAATCACGGCCCAGATCAGGTCCGGCGCTTTAAGAGGCTTTGAGCTCAATTATGGCCCATATCAGATTCGGCCCATTGACTGGACGCTATGCTTTTGGGCCCACTTGCTAAATGCCCATTTAGTAATTCGACATGATATTAGTTTCAGCCTGTTAAGGGCCCATTTAACATTTCGGCCCTATATTAATTTCGGCCTATTAAAAGCCCGTCATATAGTTGGGCCTAACTATGGCTCGGTTTGCATCCGGCCTGCTCGCAGCCGATATCGGATTGGGCCAAACAAGGACCGAGACAACTTTGGCATGTTAAAAGCCCGTGAATTGATTTGCACAATCATGGGCCGGGGTCCATTTCGGGCTGCTGCCGGCCCGTGGGCTATTCGGCACGTTTCAGGTCCAGCCTACTTCTCAGCCTCCCAAAAGCCCATTGAGTTTTCTTGCGAAAAGAGGGCCGTGGGTTACTCAGCCAATTAAAGGCCCGAATCTACTAGTGGGCCAGTTTGACCTGGCCCATGATGCGGATCATACATCGTGATTGCATGACGGCCCGATTATGTACCGTAACTTTACGGTTTGGCCGGTTTACTGCAAAGACAGGATATATATACAGTAAAATAACTGCAGCATCGTGAATAAGAAAAATCCTAGACTATACAATAAAGAAATTATGGCATATTACATCCAATCGCATCAAAGTTCGGCACTATGATAATAAAGCACAAGCAGACAACAGAATACATATACTGGGCATCAAAGATCACCACCAGTGCAAATAAACACGCCGACAAACTAATATACAAAACCGACAGCACTTCAATAGAGTTCAAGAAAGGTTAGCCTCATTGGGAGTCAAGCCAAGCATAGCGGAAAGCAAGATGATGAGACTGTGCTTGTTCAACACTTATATGTTCCTCACTCTGAAAGATAAACAAGCAGACAGATGACAGGTTTTGCATATAAAAGTATCAGTGCTGACAATTCATCACATTTCTTACTGACGAATAAAGTGACAATGTAGCGACCTGACCCAAAATCGGTCAAGTCTCTGTGTTTGTACCATCCCAAGATCATGCTGGTACTCACAGTACATTGATGAAATAATCAAAGTTCAATCACACCTGAATTTATTACACGATTCTCATATCGAGTCTTTATTACAATAGAATAAATTCGTCAAGGCCAACTCATGAGAAATAAACTAAGTAAAGCTGCGGAAGCGTAGAAGAATAGCGAGTCCATCCGACTCCAAAGGGCAATCGCCAAGCGCGGAGCGTAGCCTCACTCCTGATCGGAATAAACCTCTGCAACATAAGACGTTGCAGCCGTGTAGGTCAGCTGTTTGAATAAGATGGCAAGGCTTGTAGAGAGAATAACAATAATAAAATTACTAACACTATATGCATTTTTGGTCGTGGGGCTCTAAGTTTCATCATTTTGCGAAAAGCCAATTTTTCCCTACTACAGTGGACTTGATGGCAAATACTACAAAATTGTTGGTAGTTATTGAGATGGTTCCGCCAACCAATGTCTCATTCCCAAATTATTAAGTCATAAACCCCTCAATTAATTTATTAATTTCAGTGTTGAGATTTCCGAAATACTCCAAGTTCCAGAGGCTCAAATGTCCGTAACCGGGGACACGGCTAATCGATTAGATCTTTTCTCTGCAGAGGTTTGCGCACTTTACCCGCAAGTATCGTTCCCTCCTTTTAAGTCTTCGCACTTCGTGAGTGTTTGAAGACGGGACGAACGTAAACAGGGTCTTCCAAGAGTTCCTTCCGACCACCGCCGTGCCCATCCAATCCTACCGTTCTTCTACATCTCGTAGCACCGTCCGCCAGAGTCACACCTAGGGTCGACCAAGCCAGAGCCCATAATGGCTTGCGGCCGCATGTAAGCTTCCGGTCAAGGGATATCCATCCGCCTCTTCGTGGCTGGGTGAAGCTTTCCGCAAGATGTCATGGCGCTTCTCCATGCATCCCGGCCAACCACTGGATTCTCCAGGGTGCCCGTCAACCGTCCTCCACCCAGTAGTGAATTTCGAAGTCCATCTCGATTCTTGTAGTTCATGGGGTTGTCATCATCATTGACTCTCACATCTTGCTTATGAATTTTCACTCAACCAAAACCCGTCTACGAGCATAGCAAAATAAACTACTTCGTCCCGGGGTCATGGTAACAAGGGGATTGGTTCATCCTACCACATGATACTACTCAAGATTAATAACTTCAAAATTTCAACTACTGCATGCATGGTGGGGTGGTATAATTTCTAATGCACAAAATCATAGGTATTGAAAATAACATGATCAAAGACTTGCCTTGCTGACGATCTTCGTAAGCTAGGGAATCGTAGTAACAAGCTTCGCACTCCGGAAACTCTACCGAAACAAACCATAATCACAATAAGCATATAGCATAGGATCACATAATACAATAGCATAGTAACATAACACACCAAGCAAACAAATCAAAACCCAAAGGGAAAACTCAAAGAAAACCAACTCAAGTTTTTTTTACTTCAAGCAACAACTAAAAATAGTTTTATATAACAAAAATTTTCTTAACATAACCTAAGCATGAGTTTTTGTTAACTTAACAGAAAAGGATGCATTAAGCAATTAGGAGCAAAAAGAATTAACTTAAAAGCTATAGTAAAACTCCTATTAGGCCTAATCCAATTTCTATTAAGAAAAATAAAATAAAAGTTTTATTTATTATAAATAAAAGTTCATCCTATAAAGTGACAGAAACTATCCTAGAATAATCAATCACATGTGAAAAATAAATTGATTTACTAATTAAAATAATAGGAAAACAGTAGCTAGTTAATTAATTAGGATTAACAAGATTCTGCTTAAAACTAATTTTTATTAATCCTAAAATACCCAAATTAATTCCTACGGTTAGGCAATGTCAAAATAAAGTTGGGACAAAAAGAATCATATAAAAATAATTTTCCTAACTCATGTTATAACAGATTTACTATTCTGACTAAAACTAAATTAAAGCAATTTTAATTAATTTTAACATAGCTAATTATATTTTCTACAGAAACTATAGAAAATTTGCAAACCAACAAAAAAAGAATCACCTAAAAATATTAAACAGAATAAAAGATATGAATTTTTCAAATCTGGAACTATTCTGTTAAAACAGAAAACGAAAATAAATGAAAAATGGCCTAATGGGCCTAACCTACGCACTGAGCGTAATATAACTAAAACGGGCCTAGGGTTAAACTGAATCGGGCCGGTCTAATAAATAAAACCCTAACTAAACTAAACCGTAATGAACCGGGCCGAACCGGGTTTTTATTAAATGAAACATACCCCTTCGGGGGTTCTAATCTACACCGTAGATATTAGATCGGACGGGGGAGAGGAGCTCCGGTGACTCACCGGCGTTCGAAGGCGGCGGAGGCTCGGGCGACGAGTGAGTTGGCCTCTCCGGTCGTCGGGGAGGTCGGCGGAGGCTCCAGGTGCGGGGCGACGAGGGGTGGTCTGTGGAGTGGGTGGAGTTCGGGAGGGCTAGGGCGGCAGTGGTGAGGTGAATGGCGGCGGGGGTTCGGCAAGTCCCATGAAAGGCGTAGAGAGAGGAGAGGTTCCATGAGGGGCGAGGGGGGAATAAAAGGGAGGGGTTTATATCGGGGGGCCTCACCTTGGGCGGGGGTGAATCGGGAGGATCGGATCCCGGATCCCATGATCCCATGAGCGGGCGGCGATGCGCAGGCGTGGGCGAGGTTGAAGGATGGGTGGGGTCCGCTGGCGAGAGAGAGAGGTGCGGTGGCCGGTCAGCGACCGAGCCGGAAAGGTTTCGGGCGAGGGGGTGGCCTGGCCGTTGGCTGGCTCGCTGGGCTGGCCCTCTGGGCCGCCTGGTGGGGGTTTTTCTTTTTTTTTAATTTATTTTTTTAATAAAAACAAAAACAGAGATAACTTATAAAATATAAATATTTTATATAGGACATATATATACCAAAATGATCAGGGGAATATTCCCTATCATTTGAACATTTTTCCAAAGGCAAAATCCAATCTTTATAAAAATTCTTTTTTTCAAATTCAAATAAAACTCAAGTTTGAATTCAAAACTTTTGGCAAGGTTTTCCTCTGATATTTTTGGAGTGTCATGTTTGCTCCTCTCATACTTTTGCTCAAGTATTTATCAGGCATAGTTTTTGAAATGATTCCCACTTGCCAAAGTTTGAAATTCAAATTCCAAAACTCAAAAACTTGTAAACTTCAAATGGCACTCAAATTCAAACAACATGCATAGATGCTTAGCTATAATTGTAAAACATTCCAAATAGGAAATTTGGGATGTTACAAACCTACCCACCTTAAGATGAATCTCGCCCTCGAGATTCGGGTTGGCTAGCAAATAGGTGCGGATGGTCTCAAGAAGGTCTTCTTGGCGCTCCTGTGTGGCTTCTTCCTCGGAGTGATGACTCCACAACACCTTACAAAACTTGATGACCTTGCTGCGGGTGACTCTGGTCGCAGTCTCGAGAATTCGGACGGGTTTCTCCTTATAAGTCAGATCACTGTCGAGTTGTATGGCCTCTAGGGGCACTGTGTCTCGCAACGGAATATCGGCCATGTCGGCATGACACTTCTTCAGCTGAGAAACATGGAAGACATCATGAACTCCGGACAATCCTTCCGCAATTCCAACTTGTAAGCAACTTCTCCACGACGTTCGAGGATTTTGTACGGGCCAATGAATCGGGTGCTAACTTTCCTTTGACACCAAACCTCTTGATTCCACGAAGTGGAGACACACGAAGATATGCTCGGTCTCCCGCTTCGTAAGTCACTTCCTTGCGCTTACTGTCGGCATAACTCTTCTGTCTCGACTGAGCTATCTTGAGTCTATCTCGAATCAGCTTGACTTTCTCTTCGGAATCTCTGATAAGATCGGAACCGAAAAGTGATCGATCTCCAACACTATCCCACAGCAATGGTGTTCTGCACCTCCTTCCGTATAGAGCTTCAAAAGGGGCCATCTTCAGACTGGATTGATAACTGTTATTGTATGAGAACTCTGCGTATGGCAAATTTTCATCCCAGCTAGACCCATAGTCTAGCACACAAGCTCTCAACATGTCCTCCAGAATCTGATTGACTCTCTTGGTACATCCATCATCTCACGGATGAAAAGCTGTCTTGAATTCCAGCCTCGTACCCAAAGTTTCATGCAATCGCTTCCAAAACTTTGAGGTAAACTGTGTTCCTCTATCGACACGATTTTCCTCGGAACTCCATGCGAGACATACGATCCTGGTCATGTATATCTTGGCCAACTTAGCAATGGTATAGGTAGTTTTCACGGAATGAAGTGAGCTACCTTGGTCAAACGATCAACCACTACCCAGATAGAATCATAACCTGAACGGGTCCTGGGTAATCCTGTGATAAAATCCATTCCAAGTTTCTCCCATTTCCAATCGGGAATCGGCAAAGGTTGAAGTAATCCTGCTGGCTTCTGATGTTCTGCCTTTACTCGTTGACAAACATCACATACTGCTATGTACTCGGCAATATCCTTCTTCATACCTGTCCACCAGAAACTTTCCTTCAAATCCAGGTACATCTTGGTGTTACCGGGGTGGATCGAGTACGGTGAATCATGAGCCTCCTGAAGAATTAGCTTCCTGAGTTCGGGATCATTGGGCACACAAATACGATCCTCGAACCATATAGCTCCGTGTTCATCCTTACGAAATCCTTTAGCTTTTCCTTCATTCATCTTTTGCTTTATCTCATCAATTTCCTTGTCCGACTTCTGGGCTTCACGAATCCTTTCGGCCAAAGTGGACTGAACTTCCAGAGTTGCAACAAATCCTCTCGGAACTATCTCCAGTCGGAGATCTCTGAGGTCATCGACTAACTCCTGGGGTAATCCTCCTGCTGTAAGAGTATTCACATAACTCTTACGGCTCAAAGCATCTGCTACAACATTAGCTTTCCACAGGTGATAATGCAATCTCATGTCATAGTCCTTGATTAACTCTAGCCATCTCCTCCGCCTGAGGTTCAACTCTTCTGCGTGAAAATATACTTCAAGCTCTTGTGATGCATGTAAACATCACAACGGTTTCCGATGAGGAAATGTCTGTGTCTTGAGGGCATGCACTACGGCTGCTAACTCCAAATCATGTGTGGCATAATTCATCTCGTGAGGTCGTAGCTATCTGGAGGCATAAGCTACAACTTTTCCTTCCTGCATTAGTACTCCTCCGAGTCCTTGACGAGAAGCGTCACAATAAACCTGGTATTCCTTGTGTATGTCCGGCAAAATCAACACTGGGGCTGTAACCAAACGTTTCTTCAATTCCTGAAAACTGGCTTCACAATCCTCGGTCCAAATGAACTTGGCTTCCTTCTTCAACAGCTCAGTCATGGGCTTGGCAATCTTTGAGAAGTTCTCAATAAACCTCCGATAATATCCCGCGAGTCCGAGAAAACTGCGGATCTCCTTAACTGAGGTGGGCGACTGCCAATCGGTGACTGATTCAACCTTGGCGGGATCAACTGCTATTCCTTCTCCTGAAATAACATGTCCGAGGAATCTGACTTCCTTCAGCCAAAATTCACATTTACTGAACTTGGCATACAACTGATGTTCTCGAAGTTTCTCCAGAACTAGACGCAAATGTTCCTTATGCTCTTCCTCGCTCTTGGAGAAAATCAGTATATCATCGATGAACACCACGACAAACTTGTCCAGATATTCCATAAATACCTTGTTCATCAAATTCATGAAGTATGCAGGAGCATTAGTCAATCCAAATGACATGACGGTATACTCATATAAACCATACCTGGTAGTGAATGTTGTTTTGGGTATATCTTTTTCACGGATCTTCAACTGATGATACCCTGATCGAAGATCGATCTTAGAGAATACCTTGGCTCCAACTAACTGATCAAACAGATCGTTAATCATCGGCAGAGGGTACTTGTTCTTGATGGTCACCTCGTTCAACGAACGATAATCCACAAACGTTCTCAAGGTTCCATCCTTCTTCTCTACCAAAAGAACTAGGGCTCCCCAAGGTGATGAGCTTGGCCGAATATATCCCTTCTCCAATAACTCATTGATTTGGTTCTTGATCTCCTTCAAATCATTCGGAGGCATCCGATAGGGTCTCTTGGATATTGGGGCTGTGCCGGGCAATAACTCAATCAGAAATTCGATGTCCCTGTCCGATGGCATTCCTGGTAATTCCTCCGGAAATACATCGGGAAAATCTTGCACTACTGGCACTTCCTCCTGAACAACTCCCGTGAGGGAATTCACCTGATTCTTCATCCGCTACGTGCGGATACATACTTGATCCTCTTCTGCTCCGGGGTGGTGAGCGTAATAGACTTCTTGAGCACGATCTATGTTTCCTTCAAACTTTGTCAACCAATCCATGCCTAGGATTACATCCAAGGTCCGGGTTTCCAACACTATGAGGTCTCAAGGGAAATTTATGGTTCCCGATGTTGAGGGTTGCATGACAGCCTAAGCTCGCCATCATTTCTCCTCTGCGGGCCCAGCCAAGGGGGCTTCTAAGGGTTTTAGTGGGCAACCCATACTTTTCCACAACTACCCTTGATATGAATGAATGCGTTGCACCGTAATCAAAGAGTACCAATACTGAACATGAATTCAATAAAACTTACCAACCACAGTTGTTCCGGCTGATCATAGACGTCCTCCACGTCAATGTGGTTCACCCGAGCATGAGGGAAAGGGTTGGGCTTCTTTCTTTGAGCTTCCATTGCCGTTTCCATTCCTCTGCTTGGCCTCCGGGCAGTCGGTGGCATAGTGCCCTGTTTTCTGGCACTTGAAACAGGTGATGTGACTCAGATCTTTCTGAGCCGGGGCAGGACGATGCTGGTTACCATTGCCGTTGCCTGACTTGTTGTCCTGGTTGCGGTTGTTCCCATTTCCTCCATGGTTATGGCCTCCATGGTTGTGATGGATGTGCCCTCCTGAGTATGGTGCATAACGGGGCTTCTGCTGAGCTCCTGAGTTGTGCTTCCCCTGGCTGTACTTCCGCTTGCGGCTTTCAATCTGCTGCTGCTTGCCTTCAAGTATGGTGGCCTTGTCTACCAGCTCCTGGTAGTTGGTGAAAGTAGCCACCATAAGCTGCATACCCAGTTCATCATTGAGTCCCTCGAGAAACTTCTCCTGCTTGGCGGCATCTGTGGCCACATCATCCGGGGCATAGCGAGCTAACTTGCTGAACTCGTCCACGTACTGTGCCACAGTACGGTTCCCCTGGCGTAAGTTGCGGAACTCACGCTTCTTCAGACTCATGGCTCCAGCTGAAACATGAGCGGTGCGGAAGGCTCATTGAACTGATCCCACGTGATGGTGCCGATGGGATAAGTGGCGGTGTAGTTCTCCCACCAAGAAGCTGCAGGTCCATCAAGTTGATGTGCGGCAAAGCGCACCTTCTCTGCGTCAGTGCATCCAACAGTGATTAGCTCTCTTCCAACCTTGCGGAGCCAATCATCGGCCACAATCGGCTCAAGGTCTTTGCTAGAGAACACCGGCGGATTCAGCCTTAGGAATCGAGTCAAGTTGTCAACGAGGGTGGTGGCGGTGGATTGTTGTTGTTGTTGTTACGATTACGGATGAGTATCTCGCATGAGGGCATTCTGCTGCTGGAGTAGCTGGGTGAGCTCCGTGAGGAAAACCGGTGTCACGTCTCGGAGGCATCTGGTGTTTTGGAGTGGATGAGAAAATTAGAATAGAACAAGGGTCTAATGAGAAAATATCACTACCCATATGAATGCACAATCATAAACACACCAATCATTTATTCATTCCACTCAAACATGGTTCAATCTCGATTACAAAAGCTCATGACTAATCGAAAATATCGGCCTAACTGATCGACGAAAAAGTAAAATAACATGGTTGTCGACTAAATGTCTTCATCAATAATCCTTGCGTCCTCTGGTGCGATGTCCTCCGGTGTGGCGTCCTCTGTTGTGGCGTCTCCTCTTGTGGCTTTCTCCAGTGGAACTCCCTTCATAATCCTGATCATTGCTCACGAGAGGTCCATCATCTCCACTCGGATAAAGGTCCTCTCCCAGGTCCATCTTCTCCTCTAATGCGGCAACCTTCATCTTCGTGTCGTCGACTCTCTCCATGAAGTCCGCGATTTCTTCCTCATGGTCAAGGAAGTCTGCGTGTGCCTTCTCCTCCAGTTCCAGTTCACGGAACAATAGCCTCCTGTGTACCTTCGAGTTACGGCGAGTCTAGATCTCCCGTTTCCGGAGGAGACACTCCAAGTCTTGGACATACGAGAGAATGGAGTCGTCCTCTACGGTACGGATGATATCTCCGTTCCTTGCTCTGCGAGAAACCATGGCGAGGTCTGATGGATCGAGCTCGGCCCTGTACTCTTCTCGGAGATGTCCAAGTGCACGATAAATCGCCATGTCTCTTCCGAGGATCCAGTTGAAGTCGGTAAACTCAAAGTCAATTGGCTCTGTATGCCCTCCGAAGGTTCTCCCTGGAATGTGCACCTCGATCCTGTAGCGGGCATCTGTCGGAAGCGCATTGGTAGGCTTCCCGGTGATCGAGGGCAGAGCAATCTTCAGCTTCTTCACGATCTGGACCAGCTTCCTGCCGAAGGGCATCGTCTCATCTGGTGGCAAAACTCCGTAGCAAAACTGGGGTGAACTTCGTGACCATCTAAAATGTTGAAAATCGGAGAGAAGTCGAGAAATGAGCAGGGAATTACGGAATGATAAGGACATAAAATAAATAGTCTCTTCCTATGGCTTTCCGATCCTAGGGGTTCGTCCTCTGATCGGGTGTGCTCTGATACCATCTCTGTAGCGACCTGACCCAAAATCGGTCAAATCTCTGTGTCTGTACCATCCCAAGATCATGCTGGTACTCACAGTACATTGATGAAATAATCAAAGTTCAATCACACCTGAATTTATTACACGATTCTCATATCGAGTCTTTATTACAATAGAATAAATTGACGAAGGCCAACTCATGAGAAATAAACTAAGTAAAGCCGTGGGCGTAGAAGAATAAGCGAGTCCATCCAGGCTCCAAAGGGCAATCGCCAAGCGCGGAGCGTAGCCTCACTCTGATCGGAATAAACCTCTGCAACATAAGGCGTTGCAGCCGTGTAAATCAGCTTTTTGAATAAGCGGCAAGTCATGAAGAGAGAATAACAATAATAAAATTACTAACACTATATGCATTTTTTTGGCTGTGGGGCTCTAAGTTTCATCATTTTTGCGAAAAGCCAATTTTTCCCTACTACGATGGACTTGATGGCAAATACTACAAAATTGTTGGTAGTTATTGAGATGGTTCCGCCAACCAATGTCTCATTCCCAAATTATTAAGTCATAAACCCCTCAATTAATTTATTAATTTCAGTGTTGAGATTTCCGAAATACTCCAAGTTCCAGAGGCTCAAATGTCCGTAACCGGGGACACGGCTAATCGATTAGATCTTTTCTCTGCAGAGGTTTGCGCACTTTACCCGCAAGTATCGTTCCCTCCTTTTAAGTCTTCGCACTTCAGAGTGTTTGAAGACGGAATGAGCAACAGGGTCTTCCAAGAGTTCCTCACAGGCCGCTTCGGTGCCCATCCAATCCTACCGTTCTTCTACATCTCGTAGCACCGTCCGGCCAGAGTCACACCTAGGGTCGACCAAGCCAGAGCCCATAATGGCTTGCGGCTGCACAGGTAAGCTTCCGGTCAAGGGGGTATCCATCCGTCTCTTCGTGGCTGGGTCAACCCTAGTTGTGACGCTGGCTGGACGGTACTACGAGATGTAGAAGAACGGTAGGATTGGATGGGTACCGCAGAGCTGTAAGAACTCTTTGGAAGACCCTGTTTATTCTCCGTCTTCAAACACCATGAAGTGCGAAGACTTAAAAAGGAGGGAATGATTCTTGTGGGTAAAGTGCGCAAACCTCTGCAGAGTTAAACATCTAATCGATTAGCCGAGTCCCCGGTTACGGACATTTGAGCCTCTGGAACTTGGAGTATTTCGGAAATCTCAACACTGAAATTAATAAATTAATTGAGGGGTTTATGACTTAATAATTTGGGAATGAGACATTGGTTGGCGGAACCATCTCAATAACTACCAACAATTTTGTAGTATTTGCCATCAAGTCCATCAGTAGTAGGGAAAATTTGGCTTTTCGCAAAATGATGAAACTTAGAGCCCCACGTACCATAAATGCATATAGTGTTAGTAATTTTATTACTGTTATTCTCTTCATGACTTGCCAGCTTATTCAAAAAGCGATTTACACGGCTGCAACGCCCTATGTTGCAGAGATTTATTCCGATCAGGAGTGAGGCTACGCTCCGCGCTCGGCGATTGCCCTTGGAGTCGGATGGACTCGCTATTTCTTCTACGCTTCCGCAGCTTTACTAGTTTATTTCTCATGAGTTGGCCTTTGGCCGAATTTATTCTATTGTAATAAAGACTCTATATGAGAATCGTGTAATAAAATTCAGGTGTGATTGAACTTTGATTATTTCATCGATGTACTGTGAGTACCAGCATGATCTTGGGATGGTACAGACACAGAGATTTGACCGATTTTGGGTCAGGTCGCTACAGACACAGTTTAAAGTTACATTAACACAATAGGGTATTGTTCAGGTCAATACATGGCAGGAAATGACATTGTGAAGGAGTTGGCAGCTTCATGACACCACTGGATTACAGATCAAGAACTCATAAGTATCAATGGTTAGTGTGCTGTCAATTTATCCCATTTCAGATTGGCAAATAAAGAGACGGTTTAAATAATACTCTCTCCGTCCGGAATTACTTGTCATCAAAATGGATGTGTCTAGAACTAAAATACATCTAGATATATCCATTTCAATGACAAGTATTTTCGAACGGAGGAGTAGTAGAATTTTTTTTATGGGTGATATGACATTGTTCATAGTTAAGACATTGCAGAATATGACATTGTGCTTTAGTGGGTAGGTTCACCACACCACCGGGATTACGGATGAAGAATGTAAGCATGCATGCAGTGCAAAAGAAGATCACTTGCTCTATATAGTTTAATTTACATGGTATGAAGAAGGAACTTGGTTGTACAACTGAAAACTTAAATTGAGAAGGACAAACTTTTGTTTATGAACTACATAATAAACTTTAAACATGCAATTTGATGCAAACACCAAAAATAAACAGCTGTTGCATTCATGCCTAACCAAATATACACAACAAAGTTTGAAGGCTTGAGAAGGACAAACTTACATTCTTTGGTGAAGACAGGCTCTATAAAGCCCTTGTCCATGCCTTGATGGGGGGTCAATTCAAGAAGTTTAGCACATAATGTTCTTCATAAGCATTCCCTTTATTCTACATTTTGTTAAGAGTAAATATAGATGTGATAATATACGAAAAAATGGAGAATATTTAAGATAAGATGAAGAGTGATGCTACATAACCAAGTAGCTATAAATGTGTGTGCAAAAATACAGGCAAAAGGCATAGCCAAGAGCAATGCACAGCTAAACTTCTTCAGTACCAACCTTATGGTAAGGGTAAATATAGATCTGATGTGTAGAAAATGGAGGGCAAAGGAAAATAAGCTGCAGAGTGATGGTAGATGAACAACTACCTGTCAATATAAGTACACTGATAAAGGACAGCATGTACTTACAAGAACAATGCAGAGCTAAAAAATTCATTGGCATTGGATATATTCTACACTAATGTAACCATTCATACAGATCGAGATAATTCGAGCGAACAATTGATAAGCAAGCTATCATGCATACCGCTGTCACATAATGAACCAGGTATGTATGCAAGTACAGTGATACAGACAACAGTACTAACAAGAGCAAAGCAGGTAGGCAGCATATTTGCGATATCCTCGTCGTTCTTTTCAAACCGAATTCTTCTTCGAGCAGATTTCCTGCAAAAAGATCCGTAAGGCAAATGCGTAAAAGTAGAAGTTCAAATTGTCATGTGATTTCATAGATTACCTCATCACAGGAAGGAGACCAGTGCATAACAAGGTTTTTCCATTCAATGTCTTCTAAATTTAGCACGGAGACTTCACCGGAAATTTGTTTATAGACTTGCCATCAAAGTGTGATTTCCTCAGGTAACACCGATACTGCTGCAATGCTTCCTTAAAAAGCACAAGCAAGCTTTGCTCGTCATGACTATCCAGATTGACCCTCACCTAGTTACAACAATGTAATGTAAATCATTGATGTGTTCGATCAGCAGAAAACAGGAAAATAATAACCATGAACAGTAGCACTTACACGTAAGTTGGATAGGAAGATGTGAAAATGGTGTTTGTCTTCACTATAATCTTCCCGTGATGGGAATATATGCACGTAGTCCCTAACAACATTGAAAGCATTGTCTTTTAAGCTGGGAATAAATGGAATGGGGTTCCAATCTGCAGGAATTGGCCGTCTCTGCACTTGGGATAGGTCTTGACGGTGGACTTCTTTGTACTTTTTCTTTGGAGTGGGATTTTTACGTGGTACAGCTGGTGCTATGGCAAATGAAATCGGTATACCTTTTGTTGGAGTGCAGGTCCTGTGTGGTGGGGCTAGTGGTGTGGCCAGTGAAGTATGGGTACAGTCTGCTGGAGTCGGTCCTATGTTTTGTGTCACTGGTTGTACAACCAATATAAGTGCGGCGTTGTCTGATTTCTCCGGCACCACCACGTTTTTGAAGGACTTTGCTGGTGCTCCTTCAGGTTCGGGAATCACTCTCTTCCTTTTTGATGTCTGATGCACAAGAACAACATTTGAGTGGAGAAACATGGTATGATGACAGATGGAATATGTATTGATAATGGATGGTCATGGCATCTCGAGTTATATGATGAGTAAACTAAGCAGATGGTGGTGCAACAAAGTAGAAGAAATGCAAGACAACATATGCAAGATACGCACAATCAATAAAACCTTGCCAAGTTAGAACAGGCACCTTGATGGGTGAACAGGACAGGCCATCTGCCTTTGACTCCTCGAGGTTAGAATAGTCATTAGGATGATATACTTAACAAGAATCAACAGGTGGGGAGCGTACGAGTTTCATTGCTTCCAGAATGGCACTCAATGCCTTGGTGCCAATTTTGTAAGTCATTACAGTGTTCCACAATATTCTTCTGATGCGCGGATTCTAATATTCACTGTAATTGCGTATAATATCTGAGAGCCATGAAAACATAAATAGTTGTGAGATTATCTTTGTAATGCAGATGATATTCTAATATAGGGGCGCCTGTAAACACTTATGTGCTATCACTGGATTACGATGAGAGAGCTCTGTGTCTGTAATATCGATGCGTGCATTTATATAATCCGCACAAGTACACAAAAAATAGGCTCCGAAGTAATGATAGTCTGGCGGATGATAGGTTCATAATATCACGTATACGTAGTTTATTGCCAAACCATGATAACAAGAGCACACAACAACTAGGCTGATCATAGTGTACATAACAGGGTACACCATAACCATGATATATAAATCGGAAAGTGGAACTGGCTTGAAAATACGGTGTTGTATTGCCGCTAGTAATTGAAAGCCTATCGATCACGTCTGAGGCCAGCACTATCGAACATGGTAAAGAAGAGCAAGCAGATTTTGGATAATAAAATGTTGGTTGCACAGTGCCCACACAAGATGAACCAGAGCGCATTAAGAATGCAACTCCCAGCTGTCTCTCGACCATTTCAGGCGGTTGGATGAAGATCCTTCGTCTCCTAACCCTTCTTCTTCCTCGTCTCTTAATTCTTCCCATACAGAACACCTTGCAGACCTTGGCGGACCACCGCCCCCACCGCATGTGTTCTTTCGCCACCCCCACCCCCACCTGCGTCGAGTTTTCTTAGATTCGTGAGGCCCCACAACCACCGAGCCCCTTGGATCGCACCGTGAACTCCGGCAAGCTCTGAAAATCGACTGACCCAATTTTGAAATTTAGTCTCATCGTGATTTAACTAGTGTGGAATATAAACGGAAAACCATAAGCATTGGGAGTATAGTGTTGAGCGTGCCATGGCGGATCTGAAGGTGCAAACCGGACAAAGGAAACTTCGCAACCAAGACAAGAAATCAGAGTAAAGCAGTGGCGATCTATTTTCTTGCTGTGATAAATAAGTTGAGCAGATACGAAAGAGTACCGCCTCTGGTGCGGTGCCGTGTACGCATCTGCTGAGAATTTGACGGTGCTGCGGTAGCTATGGCTGCCGGCGGCATGGAAGCAGATCTAGGAGGGTAGACGGTGGCGGCGGGGCGCGGTGGACGAGATGGTCGTAGGAGCGCGCCGGCAAGGTGGACGATGGCGGGGATGAAGCGAGAGGACGGGATGCAAGGATCCTGGTCCGAAGGCGTGGATGAGAGAGGTCGATCTCTTGTAATGGACGGCGGCATCGGGGTACCAGCTCCGGCATGGTGGAGGAGGACGGCGGTGGATGGGGTGGCGGACGGCGGACGGAGGAGGGTGGGGTGGAGAGGGTGTTTTGGCGCCCACGGAGTACGAATGGGGAAAAGGGAGGTAGAGAGGAAGGGGGAACCCTGTATTCAGTATGCGCTTGTCTCAAATGCGAGGAAATTTACAAACTTAGCCCCCGTTTCAAATTTCTACTACATCACATCAACATTAGTCGGTTGGGGATAGGACGGTAATCTCGCATACACCGAATATTTGCCGACGAGAGTTTGTTTTTGGCGCCCACCGTGTATGAATATGAATCGGGGAGGGAGTCGATTTCGGCCGAGGGCACACTATGTTTGGCGCCCACCGTGTATGAATCCGGGTGAGAGGCGGTTACGTCACGTTTGGGTGGAATTACAAACCTACCCCTATCAAAACCTATAGAAATCAAGCGGATAGGCTTTGCGTGGCAGGGATAGGCAGTAGTGATTTCCATCTCGCAGATTTTGGTTTCGGGCGGGGTTACTGCGACTTTCCCCGCTTCGTTCAAATTTTGCACACTGCACGTTTACCATGCCAACTCAATTCGAATCCCGTTTGTATTCTACTATTTTGTTTCGGGCGGGATCCATTTTCAATTGGAATTACATTCTATATACATCATTTTTTTATATATACTTTCAAAAGCACAACACCATTTATACATAAATATGGTTTACAAATGGCATGATCTCAGATTCATAAGGTTGTATCCATCAATTTGGATTTTCAAATATTTGAAACCACTTTATGTTGAAATCCAATGTATGCATTCCTCTCTAACTGTCTACAATCAATGTGTGTTTCATGCGGGGTTTTTTTAACTTCTCAAACATGTATAATGTGTTTCACACACGCAACATATAGTTTAATCCCGTTTAGACATTAATTGCATATAAACCATGCATTGTTTTTAATTGAAGAATCTATGGATCACCAATATTGATAAACTATATAACATTACACGTGTGCCCAAATTCAAATGAATATGCATGTTTGATACACCAATTTGCGTTATGATATTATCGATGTCGTGATCTCCAGTTTAAATATTTGAATCCCCTTTAATCCAGATATTTGTCTCATATAGCTATCACTTATGCTTATATAGGACTATCTCTCTGGACCTATACGTGTTCATCGTCTCTCAGGCATCTCTCGTGCTACCTGTATGTCGACAATGATCTTTTATCTTCGTAACACACTGACGGTACTCTCTCCCTCGACCTTCATCACTCTATCTCTCTCTAAGTATATCTCGCTCCCTGCTATGTGTCTCTAGCTATGATTCTCCATGTGGAATCTCTTTCTCTCACACAAAGACAAACCTTTGTCTCCTGGGGTCTCATTTCTCTCAACTATTCCCATGTGTGCCACTCGCACACCCCTCATACAGAGATGTCTTTCGCTCCTAAGATATGAGAACCTCGACTCTTCCTCTTCAATATCTCTTTCTCACACACAAACACAAACTCTGTCTCCCAGGATCTCATATTTCTCCATTGTTCTCTTGTATGTCGCTCAAACACACCCTCTCTCCCTAGAGATATCTTGTGTTCCCTCATATGTCTCTCTACCTATCACTCTCATTGTGAAATATCTTTCTCTCTCGCAGACACAAAACTCCGTCTCTCTGGATCTCATTTCTCTCTGATATATGTTTGTATGTGACTCACATGCACGCTCTCCCTATCTCTCTAACACCCACACACTTAACCCAGCCTTCTGATCCACTCGACTCCTATCTCTAACGCACACTAGCTAGCATCTTTATCTTTCTATTTATCTATTTATCCATCAACCTTCTTTCTCGCCCTCACTCTTGATTCCTATCACGCACACTACATATGTTCCTCTCTACATGCAGTCAAGTGCCCTCTCACACACATATATAACTTCACCCTTTGAACCATCCGACGGTCATCTCCAACACCCAAACTAACGGATGTCCCTCTAGCTAGCATCTCCATCTCTGTATCTGTCTGTAGTTTCTCCGTCAACATTTCTATCTCGCACGGAGTCTTGCTTCCTATCACCCACACTATATATGTCTCTCCATACATATGCATTTATAGGTTGATCTCTTTTGCACAATCGTTGCGCCTCACCCCTTCTACTCGCCATAGATGCATGCTCCAGCCCACGCCACTTTCTCTTAAAGACAAAAACACATGCTCAATTGTCGGGCCTTCTTCCCTACATTCTCACATGCATGCATATTGTCATACCGACCCGTCTCTCCCATGTCGTTGGTCTTATGACTTATGTCTTCTTTCTTTTATCTCGATCATGCGCGCGCGCACACACACACACATCCCACGTATACATGTATACCTCTCACACATGCACGTTCAAGGTCTCTATGTCTCCATACGTAGTTAATTACCCTCAATCCTAACGCCACATCGAATCTTTCTCCTCTTTTGTGCACATAACTTCCGCCTGGTTGGGCAAAACACACACTCACACTTAACAATTTCCTTCTAGCTACCCCACCCCCCTTGCGCCTCTCACTCTTCCCCTATATCCCCGAAACCAATAAGACCATCCCTTTGTTTAATTCCCGCCTACATGCACCATCGATATATAGTAGTCTTCCTCGGTGTCTCTCGAACAAACACATTCTCTCGATGCCGACTCCTCTCACGCGCACGCACCTTCTCTTCCCTCTCCACGGGCATTTTCTCTCTCGCACCCCATCGTTGGTGGCCTCTGCCATACACATCACCTCTCTATGATGAAGCCATGCACACTTAAACTACATCCGCCACAGAGGACCCCGCGACACACACACACACGCACACACACAGACACACACACACACACACACACACGCACCCCCCACACACACACTAAGACTCCATCTCTCTCTCTCTCTCTCTCTCACACACACACACACACACGCACCCCTCCCCCCCACAAACACTTAGACTCCATCTCTCTCTCTCTCTCACACACACACACAAACTAAGACTCCATCTCTCTCTCCTCTCTCTCTCTCTCACACACACACACACCCCACACACACACTAAGACTCCATCTCAAACACACATGCTCTAGGCGAAGCATTTGTTCCTACCACCCTTCATCCAACCTTACCTGTATGATAAAAAATCACCTTCATTTACTTGCATAACATGGACAGATTCCACTTTACTTTAGTACTAGTCAGCAAACTTATCATCTGTACCCTTGTAAAAAACGAGTTGGCGATGATGGTGTGCCTGCCATCTTGTAATGTCTGAGACCGTATGATCTATATCGGCGGATAGAAAGAAAACTATGATAATTTTACAAAAGATACCCGCACCTCTCTCCACATCATTATCTCGCAACCTCATTGCTCAGCAATTAAAAAAGGAGTAAGTCTCGAACAATCTAGCATGCATGGTGGCCGCCGCTGCCCGGCACAAATCCATCCCCATGCCTCCGCCCATTCCGACCACCACCACCACCACGCTCCATTCCTCCTCGCCTTATCTCTCATCTTTCTTTTTTGATGACATTCTCGAGATACCAGTTTTCCGATAAAATTCTCGAGATATCATTAGTTTTTACACATGGGATTACTGCTGCATGGGTCAATCACAACAGGTGTTTTGTAAAAGAATGCATATTGATGTTCCATGCAATGCATGAGAATCTTGCTTGTAATTATATAACGCAAATCACGAGCAGGAAGTGACATTTTTTGACACAACCACGTTAACATGGCCACGTAAATCACGAGCAGGAAGGAGAAGGGAAGCGGGCTGTGGAGTAACGTTTTTTACCACAATTTCTTAGGAAACTGAGTGCAATAATTGAGTAGATTTGCAAACTACCATTACTACTACACCTGAAACGGTTCAAAACCTATACTCCCTTGCCAGCGCGCGCTTCCCGCATGAAACGGTGAGTGTCGCCCTGGAGCGTCAGTGCCGCATTAATGCCCGGCCAGAGCGGAGGCGACCTCTCACCGGGCGCCCGGCTTTGAGGCGGCGCGACGGCGAGAGAGCGCCGCTTCCCGGTGCACGCGACTGCTCCGCGTCGAGACTGGCCATAGGCCCTGTTTGGATCCATGGGTTAGAGTTAGTTTGAGCTAGTTGGGGCTCAAATAGGCCTAAAGTATCCAAGCATGAGGGTTTAAATTGGAGCAAGTTGCACCGAACCCACCAAAAAAAACTATCCCACCCAAGAGGTGCTAACTGGATATAGTTCTCATTGGGAGCACTGAAAAATCACTTTTCTCTCTCCATGGAGTGCATTTATTGTCAATCTAACCCTGTCACCCAAACACCTCTTTGGCTACAGTTAGTTCAGGGTTAGTCATGAGTTAGTCTAACCTCTAGCTAAGTTAGAGTATCAAACAGGAGCAGTATAGGACATGCAAGTTGCTCAAAGCATACAGGCAAATTCATACGTGTTAGGATTTTTTTTATTTTTGAAAACGGAATGTGAAAGGATTTTTTTTAGAATGCTCTTGGCATGTCGCTAACATGTGATAGTTAACCGACCTCAATAGACGGCAGAAACGCCAGCCCGCCGCACTTTGATAGAGACGAGGAGGGAGAAGCGATACAGGCTTTGGATTACTAGAGATAGGTGTCGCATCTAAAGCCAAGAAATATGGTGATAGCGTGGGTTAGCCATGTACTAGTATGATGTAACTACACTGGGCTGCCGTGTTTCGTACTCTTCCAGTCCACTGTGGAAATGATTGGTTAATTTTATATCGCCGAATAATATTAAATATTAAGAGTGCAGACGCTCCACCACGAGGTTCCTTTCTCCTTCTCGATCGTCCGGAATCTATTGTTCTTCCACTCTATTTTTTTTACGTGAGCTTTCTTCATCATTTTGCCAACACGCCAGACATCTAGCATCAAGGTGCACGTGTTATGCAACGATCGTTCCATCTATATGAAGAACACGTGGGACTGGAACTACGAGACGTACATGTACCCAGGAGTGGACGTACGAACCTGAGTAATGTAGCGCAGTAAGTGAAGTAGAAAGGCACAAATGGTATGAACATGCGTGGCATATAGGGTGTGTTTGGTTGCGTTCTCGCCTCAAAGATAGTTGTTCCCTCTTCATGCATCCTCAACTCAACACCCTCTTCATGCATGCTCTCTTCATGCATGCTTCTAGTGTATTTGTGCTAAACTAGTGTGGACTCATGCACCCTCCATACACTCTACCAAACACCCAAAAGTAGGTCGAGAAGGGAACTCTTGGGCGGCATTTGTCTCTTACTACGTACTACCACTAAATGTTGTATGCGTGCAATGCACGGTGATGTTATGGAGTACGTGCCTAAGTACTCTACTACTACTATATTAGTTGGAGGCACATATTAAATTTTATATTTGTTTACATGTATGCCCCGAGACCTTCCAACTAGACGTGTCTTTCTCTCCAGGTCGCACTTTGTATCGTTCATACCACTAAGTACTACTACTACGTGTGGTCTCCGACCCAGAAGTGGAAGAAGTGGAGATGCTCTACCGCGCTATTTTTTTTACGCTGGGCTCTACCACGCTGTTCATGTCCCACTCCTTTCACGACGTGTGGGACATCCAGACGCGTCGTGTTTGGCACCCTTAGTCGTAAGAGTTGAAATGCTAGCATTCATCAGAAATAAAAAATAATTATAAATCGGTAGTGATACTATTTTTTTTGCGAACCAATCAGCAGTGATACTATACCACGCGGTTTCCTTGCTCCTCGATATCAGAAAGAATACTTCCGTTCGCCGACATGTGGGACGTCGACCATCCTGGTCCACTTGCCATGTACGCAGAACTCCAAGGGAGAGTCACCCAGGTCGTCGTGCCGCAGTAACAATGACTAATGAGCCGTCAAATCACAGGACCACTTCCCACTTTGAAGTTGCTCGGACGAAGGAACCATCATGACTTCGTTGAATTCCGCTTCTTGAAGAAAACTACTGTACCAGCAGTTCTGCTAGCTACAGTATTTACTCCAACAGAGGCCTCCTTTCGTTCATAGGATAGGAATATGAAAATCATAGGAAGTGAGATGACATGCATCTCAATTCCTATAGAGAAAGAGATGCCATTTGATGCATAGGATAGGAATGTTTCCATTTAGTCTAGGCTAATGTACTGGTAATTTTCTCTAAAAACTACAGTAGTAAATAGTAGTACCGGTACATGCTCGTACTCAGACACAGACACACACACTAACTACTACTAGTACTACTACTTCTCACATGCTGGCCAGACGCCGTCGTTCTCCTTCCCGGCTTTGTCGGCGACACCCCACCGTGCTTGGATCTCCGCCGACCTCTCTGCAGCAGCGCGTGCGTCCTTTTCTTTCTTGCGGCGGCGGGCCTCTCTTTTCTTGAGTGCTTTCTGACTTTTCCGCTCCCTCTGTGCGGCTTTGGCCGCCTCTTGCTCGACCGCCCATTCGGCCTTGGCATCTTCAAATTCCTCCCACATAGTTGTGAGCTCGCGAGCGGCGATGAACTCGGCACGGCGGGATGCCATCGCTTCCCTACCATTTTGTGTGCGTTCATGGGCAGCGAGGAACTCGGAGCGGCGGGATGCCATCGCGGCATTACCGGTTAGTGTGCGGTGCGGTGGCATGAACGACGCTTGGTGAGAGCTCTGGGGTGTAGTAGCCGGACAACCGTATAGTGTATTGGTTTGTCAAGAGCTCAAGTATAGAAGACGAAGCAAATTAGGATTCCCCTTCAATCCTGGTCATTTATTACCGAGTAAAATGCATTGGCAGTCATCGAACTTGTCTTGATAGCTCACTTTGATCATTGTATACGAGATATGGTGATTATACGATCACTGGCTCAGCGTATAGCTCCGTATTTGTATGGTTGACCAGTCAAACAGTCCGCATGCGCCTCATCAGCTCATGTTCTTTATCTATCTACGTGGGCCTACCTGTGAATGGAGAAAGAAATATTGTAAAAACCAAAATTATGCGTATGTGGGGAATCAAACCATGGACTCATCGCTGCAACGCACCCTCATCAGCCAAATGAAAATGAAATACTTCGCGTCAGACACTCACGCTCACCCTGTCAAAGCATGCTAATGCATGCACGTCGCCCTCAAAATCAGAGTCCTCCTCATGGCGCAACGCAAACGGTGAGCCCATCACCTGTGCGCCATGGCGTTGCCTGACATTACTGTTTAGACGTTTGATGGAGGCCTGAGTGAACGCCAAGCATGTATTCACCTGGCTCAACACCAACGGTCATACTCGGACCGCCTTGCTCATGTATATTGTCCATCACAACGACAATCTATAAAACAGCCTAAGCTAGAGAGGGTACTATGGTAGTATGGTACGGAGTATGTACTATCGTGAGCGACCGATCCTAGTGCCACTACACACCGAAACCCCTTCCATCGCTAGTGCGCGCTTCCGCTGAAAGCGGTCACCGCCTCTCCGTAATGTCAATGCCGCATTCATCGGACTTAACTGCAGTGCAATTGGTGTGTCATCGACATGCGGGCGAACGCCTGCTCGCCCACATGTCAAGAATCTAACGCATCTGCAGTTAAGTCATCAAGCAGCGTCCCCATTCACGCCCGATGAACCTACTCCAGCGCGATTGTCCATTCATGCCGCGGCTCATTGCCATTCGCCCGCTATATTAACTTGAGCCCCAGCTCCCAGCCATAGCCAAAGACCCACACTTATTCTCCTCCGGTCCCTACCTTCTGTTGGCACCACTTCAACCATGGCATCCTGGCGCTCTGAAGTTCTCTTGGATGTATTGTCGCAGGAGAAGACGAGGGACATCAGCGGCTCCGCTCCAGGCGCGCTCCAAAGCTCTCTTCGACGTACTGTCGCAGGAGCAAACGAAGGAGATCGTCGGCTCCCCCCCGGCCGCCCTCCACCGCCATGACCACGAAGCCGGCGCGCGTGCATGGGCGCAGCCGGCAGCGAGGAAGAGTAGTACACGGTAGGCCGCCACAGCTCTGGTCCTAGGAAGGCCACCGCTCCTCCACTCAGTCGACGCCAAGCTTGGTGGGATAAAAATCGGCGGCCGGTTAGCCGCTTGATGGCGACGTGGAGGCGGAAGTCTTCATAACCTTGTGCTCCGGAGGAGGAGGTTATCGAGGCGGATAAGGAGGAGGCAAAGGCAATGGCCTGCTTTCTCGGTTTCATGGCCGGACATGGTGGTCGGGGCCGGCGATCGCTTAGATTAGGTTCTGATGAGGTTTTAGTACGGTTTGTGCGAAATATGTAATGAATTTCATCCAGTTTATAGGAAAAGTTCTCGAAATGTAATGAATTTCATCCGGTCAATTTTAAATTTGCTTTGTTTGCACGAATTTTGTCGGTTAGTTCATATAGTTGTCGAAAGGTATGCGGGCAGCATCGGATGGCATCCATCAGTGTCCTCGGACAGATGCTGGTGTAAATTTGTGGGCAAGCTACCGAGATGCCCTAACTATCATGCTATAATCGCTAACAATCCTCCATTATTTGGCAGGGAACAGTTATCCCTCGATCAAAATCAGATCCGCGGTGTTTCGCACTCCTCCTGCGTAAGAGTGTAAACTCTTGCTTACATAAAATGGAGCAAGTGGACGGCACTGTAGCCCGTCATATCACTTGAACTAGCCCGCCTGACGAGCGGGAAAGCACCGCCCTCTTCATTTTGTTCTGGATTTCTATCGATCGATCGCGCGAAAATGTTACGCTTCGCAAGTTCTAAAGGAAAAGGTGGCACACTTACGACTCGTACGCGTCGCAACCCCGACAGTCCAACTCGCACGCCACTCACCAAAGGGGACACGCGTTGTCTTGCAATTTCACTGACATGTGGGACCGTAATTGAATAAACCGTCGATAGACGAAATCTAATCGCTTCGGCAAGGCCGGCTGAGAAGAGAGAAACAGGGGAGGGAGAAGAGATCACCCGCCCGCCGCGCACGGACTCCAAGAAATATACGGTGATAATGTGAGGTGGGCCATGCTGGAGTCTGGACCGCTTCCGGAGCCCACTCTCACCGCCCTGGCCCCTCATGACGCCAGCTGCCCACTGCATGCATAGCAAGTACTCCCTCCGTTCCTAAATAATTGTCTTTCTAGAGATTTCAACAAATGACTAAATACGGAGCAAAATGAGTGAACCTACAATTTAAAACATGTCTACATACATCCGTATGTTGTAGTCCATTTGAGATGGCTAGAAAGACAAATATTTGGGAACGGAGGGAGTAGTCCCCGCTTATGTGGAGGAGAGAGAGGCATTGACAAAGTCAAGGAGTAATAGTGGAGACAATAGCTTTCATAAAAAATAAACAATGAATACTCGTTGCTCATCCTCTATATCGGAAAGAATACTTTCATTCGCCGACATGTGGGACATCGACCATCCTGGTCCACCTGCCATGCACAAAATTATCCTAGTCTACCCCGATCGTATTGCAGGCCCAACCTTTCCCACTGTAAGTTGTTCGGACGAAGGAACCATCATGACTTCGTTGAATTCCTCTTCTTCAAGAAAACTTACTGCACTGCAATATCGCTACCACACGCCAAGACCGGACGGCACTGCATCAAGCGTCATATCATCGAAACCCACTAGGCCAAACTAGCCCACCTAGGTCATCTATTTTGGAACGGAGGAGTACGCCTCAAGACCGCTATGATTTCATGTTGCATGTTCTCCGTACTTTTGCTACGATTTTCCTACCCTATGAACCAAATGAGGCCTGAATGTATGTCGACTATTGTCTGATCGATTGCTAAGCCTACAATTTTAGGAGTTAGGGCTATTGGTCGATCGACGAGGGATAAGTATAAGCGTACCACGAGCTCATCAGCCCCAACGTTTCTCTTCGGTGAGTGTTTTGCAAGTACTATAGCTCGCCCAGTAGCTAGCCTAGTAACACCAAGAATCATCAAACAAGCCCTGCTGATATGATAAACAATTCAAAATTACATCTAAGCATGCCATATATTACATCAAAAGCTGGTGAGTATACATCTGTTTCCATAACTCCGAGAGGGTTCGCATGATTCATCGCATGATTCACTATCAAACAAAAGTAGCAAGATCCGCCCACACAAGACAATGCACTAGCCCTAAGATGGTTTGATAACACGCATCGTTCTGGTAATTAAACACAGGGCAATGCAAACTACCCTGAAGGATTAGCGCGACCAACTATTTCTTGTCATCGATCTCTCGGGCAATGACCATAGCACGGACAGTGGCATGGGAATTGATTTCTGGGGCGATGTCCCCAGGACTGACCACGACATCGGAATCGATCTCTGGGGCGATGTCCACAGGATGGACAGCGGCATCGGAATCGATCTCCGAGGCGATGCCAACAGGACGGGCCACGACATCGGAATCATCAAGGACAACCACCGGCTCCTGCACAACCCTAACATATTAGCAAGCACATTGCAAATAATCAAAAAGCAAGCACATTGCAAATAATCAAAAACCACAATTATGGTAATAAGCCATTATTTTTTACCTTGTGCAGCTCACCAGGATCTCATCCTCCGGGGCCATCTCCTCGCCCTCGATAGGGGCCATCACCTTCCAGGGAATACTGCTTCTCAACGGCGACTATCTCCTCAAACTCGGTCTTGAGCCTCACATAGGTGGCAATCGAGTTCCTGGGTAGGCACGGTGGGGCCTTGCTGTTCTTCCAACTTTCTTTGAGGAGTTCGTCCGCCAGCGTCCTCAACTCTTTGGCCAGTGCTTGTTTCTTGGAGTTCTTCATCTCCATGGGTTGGCCCGCCAACATGGTCAACTCGTTGGTCGGTGCTCGCTTCCTGGAGATCGCTGTCTCCAGTGGGTTGTCCGCCGGCAACTCTTTGCCTAGTGCTCCAGGATCCATCAATGAACTGACAAACAAAAAGCAATCGAAAGGAAACCACAATCGCAATGAAAACGGGAAAATAATAGGATGTGAGAATCGGTCGGTGCTTCGCAAAAAGAAGATTATTGGAATGAAAATATAGCAGCATAACTGATTCGCCCACCTTTCCTTCATCGGTAGAGAAGAAAAATGGTAGAAGTGAGTAGCCTGGAGTGAGGTTTTCTTCAAGAAAGGGAAGAAAGGGCTTGAACGAGCGTTCCAATGAAATGATGGTTGCTTTGTCCAGTCCAACCTGGAGGCCACCTTACCACTGCTGAAGGTGTGGGTTTTGTGATATGACGGGTCATGACGGCCACACCGGGGTGACAGGTGAGTCTCGACTGTAGCACCTCGCTGTGATTTGGTGGATGGCACACGGACCCGGATGCTTTGAAATGTCCTGCATGTAGATAGAGCGGCTAGTCATATAGGAGTGCTCAATATTGTGCACCGCGACCAAGGCGGAGAGGAAAACGAGAGAACTATGTAATTAATGCATGAGTTTAATTAGGGTAGTTCTGTAAAGTACTCCCTCCGTCCAGAAATACATGTCTTAGAAATGGTTGAAAATGGATGTATCTATAACTAAAATAAGTCTAGATACAACCATTTCTAAGACAAGTATTTTCGGACGGAGGGAGTACGAGATACAGTACATTCCTCCAATCGCAAAATGCCTTGGTTCATGAGATTTGAGATTTGAGCCCTATAAACCGGAAGGGAGGGGGTACTGCACACGGTGTAGTCTAGTCACTTGTTGAAATCTCTAGAAAGGCAAATACTCCTTTCCGGTTTACAGGTCTATACTACTCCCTCTCTAGAAAGTCATCTTACGAAAACCAAATAGTCCCAAAACACTTAGGTGCGGTGCATTAATTTCTACCTTGTTTCTTGTGTCTTGACATACGTATCAACCAATAAGAGATGAGAGGTGTGCATGCTTTTAATGACTTGCAATGGGTAGTTCATTGCATGGAATGCGATTAATTAGCAAATAAACATTGGTGACCCCAGGAGGAAACGGTGCTAAGCTGCGTGGACCTATGCTTGAGAATGAGTATCAACCAATGGATAATGGAGTTTAATTGTTAAACAATACTCCCTCCGTTCCCAAATAATTGTCTTTCTAGCCATCTCAAATGGACTACAACATACGGATGTATGTAGACATGTTTTAAAGTGTAAATTCATTCATTTTGCTCCGTATGTAGTCTCTTGTTGAAATCTTTAGAAAGACAATTATTTAGGAACGGAGGGAGTAGAAATTTTGTCTCATGCAAGAGCCTGGCTAGTACTCCAAGCAACCGCACCACGCGAGCGTTCGCAACTGCCACGTTCGGTTTGCGCTTGGCTCTTCGCCTCTTCGAGAAGACGAACAATGATGTTACTCCTACTTCTACAGTATCGAATCCACTGCTGCATGTCCGTCCACCTCGTGCAGGAGAGATAGCGTGTAGCGAAAGCTTCTACTTACTGCTCCTGCCTTTGCGTCTATGATAGGTGGGCCCAACAGGTGGTTGGCCCACCTGTCATGCAACCAAAGGCAAGTGCAGTTAAGGCACCGGAGCTCGTCCGCGAGGGAGAGGGCGTCGTAGTAATCAAATTTCTCGGTCTTGTATGAGTTGACGCGACACATCAAACCACTGCACTCGATAAAAGTCTTTTTACACATTTCAAATGGGCTACTTCGTACTATGTAGGATTAGACATATTATGCTTCGTATGTAGTCACTTGTTGCAATCTCTTAAAAGACTTATATTTGGAAAAGGAGGGATTACAACGCATGCATGCATGTCGTGACTTTCCTTTTGATACTTGCATGTGTTGATTTGATGCACCTTGCCAAATTTTGACTATAAATTTAACTAACCAAATTTTCATGCATGTCACAAAAATTTACGGGGCTGTTTGGATTGTGACTATGTTTGTCTTATGTTGCCACATTATTTTTCCCACACTTGCCACACTTGCCTAACCTGAGTTGCTCTAATTTTTAGACACACTTTGGCTTGCCTAAGGGAATCTTGCCACAATTTTTGTGTCTATGACATGTGGGGTTCACTGCTAATAAAAAAAATTCTTGTCTTAGGTGTGGATAATAAAAAGACTTATATTTAGGAACGGAGGGAGTTGAAAATATAAATAATAGTGCATGTTGGGGCAACCCACGTTTCCGCTAATTTTAGCCGTGGGCTTGTTCACAATTTTTACGAGGGGGTGGTTGTTCATTTAATGGAGGGACTTGTAGTACCAGACTTGAACGATACAAAGTGCGACCTGGCACACCGTAGCACCACTTGGAACAAGCGGGTAGCTATCTCAAAAAACAATCAACAACTAAAAAAACCGCAACCTGGCATGTAGGAGTAGTACACAATTTTAAACGATTGTTTTGGTGGAGTGAAAAAGGAAAACTACCCCACTACTTATATATAGGCCGGAGCCTCCGCGTTTTCTTGCTAGGGCTGCTATATTCACACACTCTCATCCTCTCCAGATCTAAACAAGATAGGGGTAGTAACACTGTCTTTCTCCCTTCAAAAAACACTGGCTTTCTATCCTCACCACTGGTTACAGATCCGGACGTATCCCCCTCCGCCGGTGAAGGGGAGGAGGGGCAGCGTTTAGGCCGTCGTTGACAGCGAGGGAGGACATCCACTGCCGGCCGCACCGTTATCTCTGGCCGAGCGCCGGCGCGGGAGCTCCTCCGATCCCTTCATCGTTGCCTGTGGGCGGATCCGGCCTCCCGCCGCCCACCTATCCACATCCCGACGACCTTCAGGTATATCTTCATTCGAAACCGCCTTAGCTCTACTTCCCCAGCTCGCTACGTCGCTGCATGTGCATCATTTTCTACCTCTCAGCCCCTCTCGATCGGATGGTCCAACGTCACCTATTTTTTTCTTCTATTGTTAGAGGTAAAGCTACTTCATGGAGTCGAATCTTGTACTCCCTCCGTCCGAAAATACTTGTCATTTAAATAAAGTGGGGGTGGGGGACTTTAGTATGTACATCGGACTTGGTACAAACAGGAAGGAAAGGGGATGAAAGTAGTACAGACTGGTCATCCAACCGGTCTCTTGGTCGAAAAGGGAAATATAGGGGTAACGCTGTACACAGTGGTATGACCAGGACTAGATTTGCTATCCACACATAGGAGTAGGTGGCTAGAGTGAACAAAAATGGGACCAACCCAGATATGTTTCTTGGATGTTTGTTTCTCGGGGCAACCAACTATGAATCACCATTTCTATGTCCCTGTTTACGTACATGGTGATGTACTGCTGGTGCACCCACTGTCCCATGCCCTTATACCTAATATTTAGGCTCCTGTCGGAATAAAGGGGCAGAAAAGAGGACCGGAATAGGAAAGGAATGTAGGTATAAAACTATGGAACAGCGAACCGGAGGAAACTCTCAAGAGAATGTGTTCGGATGGACTATGAAAAGTACAGATTTGTTTTCTAGAGTAGCATGCTTGGCAGTATGACATGCTATTTGTTTATTCAGCTGCACACTGACTACTCTTGTCCTCACCTCACGTACCACACATAGGTTGATTTTTTTATTCGGGCAAACACAGCACAACAACCTATCTAACACATGGCAGCGAGCGCCTGCCAACAGCAACCTGTCTAACGATGGCGTGAAGCGCTTCCAAAGCAGTGGAGCAAGCGTGGATGTTTCTAATCCGATGGAATCAGTACTACCAGACCAGCTTTCCTATGAAACACTATTCACCTTTCCCGTGTTCCGAACGGTTGGAAGGGAAAGAATACCATAGGAATTGTGTTCCTACGAAAATCCTGCACCAAACCTGTGAACCGAACGCAGCCTTAGTTGTTCTTAATATAATGTCCCTGGTAAAAATGAAGCCATGCCACTGTTTTTGCCTGTAATTGTTTGAGACTCTGACAAGTTTAGCCAAATGTTTTTGCATGTAATTGTTTGAGACTTTGACTGTTCCTCTGTGCCTTTTTGTGCAAACAGGGATATCCAATTCACCTGGTTGCTGTTGTGACCTTTTGGTGCACTGCACAAAACTCTTCTTAAAAGAAGTGACTTTTGTGCTGTTTAACTGGAATGTCAGAATGGAACAGTTGGTTCATTTTGGTGGAACTGCACAAAGGGAGATCTCTGTTCCAATCCTCATCATCCATATTGGCGCCATAACCTTCCTTTAGGTAAGAATGATATTTAATGCATGTGTTCATCTCTATTTTCTGACTGCCATGAGCAAATAATGCTATTTTTTACTAGTACACTTGTACTCCCTCACTGACAAAACCAATTCTGAATTAGAAGGCCAATCATGTACTTGGTTTCACCAACTTGTAAGGAGAAAGAGAAACAGAGCATGAAGAGGAAGAAGAACAAGAATAAACAGTGCCAAGGCGATCTTGCTGAAGCCAGAGGCCTCAGTCGAGGCTATTCAAGGGCTCCGGCAACGACTACCTTACATGTGAGACGATCCTCCAGGGAGCCCTTCTTTAGTAGGAACCTATGTTGAAGTTAAACAAATCTTTAGTAGGACCCTATGTTGAATTATGTACGTGTGAATGTTTGTCTATGGAGGTGAATCATGTGGTGGAGCAGGGAGGGAATATTATTAGTGTCATGACATAATAGTGCTATTGTTTTGCATGTCAATTTATTGCCATTGGTTCAATGAGGCAATTTTTTGCGTATTGTCCATCATGAATTTGATGCTATTGTTTGAGTAATATGCTAATGTCTTCCTATCCTTTCTCACTAAGCTAATGAAGGTTTCACCTTGTTCCTACTTGTGCAAACAGGGATCATGTTGTGCCAATCATACATTTTAGTGGAACTACACAAGACAATACAATGAACTGTATCCCAGCCAGTGCTTTAACTCTGCTGGAGGTTCTTGATAATCTTTCGATATAATCTCAACCTTTGGTAAACAAGAGTGATTTCAACCATACATTTGAAGTGCATGTAAATATATACTCTTGTGTGATTCCAGTGAGTGCTTTATCATCTCTTATGGGACTACATGAATAAGCTTTTTTTTCTCAGGTTGGTACGGGCCTAAGGCCTTCATCCATAATAGTTTGCTGTCATCTCTATTTGTATCGCGCCACTGTCATGGGAAACTCCTTTATCTTTGCACTTTTAAGTTTTGCAACCTATGATAAATGGCAATGCTTTGAGTGTTGAGTTGAGCTAATTGGCACTGATTAAATAAACTAATACCTCTCTTTAAGCAAGACTACTATGTTGCTAACTTTACCCATTAAGATAATGAGGGTGCTTCTATTTGTTAGCGTATGTTTCATCAACTAGTCCCACTATTACAGTAATCTCACTCAATATATGTGCCAACAGGGATGCTCGATTTTGGTGGAACTGCACAAAGACTTTGGGTGCTTCATTGCCTCGACAGCTTCCGTCCTTTCCCTGTCGACCGCTAATCTCCGCTTGCTTTCTTCCTTTCTTTGTCGATTCGCTTGGCTTATCTCGGCTTCCAAATAAAGGAAATAGTAATTGATATGCTACCTCACACAGGTTGGTACTGGTCTTTATCCTGATTATTGTGCCTGTCATATGTATTGGTAATTTGGTATTGTGCTACTGTTTGCCGATCTCATAAAGGAGTAATTTGGAGCCTGAACTCGCAGGCAAATCATTACATCGGGTGATTTCAGTAGAACTGCACAAAACGATCAGATGGACCAGTACTTATATGTACTCAAAAGTTCACTCAGACAAGCATCGATGTTGACAAGAAGTGCCTATATTGATTCGAGTATCAACCGGCGCCAACCAATTTTCAAACTCCAAGTATTAGGAGAGTGAATGCCAAAAATATTGCTTGGTGCATAGCCCAGAAAAACGCAGTCCAGTCTTTGGTCCCAACTTGTGCCGGTTGGTTATCGGCACATATGGTAGCGAACTATATGGCATGGAGTCTAAAGATTCTAGACAAGTTGGTTGACGCGTATATTCATCTGGCACTTAATCAGTCTGCACGCCAAGGATGCTCCATTTCAGTTGAACTGCACAAAAATTTGGGTGGTTCATTTTCTCAGCCGCCTCCTTTCTAAATGCGCAATGTAGAATTTTGGCGAGATACAGGACCAAGATGAGCCAGTAAACTAGTTGGATGAAAGTAGTGGCCAAGTTGCTCAAACCTCCCACGGCACGAGGCAACTATTTGAGGATAAACCTACAAGCAAAGTTCAGACTGTCTATGCTGCCTCTTATGTACTCGAAAGTTTACTCGTACAAGAACTAATTTGAGCAAGAAGTACCTCCGATTGAACACCATTTACCAGTCTGTACCCTAGGTAATTAAAGTTCATCCATGGATCATATTGGCTGTGATCTCAATCATTTGGATGCATAAACATAGTGAACATGTGTATATCTGAATTTTTTTGTGAATTATGTATGAATATTGCCGTGTGATCTATCAATCATTTGGATGCATAGATATGCTGAGCTTGTGTATATATGAATCTTTTGAGTTGTTGATAGTGAATGTTGGCTATGAATATGAACGTGTCCTGTGAACCTGAGTTTGATATGAATGTTTACCTTTTCTTTTGTATTTGTGTGTGAACTTGTTAGTATGCCTACTGTCAGGTATAAAACGCATGTCTCTTATAAAAGTAATGTTGTGTCCAATTTATGTTTTCCCTTCTAACCACATTATATATATTTATATTATTACTATTATCGTATAGGAGTATTATATAGAGACTTATATATACATTATAAAAAGATCCCACGTGTCATTAACTTATAAAAGTAAATGTTTAACGGAAAATCCTGGTTGTTTTTGACTCACAGGCAAGGAAAATCCTGGTGATTGCGTACAAAAGCTTGCGAAGATTTTAAGGACCAATTTAATAATAACGCTGAGGGAGTCCTGGATTAGGGGGTGTCCGGATAGCCGAACTATCACCTTTGGCCGGACTCCTAGACTATGAAGATACAAGATTGAAGACTTCGTCCCGTGTCCGGATGGGACTTTCCTTGGCGTGGAAGGCAAGCTTGGCGATACGGATATGTAGATCTCCTACCATTGTAACCGACTCTATGTAACCCTAACCCTATTCGGTGTCTATATAAACCGAAGGGTTTTAGTCCATAGGACGAACAACAATCATACCATAGGCTAGCTTCTAGGGTTTAGCTTCTCTGATCTCGTGGTAGATCTACTCTTGTACTACCCATATCATCAATATTAATCAAGTAGGAGTAGGGTATTACCTCCATCGAGAGGGCCCGAACCTGGGTAAAAACATCGTGTCCCTTGTCTCCTGTTACCATCGGCCTAGACGCACAGTTCGGGACCCCCTACCCGAGATCCGCCGGTTTTGACACCGACATTGGTGCTTTCATTGAGAGTTCCTCTCTATCGTCACCTATAGGCCCGATGGCTCCTTCGATCATCAACAACGACACGGTCCAGGGTGAGACTTTTCTCCCCAGACAGATCTTCGTGTTCGGCGGCTTTGCACTGCGGGCCAATTCACTTGGCCATCTGGAGTAGATCGAAAGCTACGCCCCTGGCTATGAGGTCAGATTTGGGAGTTTTAACTACACGGCCGACATCCGTGGAGACTTGATCTTCGACGGATTTGAGCCACAGCCAAGTGCGCCGCACTGTCTCGATGGGCATGATCTAGCTCTGCCACCAAACAGTGCCTTGGAAGCAGCACCAGAGTCCGCTCCGACGCTTAGCTCGGAGCCGACTCCCCCGATCGAGGATGAGTGGTTGGACACCGCCTCGGGGGCTACGGCGATTGAGCCGAACTCCATCCCTGTCCTTTGCGAAGACCGTGACTCCAAGGTGCCGGACTCCTCTCCGGACTCCGAACCCTCCGCGCCCTTGCCAATCGAATCCGATTGGGCACCGTCATGGAGTTCACCGCCATGGACATCTTTCGGCACGCCCTTTGGTGATATCCTGAACTCATTAAAGTCTCTCTCTTTGTCAGGAGATCCCTGACCGGACTACGGTCAGGAAGGTTGGGATGCGGACGACGAAGAAATTCAACGCCCACCCACCGCCCACTTTGTAGCCACTGTCGAAAACTTAAACGACATGCTCGATTTCGACTCCGAAGACATCGACGGTATGGACGACGATGTAGGAGACAACCATGAACCAGCGCCTATAGGATACTGGACAACCACCTCATCCCATGATGTATACATGGTGGATACACCTAAAGGAAGTGACAACAAGGAACAAAGGGACACTACAAAGGATAAATCCCTCGAAAAGCGGTCAAAACGGCAACATAAACGCCGTACCAAGTCCCGCCTCGACAAAGACCCAGCCATAGAGCAGGGTGAACCGGTGGACGACGAACATGCTATCGAGCAACCGTCCGAACAGGACAACTTCGATAAATAACCCGCCCCCGGCGAAGATAACAGTCCGGACGATCTCACGCCGGACAAATTGTTGGAGCAGAAGAACCTCCACAAAAGGCTCGTCGCCCTTGCACGTAGCCTGAAAAAGCAGAAGCGAAAGCTCAAAAGAGCGGAAGATGCACTCAGAATCAGATGGAGCAAAGTACTCAACACCGCAGACAAATACGGCGACAGTCGCCGAACAAAGAGCTACCCAAAGAGAAAACTACTGCCCGAATTCGATGAGGAGGCCGTAGAGCCCCCACAATCAAAAAGCAAGAAGGCCACCCGGTCGGATGGACGACCCCACGGGAAACAGAGAGCGGCAAATGGCGCCGCACACAAGCCGGTACGCGATCCGCATAAGGATTCGCATCAAAAGGACGGCCCAGTTAGGTCCATCTATGGGCCGAGAAAGCAAGCTCTTCAAAGCAATGCAACACGCCAAATATCCGTACATCACGACACACCCAAATATAGGGGTGCCGCACACCCCCTGTGTTTCACTGATGAGGTGCTGGATCACGAATTCCCAGGAGGATTCCAACCCGTAAACATAGAGGCATACGACGGAACAATAGACCCTGGAGTCTGGATTGAGGATTACATCCTCCACATACACATGGCTAGAGGAGATGACCTCCACGCCATAAAATACTTACCCCTCAAGCTCAAAGGGCCAGCCCGGCATTGGCTCAAAAGCCTCCCTGAAAATACCATTGGAAGTTGGGAAGAGCTCGAGGATGCTTTTCAGCAAATTTTCAAGGGACTTATGTCCGTCCTCCGGATGCGCATTTATTTAAGTCATATAACTCAACCACCCGGAGAGTCAGCCAGAATTCTGGAACAGGTTCCTCACCAAAAGAACCAAATAGTCGATTGTCCGGACGCCAAGCCTTAGCAGCTTTCAAACACAACGTCCCGAGACGAATGGCTCGCTGAACACCTAGGCCAGGAGAAGCCGAGAACCATGGTTGCATAAACAAGCCTCATGACCCGCTTTTTGCGCTGGAGAGGATAGTTGGCTGGCAAGATGCGATACCAGCGACCCAAGTACATCCGAAGTAAGGGATGGAAATGGAAAACCACGACGCAGCAAGGACCAGCGCGGATTAAGGGAATGGTCCAAAGAGCGCGGCGATCAACGCCGGATTCAAAAGCTCACGGCGTAACAATAAAAACTGCCCCTTAAGGACAATAGCGATGAGCTATCCAACTTAAACGAAATCTTGGACAAGATATGCCAAATCCACGGCACTCCGGGAAGCACGCAAACCATACCCACAGAGATTGTTGGGTCTTCAAGCAGTCCGCAGACTCAACACCGAACACAAGGGGCTCGACACACCAAGTGAAGATGATGACGAGCACCACAAGCAGAGCCCCGGAAAACAAAAGAATTTCCCACAACAAGTCAAAACAGTAAACTTACTTCAAGTAACAAAAGGGGAAAACAGAGCGGCACCCACTGAATTACGTGCCGCACAATCTACCCCAGCGGAGTCCCAACACTGGTTGTCAAAACCAATTACCTTCGACCATCAGGACTACTCCGAAAGTATCCAGAACGCAGGATGGACTGCCTTGATACTAGAACCTATAATCGACAGTCTTCAATTTATGCAAGTCCTAATGGACATCGGCAGTGATTTAAACCTGCTATATCAGGACACAATCCGCAACATGGCGATAAACCCAAAACAGGATTAGCCATAGCAACACCTCCTTCAAAGTGATAATGCCAGGCCTGTATGCCCATTGTACGGGCTCCCTACTACTAGAAGTTGTGTTCGGCTCATCCGACAACTTCCGCCGTGAAAAGTTAACCTTCCACATCGCCCCATTCGAAAGTAGCTATCAAGCACTCTTTGGGCGTGAAGCTTTCGCCGCTTTTAACGCAATACCGCATTATGCATCTCTTACACTTAAAATGCCCGGTCCACGCGGCATCCTCTCATTAAAAGGGAGTATTAAGTGTTACTCGAGCACGGAAGAACATGGGACTGCCTTGACAGCCCCACACCTATCCGGCTCCGCTAATCAAAGCACCTGAATAGGCCATTCAAACCTCGGACACGGCTAGACGAGTCCGGCGCCTACCAGCGGCATGCCCCCATACAAGGGGCTGCACGCACATACAACAAGAGACAATAAAGCACAATTTTATTCACCTTCCGAACCGTACTCTGTTTATTTAATATAAAGTACATTTCTCGCACGATATTTTTTCTTTTCAAGTAAGTTCTTCTCTTTTATAGATTAACACCGTGCTACACCCGTCCAGGATACGGCACAATGGAGACACAGGCGCAGACGTGCAGTAGGGACCCGTCGCAAGGATTCTTTTTCAGATTAAGACCCTGCGTAAACCTTTTTTACTGTCTCTTGTTGATACACATCCCCCGGTTTCTTTCTATAACCGAGGAGGAGGCTGGCGTTTTGGCATCGGCCGCACTGAATTTTTATGCGTGCACTGGACAACAGGGGCTTAGGGCATTATTCTGCCCGTTTTCATAAAGACCGAATACCTTAGGGAGTGTTCGGCGTCTCGAGTTAGGCCTTATATGCATCAGCTCCGAATCATGTCTTTGGTCAAATGTTGGGTTTGCCCAGCTCCCATGTTTTGGTACCTTACGTTCCGTTATATTGGCTAAGGTAGCGCTGGGAGAACCACTGCGATTGTGCCCCGGTTGAGCTGGGTTGAGCACCTCAGTGGAGAAAGATAAAACTGACTGTCAGGATATAGCGTGAGACTGGTCAACCACTCGATGACCCAGCGGAATGTTTAGAATTCCCCCGCATTGACGAAGGGCCGTTTCCCGGTCAGGCACATACGCGCCCCGAATTCGGGAGAGCGCGGTGCCCCTAGGGGCTATATAGTAGCCCCACCCTCGAGCTCCTATGGCTAAGTGAAAGTGATAAAGCATTATAGTCCGGTTGCCTAGTTTGCTACGCTATCACCTCCTTCACAGGACCAAGACGTTGGATTAAGTGTGAAAATGCGCCTTTTTGTAACACTTCAAGACTACGCAAGGCGTAATGAAGCCGAAGACTACCATCTTTCAGGTTATATACACATATACATCAACGGCCGCACAGGAGGCGTTTTAATACTTGAACGCACAAGTATAAAAAGCTCTTGTATTATATTGAAATATTGTTTTCACACATAATACATGTCATTTAAACATAATATCCTTCGAGCACTGCATCTCTATTAAACGAGCGCCCTGCAGGACTTCCTCAACATAGTGCTCGGCGGTACTGCTTCATCCGAATCTTGGGATGCAACGTCGGTGGCCTTCATCTCCGCCCAATATGTCTTGACACGGGCAAGAGCCATCCGCGCTCCCTCTATGCATGCTGACCGCTTCATTACATCGATATGTGGTACCGCACCAAGGAACTGCTGCACTAAGCCAAAATAACTCTTCGGCCGGGGTCCGCCTGGCCACAAATGAGTCATGACATGCTTCATGGCAAGGCCGGATAATCGATTCAACTCGGCCCATTCGGCCAACCGATCGGTCAACGGAAGAGGACGCTCCAGACTATGGAATTGCGACCAAAATAGCTCTTCCCTTCTGTGCCCCTTATGGCCTCGGAAGTTCTCAATCGCGACCGCGGTGCTCGCCGCTAAGTCCAGATAAGCATCCTCCGAACTCCACAGCTTGTCCAACTGAGCATACTTCGGATCCGTGAATTTCCTCCGCAGCAGAAAAGGCTTTCCAGCAGCAACATCCACAGCCTGACGCAGCTCCTCCTTTGCAGCTCTCATTGCGGAGCGGGCATCCTTGGCTTCGGCGGTGGCCTTTTTCAGGTCCTCTTGCTCCGCTCGACGTTCTTTTTCAAGAACCCCGCAGCGGTCGGCAGCATTCTTCAACTTTATGGCCATACCGGCCATTTCCTCTTTGCTTCGGCGATGAGCAGCCCGTTCAGCTTTTAGATCTTCGGCCGCCCTTAAAGCGGCCGCATTACTATTTCTGGCTTGCTCTTTAGCTCGGGCGAGTTCCGCCCGCAGCTCCTCCACAGCAGCGACACCACCTGCATTAAGCATACAAGTAGTAAGGCACATGAGTCAAGCTCCCTTACCAGGCGTCCGTGAAGAAGTCGCATACCTTGTGACTCGTCAAACCGCTTATTGACAAACGCGATGTCCGCATCTGCCTCGTCAAGTTGCCGCTTTAGTTCTGCAAATTAATCAGTCCAGCTGGCCACCGGACGCCCCGCCACCTATTTAGGAGCGGCGATATGTTATAACTGAGATTATGATCCTCGGCACGCTGTCAATTTTGACAACATACCGAGTGTCAAGGGCTACTATCTATACAAGGCGCATTCTATATGCATAATCGCCGAAGGTACATCATTTTTGCGTACCTCGAACCCCGTCAGCAAGCTTCTGACGGCTTCATGCAATCCGCTCTCAGCGGATGCAATTCTTTCAATCACCATACCCATTAGCGCATGGTGATCTTCTGAGATAGCCGCTCGCCCGAGCAGATCCTTCAGCTCCTCCGACCGCACGCCAGTTAGCGCTGGACCTTTCGGCCCCGCCGGACTCGGAGACGGAGGGGGCGACATTTGCAGGGCAGAAGGCGTCGAATCAACATAACCTGCGCCACTGCGACCAGATTGATCTCTCTTTCTTGGAGGTCTCGAATACGGCCCTGCAACAGAGGAACGTCCTTGGACAGCCCCCAGTCGAGCCCCTTGTTGACCCATGATGCCAGCCGCTGTGGTGGACCTGAGCGGAAGGCGGGAAGCGCCACCCATTTGGTGCCCCTGGGAGCGGTAATATAAAACCACTCCCGTTGCCACAAACCAAGCTCCTCTTGAAAAGAGCCCTCGGGCCACGCAGCATCAGCACACATGCTTATGACCGCCCCTCCGCACTCTTCTTGTTGCCCCTCGATCATCTTCGGCTCCACCTTGAAGGTCTTGAGCCACAATCCAAACTAAGGGGTAATATGGAGGAAGGCTTCACATAAGATAATGAATGACTAGATATGGAGGATGGACTCCGGATTCAAGTCATGGAAATCGAGCCCATAATAAAACATGAGCCCCCGCACTAAGGGATCCGTCGGGAAGCCTAAACCCCGAAGGAAGTGAGATACGAACACCACGCTCTCGCCGGGCTCGGGAGTGGGAATGACCTGCCTGGGCAGGCAGCCTATGCGAGATCTCGCCGGTTAGATACCTGGCGTCTTGCAGCTTTAGCGCATCTTCTTCTGTGACGGAAGAAGACATCCATCGGCCGAGCTGGTCGGAGCCGGACATCGTCGAAGGTCCGAAGCGCCTAAATCTGAAGCTTTGGGTGTTAGAACTTCGGCGCGAGGCGAACTCGATGGAGGGTGGAAAAAAGAAGAGGGCCTTGGTCTCATTATAAAGAGGTTGAATACCAAGAGCCCTCCCCATGGTCGATTAGGACTCGCCTTCGATAGAGGAGGCGTGCGGTTGGGTTACCCACGTCCGCATTGATGAGAATACCAGAATAAGGGGGCATGATCTACGCTTTGATAAGACATGCCAAGGAAACCGCCTCGCTAAACGCGCTGAGGTGGGACAGTAAAAAATGATTCGTATAAAGGCCTGGCCGTGGTGTGATGTCATCCCGTGGAATACGTCAGCAGATCTGTGCAAAAGTTATTCTCTCTATGGTGGTATGTGGAACTTGTTTTGCAGAGCCGGACACTATCCTTGTGTCCAAAACCTTCTATGAAGTATTCGGAAGAGGAACCCGCCTTGCAATGTCGAAGACAATATGCGCGCCGGACTCGTCGTCATTGAAGCCTGGTTCAGGGGCTACTGAGGGAGTCCTGGATTAGGGGGTGTCCGGATAGCCGAACTATCACCTTGGGCCGGACTCCTAGACTATGAAGATACAAGATTGAAGACTTCGTCCCGTGTCCGGATGGGACTTTCCTTGGCGTGGAAGGCAAGCTTGGCGATACGGATATGTAGATCTCCTACCTTTGTACCCGACTCTATGTAACCCTAACCCTATTCGGTGTCTATATAAACCGAAGGGTTTTAGTCCATAGGACGAACAACAATCATACCATAGGCTAGCTTCTAGGGTTTAGCCTCTCTGATCTCGTGGTAGATCTACTCTTGTACTACCCATATCATCAATATTAATCAAGCAGGAGTAGGATATTACCTCCATCGGGAGGGCACGAACCTGGGTAAAAACATCGTGTCCCTTGTCTCCTGTTACCATCCGCCTAGACGCACAGTTCGGGACCCCCTACCCGAGATCCGCCGGTTTTGACACCGACAAACGCGCTCATTTTTATTTTGAGCAATAACTCGCTAATTTCTTAATTATATATATATATATATATATATATATATATATATATATAATGTGCCTCTCCGGTTTATTCTTTGATATTAATTGCTCCTTCTAGCATAATTATATATATAATGAGCCCACCTAATACGTGTATTTCAAGGAAGTGCAAATGGGCTGGGATTTCTTAGAAAATATAAATGGGCCTGACTAATGCGAAATTATTTGTTCACCCAGCCCAGCAAATGGACTGTACATTCTAGAAAACATGGGTTAAATATATGCCACATTTTTGCAGGCTGACATGTGGGCCAATAGGTCGAAGCCTACGCAGGGCGTTGTCAACTTGGTTAACAAATGATTGTGTCATCCACAGCCATTGGATTTATATCCAACGGCCGCAATGCACCTTCAATCTCTTGTCTTCTTCCTCCAAAGATCGCCTGGACCGCTGGTCCGGCCTCCGGCTAAGCGGCTCTGCTTAGCACGCATCGCTGCGAAGCACTACCCCACCGCCGGCCAGGCTATCCCTCCACCCCTCAACACCTCCTGTTATTCTCCACAGACTACAGCCCCGCGCCGCAACAGAACCAGTTATAACCCTTCTCCTCCTCTCAATCTGCGACTCCACTGCCGCGTTTTCCCATCTCCGAGTCGTTCCTGTCAGGGGCCGTGCCGTCGTCCAGCACCTCGCTGTGTTCGGTGTGGCGTGGTCAACAAACGAGAGTCATCGGAAGAGGACTGTACGTGGAGAGCCTGACGGCTGGGACCCACGAGGTCCATGGTCGCACGCAAGGAAAGTTCCTCCTTATTAAGCTGAAAAAAATGTTTCCTCCACCTGACAGCTGGGACCCACCGGCTGTATCTTCGCACGGAAGGAAGTGCCTCCTTTCTTTGCGAAAAAAATTATTCATCCCGTTGACAACTGGGACCCATCAGATTTGGTGACTGACTTGTGGGCCTGCTAAGCGGACGTGTACGCATGGATTTGTCAACTTAATCAACAAATGATTCTAGCAGCTGGACCGTTGGATGTTAATCCAACAGCCGTGCTCCTTCTTCAACCTCTGTTCTTGCTCCTGTCTCCCGTGCACATGGCTGTGCCAGCGCGCCAAGAACCAAATGAAGTTTCCCACTCCTCTCCATCTGCGACTCCACCTTGCCCGTCTTTCCCATCTCCGGGTCGTTCGATGCAGGTGCGCTTCGACGCAGTGTGGTCAACGTGGTCAACAACCGAGAGTCATCGGAAGATGACTGTACGTGAGAGGCTGACAGTGGGGACGCACCACGCCCATGGACGCATGCATGCAATGGAACGCGCGAGGTCAACGTGGTCAAGGAACGACTTCCATAGGGCGATATCTTTGTACGTGGAGAGTCTCAGCTAGGTCCACGGCCGCAGCAAGTAAGTGCCTCCTTATTACGCGGAAAATAATGATTCCTCCAACTGACAGCAGGGACCCACTGGACGGGCCACCGTATTTTGTGAAAAAACGTTTGCCCCCTGACTGCTGGGACCCACCTGACGGGCCACCGTATTTTGCGAAAAAAACGTCCCCCCCCCCCGCTGTCAGCTCGGACCCACCGGAAGTGCCTCCTTATTACGCACAAAAAAATGAATACCCCCCTGCTAGCTGGGACCAACCTTGGTGGAAGGCTGACTTGTGGGCCTACTAAGTTGACTGGGGCGGAGGCCTTTGTCAACTTTAGTCAATATATGAACGATTCTAGCTCCGGGACTGTCGATGTCCATCCAACGGCTGTAGTGCTTCTTCAACCTCTGGTCTTGTTGCTCCGGCCGCCCAAAGCAGCCCGGTCGTGCCGCATGCTCCTGCCTCCGTGGCCGGATGTCTTTGCTGCGGAGGCCTCACCGACCCTACTATTCCCACCGCTGGCCAGCCTGCGACGGCAGCGCTCACACCACGTACGAACCGGTGAACCCTCAGTACTCCTCGCAGGCTTCCACCGCTGCGTCTTCCCGCTCCTCCCGTCGTCCCCTTCCTAAGCCTCGCCGTCGTCCACCGCTCTGGTGCTCTCGGCGCGGCGTGGTCAACGTGGTCAAGGAACGACTTCCATCGGACATGGACTGTATGTGGAGAGGCTGACAGCTGGGTCCACGGCCGCAGCAAGGAAGTGCCTCCTTATTACGCGGAAAATAATTATTCCTCCACCTGACAGCGGGGACCCACCGGACGGGCCACCGTATTTCACGAAAAAAAACATTTCCCCCAGACTGCTAGGACCCACCAGCTACACCTTCACACGCAAGGAAGTGCGTCCGCAAAAAACGATTACCGACTGCTGGGACCCACCAGCTACATCTTCGCACGCAAGAAAGTGCGTCCAGGCAAAAAAACAAAACGATTCGCCACCCTGACTGCTGGGACCCACCAGCAACATCTTCACAGGCAAGGAAGTGCCTGACAGTCGGGACCCACCTGGTCGAAGCGTACGTAGCGTTGTCATTTTGGTCGCGAACGTGTACGTGTATATATATATGCTGGTGAATGTAGAGGCGCGCACGTGTCGTAGTAGAGGCACGCACGTAGCATGTACGCGTACGTACAGCGGCGAGGGTGCAAGAAAGAAAATACGGCCACGTACGTACATACGGGCAGGGTCTCGAACGCCTACTCGCGTATACATACATGGTTGGGTCGAAACGGAGAAACAGCGTCGTCGTCGTGTTCATGGCGAGGCAACGGAATGCATCGTGTTCATGGGGAGGCAACGGAATGCGTCGTGTTCATCGGGAGGCAACAGAACGCGTGGGAGCCAACCGACTAGGTCGGAACGGAATGTGTGGTCGTGTTCATCGGGAGGGCTTGGACGGAACAGGCGATGGAAACGAGGCCTGGCGTACCGCACAACGGAGGAAACGGCCTTGTGTTCGACCAGCCACGTTCGGAACGGGGTCCTGTTGATCGGGAGGGGTGTGGCGTACTGCAAAACGGAGGAAACGGACCTCCTACGGTCGAACGGGGGTCCTGTTGATCGGGAGGGGTGTGGCGTACCGCAAAACGGACGAAACGGACCTCCTACGGTCGAAACGGGGGTCCTGTTCATCGGGAGGGGTGTGGCGTACCGCAAAATGGGACTCCACGGGATACTGTTCATCTCCACCGTCGACCTCCTCCAGCCTCCACGGGCTACCGTCGACCTCCTCCAGCCTCCACGGGCTCCTGTTCATCCAGCCTCCACCGTGCGCTACTCCACTGCTCTTGTTCAACCACCCCTCCACGGGCACCCCTCCACCGTCTCTGTTCATCCAGCCCTCCACACCACGGGGTCCTGTTCAACCACCCCTCCACGGCCACCCCTCCACCGTCTACTGTTCATCCAGGCCTCCACACCACGGGGTCCTGTTCATCCAGAGGCAACGCCACCGCTCACTGTTCATCCAAGCCCCCCTGCAATGCTCACTGTTCATCCAATCGATCGGCTTCAGTTAGCAGCAGCAGCGAAGGAATCACTCCATCGGGTTCAGTTAACAGCCATCGATCGATCGCTCGGGTTCAGTAACGCGTAGCCTGCAGTGCAATCGCTCGGGTTCAGTTAGAGCCCAACGCCTCGCTTGGGTTCAGTTAGAGCCAACTGAAAGTGCAACTATCCCTAGGTGGTTTTGGTAATTCATAACGACTTATAGCTCATTGAGCTAATGCTATTCCAAGAAAAATATTTCAGGAAAGCTCAATGAATGGCATGGCATGGATGATGAAAGTGGATCCCTCAAAATATTAAGGACAAAGGCTTGGCTCAAGCTCAAAAGCTCAAGACTCTACATTTTACATTTTAGTGATCCAAGATCACATTGAGTCTATAGGAAAAGCCAATACTATCAAGGAGGGATGAGGTGTTGCTTAATGAGCCTCTTGCTTCAAGTGCTTAGTGATATGCTCTAAAAACCCTCAACTACTTTCTCGCACCCACATATGACCTAAACCTAAAGTCAAAATCAGTCCTGCCGATTCTTTCTATCCGGCGCCACCGAGTTCAAATGTCACAGCCACTGCCACAAACCCTAGGCAAATCGGTCTCACCGATAGGGATCTCGGTCTCACCGAGTTGGGATTGTAATCTCTCTGTTTCCCTTCGTAACATTTCGGTCTAACCAAAGTGAGCGATCGGTCCCACCGAGATTGCAATGTAAACTCTCTATTTCCCTTTCGTAACATTTTGGTCTCACCGAAAAGAGCGAATCGGTCCCACCGAGTTTTCCTGACCAACTCTCTGGTTAGCTAATTACCAAAATCGGTCTCACCGAGTTTGTGTAATCGGTCTCACCGAGTTTGTGTAATCGGTCTCACCGAGATTACGTAATGCCCTAACCCTAACCATATCGGTCCTACCGAGTTGCATGTCGGTCCCACCGAAATCACTAACGGTCACTAGGTTTACTGAATCGGTCCGACCGAGTTTTTTGATTTGGTCCCACCGAGTTTGGTAAATTGTGTGTAACGGTTAGATTTTATGTGGAGGCTATATATACCCCTCCACCTCCTCTTCATTCATGGACAGAGCCATCAGAACAAACCTACACTTCCAACTTCCCAGTTCTGAGAGAGAACCACCTACTCATGTGTTGAGGCCAAGATATTCCATTCCTACCATATGAATCTTGATCTCTAGCCTTCCCCAAGTTGCTTTCCACTCAAATCTTCTTTCCACCAGATCCAAATCCTATGAGAGAGAGTTGAGTGTTGGGGAGACTATCATTTGAAGCACAAGAGCAAGGAGTTCATCATCAACACACCATTTGTTACTTCTTGGAGAATGGTTTCTCCTAGATTGGCTAGGTGTCACTTGGGAGCCTCAGCCAAGATTGTGGAGTTGAACCAAGGAGTTTGTAAGGGCAAGGAGATCGCCTACTTTGTGAAGATCTACCACATCGAGGCAAGTCCATCGTGGGCGACGGCCATGGTGGGATAGACAAGGTTGCTTATTCGTGGACCCTTCGTGGGTGGAGCCCTCCGTGGACTCGTGCAACCGTTACCCTTCGTGGGTTGAAGTCTCCATCAACGTGGATGTACGATAGCACCACCTATCGGAACCACGACAAAAACATCCGTGTCTCCAATTGCGTTTGAATCCTCCAAACCCTTCCCTTTACATTCTTACAAGTTGCATGCTTTAAATTCCGCTGCTCATATACTCTTTGCATGCTTGCTTGAATTGTGTGAAGATTGCTTGACTTGTGCAAACATAGCTAAAATCTACCCCCCCCCCTCTAGACATACGTCAAAGTCCTACACCAACGCCTCGCACACGCCAGCACGTCACGAGAGAAAGCACATCGCTCCCCGACCTCCCACCGTAACTGCAACTCCCTGAAATTTTCCTCCCCTCGCTTCTACCATGGTTTTTCCGTCATGGACGGCCCAAAGAATGTCATGCAGCTCCGCCTCCGCCCGCCCAGGAAGAAAAGCCCATTTTCTGTCATGATTTTTTGTCATAGAAGTAGGAGTCCACCACATCTATGATGATACCGGGTTTTGTCACAATTATCGTCATAGAAGTGTCATGTGTATGACAAAAAAAAATTCGTTCGGCCCAAAATGTCACGGATGTGTCTTTTTTTTGTAGTGATAATTCGAAGAGACTTGCAAAGATATTTAAATCATGCATACAAGAATTCAGAGAAGAATCAAATATTGTTCATAGATAATCATGATCATAAACCCACAATTCATCGGATCTCGACAAACACACCGCAAAAAGAATTGCATCGAATAGATCTCCAAGAGAATCGAGGAGAACTTTGTATTGAGATCCAAAGAGAGAGAAGAAGCCATATAGCTAATAACTATGGACCCGAAGGGCTGTGGTAAACTACTCACACATCATCGGAGAGGCTATGGTGTTGATGTAGAAGCCCTCCGTGATCGATTCCCCCTCCGGTGGAGCACCGGAAAAGGCCCCAAGATGGGATCTCACGGGTACAGAAGGTTGCAGCGATGGAAATAGGGTTTCATGGTGCTCTCGGATGTTTTCGTGGTATATGAGTATATATAGGCGAAAGAAGTAGGTCGGTGGAGCCACCAAGGGCCCATGAGGGTGGGGAGCGTGCCCTCCTACCTCGTGGCCACATCGTTTCTTCCTTGACGTCCACTCCAAGTCTCCTGGATTGCGTTTGTTCCAAAAATAACTCTCCCGAAGGTTTCATTCCATTTGGATTCCGTTTGATATTCCTTTTCTACGAAACACTAAAATAGGAAAAAAACAACAATTTGCACTGGGCCTTTGGTTAGTAGGTTAGTCCCAAAAACAATATAAAAGTGCATAACAAAGCCCATTAAACATCCAAAACAGATAATATAATAGCATGGAACAATCAGAAATTATAGATACGTTGGAGACGTATCAAGCATCCCCAAGCTTAATTCATGCTCGTCCTTGAGTAGGTAAATGATAAAAACAGAATTTTTGATGTAGAATGCTACCTAGCATAATTCTCAATGTAATTTTATTTATTGTGGCATGAATGTTCAGATCCGAAAGATTCAAGACAAAAGTTTAATATTGACATAAGAATAATAATACTTCAAGCATACTAACAAAGTAATTATGTCTTCTCAAAATAACATGGCAAAAGAAAGTTATCCCTACAAAATCATATAGACTGGCTATGCTCTATCTTCATCACACAAAGTATTTAATCATGCACAACCCCGATGACAAGCCAAGCAATTGTTTCATACTTTTGATGTTCTCAAACTTTTTCAATCTTCACGCAATATATGAGCATGAGCCATGGACATAGCACTATATGTGGAGTAGAATGGTGGTTGTGGAGAAGACAAAAGGAGAAGATAGTCTCACATCAACTAGGCGTATCAACGGGCTATGGAGATGCCCATCAATAGATATCAATGTGAGTAAGTAGGGATTGCCATGCAACGGATGCACTAGATCTATAAGTGTATGAAAGCTCAAAGAAACTAAGTGGGTGTGCATCCAACTCGCTTGCTCACGAAGACCTAGGGCATTTTGAGGAAGCCCATCATTGGAATATACAAGCCAAGTTCTATAATGTAAAATTCCCACTAGTATATGAAAGTGACAACATAGGAGACTCTCAATCATGAAGATCATGGTACGTTGTACCTTCTCTCTTTTTCTCTCATCTCTTTTTTTATGTGGGCCTTTTTCTCTCTCTTTTTTATGGCCTCTTTTTTTCTTTTTGTCCGGAGTCTCATCCCGACTTGTGGGGGAATCATAGTCTCCATCATCCGTTCCTCACTTGGGACAATGCTCTAATAATGATGATCATCACACTTTTATTTACTTACAACTCAAAAATTACAACTCAATACTTAGAACAAAATATGACTCTATGTGAATGCCTCCGTGTAAAATTTGATATGCAATGAATCAAGAGTGAGATGTATGAAAGAATTATAAAGGTGGCTTTGCCACAAATACGATGTCAACTACATGATCATGCAAACCAATATGACAATGATGAAACGTGTCATAACAAACAGAACGGTGGTAAGTTGCATGGCAATATATCTCGGAATGGCTATGGAAATACCATAATAGGTAGGTATGGTGGCTATTTTGAGGAAGGTATATGGTGGGTGTATGATACCGGCGAAAGGTGCATGGTATTAGAGAGGCTAGCAATGGTGGAAGGGTGAGAGTGCGTATAATCCATGGACTCAACATTAGTCATGAAGAACTCACATACTTATTGCAAAAATCTATTAGTTAACAAAACGAAGTACTACACGCATGCTCCTAGGGGGATAGATTGGTAGGAAAAGACCATCGCTCGTCCCCGACCGCCACTCATAAGGAAGACAATCAATAAATAAATCATGCTCCGACTTCATCACATAACGGTTCACCATACGTGCATGCTACGGGAATCACAAACTTTAGAACAAGTATTTCTCAAATTCACAACTACTCAACTAGCATGACTCTAATATCACCATCTTCATATCTCAAAACAATTATCAAGTATCAAACTTCTCATAGTATTCGATGCACTTTATATGATAGTTTTTATTATACCCATCTTGGATGCCTATCATATTAGGACTAATTTTATAACCAAAGCAAATTACCATGCTGTTCTATAAGACTGTCAAAATAATATAAGTGAAGCATGAGAGATCAAGAATTTCTATAAAATAAAACCACCACCATACTCTAAAAAGATATAATTGAAGCACTAGAGCAAAATTATCTAGCTCAAAGGATATAAGTGAAGCACATAGAGTATTCTAATAAATTTTGATTTATGTGTGTCTCTCCAAAAGGTGTGTACAGCAAGGATGATTGTCGTAAACTAAAAAGCAAAGACTCAAATCATACAAGACGCTCCAAGCAAAACACATATCATGTGGTGAATAAAAATATAGCATCAAGTAAAGTTACTGATATAGATTTAAGGCGAAAGAGGGATACTGCCGGGCATCCCTAAGCTTAGGCTTTTGGTTGTCCTTGAATTTTACCTTGGGGTGCCTTGGGCATCCCCAATCTTAAGCTCTTTCCACTCCTTGTTCCAAAATCCATCAAATCTTTACCCAAAAACTTGAAAACTTCACAACACAAAACTCAACAGAAAATCTCATGAGCTCCGTTAGCGAAATAAAACAAACCACCGCATTAAGGTACTGTAATGAACTCATTATTTATTTATATTGGTGTTAAACCTACTGTATTCCAACTTATCTATGGTTCATACCCCCCGATACTAGCCATATATTCATCAAAATAAGCAAACAACACGCGAAAAACAGAATCTGTCAAAAACAGAACAGTCTGTAGTAATCTGTATCAAACGTAAACTTCTGGAACTCCAAACATTCAACCAAATTAGGAGGACCAGAGTAATTTGTATATTAATCTACTTAAAAAAGAATATGGGTAAAAACTCTTTTCTGTGATTTATGAAAATTATTTTCGTGAGCGCAAAGTTTCTGTTTTTCAGCAATATCAAATTAACTATCACCGTAGGTTATCCTAAAGGTATTACTTGGCACAACCACTAATTAAAACACAAAACTATATCTAACCAGAGTCTAGATGAATTATTTATTACTAAACAGGAACAAAAATCAAGGAACAAAAATAAAATTGGGTTGCCTCCCAACAAGCGCTATCGTTTAACGCCCCTAGCTAGGCATTGAGATTTCAATGATGCTCACATGAAAGACAAGAATTGAAGCACAAAGAGAGCAACATAAAATACATGACAAACACATCTAAGTCTGACATACTTCCTATGCATAGGCATATTATAGGAAAACAAATTATCATAGCAAGCAAAAACTAGCATATGCAAGGAAGCGGAAAGAAACAATAGCAATCTCAACATAACGAGAGGTAATTTATTATCATGAAAATTTCTACAACCATATTTTCCTCTATCATAATAATTACATGTGGGATCATAAGCAAATTCAACAAAATAGCTATCACATAAAATATTTTCAACACGATCCACATGCATGCAAAGTTGACACTCTTCCAAATTAGTGGGATTAACATTAAGTAAAGTCATGACCTATCCAAACCCACTTTTATCAAAAGTACCATAAGATTGAACATTCTCCAAATATGTGGGATCTAAAGTTGACACTCTTCCAAACCCACTTTCAATATTAGTGCAAACACTATTATCAATCTCATATTTATCATGGGGCTTAAATAAATTTTCAAGATCATAAGAAGAATCACCCCAATCATGATCATTGCAACAAGTAGTATACATAGCAAAACTAGCATCCCCACGCTTAGGGTTTTGCATATTATTAACACAATTGGCATTAAGAATATTTATAATTACATCATTGCAATCATGCTTTTCATCGAAGGAACTACCAAGTACGGGTGCAATAGCAACGATCTTATGTTTAACATAAGGAACTATAGCAAATTCATCTTCATAAATATTGGCATCATGGCCACAAGAATAGCAAGCATCATGTTCATAAAAGGGATATTTCAATCAAATCATCGGAATCATCACTATCTATAGATTCATGCATATCATTATTTTCTTCCAAAGCAATGGTCATTCTCTCAATAAATTCTTTGACATAGACATTACGAGCATAGTTTTCATAGCAATATTTAAGTATGTCCAAATTTTCAGATTCATAGAGAGTAATATCATACTTTTCAATCAAAGAAGCAACTTCATAAGCACCCTTAAAAGCAACAAATTCTTCAATTTTTCGATATCATAGTAACTATAAACACCCTTTGCATAAGAAGATAAGATTTCATTTTCATTAAACTCACATAGGTAGGGAAGGTGTTTTTTAGGGTTATTAGAGCAACAAGTAAAATCAAAAATTTCACAAAGATTCCAAGCATAGCATAACAAACTATTTATTTGATACCATAAGAGCTTCCCCTTTTCAGACAAATGATGATGCACAAAATGAGCATGCTCATCTAAAGATTTTTCCCTCAACTAAACTAGTTGGGGTTTCAGCACGAGCACATATAGATCGAAGATGATCCAAGTAGAACACTTTAAGTGGATCCATATCAATAGATTTTTAGCAAGAAAAGATGCAAGCAAATAGAAGGCACGTAGAAACACAAACAAAAAGACATACCGGAAGAAGGTGAAGAAATGGAAAAGGCAAAGGTGAAGTGGGGGAGAGGAAAATGAGAGGCGAATGGAAAATAATGTAATGCAAGCGATAAGAGTTTGTGATGGGTACTTGGTATGTCTTGACTTGTGCGTAGATCTCCCCGGCAACGGCGCCAGAAATCGTACGTTGGTGGGAGATCGAACCATGACTTGACTTGGTGTAAGCCTCCCCGGCAAAGGCGCCAGAAATCCTTCTTGCTACCTCTTGAGCATGCGTTGGTTTTCCCTTGTAGAGGAAAGGGTGATGCAGCAAAGTAGCGTAAGTATTTCCCTCCGTTTTTGAGAACCGAGGAATCAATCCAGTAGGAGACTACACGCAAGTCCCTCGTACATGCACAAACAAATAAGAACCTTGCAACCAACACGATAAAGGGGTTATCAATACCTTCACGGCCACTTGCAAAAGTGAGATCTGATAGAGATAATAAGATATTTTTTTTGGTATTTTTATGATATAGATTGGAAAATAAAGATTAAAAAATAAAAAGGTGGCAGAAATAGCAAGTTAACGGAAGATTAATATGATGGAAAATAGACCCGGGGGGCATAGGTTTCACTAGTGGCTTCTCTCAAGATAGCAAATTCTACGGTGGGTGAACAAATTAATGTCGAGCAATTGATAGAAAAGCGCATAGTTATGAGAATATCTAGGCATGATCATGTATATAGGCATCACGTCCGTGACAAGTAGACCGAAACGATTCTGCATCTACTACTATTACTCCACACATCGACCGCTATCCAGCAATCATCTAGAGTATTAAGTTCATAAGAACAGAGTAACGCATTAGGTAAGATGACATGATGTAGAGGGACAAACTCAAGCAATATGATATAAACCCCGTATTTTTATCCTCGATGGCAACAATACAATACGTGCCTTGCTGACCCTGCTTCCACTGGGAAAGGACACCGCAAGATTGAACCCAAAGCTAAGCACTTCTCCCATTACAAGAAAGATCAATCTAGTAGGCCAAACCAAACTGATAATTCGAAGAGACTTGCACAGATATTTAAATCATGCATAAAAGAATTCATAGAATAATCAAATATTGTTCATAGATAATCTTGATCATAAACCCACAATTCATCGAATCTCGACAAACACACCATAAAAAGAATTACATCGAATAGATCTCCAAGAGAATCGAGGCGAACTTTGTATTGAGATCCAAAGAGAGAGAAGAAGCCATCTAGCTAATAACTATGGACCCAAAGGTCTGTGGTAAACTACTCACACATCATCGGAGAGGCTATGGTGTTGATGTAGAAGCCCTCCATGATCGATTCCCCCTTCGGTGGAGCACCGGAAAAGGCCCCAAGATGGGATATCACGGGTACAGAAGGCTGCGGTGGTGGAAATAGGGTTTCTTGGTGCTCTCGGATGTTTTTGGGGTATATGAGTATATATAGGCGAAAGAAGTAGGTCGGTGGAGCCACGAGGGGCCCACGAGGGTGGGGGTGCGCCCTCCTACCTTGTGGCCGCCTCGTTTCTTCCTTGACGTCCACTCCAAGTCTCCTGGATTGCGTTTGTTCCAAAAATAACTCTCCCCAAGGTTTCATTCCGTTTGGATTCTATTTGATATTCCTTTTGTACAAAACACTGAAATAGGCAAAAAAACAGCAATTTGCACTGGGCCTTTGGTTAGTAGGTTAGTCCCAAAAATAATATAAAAGTGCATAACAAAGCCCATTAAACATCCAAAACAGATAATATAATAGCATGGAATAATAAAAAATTATAGATACGTTGGAGACGTATCAGTTTGTTGGGATCCAATGAACTTTGAGTTTATGATCAGATCTTTATATCCATGAAAGTTATTTGAGTTTCTTTGATCTCTTATATGCATGATTGCTTATAGCCTCGTATTTCTTTTTTGAATCTTTGGTTTAGTTAGGCCGACTAGATCGATTTTTCTTGCCATGGGAAGAGGTGTTTTGTGATGGGTTCGATCGTATGGTGTTCTTTCCCAGTGACAGAAGGGGCAGCAAGACACGTATGTATGGCTATTAAGGATAACAAGATGGGGCTATTCCTACATGAATAGATCTCGTCTACATTATGTCATCACTCTTAATGCATTACTCAGTTTCTCCATGAACTTAATACACCTGATGCATGTTGGATAGCGGTCGATGTGTGGAGTAATAGTAGTAGATGCAGGCAGGAGTCGGTCTAATAATCTTGGACGTGATGGCCATATAATTATAATTGCATGGATGTCGTCATAATTATTTGAGGTTCTATCATTTGCCTAACAGTAATTTGTTTACCCACCGTATGCTATTTTCTCGACAGAATCCACTCCTGAAATCTACGGCCCCCGGGTCTATTTTCTCATCATGTATTTTCATATCTACATTTTCATTTGCCTTTCTATTTATTTACATCTTTTATTTTCAGATCTATATTACCAAAAATCCAAAATACCTAGCTGAATTTTATTTGCATCTACCAATTTATCACTTTACCGAGCTTTTACCCGAGAGGGATTGACAACCCCTCTTTCGCGTCGGATTGCAAGTATTTGTTCTTTGTGTGCAGGTACTGTTTAGATAGTGTTTCTTGGTTCTCCTTCTGGTTCGATAACTTTGGTTTCATAACTGAGGGATCTACCTACCTTAGCTGTACTGCATCATCCCTTACTCCTTGGGGAAAATACTGACGCGGATACAAGACATCGGAAAAGGGAGAATCACTGACCGCTGACCGACATCGCGTAGAGCATCGGAGAGGGACTGGACACGATGGTAGTACGTCGTGATGGAACTCCGCCGCAACGTACTTGCCGCGGGTCGTCCAATTGTCAAGGAAGAGGTTGTGGCTGCAACAAATTGAGATTACGAGGTCTAGGAGTTTTAGTCTGATACCATGTAAACTAGAGGGAGAAAGAGCTGAGGGAAAACGCCACACATTGGGCGATCAGCTCGTGTTACATATATATTATAGAAGTGCATGCTCTAACTGTAGGATCTTGAGAAGAGGTGTCTAGAGGTGGGGGGGGGGGTGTTATTAGACACTTCGTACCAAAGTTGTTGTTTTTAACCTTATTAAAGTTTAAGTGGAGTTTAGGCACAAGTTTAACTTTTTCAATACATAACAAGCAAGCATGCAATGAGTATATGAGCAGCGGAAAGTAAAGCATGCAACTTGCAAGAAAGTAAAGGGAAGGGTTTGGAGGATTCAAACGCAATTGGAGACACGGATGTTTTTGGCGTGGTTCCGGTAGGTGGTGCTATCGTACTTCCACGTTGATGGAGACTTCAACCCACGAAGGGTAACGGTTATGCTGAGTCCACGGAGGGCTCCACCCACGAAGGGTCCACAAAGTAGCAACCTTGTCTATCCCACCATGGCCGTCGCCCACGAAGGACTTGCCTCACTAGCGGTAGATCTTCACGAAGTAGGCGATCTCCTTGCCCTTACAAACTCCTTGGTTCAACTCCACAATCTTGTCGGAGGCTCCCAAGTGACACCTAGCCAATCTATGAGACACCACTCTCCAAGAAGTAACAAATGGTGTGTTGATGATGAACTCCTTGCTCTTGTGCTTCAAATGATAGTCTCCCCAACACTCAACTCTCTCTCATAGGATTTGAATCTGGTGAAAAGAACATTTGAGTGGAAAGCAACTTGGGGAAGGCTAGAGATCAAGATTCATATGGTAGGAATGGAATATCTTGGCCTCAACACATGAGTAGGTAGTTCTCTCTTAGAAATAGGATGCTAGAAGTGTAGGTTCAGTCTGATGGCTCTCTCTACGAATGAAGAGGAGGTGGAGGGGTATATATAGCCTCCACACAAAATCTAACCGTTACACACAATTTGGCAAACTCGGTGGGACCGAATTGAGAAACTCGGTCGGACCGATTCAGCAAATCTAGTGACCGTTAGGATTTTCAGTGGGACTGATTTGCATCTCGGTAGGACCGATATGGTTAGGGTTAGGGCAGAACGTAATCTCGGTGAGACCGATTACACAAACTCGGTGAGACCGATTTTGGTAATTAGCTAACCAGAGAGTTGGTCAGGCAAACTCGGTTGGACCGATTACTCAAACTTCGGTGGGACCGATTTTGGTAATAAGTTAACTGAAGGTTTGCATTGTAATCTCGGTAGTACCGATTCTCAAACTCGGTGAGAACGATTTTGCTAGTGGACATACACAGGGAGATTACAATCCCATCTCAGTGAGACCGAGATCCCTATCGGTAGAACCGATTTGCCTAGGATTTGTGGCAGTGGCTAAGACATCCAAACTCGGTGGCGCCGGATAGGAAGAATCAGTGGGGCCGAGTTTGACTTTAGGTTTTAGGACATTTGTGTGGAAGTGTGAAATTAGCTGAGGGTATTTGGAGCGTATCACTAAGCACATGAAGCAAGAGGCCCATTAAGCAACACCTCTTCCCTCCTTGATAGTATTGGCTTTTCCTATAGACTCAATGTGATCTTGGATCACTAAAATGTAAAATGAAGAGTCTTGAGCTTGAAGCTTGAGCCAATTCTTTGTCCTTAGCATCTTGAAGGAGTTCCCACATCCTTTAGTCCATGCCACTCCATTGTTGAACTTATCTGAAACATACTAGATAAAGGTGTTAGTCCAACAAGAGATATGTTGACATTAATTACCAAAACCACCTAGGGAGCACTTGTGCTTTCAATCTCCCCCTTTTTGGTAATTGATGACAACATAGATCAAAGCTTTAGATAAAGATATAAAGAATAGCAAGTAAAGCTTTGGAAAGACATGTAACAGGCATAGGCTCTCCCTACATGTATGCAATCATGTGAATATGGAATGTAGAAGCATGTGATAGCATAACCATGATAGAGTAGGCAATGTGTTACATGTATCTTGGCCATATGCATCCGAGCAAAGAATATTAAAGAAAATACCTTCATGCCCATGAGTCCTTCTTGCAAACAGTATGTACATCAGCAAGAATTTCTCATACACATGATTGTGATGCATATACTTACCTTGTAGTCTTGAGTTGGCTTAGGATGGAATGAACCTGCGTAAACAAGGTTAGATAACACAGATGCACCTACTAGACAGAGCAAACAAAAGAAACCACAAGAATACCAAGACTGGGATGACATGTAGAGAGTGAGTACTAAGTACTACATTGGATTTGACATGTCCCTGAGAATAAAGATATGCAATGAATTTAGATGATTTCTTTCCCTTAGATGTTTTGCTCCCCATGAATCTAGCATGGGATACTGGGAGAAGGTAGGGAACAGAAAATCAGAGCTGAAGGATATAAATGAACAGAGCTAATGCAAGCTAATGCAGATAAGCACTTATGAACATGTCTTTCCCCTCAAGAAGACATGTGGCATCTCTCCTCTTGAACACCAAGCATCTGGGATCCTTGAGAAATACTTTTATCTAGTATTTTATCCCCCTGGAGATCTGTCTCTCCCCTTGAAGGATCTCTCTCTCCTTCTCTGATGTGATCTCTCTAAGTGATAAGCTTTGATGTGATCTCTCTCTCCCCCTTTGACATCAATTTCCAAGAAGGGCTTGATAAGAAAACTTTTAGCTCTCTCTCCCCCGCTGGAATTTGTCGTGAATGGGTTTGATCCTTGAGTCACAACCTAAAGCAATGATAAAAATGTGATGCTTGTAGAGGACAAGATTCATTGAGTGGAGCTGGATCAAAACAAACACAGAATAAGTGGCAAACCATTTTTCCTGTTGTGAAATCGGTGGCACCAAGTGGTATGCTTTGGTGGTACCAAAAGTTTTCGCTTGGACCGAAAATAACAAATCGGTGTAACCGAGTTCATCATAGATAAAACACTTGTCACCTCAGCTGACTTGACTAATAAGATCTCACAAAGATTTGCAAGGAATTTACTGAAACATTTGCAATGAATTGGAATGCAGAAAATGCAGAGCAAACAGTAAGAAATCTAGATGAAGTTTTTTTTGAAAGGGGAAACACATATGCATGAGACAAATGCAAAAACATAGAAAAGAACACAAGAGAACTTCATCTAGAGATGGTCGGCGACAAAGTTACCTATGTGAGAGTATATTGACTTAGGAGTCAAGTGAGATCACTTGATCATAGGTCATACTCATCGTTTAAGCTCAAAATGGGGTTGCCATTTTTCGTTTAAGCATCTTGATGTATTCACATCTTGTTGAGTTGTTTTAACTCATGACTTGGAGTAAAGCTTCTCTAAGATGGAATAACATACCTTGGTTGGTGGTGTCGTCCATGTAGTTGAACTTGTGTGGGTTGCTCAAGGTTGATGTAGCTCATCAAGAATTTCGAACACCACTTGGAATTTGAGTCCATCTTCCTACATGGGTTAGTTCGTGCAAGGAAGAGCACTTGTGTATCCAATAATGACAATCATGAAGCTCAACATAAAATATGTCAAAGGATATGTTTAAATGGTTTTGTGCTTCCTTGGCTTCATCCACCTTGTGTAGAGACTTTGTGATGTAGAGATTGCTCAAGATATGAGTAGGTTACAACCTCATGGAATTTGATTCAACCAAGTACCTACATGGGTTAGATAACATGCAAGATACAAATATATCCAAGACATAAGATTTCCATTATAGGTGAGATATCAAGGATTAGGCATAAGCTCATGTCTTGCATGTATCCAATGGAGTTTCTACTCCAAATTTGAGGCATCAATGATGTTCAATTCTCCTCTTAACCTGCAAAACAATTTCTCATCAAGAGGTTTAAAGAATATATCCGCTAATTGCTTTTCGGTGCGAACATGCTTAAGATCAATGTCACACTTAGCAACATGATCTCGAATGAAATGATGACGAACTTCAATATGCTTAGTTCGAGAATGTTGTACGGGATTATGACCAATTTTGATAGCACTTTCATTGTCACAAAGCAATGGAACATGTTTCACATATATCCCATAATCTTTAAAAGTTTGGGTCATCCAAAGTAATTGAGCACAACGTGAACCAATGACAATGTACTCCGCTTGGGCAAGAGATAAGGATACCGAGTTTTGTTTCTTGGAGGACCAAGACACAAGAGATCTGCCAAGAAATTGACAAGTTCGAAGTGGACTTTCTATCAACCTTGTCTCCGGCATAGTCAGTCGGAGTAGCCAACAAGATCGAAGAGGCCCTCTTAGGATACCAAATGCCAAAATTTGGTGTATGGATTAAGTATCTCACTATCCTTTTCACGGCCTTAAGATGACATTCTTTAGGAGCAGCTTGATATTGTGCACACATGCACACACTTAGCATAATATCGGGACGTGAAGCACATAGATATAACAATGAACCAATCATAGAGCGATAAACCTTTTGATCAACCGATTCATCATCTTTGGTTAAGTCAAGATGTCCACTAGTAGGCATGGGTGTAGACATATCTTTGCATTCTTGCATATTGAACTTCTTGAATAGGTCCTTAGTGTACTTTGTTTGAGAGACAAAGGTACCTTCCTTAGTTTGCTTGATTTGCAACCCAAGAAAGAATTTGAGTTCACTCATCATTGACATCTCAAACTTCTCCGACATTAGCTTTCCAAACTTTTCACTAAAATGAGGGTTAGTTGATCCAAATATGATATCATCAACATAAATTTGGCAAACAAATAATTCTCCATTAACCCTTTTAGTAAAAAGTGTGGAATCAATTTTCCCAATTTCAAAGCCTTTTTCAAGAAGAAACTTGGTCAAGCATTTATACCATGCTCTAGGAGCTTGTTTAAGACCATAAAGAGCTTTGTGAAGTTTGTAAACATGATTGGGTTTCTTAGGATTGACAAAGCCGGAGGTTGCTTAACATAAACTTCCTCCTCTATTTATCCATTTAGAAAAGCACTTTTAATGTCCATTTGGTACAAGGTGATATCATGATGATTAGCATAGGCAAGTAAGATGCGAATGGACTCAAGTCTAGCAATGGGAGCATAAGTCTCACCATAGTCCATACCTTCGACTTGTGTGTAGCCTTGGGCATTTAGACGTGCCTTGTTGCGAACTACTTGTCCATCTTCATCTTGCTTGTTGCGAAACACCCATTTGGTACCAATGATGTTGTGGTTGTTGTCGGGCTTCTCAACCAATGTCCAAACTTGATTCCTCTCAAAGTTGTGTAGCTCTTCATGCATAGCATTTATCCAATCCGGATCTTCCAATGCTTCTTCAACCTTCATAGGTTCAATTCTAGAGATGAAAGAATATTTTTCACAAGAGTTAGCTAAACGAGTTTTAGAGCGAGTGATTCTCCCGGTTTGAATATCATTGTAGATTTGCTCGACGGGATGGTCTTTAGCAATTCTTGCTCGAACTCGTGAAAGCTTTTGCTTGGGTCTTCATTGAACATCTTCTTCATCTTGTTCTTCTTCTTGGCCTTCTTCATTGTTGGCGTTGTCGTTCTCTTGTCGTAGAGTAGAAGGAGGTTGTTGACGTTCGTGATGTTCTTCCTCGTTTTCTTCATCTTGGTATGTCCCACTTGTGGATGCTTCCGTATCAACTCTTGGTTCACCTTGTCGTGAAGTAGAAGCTTCCACTTGAATAGACGAGGTACTCTCCTTCACCTCCGTTGGACGGACCTTGCCAATAGACAAGTCATGGATTGCTTCTGAAGGGTCTTTGTCCCCTACATCAATTGGCAATTGCTCTATTTGCGAGCTGTTAGATTCATCAAACTTCACATCTACCGTCTCTTCAACCTTTCGGGTGAAATTGTTGTAGACACGGTAAGTGTGAGAGTTTGAGCCATAACCTAGTAGGAAACCTTCATGAGACTTAGGAGCAAATTTAGAACGACGATGCTTATCAAGAATGTAGCACTTTGAGCTGAATACTCGAAAGTATCCAACTTGGGTTTGTTACCGGTGAGGAGCTCGTATTTCGTCTTGCCGAGTAGCTTGTGAAGATACAAGCGATTTGTTGCATGACAAGCTGTCTCAACCGCTTCTGCCCAAAAGTGCTTCGGTGTCTTGTACTCATCAAGCATCGTTCTCGCCATTTTGATGAGCGTCCGGTTCTTCCTCTCAACAACTCCATTTTGTTGAGGTGTGTACGTAGTCGAGAACTCGTGTGAAATCCCTTCTTTGTCAAGAAAGGTGTCCACATTTATGCGTTCTTGAACTCCGCTCCGTTGTCGCCATTTAACCTTCTTGATCTTTACTTCAAATTGATTTTGGGCCTTTCTAGCAAAGTTTTTGAAGATCTTTTGGACCTGCGATTTATCATCGAGAAAGAACACCCACGTAAATCTTGAAAAATCATCAACTATAACTAGACCAAAAGAATTTCCACCGAGACTCTTGTAGGAGTTGGGACCAAAGAGATCCATGTGAAGTAGCTCGAGTGGCCTCTTTGTGGTCATGATGTTCTTCACGGATGCCTTCCTCCAACCTGTTTACACCTTGACAAGCACTTTGCCAAAGTCTATCCTTATCAAATATGGCATCATTAACTCCAAGGATATGATTCCCTTTAATAAGCTTGTCAAGGTTTCTCATGCCAACGTGACCTAATCGTCTATGCCATAACCAACCATTTGAGGATTTAGCAATGAAGCAAGTTTTAGGTTGAGCCTTTTTAGTGAAATCAACAATGTATAGACCACCTCTACGCACACTGGTAAAGACCATTTTATTATTGTCTCGATGAAACACTTGGCAATCAATTTCAGTAAATAAGACATTGAAACCGAAATCAGCAAGTCTAGATACTGAAAGTAAGTTGTAGCCAAGAGATTCAACGAGCATGACATTCTGAATGGAGCTATCATGTGAGATGGCCACCTTACCGAGGCCAACCACCTTACCCTTTGAGTTGTCACCGAAAATGACAAACTTTCGAGGACTATCATTTTCAGCAAGCTCACGAAACATGTCTTTATCTCCGGTCATGTGATCAGTACATCCACTATCAAGAACCCATTCCTTTCCTCCTGACACATATCCTCAAGATTTGCCATAAGACCAAAGTGTCTCATTGCATCATCAAGATCGAAGTCACTATCATCATCCTCGTCATAGTATCCATGTTCAACATCGTCATGTGGTGGATCAAATCGTAGAGAGGGTAATTCGTTAGAGTGAATTTGACAACGATCTTGCTTATGAATTCTTATAGCTTCGGAAATAATATCACTAATAATTCCAACATCTCCTTTGGCACGCATAAGGTCGGTAAGTTCAAATAGATGATCACAAAACATAGGATCACTAGTATTCATCTTACTCAAAGCAATAGACTTATAGAGAATTTCATCTAGATTTTTCAGGGAATAATTTTGAAAGCGTTCCTCAAGAAATTTCCATATAGTGTAGGCACACTCAAAAGTAGGCAAGATTCTAATCAAGTTTCTAGGCAAGCCTCTAGTGTTAAGATTAACAGTTCTAAGATTCCTAGTCATGTCAATAGATTCATCAAGGGTAGGATGCATAGGATCAACATGAGGAGCACAAGGGCTAGCAATGTACTTGTTCAAATGATATTGATTGAAAATTACAAGCATCTCATTTTTCCACTCATGAAAATACTCTCCATCAAGAATAGGCACTCTATGACTAAGACTCTCCAAAGTAGACTCATCCATCTTCCTCCAATGGTGACTAAACCAAGGCAATGGAGACCAATGCTCTGATACCACTTGTAGGATCTTGAGAAGAGGTGTCTAGAGGGGAGGTGATTAGACACTTCGTACCAAAGTTGCAGTTTTTAACCTTATTAAAGTTTAAGTGGAGTTTAGGCACAAGTTTAACTTTTTCAATACATAACAAGCAAGCATGCAATGAGTATATGAGCAGCAGAAAGTAAAGCATGCAACTTGCAAGAAAGTAAAGGGAAGGGTTTGGAGGATTCAAACACAATTGGAGACACGGATGTTTTTGGCGTGGTTCCGATAGGTGGTGCTATCGTACTTCCACGTTGATGGAGACTTCAACCCACGAAGGGTAACAGTTCTTGCTGAGTCCACGGAGGGCTCCACCCACGAAGGGTCCACAAAGTAGCAACCTTGTCTATCCCACCATGGCCGTCGCCCACGAAGGACTTGCCTCACTAGCGGTAGATCTTCATGAAGTAGGCGATCTCCTTGCCCTTACAAACTCCTTGGTTCAACTCCACAATCTTGTCGGAGGCTCCCAAGTGACACCTAGCCAATCTAGGAGACACCACTCTCCAAGAAGTAACAAATGGTGTGTTGATGATGAACTCCTTGCTCTTGTGCTTCAAATGATAGTCTCCCCAACACTCAACTCTCTCTCATAGGATTTGAATCTGGTGAAATGAAGATTTGAGTGGAAAGCAACTGGGGGAAGGCTAGAGATCAAGATTCATATGGTAGGAATGGAATATCTTGGCCTCAACACATGAGTAGGTAGTTCTCTCTCAGAAATAGGATGCTGGAAGTGTAGGTTCAGTCTGATGGCTCCCTCTATGAATGAAGAGGAGGTGGAGGGGTATATATAGCCTCCACACAAAATCTAACCGTTACACACAATTTGCCAAACTCGGTGGGACCGAATTGAGAAACTCGGTCGGACCGATTCAGCAAATCTAGTGACCGTTAGGATTTTCGGTGGGACTGATTTGCATCTCGGTAGGACCAATATGGTTAGGGTTAGGGCATAACGTAATCTCGGTGAGACCGATTACACAAACTCGATGAGACAGATTTTGGTAAGTAGCTAACCAGAGAGTTGGTCAGGCAAACTCGGTTGGACCGATTACTCAAACTCGGTGGGACCGATTTTGGTAATAAGTTAACCAGAAGGTTTGCATTGTAATCTCGGTAGTACCGATTCTCAAACTTCGGTGAGACCGATATTGATAGTGGACATACAGAGAGATTGTAATCCCATCTCGGTGAGACCGAGATCCCTATCGGTAGAACCGATTTTCCTAGGGTTTGTGGCGTTGGCTAAGACATCCAAACTCGGTGGCGCCGGATAGGAAGAATCAGTGGGGCCGAGTTTGACTTTAGGTTTTAGGACATTTGTGTGGAAGTGGGAAAGTAGCTGAGGGTATTTGGAGCATATCACTAAGCACATGAAGCAAGAGGCTCATTAATAAACACCTCATCCCTCCTTGATAGTATTGGCTTTTCCTATAGACTCAACGTGATCTTGGATCACTAAAATGTAAAATGAAGAGTCTTGAGCTTGAAGCTTGAGCCAATTCTTTGTCCTTAGCATCTTGAAGGAGTTCCCACATCCTTTAGTCCATGCCACTCCATTGTTGAACTTATCTGAAACATACTAGATAAAGGTTTTAGTCCAACAAGAGATATGTTGACATTAATTACCAAAACCACCTAGGGAGCACTTGTGCTTTCACTAACCAGTCCAACCAAAAGACTGATTTGATGGAAGAAACTAGGCAACACATTTATACGTCAACACTCCTCCTCACATGTGTCTCCCTCGGGCCTAAACGTGGACCAAGAGTGGGCTGGAATTTAATTGCGCCAGCCTGGTCTTCAACTCAAGACCTCTTGGATCAAATACCATGTAGAAGTGCATGCTCTAGCTAGTGCAACCAAAAAACCAATCTGATGGAAGATACTAGGCAACACACTTATATGTCAACATATATCATGCGTACATATTACAATAGCCTTGCAAGGCAAGAAAGGAAGCTTTCCTAACCACCGTAATATGCACAAACGGCTAGAGGTAACTCTAAAGGATAGCCTACCAACTATACATGCAGCAATACCAAATACATGCAATCATACTTTAACACTCGGAAAATTTGGGCTAGCATCCAACCTCCTGTCTTCCACGACCTGCCTGGCCCTGCCTCTCACCACCGCCGGAATTGGTCATCATCTCCCCCTCCCTCACATAGCCCTTCCACCCTCTCCGTCACCTTCTACTCACTCACTGGCGAAAAAATCAGCCTTTTTTCTACCAACAAGGTCCACTTTGGACGGCAACAGAACCGCTTAACATCAAAGATGTTGTAGAAGACTGACATGCGAGCGCATGTCGGCCGACGTCACCAGAACGACCAAGGTTACCACCGACGTCGTTGCCGCTACATCCCGGCCGCGTGTGTTGCCTTCCAGCCCTAGAATTGCCTCTACGGACTACTAGGCAACATACCTGGGGTCCTCCGCCGTCGTTTGGCATAGCTGGAGCTCCATCATCGATCGTCGTGTCTCCGACTCTGCCCGCGCACAAGGGGTTTGACAAATTTACCCCAACAACTTTTTGTCTGTCGTTTATTGATTACTTTCTCCAATTGATCATGAAACACTCCAATATATAGATGAAGAAGTTGTGGCAGTTGTACTTGGATGATTCTTCATTAGAGGAGAATGAAGAAGTTGTTGATTCGGATGGTGGCTGCCATGATCATTCAAGAGGAGGATTTTAGGAGACCGGTGCATGGTTCTCGGATTGGTCGCATCCTTCATCGAGATAGGGTCATGGTTCGTCATGATCTAGTGAGGGATTGCATTGCGCTAAATGAAACATATCCTATGAAATATTCTCGGCAGCGATTATGGATGCACCGAGATCTCATCAACACCTTTACAAGAGCTGCGCAGAAACATGATCATTGGTTTCAATTCAGAAGGAATGCCACAAGAGAAGCAAGTGAAACTCCATTGTTGAAGATCACAACGGCTTTGTGAGTGCTTGCATATGGATTCCGGTTGATGCCATCGATGACAATGTCTGCATCGAGGGAAGATCTCATCCTTGAGTGTGTGCACGTATTCACGAAAGTCATGATCGAGATGTTTGAACTGGTGTACTTGAGGGCACCCACTGATGAAGATATTGAGAGGCTTTTGGCAAAAAGTGAGGAGGGAGGTTGGCCACGTATGCTCGGATTCATTGACTGTATGCACTAAACATGGAAGAGTTGTCCTGTGCCATGGAAATGCTAATACAGAGGGCATTGACATGATCCAACCATCATTCTTGAGGCAGTTGCATCACATGATTTGTGGATTTTACATTCATACTTCGCTCTCACAATCACCTTAATGTCCTCTAGAGATATCCTCATTTAGCAAGGCTTGTTGTCGGTGATGCTCCACCTTGCAACTATGTTGTCAATGACCATGGGTTCAACATGGGGTACTGCCTTGCGGATGGTATCTATACCCCATGGGCCACATTTTGAAGACAATACAGCGTTCTCAAGGCAACAAGAGATCTAACTTTTCACCATGCCAAAATCTGCTAGATAGGTTGTTCACACGACTTTTGGTGTACTTCAAAAATGCTTTACAATTATTCGTGGCCATGCTGAGTATTGGAAACCTCAGAGACTGCGACAACTCATGACAACATGTGCTATCTTTTTTAGGAAAGCACCTAGGCTTACAACCTGATCAAATGGCTATTGCAATCCCTGGCAACCAGGGAAAATATCTCATTAGGAATAGTAGCAAGCATGCTATAGTCACCATGCACTCAGGCATAGGCCGCCAACACGTGCGCCACATTGTTGCGGGTTCTTCTAATCACTGACATATCTGTCTCCTGGAAGTTCTGCATGACAAGCTTAATGTTAACAATGGCATGGTGCAAGACCGATTTGTTCGGTGACTCCGGCATCAGTAGTGGTGCGAGAGAAGCATAGTCAATCTCCACTATGATTTTTCTTCTGAATTTAGAGGCTAGCTCCTGCAGGTCATACTTTATGGCCACAACCTCTTCTTCCTCAGCATCTGCACAAGGCGTGAGGCACTGATGGCCCAACAAAGCCACTACGTGAAACTGGTCTCTTACAACCCAACAGACATATGCTTGTCCATCAGTGCTCCCGAATGTCGCATCCGTGTTAAGTTTCCACCAGCCAACCAGAGGTGCATCCCAATGAATGGGTTTCATAGTCTAATCGGCACCCGCCTTGATGTCAGGGAACATGGTTTGTTTCCCCTTGTCATCACCTTGCAGTTCCATGCATTGTATCAGCTCTAGTTCGTACCTCTTCAAGAATTCAACAAAGATGGAGACCGAAGCTTTCCCCCCTTGTGCACGCTGTTGTTACGGAGGTGCCACGGACATGTGTTATCTTTCACATATGGTCACTGAGGATGAGAAATAGGACCCATAGAACTTGAGTTTCCTCTACAATGGTGTAGGACCCGTAGAAATTGAGTTTCCTCTACAATGTTGTAGGACCTGTAGAACTTGAGTTTCCTCTACAATGGTGTCATGGTGGAGGCAGAATGTCACGCAAATAGAACCCAAGCATTCCTTCAAGCACATCGAAGGATCGAGAACTAAGAAACTCCCGACCAACTCCTTGAAGATCTTGGCGAGCACCATTGGAAATTTCATAGCACTTGATTCTTATGATTTTATCATGTTTTTTTGGATTATTATTTCATTTTGACCGCATGTTGTGTTTAAAATCCAATGGTTAAGTTTGAAAACATTAAATTTGTTATGTATTTAAATTTTAGACATTTGAATTCTGAAGTTTCGAATTGATATGTTGTGAAAATATATGTTCAAATGGATTTTTTATGCAAATAGTTTGGATGAATTTACAAAGTAAGATTTTTTTGTGGCTTAGTTTTAAGGAATGGGTTTGATGCACAATAATTTATTCTCTCAAAAATAGGGGTATTAAAGGATCGGGATGGGATGGGGTGGGCAAGATATGCTCTATGTCTACATAAAACTTGCAAACCAATACTACAAGACTAAAGGACGACATATGTTTGCCGAGAGGCTTGGCGCTTAAGCAGTTCAAGCTCTTGTTCCACTGGTACAGCGAGCTGCTATACAAACGGTTTTTAACCCCTTTCCACAATGGCATTTTAAACCGTTGCCTAGTGAGTGTGGGAGATAGGGGGTCCTTCTCACACGACTCAAAATCCATCGGGGATAGGGAGCCATGATGCAGACGCATTGCCAAATCTAATCGTATGTGATGCAGCAACATATCACACACACCACATTCTGACACACGTGTGTGATCGGTGATCAAATGTTTCTAATGACGCAATGAAACCAAACGGTGTTTCATACTGAACCATTTGGGAAACAGTATCTAAGCACATGGGCCAACATAAGAACTGTGTGTGATATGTGCCCCATCACACATGAGTTTTCTGCGGAACTCCTCTGCCATGCATGACACCATCGCACACATTTGCCTAACAATTACTGTGTGCAATAATGTGCTATCACAAACGGTTCAAGATCCCCTTCGCACACATACAAGTGTTGCAGATCGTTTGTGATTTGTTGTGTATCACTGACGGTTGTGGTTTGAGTGACGTGAGCTTTCTGTTTGGGATCGCACATGTTTCATGAGAAAATTACAAGTGGGATTGTATTTTACATTGGGCACGGTTTACTATAAGCTCTCGTGTGCGATAATGTGGTATCGCAGATGGTTCGAGAACCCCTATGCACACGAAGAAGTGCTGCAAATCATCTGTGATCTGCTGTGTATCACTGACGGTTCCGATACGATTGACGTATGCTTTTCGTTGTGGATCGCACACACTCATTTAGTTGAACCATGTGCACATCAATGGCCAGGTTAAAGAAAAAAATATCCCATTTGAATCAGCATGCAAAAAAGAAAATTCGCCACAATATGCAATTGAACAATTAGTGTACACAAGAAGAACATTCATCAGAATTCACAACAATTGCAATTGAATAAATGGTTGCTAAATTCCAATGATTTGTCGACATATATATGCATTACATAATTAATCATAGTGTACGAAATACGAAGACCTCATGACATGGAAAACAATGGATCCATGTGTATATGTTTAGCGGCTAACCCTTACTCATTGTTTCAGGAGAAGGCATGTTGAAATCTTCATTATCACCAGTGGGTTGATGTAGTGATTCAGGAAGAAGTTGCTGATAAATCTCCTAACCATCAGCAATTCACCAGCGAGGAGCGGTTGAGGAGTCGTCGGTTCAAAGATGAGATGCGGTACTTTTAAGATCAGTATTTGCAATATGTGTGGGGTAGAAGATATTAATTAAGATAGACTTACTGGTGCTAATTCGCGAGCATCTTCAAAACTATCAGCAGATTTGCATATGGAGATCATCTGTCTGCAAACATAGTATCCACAAAGGTTGGTCCCCGCTTGTTGAGGACACTAAAATCTTTGTAAGGAATTAGTCATGTATTTGTCCTATTAGGAACAACCTAACCGGTGTTAGATGTATTTTTTGGGACAAAAATAGAAAGTGGTTTATTTAGAAACTTAAACATTTTACTAGTGAAATAAAAGGTATTTGCAAACTATTAGATACATTTTCCAAAAATAACACATTTCGATGTCTTACCGGAGAAACGATCTCGTGCTACAGAGGTAGTTCCCTCTTTAACAGGTTCCCTAGTTTAGTTTTCCACAATGCGAACACACTGCAGATGAAGATGAATTTTCACAACATCAATTCATGAACCAGATATGAATGCAAATTAATTCAACATCATAGAATTCAATAGCTATCCATGATTTGTTGAATATGTATCAGATCCTAAGGCTTTATTAACTCTCTGAGAGAATCCATGTAGTAAACTATATTCTTGTTTGGAACAATGAATACCAAGATCTAGAGATTTCTATAGATTAAGAAAACCATGAACTTGCGAATTATGTCAAAATCTGAAAGACCATCAGTGTATGCGTGGTTGTTTATTTGACTTACCGTTCATGATATGGCCAGAGAAATGATTTTGCATGGGACGTGTTTTCGAAGATACGGGTGACCTTGTTAATGGCCCACTCCCGTTCATCCTTACCATGTAATATTGTGCCATTTTCTAATGCAGGATCTATGAAATACACACTCTCCCTTTTTCTTCTCTACGCGGTCAATCCCCTGAGAGGAATAAAATACAGTTAGGTGTTTATTATTTACAGCCTTGTATGGAGAAGTTGATCAGGGTTCGTTAAGTACTTACAAAATCAGGCAGCTAACAAGAGTGACATCGAGCATGTTGAAGTTGAAGAAGAGATGTAAGTCCTCAAAATCCACACAGATGGGACCTGGATCGTGTCAAAAATTATCTTTGTTGTAGTAGACTAGCAGAACATGATGACCTGCTCACATTATATCCATGCAATATTTTTGTAACGCGCGGCAACTGGAACTGCACTCCTCAAAGTATTCGCCAACAAGAAATGATTGACCATGGATGTAATTGCGTGCTTCAAGTACGTCTGCTTTATTTTCTTCAAGCGCCAATTCTATTTCTGTATCGTCCATGTCGTCAGAAATAATATTACTCTCCGATTCGAACAACTTGCTATTAATTTGGTTCTGGGAGATGAGTGTCTTAAGTAAGAGGCAATTGTTCCCATTCCTCCTCTGTCTCGGGGGCCGCGTCATCACGGGTGCAACCTTTTTTGTCCGCTTCCTTCTTGGTACTAGAAGAACTTCTAGTGCAAGGTATGGATGGCTAAAAGCCGAACTGCCGAGTAGACGGTAAAGTTGCGACGGACTGCTGAGCAGACGGTTTAGCTACACCAGACTGCTGAGTTGGTGGTGCTGCTGTGACGGATTGCTAGGCCGTAGGAGCAGAGGCATCAGACTGTGACAAGGCTTTGAAACTATGTCGGGTTTCTGCGCAGGTGGTGCCAACTTGTCGGTGTGCTAAGGAGGTTGTGCCAACGCATTGGTTTGCTGAGCAGGCAGTGCTGACATATTGGTATCCTGGTCATGTGGTTGTGGACCGACAGACTGATGTGCAGTCAGTTCTAGACCTACAAACTGCTTAGCAGGCGGGTCTGAAGCATTGCACTGCTTAGCAGTCCGTTCCACCAGGTTGGTCTACGGAGCATGTGGTGCCCCTGAGTCTCCCCCCGCTGCTTCAGTGGTCGGCATCTGAACTGGTGGTGCGTCTTCAGCAGTTGTAGGCCTTGCCACTGGCTGCTCTGGGGCGGAGGATGACATGGCCTATACAACACAAAGTCGGGTCAGCTAATCACAGGTTGATGCATCAGCCGTCGGATTACGAGTATTAGGTTCCTTGGGGGAAGCACGCAATAGTTGTTGTGGCAAGGAGAGTGTCACTGGTTGAAGGGCGACATTGGTTGCTCTTGGCGGGTGAGGGAGTCCTGGACTAAGGGGTCCTCGGGCGTCCGGCCTGTTATCCTTTGGGCTGGACTGATGGGCTGTGAAGACATGAAGACCGAAGAATGTACCTGTGTCCGGATTGGACTCTACTTGGCGTGGAAGGCAAGCTTGGCAACCGACTATGTAGATTCCCTCTGATGTAACCGACTCCATGTAAACCTAGATCTCTCCGGTGTCTATATAAACTGGAGAGCGTAGTCCGGATAGATATACACATTACCATAGTCATACAGGCTAGACTTCTAGGGTTTAGCCATTACGATCTCATGGTAGATCAACTCTTGTAACACTCATATTCATCAAGATCAATCAAGCAGGAACTAGGGTATTACCTCCATAGAGAGGGCCCGAACCTGGGTAAACATCGTGTACCCTGTCTCCTGTTACCATCGACCCTAGACGCACAGTTCGGGACCCCCTACCCGAGATCCGCCGATTTTGACACCGACATTGGTGCTTTCATTGAGAGTTCCACTGTGCCGTCGACGAAAGGTTCGATGGACCCTTCAATCATCGGCAATGACGCTGTCCAAGGAGGAACCTTCCTCCCCGGACAGATCTTCGTATTCGGCGGCTTCGTACTGCGGGCCAACTCCCTTGGCCATCTGGAGCAGATCAACAGCTACGCCGCTGGCCAACAGGTCAGATTTGGGAGCTTGAACTACGTCACGGACATCTGTGGAGACTTGATCTTCAACGGATTCGAAACTGCGGCCACCGCACCCCTTCGCTCCGATGAGCATGGCCTAAACCTATCATCAGGCCCCATCCAGGAGATAGCTCCTGCAACAACTCCGGCCTTAGATCTGAATCAGATCGAGTCATCCGAAGATGGGAAGCTCGACCCCATCACAGTGGCTATTGATCCAGCAGCGTTGGAGCCGCACACGGATTCTACTTCATATGATATTTGCATCAACGGAACCCCAGACTCGTCTCCGGCGACAAGTTCTGAACCCTGCGAGTCCGCGGATGCCGAACTCAATCGGTTATCGATCTTCAATTTCGGCGCCGCAAACGTCTTCCAACACTCGCCCATGGGCGACGTACTAAATTCACTAAAAAAAACTATCCCAGGCAGGCGACTCGCCGCCGAACTATGTTTGGTTCGAACTTGCGGCGGATGATGGAGAATTTTGCTTCCCACCCGCCACGCACTTCATAGCCACTGTCGAAGACCCAACCAACACGCTTGGACCCGGCTACGAAGACATCGACGGTATGGACGACGATGAGGGGCAAGGCCAGAACTCACTACCTGCTAGACGCGGGATGGCCACTTCATGGTATGACGTGTGTATGGTAGGCACACCCAACGACGCTCTCAACGATGACAAGGAGGACCCAGTCAAAGATAAACCTCCTGGTACACAGTCCGAACATCGGCGCGCCCGGTGCTGCTCTAAGTCATATCGCTCAAGAGAAAACAATACTAGCACCGGAGAAGATAACACTCCGGACAATGAAGACCCTGTCGAGGTAGGATCCAAACAGGAGGAACAGAAAGGAGGGCAAGACAGCCCAGATGAACAGGCCACATATGGCGACTCGGAGGATAACAATTATCTCCCACTCTCCGGTGAAGAAGAGACCCTCGGCAACGAGGATTTTATCGTGCCTAAGGAACCTCTCGAACAGGAGCATTTAAATTTCGGCTCATAGCTACTGCAAGGAGCCTAAGGAAGAAGCAGCTGCAGCTTCAAGCGAGCCAAGATTTGCTCAATGATAGATGGACCGAGGTCCTGGCCGCCGAAGAATACGGACTTAGCAGCCCAGACATAAGCCACCCCAAGAGTAGGTGGCTCCCTCAATACGATGGCAGGGCGTTGGAGCCCACACCACCATCGAATAATGTAACAGCCTGATTTTTGGCCCTTTCTTTTTCTTTTGTTTTTCTGAGGTTTTTGCCCGAGATTTCATTTTTCCGTGGCTATGTGGTCTGGAAACTGAAGAAGATGCCCTCTTCTTTGTTTCCAGAGTGGCTTGTCATTCCCGGATCCTTCCCTAGACCCTGTCATTTTCATCCTAGCCCAAATCCCAATATTCTTTTTCTTGGGGATATTCCTTTTCTATTAAAGGAATAACTCAAATTGCCCTAGATTGTGAAGCAACCTTTACTTCCATCACTCCAAAATTCCCACATAATTCTCATAAATTGTTTGGGTCATATACTTCTCAAATATGGCAAAAAAAATCATTTCTCATGTTTATCATCACGCTCAAATAATTCATTTCCTATTCTGCCCTAAATGGCACATTGTGAAGCAAGTGCTATTTCCCCTTTTCCAATTGACCTCAAACTCCTTGGACACCTTTTCCTGTCCATATAATTGCCACATGCCAAAATGCAACCTCATTTTCCTAGTAATTATTTAATTATTATTTTCCAAAGTTTCTATCCAGAAAGAAGCTTTGTGAAGGAGGTGCAAGCTAGGCATATCCAAATGAGTTTCCATTTTGCATGATCCCTCATATCATCATATCAAATCCCTCCACCAAAGTAGAGCTCATGTCATGCCTCCATGTGAGCTAATCTTCAATTCTTTGATTCTGTCCAAAATTTAAGTTTGTGAAGCAAGTATATTTTATCTTGCTCCATTATGGATGCCAATTTTTCTAGGCCTTCTATTATCCATTTAACTACCTCCACCCATTTTTGGCATGTTTCATCAAGCCATTATTTCTCTAGAATTTTTCCAAGTTTCTGGACAGAAATGATGTTTGTAAAGAAAGTATCATTTTGGATTGTCCATTTGGTATGAGCTTTTTACAGCATCTTTATATGTCCATATCATGAGGATTTGCCAAGTTGCATCCCATTCCATAACTCCATGTGAGTGCATCATCCAAATCTTGATTTTGGACCATATTTGGCAGTTGCAAAGCAACTCTGTTAAATGTTGATCCAAACCCGTCCATAGTTACCAGGATGTAAGTCCTTCTTTACCTCAACCTCGCAGACAAATCCATTGTCACCAATCACCTCCTTGTTGAGCAGTAGTACACGATCAAGTTTACTACAGTAAACTTCAGAGGTGGTGTACCACTTAACCAGAGCACTTTTAACCAATCTACCACCTCATTTACAACCTACCCAGGAAGGCGAAATCCCCAAACATCGTTTGGTTTCGCTTAGGCACTGTAATGCACCAAAGGCGCTGGTGACCACCGACTTGGCATGCAAGGGTCAAGGCCCAGAATGGCTTCTTGCTCGGGCCCCTCTCCCTCTCGTCGCCTTCGCGCTCGTGAGCCTGTCCAACAGCTAGCCTGCATCGTCGCCGTCCTCCTGGAGCCCTTCCCCCCTCCGTCAGCCCCTCCGTCAGCTCTCGTCGTCGCGCGCCCACGAGAAGCCTGTAGCCGACCGAGCATTAATCGCGCCATGGCTTCTTCCTCCTATTATCCCCGAGCTATGCTCGTCCCTGTGCACCGATGTAGCTCTGCTGCACCTCTTCGTCGCCTACCCCCGAGCTCAAGCACGTGCACACGCGTCCACGGTGTCAGACACGCATCCGTGACGACGCCAACGCGGCTCCCCCTCCCCTCGGCTATATAAGCCACCCCGCGGCCTCCGAACACATCAACCTCTCTCCCTCACTCCCAGCAACCTCCCTAACCACTCCAATCGCTCCCGGAGCCTCTCCTCGTCTCCCATGGGCACCGCAGCCGTCGTCGGGCTCCGCTCGAATCCGAGCAGCCCCGGGTCCTCCCCTCCTTCTTCCACCTCTAGAGGCCCCCATCCACAACCTAGATCCACTCCAGCACTCCCAGTCCTCCTCTGGTGGCCTCTTGCCAGGAGTTCCCCGATGGCCGAAGCCCCTGTCCGCCGGCGCCAAGCTCGTCATCGTCTCGGGTCCTCCCACCGGCCGTGGATAGGATCTTTGGATGCGCCGTTGAGCGCTGAATCCATCCATAGACGGAGCCTCGCCGGAGATGCCCCGTAGCGCCGGCAATCGCCATCGGGGCGTGCCTCTCCCCTCAGCCAGGAGCTCCCCGAGCGGGAGGTTGAAGATAGTCAGGCTGACGGGCCCCTCCCTGTGGACCCCACCTATCAGCGCCTCAAACCCGGCCCCGCCGTCCACGTCAGATAAGTGGAAACGTGTTTCGTCTTAATACGTTTCCGTTCGGTGAAAGCGTATTTCTGTCTTAGTTCGGTGACAGATGCATTTTCTTTATGGGAAAGCGTATTCTCATTTAACTACGGCTAGAAATACGTTTTCTTTGTTGTGAAAGCTTATTTTCTGAGAATGTGTTTTCTGTTTTTCAGCTCAGGGGCCTGTTTGTAGAGTTATTTTTATAGATTGGTCCCTGAACTTCGTCAGGCTATAACTTTTTAACCACAACTCCAAATGAGGTGAATCCAAAGCCCACTTCTTCGTTTCGTCGAGCCCGTTCTGTTGGTTCCATTTTCACGATAGTTTGACACTGTGAAAATAACCTTTTCGACCTTGCACGTAAACAGCCCCTCCGAGAGAGAACTGTTTCCGGCAAATCTTTCGGCGAGCTTCTGCACTTCTTCCTGGTGTTTTCTTCACCCCCAGGAAAGCCACAATAACCACTTGCATGATAGTCGTGCAGTAGCCATGGTTTCCACTTGAATATTTATTAAATGATTTCTTATTTAAAATATGTTTATCGTTGTTTCAGTAATGCTTCTGGGTTAGTGCTTACTATGTTGTTATGCACCTAGTTATCTGGCCCTGCTAGTGCTAGTATTCCTTTCATATGCTTATGCTTGCTAGTAGTGCATGTTGATGTTGGTAATGGTCTTTGGTGCATGACTATCGTCTGTTTCGAGTGCCGTTGTTATGCATGTTTCATTGCATCCCGTTGGTTAAATGTTTGCATTGTTGATATGTTCTTGCATGATATTTATTGTTGATGCTAGTGGTCCTGCTATGTTTCTGAGAAGTATGTACTTGTGATTTTCATGTTAGTCAGTATGCCATGCTCAGTTGGATATGATTCATTGTTGATATAGTGGATAGTTATGTCATACTCTCATGCTTATGTTGATATCATGCTCATGCTTTGCAAATGCATCATGTTATTTTATCATGGCTCATCATATTTGCATTCAAGTTTAACCGGGTTAAATTGAACTTGAACAACTGTTGGTTGTGTCATGGTGCCACCATATTGAGCTGACCAGTGCAACCACACTTGCCGGTATGGGAAGGACCTAACTGGGTCTATTGCCGTGCCTCTCGCCGGTGCCTCCAACTAGGGAAGGTTATGGGCATGCTTACCCTGATCAGGTAGGCGGACATAACCTTGTGTGCCCGTAGGTTGGATGATAAGCACTTTTGTCCCTGTTTGGGACGGACCACGACGGTGGTCGTTATGTCTTTGGTAGAGATGGGGCCACCCAGGACTAGCCCAATGAGGAGTGAGTCGGAGTGGCAGTGAGAGTGTCATGGCAGTAGATCGGTTTTGTCGGAACGTCGTTGGTCCACCCGAATGGGAGTGCGAGGCCATGGGTTCCGTGGTGTGGGTACAGTGTACTAACCTCTGTAGAGTGTATATTAAATCTATCGATAGCCGCGCCCGTGGATAAGGGCCCAGTTCGTAGTCGGTCCCACCATGAGTCAACAGTATTAATAATAACTTGATTAATGACAACCCCGGTTCGATGATGAGATAAGTTGGTTGTGATCACCGGAAAGATCACCGTTTGAGACCAAGTGTTGGTCATGGTTGTGATCGCCGGAATGATCACCGTGGTATCAAGGATACCGAGTTGTTGGACATTCGGGATGTTGTGCGAGAATCGTGGGTAAAGATCAAGCTCCTTGTGGTCATTTAATGACTACTAAGGTATTGTTTATACCAAGCTTGATTTGATCCTGAGATAAGCATGTGATGTCCGAGGTTGGTAAGTGATGCATGTGATGGTTACGTAGTAACCCGAGCAGAATAAATAGTGCATATAATGTCATCATGTTGCATGCTAGTAGCGTCAGATCTATATGTTCATGCCATGCTCATGTTGTTCTACCTGTATCATGTCCATATTATTCATGCCATGTTATTCTGATGATCTCATGATAATTTCTGCTTAACCTGTAATTGACATGATGTTGTTTGTCTTGAATGCTTCTGGTTATTGTGAGCTTGCAAGTACATTCAATGTACTGACCTGGCGTGTCACGCAAGTTTGCAGGTCGTGCCTGTATTGCTTGCTTGTTTGGTGTTGTTCTTGTGTTCGCGGGTTAGGATAAGCGTTCCAGCCAGAGTCCCTGCGGAGTGGAGATCACCACCGTTGTCGTTGTTCCGCTGCTAGAAGTTTTTCCGCTACTTCGAGTTGTTCTGCTGCTTGCATAGAGCAACTGTGGTTGGCGTAGTGTCGCCGTGCCGATGTTATTCATTGTAATATCGGAGACCTTGTATTCATATTCGTGTAATAATAGAAAGCTGGTTTGTTCTATGTCAAGCAGTGTCGTATTCCAGAAGACTTCTCCTCGATCTCTGGGCTAGAATACGGGGCGTTCCGGCTTCTCCGAGTCAGGGTGCCACAAATAATGCGGTAGGCTGACCATAGTTCGATCCGGATAAAGCAGCGGCCCAAGCAGAGCACCATACCAATCCATCCGGCCGTCAAAACAAGAACAAAATAGCTTGGGGGAATACTCGCGACATCCAACAAGACCTGGAGAGTAGAACAGGACACACAAAATCAGTATACAGATCACCGGGACATGCCCCGACCGGTGATGAGGGTTACCTATTCAGACACAATAGAGCCGACCACGCCCGGTCCGAACACCGTAAACGGAGTCCGCCAGAGGTGCTTCATAGTGTGGCCGAACATAGAGGAGCCGCACACTCTCTCTGCTTCACTGACGAGGTAATGGAGCATGAATTTCCAGACGGGTTTAAACCCATTAACATCAAATCATACGATGGAACAACAGATCCCGTGGTATGGATTGAGGATTACCTCCTCCATATTCACATGGCTCACGGAAACGACCTTCATGCCATTAAATACCTACCTCTCAAGCTCAAAAGGGCCAGCTCGGTACTAGCTAAACAGTTTGCCAGAAAATTCTATTGGCAACTGGGAAGATTTGGAAGACGCCTTTCGAGACAACTTCCAAGGAACATATGTCCGGCCACTTAGATGCCGATGACTTAAGTCATATCGTCCAGGTGCCCGGCAAGTCAGCCGGGGAGCTATGGACTAGGTTCTTAGTCAAAAAGAACCAAATTGTCGACTGTCCGAACGCAGAAGCCCTCGCGGCCTTCAAACATAGCGTCTGGGATTAATGACTAGCGCGTGACCACGGCCAAGAAGGACCCAAATCCATGACAGCCCTTGCCGCTCTAATGACTCGCTTTTGTGTGGAAGAAGACAACTGGCTCGCTCGTAAAAGCAACAACGCCAACGACCCGGGCACTTACGAAATCTGAGACGGCAACGGCAAGCCACGACGAACTGAACACAACAGTCGCAATAATACTGAAAGATTACGCGACCCAGCAGTCAACGCCGGATTTCACAATCCGAAACCCGGTCAACGGAAGAAGCCACTAAAGGCAAACTAGGATGGACCATCCACCCTCGACAGGATATTGGACCGACCTTGTCAGATTCACGGTCACCCTGATAAGCCAGCTAATCATACCAACAGAAACTGTTGGGTCCTCAAGCAGACAGGCAAGCTTAACGCCGATCATAAGGGGTGGAGGCCACAAGGCGATAAATACGACGGAGCGGCTCGCCAGCCGAACACCAGAGGCCAGAAACAGTTTCCCTCGGAAGTTCGATCACTCCCGAAACGGAAATAGCAGTCCGATTTCCGCCACCCACCTAACATACTGGCAAGATTTACACCACGCGTACATCACTACGCACTCAAGATACCATGGGCATCGGCGGAAGCACAATACGGACAACCCTGCAAGCATTCCCGTAACGTTTTTATCTGATTTTCTTATTTTTCTGTATCATCTATTAAGAACAGGTGACCAACAGGACAACATCTACAACGGACTCGATCGAAGTTCGGATCCGTACACTCACCTAAGGGGCTACTTCTGTTAAGGATTCCCCTACCCGAGGACGGGCGGCGCAGACGTGCGACAGGAGGTCCAAAATAACTTTTTGTAGACCACACTCTTTATTCCGAGCCTGTACTATGCCCTTTTTCCTTTGTTCCCGACCCCGAGCATGTCAAATAGCCGGGTTTGTGGTTTATTTTTTTATTTTTTAATATATACATAAATTTATCATTGGCATATTGCTCCGCTACCAGTAAACCTCGTCTGAACTAATCTTTCATACTCTTTCAACAATGAGTACGGCCTCAACGGCTGCTTTACAGATGCACCTCGGCATACCCTGCCAGGGGCTCGGTATGGGAACAAATGAGTTTCCAGCAAAAGTCTGAACAGCTCTATAGCGTACTTCGGCATCGCAAGTTTGGCCTTATATGCATCAGCTCCAAATCATTGTCTTGGGTCAATAGTTGGGTTGCTGCCCGTGCTTGCTACCCTACGCTCCGCTCTATCGGCCACGGTAGTAAAGGGAGAACTACTGCGATTGTGCCCTGGTCTAAACCGGATGATCACCTCAGTAGAGAAAGCCAAAAACTGACTGTCATGATGCGGCGAGAGCTGGTCAACCACTTGACGACTTCTTGGAATCCTTAGCGATTCTCCGTGTCACACGAGGGATCTTTTTTAGATCAAATATGTAAGGAACTATACGCCGCATACATACCAGGGGCCATGTCGTAGTCCCACCATAAAACTCCCATGGCTAAGTGAAAGTGTTAACGCCTTATAGTACGATTGCCTGGTTCGCTGCATTATCACCTCCTTCACGGACCAAGACGTTGGATAAAGAGTGATTAAATGCTTTTCCGAACAACCCCGTACTTCCTACGAGGGAGCTGAAGCCGACGACCGGAAAACTTTCAGATTATATTAAAACAGCCGCACAGGAGGAATTCAAGCTTTTGAGCAAAAATATAAAATAGATCAATTATAAAATTGTATTTTACAATTATAATACACCTCACTCGAACATTATGTTCTTCGAGCATTGACCCTCTATCAGGCGGGCGGCTTCCAGGGCGTCTTCAAAATAATGCTCCGGCTCACTACGGTCCTTGCCCTTGGGCGGACTCTTCGCCGCAACATCAACGGCCTTCATCTTACCCTAGAACGTCTTGACTCAAGCAAAGGACATCCGTGCACCTTCAATGCATGCCGACCACTTCGCAGCATCGATACGCGGCACCGCATCAACAAGACGACGCACCAGGCCAAAGTAGCTCTTTGGAACAAGCTCATTCGACCACAACCGGATTATGACGTTCTTCACGGCGTCGCCGGATATCCTATGAAGCTCGGCCCATTGGGGCATCTGTTCATTCAGCAATAGAGGGTGCTTTGATGCGCCAAATTGTGACCAGAAAAGCTTCTTCGTGGCATACCCCTCTTGTGCTTGGTAAAATTGTGCTGCATCGAAAGAACTCTTCGGCAAGTCCAAAAATTCTGCCGGAGAACTCCAGACCTGGTTCAGCTGAGCATAGTCCGGATCGCCAAACTTAGTCTGAAGCAAAAAGGGCTTACCGGCCGCTATATCCTTAGCCTGCCGAATCTCTTCACGAGCTGCCCTAGATTCAGACCGAGCTTCACTCGCATCTCGTACGGCCTTATCAAGTTTAGCCATTTTGGCTTTATTCTCCTTCTCAAGGTATTCACAGCGGCTGGCAGTTTTCTTTAATTCAAGCGCCAGTGCGGATATTTTCTCCTCATTTTGGCGCCGAGCTGCTTGTTCGGCTCTTAGCTAAGACGATGCCTTCTCAGCAGCCGCATCACTACACCGGGCCTGCTCCTTGGCCCGGGCTAGGTCCGCCCGAAGAGCTTCAACCCCGGCAGCACATCTGCACTCGTGCACATTTCATATAAAACTCTTTTCGGCATCGTGCCTAAATAACAAACACATTGGTGTAAGGAACGCTCGAAATACATACATTGCGAGTCGTCAAGACGCATGTTGATCAATGCAATGTCATCTTCCGCAATATCCAGCTTTCGCTGTAGTTCGGCCACTTCCGTATTTCGGGTAGCCGCAGGAGGAGAGATAGCCTGTATTCCAAATTAAATCTAGGTTAGCACCTGAGCACATCTTTTTGATCCTCAGGTCGCTTCCTTCAGAAGGCAACCCGAGTCTCAGGGGCTACTGCATATACAACAGGTGCATTCTGTCAATATTATTCAATTGGCAAAACTACATCACAAACCTCAAAACCTCTTAGAAGGCTCGAGAAGGCCTCGTTCAATCCGCTCTTCGCGAATAGAACCCTTTCAACCACCGTAACCATCAAGGCACAGTGCTACTCTAAAATGGACGCTTGTCACAGCATGTCCGTCAGCATTTCCGGTGCTCCGGGGTCTTCGAAAACCGCCGCCGAAGTACGGCAATCCTTTGAAGGAATCCGTTTACTCGCCTCCAGAATCGTCTCCGGCTGTAAACCGGATGGTTTGGGGTCGTCATTCTTAATTCCCGAACCCTGAGTGATAGAGGCACCACCTTCGGGTAACGCCTTCTTCGTTTCCTGCACTACTTGACGATCGGGAGGAGCCCTTCGGGACAACACCTCAGTATCATCCCCCTGTTAGGCGAGGAGGCCGGAGAAGACGTGTCACTCTCCATCATCTTCGGAAGAAGGTCTCCCGAGGAGGAGGACGATTTAGAAACACCAGGCGTTAACCTGCGTGGATGTACATATGTCGGATGATAACTTCATTAGTAGGAAAAGAATGAGGTACATTTAAAAGTTCCCCAACTTCACTTACGGTTTGGCCAGAGGTTCGTCCTCGTCATAAAGCCCTATGGCAGCATCGCTCGCCCGGCCCAAGCCCCCTGACGATGGCATTTTTCCTCTCTTGGAAGGCTTCCCCTCCTGATCTTCGGAAGCGGCCCTCTTTTTGCCATGGAGGGTTTCCTCTGCACCTTTGCCCTTGGACAAAGGGGTTTCGGTTTCCCCGAACACAGCGTCTAATTCATCCTCAGGGCGGGTATCACCTCTGGGCTCCCTGCTCTCGCCCCCCTCTGCGGACACCTGGTACGGTCTCGAAATCAGCATTCTCGTCAGCAGGGTGGTCGCAGAGTCTTCGGGAAGGGGCGCCGGACACCAGATTAACACCGCTTTCTTTATCCAGTCATGTACAGGGACGGATTGTTCAGTATCTTGTCAAGGTATGCTTGAATGGAAGGTGTTCGGAGATAGAGTACTTACCGCAGTGTCCGAATGATTGCAGTCAAGGCCAACGTCTTCGGTGGTGTCCGGCCATTGCTCTCTTTCCCCGAAATACAATTTCCACATTCCTTCGTGCGTGGTGCCGAAGAAGTGTTGAAGAGTCCGCCGCCCTTCTGGATTAAATTCCCACATACGAAGAGGCTGCCGCTGACATGGCAGGGTCCGGCGGACTAGCATTACTTGAGCGATGTTTACAAGATCGATGCCCTTCTCGGTAAGGCTTCGAATGCGACTTTGCAGAGTCTGCACTTCATTGAGGGATCCCCAGTCCAATCCCTTATTGATCCATGAAGCAAGCTGAATTGGAGGGCTGGGTTGGAACGCAGGCGTAGCCGCCCACATGGAGCCTCGCGGCTCGTTGATGTAAAACCACCCCTGCTGCCATAGGTCGGAAGACTTGGCGAAAGATCCTTCAAACCAAACCGCGATGGCAAGCCTGCCTATTATGATGCTGCTACACTCTGCTGCTCCTCCTCTGTCACCTGCGGCCTCACGTCAAAGGTCTTGAGCCACAAACCAAAGTGCGGAGGAGTCCGGAGGAAGGCGTCACACGTGACGATAAATGTCGAGATGAGGGGAATAGAGTCTGGGCCAGATCATGAAAATCTAGCCCATAGTAGAAAATGAGCCCCCAGACAAAGGGGTTAAGCACGAACCCGAACTCGTGGAGGAAATGGGACACAAATATTACCCTCTCGCCGGATTTGGGGGTAGGAATAACCTGCCCCTTTGTAAGAAGCCGATGAAGGATTTCTGGGGTCAGATACCTCACCGCGCGGAGCTTTGCGATATCCTCCTCCGTGACAGAAGAAGCCACCCACCAGCCTGGACAGCTGGATCCGGACATGATTGTGGCTGGTGGAGATTGGAACCCGAGGATTAGAACTCGAGGTGACAAGGGTTGAGGAAGAAACAAGCGCAAAAGAAAAAGACGAGACTAGGTCCCTATATAAAGACCCCAAATACTAAGCGTCTCCACCTGGGTCTCGAAACTTACCTATCCCCAAAGAGTTGTGCCCAGGGGACAGTTGGGGTACCCATGCCTGCATTAATGAAAATCCCGTGAATAAAGGGGACACGATCTCTACCTTGACAAGACGTGCCAGTAAAACTGCGCCCCGAGACGTGGGGCGATGTGCTAGCCAACGGTTGGAAATAGTAACCGGGCAGGCGTGATACGATGTCATAAATAGTTATCAGCAAATTAGACTCGTGGAATATTGTATTCTCTGCAACTATATGCATGGGTCCGGATATACTTACTACATCCGAAGACTATTCTGGAGTTTGGAAGGAGGGAACCCGCCTTGCAATGCCGAAGACAAATCTGCGTGTCGGACTCCTCATCATTGAAGCCAGGTTCAGGGGCTACTGAGGGTCCTCGGGCGTCCGGCCTGTTATCCTTTGGGCCGGACTGATGGGATGTGAAGACATGAAGACCGAAGACTGCACATGTGTCCGGATTGGAATCTACTTGGCGTGGAAGGCAAGCTTGGCAACCGACTATGTAGATTCCCTCTGATGTAACCGACTCCATGTAAACCTAGATCTCTCCGCTGTCTATATAAACCAGAGAGCGTAGTCTGGATAGATATACACATTACCATAGTCATACAGGCTAGAGTTCTAGGGTTTAGCCATTACGATCTCGTGGTATTACCTCCATAGAGAGGGCCCGAACCTGGGTAAACATCGTGTCCCCCGTCTCCTGTTACCATCGACCCTAGACGCATAGTTCGAGACCCCCTACCCGAGATCCGCCGGTTTTGACACCGACAGCGGGGCTTCAGGGATCTCATCCATGAAGTCTATTTCCTTTTGTGGCCACTGGATGTGATGTAACAATGTTTCTCCCAAGGTCCTCTTCTCATCAAAGTCCCCTAGGACATTCTTCAGCAAAAATTCATTGAATCCAGGCTTTACTTCAGTCACATAGCACTTCACACAGCCCGGCTTCAATGGCACATCGCCCAACAAGAGGACCTCTGCCAAGAAGGGTGGACAAACCCAGGCTGTTGAACATTTTAACATACCTTCATAATGTGTAAGCACGCCCCTCGGTATGTCTTTCATTCCAGCTAGATCAGATATCGCATCATCATGAGCAGCTGCAGTCTCGGTATCGATGGGGTCAGCTGATGCACAACTACTCTTGTGCGGTGTTGTCGCGCAATAAGCAGCATCATCCATGCCCGCTTCCCCTCCCATTTGCTGGCTATATGTCAGTGTTAGAGCCTTCTTCATCATCATTGACTCATCAATTTCTTTCTGAAGCCCCGGATAGATGTCCTTCTTCAACCTTTCATACAATTCATTCTTCTTCATTTCACTCCTCGCTTTTTTCATGTTGAGCCTCTTTTCTTTGCTCAGTGTGAAAGCCCTCTTATGCAGGACATTGACACCTATACCCCTTGAACGGCCAGGGGGCTCTTTTGTTTCCAGAGCATCGGGCAGAATGTCTCATGGCCCTGAGTTCCTGTAGAACCTTCGAGGGATCTTGGAAGCCTTTAACGTCACGCGATACAGTTCTTCGTCACATGAGTTTTCAAAGTAATAAGTTCCATCATCACACCTCCTTGCACGTGCACGCAAGTAGTCTCTAGCGCGTTTGCCCTTGATTTCACTAAAGGTCGGTTTCTGATATGTCCATTTTGCATCATGCTTTTATGTTGATATTTATTGCATTATGGGTTGTTATTACACAATATATCACAATACTTATGCATATTCTCTCTTGTTTTATAAGGGTTACATGAAGAGGGAGAATGCCGACAACTGGAATTCTGGACTAGAAAAGGAGCAAATATTAGAGACCTATTTTGCAGAACTCCAAAAGACCTGAAACTTGATGGAGCTTATTTTTGGAATATATAAAAAATATTGGGCGAAGAAGGAACCAGAGGGGGGCCACTAGCCAGCCACAAGGGTGGAGGGAGTGGCCCACCCCCTGGGCGCGCCCCGACCTTGTGGGCCCCCTGCCAGGCCTCCGGTGCCCATCTTCTGCTATATGGTGTCTTTTATCCAAGAAAAAATCAAGAAGAAGTGAGGGAGGCCTGGATTAGGGGGTGTCCGGATAGCCGGACTACAGCCTTTGGCCGGACTCCTGGACTATGAAGACACAAGATTGAAGACTTCGTCCCGTGTCCGGATGGGACTTTCCTTGGCGTGGAAGGCAAGCTTGGCGATACGGATATGTAGATTTCCTACCTTTGTAACCGACTCTGTGTAACCCTAACCCTATTCGGTGCCTATATAAACCGGAGGGTTTTAGTCCATAGGACGAACAATACTCCTACCATAGGCTAGCTTCTAGTGTTTAGCATCTCTGATCTCGTTGTAGATTTACTCTTGTACTAACCATATCATCAATATTAATCAATCAGGATTATGGTTTTACCTCCATCGAGAGGGACCGAACCTGGTTAAAAACATCGTGTCCCTTGTCTCCTGTTACCATCCGCCTAGACGCACAGTTCGGGACCCCCTACCCGAGATCCGCCGGTTTTGACACCGACATTGGTGCTTACATTGAGAGTTCCTCGGTGTCGTCATCTTTAGGCCCGATGGCTCCTCCGATCATCAAACGATGCGCTCCAGGGTGAGACTTTTCTCCCCGGACAGATCTTCGTATTCGGCGGCTTTGCACTGCGGGCCAATTCGCTTGGCCATCTGGAGCAGATCGAAAGCAACGCCCCTGGACACCAGGTCAGATTTGGGAGTTTGAACTACACGGCTGACGTCTGCGGAGACTTGATCTTCGATGGGTTCGAGCCACAGCCAAGCGCGCGGCACTATCACGAGGGGCATGATCTAGCTCTGCCACCGAACAGTGTCCTGGAGGCCGCACCACTGTCCGCTCTGACCTTTAGCTCGGAGCCGACCGCGCCGATCGAGGACGGGTGGCTGGACACCACCTCGGGGGCTACGATCTCTATGGCGATTGAGCCGTACACCTACCCCGTCCTTTGCGAAGCTCATGACTCCAAGGTGATGGACTCCTCTCCGGACTCCGAGCCTTCCGCGCCCCCGTCAATCGAATCCGATTGGGCGCCGATCATGGAATTCACTGCGGCGGACATCTTTCAGCACTCACCCTTTGGCGACATCCTGAATTCATTAAAGTTTCTCTCTTTATCAGGAGAGCCCTGGCCGGATTATGGTCAGGAAGGTTGGGATGCGAACAACGAAGAAATTCAAAGCCCACCCACCACCCACTTCGTAGCCACTGTCGATGATTTAACTGACATGCTCGACTTTGACTCCGAAGACATCGACGGTATGGACGACGATGTAGAGGAGGAACATGAACCAACACCTATAGGGCACTTGAGAACCACCTCATCTCACGATGTATACATGGTGGACACACCTAAAGGAAGCAACGATGAGGAACAACGGGACGCTACGAAGGATCATTCCCTCGAAAAACAGTCAAAACGGCAACGTAATCGCCGCTCAAAGTCCCGCCTCGACAAAGACCCAGCCATAGAGCAGGGCGAACTGGTGGACGACGAACATGCTATAGAGCAACCGTCCGAACAGGACAATCTGGATAAACAACCCGTCCCCGGCGAACATAACAGTCCGGACGATCTTACGCCGGACAAGTTGCTGGAGCAGAAGAACCTCCACAAAAGGCTCGCCACATGTAGCCTGAAAAGGCAGAAGGGGAAGCTCAAAACAACGGAAAATGCACTCAGAATCAGATGGAGCAAAGTACTCAACACTGCAGACAAATACGGCGACAGTCGCCGAACGAAGAGCTACCCAAAGCGAAAAATACTGCCTGAATTTGATGAGGAGGCCGTAGAGCCCCGCAATCAAAAAACAAAGAGGCAACCTGGTCGGATGGACGACCCCATGGCAAACAGAGAGCGGCAAACGGCACCGCACACAAGCCGGCACGCGATCCGCACAGGGATTCGCATCAAAAAGATGGCCCAGATAGATCTATCTACGGGCCAAGAAAGCAAGCTCTAGTAAGCAATGCAACACATCAAGTATCCGAACATCACGGTACACCTAAATATAAGGGTGCCGCACACCCCCTATGTTTCACCGATGAGGTGCTGGATTATGAATTTCCCCCGGGATTCAAGCCCGTAAACATAGAGGCATACGACGGAACAACAGACCCTGGAGTCTGGATTGAGGATTACATCCTCCACATACACATGGCTAGAGGAGATGATCTCCACGCCATAAAATATTTACCCCTCAAGCTCAAAGGGCCAGCCCAGCATTGGCTTAAAAGCCTTCCTGAAAACACCGTTGGAAGTTGGGAGGACCTCGAGGATGCTTTTCGGGCAAATTTTCAAGGGACCTATGTCCGACCTCCGGATGCCGACGATTTAAGTCACATAACTCAACAACCCGGAGAGTCAGCCCAGAAATTTTGGAACAGATTCCTTACCAAAAAGAACCAAATAGTCGATCGTCTGCGACCAAGCCTTAGCAGCTTTCAAACACAACGTCCGAGACGAATGGCTCGCCAGACACCTCGCCAAGAAAAGCCAAGAAAAATGGCCGCATTAACAAGCCTCATGACCCGCTTTTGCTAGGAGAGGATAGCTGGCTGGCAAGATGCGGCACCAGCGACCCAAGTACATCCAAGTCGTGGATGGAACGGGAAACCACGACGCAGCAAGGACCAGCGTCGGACCAAGGGAAACAGCCCAAGAGCACGGCGATCAACGCCGGATTCAAAAGCTCGGCAGAATTATAAAAAGCTGCCCCTTAAGGATAACATGGACGCGCTATCCAACTTACACCAAATCTTGGACAAGATATGCCAAATCCACAGTACTCCTGGGAAGCCTGCAAACCATACCCACAGAGATTGTTGGGTCTTCAAGCAGTTCGGCAAACTCAACACCGAACACAAGGGGCTCGACACACCAAGCGAGGACGATGACGAACCCCAAAAGCAGAGCACCGGAAAACAAAAGAACTTCCCACAAGAAATCAAAACAGTAAACCCACTTCACGTGACAAAAGGGAAAAATAGAGCGGCGCCCATAGAGGTACGTGCCATACGGCCTATCCAGGAGGAGTCCCGCCACTGGTTGTTAAAACCAATCACCTTCGACCATCTGGATTACTCTAGAAGTATACGGAATGCAGGTTGGAGTGCCTTTATATTAAATCCGATAATTGGCGGACTCCAATTTTCACAGGTCCTAATGGACGGCGACAGTGATCTAAACCTGCTATATCAGGACACAATCTGCAAAATGGGGATAGACCCAACCAAATTTCGCCATAGCAACACTTCCTTTCAAGGGGTAATGCTAGGCCCATATGCCCATTGTACGGGCTCTCTACTGCTAGAAGTTGTGTTCGGCTCACCCGACAACTTCCGTCGCGAAAAGTTAACCTTCCACCTTGCCCCATTTACAAGTAGCTATCAAGCACTATTGGGACGCGAAGCTTTCGCCCGCTTTAACGCAATACCGCATTATGCATCTCTTAAACTTAAAATGCCCGGTCCATGCGGCATTATCTCATTAAAAGGAAACATCAAGGGTTCCTCGAGTCCGTAAAATCGTGCAGTTGCCTTGACAGCCACACAATAAACCGGCTTCACCAATAAAAGCACTTAGACAGGTCGTCCAGACCCCGGACACGGCTGGACGAGTCCGGTGTAAACATACAAGGGCTTACTAGACGCATACCCCCTCGCATAAGGCTCCGCATGCACAACAAGAGACAATAAAGCTCAATTTTATTCATTTTTTGAATTGTACTTCGTTTATTTAATATAACATACATTTTCGCATGACCTTTTTCAACTAAGTTCCTCTCTTTTACAGATGAACACCGTGCTACACCCGTCCAGGATACGGCACAATGGAGACATAGGCGCAGACGTGCAGCAGGGACCCGTTGCAAGGATTCTTTTCAGATTAAGACCCTGCGTAAACCTTTTTACTGTCTCTTGTTGATACACATCCCCCGGTTTCTTGCTATAACCGAGGAGGAGGCTGGCGTTTTGGCATAGGCCACGTCAGAATTTCGCGCGTACCTGGACACCAGGGGCTTATTACCAAGGGCGGTTGTTCGGCCCATTTTTATGAAGACCGAATACCTTAGGGAGTGTTCGGCGTCTCGAGTTCGGCCTTATATGCATCAGCTCTGAATCATGTCTTTGGTCAAATGTTGGGTTTGCCCGGCTCCTGGGTTTTGCTGCCTTACGTTCCGCTCTACCAGCTAATGCGGCACCAGGAGAACTACTGCGATTGTGCCCCGGTTCGGCTAGGCGAGCACCTCAGTAGAGAAAGCCGAAAACTGACTGTCATGATATAGCGTGATACTGGTCAACCACTCGATGACCCACTGGAATCTTTAGAATTCCTCCGCATTGACGAAGGGCCGTTTCTCGGCCAGGCACATACGCGCCCCGAATTCGGGTGAGCGCGGTGCCCCTAGGGGCTATATAGTAGCCCCACTGTCGAACTCCTATGGCTAAGTGAAAGTGATAAAGCATTATAGTCCGGTTGCCTAGTTTGTTGCGCTATCACCTCCTTTGTAGGACCAAGACGTTGGATCAAGTGTGAAAACGCTTTACGCAAACACCCCGCATTATATGCGTGGGGCTGAAGCCAAAGACTGCCATCTTTCAAAGTTATATACACATATACATTAACGGCCGCACAGAGGTATTTTAATTCTTGAAGGCACAAGTATAAAAGATTTTATATTCCATCAAAACATCGTTTCACAATAATACATGTTATTCGAACATAATATCCTTCGAAAGCATCGCGTCTCTATTAAACGAGCGCTCAAGAACTTCACGAAAATAGTGCTCGGCAATTTTACTGCTTCCGTCCGAATCTTGGGATGCAACATCGGTGGCCTTCATCTCCGCCCAGTATGTCTTGACATGGGCAAGAGCCATACACGCACCCTCTATGCATGCTGACCGCCTCATTGCTTTGATATGCGGCACCGCACCAAGGAACTGCTGCACAAGGCCAAAATAACTCTTCGGCTCGGGCCTTTTCGGCCACAAATGAGTCACGACATTCTTCATGGCAAGTCCGGACAACCTATTCAGCTCCGCCCATTCGGCCAAACGATCGGTTAATGGAAGCGGGCGCTACGGACTACTGAGCTGCGACCAAAAGCTCCTCCATCTCGTGATCCTTTTGATCTCCGAAGTGTTCGACAGCGTCCATGACTTTTCGCCGCCAAGTCCAGATAAGCATCCTCACTACTCCACAGCCGGTCCAACTGAGCATATTTAGGATCCGTGAACTTCCTCCGCAGCAGAAAGGGCTTTCCAGCCGCGATAACTCCGGCCTGACGTAGCTCCTCCTTCATAGCTCTCATCGCAGAGCGAGCATGCTTGGCCTCGGTGGTGGCCTTCTTCAGGTCCTGTTGCTCCGCTCGACCTTCTTTTTCAAGAAGCTCGCAGCGGTCGGTAGCATTCTTCAACTTGACGGCCATCTCGGCCATTTCCTTCTTGCTTCGGCAGTGCGCAGCCTGTTCGGCTTTCAGCTCTTCGGCCGCCTTTAAGGCAGCCGCATCACTTTTTCTGGCCTGCTCCTTGGCTCGGGCAAGCTCTGCCCGAAGGTTCTCCATCACAGCGGCACCATCTGCATCAAGCATACATGTTGTAAGGCACAGGCATCAAGCTCCCTTACCGGGTGTCCGCGGAGAAACCGCATACCTTGTGACTCGTCAAGCCGCTTATTGACAAGCACGATGTCGGCATCCGCCACGTCAAGTTGCCGCTTTAGTTCGGCAAATTCATCAGTCCGGCTACCACTAGACGACCCGCCACCTACATAGGAAGGGCGACATATTATATCTGGGATTATGATCCTCGGCACGCTGTCATATTTGACAATGCACCGAGTCTCAGGGGCTACTATCTACACAGGGCGCATCTTATATATGCGGAACCGTCAAAAGGTACACCATTGCACGTACCTCAAAACCCGTCAGTAAACTATTGGCGGCCTCGTACAACCCGCTTTCCGCGGACGAAATTTTTTCAATCACGGTACCCATCAATGCACGGTGATCCTCTGAGATAGACACTCGCCCGAGTAGATCCTTCAACTCCTCCGACCGTGCACCAGGAGGTGCCGGACTCGTCCGATGGCCTTTTTCGAAGGCCGGACACGGGGGGCTCCGGGGGGCCCTACGGCCGCAATCCACCCCTACCGGATTCGGGGAAACCCTCCGTGACGACACCTCAGGATCGTCCGCCTCGCTAGGCGGTACGGCAGGGGGAGGCGTTCCGCTCTCCATCATCTCCGGATGAAGATCCCCTGACGACGAGCTCTGCTGAGAAGGGCTGAGATCCGAACTACAAGGTAAAATTTTGGTCATCTTCAGAAATAAAACAGGGATGTCTTTTATATTATAAACTCCCCTCTCTACTTACGGCTCGCTGGAGGGCTGATCTCCTTGGGGAAATAATGCGTCGGGCATCTTCCGCGCAGGACCCTGTGGCGAAGATTTCTTCCAGCGCTTTGAGGCCTTGGTCTCGGATCTTGAGGCGGTCCTCTTCTCCCCTTGGATGGAGGGATTCTCGATCCCTCCTTTCTTGATAACCTCCTTCGCGGAGGCAGTAGCTTCCTTGTTCCCCCCTTCGCCTTCTTCTAAAGGCGCAGCCTCCGACATCTTGGTTAACACGGGATCCGGCGTGGTCTCGGGGAGGGGGGCGGACACCTAATCAGTTTTGTTTTCGCTATCCACTCATGTTTAAGGGACGGCTCTTTTAAGGGCAAGTTTATAATAAATATACGGATAGCGTGTCCGGGTACGGGACTACTTACTTGAGCATCCGGGCGATTGCAGCTCAGACCTGCGTCCTTGGTCAAGTCCGGACACATTGCTTGTGATCCGAAGAACAGTTTGTACATCTCCACGGGCGTTGCGCCCATAAAATGTTGAAGAGCTCGTGGTCCCTCCGGATTGAACTCCCACAGGCGGAGGGGGCGACGTTTGCAGGGCAGGATGCGACGAATCAGCATGACCTACGCTACTACGACCAGATTGATCTCTCTCTCTAGGAGGTCTCGAATACGGCCCTGCAACAAGGGCACGTCCTTGGACGGCCCCAGTCAAGCCCCTTATTGACCCATGACGCCAGCCGCGGTGGAGGACCCGAGCGAAAGGCAGGTGGCACCACCCATTTGGTGCCCCTGGGAGCTGTGATATAAAACCACTCTTGTTGCCAAAGACTGAGCTCCTCTTGAAAAGAGCCCCCGGGCCATGGAGCGTCAGCATTCTTTCTTATAACAGCCCCTCTGCACTCTGCCTGTTGCCCCTTGATCATCTTCGGCTCCACCTTGAAGGTTTTGAGCCACAATCCGAAGTGTGGGGTAATGCGGAGGAAGGCTTCAGATCTGACGATAAACGATTTAGATGTGGAGGATGGACTCCGGATCCAAGTCGTGAAATTCCAGCCCGTAATAAAACATGAGCCCCCTCACGAAGGGGTCCATCGGGAAACTTAGCCCCCGAAGGAAGTGAGACGTGAACACCACGCTTTCACCGGGTTGGGAGAAGGAATAACCTGCCCTTGGGTAGGCAGCCTATGTAGATTTCGCGGTTAGATACCGCATCTCTTAGCTTTAGGACGTCTTCTTCCGTGACGGAGGAAGGCATCCACCGGCCTTGAAGGTCGGAGCCGGACATCATCGAAGGTCCGAAGCGCCTGAATCTGGAGCTTTGGGTGTTGGAACTCGAAGCGAGGGGTGGACTCGATTGAGATTGAGAAAAAAGAGCGGGGCCTTGGTCTCTTTATAAAGAGGTCGAATACCAGGAGCCCTCCCCGTGATCGTTCGGGACTCGCCTTCGATAGAGGAGGCGTGCCAACGGGCACGATGGGGTTACCCACGCCCGTATTGATGAGAATCCCGGAATAAGGGGACACGATCTCTACTTTGACATGACGTGCCAAGGAAACCGCCTCGCTAAACGCTACCGAGGTGGGACAAGAAACGATTCGAATAAAGGCTTGGCCGTGGTGTGATGTCACGCTGCGGAATACGTCAGCAGATTGAACTTGTGTAAATATTATTCTCTCTACGGTGGTATGTGGAACTTATTTTGCAGAGCCGGACACAATCCTTATGCTCAAAATCTTCTATGAAGTATTCGGAGGAGGCACCCGCCTTGCAATGTCGAAGACAATATGCGTGCCGAACTCGTCGTCGTTGAAGCCTGGTTCAGGGGCTACTGAGGGAGTCCTGGATTAGGGGGTGTCCGGATAGCCGGACTATAGCCTTTGGCCTGACTCGTGGACTATGAAGACACAAGATTGAAGACTTCGTCCCGTGTCCGGATGGGACTTTCCTTGGCGTGGAAGGCAAGCTTGGCGATACGGATGTGTAGATTTCCTACCATTGTAACCGACTCTGTGTAACCCTAACCCTATTCGGTGCCTATATAAACCGGAGGGTTTTAGTCCAGAGGACGAACAACGATCATACCATAGGCTAGCTTCTAGGGTTTAGCCTCTCGATCTCGTGGTAGATCTACTCTTGTACTACCCATATCATCAATATTAATCAAGCGGAGTAGGGTTTTACCTCCATCAAGAGGGCCCGAACCTGGGTAAAAACATCGTGTCCCTTGTCTCCTGTTACCATCCGCCTAGACGCACAGTTCGGGACCCTCTACCCGAGATCCGCCGGTTTTGACACCGACAAGAAGCTTTCGGGACGAAGCGTCACCGTCTCGAGGCGGAACCTGGGCAGAACCAATCTAGGGCTCCGGCGGAGCTGTTCTGCCGGGGAAACATCCCTCCGGGAGGGGGAAATCATCGCCATCGTCATCACCATCGATCGTATCATCGAGGGAGGGTCAATCTCCATCAACATCTTCACCAGCACCATCTCCTCTCAAACCCTAGTTCATCTCTTGTATTCGATCTTGGTCCCAAAACCTCAGATTGGTACCTGGGGGTTGCTAGTAGTGTTGATTACTCCTTGTAGTTGATGCTAGTTGGTTTATTCGGTGGAAGATCATATGTTCAGATCCTTAATGATAGTTAATACTCCTCTGATTATGATTATGAATATGCTTTGTGAGTAGTTATGTTTGTTCCTGAGGAAATGGGAGAAGTCTTGTTATAAGTAATCTTGTGAATTTGGTATTCGTTCGATATTTTGATGAGATGTATGGTGTCTTTCCTCTAGTGGTGTTATGTGAACGTCGACTACATGACACTTCACCATTGTTTGGTCCTAGGGGAAGGCATTGGAAAGTAATAAGTAGATGATGGGTTGCTAGAATGACAGAAGCTTAAACCCTAGTTTATGCATTGCTTCGTAAGGGGCTGATTTGGATCCATATGTTTCATGCTATAGTTAGGTTTACCTTAATTCTTCTTTCATAGTTGCGGATGCTTGCGGGAGGGGTTAATCATAAGTGGAAGGCTTGTCCAAGGAAGGGCAGCACCCAAGCACCGGTTGATGTCTACTACGCAACTTTATTATTGTAGACTCGTGTTGGGCCTCCAAGCGCAGAGTTTTGTAGGACACTAGCAATTTTCCCTCAAGTGGATGACCTAAGGTTTATCAATCTGTGGGAGGTGTAGGATGAAGATGGTCTCTCTCGAACAACCCTGCAACCAAATACAAGAAATCTCTTGTGTCCCCAACGCACCCAATACAATGGCAAATTGTATAGGTGCACTACTTTGATGAAGAGATGGTGATAAAAGTGTAATATTGATGGTAGAAATATATTTTTATAATCTGAATAAATAAAAACAGCAACGTAGCAAATAGTAAACGGGCACAAAACAGTATTGCAATGCTTAAAAACAAGGCCTAGGGTCCGTACTTTCACTAGTATGATCTCCCAACATTGTTGACATAGTTGAATCATATGTAAATCCCTCAAGTGCGGCGTACAGTTCACTCCAAAATTACTTATTATATAGAAATTGGTGTCGAGCACGAAACCACCAAAAAGCTATTCTTTAGAATAACACCTTAAGATGCAAATCAACCAAAGCCCTAATGTCACCGCGAATATCCGTGGGTTTGATTATACGATAAGCATCACACAATTTCAGATTTATCTATTTGACTCCCAAGGAGTGCCCCAAAGTATCTATCGCAAAGTCAAGATGAGAACATGTGCCAACCCCTATGCATAGGCCCTAAAGTCATAGAACCCGCAAGTTGATCACAATAATACACATCAAGTAACTCAATTGGATATCCCAATGTCACTACAGATATCCTCATGCAAAACACATATTAAGTGCTCTTGAATCCTTAAAGACTCAATCCGATAAGACAACTTCAAAGGGAAAACTCAATACAAGATAGAGAGGGGAAATACCCCATATCACTGGTGTGCTTTGGTCCTAAACAAACGGTTTTTAACCCCTTCCCGCGACGGCATTTGGAACCGTCACCAAGTGAGAGTGGGCGATAGGGGGGGTCCTTCCCACACGACCAAGAAACCGTCGGGGATAGGGAGCCTTGATGCATACGGTTGTCCCTATATAACCGTTTCCAATATCTCGAATATCCAAAACGCTTCATCCTTGCTACTCGTTTGTGCTCGCATTGCCATCACAGTGGGAGTTTTGTGGTTCTGCCTAAAACCAGGCAGATTCTAGGCATGGGAGCTTTCTAGGCAGATTCTAGGTAGATTCTAGGCACGGGAGATTTACGATGCCTGGCACATCACAAATAGTTCATGATTATAAACCATGTACGATAGGTAGACAATCACACACATTTAGTTCCCCCGCACCGTATGTGATAGTGTCTGACATCACACACGCTTTGTGAACGGCAACTGTGTGCATGCTTGCACACTTTTCCTCTCTGTCAACCATCTCGGATTATGGTGTATATCGCAAACATTTGTATTTTACCAACCGTGTGTGCCGTAATGAACTGCACAACGTAATTTCGCCCTATTTTAATTGCTGCTATTTAAAATTGTACCTAATTTAAACTTGAAAGTAGGCTATAGCTTTATTCATATCCATCAGGTTCAAACAACCAATGCATTATTCGATTCACAGGTACATATGTTTAAGAATTATAGAAGCACCAAATAAAGAATGGTGTACGTGGTTCTATACTTGTACTATTATAGATGGTAAAGAAAGAGGCGACAGACATTCCAGTTGCTGAACAAGGTGAAGCGGAATGGCCCTATTGTGCTCTCCTGGATGCAGAAGGCATGCAGGACTCTAGTCCAACCCCTTGTGATGGTCGGGCGCCAATCATGTAGTTTGAGTGGTAATCTTGAGCAAACCGCTTGTGATCCACCGCAAAAGAAAAAAGATTCAGATATTGTCATCTAACACAACTCATTACGGGCGGTAAAAAGAAGGCTACTGTGGTTCTTACTTACCATCCTCAGCTTCACCATTGTCTTGCATAAAGTGTAAACGAATAGTTCGATTGACATCTTTTGACCCATTTTAGTAACAATCTTTATCAGTTTCCTCACTTGATGCTGGTTCATGAACATCTCATTGCCCCATACGCAGAAAGGGTCGAAGTGTGGATCTTTGGCAATGATATATGTACCTAAAAGCACCAAGTTAATATTATAAGCTAAACAACAATTGAAAAATGATGTAGTACAACACTCCATCCATCCCATTATATAAGATTTTATTACATGTATATCTAGGCATCATCAGAACATTAAGGTAACACTCTTCATTGTTGCTATGTAGCATGGGATTGCATATTTAGTCATTCAGTACAATGCATGTTGCTAGACAACAATTGAAAAATGAAACGGCATGTTAACTGCAATATCCTTAACAGCAACCAAATATCATAATTCATATTGGTATTGTTGAAACTATTATTGATGAAATTGAACTGCACAACAAATAGTTGCACATATAGAGCATCACATTGTGAAGAACTGAAATAAACAAGTCATAAGGACATCTCTAGGCGATCCTTAAAATCCTTAGTCGATATATATATATACTCCAGGAATTTTTGGCCTTCTCTAGTCGATCCCCTAAACCTAAGGTTGTAAATTTCAATTTGATCAAGTTCAACCGAAAATAGCATGCATTCAAACATAAACATAGAAAGTTTTGCATAACCGAACATAAAACATAAATTTAAACTAAGCTAAACTACTTTCGGTCGAAGTAGAGGTCGAGCCAATCCTTCTTCGTCATGTACGGTGTGTCATGAGCAGGTCTGGGCCAAGATCATTGCCGGGGTCATTGGGGAAGGCACTCCTCCACTCATCGATGTCGATCTCCTTGTCCTCGGGGCCCACCTTGATGCCCTCCGCGCCGCCGTCGTCGCCGCCTTCGACCTCGTCATTAGACGAGAGCGCGATAACCTCGCCGACCTCCGTGCCACCGTCCTCGCCGCTTTCGACCTCGTCATCACAGGAGAGCGCAATAACCTCACCACCCTTTGCACCAGCAAAGATCGCCCGCTCCACCTCCACGAGCTCCTGGTGCTGCCGGTGGAGCTCTTGCATGTAGGCCTCGTCGGCGGCCTCAGCCTCGAGATGCTCCCATGCCTCGCAGTCCTCCCGCACCATAGCCAAGCTCACCACGCCTGGCTCCGGCAGAACGAGATGGACCGGACGTGTGTCAAAGGGGAAAATGAGCCTAGCCGCCGCGCCGTGGTAGCGGACCTGCCAGTGGTCGTACTCCATGGCCGCGAGCTCGACCGTGCGGAAGCTACCAAGCCACCGGCGGGTCTGGGTCTCTCGATCTGTAATCTCGGCGACCCACGTCCCCCACCGCCACTGCCGGACCCCAAGGTACGACTTCATCGGCAGCCGGGTCCGGGGGAGGACGGGGAAGTCCTCAAACTGGCATAGGGGAGCGGCGGCGGGCGGATCGGGAGACCGGCGATGGCGGATCGGACCCGCGGAGGACGACGGGGACACCTCGGCGGCCACCTTGCTGGCGTCGAGCGAAAAGGCCATGATAAACCTCTTTTTGGCCATTGGCTACTCGAGCTCCCCGGCACACAGGCAGAGGTTGAGGATGGAGGTTGTTGGGGATATTACTATTGAGTATAAACCGCCCAGGAGGGGCCGGATTATACTCATGATGATTTACCAGTGTTAAAACCCATGAAGACATAGAAGATGGCGATTTACGAAGGAGACTTAATAAGAAGGGCCAAAATCCAAAGGTGGGTTAGGGCCCAAAGATATAAACTGCCATAGGTGTGTAACTTGTATTGTAAGACAGGAAAGAGTAGATACCGAGCCGGACACGTTTATGAGCCGGCCGGGATTCTGTGGACCGCCGGGTGTCAACCTGTGTATATAAAGGGACGACCCGGCGGCGGTTTAGGGACAAGAAATAACAACTCGAGAGCCAGGCAAAGCGTATTTGCTCCCTGGTCATTGAAACCCTAGCAATACCACCTCAAACTGGATTAGGCCTTTACCTTCACCGCAAGGGGCCAAACCAGTATAAACTCCCCGTGTCCTTTGTCCTGTTTAACCCCTTTAAGCTAACCTCATTGCAATGGCTCCACAACTAAGTCCTTCCATGAGGACATCTAACATGACACTTCCACGAGAGTTGGCGCCCACCTGGGGCCAGCGCACGGTGGTTTCGAGTTCTTAAAGGGCAGCTTCAAAGGGATCAAGGGATACGCCGTGGGCTGGATGACCAAGAGTCGTCGCGGCAAGCTCTACATCGAAGACGCAGGCTGGGGCCCCGAGGCCGGCTCAATTGAGTACGGGTATCGGGTCCCCTTTGGTGGAATTCACGTCTTCATTGGCAAGATCGGCGAGCCGGGCCCTGAGCCGGACATCTGCACCGACATCATCGAGACGACTCAGCATGCGAGACCTGCCCGAGTTCAGCCAGCCATGAAGCGTGCCTTCATGGGATTCATCCAAGGAGCAGAATCTGAGGATAGAGCGGTATCTGGTGATGAGATGATCGTCTATTCTGATGGCGAATCATCCACCGGTGAGACCGAGTCATTGTATCAACTGCAAGATGGCCGGCTTGGTGGCTGTTCCAATGGCGACAGTATTCCTGACCCCTGCGAGCCGCCAAACCGGATCGCGATCTTCATGGCCGGGACACAGCCCGTGCATCACTCATCAACCGCAGCAGCGATGATTTCCGGATCAGCCGCGAAAACGGCTGCCGGGGCAGGAGGCCCTGTGCGCCCGTCGGCTCAGATCGTAACCGACTTGTTGGATAAGCTGATAGTGTTGTTAACAACAGTGGTTAACCCGGCGGATCAGGATCAGCATAACGCAGCAATTGCCAAGTTACGGGATGAGATAGCACAGGCCAAGGAGGAGCTGAATGCGGAAAACACTAGGATGGCCGCGGAGCGGGCCGCTTTGGATGTTCAGGTGCAGCGGATTCAATCAGAGTCTTTCCGACTTATGCTAGATCAGAACGCTTCAAACGAAGTCATGAGGAGGAGATATCAGAGTCGCTTGCTGCCGGTTTACGAGGCGAGGAATCTCTTTAACACGCCAGGACCAAGAACCAGTAACCCGCCAGTGGTAGACCGGGTCGAAGCGCCTGGGACGGGAGCACCGGTTCAACGGCGCACCATGGATCCACCTCGTCAGGACAATATCCCACCGCAACACGTGCCGACGCCGCCGGGTCATTATTCCAACCCCTTGGATAACATGGTCGCTGCCGCTTCACGACTGGCGGCTCTCCCAGTTGAAGGTGAGTCCCAAATAGTGGTTGAAACGCGGAGGGCTAGAGAGCTCCTTCAGACAGCATTGGTTCAGTAGCAGGCTTATTCTTACAGCCGTGAAAGGATTCATTCCACCCCTCGCCCAAGCCGGAGTTACAGCAGGCATATTGATGAGTCGGTTGTGTCAAGCTGTGAGCGGAATCGTAACTCGGCTCGTGGGCATAACCCGACGGGCGGCGGTGCTGATGCTCAGAATGTTGTGGATCAAGGTAGGGCACGTCGGGAAGCCGAGCTAGCGGCGCAGTACGCAGCCCGTTAACTTACTCTGGTTCGTCCGACAACTTCGGTGGAGCCAGGTGTGACTTTCAGGACTTTGGGTGTGCCATGTATGGCTCTGGCTCTACGTAATGTACGGATGCCCAAGGATTTCAAAGGTCCGCGTAAGGTGCCCAACTACACTGCTTACTTGCCCCCTGAAAATGGATTGAGAGTTATGAGATGGTGATGGAAATGTTGGATGTTGACGATGCTGCATGTGCTAATTACTTCACCATGATGTTGGAAGGGATGGCTCGTACTTGGTTGAAGGGGTTGCCAGCTAACTCCATTGGGTCATGGGCCGAGCTAAAAGCCCAGTTTATCCAGAATCTTAAGGATACATGCAAGCAGCCCATGTCAATTGTGGATTTAGCTGCATGTGTCCAAGAAGAAGGAGAATCGATGACGCACTGGGTGCGCCGGGTCTCGACAATCTTGCACTCGTCAGATCGCATCAATGCCGATTCAGTAGTCTTAACGTTGGAAAACAATTGCCGGTTTATGCCCCTGAAGCAGAAGTTAGGGCGGCTCAAACGTCACTGCAATGACATGGGGACACTCATGGCGGCTCTGGTGAAGTACGCTGACTCTGATGGTACCAAGGACCCCGAGTCTGACGATGAAAAGCCGGGAAAGGGAAAGAAGAGCAGCAGCACCAGAGGACAGCAGCATAATCCGGCGAGCCATGGAAACAATGGTAAGCGCAAAGCTGACAATAGTTTGGACTTTGTGGCTAACACCAATACACAGAATAATGGTCAGCGTCGCAAGGGTAAGGCGCCCCCATAGGGTGGAGGATCAGGCGTCAATCTTGAGCATCTGCTAAACCAGCCCTACCCTAGGTATGGTACACGACAAAAACCGTCCAGCCACCTCTGGAAGGATTACTTCATTATGAAGGAGTGCAAAAATTCCGATCTGTTTCACAGCAATCATGGACCGGGCGGCGTTCAGGGCCCGATTCCCACGGGTCGGGTTACGGTGGTGGCGGTTCAAGTTCTGGATTCCAAGGTAATCAGGGCAATCAAGGCAGTCAGGGTGGCTACCATCAACAGCCAGGTAAGGGGAATCAGCAGCAGGAATCTGGGTATCAAAGTAACCAAAACAGTTGAATAGTGGGCAGTACCACGTCTTCACCACAAGTCGATGCAAACGGGACCAGAAGCTTCATAAAAGGGCAGTTAACACCGTTGAACTGGCGGTTCCCCGTTACTTGCGCTGGTCTGAGCAGCCCATTGTGTGGAGTCGGGAAGATCACCCTCCCTGGGTTGATAATCTGGGTCACCTGGCGTTGGTGGTCGCACCTCAGGTTGGAGGATATAAGTTCACCAAGGTACTCATGGACGGAGGGAGCAGCATCAACATTCTCTATTATGAGACTTTCCGTCGCATGGGGTTGACAGATAAAAATCTTAAGCCGTCGAACACTGTTTTTCATGGTGTGGTGCCTGGTAATTCGTGTACCCAGTTGGTAAGATAGCTCTGGAGGTTGCTTTTGGAGATGATCATGACTCTAGATCAGAGACCTTGACCTTTGAAGTGGTGAAAATCAAGAGACCTTATCATGCTCTGTTTGGACGGCCGGCTTATGCCAAGTTCATGGCCAGGCCCTGTTATGTTTATCTGCAGCTCAAGATGCCGGGTCACAAGGGGACCATCATAGTACACGGGAGTCGAAAGTTAGCCTTGGAGTGTGAAGAGGGTGATGCAGCTTATGCCGAGTCGGTTTGTACAATGGAGGAGTTAAAGTTTTATAAGGACAATGTTGATCCGGCGGATATGACTTCTTTGAAAAAGCCAACTACAGAGCATGATCCGGCCTTGAAGTTTAAATCGGCTGATGAGACTAAGCTAGTTGATTTCGTTCCTAGCGATTCATCCAAGCAGTTCAGCATCTGCGCTAATCTGGATCCAGAATAGGAAAGCGCGCTCATCGAGTTCATCCGTGAGAACCGGGACATCTTTGCATGAAGACCTTCTAATATACCAGGTGTACCGAGGGAACTCGCTGAGCACACTCTCAATATTGATCCCAAGTTTAAACCGGTCAAGCAATTTCTTCGTCGTTTTAATGAAGAAAGGCACAAGGGCATTGGTGAGGAGGTAGCCCGGCTCTTGGCGGCTGGGTTTATTGTTGAAATTTTTCATCCTGAGTGGTTGGCTAACCCGGTGCTGGTATTTAAGAAGAATGACACTTGGCGTATGTGTGTGGACTACACGGATTTAAACAAGGCTTGTTCGGCTGATCCTTTTGCTCTCCCCCGTATTGATCAGATTATTGATGTTACGGCAGGTTGTGAGCGTTTAATTTTGGATGCTTATTCTGGTTATCATCAGATCAACATGGCAGTTAAGGACCAGGAGAAGACAGCTTTCATAAATCCCTTTGGAGCCTTCTGCTATGTGTCTATGCCTTTTGGGATCAAGAGTGCCCAGGCGACTTATCAGCAATGTGTGCAAAATTGCCTTCACAATCAGATTGGGTGCAATGTTCATGCTTATGTAGATGACCTTGTGGTAAAGTCAAGAGAGAAGGAGACCCTGATTGATGATTTAAAGGAGACATTTGACAATCTCTGGGTCCAGAGATGATGCTTAATCCGGCCAAGTGTGTTTTTTGTGTGCCGGCAGACAAGCTTTTGGGTTTTTTGGTGTCTAACAGGGGCATTGAAGCTAATCCGGAGAAGATCAAAGCCATCACTTCTCTGGCTAAACCGGCGTGTATCAATGACGTTCAACGTCTGGCGGGTCGTATTGCGGAGCTGAGCCAGATTATAAGCCGGTTGGGGGAGAAGGCTATTCCTCTATATCAGATGATGAAAAAGACGGATGATTTTGTTTGGAGTGATGCCGCTTGTCGGTGTCAAAACCGGCGGATCTCGGGTAGGGGGTCCCGAACTATGAGTCTAGGCGGATGGTAACAGGAGACAAGGGACACGATGTTTTTACCCAGGTTCGGGCCCTCTCGATGGAGGTAATACCCTACTCCTGCTTGATTAATATTGATGATATGGGTAGTACAAGAGTAGATCTACCACGAGATCAGAGAGGCTAAACCCTAGAAGCTAGCCTATAGTATGATTGTTGTATATCTCTATCGACTAGCCTGGCCTCGGTTTATATAATGCACCGAGGCCTAGGATAACAAGAGTCCTAAGCCGAATCTGCCGGTGGGGAGGAGTCCTTGTCTTGATCGCCAAGTCTTGTGGAATCTTCCTTGTATGCGGCAACCGTCCGGATCGGGCCATGAGTATCTGACCATGGGGATCCTCGCCCAATCCAACTGATCGAGAGGCGACGTGGTGAGTACCCCCTAGTCCAGACACCGTCAAGAGCCCCTGAACCGGTCTTCAAGTTGGGGACGCTCCTCGATTCTTCCGAACTGTTCTTCATCTTCGGTCGTCGGTCTTGAAAACTGGTTCAACAATTCTTCTCATCTTTGATCTTGAGGATCGCCGAAATGCATTCGACGAGTTTATGCGTCGGGGATCCGAGGAGCCCCTTTAAGTTTCCGGCCTTTATCAATGCCTTGTTATTTTTATGCCGCACCTCGGGTTTGAAGTTGTTCCCGGGCGGCAGCATCCTCTTGCGTCCGAGCTCCAACGCCGGACTGCATTCGAGGTATCTTTTGCAGCCGAGCACCAATGCCGGACCGCTTCCCAGCTCTAACGCCGGAATGTATCCGAGCTCCAACGCCGGACTACGTATCGAGCTCCAACGCCAGACTGTATCCGAGCTCCAACGCCGGACTATGTATCCGAGCTCCAACGCCGGAAATGCCCTCTATAGAGCCATCCACTAGCGCCCGGGCTTTATGCCGGACGGCTACCGAGGTGGTGCACCACCCCGAATGTGGGCCGATTTTTGTCAATATTTTTTATGGGTGCAATTTATTCTCTGCCGAAATACATAGCCAGTAGCCCTTAAGGTGGGTATCAGTCTAAAACCCGAGATGCACATGAAGGATGACATAAGACCGCTGATCCCGTAGCTCCGAGACTCAGGTTGATTTGCAAAATCGGTCTGAGGATCAAGTCCTCGCTCGGCAGAATACTTCGGGACACAAAAAGCGGCGTGCTCAATCCTCGAGACTCGGGTTGGGTGCGGCCGACCAACCTGAGGATCAAAATCTCCTCGGAAACTGTATTGCACTGAAAATGTTCTGCATAGAACAGGCAATGCAAGAGCCCCGAGACATCGGGTCGGGTGGCAACACCGGATCGAGGATTGATGTGCCCCTTTAATATTTGTAAATAATAAGCCCGAAGCCCAGTAGCCCCCGAGCCTTAATGCGGGCACGGGTGGCCGAATTAAGGATCAATATCCATAGTAAATCACAAATTATGTGTAATGACTCAATGTATCCAAGTACTTTATGTCATTAATGCTCGGATCCGCATTGTACAAAACTTTGTTGACCGACCATCGGCTTCAACCTCCTCGGCCAGTAGGCGAGGAGTGTTTGTCCTACTTTATAAAGCCTTTATGAGGGCAAAGATTTACGACAAACAAGGCAATCTGGCCATACGATTTTATAAACAAAGGTACGCAGAGAGATACGTTATATTACCGCTCAATGTAGGAAATGTCTTCCAAAGAAAATAGTCCCGCTATCGGTTCCTTTCTTTGGGTTGTCATGCTAAGCATGATCATGAAACCTCAGCTCCAATGTAAGAGAAAAATATTGAGGATTTAGTTTGGGAGGCCAGTTACTAGCCCCCGGTAGTGTTCGGCAACAGTCGAGGTCAAGCCGGAAATACTTCAGCCAATTTTATGAATGGCCCGTCATTTAATATAGTCATCGGATCGCTGACCAGTTTACACCTATTGTGACAGTCAGTTTTCAGCTTTCTCCCCTGAGGTGCTTGACCATGCGATCTGGAAGCACAATCACAGTGGTTCTCCCTTTGCACGCCTAGCCGAACAAAGCGAAACGTAGGAGGCAAGCTCGGGAGCCGGGCAACCCAACTATTGACCGAAGACACAATTCAAAACTGATGCATATATAGCAATATCCGAGAATGTTTTTGCCGAATCTCTAAAGGTGTACGGCGTTGCACTGCGAGACTTGTGCTGAAAACACACAAATAGTTTAAAAGTGCCAAAAGCTTGGAAAACCAAAACACATCAGTAAAAACATGACGTCCGAACAAGATCAAGTGTTCGGTGCCAATCCAAAAATTGGACTTTTAGAAAAAAAAAAGGTGCTTCTTCCGTGCTTTAACATGACACATCCTATCTCAAGACTTCAAGCGGGTCAGCCTACGGCTTCAGTCTCCCATCCCGAAGGCGGAGTACTTCTCATTAGGCCAGTTAGAAAACTAAACTCTAGCGGTTTTGAGAGAGAAATTAGGCTTCTCGGGTAGTGACCGCACACTCGTGTCGAGAAAAGGAGTGATAAATAAGAATAAAAACTCTGCAACGACTAAGAAGAAAAACACTTATTATAAAACGGCTCAAATAAACATAAGAGCCCCCAAGTGACTTGGGTAAAAGAATGATTGTATGTACCGAAGTACTTATATCGTATCTATGTTCAACCGAACTTTAAACGCGTCTTAACCTACCGTCGGCTTCTCCCTCTTGTTCAAGGACCGAAAAGTGTTATGTACTCCATCTGTCGAGAATATCGACGGTGTTTCCAATAACCAGGCAATCAGGTCATAAGGTTGTAACAGACAAAGCGCGCTCAGGGAACTTATGTTATATTACTTATAAAGTGTAAGAAGCATCTTCGAAGAAAATAGTACCCCCACCGATACCTTTCTTCGGTGCTCATGGTTAATATGAGACTTGTGCAATAGATTTTTTGTACTCATGAGTTCCGTTATGTGCTGACCATCATTGAAAACAATAAGAGTGCTAGCTTTCGGCTTCACCCAGTCCGAGGTCCGGCTCGGGTGACCCGATCGTGACAATCGCAGAGGTGCTCCCTTTACTCCCTAGCCGAACAATCGTGAACGTAGGGGTAAACACAGGAGCAAGGCAACCCAGCTTGCAAATCACTTAAGTCAATATGGTGCATATTGTGGTGTAATACACGAACAAGGAACGAAGCCGTACAAGTATAATCATGTGCAAGAGGAAAAAGCTTCATGAAGGAAGCCCCCAAGTAAACGGGGTATTTGAATTTGCGCGTCACAAACAAAGTTTGGACAAGGAAAAATTTTACAAGCAACTTTTTTCCAAAAAGTATAACGCTTGGTCGAGCCGAACACAAGTTAAAATTTAAAACTTTGAGCATGAAGGCAACTTAGCTGGTTAATGTGTTCGGTATTGACGACGCAGTCCGAGCTTGATGCGGGACAAGGTTCCATCCCCCAAGCCGATCCCGAGGTGGCGGAGCAAAGAGCTCGGCACTCCGAAGTGGTGACATAGCACGGTCAATGCAGGATGGCAGAGTGATGCCGAAGTCCCCTGCATGGGATAATGAAGTGTTGATGAAGCCCCCCGTCCAGCCGAGGTGACGCCAAAGGATATAGTCCGGCTGGATCATTTTCCTGTGCACAAAAAATAGTGCAGACCGGGGATAATAGTAATAATGATAATAAAAAAATCGTTGCATGATAAATAATTTATGCAAAGTGAGTAATAAAAGAAATATGGCCTGGCGCCGAAGTAAATGTCGATGTTGGGCGTCGGCGTGATGCGGTAAAGGCGTGGCAAAGCCTGAATTCACAGGTCGGTTCGAGCTCCGGATGTGGCGTTCGCCGGACTATGTACGGAAACTGACCGAACTACCATGTGACTTCGTTAATGCGGCCACCATTTGATAGACCTGTGTACATATGATGGACAAACCAGAGTAATAATTCCTTGGGAAAAATGAACCCAAAAAATACTGGGATGAATAGCACCTGGTTTATTTGTAGTAGCAATCCGAAGGAAGGCGATTCCCAAAATTGGGACTCGATCCGCGCACCCATTGCCTGGTCGGCTAGTGACGCCGAAGTGTCCGGAGTAGGTTGATGAAGAGATGGCGAAGCCCCCGGTCCAGCCGAGATGTCGAAGTAGGTCGGCGTGATGGACACCAACTTGAAGAAGCAATAGTGCGGCCCTGCCGATGCAGGTCATGACGTGGTCGATGCCGGCTTGATGAAGTGATCGTGCGGCGATGCCGGTATGCCCGCTCCGTGTAACCCGTGGGGCAGCGATATTGGTGATGATTTATCCTTCGCGATGCCGGATTCTTGTTCGGCTTGCCGAGATGATGATCCGAAGAAGTTGAGCTCGGCTCAACAAAGTGACGACGTGTCTAGCATGCGAATTCGGCGGTAGTGAACAATATTGCGGACTGGTTTGACACCAGCATGATGTTGAAGATCATGTTCAAAAGATCTTAAAGTTAGTGGGATATGTTTGGGAACAAAACACAATACCCCGTACAAAACTTCCTTCAAAAAGGATGTCCGAAATCCCGTTCATCAAAAAGTAGAACTCGGGTTGGATTCGTTTTCGCGCAGAAAACAGATCCGAAAAGTGATGCACTAATCGGAAGGTTCCCGGAGTTTGGACGGGCGGATCGAGCTGAAATTTTGAGGGGTGGTAGATATAGGAATTCCGCAGCCGATCAACGGTTGGATCTTCCAAAGGAAGTCCGAGATAGAAGCTAGACACCACGCCCTAAACTCGTCCGGATTCTCGTCCAGATTCAATGCGGCTCCGGTATATCGGAGATTGCCAGAGATTCCTCCATCGGAACTCGACGAAATTTTCCAGGGTTCTTGTAGACTTAATTCCGCACAATTCCACCGAAGCAATCGTTAAAATGACACTTGAGAAGGCGGTGGCGGCGGACACAAGTCCGTTGTCCGTAAAAAAAAGCGATGCCGCTCGAGGGCAATGTTGACGTTGAGCCCCCGGGCTCCCTGGATGATTCCTCCATGATCTTGATAGAGATCAGAGTTGATGTTGATGAAGGCCCTCATCCGAACATGATGATCGGAGGTAGGGCGCAACCCTTGGTCGAACCAAGGTGACCAGTTGAGCTAGTGACGAAGATGCCGAAGTCGCAGTTGATCTGCAGATGAGCCATCGACCTTTTGCCGAACACACAGCGGAACTCTCAATGAAAGCACCAATGTTGGTGTCAAAACTGGCGGATCTCGAGTAGGGGGTCCCAAACTGTGCGTCTAGGCGGATGGTAACAGGAGACAAGGGACACGATATTTTTACCCAGGTTCGGGCCCTCTCGATGGAGGTAATCCCCTACTCCTGCTTGATTAATATTGATGATATGGGTAGTACAAGAGTAGATCTACCACGAGATCAGAGAGGCTAAACCCTATAAGCTAGCCTATGGTATGATTGTTGTATATCTCTATCGACTAGCCTGGCCTCGGTTTACATAATGCACCAGAGGCCTATGATAACAAGAGTCCTAGCCGAATACGCCGGTGGGGGAGGAGTCCTTGTCTTGATCGCCAAGTCTTGTGGAATCTTCCTTGTATGCGGCAACTGTCCGGACTGGCCCATGAGTATACGGCCATGGGGATCCTCGGCCCAATCCAACTGATCGGGAGACGACGTGGTGAGTACCCCCTAGTCCAGGACACCGTCACCGCTAATGCAGCGTTTGAGGACTTGAAGAAACAGTTGGCTGAGCCGCCCGTTCTTGCTGTTCCTATTGATAAAGACTCGTTGTTGTTATATGTGGCTGCTAATGCTCGGGCTGTCAGCGTAGCCATTGTGGCGGAACGAAAGGAGGCAGGCAAAGAGTATCTGGTTCAGAGGCCGGTTTACTACAACAGTGAGGTTCTTATTGAGTCCAAGCAGAGATATCCGCACTGGTAGAAACTTTTATATGGGGTTTTCATGGCAAGCCGGAAGCTTAAGAAATATTTTTAGGGTCATCCCATCATTATGGTTAGCTTGCTCCATTGGGAGATATCATCCAAAAGAGGGAGGCAATTGGTCGGGTTGCTAAGTGGGCCATTGAGCTTGGACCTCACGGTTTAAAGTATGTGCCTCGTACGGCTGTCAAGTCCCAAGCACTTGTGGATTTCATCAATGACTGGACAGAGTTGCAGGCACTGGAGGAAAAGCCAGATAACACCTATTGGACTATTCACTTTGATGGGTCCAGGCAATTGGAAGGCTCGGGGGCTGGAGTCGTGCTAGCTTCCCCTCTAGGTGATAAATTTTGTTATGTTTTCCGTTTGATGTTCCCTTGCACTAACAATGCAGCTGAATATGAGGCCTTACTCCATGGTCTTCGGATGGCTAAGGAGATGAACTTAAGCCGGGTAAGGTGCTTTGGTGACTCAGACTTGGTGGCTCAACAAGTCTCTGGTACTTGGGATTCTAAGGATCCCCTCATGGCGGCTTATCGACGAGAGGTGGATATCATTGCTGCTCATTTCAAGGGATATCAAGTTGAGCACGTTGATCGGAGGAAAAATTAAGCGGCTAATGCTTTAAGCCGGCTAGGTTCTCAACATAAACCGGTGCCGCCTAATGTCTTTCTTGATGTTTTGTGTAACCCATCGGTCAAGTTACCTACGGAGGAGGATTTGGATATTCCTGATCCGGAAGCTCAGTTGGTGGCAGCTCTTCATGCGATTCCGGATTGGACAGTTCCTTATTTGGCTTATATGACCCAGGGCGAGTTAACTGAGGATGAAACTTTAGCCAGGCAGATAACTCGGCGGTCTAAGTCGATGACAATAGTCAATGGTGAGTTACACCATTGCAGTGTTACTAGGGCTTTTCAAAGATGTGTTTCTCCAGAGGAGGGCCGTGAGATTCTTCGTGAGATTCATGAAGGGTATTGTGGTCATCACGCCGGATCTAAGTCTCTTGTGGCTAAGGCTTTCCGTCATGGATTTTATTGGCTGACAGCTCATGCTGATGCAGAGGATCTGGTCAGTAAATGTGATGGTTGTCAGAAGTTTTCACGACGCGCCCATGTGCCGGCTCAAGAATTGAGGATGATTCCAATTACTTGGCCGTTCGCAGTCTGGGGGCTTGACATGGTTGGGCCTTTTAAGAGGTCCAAGGATAAGAATACCCACCTCTTGGTGGCGGTTGATAAGTTCACTAAGTGGGTAGAGGCAGAGGCAGTGAGTAAGTGTGATGCAGCAACGGCGGTTCAATTCATGAAAAAAGTGATCTTCCGCTTTGGCTTTCCACACAGCATTATAACAGACAATGGCACTAATATCTTCAAGGGTGCTATGAAGGAAGTTTGTCAACGTGAGCATATCCGGCTTGGTGTGTCATCAGTGGCTCACCCCCAATCTAATGGTCAGGCTGAGAGAGCCAATCAAGAGATCCTGAGAGGCATCAAGCCCCGGCTTATGGTTCCTTTGTAGAGGACGCTGGGTTGTTGGGTGGAGGAGTTACCTTCCGTGTTATGGAGCGTCAATACCACCCCCAACAGATCTACGGGTTACACGCCTTTCTTCATGGTTTACAGAGCAGAGGCGGTTCTCCCTAGTGACATCCGTCATGACTCACCTTGCGTGGCGGCTTATGTTGAAGCTGATAATGAAAAGGCACGTCAGGAAGCACTTGACCTATTGGATGAGGAGCGTGACATTGCAGCGGCTCGTTCGGCGATTTATCAGCAGGATCTGCGCCGTTACCACAGCCGCCAGGTTAAAACCAGAACTTTCCAAGAAGGCGATCTGGTGCTCCGGCTTATCCAGGATCAGACTCATATGCACAAGTTATCCCCACCTTGGGAAGGACCTTTTGTGGTCAGCTAGAATCTGAACAACGGGTCATACTACCTTATCGATGTTCGAGGCCACAAGGACTCACACACGTCGGAGGAAGAGATTGGTCGGCCATGGAATATAGCTCATCTTCGGCCTTACTACACCTGAGCCACTGGCTCTTCTGATGTACATATTTTTGACAATGTATATATTATGATCAATATAATAAACCGGCATCCCTGCTAAAGCAGGGCCTCTGTCGTTTTCTCTTAATGAGTTTTTGGTTACTTGGGGGCTTCCGGTTTATGCACGAAGTTATGATTACCCTTTGAACCGGCTTATAAGCCAAATTGAAAAAAAACTTGGGGGCTTGCTACCTAGGTTAAAAGGGACCAAACAGAGTGTTGCAAAAGCACAACTCAAACATAGGTGCCCATTAAGCATAGCTCAGAAATATTGCTTGGGGGCTCTTTTGTTCTAAAGAACAAGCATTGCTATAACCCTTGTGATAGGCTTGGAAGCCAGGTGTATTCACCTAAAACCCCGGGTTATCCTGCCTTTTTAAGTAAGCCACTCCGCCCAGGTATTCCTGGTATGACCCGCCGAACGTTTGACAAGTCAATCTTATGCAGACCCTGAACTTCTCAAAGTTAAAACGACGATTGGTTAATGTGAGGTCCATCTTATAAGGTTTGTAAAACGGTTTTAACTCAGTGGCCTAGAAGCCCATGAAAAGCCTTGATTTTTCGGCCTGGCAGCCCATGAAAAGCCTCGTTTTCGTGTGTTTTTGTTTCGACAGGTCTTTTGAGATTTATTCGATAAAGCCTATAAGGTTTTTATTATCACACTTCGCCGGTGTTTATTAACCCGGCTTGGCTTTCGACTACAAGTTGTCGGTACATGATAAATTAAGATCCGGTGTTTATTAACCCGGCCTGGTTTTTGACTATAAGTCACCAGTATGAAATAACATAATATCCGGTTTTTATTAACCCGGCCTGGCTTTCTTCATAAGTCGGCAATATATGATACATTACCAGTACTCAAATTTGGGTTATCACCCTTATTACACTGGCTTGGTAAACCAGCAGTGCGATTACATATCACAGGTATGATATATGGTTATTCTTAAATCCAGCTTTGGTTATAAACTAGGCTGGTTTCCCATAAATTTATATTGTTTATCATAACCCGTCTAGCGGTAAACCACCGAGACGCTTTTTATCTGTTATATGCAGGAACAGATTCAACATTGCTAATATCATAAGCATACGTGGCATATTTTAATATAGCAACTCATCAGTGTCATGCAAAGCAAAATATGTGCGATGGCATAGCAGATCAAGAGTTTGAACTAGCCTATTACAAGGCGTTTGGTGCCCAAAAGAATGATTGTTTTCAACAAGACTTGCAGAAAGTAGAAGCTAATCCGGCCCCGGTTTATGAATCTTGGCCTGGCTGACTTGAAGGTTGCGAATCATCCTGTGCCGGTTCATCATCCTCTTCTCTACCCAGTGGCTGGAAGTCAATGGTTGTCCAATCGATCCTAGTTAAGGCTTTGAATATAGCTTCATCACTATAAGTGTGGAGGGGTCAATATCAGGGGCATAAGCATGCTTACGAATTGGAGGAATAAGATTTGGCGCATCATAAGTTGGCGCATTAACTTTCTTGTTGTTGGCATCATAAATCGACTGATAATGTGAAAGGTCGGTCTCTTCAGCCAATTTGCTAGCCAGTGGGCGCATTTCCCTCGTCAAGGCTCTAAGGTCATCATTATTAAACTCTGAACCATCCTCCTATATGCTTGGGTAGCCGTTTGCCAAATCGGCCGGATCAACATCAGATGCCCATGCTTTAGCCCGTGTTAGTGCAGTAAGAGCACCCGCTCTGGCAACTGATTTCTTCAGTTCTTCAAACCGGGCAGGTATCATTGCCAACCTTTCCAATGTCTCCTTGATCAAGGTTGGGGGCGGTTTATTATGAGAAGCTGTGCAGATAACCCGTTGTACGCCGGTATATAACTGCTCTATAAGTGTATAGGCAACTTTCAGTCTTTGCCGCATATCGGAGCCAAGATGAGCAACGCGAGTTCCTATGTCATCAAAAACATCGGTAAACCGGCAGTTTATAATACATGTTTAAAAGCTTATGAAGACGTTGTTTACCAAAACGGCAGCAGTCATGGCATTTATTTGCTGTCTCAAGCCAGTTAAGTCCTCAGTTACCGGGTTAAGGGCCTTTTCAGCAACTTCACCCCTCTTCAGCAGAGTTGATTTTTCTGTATGCCAATCTGCCCGCTCGTTCTTGAAGTTCTCCTTCAGTTTCTCCATTGCTGCCAAGGCACTGGTCAATTCATCTTTGGCCTTGGAAGTCTCTACTTGTTGTGATTTGATATTTTCGTGAAGGTCGGCGATTTGGGATTCTTTCTTGACAAATTCAGCCTGCAAGCACTACAAAAAAATACACTTCCGTGATGATACGTGTTTGTCACAGTAGGTCGCGTTTTCTATCATGCATGTACATCCATGACGATTTTATGACAGAATCAAGATAGTCATACATGTGTTGTCGTACAAGTGTTCCATGACATTACCAAAATTATCATCACGGAAGTGTCCACTTCCATGACAATAAATCACGCATCACATAAGTGCTTTCGTCAAGGGCGACCGACACATGGCATCCACCATAACGGAACGCCGTTAAGCTATCGGGTCCAGTTTTGGATCCGATAACCCGTTAACAGCCCGGACCAATGGGGATTTTCCACGTGTAAAATCATCATTGGCCGCAGGAAACACGTGTTGCCTCACCGTTGGGACAGATGTCATCCACTCATTGGACAGAGGCGCCTATGATAGGTCGACACATGGCACGGCCCAACAAAGGGCCCATTCCGTGAAAAAGGCCGCCCAAAGAAAATTAGCAGGCTGGCACATATAAGGCCTACTTGTGTCAGGTCCATTTAAGCCCACGGCCCATACGAGATGTGCCAATTCAGCCCGTCAATGGCCCGTTAAAGATTTGATACCATTGTAGCCCATCGTCAGTTCGAGCCCGTTAACAGCCCGCTACATATTTGGGCTCAATATCGGCCCGATGAGATTTCGGCCTATTAACGGCCCATTTAATGGATGGGCCAATTTTCAGGATGTACATCTTTCGGCCTTAATGTTGGGCTAATTTCCGGCCCGGTGTGTCTTTTAGCCTGTTGACGGCCCATAAATCTGATGGGCCATTTGTAGTCGGACCTGAGTTTTGGCGTTTTAGCGGCCCATTTAAGTGTTGGGCCAATTTCTGGCCCGATGTCACTTTCAGCCTGTTGACGGCCCATAAATCAGTTGGGCCATTTGTAGTCGGACCTGAGTTTTGTCCTTTTAGCGACCCATTTAAGTGTTGGGCCAATTCCCGACCCTGTGTGCCTTTCGGCATGTTAACAGACCATAAATGAGTTGGGCCATTTGTAGTCGGACCTTAGTTTTGGCCTTTTAACGGCCCATGCCCCTCATGGTCCAATACCATCCCGGTTTCTCTTTTGGCCTGCTAAAGGCCCACAACACAGTTGGGCCATTTACAAGACGACCTGACTTTCGGCCTCTTAGCGGCCCATGCTCTTCAAGGTCCAGTTCAAGCCCGCTGTCTCTTTCGGCCTGCTAAAGGCCTACAGTATAGTTGGGCCATATGTAGCCCAAACTTAGTAATGGCCTGTTAACGACCCGTGAAATAAATTGGGGCCACCTGTTTCCCACTTTGATGTCGGCATGTTAACGATCCGGGAGGTAAGAGGCCCGACCATTAACTTTCGGCCTAGTAATGGCCCATTAACTTAATGGGCCCACTAAAGTTCGTACATGTCTTTAGGCCAAATTAGATAATTTGAGCCCATTACGACGAGCAATTATGCACAGGACCAAAACCGATCAAGCAAAGGTACGGCATACAGGGAAAAATGTTGCACATCCAGCATATATTACAGGAAATTACATCCACTGGGCAATCAAAGATTGATGCCAGTGCAAATAAATGAGCGTAACCTAAATATCTACAACGTCACAATCGCAACCTCGACAGATGACGCCCATAAGCATGTGGGCAAGTTCTTGCTATTTTGCTACACTATCTCCGAAAACATTGATCGCTTGTTGTGTCGCATTTACGACTCTGCACCTCTGATTCATCCACCATTTCCATCATTGCTTCAGCCATTAATTGGTTCACAAACATACATTTATTCCGTTGCATTCGAGACAGAGGATACTGAATAGATTCAGATGGCGATTTTGGCAGGCTTGTATTATTGATAGTGGAGAGTGTCTCGACCATTGCATCATAACATATATTAGGACGGGAACCAAACAGAATAATCATGAGTTATTGCCATATTACCTTGCCTAGATTTACTGGAAAGAAACAATGGGGTTGCCTTGCTGTTTTCAGAGTTTGTCTTCTTATCTTCAGCAGCCTGCACAAAATTAACACACTAGCATTGCTATCATTGGCCAAGTCGGATAATAGGAAAGCAATATTGACACAACGAACGTTTGGGCAACTAGCCTACACCAAATTAACACAATATGGCACAACTATCATCAGCCGTAAGGTAGTACGAAGCAACATTGACACAATGAATGAATGGGCAACTAGAGAAGCACTACAATTCACTAATGTGCGTGATATGAGATAGTACATTCATGCATTTCAAGATGCAAAACGACCAGGCAGTTTTCCTTACAAAAATCAACATTGGCGCCTTTAACATTTTGCTACAACTAATTTTAGATCAGATAAAGGTTAGATTCATTCCGATTAACAAAATACATGTTGATGTAAAAATATAGTGATATACAACATGTACTTACATCAGCATTGGAGCACAGAGAATTCCATAAGATATTTTCCTCGAATACGATCCCAATGGAGGAAGTCTTCTATCGTTTAACCTTATTTTCTAAAAGAGAGATGGGTAAGAAACATGTAGAAAATATGATCGTAATGCTATAAAATTTCATGATGCGAGGATACGCACACGCTTCTTAGAATGGAGTTGGCATTCTTTGCTGGACTAGAGCGGACTAGTTCTTTGGCCACCGAATCGCTTATTATCGGTGGGAGTTGGGTTTCTCTGTCTTTGGAGCGAGATCTATGAAAAATGGAGTTAGTTTATTATCTCCTGGCGTTTGGATCTTTTGCAAAGACCTGGTTTGTAACCCTTCAGATTCTAACATAGCCGTCTTCCCCTTGCATGCCTTATATAGAAGAATGGTGATTCAGTTATAAAACATGCTATAGCAGAGATGGAATAGGTACTGAAGAATAGAAAGGCATGACATATTGACATGTATTCCCTCCATCCGGAAATAAATGGATGGGTCTAGGCGTATTTCAGTTCTAGATACATCCAGTTTTATCCATTTCTGCGACATTTAATCCAGACTGAGGGAGTATGTAAGAGCTAGGGATACGACAGGACAACACAGTAAACAAAACACTGAAAAACCCACTGCAGAACCAAAGTATTCAAACCCACTGATATGAGATAGTACACTCATGCAGCTCAGGATGCAAAACTACCAGGCAGTTTTCCTTACAAAAATCAACATTGTGTCCTTTAATCATACATTTTGCTAGAACTAAATTTAGATCAGATAAAGGTTGGATTCACGCCGATTAACAAAATACATGCTGATGTAAAAATATAGTAATATACAACAGGTACTTACATCTACATTGGAGCACAGAGAATTCGCAAGAATCTTTCCTCATAACTGATACCATTGCAGAAATTCTTCTATCTGTTAAGCTTATTTTCTAAAAAGAGAAATGGGTAAGAAACATGTAGAAAATATGATCAGCATGCTATAAAATTTCATGATGCAAGGATACGCACATGCTTCTTAGAATTGAGTTGACATATTTTTGCTCGACTGGAGCGGACTAGTTCTTTGGCCACTGGAATCTGCTTATTATCAGTAGGAGTTGGGTTTCTCTGTGCTGGAGCAGTATCTATAAAAACCGGAGTTGGTTTATTATCTCCTGGCGTTTGGATCTTTTGCAAAGGCCTTGTTTGTAACCCTTCAGATTCTAACATAGTCGTCTTCCCCTTGCATGCCTTGTATAGAAGAATGGTGCTTTAATTATAAAACATGCGACAAAGAGAGAGATGGAATAGGTAATCAAGAATAGAAAGGCATGACATATTGACATGTATTCCCTCCATCCGGAAAAAATGGATGGGTCTAGGCGTATTTCAGTTCTAGATACATCCTTTTTTATCCATTTCGGCAACATGTAATCCGGTCGGAGGGAGTATGGTGTAAGAGCTAGGGATACGACAGGACAACACAGCAAAAAAACACTAGTTGAATGTAAAACTACATGCTAGCGGAATACGTACAGAAATAACTAAGCCAACATACACGTGTACGATTGGGAAAATAAGATGGCATTGCAACAGAGCACTAGAACAGCACTTCAATGTAAAAAAACATGGTATGGCAGACAGATGAAGTACATACTGATGAATAACAATGCATAAGATATTCAGAAGCATGATGTCCAAATTAAGCAGATGGCATTGCAATAGAGTAGAATGACAGTACTTGAATTTGAAAACATGTTCTTATGAATGGAATAGGTACTTTGAAAACAGGAAGGCATGACATATTTACATGCATGATCAAGATGCTAAGCACATGGCATTGCAACAGAGTAGATACACTCCAGGACATTATATGCATGTTGTACCCATATCACAGGCCAAGTTAGAGCAAGGACCTTGTGGGGTGAAGAGGATTCATCATATTTCTGCAAGTCTTCTGAAGAACTGCCTTTACATGTTCCATCATATTGGGTATCATTGACATCAATTTTATTGGCCTTTACATTGCTCCGTGAGGTTCTTGTGGATATATCAAATGTGAAATTATATCCGACATGCATGGAAGACAACTAGTAGTTAGATTTATGTAATGAGTGCCAATAGGAGACGACATAAATAGTAGGACTGGGGTTAACTAGCAGCAAATGTGTCTCATAAACTAAAGGGAGAACACGGATGAAAGCTACGTAATATGTATCGTTTGTACTCGAGATTAACTAGATGGCACACAAAATTATTAAAGAACAACATAGGTAATACTAGAAGTGGTATAATACTATAATCACCAGCATGTGGGATAGCATTGGCTGATGGATGATAACTATGGAACAGCGTTACCTAAAGAACAAGTATCTTAGCTGAACTAGGGAACAGCGTGAACTCCTGAACAAGACCCGTAAGGGATCAGCATGAATATACAGCGAAATGTGATGATCTTTTTTCCATGCTTAGATGAATAACAAAGCCATAAATGTTGCACACAAGTAAGATGAGGGTACAACCTATCTAGCTGCCATCCATAGGAGTGAGCATCATGTGCTGACTTGTCGATGGCCCTCCAGTTGTTGTGGCTGTCCATGTCGGGCACGCCAGATTCGATGCAGGAACTATTGAGTGGGGACTATAGCTCCCTTATGGTGTATGCTTCCCTTGTTGGAGCAGCTATGTGAGTCGGAAGACGGTGTGTCCAAGATGCAGATAACGCATAATGTTAAGAACGACATATCTCTTTGATCTGAAGAAATACACTAAGAGATCAACAAAGAAGGTACGAGAGTGTTCACACATCTGTTGGATCAAGACTAAATTGGGGTCACATGATTTTATTTTATTTTGCATCGTCTGATCTACGCCGGATGGCTTGATGGCCATCCTGTGCCTCCCGGCTGACACTGTTCGGAATCTTCCCCGAAGAACCAGCGACCAACGGCAGAGCAGCCTGCCTCTGCCGTTTGTGGCCCCGGCCAAAACCCCGCTCCCCGCCCCACTGCATTGTGGTGCTTGCGCCGCCCCCGGGCCAATCCCCTTCATCCAGATCCAGCGGCGGCAGTACCTTCAACCCACGCAACTCTAAAAGATAGCCATCTAAGCGCTGCTTCCGTGGCGAACTTGCGGCCCCGCACCCTTATGTTAGACACTAGCCAACCGGCAGCCTAGGAGCTCCGCCGCGCCGAGGGGTGCTGCTTTCCATTGGGAATCGATTGGCCCAGAATAAAAATTCAGACAACTAACGCCTAAATAAAGTGATTTGAGATGAGGGTGCGACCTATCTGGCGACATGGTGAAGTAGGCAGGTCCAGCTGCCGAGTCGGTGAGGCCGGCGGGGTTGGGGTGGCGACCGGCGGCAGGGAAAGAGCGATGTCATGATGGTCGACGGCTACGCGGAAGCAGCGCCAGGACTCTGGACAGATCCGAAGTTGGAGCCGCTCCAGCGCCGTGAACAACGGCGGGGGTGAATCGGCTCCGGTACGGTTCACGCGGCCATCATCGAGGCAGCACCGGCAGCACGAAGTAAGAGGCACACGGCCCAGTGCACGACGGCAAATGGACAGCGTCTCCAGCATTAGGGAGGAGGGCGGCTGTGAAATTGGTGCGGTGGGGGTGCCATGGAGGTGGGGCTGAGGTTTCGTGGCTCGGGAGAAGGGAGCTTCCCGGGGAGAAAGTGATTTGGCGCCCACGAGGTATGAATGGGGGGGGGATTGGGCGGGGAGTGGAACCATGTCTTACGAACGCATTTGTCTGAAATGTGAGTGGGAGTTACAGTTCTACCCTTGCCTATAGGCTTCTCTGCTTGGGTCTGTGTACTGAGGGTCGGGGATAGTAGTAACTTTGCTTCTCCCCAAATAGTGGGCGGGAGCGATTTCGGGCGAGGAGGGCGTGTTTTGAACTATAGTGGGCGCGAACGATTTCGGGTGAGGAGAGCGTGTTTTCAAATAGTGGGCGCGAGCTATTTCAAGTAGGATAGCGTGTTTTATCGACCATGGTTTATAAATTATTCGACACATGTCATTTCGGCCGAGGAGAAGGCGCGCTTGGATGAAGTTACGAACCTACCCTCGATGTACAACGGGCCAATTGATGCGTGCCCCACATAGGACGGTAATTTCATGTCTCCCATTTATTTGCTCGGGCGAATTCCACCGAGCAGAGAGGATGTTTAACGGTTCGTTCAAATTTTGGGAGAACGAGCATCCATGTCTACCTTACCAAGTCGATTCGAATCAAATTTTGAAATATTAGCTTGCCACTTCTTTTTTAGATGGAGAGATGATGCTCGGGAGTAATGTGTTTATACATGCTCGTTGCTAGCGATTTACTATATGACAAATAGTTGACCCACTCAAAAACGCGAATCAAACCAGAAATGAAATATCTCGATTCAATGAAATAGCTCGTTCAGTATGTCAAAATAGTGAACTAAATCCAAAATTGAACACCTCAATCGAGTAGCATGTTGTATAGTATTATAGTACTCCATGAACATGTTGAAAGTCATATTAATGAACTTGTTTGATATAATGCATATATCCGTTCATGTGTGGATTGCAGACAACATGTTCTCCAATTTAAATATTTGAATGCAAGTTTATATCGAAACATGGTTTATATCAGTCTTTGATGCATAAAACGCGACCTCCCCCTCTCCCAGACTCATTCTCTCTCTCTCTCTCTCTCTCTCTCTCTCTCTCTCTCTTTCTCTCTCTCTCTCGCCGACAATCTTCAATTCTGTCGCACACATCCGACACAAAAACCATGTTGGTCCCTCTCCCTTTCTCTCCATCTCTCTCTCTCTCTTTGTGTGTGTGTGGGGGGGGGGTTCTTTCTAGTTCGCATGCATATATACACCATCTATAGGTCTCTCTCGCACACTATGTATGATACTCTAGCTAGTCCAAGCTAGATATCTTGGGTGCACTCATCGTACGCACACAAATTCCTTGGCTCTTTGCCCATAACTCTCTCACCCACCACTATGTCGTCTCGGAGCTCTTCCCCCCCCCCCTCTCTCAAACTCTCCATCCACCTGGGTCACACATACACATGCATATCTCAATCGCACTCGATAGGCCCATCTAAAACTCTATCTATCTCCCTCGTTCTCTCTCCATCTCACACGCACACACACACAATCTCATGCCCATCTAGCCAAGTATGATGGTCTCTCACTCAATTGTAGGCACACGCAGTCCCCCTATATGTATATGACTAGCTAATCTTAGTCTCCATCACAAACATGTGCATGGTCTATCTCGATTTCTCTCGGGGCATCTTTCTATCGGGCACGCACTCCTCGATCTCCCACCCATATAGTCCCCTCACGATCTCGAGGGGATCTCTCTATCAGAAACACACCCTCTCTCCCTCCCCATGCGTCCATGCCATCCATGGGTCCCTCTCGACCTTTTTTCCTTGTTGCCCAGACCTCTATTGGACATGTGCTGCAGGGGTGTCTCTCTCTGTTGCAAACAATCACACACTATCTATCTTCGTGTATCTCCTCACCTCGTTTTTTCATCTCGGAGATGCATGCGTGATATGTTCGCATAAGAAACGAAAAAACACACTCTCTCTCTAATTTATCGTTTGTTGTCACTTTCTCTTTCACACACATACTCTTTTTTCACACTTACTCATTCTCCTTCACACGCACTTGATCTGTCTCGACTGAGGCACTCTCCTCGGTCCATAGCATATAGTTTATTGAAAAGTCAAACATCACAAAGTTTGACCATGTACGTGGAGAAAAATAATTACATCTAGTACGGCAAACACATACCATTAGATTCACCATGAGATGTAGTTTTATATGATGTATCTTTGGTATTGTAGATATAAATAACATTTGCGTAAACCTGATCAAAGTTTCCAAAGTTTGAATTCTAAACAATTTACATGCACTGCATTATCGAGCGGATGGAATATCTCTTTCCCCCTCTCTGCTATCTGATGCACCACTCAGCCTTACCAGGGCTCCTCAATCTCTCTCAAACTTTATTGGTCAGTTTGGTTCGTGACCTGACCCTCATGCCTTGATGGCCGGTACTTCCTGGTGTGGACGTGAGATGTAAAATATTTCTGCCTGGCCAGGCTTGTGTGGTGCTGAAGAGTTTGGTTCATGCCTGGGCCAGGCAAATCATCAACGTCCCATCAATCAACCCATGCATCAATTATTTAATGCTAATATCCATCCATGTTGTTGTTAGCCTCGTGGGTCAGCATCGACTGTGCACCGCCAGCATTCAAATCGGTCGCCTGGGCCAAAGCTACTTGCGTTGTCCGGAGTTCAGCCAAGCTAATTAAAGTGCAAGGAACCTGTGCCAGGCGGGCTTTCTTTTTTCACGGGTAGCAACCAAACAAGCGTGCATGAAATCCAGCCACAACCCTGTGCCGTGCAAAAGATGCTCAGACGCAAGCCTAACTGGCCTTATATCTCCCTCGGTTCCCACATACACATGTCTCGCTTCGTATATACATATAGACCCATCCAACACTCTCCGCCCTTGTTCTCTCTCCATGTGACACGCACCCCCTAAGTACCATAATCCCTCACTCCATCATAGGCGCAAGCACCCCCTCCTAAGTATGATTATCTCTTACTAGCCATCGTGAACACACGTATTTTCTCCTTCCATCCATACGCCTCGCTCGATATCTCTCGGGGCATCTTCTATCGCGCACACACCTTCTCACTCGATCTCCCACCCATGTAGTCCCATCACGATCTCCAGGGGATCTCTCTCTGACAAACATACACTCTCTCCTCCCCATGTCTGCATTTTCTCCGTACGTCTCTCTCGACCTATCTCCCTTGTTTGTCAGACCTCTCTTGGCCACGTGCTAGGGGTCTTGCTCTCTCGGTTCCAAACAACCACACACTATCTCCTCACCTTGCCTCCGTTGTCGAAGATGCATGTGTGATATGTTTGCATAAGACACACACGCTTTTTCTCTACTTTTATCGTGTGTTGTCCATGTATCTTTCACACACTCACACTCTCTTCTCTCTCTCTCTCTCTCTCTCTCTCTCTCTCTCTAGTTAGGGACTCACACGTCCATAAGCATATGGATGTTTTGAAAGTCAAACCTCGTAAAAGTTTGACCAGGTATATGTGGCGAAAAACATTTACATCTGGAACGATCATTAGATTCATCACAACATGTACTTACTTCATACTATCATTTATCTTTGGTATTGTAGATATAAGTAATTTCTTTATAAACTTGGTCAAAGTTTCAAAAGTTTGACTTAAAAAAATGTTGGAACTACATTATCGAATGGAGGGAGTAGCTCTTTCTCTCTCTCTCTGCTATCTCTCACGGGCCTCCCCTCTCACTCGAACTCTCTATATTGACGGATTGTACGCTCACTGTGTCAGCATATAGTTTCGTATATTGTTTAGTTGACCGGTCAACCAATCCACATGCTGTCTCGTCACCGTGTTCAGCATCTTCGTGTCTTTGGCCCATGTGGCAGTGGGTGAAAATAAGTAAACTAGAGGCCCATCTAACACGCGGTGAAGTAAACAAAGTTGAAACCACTTGGGGTAGCACCCCGCACGCTAGTAAATTGAGGGCGCATTGAGGACAAACTTCTTACGCGCGAAGGATGCACTCGCGCACAATTCACCATCATACGACGGCATGCACGTAAGGACGACCGCGCACACCCAAAGACACAACACACACCAGGCATCGCGTGTACAAAGCAGCGTCGCCACGGTTGAGATGGACGGCGAGGCAGCCAGCAAGCGAGGCGGCTCGAGCTAAAACCGCATCCGCAAGCACTGGACTTCATCAATGACCTCCCGACAACATGCTGCTCGTCATCATCAGCCTCCTCCCCACCAAATCTGCCGTGCGGACCGCCCTGCACTCCCGGCGGTGGCGCCTCCTCTGGCGTTGTGTCCCCCTCAACCTCATCGTCGACAGCTGCCTCTACGACGGGGATTGCAAACGCATGGCCGCAGTCTCCAAGATCCTTTCAACGCACCCTGGGCTAGCCAGATGCCTTGACATCCGCATGTTCAGTACCAACTGCAAGGTCCAACCCAAGTTCGATGAGTGGTTCTTATCCCCCGCCCTAGATCAGCTCGAGGAGCTCAGCTTTGAAGCTGGACAATGTTGCTCTCTCTGTCAGTCTGCGCTCCGTCTCACGCCAACGCCAAGGCCGCGCCAGCCTTCAGCTCTGCTATCTTCCCAGTTAATGCCGCTACCGCCCTTCTTCTCCCTCAACTCAAGCAGCTCGACCTCTTCGACGTTGTCATCTCGAAGAAGGCTATGGAGCACCTGCTCCGCAATCAGCATCGCGCTTGAGTACCTTCGTCTTGAGCAGATCCACGGGTTCATTAGCCTCCACATCGCCTCGACGAATCTCCGATGGATTTATGTGTCTTGCTGGCCTCGCAACAAGACTTCAATTGGGAAGAGATCACTCTAGCTGTTCCACGTTATGGTCATTGAGAATGCGCCTTTCCTTGAGAGATTGATTGTATCGGATCTAGAAGGTCCAACAAAAATTAGGGTCATTGACGCGCCGAAATTGATAATGTTGTTGTACTCGTCTGCCAAATTCTCCGAACTCTTTATTGGATCCGTAATTATTCAGGTACAGCACTCATCTTCTTCTCTGTCTTCTTGAAATTCACATTTTTAAATTTCTTCTTGATGTATTTATGACCGTCTTCCAGAAAATGATTCCCACAAGCTTGACCATCCATGCGCACAAAGTGAAGATCTTAGCACTAAAATCTATCGGCCCCAATCTGGATCAAGTTGTTGGATTCCTTACATGCTTTCCGTAACGGAGAAGCTACTCATCGAGGTGAAACTTCTTTCCTATAAGTAAACAAGTAATCACAACGTAGCTCAATTTTTTCGTAATTTTCCCAAATTACGATGACAAGTGTAGTGTTCAAAACTGCATCTACGCATCGCATCAAAGAAATGTTTTTAGTATTTTTTTCTCACGTGATCACCGCATCATTTTTATGTTGTACTACTATAGTAGCCTAGGCTAGTCATAGTGAAAAGTAACTTAGACTACTCCGGTAACTCTATGGTTACCCTAAGAGCAAGTACTACCTCCGTCTGGTTTACTCTTCCAATTTTTAGTATCAAAATTTGACCATAGATTTAATCGACAAAATGCTAATGCATGTCACTAAGAACTATATCGTTGGATTCGTATTTGAACATAATTTCAAATGGTGTAATTTTTAGTGACATGCATTGGCATTTTCTTAGGTAAATCTATGTGTAAGTGCATCTAGTGCCCCTTAGTGATTTTGGTGTATTGAAGATTTATAGGTTAAGGGACTAATGTGTCATATCTTATCCACCTAACGGTCATATCATTGAAGGGCATTTATGTCTTATCATGTCGGGCTGCTCCCTAGGCTATAAATAGCCGCCCCCTACAACCACTAGCTGGTTGGCTGCTCCGAGAGAAACTTGACACTTGTCATTTGAGAGCAACCCATCCTCCGAGGACTTTGAGCGAAAATCATCGAGTGAGGAAAACCCAAACACCAAACCCCTACAAACCCAAAGTGATTGAGCATCATCAAGAGATTGATCCTGCGTGGATCCGACGCTTGTTACCTTTGAAGACGGTGCTTCTTCCGCACGGTTAGGCGTCATAGTCTAGAGCATCCAAGAGGAATTGTGGATTGCCGAGTGACCAAGTCTGTGAAGGTTTGGAAGTCGCTCAAGACTTACCACGAGTGATTGGACGAGGTCTGTGTGACCTTAGTTCAAGGAGAATACGGTGAGGACTTGGTGTCCTGAGCTACGTGCTCAGCGATCGGGTGTCCGGACTGTGCCCTCGAGTTTAAATACTCAGCCGCTCCAACTGCATCGCATAACCGAGACATCGCTTGGAACTAGTCTACCAAATCATTGTCTTCACCAACCTTACTGGTTCTATTTCCTCAACCCTCTCATTTCCTCATTCTTTGTGTTGAGTGTTCATTCATATCTGTGTTTGAAGACTTTGATCAAGACTTTCTCAATTTCCTCAGTTCAATTTCTTCACCGTTTGTCTTCATCTTGTGCTATCATGTGTTTACGCTTTCTGTACTCATTGATTGTCTTCATTTCATCATGATGACCATGCCCGCATTCTCTTATGCTTACTTCGAGTACTTATTCATGCAAGTAGTTCTTCGCTAAGGAATTTCCTCACCGTAAATTCCTCAGTGAAGAATTCATAAAAATCGCCTATTCACCCCCCCTCTAGTCGATATAACGCACTTTAAATTGGTATCAGAGCAAGGTACTCCCTTGTTCTGTGTGATTTTGGTTTAACCACCTGGAGTTTTAGTTATGTCGATCGCAGTATGATCAAGGTCTCGGGGTGTCCTACCTTTGATGGGACGGACTACCCCTTTATCGGAAGAACAAGACGCGAATGCATCTTGAGGCAATTGACAACGATCTCTGGTATGTTGTGGAAAATGGTGTTCCCTCAGTCACACCTTCTCTGAATGCTGCCGATGTGAAGAGATTCAAGCAACTCGATTCTCAAGCGAAGAATACCATATGTGGCCATCTGAGCAAAGGACAATATGGAAGAGTGAGTGCTTTGGAAACCGCCAAGCTCATCCGGGACAAATTTGTCCAAAGTAAATGAAGGAGTCTCAACTCAGCGTGACTCTCGAGTTGATGTTCTTCGCAATCTCTTCAACCGCTTCAAAAGACTCGACAACGAAAATGTTTAACAAACCTTCGATCGCCTCACTGACATCTCAAATGAGCTTCAAGCGCTTGGTGCCACTCACATCACCGACCATGAGGTGGTGAAGAAATTGTTGAGATCGCTTGATTCCTCATTTGATACTCGCACCGATGATACAAGAGCGTCTTGACTACAAGTCACTTGATCCAGCCGACATCCTCAAGAGGCTAAATACTCATGAGTTCCAGCTTGTTGAAAGAGAGATCTCTATGGTTCTAGCTATGAAAAACACGTGCCACGAAGGCCAAGGCTGTGTCTCGAATCTGAGTGTGAAGACTCGTAGTAGCCTTGGAGATCCTGAAGAATTAAGCTCGAGCTAGCACTTGCTCGTGAAGAAATTCCAGAAGTTCTCAAGACGTGGTCGCTTTGGAAAATCCTCAAGAAGCGGTGATTCCTCATCCAAAGGACTATAAGAGAAGACTTTGCCACAAATGCAAGAAACCTGGTCACTACATTCAAGATTGTCCTCGATTGGGAAAAGGAATTAAAGAAGAAGAAATACAAGGATTACAGCCTGATGACGCTTAAGAAGAAGAAGAAATCGCCGAAATCTTCATCATCAAAATCCTCAAAGCCCTCTTCTCACAAGAAAAGCAGCTCCAAGAAGGCTCGGGCATTCATTGGCAAGGAAATGGACTCTCAAGCTGAATCGAGGAACATGAGGAAGAGGAGGCATCGGAAGAATCTGAGTCCGGTATGGCGAGTCTAGCTCGCCATCGCTTTCATCGACAAGTCCATCTTCAACTCAAGAAAATGACCTCACCAACAAAGCTGATGAAGATAGTGATGACTACGCCCCACCTATTGCTTCATGGCAAAGGGTGCCAAGGTACTCAAATATACCTCCTCCGAATCTAGTGAAAATGAATCGATGAAGATCTAAAGCCCGATTACTCAAAACTTGCTAAGATTGCTCTAAAACAACAAAGGGCTTTTGAAAAGGTTCAAAACATGCTAGATAAGAGTGATGATATGTTAGGTGAAGAAATGGATCGCACTAAAGCCCTCGATCGAAAATCTTCAGAGACTTGATCTAGGTTTGACAGCCTTCAAGGTCATCATAACACTCTCTTGTCCGATCATGAGAAACTTTCCTATGAATTTCTTCAAATAAAGCAAGATCTTGAGAAGCTAAGAGTGAGTTATGAAGATCTTCGTAGGAGCGTGATTCATTACTTGCTCAACAAATCAAGCGCTTCTCGGGAAGAATTTGTTCCTCCATGCTTAAAGTACATTGAACGTGAATCGCTAATTCTTCATCTGAATGTTCAAATGCTTCAACTGTTACAAATTCTCCCGCCTCTGCTATCACTAATTCCTCATCTGAGGACATTGCTAGTATCACTGACGATGCAGGGCTGAAGGAATTGTACATGACAGGCATGTACAAAAGCCTCAAAGGGCATCAGACTCTTTGTGATGTGGTTAAAAAGAAGATCCTCAACAGGAACCCTAGGAAAGAGGGTATTGCCTTTGAGAGGAAACTCAATGCTGATGGAACATATTGGAAGCCCGAGCAAGATCCCAAAACCTCATGGGTTCTTTGCAAAGGGACCTCCAGCTGATCCATCTAACTTATCTGGCTTTACATGCGAATCTCCTCATTCTTCCGATGAGTCATTTGACTCCAACTATAAACTGTTCAAAAATCATAATGGTGAAGTATTTGCTAGATATGTTGGCACTAATCGCAGGAACGGTTCCCCTATGAAGAAAATCTGGGTTCCCAAGAAGTGCCTTGAAAGTCTTCGTGTGAATGTCCTCATGACACCACCTGTGAAGAATAGGAACCCCAGATCAAACTCTTCATATGGACCAAATTCTTCATATGGATCCAAGTCCTCATAACGGACCAAATTCCTCACGTGGATCAAATTCCTCAAAAGGATCAAAGTCCTCATATGATTATCATCGTATAACAACTCTGTTTCGCAGGTAGAGCTAAGGGCTATGAATATGTGCATTATTCTTCAAACCAATATGTTCATAAGTCATCGAAGAATTTCTCCGCTTATTCATATGCTTACCCTAACCCCTCTTATGTGAAACGAAATGGATTGGCCTCTATGCCACCATTCTCATATGGTGCTCGCAGAGTGATGAACTCTTTGCCACCCCTTCATATGTGGGTGGTGAAGAAAAAGAACTAACCTCTTCTGCAGGGTCAGGTCTCCAGACGTGCATTAAACGTCTGAAGAATTTGCTGGGGGGCTGACAAAATGCCTGAAAGGACGCAGGCTAATCATGAGGAAATGAACTTTCATTTCACACGTCCTCATACTTCTTATATGTTATACTGCCTGATGAAATTCATCTGATGAACTTGATATCATATTCTTCACTGATGAAGTATATGAGATCGTAAGTTGCACTAATTCATCTGCAAGATGATCAACCCAAAGCCACTGAGTGGGTTCTCGATAGTGGATGTACAAATCACATGACTGGTGACAAGAATCTATTGATGGATGCTCCCTTATCACCGTCACATCTGAAGCATATCATCTTTCTGACAAAGGCAAAAGTCGTATTGGGTCTTGGTAAGGTTGCGATCTCTAAGGACATACACATGGACAAAGTCATGCTTGTGGAGTCCTTAGGATACAACCTCATGTCAGTCTCAATGCTTTGTGATCTTGATATGGTTGTTATCTTTGTCAAGTATCGTTGTGTTGTGATTATGGAAGTCGACAATTCCAAAGTCTTCAAGGCTTTAGGAGAGGAGACTTTTATATTGTTGATTTCTCTACAGGACCACAACCAGCCGTGTGTCTACTTGCAAAAGCTTCATAAGGCTGGCTATGGCATCGGCGACTTGGTCACGCAGGCATGAGGAATTTGCACACGCTTGCAAAGAAGAAGCATGTCATTGGCATTGAGAATTTCAAATTCCTCAAGGATCACTTGTGTGGAGCTTGTGAAGTCGGAAAAATGACCAAGGCCAAGCATCCAAATGAAGACTATCATGACCACTACTCGTCCCTTCGAATTGCTTCACATGGACCTCTTTGGTCCTAATCATTACTCAGCAGTCACTAATGATGCATCTCTATATGGATTTGTTATTGTTGATGATTACTCTCGTTACACATGGGTACACATTGTTACTTACAAAAATGAAGTGCGTGAAGTCTTCAAACGATTTTCCTCGAGGGCTTCAACTAACTTTCTTGTGAAGATCGGACACATCAGAGTGACAATGGAACCGAAGTTCAAGAATTCGGTCTTGATGCCTATCTTGATGAACTTGGTATTACTCATGAGTTATCTGCTCCCTATACTCCTCAAAAAATGGCGCTGTGGAGCGCAAGAACGTAACACTTGTTGAGATGGCTCGCACTATGCTTGATGAATACAAAACGCCTAGTCGCTTTTTGGATTGATGCAATTGATACCGCGTGCCACATCATCAACAGAGTATATCTTCACAAATTCTTCAAGAAGACTGCCTATGAACTCCTCAACGACAAGAAACCAAATGTGAGTTATTTCAAAGTCTTCGATTGCTAAATGCTGGATTAGAGATCCTCATCATAGTTCTAAATTTGCACCGAAAGCACATGAAGGTTTTATGCTTGGTTACGGAAGGACTCGCACACCTACTGTAGTCTTCAACATCGCTCTTCACAAGATTGTTGATATCAGATGTGCGGTTTGATGAAACTAATGGCTCGCAAAAGCAGGCACCTACCTTCGTGTTAGATGAACCAGTACACGAGGAATCTATCAAGTTCAAGGCAACCGAGGATGTCATTCCTCTTGAAGAATCTGTGAAGAATTCATTCCTGTCGCCAAGAACGCCGAAATGATGCACTGAAGATAATGTCAAGACAATGGTGCTGAGGAAAATGATCAAATTCCTCGATGACAACCAGCTCATCCTCGCGTTGCAAAAGAAGTGCAAGTTGACAAGATCATCGATGACATTGAAGCGCCAGGTCCGCTCACACGCTCAAAAGCTTCACATTTATCTAACTTTTGTGGGCACTATGATTTTGTCTCTATCACAGAGCCCACTAAGGTAGATGAAGCATTTCTGGAGCCTGAGTGGATTCAGGCCATGCAAGAGGAATTACATCAGTTCGAGCTCAACAATGTCTGGGAACTGGTCAAACGTCCAGATCCTCGCAAGCATAATATCATTGGCACAAAGTGGATCTACCGCAACAAGCAAGATGAAAATGGCCTTGTGGTGAGGAATAAGGCACAACTTGTAGCTCAAGGCTACACACAGGTTGAAGGAATTGATTTCGATGAAACTTTTGCACCTGTTGCTAGACTTGAGGCTATTCGCATATTACTTGCTTATGCTAACCATCATAATATCACTTTATATCAAATGGATGTAAAAAGTGCATTCCTCAATGGTAAGCTTGAGGAAGAAGTATATGTTGCTCAACCCCCAGGTTTTGAAGATCCAAAGAATCTTGACAAAGTCTTCAGACTCAACAAGGCCCTCTATGGTCTCAAACAGGCCCCCGCAGGCGTGGTATGATACATTGAAGGAATTCTTCGTGAAGAATGGCTTCACACCCGTTCACTCGACCCTACTCTCTTTACTAAATCATATGATGGTGAACTGTTTGTGTGCCAAATATATGTTGATGATATTATCTTTGGCTGTACTGACCAACGTTATAGTGATGAATTTGCCTATATGATGAGTGAAGAATATCAAATGTCTATGATGGGAGATTTGAAATTCTTCTTAGGTCTTCAAATTCGTCAACAACACAATGGCATATTCATATCTCAGGAGAAATACCTCAAAGATGTCCTGAAGAAGTTCGGCATGCAAGATTGCAAAGGCGTCAAAATTCCTATGCCCACAAATGGCCATCTATGCACTGATGAAAAAGATATTGACTTCGATCACAAGGTATACTGCTCCATGATTGGTTCTCTACTGTACTTATGTGCATCTAGGCCAGATATAATGCTTAGTGTTTGCATGTTTGCCCGATTTCAAGCTACACCGAAGGAATCACACCATAAGGCTATGAAGCATATTCTTCGATATCTAGCTCACACACCAACACTAGGATTATGGTACCCCAAGGGCTCTACTTTTGATCTCATTGGATATTCTGACTCGACTATCTTTGGTGATCGTGTGGACCGCAAGTCAACATCTGGTACTTGTCATTTCCTCGGACGATCTTTGGTCCGTTGGTCCTTGAAGAAACAGAATTGCGTATCACCGCTTCATCATGCGGAAGCTGAATACATTGTTGCTGGCTCTTGTTGTGCTCAATTGTTGTGGATGAAGCAAACTCTCAAGGACTACGGCATCAACGTGAAGAATGTGCCTCTCTCGTGACAATGAGAGTGCCATCAAGATTGCTCACAACCCAGTTCAGCATTCGAAGACAAAGCACATTCAAATTCGTCATCATTTTATTCGTGATCATGTGTTGAAGGGCGACATCTCCATCGAGCATGTGAAGACTGAAGAACAGCTAGCCGATATCTTCACTAAGCCCTTGGATGAGAAGAGATTTAGCAAGTTGCGGTGTGAGCTAAGTATCTTAGAATCTTCGAATGTTCTTTGAAAAGGACACACATCCTGATACTTATGCAAAATTGATGACTTAGATGTGCAACACATGAAGAAACGTTTTTCTTCAATCCATGAAGAATAACACTCTAAGTGTGAAGAATTAATGAAGAATTTGATTCTCAGAACCCTACGACAATTGTACGCGGTGTCTGAAATCATCATTCTTATACGGTGGGTCACGCCACCACCAAAGTTGAAAATCTTCAATTTGAGTTTTTTCTTCAGTTTTTCAAATTCTTCAACTTTTCAAAATCTTCACTGTTTCCGTCGTTTTTCTTCATTAGCTATATATATATATATATATATATATATATATATATATATATATATGGGTTTATGTGGTCTACAGCATTCACTTATGGCTAATTCTTCAAGTTGCTTTTTCTGCTAAGTGAATGTGATCGGACCCTTCCCTCTATGCTATACTCAACCCAATCTATTCACAAATTCTTCATGTGCTCTATTTGAAACTCGTTCAAAATCTTCACCGTGTCCTTGTCACCGAAGAAATTGCGAACGGAACTTTAAAACTGATCTTATCCAAACTTTCGGTTTTGCCGCTCAAACCGTTCCGCATCCCACAATGGATTTATCTATTCACCCATGATCTAACACAATCTCCACTTTTCAGTACGTGGGTGACACATGTCAAGCGAATGAGAAGGGTCAGGGGCACGTTCGTCCCAAATCTTCGGGCAAACAGTTTTTCACCGTGGCTATATATACCCCCACTCCCCTTCCTCACTTCCTTACTCTGCTCGACCGCTCTCTCTCTCTCTCGCTCGAGCTTCTCAAACCCTAGCGCCGCCGCTACTCCATCGTCGCCGGTGAGGAAGAGCTTCATCGCTTCGACCTCGTCAGCCGACGCATTTCGCCGACCGCGGAAATCTTCACTCCGCCGCCGCCGTAGCTGTCTTCCTCCGCCGAGTTAGGGCGTGGAAGATCTGAACTGACGAACTTCCCATCTGTTCTTCTTAGTCGTCGTGTTCTTCACTTTGGGTAATTAAAAGTTACTTTTATTACTCACTTTGATTCTCAAACCTTCCTGAAAATCTTCAAAGGTGTTTATTCTTCAAATCTTCACACATATGAACACCTCAAACAAAATATGCTCTTGATTCGGTTCTCTAAGCAATGATTTTCTTCAAGATTCTTCAATTGTGTGGATCCTCGATCTATACAACTCTGGAACCTAAGACAAAGATCGCTTAGTGAAATTCTTCAAGGCTCATCTGGTCAAATTCCTCAAACTAGTTCTTTTTGAAAAAAAAACTTCTGAGAACGCATATGACCTCTCCAAATTCCTCGCAACTATACTCTGTTCACAGGTACTCATGTCCGCTATTGAATCACTAGGTTCTCATCAACTTAACTCATTTGCAGCGTTCCTCGAAGAAAAGTTGCATACCTCTTCAGAGAATTCGTTTGTTCAAATTCCTCACCAAGAATATGGCGTATGAAAGAAGCCACAGAAAGGAGGAAAGAGGCCTGAGGTCATGACTGTGTTTGAAATCCCTGGGGAAATATATGTTGATTATTGCACACCTGATGAAGCCGAGTTCGGCAAAGAAAACAAAAATCAGCGCAAGGTGCGCATTCAAAGGATTGAAAGGAGATGGGCAAGGGAATGGAGGGAGTACAGATATGTAACTCCAAAGTACATGAAGAAATTTGCTCTCAATCCTCCATGCCCAAGAGCTCCGCTGGCACCTGGTCAAGAAGCTGACCCCACCATCATCAAGCGTGGTGAGGACTTTCCTGAAGAATGGGCCAAGCGCCAAGCCAAATTGGCAAGACAAGCCAACGAGGCAGTGAGGAAATTCAATGAGGACTCTGCTATCGCTGCCGCCATCGAGGCCTCTGTCAAGCCAAGAAAATCTATGGCAAAGAAGCCCGCACACAAGCCAAGTGCTTCACCAACAGTGCCCTCACGGCCAAGTTCCTCAGCTGTGCCCTCACGGCCAATTCCTCATGCTGCTCCTGCTCCTCCCAAGTCCTCAGTTTCGATCCTTTTGGTCATTCGATGACAAAGGGGGAGAAATTTGAGTTAGTCTTCAAGCGGGTCGATTATATGGGCATTTTTTTGTTAAGTTACAACTCTCGTTCTTCTGAAACTTTTATTGGATCGAGTTGACCCGATGGTGCTTTGATACTTTTGATGCACTGTGCTCTGATACTCTTGATGCGTTATTGCATGCCTGTTCCTCATTAATGTTATTGCACGCATGTTGAATTTCATCAAGCACCATATTTCATCATGCATTTCAAATTCTTCATATTATATGTCAAATGCGTGTATGAATTACAAGATATAGGGGGAGATCTCCATGATTCAACTCTTCAAATGTGCATTGCCTCAAAAGCAAATTCCTCACTATGCACATCTTCGTGGGGAGTTCTTCTATATCTTGCAATCAAATTCCTCAATATCAGTATTTACACTTCATATGTTTATCCTCGTTGAAAAATTAACCTATATTGTCATCAATCACCAAAAGGGGAGATTGTAAGTGCATCTAGTGCCCCTTAGTGATTTTGGTGTATTGAAGACTTATAGGTTAAGGGACTAATGTGTTTGTGAGTGTACACAGGTCTATAAGTCTATGAGGAGTTTGATATTTACAGAGAAAGTCGACCCTAAAATGAAGTTCTTCGATCAAGACTTTGATATTCTCAAGACTTTCTTGAAGACTTTGAAAGTGAAGAAATTGGTGTGACCTTGAAGACTTGGTATTCATTTGAGGAACATGAAGCGTGAAGACTTTTGTTTTCGTAGTTTCGCTTTTCTCTTTCTTGAGTCATAGGAAACACTGTACGGTTAGAGGGGGTCGAGGAAATACTCAGGACAAATTTCCAGGTGATGCGCAGCTCGAAATCCTACACCTACCAATCCCTTCGAGTGAAGCCTTTGGAAATCTCATACAGCTTCACCAATTTCTTCAAAGGATGTGAGACGAAGTTCTTCCGTCGCTAAGGAATTTATTCTCGACCGAGGAGTTAGGAATTCGCCAAAGGCGGATTGCCTACACAAGTGAGGAACATGATAGCCCCGAGGAATTTGAGATTCAAATTTCCGACCGTTGTTGTGTCATGGCCACCTGTCCCAAAATATCTTATCCACCTAACGGTCATATCATTGAAGGGCATTTATGTCTTATCATGTCGGGCTGCTCCCTAGGCTATAAATAGCCGCCCCCTACAACCACTAGCTGGTTGGCTGCTCTGAGAGAAACTTGACACTTGTCATTTGAGAGCAACCCATCCTCCGAGGACTTTGTGCGAAAATCATCGAGTGAGGAAAAACCCAAACACCAAACCCCTACAAACCCAAAGTGATTGAGCATCATCAAGAGATTGATCCTCGTGGATCCGATGCTTGTTACCTTTGAAGACTGTGCTTCTTCCAGACGGTTAGGCGTCATGGTCTAGAGCATCCAAGAGGAATTGTGGATCGCCGAGTGACCAAGTCTGTGAAGGTTTGGAAGTCGCCTGAAGACTTACCATGAGTGATTGGACAAGGTCTGTGTGACCTTAGTTCAAGGAGAATACGGTGAGGACTTGGTGTCTTGAGCTGCGTGCTCAGCGACTGGGTGTCCGGGACTGTGTGTCCTCGAGTTTAAATACTCACCGGCCCAACCAGACGTACACCTGAGACAACAGTTGGACATGGTCTACCAAATCATTGTCTTCACCAACCTTACTGGTTCTATTTCCTCAACCCTCTCATTTCCTCATTACTGTGTTGAGTGTTCATTCATATATGTGTTTGAAGACTTTGACTGAAGACTTTCTCGATTTCCTCAGTTCAATTTCTTCAGTCTGTTTGTCTTCATCTTGTGCTATCCTGTGTTTACGCTTTCTGTACTCATTGATTGTCTTCATTTCATCATGATGACCATGCCCGCATTCTCTTATGCTTACTTCTGAGTACTTATTCCGCTACAAGTAGTTCTTCGCTAAGGAATTTCCTCACCGGTAAATTCCTCAGTGAAGAATTCATAAAAATCGCCTATTCACCCCCCCTCTAGTCGATATAACGCACTTTCACTATGGTCAAAATTTTATACTAAATACGAGGTAGTATTCCCTCCGTCACAAAATTCTTTTCTTACATTTGTTTAGATACGGATGTATCTAACACTAATATGTAACTAGATACATCCGTATTTAGACAAATTTAAGACAAGAATTTTGGGACGAAGGGAGTACAAATGTGGGCTATGTAGGCCAAAACATGTGCCAAATTCACTTGTGATGCATTTGGCATCGATGCCCCTCCATTGCTCACCTGGTGCCCCAATCTGGATCACCTACCTTGCTCCGGTGCCAAATTAACTCACTTAATGAAAATCACTGCGTGGGAGAGAGAGAGGACCGATGCAATAAAAAACACTTGTTTGGGAGAGTGAGAGGCTGGTGTAGTTGGTTTGATTGATTTGTTTATACATGTGGGTCTGTGTGAACAGAGGTGCCAACTCTCTCACATCGCGAGAGCGGTGCCCAAATCTTTGATTTGACATCGATGCATATTATGTGGCATACTTTTGCGAAATATGGCATCGGCCACATAGTGGAAGGCAACAAATGCCCAAGCTCTTCACGTGCTCCTAGTTAAATGAGAGGAAACAGAAGGAGAGAGAGAGAGAGAGAGAGAGAGAGAGAGAGTGAAAAAATATCACTAGCCAGCCAACCCTATCGTATGAGCGAATGATATTGGTACCTCTTGATGACACGGCAATCTTATGCAGCCAGTGCTCTAATATGTTCTCTTCTTTTGCAGATAAAAACACCCGAAAGTGAAAAATGTGTTGCACTATAACAATCTCACCGAATGCCTTGATCTCCATCTTACAGAAATTGATTTGATCGACTACCGAGGCAGCACATCTGAGATTAAATTGGCCAGGTTCTTTGTTCCGAGGCAAGTGTGCTCAAGGTAATGACGTTTGGCATTCTCTGGCGCAACAATGAATGGCATGCTGATCACCGCAAGCGTCTAAGCCTAAATGACAAAGTCTCCGCAGAAGCAAAATTTGTTTTTGAAACATCAAGTGGCCAGAGACTCGAAAACTTAATTTCCCATTAGTGACTTGTCAGGGCAGTGGATTTTAGTTTGTACAATAATGTTGCATCCACCTAAAGTAACGAAAGTTCTTACGTAAACTTCCTAGTAATTCCCTCTTCGTAGGTGAAGCATTACTCCTAACATTTGTAATATCAGTTTGAAACTTGTAATATCAGTTTTCAAACAGGTCCTGAGTTGGTGATGATGTTGTGTCTCCCATCTTTCACCAATAGCCGTCGGATCTAGATCTGACGCATACAAACCAAGCTTCTCCATTTTTGCAAAAAGATGCCCGCACTTGTTCCCTATTTACAATCAGCCTTATCTCCTCCCCACCACATCTAGAAGGCCGTGGAAAAATCTGGCACGATGGCCGCTGCCGGAGCCGTCCACCCCCAAAAATGTTGTGTAAGTCACCTTACGAAAACCAAATAATCCCAAAACACTTAGGCCAAAGGGGACCAATAAACCAGTAAACATCAAACTTCTCACACGTCGACGCGGGCATCCCCACGTCTACGCGCAAATCGTCCACAAGGACTACTACATGCAAGAGGAGGACGATAGGACGCTGGCCTTCTTGGACCGCAGGGCAACCTTGGACGGCACTGTTCAGAAGCACGTTGAGCTCGCCGCCAACGCCACTGCTCCTCACACGTCGGTTGGTGACCCGGTGCACTAGGGCGTGAGGATGTCGTTGATGAATCCGTATGTATTTTTATCTTTCCGTCAAATACATGTAGTAGTATATGATAGTACAGTAATTAACTTACCTTTCACATCAACTTCATAATTTTCGTATGTACTCCATGCATGAATGGCGCCAGAACCAAACTTCTCATTACTCTAGGCAAAATCGTTATTTTCTATCTATCGGTCGCGCCATGGAGCAGAACCAAATTTTACAAGTTACGAGTTCAAAAGGAATAGCCTGCCGTGTTCGCGTCGCACCCTGAAAGTGGAACTATCCCTAGGTGGTTTTGGTAATTCCTAACAACATATAGCTCATTGAGCTAACATCATTCCAAGATGAATATTTCAGGAAAAGCTCAAATGGATGGCATGGCATGGATGAGAAAAGTGGATCCCTCAAAATGCTAAGGATAAAAGGATTGGCTCAAGCTCAAAAGCTCAAGACTCTACATTTTATATTTTAGTGATCCAAGATCACATTGAGTCTTAGGAAAAGCCAATACTATCAAGGAGGGATGAGGTGTTTCATAATGAGTTTCTTGCTCTATAGTGCTTAGTGATATGCTCCAAAACCCTCAACTACTTTCTCATACCCACATATGACCTAAACCAAAAGTCAAACTCGGCCCTACCGATTCTTTCTACCCGGCGCCACCGAGTTCAGATGTCATAGCCACTGCCACAAACCCAAGGCAAATCGGTCTCACCGATAGGGATCTCGGTCTCACCGAGATGGGATTGTAATCTCTCTGTTTCCCTTCGTAACGTTTCGGTACCACCAAGATGAGCGATCGGTCCCATCGAGATTGCAATGTAAACTCCCTGTTTCCTTTTCATAACATTTCGGTCTCACCGAAATGAGCGAATCAGTCCCACCGAAGTTTACTCCGACCAACTCTCTGGTTAGCTTATTACCAAAATCGGTCTCACCGAGTTTGTGTAATTGGTCTCACCGAGATTACGTTATGCCCTAACCCTAACCACATCGGTCCTACCGAGTTGCATGTCGATCCCATCGAAAATCCTAACGGTCACTAGATTTGCTGAATCGGTCCGACCGAGTTTATCAATTCGGTCCCACCGAGTTTGGCAAGTTGTGTGTAACGGTTAGATTTTGTGTGGAGGGTATATATACCCCTCCACCTCCTCTTCATTCGTGGAGAGAGCCATCAGAACCAACCTACACTTCCAACTTGCTGTTTCTAAGAAGGAACCACCTACTCATGTGTTGAGGCCAAGATATTCCATTCCTACCATATGAATCTTGATCTCTAGCCTTCCCCAAGTTGCTTTCCACTCAAATCTTCTTTCCACCAAATCCAAATCATGTGAGAGAGAGTTGAGTGTTGGGGAGACTATCATTTGAAGCACAAGAGCAAGGAGTTCATCATCAACACACCATTTGTTACTTCTTGGAGAGTGGTGTCTCCTAGATTGGCTAGGTGTCACTTGGGAGCCTCCGACAAGACTGTGGAGTTGAACCAAGGAGTTTGTAAGGGCAAGGAGATCGCCTACTGTGAAGATCTACCGCTAGTGAGGCAAGTCCTTCGTGGGCGACGGCCATGGTGGGATAGACAAGGTTGCTTCTTCGTGAACCCTTCATGGGTGGAGCCCTCCGTGGACTCAAGAACCGTTACCCTTCGTGGGTTGATGTCTCCATCAACGTGGATGTACGATAGCACCACCTATCGGAACCACGACAAAAACATCCGTATCTCCAATTGCGTTTGAATTCTCCAAACCCTTCCCTTTACATTTCTTGCAAGTTGCATGCTTTACTTTCCGCTGCTCATATACTCTTTGCATGCTTGCTTGAATTGTTCTAAGATTGCTTGACTTGTGCTAAGATAGCTAAAATCTGCCAAAGACTAAAATTGGGAAAATGATAAGTTTTTATTTGGTCTAGTAGTCTAATCACCCCCCCCCCTCTAGACATACTTTCGATCCTACAAGTGGTATCAGAGCTTTCTTCTCCATTTGCTTTGATTTCCATAGCTTTTGGTGGTCATAGGTTTCACAACCTAGGAGAGTATGGTGTCTAGCAAGGGAAATTATTACCGTAGAGGTCCTTACTTTGATGGTACTAATTTTGCTAGTTGGAAGCATAAGATGAAAATGCATATTCTTGGACATAACCCCGCTGTTTGGGCTATTGTGTGTATTGGCTTGCAAGGTGAATCCTTTGATGGGAGAGAACCGAACCGTGAAGCTAGTGCGGAAGAGTTGAAGATGCTGCAATACAACGCTCAAGCTTGTGATATCCTCTTCAACGGATTGTGCCCCGAAGAATTCAACAAAATCAGCCGTCTTGAGAATGCAAAGGAAATTTGGGACACTTTGATTGATATGCATGAAGGTACCGACTCCGACAAGGAATCCAAGTTGGATGTGCTCCAAAGTCAACTTGACAAGTTCAAAATGAAGGATGGTGAAGATGTCGCTGAAATGTACTCTAGGCTTGCTCTTATCACAAATGAGATTGCGGGCTTAGGAAGTGAAGAGATGACCGACAAATTCATCATCAAGTAGATCCTAAGAGCTTTGGATGGAAAATATGATACCGTGTGCACATTGATCCAAATGATGCCCAATTACAAATATCTCAAGCCAACGGAAGTCATTGGAAGAATTGTTGCTCATGAGATGTCGCTCAAGGATAAGGAGGAACTTCACAACAAGTCAAGTGGTGCTTACAAAGCCTCATGTGAAGCCCCCACATCATCAAGTGAGAAACAAACCTTCAATGAAGAATTGAGCTTAATGGTGAAGAACTTCAACAAATTCTACAAGAGTAGAAGCAAAGAGAGAAGCTCCAAGTCAAGGTCCTACAATGACAAAAGATCTTCCAGTCAAGAGCGCAATTGCTACAATTGTGGGAGACCCAGACACTATTCCAATGAGTGTATGGCACCCCACAAAAGAAGAGAAGAATCACCCAAGAGGAGAAGTAGAAGAGAGGAATCACCACCAAGAGAGACGAGGAGTAGAGATGATCGTTATGAACGAAGAACATCCCGGAGGAGCAAGGATTTGGAAAGGAGGGACAAGTCATCAAGGAGCTACACAAAACAAAGACATCAAGCCCATGTTGGTCAATGGGTGTCCGGCTCTGACTCCGACAATCACTCCGAGAGAAGCTATCACTCCGACTCCGAATATACTTGAAGGTGTTGCCGGTCTAGCACTTGTGTCAACCAACTCCTATGACATATTTGATTCACCTAATGAAGGAATTGGAAGATGCTTCATGGCTAAAGGCCCAAAGGTAACACACCCCGAGTATGTTGATTTCAATAGTGATGAAGATGACTTGCTAGGTGATGATGATTTACTTGTTGACAACTCTAGTGATGAATACTATGATGAAACATCAATTAATCATGCGAATCAAGATAAAACGAATGAAAATGATAAGGAGAAGATTGAGCTTCTAACTAAAGAACTAAACACTCTTAAGTTAGCTCATGAAACTATCTTAGAAGATCATCGAGAACTTTTAAGGACTCATGAGAAGTTACGCTTTGAAAAGCTCAATCTTGAGCAAGAGCATGAGTTCTTAAAGGCAATCAACGATGATCTTCGTAAGAAAAGTTCTTCTTACATTGCCAAGCGTTTACTCTTATCTACTTACATGCCTCAAGTCAAGTCCATTAACAAAAACAAGAAGGATTCTTCCTCTAGTAGTAACAATAATCATGCTAAATCAAATGTTGTTGCTTCTAGTAGTTCTCTTGATTCCACTAATGATTCTCTTAGCCAAGTTACACTTGAGCAAGAAAATAGCTTATTGAACGGAATTATAGAGAAAGGTGTTTACAAGAGCCTTGCGAGGAGTAAGCAATTTGAGGAAATTGTACGCAAGCAAGGAAGGCACCGGAAGAACCAAGGTGTTGGTTTTGAACGAAAGTTCAATGCCAATGGAGTTGAGTGGGAAGAAGATCAATATCCCAAGATGAAGTTTGTTCCTCAACAAGAGAAGTATGATCCTACTTCCTTCAAGGGGACACAAGCTCAAGATGATCTTCCACCATAAGACCACAAGCAAAAAAGGCAAGGACAAGCTTCAAGAGGAGATTGATGCATTTGAAGAAGCTCCTAAGGCCTTGGTCAAGTGGGTTCCCAAGACTACGACAAGTTCTACTTCATCAAGAACGACTACAACTCCAAGGATTCCCATCAAGATGATGTGGATCCCGAAGAAGAAGAACTAGAGAGTTCTTGAGGGTGACTCTGCCAACATATTTCACTCATATCAGTTTGGCAACTACAAGTGCAATCAACTTTCACATCTTGCACTAGTTCAAGGAGTCACAAACCCTCTTGTTGGTAAGACAAGGGACAAGGTAATCTAATGCTTTCATAGACATCATCTTGTGTGCGCATCACTCTATGTCTATGGATATCCTTGTTTGTTCCTTGTGGGACTAACCCGTAGGTACCGAAAGTGCAACTCACTCCAAAGGATTGCTCCAAATGATCTTCATCAACATTGAGCATCCACATCTTCAACACCTACATGAAGTCATCATCGACAAAACCCAAGGTTAGTTCATCCCTCTAAGGGGGGATCTCACATCTAGGGGGAGCTTAACTCTAAGAACTGAGTCAAAACAACTCTAATGGTGTGAACACATCAATGCATTATGTAAAAGTGGTAACCCCACTTGAGCTTAAACGATGAGTATGACCTATGATCAAATGTTCTCATTTGACTCCTAAGTCAATATACTCATATATAGATGACCTAGTCATCGGCAATTGTTTGATAGATGCTAGAATTGTTTGTGCATGCTTTGTCACATATTTAATTTGCTACTTTATTGTGTGAGCATGTTGGTTGCATATTTTACTCATTCGAGGACATCCACTTGTTGTTTGATTGATTGGTTTCTTTTTCTTTTGCCAAGTGGATGGACAAGAATGCCTAAGAACCTTCTCTAGCCATCTATGCTCTTCTCGTCTCAAACTCTATTCATGCTGCATCACAAAATTTGATCAAGTCAGATTCGAACCACTCTGTGTGAGGAGCACTCGGAGTCCCCGATTCGTCATAGAATTAAACTTCCAAAACTTCTTTGTGTGTTTCGATCTGACCGATTCCTCCATTTCGGTCATACCGAGATCACTAAGTCGATCTAGGTTTTCAATCTCGGTGCAACCGATTTGAACTTTTCGGTCACACCGAGTTGCTGTAACTGTCAACAGTTATGCATCTCAGTGCCACCGAGTTGTTCCACTCGGTCACACCGACAGGGTCGGGCTATATATACTCACGGGCAAAATTTTGGAAACTTTCTCCAAACCCCTTCTCCCGCGCATAGCTCGCTCTGCCTCCAGGGTCTCCGGATCATCCTCCTCATTGCCAGCCGCCTCCAGTTGCTGGTCTCCGCCGCCGTCAACGGAATTCACCCCCGCCGTTGCCGCCGTAGCGAGTTCATCGCCAAGCTAGGGTATGGACTCGATCACAGTGTTATCCCCGTCCGATTCCTAGCACATTGTGTTCATCATGATTCTTGCCACGATTGAAACTATTCTATCTAGTCAAAACAATCCATAGTTTATAAGTGAAATGAAAATTTAGGGTTAGGTTTCCGCCGAAACCATCTCGGACCCACCAAGTTGCAGAACTCGGTTCCACCGATTCGGCTAAGGCCATTGCACAAGTGATTCTCGGTCTGACCGAGAATTGCAAATCGGTGTGACTGAGTTCAGGACTTTGTGAAACCCTAGCAGTCTCAGTGCCACCGAACTGTGACTCAGTCTGACCGAGTTCACTAGTTTAGGTTCCAAAAGCTGCTTCGGTATCATCGAGTTTGCAAATCGGTTGATCCGAAATGCTTTCTGTGGAAAACTAAAACTAAGTTTTTCACTCATTCTTTTGCAAAAATCTCTGTATTTTGCGATGCTCATCCACTCTATCTCATCTATATCTATTCACAGGGTCTGCAGTCAGTGTTTGCAATATGTCTGATCAGAGTGATAGCTAGAACAAGTTAGAGGAGCAGATTCAAATGAGTGAGGGCACTAGTACATCTAGCAGCTCTGATGAGGGTAGCAGGAGCACTCCAAGCAACTTGCCCAAAGCTGCCACCAGGACAAGAAAGAAGAGAACCTCAGAATCTGAGGATGAAGACTATGTGGCAGTAGAGGATGAGGCCACTTCCAAGAAGAAAGTGCTCAAGAAGGAGTATGGCACAGGTGTTGCCACCAAGCCTGGTATGAATAGCAAAGTATCTGCCAAAAGGATTCCCATGTCTAAAGCCAGAGCCTCCACTCAAGCATCATTGGAATCTGAACCCAAAGAGGTTGTTGCTGAAGGGAAGAAGAGGAAGGAAAGGGTCAATGAGGGAGTCCTGGATTAGGGGGTGGCCGGATGGCCGGACTATAACCTTTGGCCGGACTCTTGGACTATGAAGATACAAGATTGAAGACTTCGTCCCGTGTCCGGATGGGACTTTCCTTGGCGTGGAAGGCAAGCTTGGCGATACGGATATGTAGATCTCCTCCCATTGTAACCGACTCTATGTAACCCTAACCCTCTCCGGTGTCTATATAAACTGGAGGGTTTTAGTCCGTAGGACGAACAACAATCATACCATAGGCTAGCTTCTAGGGTTTAGCCTCTCTGATCTCGTGGTAGATCTACTCTTGTACTACCCATATCATCAATATTAATCAAGCAGGAGTAGGGTTTTACCTCCATCGAGAGGGCCCGAACCTGGGTAAAAACATCGTGTCCCTTGTCTCCTGTTACATCCGCCTAGACGCACAGTTCGGGACCCCCTACCCGAGATCCGCCGATTTTGACACCGACATTGGTGCTTTCATTGAGAGTTCCTCTGTGTCATCATCTTTAGGCCCGATGGCTCCTCCGATCATCAACAACGATGCGGTCCAGGGTGAGACTTTTCTCCCCGAACAGATCTTTTTATTCAGCGGCTTTGCACTGCGGGCCAATTCGCTTAGCCATCTGGAGCAGATCGAAAGCTACACCCCTGGCCGTCAGGTCAGATTTGGAAGTTTGAACTACACGGCCGATGTCCGCGGAGACTTGATCTTCGACAGGTACGAGCCACAGCCAAGTGCGCCGCACTGTCACGATGGGCATGATCTAGATCTGCCGCCAAAGAGTGTCCTGGAGGCCGCACCAGTGTCCGCTCCGACCCTTAGCACGGAGCCGACTGCGCCAATCGAGGACGGGTGGCTGGACACCGCCTCGGGGGCTGCAATCTCTACGGCGATCAAGCCGAACACCATACCTATCCTTTGCGAAGCTCGTGACTCCAAGGTGTCGGACTCCTCTCCGGACTCCGAACCTTCCGCGCCCCTGCCAATCCAATCCGATTGGGCACCGATCATGGAGTTCACCGCCGCGGACATCTTTCAGCACTCGCTCTTCGGTGACATTCTGAATTCACTAAAGTCTCTCTCTTTATCAGGAGAGCCCTGGCCGGACTATGGTCAGGAAGGTTGGGATGTGGACGACGAAGAAATTCAAAGCCCACCCACCACCCACTTTTTAGCCACTGTCGATGATTTAACCGACATGCTCGACTTTGACTCCGAAGACATCGACGGTATGGACGACGATGTAGGAGACGAACAGGAATCAGCGCCTATAGGCCACTGGACAACCACCCCATCTCACGATATATACATGGTGGATACACCTAAAGGAAACGACGACGAGGAACAAAGGGACGCAACGAGGGATCGCTCCTCTAAAAGCAATCAAAGCGGCGGCGTAAGCGCCGCTCCAAACCCCACCTCGACAGAGAAAGCAGCCATACAGACCCAGCCATAGAGCAGGGCGAACCGGCCGATGACGAACATGCCATCGAGCAACCGTCCGAACAGGGCAACTTGGATAAACAACCCGTCCCCGGCGAAGACAACAGTCTGGACAACCTCACGCCGGACAAGTTGCTGGAGCAGAAGAACCTCCAAAAAAGGCTCGTCGCCACTGCACGTAGCCTGAAAAAGCAGAAGCAGAAACTCAAAACAGCGGAAGATGCACTCAGAATTAGATGGAGCAAAGTACTCAACACCGCAGACAAATACGGGCGATACCGCCACACAAAGAGCTATCCGAAGCGAAAATTACTGTCGGAATTTGATGATGAGGCCTTAGAGCCTCTGCAATCAAAAAATAAGGAAGCCACCCGGTCGGACAAACGACCCCATGGCCAACACAGTGCGGCAAAGGACGCCGCACACAAGCCGGCACACGATCCGCACAAGGATTCACATCAAAAAGATGGCCCAGCCAGATCTATCTATGGGCCAAGAAAGCAAGCTCTAGTAAGCAATGCAACACATCAAATATCCGAACATCGCGGTACGCCCAGATATAGGGGTGCCGCACACCCCTATGTTTCACCGATGAGGTGCCGGATCATGAATTTCCAAAGGATTCAAGCCCATAAACATAGAGGCATACGACGGAACAATGCACTCGAGTCTGGATTGAGGATTACATCCTCCACATACACATGGCTAGAGGAGATGATCTCCATGCCATAAAATACTTACCCCTCAAACTCAAAGGGCCAGCCCGGCATTGGCTTAAAATCCTTCCCGAAAACACCATTGGAAATTGGGAAGAGCTCGAGGATGCTTTTCGGGCAAATTTTCAAGGGAACTATGTCCGACCTCCGGATGCAGATGATTTAAGTCATATAACTCAACAACCCGGAGAGTCGGCCCGGAAACTCTGGAAGAGATTTCTTACTAAAAAGAACCAGATAGTCGACTGTCCGGACGCCGAAGCCTTAGCAGCTTTCAAACACAATATTCGATACGAATGGCTCGCCAGACACCTCGCCAAGAAAAGCCAAGAACAATGGCCGCATTAACAAGCCTCATGACCCGCTTATGCTAGAGAGGATAGCTGGTTGGCAAGATGTAGTACCAGCGACCCAAGTACATTCGAAGTTAGGGATGGAAACGGGAAACCGCGATGCAGCAAGGACCAGCGCCAGACTAAGGGAAACAGCCCGAAGAGCACGGCAGTCAACACCGGATTCAAAAGCTCTCGGCAGAATCAGAAAAAGCTGCCCCTCAAGGATAACAGGGACGAGTTATCTAACCTAAACAAAATCATGGACAAGATATGTCAAATCCACAGTACTCCAGGGAAGCCTGCAAACCATACCCACAGAGATTGTTTGGTCTTCAAGCAATCCGGCAAACTTAACGCCGAACACAAGGGGCTCGACACACCAAGGGAGGACGATGACGAACCCCACAAGCAGACCACCGGAAAAAAAAGAACTTCCCACAAGAAGTCAAAACAGTAAATTCACTTCACGTGACAAAAGGGGATAACAGAGTGGCGCCCATAGAGATACGCGCCATACGGCCTATCCTGCAGGAGTCCCGCCATCGGGTTGTTAAAACCAATCACCTTCGACCATCATGATTACTCTAGAAGTATCTGGAACGCAGGCTGGACTGCCTTGGTATTAGATCCGATAATTGACGGACTCCACTTTACACAAGTCCTAATGGACGGCGGCAGTGATTTAAACCTGCTATACCAGGACACAATCCGCAAAATGGGGATAGACCCAACAAAAATTCGCCATAGCAACACTTCCTTTCAAGGGGTAACGCCAGGCCCAGATGCCCATTGTACGGGCTCTCTCCTGCTAGAAGTTATGTTCGGCTCACACGACAACTTCCGCCGCGAAAAGCTGACCTTCCACATCGCCCCATTTACAAGTAGCTATCAAGCACTACTGAGACGCGAAGCTTTCGCCCGCTTTAACGCAATACCGCATTACGCATCCCTTATACTTAAAATGCCCGGTCCACGAGGCATCATCTCATTAAAGGGAAATATCGAGTGTTCCTCGAGCGTGGAAGATTGTGCGGCTACCTTAACAGCCACACACTAAACCGGCTTCACCAATCAAAGCACCTAAACAGGTCGTTCAGACCCCGGACATGGCTAGACGAGTCCTGCATAAACATACAAGGGCTTACTAGCCGCATACCCCCATTCAAGGGGCTCCGCGCATGTACAACAAGAGACAATAAAGCTCAATTTTATTCACTTTTGAAATTGTACTTTGTTTATTTAATATAACGTACATTTTCGCACGATCTTTTTCAACTAAGTTCCTCTCTTTTACAGATGAACACCTTGCTACACCCATCCGTGATCATACTGCACAACCACGGAGACACAAAGCGTGCGCAAGAGGGACCCGTTCCAAGGATTCTTTTCAGATTAAGACCCTGCGTAAACCTTTTTTACTGTCTCTTGTTGATACACATCCCCCAGTTTCTCTCTATAACCGAGGTGGAGGATGGCGTCTTGGCATCGGCCACGTCAGGATTTTGCGCGTACCTGGACACCAGGGGCTTATTACTAAGGGCGTTGTTTAGCCCGTTTTCATAAAGACCGAATACCTTAGGGAGTGTTCGGTGTCGCGAGTTTGGCCTTATATGCATCAGCTTTGAATCATGTCTTTGGTCAAATGTTGGGTTTGCCCGGCTCCTGTGTTTTGCTGCCTTACGTTCCGCTCTATCGGCTAAGGTGGCACCAGGAGAACTACTGCGATTGTGCCCGGTTCGCCAAAGCGAGCACCTCGAGAGAAAGCCGAAAACTGACTGTCATGATATAGCGTGAGACTGGTCAACCACTCGATGACCCACCAGAATCTTTAGGATTCCTCCGCATTAACGAAGGGTCGTTTCCCGGCCAGGCACACACGCGCCCCGATTTCGGGGGAGCGCGGTGCCCCTAGGGGCTATATAGTAGCCCCACTGTCAAACTCCTATGGCTAAGTGAAAGTGATAAAGCATTATAGTCTGGTTGCCTAGTTCGCTATGCTATCACCTCCTTTATAGGACCAAGACGTTGGATCAAGTGTGAAAATGCGCCTTCTGCGAACACGCCCGCATTATATGCGTGGGGGCTGAAGCCGAAGACTGCAATCTTTCAGGTTATATACACATATATATTAACGGCCGACAGAGGTATTTTAATTCTTGCGAGCACAAGAATAAAAAGCTTTTATATTCCATCGAAACATTGTTTTACAATTATACATGTTATTCGAACATGATATCCTTCGAGCACTGCGTCTCTATTAAATGAGCGCCCTGCAGAACTTCCTGAAAATAGTGCTCGGCAGGTACTCGGCTCCCGTCCAAATCTTGGGATGCAACGTCGGTGGCCTTCATCTTCGCCCAGTATGTCTTGACACAGGCAAGAGCCATCCGCGCACCCACTATGCATGCCGACCTCTTCATCGCATTGATATGCGGCACCGCACCAAGGATCTGCTGCACCAAACCAAAATAACTCTTCGGCTCGGGCCTTTCCGGCCACAGATGACTCACGACATCCTTCATGGCGAGTCCGGATAACCTATTCAGCTCCGCCCATTCGCCAAACGCCGGTTAATGGAAGTGTGCGCCTGGATTGTGGAACTGCGACCAAAAAGCTTTTCCACTTCGTGATCCTGTTGATCGCGGAAGTGTTCGGCCAGCGTCCATGCACTTGCCGCCAAGTCCAGATAAGTATCCGCCAGACTCCACAGCCGGTCCAATCACAGCATATTTAGGATCCCGAACTTCATCCGCAGCATAAAGGGCTTTCCACCGCGATATCTCCTGCTGGCGTAGCTCTGCTTCATGGCTCTCATTGCAGAGCGAGCATCCTTAGCCTCGGTAGTGGCCTTCTCCAGGTCCTTTTGTTCCGCCCGATCTTCTTTTTCAAGAAGCTTGCAGCGGTCGGCAGCATCCTTCAACTTCACAGCCATCTCGGCCATTTCCTTCCTTCTTCGGCAGTGAGCAGCATGTTCAGCTTTCAGCTCTTCGGCCGCCTTTAAGGCAGCCGCATCACTTTTTCTGGCCTGCTCCTTGGCTCGGGCGAGTTCCGCCCGAAGGTTCTCCATGGCAGCGGCACCATCTGCATCAAGCATACATGTTGTAAGGCACGGGCGTCAAGCCCCCTTACCAGGTGTCCACGGAGAAATTGCATACCTTGTGACTCGTCAAGCCGCTTGTTGACAAGCGCGATGTCGGCATCCGCCACGTCAAGTTGCCGCTTTAGCTCGACAAATTCATCAGTCCGGCTAGCCACCGGACACTTCGCCACCTACATCGGAAGAGCGACATGTTATACCTGGGATTATGATCCTCGGCGCGTTGTCATTTTTGACAACGCACCGAGTCTCAGGGGCTACTATCTATACACGGCGCATCTTTTATATGCGGAACTGTCAAAAGGTACATCACTTCGCGTACCGCAAAACCTGTCAGTAAACTCCTGACGGCCTCGTGCAACCCGCTCTCCGCGGATGAAATCCTTTCAATCACCGTGCCCATCAATGCACGGTGTTATTTTGAGATAGACGCTCGCCCGAGCAGATCCTTCAGCTCCTCCGACCGTGCACCGGACGGTGCCGGACTCGTCCGATGGCCTTTTTCGAAGGCCGGACACAGAGGACTTTGGGGAGCCATACGGCTGCTTTCCGGCCCTGCCGGATTCGGAGAAACCCTCCGTGACGACACCTTAGGGTCGCCCGCCTCGCAAGGCGGTACGGCAGGGGGAGGCGTTCCGCTCTCCATCATCTCCGGGCGAAGATCCCCTGAAGATGAATTCTGCTGAGAAGGGCTGAGATCCGAACTACAAGGTAAAAATTCAGTTATCTTTCTCAGGAATAGTATAGGGATGTCTCTTATTTTAAAACTCCCCTCTCTACTTACGGCTCGCTGGAGGGCTGATCCCCTTGAGGGCACAGTGCGGCCGAGGCACCTCCCGACGCAGGACCCTCTGACGAAGATTTCTTCCCCCGCTTTGAGACCATGGTCTCCGGGTCTTCAAAGGCGGTCCTCTTCTTTCCCTGGATGGAGGGATTCTTGATTCCTCCTTTCCTGACAGCCTCCTTCGGGGAGACGGTAGCTTCCTTGTTCCCCCCTTCGCCTTCTTCCAAAGGCGCAACCTCCAGCATCCTGGTTAACACGGGATCCGGCGCGGTCTCGGGGAGGGGGGCCGGACACCTGATTAGCTTTGCTTTCGCTATCCACTCCTGCTTAAAGGGACAACTCTTTTAAGGGCAATTTTATGATGAATATATGGATAGCGTGTCCGGGTACAGGGCTACTTACTTGAGTATCCGGGCGATTGCAGCTTAGACCTGCGTCCTCGGTTAAGTTCGGACACATTGCTTGTGATCCGAAGAACAATTTGTACATCTCCATGGGCGTCGCGCCCATAAAGTGTTGGAGAGCTCGTGGTCCCTCCGGGTTAAACTCCCACAGGCGGAGGGGGTGGCGTTTGCAGGGAAAAGTGCGGCGAATCAACATGACCTGCGTCACTACGGCCAGGTTGATGTCTCATTCCAAGAGATCTCAAATGTGACCCTGCAACAAGGGCACGTCCTTGGACGGCCCCCAGTCGAGCCCTTTATTGACCCATGACGCCAGCCGCGGGGGAGGACCCAGCGAAGGCGGTGGCGCCACCCACTTGGTGCCCCTGGGAGCTGTGATATAAAACCACTCTCGTTGCCATAAGATGAACTCCTCTTGAAAAGAGCCCTCGGGCCATGGAGCATCAGCATTCTTGCTTATAACAGCCCCTCCGCACTCTGCTTGTTGCCCCTTGATCATCTTCGGCTCCACTTTGAAGGTCTTAAGCCACAGTCCGAAGTGAGGAGTAATGTGGAGGAAGGCTTCGCATGTGACAATGAATGATGAGATGTGGAGGATGGACTCCGGATCCAAGTCGTGAAATTCCAACCCATAATAAAACATGAGCCCCCTCACGAAGGGGTCCATCGGGAAGCCTAACCCCCGAAGGAAGTGAGACGCGAACACCATGCTCTCACTAGGCTTGGGAGTGGGAATAACCTGCCCTTGAGCAGGCAGCCTATGCGAAATTTCGCTACTTAAGTATCGGGCATCTCTTAGCTTTAGCACGTCTTCTTCCGTAACGGAGGAAGGCATCCACCGGCCTGGAAGGTCGGAGCCGAACATCATCAAAGGTCCGAAGCGCCTGAATCTGGAGCTTTGGGTGTTGGAACTCGAGGCGAGGGGCGGATTCGATTGAGATTGAAAGAAAGGGGTAGAGCCTTGGTCTCTTTATAAAGAGGTTGAATACCAAGAGCCCTCCTCGTGACTGTTTGGAACTCGCCTTCGATAGAGGAGACGTGCCAACGGGCACGATTGGGTTACCCATGCCCGTATTGATGAGAATCCCGAAATAAGGGGACACGATCTCTGCTTTGACAAGACATGCCAAGGAAACCACCTCGCTAAATGCGCTGAGGTGGGACAGTAAAAACGATTCGAATAAAGGCTTGGTCGTGGTGTGATGTCACGCTGCGGAATACGTCAGCAGGTTGAATTTGTGTAAATATTATTCTCTCTACGGTGGTATGTGGAAATTATTTTGCAGAGCCGGACACTATCCTTGTCTTCAAAATCTTCTATGAAGTATTCGGAGGAGGAACCCGCCTTGCAATGCCGAAGACAATCTGCACGCCAGACTCGTCGTCATTGAAGCATGGTTCAGGGGCTACTGAGGGAGTCCTGGATTAGGGGGTGTCCGGATGGCCGGACTATAACCTTTGGCCGAACTCTTGGACTATGAAGATACAAGATTGAAGACTTTGTCCCGTGTCCGGATGGGACTTTCCTTGGCGTGGAAGGCAAGCTTGGCGATACGGATATGTAGATCTCCTCCCATTGTAACGACTTTATGTAACCCTAACCCTCTCCGGTGTCTATATAAACCGGAGGGTTTTTGTCCATAGGACAAACAACAATCATACCATAGGCTAGCTACTAGGGTTTAGCCTCTCTGATCTCGTGGTAGATCTACTCTTGTACTACCCATATCATCAATATTAATCAAGCAGGAGTAGGGTTTTACCTCCATCAAGAGGGCCCGAACCTGGGTAAAAACATCGTGCCCCTTGTCTCCTGTTACCATCCGCCTAGACGCACAGTTCGGGACCCCCTACCCGAGATCCGCTGGTTTTGACACCGACAGTCAAGAAGACCATGGCCAGAGTTATTGGAAAGCCTTCCATGATGGAAGAGGAGGAAGAAGAAGAGGTTGATGCACCAGCACCCAAGGCTCAGAAGCTTATGGGTGATGCTATTAGGTCAGGGGTTGCATCATCAAAGCCCAAAGAAGCACCCAAAGCTTCCTCCAAGTCCAAGATTGCACCAAAGAGGAGTACTAGAAACATTCCAGCTCTTTGAGAAGAACAAGGCTCCAATGCCTGAAATTGTTCTTTGAGGAAGAAGATGATGAGACACATGTCTTGAGAAAATTGAAGCCAAAATTCCAGATCATAATGATGCTCATCATGTAGCCGAGAACATGAAGATCGGGAGAGACTCGATATTGAGGCTATGGAGAGAGTCGATCCACATGCCACCGAAGGAGGACTGCTGTTGACTACATGTTCCACACAAAGGAACAAAGAAGATTTCTATGAGATGTTGTTGTTGGACAAGAAGCCTATAGTGTGTGACATGAGGTTGGTGGACTGGACCTACATGAAGGAGAATGAGGAACACTATCCTGGTGTGTATGACAGTTTCAGGCATGTGGAGTTGCAGACTTTGTTGGGCGAAGCTCACAAAGTGGAATGAGGAGGTCATAATGCAATTCTACTCCACAGCACACTTCTATCCAGATGGCAGGATGGTATGGATGTCTGAAGGTACAAGGTACCAATCAACTATTGAGGAATGGGCAAATATGATCAATGCACCTAAGGAGGAAGAGGATGACTTGGGTGTCTATGCCAAGAAGAAGATGGATCACAACTCTATGGCACATATGTACAAGGAGATCCCAGATGCTGCAATAGAATCACACAAGTTTGGATTAGTACATTATCTTCTGTCAGGACTGCCAACCATTAACTGGATCCTCAGGCACACTCTGTTGCCCAAGTCAGGTGATCACAACATGATCCGAGACCATGCAATAAACTTGCTACACATATTTGATGTGCCACAGAAGTTCAAGGTCATGAGCCTTATAGTTGAGACTATCAAGAGGACAGCTGCTGACCAAAAGAGAAGTTGTGGGTATGCCCCACAGATCCAGGAGCTGATTAACTCCAAGATGGGCATAGGCACATACCTGTTGGATAAGGAGCATATGCCTATCTATCCAGACTTTGAGGACAACCAAGTGGTTATGGATGAAGATGTACCATCTTCAGTGCAAGCACAAGCTAAGAAGGAGAAGGCAAGGACAGAGAAGGCTACCAAAATGCCAACAATGGAAGAGGCATGTCAGTACTTTTTGAAGAGCAAACAGGATCAACTTGGCAACTTGATTGAATCCACTCTGAGGATTGAGAAGGGGCTGGCCACCTTGACTCGAAACCAGGAGAGCTTGGAGAGGATCATGGAGCAGAAGTTCTATGACATGGATGTGAAGGTCACAGAGATCCAGTCCGTTGTTGAGCAACTTCAGGATGATATGCAGGAGAGGAAGGGCAAGTCAACCACTAAGGCATTTGCCAGAGTGCCTAGAGCTCAGAGATCAGCTGCAGTGCCAGTGACAGACACCAGAGCCACTTCATCTGCACCAGCTACAGCTTCAGTGCAAACAGCTTCAGTACCTACACCTCCAGCTCCATCTACATCAACTGATGCTTTCGTCCTTGGCGTTCTATCTACACCACCACCTGCAGATCAAGCCTGAGAGTCGATCTAGTGCTATGCATTTTCTATGAACTTTTTGGTAACTTGTTGCCAAAGGGGGAGAAAATGTATAGATCATAGGCTTCGAGAGAGAGTGTTGCTTTTTATTCTCTCTTGCTTTGGTGGTTGAACTTTATTTGCTTGTTTGAGATACATTATGTCTGTGTGATACTTGGATGATCATGTGTTTGATCATATGCTACATTTATGCTTGTTGGATGACATTATCTCGTTTATCTCTATATGTCTCTATATGATCATTCACTTTGCTTGGTGATGAGTGCATGTATTCGATCATTATCATTTTGAGCGCTCCACCAAGATGTATGTGACATGGAAGAGTTACCCATGAGCCTAACTCCTTGTGCATTTGCAGTCCAAAGCAAATCTTAAACTATGCACAAATTTAGGGGGAGCTCTTGCTTATCACATACTTCTCAAAGCGAAAATGTTTTTCACTCTTATTATCATTTGTCGAAGCTTTGATCTATATGTTGTCATCAATTACCAAAAAGGGGGAGATTGAAAGTGAAACTATCCCTAGGTGGTTTTGGTAATTCCTAACAACATATAGCTCATTGAGCTAACATCATTCCAAGATGAATATTTCAGGAAAAGCTCAATGGATGGCATGGCATGGATGAGAAAAGTGGATCCCTCAAAATGCTAAGGATAAATAGATTGGCTCAAGCTCAAAAGCTCAACACTCTACATTTTATATTTTAGTGATCCAAGATCACATTGAGTCTATAGGAAAAGCCAATACTATCAAGGAGGGATGAGGTGTTGCTTAATGAGTTTCTTGCTCTACAGTGCTTAGTGATATGCTCCAAAACCCTCAACTACTTTCTCATACCAACATATGACCTAAACCAAAAGTCAAACTCGGCCCTACCGATTCTTTCTACCCGGCGCCACCGAGTTCAGATGTCATAGCCACTGCCACAAACCCTAGGCAAATAGGTCTCACCGATAGGGATCTCGGTCTCACCGAGATGGGATTGTAATCTCTCTGTTTCCCTTCGTAACGTTTCGGTACCACCGAGATGAGCGATCGGTCCCACTGAGATTGCAATGTAAACTCCATGTTTCCTTTTTGTAACATTTCGGTCTCACCAAAATGAGCGAATCAGTCCCACCGAGTTTACCTGACCAACTCTCTGGTTAGCTTATTACAAAAATCGGTCTCACCGAGTTTGTGTAATCGGTCTCACCGAGATTATGTTATGCCCTAACCCTAACCACATTGGTCCTACCGAGTTGCATGTCGGTCCCACCGAAAATCCTAACGGTCACTAGATTTGCTGAATCGGTCCGATCGAGTTTATCAATTCGGTCCCACCGAGTTTGGCAAGTTGTGTGTAACGGTTAGATTTTGTGTGGAGGCTATATATACCCCTCCACCTCCTCTTCATTCGCAGCAGAGAGCCATCGTAACCAACCTACACTTCCAACTTGTCGCTTCGAGAAGGAACCACCTACTCATGTGTTGAGGCCAAGATATTCCATTCCTACCATATGAATCTTGATCTCTAGCCTTCCCCAAGTTGCTTTCCACTCAAATCTTCTTTCCACCAAATCCAAATCCTGTGAGAGAGAGTTGAGTGTTGGGGAGACTATCGCTTGAAGCACAAGAGCAAGGAGTTCATCATCAACACACCATTTGTTACTTCTTGGAGAGTGGTGTCTCCTAGATTGGCTAGGTGTCACTTGGGAGCCTCCGACAAGATTGTGGAGTTGAACCAAGGAGTTTGTAAGGGCAAGGAGATCGCCTACTTCGTGAAGATCTACCGCTAGTGAGGCAAGTCCTTCGTGGGCGACGGCCATGGTGGGATAGACAAGGTTGCTTCTTCATGGACCCTTCGTGGTTGGAGCCCTCCGTGGACTCGTGCAACCGTTACCCTTCGTGGGTTGAAGTCTCCGTCAACGTGGATGTACGATAGCACCACCTATCGGAACCACGACAAAAACATCCGTGTCTCCAATTGCGTTTGAATTCTCCAAACCCTTCCCTTTACATTTCTTGCAAGTTGCATGCTTTACTTTCCCATGCTCATATACTCTTTGCATGCTTGCTTGAATTGTGCTAAGATTGCTTGACTTGTGCTAAGATAGCTAAAATCTGCCAAAGACTAAAATTGAAAAGGATAAGTTTTTATTTGGTTAAGTAGTCTAATCACCCCCCTCTAGACATACTTTCGATCCTACACACCCCCACACGGTTGGTCCGGCACGCCACTCAAGCGGGAATGTGTGTGGTGTTGCATTTTCACTTACAAGTGGGATCGCAGTTGAGCAAACCGACTATCGGCAAACCCCCACCCCGCCCACCGCGCGATGGCTGAGAAAACAGGAGGGAGAAGAGATGGATGTAGCACGGACTCCAAGAAAATTGGTGTCGGATGGGACTCGTGTGGGTGGCGCAGCCGCATCGCTAGACGTGAATGCTAGTTATGCCCCATGCCGCCCCACTATATCGAGCCTATATCGAGGTATGTAGAAAAAAAATCCTGCAGTCCGTGCTCAGCCCTCCTCTATCTCTCTTCTCAGCCAGCCAGCGGACGCGCAGAGCCCATCGTTTGTTTGCTCACATGTGGTCCCACATGTCAATGAAAACGCAAGGCACCAATTGAACTGCACATCTTTCACCTCGACGTCTTTGGTGATTAAAAACAAATCCCATAAAGATCTTCGGTGGCCGCTTTTGGAGTTACTCAAGAGTAGTAAGATTCTATTTACAGTTTAACCCAAGATGCACATCTCGTGGCTTCAACTACCACTCTATTTTCTTTCATGACACGACTGGATCTTTGGATGTCCCACGTGTCGGCAAAAGGAGGAAGAACCCGACCAAATCTTCGGTTGTGCTCTCGGATTAGACTAGTTGTGCTAACTTAAAAATTTATTAGGTACTCCTCCATTCCAAAATACTTGACTTCCATTTGTCCAAGAATGGATGTACCTATATACTAAAACATGTCTAGATACATATATATTTTGACAAATAGAAGGCATGTATTGTGCAATGGAGGGAGTAGAATGGATGCAAGTTTTTGTATTGGGAAGAAGAATACATCCATATATTGATAGAGCGCAATTTAGTAGATGTTCTATCACTTTTAGCTAGCATAGAGGCTAGAGATGAGATTAGTGCACTTGTTGATACTCCTACTAGAATAGAGCCTAGACATGAGACTAGATGCGAGGAAGCAACGTATACTTTACACTCGAAGAAGAAAGAAGCACGCAAGATCGAGACTCTGCAGATCAACAATGAATGCATCGAGAAGGCACTAACCCAACTTACAGGAGTAGTAAAATGTATTCTTGTGGTTCTTGTTTTCTTTGGTCTTGCTTTTCTAGTCAAATTTATCATTGGAGTTCGTGCAAAACGGAGGTCTGTTTGGGTCGTGCGTTGGAGTTGGCCTTACAAGTGGGACCGCAGTTAAGGAAACCGACTATTGGCAAACCCCCACCTCGCCCGCCGCGCGATGGCTGAAATTAGAGAAACGACGAGGTTGAAGAGATTGCTCTAGCACGGACTCCAAGAAATAATATGGTGTCAGATGGATGTCGTGGTGGTGGTGTGTGTCGTACTCCTGGACGTGAATGCTTGTTCAGGCCAAGGCCACCCTACTACTCCTACTACTTACTCCTACTATATAGTACTAGTATCGAGGATTCGAGGTGCTGGTTACGTACAGCGAACACATTAACATATGGCTACAGTAAAAACACCCGCCCGACACACGAAGCATGTGAAGCTAGTACAAATAGTGTACTACTATTGTTGATTGGCCTCATCCGATAACCTGTTGCAATGCATGTACAATTATGTATTCGGAAAATATTTTTTTGCCTCGTCGCACCACTCACTCAGAGAAGTGACTCGAAAGCCATTCATAAATTTAGTAAGTTTTATCACAGGCATATCATTTTATTACATACAACAAGTCATCAACCCACATCGACAACGAGGATACATTATAAATACTAAAGTTTTCACCATACAACAAATAACAAGCAATGAAATGAACTTCAACTCAACCATTCCTCGGCGTTGGAAACGCTAGCTTTGAACCACAAGTGATTCTCTGGGACGGGTCATCCATTGTCGATCTGGAGACCAACGCAGGACTGATCATCTAGGCTGGAGCGGCCTACTATATCAGTACCAGGGTAGGGAACCACCCAAATGTCCGAGGTATAGACACAGTTGCTTCTCATAAATGGTACTAGTAACATTGTGTCAATAGCAGTTGGATCGCCTTTCACCATCATCGGATAGTTTTGTCCAAGGAAGAGTGAGTTTTCTCCAAGACTATCAATTCTATACCAGGGAGAAGGAGTTGGCGCTAGCACACTAGTATCCATCCTGAATTCCATGCAACGGGTGTTGGAATAGGTCCGGAGAGTGCGACCATGGGAGACTACACCTGCTTCCTTAGCAGTAACATCATCAATGGGTTGTATACACACAAGAAGAGGTGATCCATCATCAATGGGTTGTATACACACAAGAAGAGTATATGGGCGCTGCTCGTCCTCATGCTCGTGATCATCACCATCCTCATCTCCCCCTTGGTTATAAAAATTTTCAAGTATATGTGGTGGGATGTTCACAGGACCTTGGAAACACACGAAGAAGGTTAATTAGTAAAGGGAAACTTGCTAACCCGCATGCATGTGGATGAAACAGTTATAATTACGGTGGAAGACAAACGTACCGAAACTACGAGGATCCCATGCAAAAACAATGCCACGAGTGGTGGCGGCAAACACAAGGCCCTCGTATTGAATTGCATCACAGTACTCATCCGTGTACAGAAACTGATTTTTGAGCAATATCCATCGAGTCAAACCACCAAGGACGGCAACAAGCTTGTCAAAGATAGCAACAACTTCATAGTTGTTGTAATTCCAAGAGCGGTTGGGATCTCGACAAATTGCTATCTTCCATAGAAGACAGTCACCATGATCGTATTTGAACGTGCGTACAATACCGGTGTGCTCAACCTCCGGGCGATCTGCTGAGATTTTTGGAAGTGGAACCCGGTCACGAGTGTACACATTCACAAGTTCCCACTCGCAGCTTGGACCCAATGTAAACAACCCAATCTCCATTTGCGCTTTGCCAAAACCTTGCCCTCAAGCGATGGCATCTTAACATCATATGTATCATTATCAAGCGGCATCAACTTGCACAGGGCGAGGCCTCCGTCGTGTCGGCGCCAGTCATCAGGGTCACGGCGAAAAAGATAGGGGAGATCAAACCGCTCCTTCACTCTTGGGTTCCTTGTAATGATGTTATTAGTTGAGTCGATAATGGGCTTGAACGAACCTGCCATGCTAGCCGAGGTGATGACGTCACACCGATCAATGAGTTCCCCCACCACGTCATCTTTCAGATCGGGCAAGAATAACGGGTCGTTTCCGGCCTGTTCCCTCCATGGAGAAGACGATCGAACAATGGCAGAAGAAAGGGTGAAGGGCTAAAGGGAAATGGAGGAGGGAGAGGAAGAGTGTGCGACAGCAGTTCCAAATCGAGAGGGAAAGGCGAAGAGTCGATGGACGGTTGCCAGTTTGCCACGGTTCACGAAGAGACGTCCCGGCCTACACGTCCGTTCGGAAATACTCCTACTACTCACTGTCATCTCACTGATTTGTTGGAACGGGACCACATGTCAACGAAACATATTGTGTAATTTCTCGTGCAAAATGCGATCTGGCCGTGTTGGCCCGAGGTGCCGCATTAGTTATCGACCTTTATTTTTTTAATGGCGTGCCGTTCAGGTTTGAAGCACGACTAACTGGTACTGTACGCAGAGAAAATATAAACTACTCTACCACTAATCCACCTCCAGTACTAGTAGTATAAAAAAGATATATAAATTTGGAGCTTGGTAGCTTTCTTGCCAAGGGCTGCCCACTTGCTTATCACACTACCACCCTCTCTCCAGATCTAAAAGAGACGGGCCCTCTCTCCCTCCTCACCGGTGGTCACAGATCTGCCGGGGAAGAAAATGACGTGCAGCGTTGACGCACTCGTCGTCGGCGAGCGAGGTCATGCACTGACGACAAGGCCGTCCTCTCAGACCTAGCACCTACGCGGGATGGCCTCCGTCCCCAAGCTCGCTGTTGTAGTGTGTGCGGAGGACGACGACCACGAGCGAAGCCACTTCCTGCCGACCCTCAGGTATGCTACCTCTTTTCGAACCATACCCTTGTTCTATTGCCCCATCTTCCACGTCATTGCATGTGGATCTTTTTCCACTCCACCATCTTCCCAATTTGCTATCCTCTGCTCTGCTGGCGAAAACCATAATTTGGACTATTAAAGGAAACCCTACTTCATGCAGACTGATCCATGTCTGGGTTGAATAAGGAAAGGAAGGGAGACTGTACTGTCCAAGAGAGTAGGCATCAAACCCGCATCTAGGTTGAAAAGGGGGAAATTAGTAGCTAAGGAACGAGTCTCGTGTCTCTTGGTTGAAGAAGGGTAGAAAGGCATGACAACGCAATAGAGAATGACCAGGTCGATCGGTTTGTTGTCCTCACATAGGAAAAAGGTGGCTAAAGAGAACAAAAATGGGACGTAATCCACATATGCTGCCTGGATATTTGTTGCTCTGGGCAACCATACCTCCCTCACCACTCTGCGTTCGTGGAGGTACATCGTACTGGTGCACCCACTGTCCGAATGGGCCTCCCATGCTTTTATTGCCACTTTTGTTGTTGTTAGTATAACGCCAGCAGTCAAGTCAAGCAATGCTACTGCTAAAGTGATGCCACATTTAACTAATGCCGCTCTCAGTCTAATGCCATCGATAAATTTAAGCAATGACATTTAATGTCACTGGATTATTTCAGGGTTAGCTGTTGATTGTGGATGTATTAAAGATTTTTCAGCTAAGGCATTCTAATGCTGTTGCACAGCCAAAGATACCAACGATGAAACTTGTTACTACCTTCAGATTTTTGCACTTTATTAATGCTTATAGATTACATACCTCACTTTCATGACATAAGTTAATTTTTTTTATGCAGTGTCACCAAAATGCCAAGGTCTTTGATGTCATTTTATTTTGGTTAAACTGCACAGAAAATTATGAAGACAAGAGGAAAGGTCAAGAGTGGGCACCTCCTCCTCCAGCTGTTCTCTTGATTCGTTCGATCAAGTTTTTATGTTTGATTGATTATCAAGATTGGGATATTAATTTTTAAGGCCCCCCCGAGTTTGAAATGATATTTACCTTGGAGGTACATGGTTTGCAATTTTTTATATCATCATTAGTTAATAATGCTAGTTACCTTCAGACTTTTGTATTTGGTTTAATGCTCATGCACAGCTAGTACACCAATGATGAAACTTGTTACCTTTACATTTTGTATTGTTAATTCTTATAGAAACCTTCCAGTGCTAGAGTTTATTGAAATCTGTTCAGTAAAACCATTGTCTTTGTACCACCGTAATAAACTAACTACTCTATTGTTGCACTAGCCACTGGATTAGTGTATATTTGTAGTATTTGAATGGTGTTGCATTAGCGTATGGACATAAATAAAGTGTGGCAAGCTTTCCCAGATATGTGCTCAAGAAAACTACTACCTGTTTTTCTAAATACTAGACGTTTTGGTACTTTAAATTGAACCGCGAAAACGTCTTATATTAAGGAACAGAGGGTGTAGAGTTCACTCAAATTATCCCGGTAAAGCTAGACACACCTTTGTTAAAATTAATGTTCATTATGTTATCGGAGGAGGTCTATATGTTTGTCTCTAATGCCTGTCGACTACATACCTGACATCATGATGTAATGTTAAGTCATTTCCTTTTGTATAGTGTCACTGAATTGTCAAGGCGGTGATGGCATTTTATTTTAGTAGAACTGCACAAAATTTGCTTAAAACAAGAGGAAAGGTCAGGAATGGCTCTGTTTTTCAGAAAAAACTATGTATGCCTTCCTGACATTAGCCGATGTTGCTTTATTTATTCCTTCAAACAGGTGGTTAGAAACAGTCTTGCTACCTTTTCCCATTAAGAAATTGGAATGCTTATATTTGTGAGTCTATGCTTCAACTAGTGCCACTTTTATAGTAATCACACTTTCAATATCTATGCAAACAGGGATGCTCGATCTTAGTGGAACTGCACAAAAAGTCCAACTGGTTCAACATTCGGAGCATGTTTTTTTCCAAACCTTTATATCCAATTGGTGGCACGATGAGTTGTTCATTACAAAGGTACATGGTTTGCTACTATCTTGCTACTCTTTTTGTACTGTCATTAGATAGTAATACTAGTGGTTTGCATGTGAATTTATTGGCAGGGTGGACCTACATTGGAGGTGCAAGACAGGATTCAATGATTGGATGCTCAATTTCGGTTGTATCGATTTCACCTCTTCCATCACTGCGAACATGGTGTGGTATATGTTTACTAGCTGCTTGATATTTGTGCAGACATAGATGTTCGCCTGCTTGCTATTTGGCAAACAAACAAAGTGTCCACAATTTTGGTTGAACTGCACAATGTGAATAGTATAGTCATCGCATGCGATTGCCATTTGAAAATAGACACAAAGATTGGATAGTCACTTCATGGACTGCAGAAAAGTAGTACTGTACTATTTACTAGCCAACACTAGGTGCTTCATTGCTTTGGTCTGATTATGCAATGGGCATCATTTTGCCTAAGTTAAAGTTTGTATTCCGAAAATAGTCTCGCGGTGTGATCGAGAGAAGACCAAATCATATTGCAGTGGATGTTCCTCCATCATGTGTGGTTCATTCTCATGGTTCCAACTGTTGGTGAAACCACTTACGTTTGCAAGAGGAATTGTAGACTTCACAAACAAATTTGTCTTTTAGTCTGTACTGAATGTTGGCCAAGAGAAGCATCCATGTTAGTAGGAAGAACAGATGTTTTTTCTAGATCTTTGCTTTTGGAGCTACATATTTGTATATGATCTGTGAATCATTGAGATGCATTAACATGTTGATCTTATGTATGGGAATCGTACTAGTTAGTTTTAGTTTAGACGCAAGATCCGAAGTGGCTGATCTTTGCTTTTGGAGCTACATATTTGTATATGATCTGTGAATCATTGAGATGCATTAACAGTTACTTATTTCTGTATGCTCAGTGTTTACAAGTTACTGATCGATCACTAGCTAGCCCACAAATTCGCTCCTGACAGTTTTATTTGCAACGCAAGATGCGAAGTGGCAGTTTTTTGAATAAAAATGCCTACTTCTAAAGAAACTGACAAGCTACACTATCGATCCTACACGGATAAAAATGCCTACCTCTGAAGAAACTGACAAGCTACACTATCGATCCTACACGGATAAATAGCGGATCACGCACATACTATCTCCTTTCCGGTTTGCAGGGCTCAATTCAAGAAACGACCTACTCGACCCTACACGAATAAATAGCAGATCATGCACGTACTAGTACCTCCTTTCCGGTTTGCAGGGCTTAATTCAAACCTCTCACCAACCAAGGTACTCCCTCCGTCCGGGTTTATTAGTCCCTTGAGCAAAGCAGCAAGACCAAGGCATGGCAATAATTAACGGCATGCAGAAGTTTAAGCCTAATTAATTCCAGCGATTTAAGTGGCTGCATGCGTGCCCTCAGCTGCGACTCGTTGCATGCGTGCCCTCGGCTGCGACTCGTTGCATGCTGCTTCACGTACTGCCTGCGAACGATTCTGAGTGCCTGCATGCAACCGGCCGTAATTAAGGCAGCTAACTGATGCGAAAAAAGATACGCTTTAATTGTTGCGGGATTTTTAAATCCGTAGAATCATTATTGACAAGGAGGGAGATGATTCGAGTGCACTCGTTTGACCGACATGGCGGCGTGCGACCCAGACGGGACGAGACGGCACAGCCATAATTTCAGTTTCTCTAGTTTTCCACGGCAAGCTGGCCCGCTAAGCCATTATGCATTGAATTCCGATGACCGTTGCGCTACCTTCCCCCTATAAGTACGGTTTCCCGACCTTCTCCGGTGCCACCGTGACCCAACTCGCCATATCCTCATAAGCCCCCACCGGCCCGACGTCGCTCGCCACGTCCGCCATGCCCCCGCTCGTCCGCGGTAGGCGACGCCGGAGGCGGTCACCGCCGGAACTAGTGTTCGGTTTTTCACCGGAAGGCAGACGGAGGGAGGAGGCATTCTATCTGTCTTTAGATGGCAATGCGGAGATCGAGGAGTTGTTGGAGCGCGACCGCATGGCGGAGGAGCAGGAGTTGTTGGAGCGCGACCGCCTGGCGGAGGAGTAGCGTATTGCCGATTTGCGCCGCCAGCGGGACATGGAGCAGAAGCACAACGCTCTGAGTCGCGAGTAGAGCGCCCGCAACTGGGCCGACTACATGGAGGCCACCGCCCAGAAAATAGCCCTGGAGGCTGTCAGGCACGCACGCGTTCGTGACGGCGATTTTTACTACCAGCTCGTCAAGTGGGTTTCCCGCTTGGAAGCCGAAGCTTCGGTGGACCACTGTCGGTGTCAAAACCGGCGGATCTCGGGTAGGGGGTCCCGAACTGTGCGTCTAGGCGGATGGTAACACGAGACAAGGGACACGATGTTTTTACCCAGGTTCGGGCCCTCTCGATGGAGGTAATACCCTACTCCTGCTTGATTACTATTGATAATATGGGTAGTACAAGAGTAGATCTACCACGAGATCAAGGAGGCTAAACCCTAGAAGCTAGCCTATGGTATGATTGTTGTTCGCCCCACGGACTAAAACCCTCCGGTTTATATAGACACCGGATAGGTTAGGGTTACACAGAGTCGGTTACAGTGGTAGGAGATCTACATATCCGTATCGCCAAGCTTGCCTTCCACGCCAAGGAAAGTCCCATCCGGACACGGGACAAAGTCTTCAATCTTGTACCTCCATAGTCTTGGAGTCCGGCCGTGATGATAGTTCGGCTATCCGGACACCCCCTAGTCCAGGACTCCCTCAACCACGCTGGCATGGAAAGGGCCAACGCGCGCGAGCAACGCGCCCTATCGCACCTCTTGCAAGTCCGAGGCGAGGCGCAGGACGCCGATGCCGGTGTTTAGCGTGTACCATAGATGGCGGCCGACATCATCTAGTTAGCTAAGAGTAAGTTAGTACTTGTACGCCACTAGTGTATTAGTGGGAGTAGATAGTTAACTTGGCTATGATGGTTGTCAACGTGGAAGTTCAGTACTCTATATGTGGATCAGACCTGATACTTTGCTCTGAATGTTGAACTTTTCGTTTGAACGTATGGAACGGGTTGTTATTTTTTTAAATGGGTTGTGTCGTGGAATTGTCACGGCAGATGTCCTCATGAAAGGACTTAGTCGTAGGGCCATCGTACGGGTTAACCTAGAGGGGTTAAAGCGGACACAAGACATGGGAATTATACTGGTTCAGCCCTTCGATGAAGGTAAAGCCTACGTCCGGTTGTGATGTGATTGATATGATTTGGCGACTAGGGAGCAATAGCTTTGCCTTAGCCTCGAATCCTCTCCCTAACTTCGCCACTGGTCGTCCCCTTATATACACGGGTTGACGCCCGGCCGGTCTACAGAGTCCCGATCCGGCTCATACAAGAGTCCGGCTCGGTCTCTTCTTTCTTAACTTACAATACAAGTTACAAAACTAAGGTGGTTTACATAAACGGACCTTAATTCGCCTCTGGGCTCCAGGCCTCCTCCGTGGGCCTGAATCATGGACGAGGGTGAACCGGCCCCTCCGGGGCGGTTCACACTCAATAGTTGTATCCCCAACATTAGGCCCCAGATTGACTTGAACCGGTTCATGCTAATCTTCAACACCTTCAGGAAACTCTTGATCTCTTTTCACATTTTGTAAACCGCCAGCTGCTTGAACCGCCGTGATGCCATCTTCCGATCCGCGTGCCAGGGTGTCTTGACGTCATTTTTAATAAAGAAATCCAAACAGTAAGATTCCCTGCATTTAATGCCATTCCGGAAATCGAGGCGGCCGCTGCACCTCGCGCCCGTTGATTGCTCCGGTTCCTTATAAATAGACCGGCCGCCTCCTGTCTCTTCTTCTTCTCCTTCCTCGCGCCGCTCCAGTCTTGAATCTCCGCCGTCGCCTCCGACCTTCGAACGCCACGTCAACGCCGGGCCGCCGCATCAGCCTGACCGTATCAGAGGCTTCCGGAGCTCCTCCTCGGCTTCGCTCATCAGGTAAGGTCCTTTTTCAACCCCTAGATCGCATCTCAGAGACCTGTTCATCCCGCAGTTCATCCCGGTTTCTTCACACCTACTCCGCCATGGCCATGTGATCCAATCGCATCGTATATCCTGTGCAGGGGACTGCCCCGCCGTCCGTCTATCCTTCCACGCATCGGCTTTTTTCCGTAGATCCTCGAGTTTAGAATACCCGAACCCTCCTGTTCTTTCTGAGGTTTGCATAGGTCGTGAAGGTTTTTTCTTACTGGAACTTCGGTAGATCTTGATTACTTCCCTTCGCATGTGAAAACTGTTTACATCCATACTTAGCGGATTTTTCAATTCTGCCTTATTCGGCGGTTTAACTTTTGATAGCTAATCCGTCACTCCATTAGCCCTCAGTTAAACCGGAATGGGAGGCCGGCCGCTGAATCGCCGGTTTAACAATGCATAATATGCCTGAACCATTCAATGTTGAACCGTTTCTCCCTTTATTCCACAGCTTAGTCTTCCGGAATGGCTCCTCAATTCTCAGCTTGCAATTGGGTCCGGTCAATAATCACTGAAACGCAACTCAACGGTTATGTCACCACTGGCGGTTTGGCTCCCAAAAATGCCCTCCACTGGCGTGTTCCGGATGGCGAGTTTCCTCCGGAGCCACAAGAGGGAGAAGTAGGTGTGTTTATGCAGCATTTAGACCGGGGGTTCTGCCCGCCCGGTTCAAAAATTTCCCGGGACGTCCTTGCAAGCTTGCAACTCCATCCGCAGGATATCGGCCCGAACTCTGTGTCAAACATATGCAAATTTCAAGTCTTCAGAAGTCTATCTTCGTGAAGAGCCCTCTGTGGAGCTATTCCGGGATTTCTTTCACTTGAACCGGCCGTCGGAATTTTCTGATGGTACCAACACAGAACTAGGCGGCGTTTCAATCCAGAAAAGGAAAGAAGCGGACTTTCCTCACGCCAAACACCACAGCCATCCAAAGGATTGGAACCAAACCTGGTTCTATTGCCGGAACACCGCTCACCTTAGCGAGAATCCCTTGCCGGGTTACCGTCCTCACCGGCTCAGCAACAACCATCCGCTGCCTTCACGCTTAACCGCCATGAACGGAAGAACTTTGCACCTCGGATCATAAAACTCCGGGCTCACGATGGCCAATGGTCTAACTGGTGTGGATCTTGTGCGATCTTTGGGTTTCTTGGGGCATCTTGCCCTTAAGCCGCCGGCCGGATTGATGCACGAGTATCTTGGCAGCCTCAAAGACCCTCAAAGACGTCACGAATTACCAATAACTGAAATTGAGGTTCTGAGGCTGTAAAAAGATGCTTGATGAACCAATCTCCGTCTGCAGTCTAACCGGGTTGGCTCCGCTTACGTGTTGCCAACCCGCCACCGCGGTAAGACACAGCTCACCGCTTTTCAGGCTTTTAACATTTTGTTGATATTCATTAATCCTTGCTACCTCGCAGGCTGATAGCTCCTTCTGGAGACAGACCAAACCGGCCCGAGCTCCGCGTATAAAGTCCAAGGCTACCAAAAAGGCTGGCAAGAAAACCGTCGGGTCTTCTGATCCGCGGAAGAAGAAGAATCTGAAGTCGAGGTAAAACTTGATATCCTTACGAGGGAGCCGCCGTAAACCGGCTCTCCTCCTTGTATTTCTTATGATTTATCCCTCTTTATTCTTCCTTCACCGACAAATTCAATTCCTGTGATGATGCCAAGCCAGCCATGCCGACCATTTTGAGGTAATCCTTCTTTCTTCCGACCCGACCTGCGTGCGGTTAAAAGAATTCGCCGCACCGTTCGGAAAGTGAAAAATCTCATTCATATGCTTATCTCGAAGACACAAAGAGGCTAAAGAGCGCCGTACAACCCGGCACAGTGGTCAACAGATTCTCTCCTCCGGTTTACCAGATACACCAACCCGGAAGCGTCGTCCAGAGGTGACTTGTTCTCCTGAAAAACGTTATCCCTTAAAAGGTTTCTTCCGATGTCCTCTCAATCCGTCTGACTCGAATTATCAGGCCTCTTCCAACTCCTCTGGCGGTTCATCAACCACGCAACTGCCTCCACTTAAAGTTGCTGCAGGGTATGTAACTGCTGTCCATCAGTTTGATTTACAACTGCCTTGGTTGATTTGCCTTAATCTAATTACGAACATTGCAGCACCAAGGCTCGCTTGAGTAAGAAAGCGAAAACCCTTGACCCTCTGCGGATGCTGCTCCGGAAAAGACCGGAACAAACCCACGAAAATCCTGAAGTCGCCAAGGATAGCTCTGGCGAGTTGTACAAAAACGATCACTGGCGATCCGCCGGAATCTGAACCGAGGTCCAAATGGAAACTTCACAGCCTGCTCCACCAAACCCGCCGATAGAGCGAGTCGTAATAGTTGAACCGCCGAGCGAGTAAGCAAACATCAAGCCCAAAGAAGACCGCCGAAAATGACGATGTTATTGTGACGAGCATCGCCACGCTGCTCCTAGCCAACCGGTCGCTTTAACAAAACATAGTGCCAAGGGCGAGTCGGCGCCCGTGAGTAAAGATAAAGGCAAAACAGACTGTCGACCACGATAACTTCTGCCCAAGAACTGCACTCCGGGTTTACGAACCGGCTCTATACCAGCCGTGACCTTGAAGCTGGTCTGGTAAACCGGATGAAGGACCGCTATGAGGTAATGAATTATGTCTTTCCTGTACTTTAGCTGTATAGTAGCCCCCAAGGGTCGGTTCAACTTAGCATAGTTAAACCGGGACTTAATTTCTGTACCCAAATGGCAAACTGAGATCAATTAGCCATTAGCCCCAAGTGCCAAGGTGTATATGTATATTGAGCTTGGGACTTGATAATGAGACACCTAACATGCTTCCTTTGTTACGAGAATGAAATAGAGCGACAAGCGTGCAACTCAAAGACCTGCGAGCCAATCTGGAGACTCGAAGCGAGAAACCACTAAGGCCAAGGGCGAATTGAGAACGGCCTTGGCCACTATGGAACAGTTGAAGGAGTGGTATAAATCCGAACAAGCCAAGCTGGGACACCGAGAAGGCCGGTTTGAAAAAACGGGCGGAAGAAGCCGAAGCAGCCCTTAAACCGGTGACTGAAGAGCTTACCGGACTCAAGCGCCAATTGCATGCCATGACCTCTGCCGTCTTTGGTAAGAAACTATGCACTGACTAACTTAATTTTGATATTTCCGCCGGTTTATCCTGAGTTGTCTTAAACCGGTGCAGGCAAACGTATTGCACATATGGGCTCTGATGTGCGGAAGAAGCTCAAGGCCGCTTATACGCTGATTGAGCAGCTGTATACCGGCGCCCAGCGAGTCATCTGTGCTACATCATACAACAACACGGCGCCGTCCCTGATCAGAGAAACCCTGGACCGGTTGTCCATGGTGCCGGGACAGCTTGAAGAGTTGAAGCGATCCGCGGCTCGGGCTGGCACCTTCTTGGCTCGACGCCGCCAAGGCGTGGATAGCGAGATCTTGATCCGGTGACATAGCCAAAGGTTTCCCGGTGCTCAAGAGAATGGTGAAGCCTTTGATAACGGCATACAAGCGGATCACAAAGGAAATGCGTCATTGGCGAGTCAATCGGGCAGACGGTTAAGCCAACTGACGGTTCACCGCTCTTTGTATGACGCCAACAACAAGCGGGTGGATTTTGTCATCCCTAAAGTGCAGAGGCTAGTTCCCCCAATCCGTAAGCACACTTACGCCCCTGACGTTGATCCGGCCGAGCTGATAAGTGAAGATGCTGTCTTCGTGCCTTAACCCGGATTGGTGGTCTACCAATGACTTCCGGGCTTTGGGTGAGGAAGAAGAAGAAGTTGAACCGACGTCGGCGCCCCTCTACCTCACGCCAACCCGGCGAAGCAGCGTAATTAAATCGTCGGCGGGTGACGCCTCCGAAGCTTCAAGGCATAACCCCACATGAAACGCCGGGCCTCAAAAGGCTTTGTAATAGGATAGTCAGTACTTTGTTTTGAACAATGCCGTTACAATCTCAGTCTGTAAACTTTTGCATGGCGGTGCTGGATATTTTGGTTTTGAAGTAGTGAATCCTGCAACATACTTGGCCTGCAATCACAAATTCTTAAACCGCCATGGCGGCTTGCGCCTCTAGCCGGATTGTGATACCAATATACTTATATAAGAAAATATCGAGGTATCACGATCAAAATTTTGTGATACAAACATACACCGCCGGTGTTGGGCACCACAGGTTGGCTTTAGCCAATCTGAAGCGGAGGCTTTATAAAACATCACCGTCAAAGGAGAACAATCCATGTGTGTAAGATACCGAATTACAGTGAAAATCTTGTAGGGTATGATAAGCCCCATGTTACTCCATAATGGGATGTTAACAGCAAAATCAAACCGGAACAATCAATCGCCGGGAAAAAATGGACCAAATTCTGAAAACTTGAATCCGGTTGAAAGAAGGTTTTGTCGGTTTAAGACAACAAACAAAAGCCAAATTATATGTATAAAAAACTCATGGAAACAAAAACAATAACAAAGACTGTTTGCAAGAAGAAGCTTTATTGAGTCTGATCAGATGGCATTACCATGGTCGGACAGGACCAAGCTCCCTATAAGGTGTAGTGATGGTTCAAGTCAGCCAGGTCCCCAACTGACATCGTGGCATTACGCCGATCAAGTGGCATTGCATTGGTTCGGGTTCGACTAAGCCCCCAAGTGATTCTATGGCCTTAGGCCGACCAAGATGCGTGACTGGTTCAGCCGTGACCATGTCCCCAAGTGATCTGGTGGCTTTCGCCTGTCAAGAGGTGTTGCATTGGTTCGGACACGACCAAGCCCCCAAATGATCTGGTGGCTTTCGCTTTGCCAAGAGGTGTTGCATTGGTTCGGACACGACCAAGCCCCCAAGTGACAAAAATTTCACAAAAGCAAGGCCAAGGGTTAAACCGGAGGCCGCTTCACGACAGCATCTCCATGTACCCAAACCGGACTTTGATACAGAACAGATACCCCGCTTTAGCCGAGGATCCGTTTTATTGCCTTTATTCCTAATATATACATTGTCTTAATATGTACATAAGTGGAGCCAATGGCTCGTATAATAAGGCGAAGATGAGCTATGTTCCACGGCACATTGGTCTCTTCCTCGGCGTGTGTGAGTCCTTTCGCTCTCGAACATCAATCGGATAGTAGGACCCATTGTATAGATTCTTGCTGACCACAAAGGCCCCTCCCAAGGTGGGGATAGCTTGTGCATATCTTTCTGGTCTTGAATGAGCCGCAGCACTAAGTCTCCTTCTGAAAGGTTACGGTTTTAACCCATGGCTGTGATACCGACGAAGATCCTCTTTGGTAAACCGCCGAGCGAGCAGCTGCCATATCGCGCTCTTCATCCGGTCGATCCAAATCGTCTTGCCGTCTTTGCCTCGCTTATCTGCCTCAACATAAGCTGCCACTCGAGGCAAGTCATGACGGATATCGCTGGGAAGGACCGCCTCCGCTCCATAGACCATAAAGAACGGCGTGTATCCGATTGGTCGGTTGGGGTAGTATTTATACTCCATATCACCGATGGTAGCTCTTCCACCCAACAACCCGGCGTCCTCTCTAAAGGGACCATAAGTCGGGTTTGATACCTTTCAAGATCTCTGATTAGCTCGTTCCGCTTGACCATTGGATTGCGGGTGGGCTACGGAAGAAACATCAAGCGGATGTGCTCGTTCACAAAATTCCTTCATAGCTCCTTTGGATAAATTGGTGCCATTGTCCGTGATGATACTGTGTGGAAACCCAAACCGAAAATCACCTTTTGATGAACTGAACCGCCGTGGCCGCATCACACTTGCTATGAGGCTCTGCCTCAACCCACTTGGTAAATTTATCAACCGCCACCAACAGGTGGGTCTTTTGTCCTTGGACCTTTTGAAAGGTCCAACCATATCCAACCCCAAGTCGCAAAGCGGCCAAGTAATTGGAATCATCCTCAATTCTTGGGCTGGTACATGAGCACGCCTTTGGAGAACTTTTGGCAACCATCACATCGTCGACCGGATCCTCCGCATCAGCATGGGCAACAACCAATAGAAACCATGGCGAACGCTTTGGCCACCAAGGACTTTGAACCGGCGTGGTGACCACAATCCCCTTCATGGATCTCTCGCAATATCTCACAGCCCTCTTCGGGGACACACAACGCTGAAACGCCTACGACACCTTTGCAATGGTGCAACTTCGCCATTAACAATGGTCATAGACTTAGACCGCCCGAACTATCTGTCGGGCCAACGCGTCTCATCTTACAGTAACTTCGCCCGGTTCATGTATGCCAAATAAGGAGCGTCAATCCGGAGTGACATGCGGGGCCGCCACCAATTGAGCCTCCGGATCGAGGATAGCCAAACCAATTTCATCAGGAAGCTTAAGCGGCGGATTGTGCGATACATCAAGGAAGGCGTTAGGCGGGACGGTTTACGTTGAGAGCCCGGCCGGCTTAAAGCATCAGCCACTTCGTTCTTCCGACGATCCACATGGTCCACGATATCCTTTAAAATGTCCTGCAACGACATCCACCTCCCGACGATATGCAGCCATGAGTGGATCTTTGGAATCCCAAGTACCGATACTTGCTGGGCCACCAAGTCCGAGTCACCAAAGCATTTAACCCGGTGAGATTCATTTCCTTAGCCATCCGGAGACCATGGAGCAAAGCTTCATACTCAGCTGCATTGTTAGTACAAGGGAACATTAGGCGGAGAAGCGTATGTAACTTGTCACCTCGTGGGGAAGTTAATACGACTCCACCCGAGCCTCCAATTGCTGGACCCGTCAAAGTGGATGGTCCAATAGGTATGATCCGCTTCTCTTCAGCGCTTGCAACTCCGTCCAATCATTAATGAAATCCACAAGTGCACGAGATTTTACGGCCGTCCGAGGCACATATCTTAAACCGTGCGGCCCAAGTTCTATAGCCCACTTAGCAATCCGCCGATCGCTTCCGGTTACGTATGATATCGCCCAAGGGAGCCGAATCACCCTTTGTGATGGGGTGCCCTTGGAAATATTGCCTTAGCTTCCGACTTGCCATAAAAACCCGTATACCAGCTTACGCCAATGCGGATATCTACGCTTAGACTCAATGAGGACCTCGCTGATGTAATAAACCGGCCGTTGAACCGGATACTCCTTCCTGCCTCCTTCCGCTCCACCACGATAGCCACGCTTAATCGCCCTTGCATTAGCGGCAACATATAGCAGCAGCGGCTCTTTGTCAATAGAAGCGGCTAGAACGGCGGGTTGGCCAACCGCCGCTTCAAATCCTCAATGCTTCATCGGTAATTTGAACTCGGACAAACCGATCCATTTTCTTCAACATCTGGTACAAAGGAATGGCCTTCTCGCCTAGACGGCTGATAAACCGGCTTAGCGCAGCAATCCGCCTGCCAAAGCGCTGGGCGTCATCGATGCACTTCGGCTTAGCCAAGGAGGTGATAGCCGTAATTTTTCCGGATTAGCCCGATCCCCCTGTTGGACACGAAAACCCAATAACTTGCACTGCCGGAACACCAAAACGCACTTGTCGGGTTGAGCATCATCTTGTACACCCGCAAGTTGTCAAAGGTTTCCTTTAGATCCTCAATCAAGGTTTCCTTCTTCCTTGTCTTAACCACGATATCATCCACATAAGCATGCACGTTACGGCCGATCTGTTCGTGCAAGCAACTCTGAGCATAGCGCCGATAAGTCGCTTAGGCGCTCTTGAGCCCAAAAGGCATAGATACATAGCGAAGGCTCCAAAGGGGTGATAAACGTTGTCTTCTCCTGGTCCTTCACTGCCATCTTAATCGATGATAACCGAGTACGCATCCAAAAAGCTCAAACGCTCACAACCCGCCGTAGCATCAATAATCTGGTCAATGCGGGGAGGCGAAAGGATCTGCTGGACAGGCCTTGTTGAGATCTGTGTAATCCACACACATCGCCAAGTGCCATTCTTCTTAAGAACCAACACGGATTATCAAGCCACTCTGGATGAAAGACTTGACGATAAACCCTGCTGCCAAGAGCCTAGCAACTTCTTCTCCAATGGCCTTGCGCCTTTCCTCATTAAACCGTGAAGAAACTGCTTTACCGGTTTGTATTTTGGGTCAACATTAAGAGTGTGCTCGGCGAGTTCCCTCGGTACACACAGCATGTCGAAGGCTTCCATGCAAAATGTCCCGATTCTCACGGATGAACTCGATGAGCGCTTTCCTATTTAGGATCCAAGTTGGCAGCGATGGTAAAGCTGCTTGGACGAATCGCGGGCACAAAATCAACAAGCTTCGTCTCAGCCGCTGATTTGAACTTCAAGTCCGGATCATGCTCCGTAGTTGGCTTCTTCAAAGGGGTCATATCCGCCGGATCAACATTGTCTCTATAATATTTTAGCTCTTGATGGCACAAACCGACTACTGCGTCGCGCATCACCTTCCTCGCACTCCAAAGCGATCCGGCGGCTCCCATGAACCGTTATCGTTCCTTTGTGACCCGGCATTTTCAGCTGCAAGTAAACATAACAGGGCCGTGCCATAAACTTAGCATAAGCCGGCCGCCCAAAGAAGGCGTGGTAAGGGCTTTGAATTTTCACCACCTCAAATGTCAATGTTTCTAATCTGGAGTCATGTTCGTCCCCAAAGGTCACCTCCAGAGCTATCTTACCGACCGGGTATGCCGACTTGCCAGGCACCACTCCGTGAAACACGGTGCTGGATGGCCTAAGATGCCCATCCGTCAACCCCATACGCCGGAAGGTCTCGTAGTACAGGATGTTGATGCTGCTTCCTCCATCCATAAGAACCTTGGTAAACTTGTACCCTCCTACAGGGTGCCACCACGAGGCTAGCTGACCCGGATTGTAAACCCGGGAGGATGGTCCTCTGCTCCACACGATCGGTTGCTCGGACCAGCGTAGGTAATGTCTGGCGCAGCAGTTCAACAACGCTGACCGCCCGCTTCTGAAGTTTTCGGTCTCGTCTGTCCAAGCTGGTGGTAAAGACGTGGTATTGTCCACCGTTCAACTGCTTTGGGTTACTTTGATAACCCGACTATTGCTGTTGTTGATTGTAGCCCCCTTGGTTCTGATTGTCCTGACAGTTCTGATTACTTTGATTATTCTGATTGCCTCGCCGCCCGGATTACCATGAATCACGGGCGAATTTCCTCCACCGTAACGGGCGGACCACGAACCGCCCGGGCCCTTGATCATACCGGAAAGAGTTGGAGTTTTGAACTCCTGCATAATATAACAATCCTTCCAAAGGTGGTTCGCGGTGCCTCCTTCGTCCCATGCTTGAGACAAGGTTGATTCAATATGAAATTCAAGCGATCCGGATTGTGACCGCCCGGTTTGATTGCCTACCCTGCGCCAGACCCTTGTCCTGCTAGCGTTGGTGTTAACCACAAAGCCCATGTTGCCGTTCACTTTACGCTTGTTCCCTCCATTGCCTGCCGAATGATGCTGCTGGCCCCTGGAGTTGCCGTTCTGTCTTCCCTTCCCCACTTCATCGTTCTCAGATTCGGGATCCTTGGTACTATCAGAATCGGCGTACTTTACCAAAACGCCCATTAGAGTGCCCATGTCATGGCAAAAACGCTTCATGCGGCCCAGCTTTAATTTCAATGGCTCGAACCGGCAATTGGCTTCCAAGGTCAAGATCGCGGAATCAGGGTTGATCCGGTCCGAAGAATGTAAAACTTCCGAAACGCGGCGCACCCAATGGGTTGTGGATTCTCCCTCCGCTTGGACACAAGCTGCTAAATCCACCACAGACATGGGCTGCTTACAGGTGTCTTTGAAATTTTGAATGAATCGGGTTCGCAACTGGGTCCACGAACTGATAGAGCTAGGCGGCAAATTTTTCAACCAAGTCCGGGCCGTTGCTTCCAACATCATTGTGAAGTATTTCGCACATGCGGCTTCATCCACATCTAGCATCTCCATGGCCATCTCATAGCTTTCTATCCATGCTTCTGGAGCCAAATCGGCAGTATAATTGGGCACCTTACGCGGCCCCTTGAAGTCTTTGGGCAAGCGCGTGTTACGTAAAGCGAGGGCGAGGCAAGGCACCCCAAAGAACGAGCGTGACCCTGGTTCAAGATGGTCAGACGAACCGCACGAGTGGATAATCCTCTGCTTGTCTTTGTTAACTCGGCCTCCTCGTGCCTGGCGCGGTCCACTATCACTTGAGCATCCTCAAAGCCACCCGCGGATTGTTGCCGCTTGGCCAGACCACGCTGCGCATTGCTTGACACGGCGGTTCGTCGGCGCGTCGGCTATAGCTCCGGCTTAGGCGGGGGTGGAGTGGATCCGATCCCGATCGTATGAATACGCTTCTTCTTGAGCCGAGGCCGTCTGAGGAGCTCCTTAACCCGGCGTGTCTCTACGCTGTGGTGAATCGCCTTCAATTGGAATCGCCTCCAACCGTGCCGCAACCGCCACGAGGTTATCCATCGGGTTAGAGTAGTGACCCGGGGCGTCTGACGGCTGCAGGCGCACCGGTATGATGGCGAGGTAGATCCATCACACGGGCTGAACCGGTGCGGCCGTCTCGAGTGCTTCCGGCGGTTTACCGCCCGGCGGCGGGTTATCTGGTCCACCTTACAGGGTATTGAAAAGTTATCTTCCCTCGAAAACCGAAGGTAAGCGGGACCTGTACTTCCTTTTCATGACTTCATGTGGCGCTCACGATCCAAAGCATGAGCCTATAAGCACTGTGCATCCAGCGGCCGCTCGGCTGCCATCCTCACGTCCGCGGCTGCCGGTCCGCTTTAGCTTTAGTGATCTGTTCTCTCACCTTTGCAATCTCCGCGTTGTGCGAGTCCTGATCCAGCGGATTAGCCTCTCGCCATGAGCACGCCAACGCGTCGAAAAGCTCGACAAAACTTGAGCGGCGGGCGCCGCGGGGCCTCCTTCGGCTGCCATCACGCTGTTGAACCGCCGACCGAAGCGCCGTGGTCGAAGAGTGAAGCGCCGCTGCGTACCGTCCATGAAGATCCCAACCCGGTTGGGTAGATCGAAGGGTCCGGAATACTCTCACCGTCGGAACAGCCCCGATCCGCTATCTTGCGGTGGTATAGAGACTTCGGTTTCTCCGTGAAGCGATTAAATCGCCCGAGTAGAACAACAGTTTCGTCACGGATGCTGATCCGTCCTTAGCCTCCGTGGGCGACTCCCACGAAAACATGCACGACCGCCGGTTTAGCGAGGCAGGACTCTTCTTCGCCCGTGAGCCATCTCGACGAGGTCACAGGCCGTCCGCCCAGCCCTGGCTCGCCGATCTTGCCGATGAACACGTGTATGCCGCCAAAGGGACCCGGTACCCGTATTCCAATCGAGCCGGCCTCGGGGCCCCAAATTCGCATCGTCGATGTAGAGCTTGCCGCGACGACTCTTAGTCATCCGCCCATCAGATAACCTTCGAGTCCTTCGAACTTGCCCTCTAAGATCATCAAACCATCGTGCGATAGCCCCACGGTGGGCGCCAACCGTCGTGGAATTGTCACGGCGGATGTCCTCATGAAAGGACTTAGTCGTAGGGCCATCGTGCGGGTTAACCTAGAGGGTTAAAGCGGACACAAGACACGGGAATTATCTTTGGTTGGCCCCTTCGATGAAGGTAAAAGCCTACGTCCGATTGTGATGTGATTGATATGATTTGACAACTAGGAGCAATAGCTTTGCCTTAGCCTCGAATCCTCTCCCTAACTTCGCCGCTGGTCGTCCCTTATATACAGGTTGGCCTTGCGGCCGGTCTCTGAAGTCCCGATCCGGCTCATACAAGAGTCCGGCTCGGTCTCTTCTTTCTTAACTTACAATACAAGTTACAAAACTAAGGCGGTTTACATAAACGGACCTTAATTCGCCTCTGGGCTCCAGGCCTCCTCCGTGGGCCTGAATCATGGACGAGGGTAAACCGGCCCCTCCGGGGCGGTTCACGCTCAATAGTTGTATCCCCAACAGGTTGTATTTGTCCTCCACGGGTTTAAAGGCTGACTTGTGGGCCTAGCAAGTTGACGCGTACACAATCAGGAGATGATTGTACGTGGAGAGGATGACAGCAGGGACCCGCCAAGGTCATGGCGACGCAAGCAAGTGCCTCCTTATTTCAAGCCAATAAAAAATGGCTCCTCCTCTTTGGATTTCTAACATCTGGGTCCCATGCCATTGTCAACGTAGTCAATAAACGAGAATTGCACAACGAAGCGGCCGACACCGGGGACCCAAAGCTCGCCCAGTTATTTTTGTTTTGGGTTAATTTGATAAATACCACTCAAAATCTGGTGTATCCGAGAAATGCCACTGCAATTTCCAAACTTTGAAAATGCCATTTCTAGTGGCATTTTTCGAAGTCTCGAGTGGCGTTTTTCAAAGTTTGCAAACTGCAGTGGCGTTTTTCAAAGTTTGCAAAAATTGCAGTGGCATTTTTCAAAGTTTGGAAATTGCATTGGCATTTTTATGAATCGCCATAATTGGAGTGGAATTTATCTAATTTGTTTTTGAGACGGAAGCAGGGTGTCAACTGGGCTGTGCGGGGCACTCTGGCCTATCTAGACAGCCTTTTCTTTTATGTTTACCACAGACTAGCCCGATGGTTTTTTTCTTTACGAAAATGGCTAGCCCAGTTTTTTTGTGATTTGTCAAGTAAATCGCTTTATCAGGCCTGTTGGGCTGCAAATCTTTCAAGACGAGGAGAGCTTCATTCGGGCTGGCCGAGAAAATGGCCTATCAATAATGAGAAATAGGATGTGCATTTTTAAAACACATCAAACCGGTAATTAGTTTCAAATATCTTTTTTTCATTTTGAGATTGTAAATTGCATTGATTTTTATGCGTGGACAAACTATTGGATTTTATATTGATATACATTTATTTTTAAAATCAGTCTGAATGTGACTCGAAATTTCGGGATTAAAAACAGTTCAGACCGCACCGACATATGCAAAGTTTTGTATAATTTTTTAACCGTGGCCACAATATGGGTTGTAATGCTAACAAAAAGAATATGGGCTCCCAAAAAACCCGTAACAATTAGCAAATGGGTTGTAAATTATTTGAAATAATGGCAGATGGGTTGTATGCTATTTTCCACAGATTTGAGGCTTTCCACAGATGGCATGTATACTGTTGGATGTCCATCCAACGGCCGTCGTGCTTCTTCAATCTCTGCTCTTCCTGCTCCAGCCGCTCAAACAAGCGCCGGCGGGACTGCCTGCTCCCTCCTCCCATGACGGCTGTGCTGCATGAGCCTCACCTCACCGCCCCGCCGTACTCCCATGGCTGGCCTAGCCATCCCTCTACTCACCCACAGTCCCACACCTGTTGTTATTCTCCGGCGACGGCAGACGAACCAGTAAACTCTCGTACAGTCGTACTCCCCTCCGCGTGGGAAGCAACTGCCGAGTCTTCCCTGCCTCCTTGTCGTTCCCTTCCTAGGCCTCGCCGTCGTCCACCGCCCTGGTGCTCTCGGCGTGGCGTGGTCAATGACCGACATGCATCTAAAGTGGACTATACGTGGAGAGTCTAACAGCTGGGTCCACTGACGCACGCAAGGAAATGCCTCCTTATTACGCGCAAAATAATGATTCCTCCACCTGACATCTGGGACCCACCGAAAGGGCCTCTGTATTTCATGAAAAAAACGTTACCGCCGCTGACAGCTCAGACCCACTAGCTATATCTTCGCACGCAAGAAAGTACCTCCTTATTACGCACAAAAAATGAATACTCCCCCTACTAGCTGGGACCCAGTATAGTGGGCCTACTAAGTTGACGGGGATGAAGGGCTTTGTCAACTTAGTCAATATGCACGATTCTAGCTCGACTGACCGTACGATGTCCATCCAACGGCCGTAGTGCTTCTTCAATCTCTGGTCTTCTTGCTCCAGCCGCCCAAAGCTGCACCGGTCGTGCCGCCTGCTCCTGCCTCCCATGGCCGGCTCTGCTGTCGTGAAGGCCTCACCGCCCCCATACTACTCCCACCACTGGCCAGGCCATCCCTCCACTCCACTCACCCACACCCCCTGTTATTCTCAAGGGCGGCAGCAGCCAAACCAGTGAACCCTCGTACTCCTCTCCGCGTGGGCATCCACTGCCGCATCTTCCCCGGCTCCGCGTCGTCCCCTTCCTAGGCCTCGTCGTCGTCCACCGCCGTGGTGCTCTCGGCGCGGCGTGGTCAATGTGGTCAATGACCGAATTCCATCGGAAGAATATTGTACGTGGAGAAGCTGACGGCTGGGTCCACGGCAGCCGCAAGGAAGTGCCTCCTTATTACGCGGAAAATAATTATTCCTCCACCTGACAGCAGGGACCCACCGGACAGGTCACCAGTATTTCGCGAAAAACGTTTGCCCTCGACTGCTGGGACCCACCCGACGGGCCACCGTGTTGTGAAAAAAGTGTTCCCCCTAACATCATTCGGACCCACCGGAAGTGCCTCCTTATTACGCACAAAAATGAATACCCCCACGCTAGCTGGGACCCACCTTGATGGGAGGCTGACTTGTGGGCCTACTAAGTTGTGACGGGACGGAGGGCTTTGTCAACTTAGTCAATATAAACGATTCTAGCTCCGGTGATAAATGCGATGTCCATCCAACGGCTGTGGTGCTTCTTCAACCTCTGGTCTTCTTGCTCCAGCCGCCCAAAGCAGCACCGGTCGTGCTGCATGCTCCTGCCTCCCGTGGCCGAATGTGCTGCCGCGGAGGCCTCACCGCCTACTATTCCCACGGCTGGCTAGACCTGCGGCCGGCAGCCTCACACCGCAGCCGAACCGGTGAACCCTCGTACTCCTCTCCGCGGGCTTCCAGCCGCGTCTTCCCGGCTCCCCATCGTCCCTTCCTAGGCCTCACCGTGCGTCCACCACCACAGTGCTCTCGGTGCGGCGTGGTCAACGTGGTCAAGGAACGACTTCCATCGGACGTGGACTGTACATGGAGAGGTGACAGTGGGTCCTGACGGCAGCTAGGAAGTGCCTCCTTATTACGCGGAAAATAATTATTCCTCCACCTGACAGCGGGGAACCACCGGACGGGCCACCGTATTTTGCAAAAAAACATTTCCCCCTGACTGCTAGGACCCACCAGCTACATCTTCGCACGCAAGGAAGTGCGTCCAGGCAAAAAAAAACGATTCGCCCCTTACTGCTGGGACCCACCAGCTACATCTTCGCACGCAAGGAAGTGCGTCGACAAAAAGCGATTCGCCCCGACTCTTTGGGACCCACTGGCTACATCTTCGCGAGCAAGGAAGTGCTCGGATACCGGGACCCACCTGGTGAAGCGTGCGTGGCGTTGTCATTCTGGTCGCGAATGTGCGGTACATATATCTTGGTCGATGTAGAGGCGCCGCACGTGTTGTAGTAGAGGCGCACGTAGCATGTACACGCGTCGTCTGGCGCCGTGGTGCAAGAAAGAAAATCTGACCCACGTCTGAACATACATGCAGGGTCTCGAACGCCTACTCGCGCATACGTACATGGTTGGGTCTGAATGGAGAAACAGCGTTGTCGTCGTGTTCATGGGGAGCCAACTGGCTGGGTCGGAACGGAATGTGTTGTCGTGTTCATCGGGAGGGCTTGGACAGCGGCGATGGAAGCGAGGCTGGCGTACCGCAGAATGGAGGAAAGCGGACCTCCTACATTCGAACGGGTCCTGTTGATCGGGAGGGTGTGGCGTGCATAAAGCGGAGGAAGCGGACCTCCCTACGGTCAAAGCAGGGTCCTGTTGATCGGGAGGGTGTGGCATACCGCAAAAGCAGACGAAACGGACCTCCTACGGTCAAAGCAGGGTCCTGTTGATCGGGAGGTGTGGCTTACCGCAAAGCGGATGAAACGGACCTCCCTACGGTCGAAAGCAGGGTCTTGTTGATCGGGAGGTGTGGCGTGCCGCAAAGCGGACGAACGGACCTCCTACGGTCGGCAGGGGTCCTGTTCATCGGGAGGGGTGTGGCGTACCATAAGCAGGACTCCACAGGATCTTATTCATCTCCATCGTCGACCTCCTCCGGCCTCCACGGGCTACCATCGACCTCCTCCGGCCTCCACGGGCTCCTGTTCATCCAGCCTCCACCGTGCGCTTCTCCACCGCTCTTGTTCAACCACCCTCCACAGTCTCTATTCATCCAGCCCTCCACACCACGGGGTCCTGTTCAACCACCCCTCCACGGGCACCCCTCCATCGTCTACTGTTCATCTAGCCCTCCACCACACCACGGGGTCCTGTTCATCCAGAGGCAACGCCACCGCTCACTGTTCATCCAAACCCCCTCGCAACGCTCATTGTTCATCCAATTGATCGGCTTCAGTTAGCAGCAGTAGCGAAGGAATCGCTCGATCGGGTTCAGTTAACAGCCGTCGATCGATCGCTCGGGTTCAGTAACGCGTAACTGCGGTCTGTCGCTTGATTCAGTTAGAGCCCAACGCCTCGCTTCGGGTTCGATTAGAGCCAACGCCTACGCACACGCCAGCGTCGTGTACAAAAAAGCAGCGCGCATCGCCGCCCCGACCTCCCACCGTAACCAGGAACTCCCCAAATTTTCCTCCCCTCGCTTCTACCATGGTTTTTCCATCATGGACGGCCCAAAGAATGTCATGCAGCTGCATCTCCGGCCCGCCAGGACAAAAACCCATTTTACATCATGATTTTTTGTCATAGAAGTAGGAGCCCACCACATCTATGATGATACCGGGTTTTGTCACAGTTATCGTCATAGAAGTGTCATATGTATGACAGAAAAAATTTCGTTCGGCCCAAAATGTCACGGATGTGTCTTTTTTTTGTAGTGAAGAGACAAGCAATTTATGAAATGACATGTAGCGACCCGACCTCAGACGGTCAAGCCTCTGTGTTTCTGTGACATCCTCGATCAAGATATCTTTGGCACACAAGACATCAATGTATATATCAAAGTGCAATCACATGTATAATTAACGTAAAACTGATATATACCTCATAAGTCACAAATGAAACAAATAGTCGGGTGTGGAGTCCCATCAACGCCATCGGCGTGTTGAGTGTAGACCGTAACCACTGCATCGTACTCTTACTCGTCGGAAGAAAGTATACGCAACATGATACGTTGCAGCCGTGTAGGTCATTACATTGAATGTACCGCAAGATCACAACATGAGAAAACAGATGATAAAACTATAATATATGCAATATGGCTTTGTGGCACTGTGGATCGAGTTTTGTTTTGCATAAAAGCTGGTTTTATTTTCCCTACATCAAAGGAATAAATGAAGTCTGTACTATGGAGTTTTCTATCATGACATGGTTCCGCCAACCGATGTCTCATAGCCCAAAATCATCATAAGTTGCCCACAATTAAGTTATCAATCCGGTGTTGAGAGTTCCGAGATAGATCCAAGTCCAGAGGCTCAAATTGTCCGTGAATCGGGACACGGCTAATCGATTAGGTTTTAACCCTCTGCAAAGGTTTGTTCACTTTACCCGCAAGATTCGATCCCTCTCTTTACATTCTCGCACTTCGTGGTGTTTGAGAACAAGATGACCCGAAACATGGTCTTCAAGAGTTCCTCGACCACCGTCGGTGCTCATCCAATCCTACCGTAGTTCTACATCTACTAGCACCGTCGGCCAGAGTCACAACTAAGGTCAACCAAGCCAGAGCCCATATTTACTTGTGGTTGCACAGGTAATCTTCCGGGCATGAAGTATTCTTCCGTCTCTTTGAGTCTGGGTGAAGCTTTCCGCAAGATGTCATGGCGCTTCTCCATGCATCCCGGCCATCCACTGGTTTCTCCAGGGTGCCCGTCAAACCATCCTTCACCCAGTAGTGTGTATTGAATTCTTGTCTTGAGTCTTGAAGTCTTGAGGCCTTGAAGATGCAGTCCTTGCAGATTCCATCATGGAGTTGTCGTCATTGACGTAGATCCTCCATTCTCACACCACTCCCGAATACTCATACGAACCCCGTCTACTATAGCGTAGCATTAAAATAAATAACGTCCCGGGCTTGGTAACAAGATGATGGGTTCCTACCTCATGCATACTACTCAACTACAAGGATTCAATATCACTACTGGAGGGATTGTTGCGAAGATGACACTAGATGCAATAAAACACATAGGTATGAAAAACATGGTCAAAGTGAACTTGCCTGGTATTACTTGATGAAGATAACAACGTTGTCAGAAAATGACTTGGTAGAACTAATCGTCACTCCGTTGAAAATCTATATAGTCAAACATAGCATTCACATAAGCAAACATCCTAGCAAACAATTTAAGCACTCGAAATAACAATCAAAACAACAAAGAAAATCGATAATAAAACTCAAACAAAATCAAAAGAAACTTCAAATAAAACTACAAAGAAAAACTACTAACAAAGATCTATGACTTTGCTACAAACATCTAATATAGTTTTGCCGTAAGTAAAAACTTAACAACAATTAAAACACTAAACTAATAAATTAACAGAAAATAAAATGTAAAATAACTAATTTAACAGAAAGTATTTTTCATAAAACTTTATTTGCAAAAAGAAACAAAAAAGGCTTTCATAAAACTCTAACTATGACCTATACAAGTTTTCATACAAAACTAAAAAAATAAATTTTTAAAATAAGAATAAAATTGTCTACAGTTAAATAACAGAAACGAAACTAAATTTGTCAAAAGTGATAGAAAGAAATAGTTAAAAACAATTAAAACTATAAAGAAAAGGTTAAAACAAAAGTAGAACTAAAACAGTACTGTTTTGCCTAAAACTCTAATTTAAAATAAATTAAAATAAATAACTACATGCTACTAGATAAACCAAACAATAACAAAACAGTAGCAAAAAGAATCAATCAAAAATATTTTATAAAACTCAAGATACGGCCAAAATAGTGATTTGAAGAAATTTCATCAAACTAAAATTTACACTACTCAAATTTGAAAAATAAGTACACAAACAGAAACTTCAACAAATTTGTGACACAATGCAAAAAGAATCACTCAATTTGGATATAAAACATAAAAGTTATAGAATATCTAAGATTGAAACTTTTCTGTTTTAAAAACATAACGAAAAAAAAAAGTAGGTCGGGATTTACTGTAGCAGTTCCGGTGATGGGGTCCTGGTGGAGCTCCGGCGACGTCCTTCGGTGGCCCTCTGGCGTCGGGGAAGATGCAGTCAGGCGGCAGATCGGGGCGGAGCGAGTGGTGGGGTCGGTGGGTGGCGGGGATGGTCAGCGGTGGCGGGACGGGGCGGCAATGGCGGCGGTGTTCCGGCGAACTCCGGCGAGGTGGCACGGCGACGTGGGGTGAGGAGATGAGGGACTAGGGGGGAAATGGGTGCGGGAGATGGCCATTTATAGGGGGGAGGTCGACTTGGAGGAGGGGGTGAGGGATTTCGCAAATCCCGCGATTCCGGCGATGCTCCGGCGGTGGCTGGAGATCTGGAGCATCTCGTCAGGAGGAAAGAGATGATTCGGTACGGATCGGGCCGGATTTGGCCCCAGAAAAAACAGTACCATTCTTTTTTTTAATAACCCGCGAAGAAGAATCATTTTAGGAAATAAAATGAAAATAAAATATATGATTATTATATATCAAAATGATCAGAAAAATAAGCCCAATTTAATGGGATATTTTCCAGGGGCAAATAAAATAATTTTTGAAAAATCTTTTTTTAATTCAAACAAAAATCAAAATAACTCTCAAAACTCTATGGAAAATTTATTCCAACATTTTTGGGGTGTCATGTTACTCCCTCTCAACACTTTTGTTAAAGTGTTCTTTGTCAGAAAAGTTTTTGAATAAAACTCAAATGCCACTTTGAGTTAAAACAAAATTTAAAATGACAAATTCAAAATGAAATTTTTCTTTACTTCCCACTCTCTTTCATTGAAGAAATCATGAGGATCTTTGAGTGGCATGAAGTTTGAAATATTTCCAAATTCAAATATTTTCAAACAGAAGCATTTTTTTGGGAAGTCCTTTTATTCCCTCTCAACAAAACTTCAAAAGTTTAAAATTCCAATCAATTTCACGCAATCGATCACTCAAGAATCAACCAAACAATCATATATTTTAATTATTATAACATTCCAAAATTTAGAATTTTGGGATGTTACATGACAGTACATATTCAAAGTCCCAAGCACATAACAAGTAATATACTTGGCACTTGCGGGCTAATGTCTATTTGCTTCTTCTCACCCAAAAATTTTACAAGTCCCAAGCTCAATACAAATATTGTTCTTGGCACTTGTGGGCTAATGTATTATTGCTCTAGTTACAACTATGGATTATTCTTCCACTACCAGCTCGGTGATCAACCAGTTTACAAAGGTCTTGAACAAGAATTTTGAGCCTTACAGTATAATCAGTCCCAGCTTAACATATTTGTTAAGCCGGCCCTTGGGGGCTACACAGGCAAAATTGATGAGTTATTATTTTCAAGTTCCAGTTCATCTCGAAGGTGTAAACTGGCCCTCGGGGGTTACACAGGAAAAATTACAGAGTTATTATATAAGTCCCGGTTCATATTGATATTATAAACCGGCCCTTGGAGGCTACTGGAGTTGATCTATATGGCTTTTGGAAATTTACAGAACTTTTTATTATGTCCAATAAATTTGGCGGCTAAGGGAAGAATATTTATGCAGAGTTCACAGCAGTTACCTCATACCGCTCCTTCATCATGTTCACTAAACCGGCTTCATAGTCACGGCTTGTGTACAAACGGTTTAAAAACCCAGAATGGATATCTTGGGCGCTGAGGTGGGCATAGCTTTCCAAGTCCGCTTTCCACTTGCCCTTGTCAACAGCAGAAATTTCTTCTTTGGCACTATGTTTTGACAGAGCAGTGGGGTTGCCTGGGGCTGTATAACTCACGCCAGTGACTATCACATCGTCAGTTTTGTCATCAGCGGCTTTAACTGGGCTTGGCGGTTTATCAGCATGAGTCATTGGATCAATTTCCATTTTATCAACTAAGGTTTCATGATCTTGTGGTGGCGGATCATCAAGAATGGCTTCAGTATTTGGATTAGACTGTTCCGGATTTTGTTCCAGATTAGGTGGATTGGAGTCATCAACCGTTTTATTCAGTTTGGCCTTCTCGTTGGGTCTAGCCTGAGCTCTGAAAATAAGATGCAAATAACAGGTTAAGAGTAATGATCAAGCACAAGGTATGAAGGGTCAATTAAGTATGCTCACCCCGGAACAGTTTTGAGGGTTGGAATTTATGTTCCTGTTGACTCACCAGAGCAAGAATGAGAAGTTCCCTGATAATTTGAATCAGATGGATTAAGAGGTTGTCGAAAGTAACCCGCCTTGGGATAACATGTGTCAGAAGTATAAGAGACCTCTGGGCGACGTTTACGAACCGGCGTGTTTGGTAAACCAGAAGAAATTACCACCTGGCCACTATGCCGGGTTGTGCGGCGAGCTTCGTGTTGCAGTTTCTTAAAAATAAAGTTTGGATCCAAGTGAGCTAGAGGGTGAGAAAATCTTACTTTCCGGCTTGCTTGACGGGTTTTTTGTGTTGGCTGAGATTCTGAGTCAGAAGAAAGAATAATTACCTCTGCGTCCCCAGCATGGCTAGCTTCTGCGTCATCCTGATAATAATCATTGTCAATGAGATGTATGAAAAAGGAGCCAAGTGAATCAAGTTCTACCTCTGACTCATGATTATCATCGTCGTCATCAACATTTAACTCGGTGGACTCGGCGGTTTTCTTCTTGGCGGGCTTCTTGTTGACCTTGGTTTTGACACGAGGTGTTTTGGCCGGTTTATCTTGCGTTTTCCTCTTCTAGAATGGATCATCGCCCTGTTAAAAATTGAAAAGATCATAAGGGGGGTTTAAGAATATGGATTAAAGCAGGAATTGGGCAACTCTTACAGTTGGCGGTTTATTTGAAGCGTAGAAAGGACTAAGCCCTATTTTGCTGCAATTGGCCACCGGTTCATCCAACATTTTCTTGACAGATTCAATAATTTCAGCATCAGTCAGCTGAATATCAGGGTGGCGTTGAGGGTCCTTCGCATCCCCTGTGTATTCACACATTAAACCGGGGCGACGGCTTAAAGGCAGAATGCTCCAAGATACCCAGCAACGGACAAAGTCAATGCCTTTTAAACCGTTTACCACAAAGGCTCTGAGTTTTGAAAGTTGTGGTGCATACTTGGCCCGTTCCTTTGCACTGAGTCTTTGCGGGAATGGATGCGTGCTGGTAAGCCGGTGAGCATGATAACCCGGCAGAGGATTCTCACCAGATGGAGATGTATCCCGGCAATAGAACCAAGTTTGATTCCAATCTTTAGGGTGGCTATGATGCTTAGCGTGAGTGAAGCTGGCATCTTTTCTTTTCTGAATTGAAACCCCGCCAAGTTCAGTGTTGGGCCCATTCGTAAATTCAGTACAGCGGTTTAAGTAGAAGAAATCTCTGAACAGTTCGACTGTGGGCTCTCCTTGCAGATAAGCTTCGCAAAATACTTGAAAGTTGCAAATATTCGACACGGAGTTAGGTCCAATATCTTGAGCGTGAAGTTGGAAGCAATGAAGCACATCATGAAAAAAAATTGATCCGGGAGGGCTGAACCCTCGACTAAGATGATCAACAAAAATGATCACTTCCCCATCCTTGGGCTCAGGAGGATTTTCTGGACCGAGGGCTCTCTAGTGGATGTCTTCCTTTTTCGCTAAAGCGTCATTTGCAACACACACGTTCAGTTGTTCCTCTGTAACCCGGGATTGAACCCAGTTACACACATAAAAAGACTTGGCCATTATTTGACAACCTGAAAGAAGATTTGTGTCGGTTTAAGGTTCACGGATAATCCGCCAAAGGTTAAAAGACAGAAAGTGTTGAAGCATGCATAAGCGTTAAACCGGAGATTGGCATTATCAAAGTTACAAAGATGAAGCGCTTGGCGGTTTAAGAGGGGACTAATGGTACCTGCCGGGTTATTATTTTCAAAATTTAAACCGCCTACACAGGTATTGCAAATATAGATCTGAAGTTGGAAAAAGGCTAAGTGATGAAAAACAGGTTTCACAGATCGATATCACAATTTTGGATCTACCGCGCGTCAGAAAAGGAAAATATATTCAGACTTAAAAATGGGTGCTTGAGCAGTTCATCAGATCCAGATGGGATTTTTTCTATACAAAAGAAGATGTTCTAATGATGAAAAAGGGAACTATAGCTACTACCGCACAGGAAAATATCAAGTTTGAATTCGCCATCTATGCTATGGAGAAGAACAAGGGAAGAACAGCACCAAACCTCCATCAGCTTGTGCGAACCCTAATCAGATCTACGGAGGGGAGGAGGAAGAACATACGGGGCCGTTGGATGGCGGAGGCGCGTGAGTGGAATCTGACCCAAACAGGTTGACGCAGCGGCCAATGTTGAAGCAGAGGTGAAGCTTGATGGCGACGGCTGAGCTCGGGCGCTAGGGCGTCGCAAGGAACATGACGAGACAAAGAGGCACTGGGGAGGAAAAGAGAAAGGGACCCCGTCCCTATTTATAAAGCGAATGGATAAGTGGCAAGCGCGGGAATCGAGGAGGTTAAAAACGGATCTGTAATAGTGCAGACGCCTCGATTTTCAGAGGTTCATTAAAAATAAGGAGATACATTAAAGATTTGGCTCTGTATAAAATTAATGACAAATGACGTCATGGCGGGTTATCATGATCCTAGAAGATGACGTCACGGCGAGTTACAAGCTTCGTGAAGGTAATGAAGGAGGAATTTTTCTAGGTGTTGAAGATTGACATGAACAAGTTCAAATCAACCTGGGGCCTAATGTTGGGGATATTACTATTGAGTATAAACCACCCAGGAGGGGCCGGATTATACTCATGATGATTTACTAGTGTTAAAGCCCATGAAGACATAGAAGATGGTGATTTACGAAGGAGACTTAATAAGAAGGCCCAAAACCCAAAGGCGGGTTAGGGCCCATAGATATAAACCACCATAGGTGTGTAACTTGTACTATAACATAGGAAAGAGTAGATACCAAGCTGGACACGTTTATGAGCCGGCCGAGATTCTGTGGACCGCCGGGTGTCAACCTGTGTATATAAAGGGACGACCCGGCGGCAGTTTAGGGACAAGAAACAACAACTCAAGAGCCAGGCAAAGCGCATTTGCTCCCTGGTTATCGAAACCCTAGGAATACCACCTCAAACTGGATTAGGCCTTTACCTTCACCGCAAGGGGCCGAACCAGTATAAACTCATCGTGTCCTTTGTCATGTTTAAACCCTTTAAGCTAACCTCGTCGCAATGGCTCCACAACTAAGTCCTTCCATGAGGACATCTGCGGTGACACTTCCATGACAGAGGTGCCGGCGATGGCGGCGACCTACCAATGGTTTTGAGGGTTGTGTGTGTCTGTGTGAGCGGAGGTTGTGTTTGAGGAAATACCGCGGCAACTGAAAATTTTACTAGGCAGGAGTAACAAGGCGGGGCTACTAAAAATTTGGATCATGGGCGAGTAGATATTTTTGAGATTGCGAGGGATGCAGAGGCGGGAGTAAAATGTCGGGGCTACTGAAAATTTGAATCAAGGGACTGAAGCAGAGGCGGGAATGTGAGACATCGCTGCAGTGCACGGTCTCACATACTAATCGTGTGCTATCAAACATTAAAACCTTCCAGGCAGTAGATATTTTCGAGATTGCAAGGGATGCAGAGGCGGGAGTTTTGGGGGAGCGAGCTAGTGTGCTTGACACGTCGGTTGTGGACTGTAGCCGACGCACCTTCTCGCGTAAGCCATAGGCGTACTATACACCGACGGTGCTCCAAGATATTTTGTACTACATCTCACACGGTTGGTGAGAATAAACTATGTGGGATCTACTTGATTTGAATTACAAAATGGGGTCACAGCGGCAATGGACGGTGTTTGAATTGCTAGACCTTTTATCTGCAGTGAACATGCAACTGTATGTGTGTCGTAAAAGAATTGGAATTATTCAGGGTTCATTTGGACATTTCATACATTAAACTGGTTTTCTAGCCATTTCAGGTGCACAATTCAAAGTGCATACAAATTGGTTGAAAAATCAAATATGTGTCCTTCAGTGCATGCTTAGGTCCCATGGAAGAAATGGGAATGAATTTTAGAGGTTCGTTTGGCCTTTTTTATACATTACCTGGGTTTTCTAGGCATTTTATGTGCATAATTCAAATTTGAACTACAAGCACATGCTCCAATGCACTAAAGTTGGTTGAAAAATCACATGTGTGTCCTTGGGTGAATTTCTAGGCCCCATGCAAGAGATGGGAATGAATTTCAAACACCAGGGCACTCTTGATTGCCGGCAAAACGTTGAGATACCTGGTTTTTAAATTCTGGTAAATCCAAAACTCATCTGAAATTCATGAAACTTGGCATGCTATCATGGAGCGGCATCAACATGCCGTGGTGAAAATTTTGTCCCATTTGGGGCAGGTTTGGGTATAAGCTTCTCACAAACCATAGCTTCTCACAACAAGCATGATGGTTTCGATAGGGAACGTACCACCTTTGGGGACGAGACGTTATCCGTTGCCTCTTATTGCTTTCAAAAAATTTCTAGTGTCAACATAGAACAACAGGAGTGTTGCGTTCAATCTTGGAATTTTCCGGGGTTCGTTTGGCCTTTTTTATACTTTAACTGGGTTTTCTAGGCATTTTATGTGCATAATTAAAATTTGAACTGCAAGCACATGCTCCAATGCACCAAAGTTGGTTGAAAAATCACATGTGTGTCCTTGGGTGAATTTCTAGGTCCCATGCAAGAGATGGGAATGAAATTCAAACACCATGGCACTATTGATTGCCGGAAAAATGTTGAGATGCCTTGTTTTTAAATTCTAGTAAATCCAAAACTCGTCTGAAATTCATGAAACTTGGCATGCTATCATGGAGCGGCATCAACATGTCGTGGTGAAAATTTTGTCCCATTTGGGGCATGTTCGGGTATAAGCTTCTCACAAACCAGAACTTCTCACAACAAGCATGATGGTTTCGATAGGGAACGTACCACCTTTGGTGATGGGACGATATCCGTTGCCTCTTATTGCTTTCAAAAAATTTCTAGTGTCAACATAGAACAACAGGAGTGTTGTGTTCAATCTTGGAATTTCTCGGGGTTCGTTTGGCCTTTTTTATACATTAACTGGGTTTTCTTAGGCATTTTATGTGCATAATTCAAATTTGAACTACAAGCACATGCTCCAATGCACTAAAGTTGGTTGAAAAATCACATGTGTGTCCTTGGGTGAATTTCTAGGTCCCATGCAAGAGATGGGAATGAAATTCAAACACCGAGCACTGATGATTCTTGACAAAATGTTGAGATGCCTGGTTTTTAAATTCTAGTAAATCCAAAACTCGTATGAAATTCATGAAACTTGGCATGCTAACATGGAGCGGCATCAACATGCCATGGTAAAAAAAATTGTCCCATTTGGGGCAGGTTCGGGTATAAGCTTCTCACAAACTAGAGCTTCTCACAACAAGCATGATGGTTTCGATAGGGAACGTGCCACCTTTGGGGACGAAATAATATCCATTGCCTCTTATTGCTTTCAAAAAATTTCTAGTGTCAACATAGAACAACAGGAGTGTTGTGTCGATTTTTGTGATTTTTCGAGGTTCGTTTGGACATTTTTATGCATTAACTGGGTTTTCTAGGCATTTTATGTGCATAATTCAAATTTGAACTACAAGCACATGCTCCAATGCACTAAGGTTGGTTGAAAAATCTAATATGTGTCCTTGGGTGAATTTCTAGGTCCCATGCAAGAGATGGGAATTAAATTCAAACACCAGGGCACTGTTGATTGTCGGCAAAACCTTGAGATGCCTGGTTTTTAAATTCTAGTAAATCCAAAACTCGTCTGAAATTCATGAAAGTTGGCAAGCTATCATGGAGCGGCATCAACATGCCGTCGTTAAAAATTTGTCCCATTTGGGGCAGGTTTGGGTATATGCTTCTCACAAACCAGAGCTTTTCACAACAAGCATGATGGTTTTCGGTAGGCAACGTCCCACCTTTGGGGACGAAACGATATCCATTGCCTCTTATTGCTTTCAAAAAAATTCTCGTGTCAACATAGAACAACAGGAGTGTTGTGTCAATTTTTGGGATTTTTTAGGGTTCGTTTGGACATTTTTATGCATTAACTGAGTTTTCAATGCATTTATGTGCATAATCCAAATTTGAACTACATGCACATGCTCCAGTGCATATAAATTGGTTGAAAAAACAAATCTATGTCCTTGGGTGCATGCTTAGGTCCCATGCAAGAAATGGGAATGAGTTTCAAACACCAGGGCACCGTTGATTGCCGGCAAAACATTGAGATGCCTCGTTTTTAAATTCTGGTAAATCCAAAACTCATCTGAAATTCATGAAACTTGGCATGCTTTCATGGAGCGGCATCAACATGCCGTGGTAAAATGTTTGTCCCATTTGGGGCAGGTTTGGGTATATGCTTCTCACAAACCAGAGCTTCTCACAACAAGCATCATGGTTTCGGTAGGGAATGACCCACCTTTGGGGACGAAACGATATCCACTGTCTCTTATTGCTTCCAAAAAAATTCTCGTGTCAACATAGAACAACAGGAGTGTTGTTGTAGCGACCAGACCCGAATGGATCTAGCGCTCTGTGCTCAGTGTCATCCCTCGATCGATAATCTTGACACGACAAGATTTCGAAGGATTTATAGCAGAGTAGCAATCACACACTTATTACATCGTTGTCCACAAGGGAACTTAACACAATAATATGGCTTAAGGCCATCTAATAATAACAGCGGAAGGCTTGGAAAACGAGTGAGTCCATCAACTCCAGCGGCATCACTGAGTATAGAACCACGACCTAACACCTTACTCGTCGTCTGAAAAGTCTGCAACGTGAAAAGTTGCAGCCCGAAAACGGGTCAAGACATGGAATATCTTTGGCAATGTAACACGAAAGAGCAATGAATGAATAAGCCTATACTACATGCATATTTGGCTGGTGGTAAGGCTCTACGGTTACATTTTTGCATAAAGCTGATTTTTCCCTACATCAAAGGAATAATTTTATTTAACTATCATGGTGGTTGTTAAACATTGAAGATGGTTGACATCCTCAATCCCAATTAAAAAGTACTCATTAAAACCCAATACATTTATTTTAGAAGTAACATGTTGAGATTCACATGATAATCAAGTACCGGATACTCAAATTGTCCATAACCGGGGACACGGCTAATCATGATTAGTTTTTACACTCTGCAGAGGTTTATGACTTTTCCCCACAAGACTCGATCGCCTCCGCTTGGTTCACGCACTACATGGTGTTTGAGAAACGGATGACCGAGACATAGTCTTACACAAGCGCTAGCACCTTACATGTGGGTAGACCGTACCAACCTACATCCCCTACATCAGCTAGCCTACCCGTAAGAGTTCGCACAACTTAGTCAACTACGCCAGAGCCCATAATTGGCTTGTGGCTGCACACGGAAGTTTCCAGTTTGAATAATCTTATGATCCCTTAGAGCCCGGGTGGCGGTCCAAGAAATACAGCAAGTCCTGATAGAAACCAGTGCCTCAATCCACCCGGATGTGTGTTTAGGTTGCCACCTTAGATAAACCATTAATTAACAATCTCACATCTGTCATGGATATTCACTCACCCAATCCACGTCTACTAGCATAGCATGGCATAATCAAGCAAACGTAGAAGTAACTCCCAAGGTTTCATAAGTAAAACAGGTAATAGGTACTACCTCAATCTACTTCCCATCCCACAATTTGATTAGATCCTAATCATGCAAGTGTTTGAGGGTTTGATCTAATGCAATAAAACTGGGTAGTAGAAAAGGTATGATCAAGTGTTACTTGCCTTGCTGATGATCCGCGAGTCCTAGAGATTCAAGTAACAAGCGGCGCACTGGGTGATCTAACGCAGACAAACAACAAGCATACAATAAGTACTCATCTAATGCACAGGAAATCTCGAAAAGATCTAACCAGATAGTTCAACTTAAGAACCACAGTTGCAAAAGAATCGAATCAAATAAAGCATCGAAAGTCGGAACTCGAGAGAGAACGACTCGGTTTAACAAATCTGAAAATAGGTCAAAATTTCACAGTAGCAAAACTCTGTGAAAGTAGGTTAGTCGGAACGGCGGTTTCGTTACGAAACTCCAGGCGCTTGAATCACCTGATTCCGATAAACGAGCGAGAAATAAAACAGTTTTGAAAATCAGATCTGAAATCAAATCATAAAATAACGGATTAATTCCGATTAAAAAGAAAAACGACGAACGAGTTAAAAAGTGAGCGTCATAATGTAATCGAATCTAACGAACGCGTTCATCGAAACGAACGGTTCGGTGGACGTTCGTTAAATAAGAAAACCGAATAAAAATAAAACCAATCTAGGTTTTTAAAAAAAAACCGAACATCTTTTTTTTTAAAAAAATAAACCGGACGGTTCGAGGGGATAAACCGAATCGGCGAGGGGCGGCGGTGGCTACCTCCGCGATCGCCGCGGGCGCCCGGCTCGGGAGAGGGCGGCGGGTTCGCGCCGAGGGCGGCGGGGTTCCACGGCGTCGGGCGACGGCGGCGGCGCTTACAAGGCCCACTACGGGCAAGGGCTTCGCCGAGGCGGTGGGCGGCCGGCTCAGTGGGGGTGAGAGAGGGGGCCGGGGTTATAAAGGCGAGGGCGGCTTGGGGAGGCGAGGAGCCGGGTCCGGCGGGACTCGGGCGGCGGCGCCTCTCGTCTTGGCGGAGTCCGCCGGGCGGCTGCCAGCGAGGGAGGAGGCGGAGGTGGGCCGGGAGGCGCCGGGCCTGGGCCTGGCCGGCTTGGGCCTACGGGCCTCGGCCCGTGGGGGGCGCTGATTTTTTTTTAAATAAAATTAAAACAAAACAAATAAAATAAATATCAAATGAACTCCAAATTAATTAAAAAAAATTTTCCCGACTCCTAAAATGAGTCGAACAAAATGAACTTTAAAAACAATATACATGCATAAATTTTTTTAAAATGCGCATTTTTGCCTAAGCAAAATAAATCTTCCAAAACCAAATTTGGTTTATTTATAATATCTTCATTTTTCCTAAATATTGGGAAAGTCATATTATTCCCTCTCGAAATATTTTTATAGGAAAAATGTTATGAAGATAATTTAAATAAATCCAATGATCCTATTTTCAAGATTTGGAAAATCCCAAATATGAAAATAATGAAACTTCCAACTCTCTCCGAGGGTCCTTGAGTTGCGTGAAATTTCTAGGATCGGAAAAATGCGAGAAAATATGGTATGCATGATGACCTAATGTATAACATTCCAAATTGAAAATTTGGGATGTTACAGTTGTGTCAATTTTTGTGATTTTTCGGGGTTCTTTTGGACATTTTTATGCATTAAGTGAGTTTTCAATGCATTTATGTGCATAATTCACATTTGAACTACATGCACATGCTCCAGTGCATATAAATTGGTTGAAAAATCAAATATGTGTCCTTGGGTGCATGCTTAGGTCCCATGCAAGAAATGGGAATGAATTTCAAACACCAGGGCACCGTTGATTGCCAATGAAACATTGAGATGCCTGATTTTTAAATTCTAGTAAATCCAAAAACCGTCTAAAATTCATGAAACTTGGCATGCTATCATGGAATGGCACCTGACATGATGTGGTATTTTTCATGTCCATTTTGAGAGAAGGCGCACTCGAATAATGACAGCCAACAAAGGCATTTTGAAAAAATAGCTGCCACATTCATATCTCGAACGTTTGTATAATTAAAAATGTGTGTGTTCTGTTAACCATTCACGTGATGCCACGTGTCTTGGTTTTAATGGCCATAGGAGGTGTCGTGCGGACAGCTGCTTGACCTTTACTAAACGGGAGGCGTGCGAGCGCAGTCCGGTGTGCAGGCTGACCGAGAGGCGTGCAAGCTATCCTCCAATGCACATGCTCACTGGGAAGTGTGCGAGCTCTACGCTACGCAGGCTCCCTGGGAAGCGAGGCCTTTGACTTCCATGGCCGCCCGCCTTCCTCTCCATTAATGGTGCCCGAGCCACTGTTTAATACGGGCGGCCTTATCATAACCTCACATTCCTCCCCCCCACAGACCTCCACCGCCATGGCGCAGAATGATCATCTGCCACTAGTCTTCAAGTTTGGTGAAGTCGACTCTGAGCCGGAGGAGATAGAAAATAAGGAGGAATGGGGCCTCATGGACATGGCCCAGAACGAGCTGGCCGCGGCGATTGCTGCCCCCGCTCCCGTCCTAGCTCCCATCCCCGCGCCTGCGCCAGCGACCATCCCCGTGGCATTGACGGGCTGGTCGTCGAGCACTATCGCAGAGCTGGAAGCCGCGGGTGTCAGGGAGGTCTCCGCGGACCCGCGCGAGCTCGTGTACATCCAGCACCAGCGCCCGTGCCCGTGCCCATGCGTGCCCCTCCACCCACCATGGCGCCGGCCCCCATGCATTTGGCTACACCCGCTGCGCCTGTGCGCGCCCCTCCACCCACCGTGGCGCCGGTCCCCATGCGTTTGGCTGCACCCGCCGCGCCCGTGCCCGTGCCCGTGCCCCCCCCCCCCCCAGCGGCATGGGACGCTGTCGTCGACCGCTACCTCTCAGCGGTGCCAGTTGCCGTCCTCCCACGCCCCGCCCGAAGATCGCGCGACGACATGATGTTTGATTTAGAAGTGAAGAACAATTTTGTGCTGCCTTGAAGACTTCAACAACGGCATCCCGGAGGACGACAACGACGGCGCGGCACGCCGCCTCCACCACCGCAGGAAATAGTTTTTTTGCGGGTTTAATACCGTATCTCGAATTCTCGATCATATGAATATAAATTTGCAGTGTGACTGAATGAAAGATATGGTTTGAACGAACTTGCGTTTTCCTCTCTTAATGTACAAACTTATCAAACAATTTTCTTTTAAAAAATGTCAACGGTTTTTAAATATAAAACACTCATCGCAAACGTTTTAGTTAGAACACCGGTATGCAAACCGACAGCTTCCCCAGGAAGCCAAGGGAAAATGTGCCGAGCAGGATTTCTGCATCCCTTCAACGCAAACGGTTTTTTTGCATAACCCGTGTGCAACCACGTACAAACAATTGGGTAAGATTTGCATATCTATCATTTTGGGAGTGTTGCCATTTCTCAAACTAGAAAGATTGAGATTTGTTTATCTAGTAACATTGCCATTTTTCAACCTTGTCACACTGCGATTTGTCAAAATATGCAGCTCCAAATCAGTAGCACTATCTAATTTTTGCAACTAAAATCACTAGCACTATTCATATGGACACCACTAGCATGCGTGAGTTCATGGAGGCATATGAAAATGTACCATTGATTACATACAACAAGTCATAAACCCACAACGACAACGAGGATACACGTTGGATTATAGATCATTTCCAACAAAACATTCTAGTAAAGTTTTTCTCACACAACAAATAACAAAGCAATGAAATCAACTTCAGCTCAACCACTAGTGGGCATTGGAAACACTAGCTTTGAACCGTAAGTGATTCTCTGGAAGGGCCAGCTCGTCAATCTTGAGACCAACGCAGATCGATCATCGAGGTCAAGCGGCCTATGTCAGACCCATATTGGGACGGTACGGAAGCATAGTAATGTCCGAGGTATAGATACGCTTTCTTCTCATAAATGGTAGTAACATTGTGTCAACAGCAGCTGGATTGCCTTCCACCATCATTGGATAGTTTTGTCCAAGGAAGAGCGGGTTTCCTCCAAGACTTTCAATACTGAACCAGGGAGAAGGTGTTGGCGCTAGTACACTAGTACCCATCCCGAATACCCTGCAACGGATGTTGGAATAGGTTCGGAGAGTGTGACCATACGATACAACACCTACTTCCTTTAGTAACATCAGCAGTGCCCCGTATACAGACAAGAAGAGGTGATCCATCGGAATAAGCTGCCAGGCGCCACTGAGTATATGGGTCCTGCTCGTCCTCATGCTCGTGAATAAAATTTTCAAGTATAGGTGGTGGAATGTTCATAGGACCTTGGAAACACAAGAAGGTTAATTAGTAAAGGGAAACTAGCTAACCCGCGTGCATGTGGATGAAACAATTATAATTACGGTGGAAGACAAACGTACCGAAATCATAAGGATTCCATGAAAAAATAGTGCCACGAGTGGTGGCAGCAAACACAAGACCCTCGTATTGAATTACATCACAGTACTCATCCGTGTATAGAAACTGATTTTTGAGCAATATCCATCGAGTCGAACCATGAAGGACGGCAACAAGCTTGTCGAAGATAGCGACAACATAAGCATTCCTATAACCCCAAGAGCGGTTGGGAACTCGACAAATTGCTATATTCCGTAGACGACAGTCAGCATGATCGTATTTGAACTCACGTAGAATACCAATGTACTCAACCTCTGGGCAGTCGTCTGAGATTTTTTGAAGTGGAACCCGGTGATGAGTGTACACATTCACAAGTTCCCACTCGCAGTTGTACCCAATATAAAGAACCCAATCTCCATTTGCGCCTTCCCAAGCCTTGCCCTCAAGCGATGGCATCTTAACATCATACGTATCATTATTAAGCGGCATCAACTTACACAAGGCGAGGCTTCCCTCATCCCCGCGCCAGTCAGCAGGGTCACGGCGAAGAAGATAGGGGAGATCAAACCGCTCCTGGGCCCTTGGGTTCCTTGTAATGATGTTATTAGTTGAGTCAAGAATGGTCTTGAACGAACCTGACATGCTAGCCGAGGTGATGACGTCGCACCGATAAATGAGTTCCTCCACCGCGTCATCATTCAGATTGGGCCAAGAACAACGGGGTCGTTGATACGTCTCCGTCGTATCTTAAATTTTTTATTGCTCCATGCCAATATTATTCAACTTTCATATACTTTTTGGCAACTTTTTATACTATTTTTGGGACTAACATATTGATCCAAAGGCTCAAAGTGCAAGTTCCTCGATCGTTGCATGTTTTTGGTTTCGCAGAATATCCATATCAAACGGAGTCCAAACGGGATAAAAACGGACGGAGCTTATTTTTGGAATATTTGGAAAATCTGGAAGAAAAATCAACGCGAACCAGTGTTCGAGATGGGCACGAGGTAGGGGGCGCCCCCCCCCCCCCCTAGGGCGCGCCCCTGACCATCATGGGCCACCCGTAAGGAGGTTGATGCCCTCATTCGGCCGCAAGAAAGCTAATTTTTGGAAAAAAATCACGGCGAAGGTTTCAGTCCAATAGGAGTTACGGATCTCCAGATATAAAAGAAACGGTGAAAAGGCAGCAAATGTAACACGTAAAGCAGAGAGGCGTAGAGATAGATCCAATCTCGGAGGGGCTCTCGCCCCTCCCAAGCCATGGAGGCCAAGGACCAGAGGGGAAACCCTTCTCCCATCTGGGGAGGAGGTCAAGGAAGAAGAAGACGAAGGGAGCCCCTCTCCCCTTCTCTTCCGGTGGCGCCGGAACGCTGCCGTGGCCATCATCATCACCGCAATCTTCACCAACAACTTCACTTGCCATCATCACCAACTCTTCCCCCCTCTATGCAGCGGTGTAACCTCTCTCTTACCCGATGTAATCTCTACTTAAACATGGTGCTCAACGCTATATATTATTTCCCAATGATGTATGGCTATCCTATGATGTTTGAGTAGATCTGTTTTGTCCTATGGGCTATTTGATGATCAAGATTGGTTAGAGTTGCATGTTTTATTATTGGTGATGTCCTATGGTGCTCTCCGTGTCGCGCAAGCGTGAGGGATTCCCGCTGTAGGGTTTGCAATATGTTTATGATTTGCTTATGGTGGGTGGCGGAGTGATGTAAGCACGGACCGAGTAAGTAGGTTGTTTGCGTATGGGATAAAGGGACTTGATACTTTAATGCTATGGTTGGGTTTTACCTTAATGATCTTTAGTAGTTGCGGATGCTTGCTAGAGTTCCAATCATAAGTGCATATGATCCAAGTAGAGAAAGTATGTTAGCTTATGCCCCTCCCTCAAATAAAATTGCAATAATGACTATCGCTCTAGTTATCGATTGCCTAGGGACAAAAAACTTTCTCGTGACAAAAAGATCTCTACTAAAACTAATTTAGTTGTGTCTTTATCTAAGCAACCCCTAGCTTTTATTTACGCATTCTTTACTTTCTTGCAAACCTATCCAAAAACACCTACAAAGTACTTCTAGTTTCATACTTATTCTAGGTAAAGCGAATGTCAAGCGTGCGTAGAGTTGTATCGGTGGTCGATAGAACTTGAGGGAATATTTGTTCTGCCTTTAGCTCCTCATTGGGTTCGACACTCTTACTTATCGAAAACTGTTGCGATCCCCTATACTTGTGGGTTATCAAGACCTTTTTTTGGCACCGTTGCCGGGGAGCAATAGCGTGGGGTGAATATTCTCGTGTGTGCTTATTTGCTTTATCACTAAGTAATTTTTATTTTGCTGTTCTGAGTTGTTCTTTATCTTTAGTTATGGATATGGAACACGAAATACCAAAAAAATTAGGTGTACTTGCTGCTCATGGAGATGGGGAACCTCCTAAAACCCTCGATGCTGGTTATGTGAAAGATATTATGTACTACTTTGATAATCCTGAGAAAACCCCATTCAACTATGTAATGGGAGTAACATTGGATCAATGTGAATACTTTAGGGATTATTGCTTGACTCAAAAAGGGAAACTATTATGGGATCAAATTCATATATTGAAGTGGTATGCTAGACAACTATGCTTGGAATATGATTATACTTGTTGCTCTAGGATGAAGGCTCCACACCTTCCCTTTTCATGCAAATTTAATGATAATAAAACCTTAGCTTCTTATGCTAATGGTATATATGATTACTATGATGTGGAGAAAATAGAAGAATTTGTTGCTTTTATGGGTGCTTATGAAATTGAATCTATGTTAAAGAGTTTGAAGATTTTGATGATGCTGCTTATAGACCTGAAAATTTAGCTATCCTCAAATATTGCTATGATAATTATGAATACAATTACGATATTAATGCACTTATTGAGAAAGCCTTCGCTGTCCAAGAAGAGATTAATATTTTGCAGGAGTATATGGAAGAAGAAATTGATGAAACTGTGAGCTCATTGGATGAAAAAGATGAGGAGGAGAGCGAAGAACAAAAGGAGGAAGAGAGGATTAGCTACCCGTGCCCACCTTCTAATGAGAGTAACTCTTCACCTCATACATTGTTTAATTTCCCTTCATGCTTACCGAAGGATGAATGCTATGATAATTGCTATGATCCCGTTGATTCTTTTGAAATATCCATTTTTGATGATGCTTGCTATGCTTGTGGCCAAGATGCCAATATGAATTATGCTTATGAAGATGAACTTGATATAGTTCCTTATGTTAAACATGAAATTGTTGCTATTGCACCCACGCATGATAGTCCTATTATATTTTTGAATTTTCCCGACTACACTATCTAGGAGAAGTTTGCACTTATTAAGGATTATATTGATGGGTTGCCTTATACCGTTGCACATGAAGATTTTGATAGATATAATATGCATGTGCTTGCTCCTCCTACTTGCAATTATTATGAGAGAGGAACTATATCTCCACCTCTCTATGTTTCCAACACGATAAAATTGCAAGAAACTGTTTATACTATGCATTGGCCTTTACTTTGTGTGCATGAATTGTTCTTTTATGACATGCCGATGCATAGGAAGAGAGTTAGACTTCGTCATTACATGATATATGTTGCTTTTTGCTCACTACTAAATTACAAATCATTGCTAATTAAAATTGGCTTTGATATACCTTGGGATCCGGGTGGATTCACTACTTGAGCACTATATGCCTAGCTTAATGGCTTTAAAGAAAGCGCTGCCAGGGAGACAACCCGGAAGTTTTAGAGAGTCATTTATTTCTGTTAAGTGCTTTCTTATAGTTTAAAAACAACAAAAATAAAGAGGGGAACCCAAAACTTTCAAAAAGAAAAGCGAAAGTGAGAAAGACAAGCATTGTTGAAGTGGGAGCTAGCCTTGAACTTTGTTCATGCTCATGAAAACTTTATGAATCTTGATTACAGAAACTTTTCAATAAAAATATTTATCCCCTTGTAAAATTCCATTGTATTATAAAAATAATGTGCCAAGGTTTGCCTTTAGGATGTTTACAATACTTGTTGGTTTGTGCGGTGCAGGACAGAAACTTTGGCTGTAGTGCGCGATTTTTAATTTTTTGCTGGAACGTCAATTGGTTCTTATTACTTTTGAAATGTCTTTCTGTACAAATGTTTTATTTTTCCTAATTTTGGCAGAATTTTTCTAGTATAAGAAGTATGGTGAATGTTCAGATTATTACAGACTGTTCTGTTTTTGACAGATTCTGTTTTTGATGCATAGTTTGCTTGTTTTGATGAAACTATCTATTTATATCAGTGGATTAAGACATGAAAAGGTTATATTACAGTAGACACAATGCAAAAACAAAATATGAATTGGTTTGCAACATTACTTAGAGTAGTGATTTGCTTTATTATACTAATGGATCTTACCGAGTTTTCTGTTGGAGTTTTGTGTGGATGAAGTGTTCGATGATCGAGAAGGTCTCGATGTGAGAAGAAGGAAGAGAGGCAAGAGCTCAAGCTTGGGGATGCCCAAGGCACCCCAAGTAAATATTCAAAGAGACTCAAGCATCTAAGCTTGGGGATGCCCGGAAGGCATCCCTCTTTCTTCAACAAGTATCGGTATGTTTTCGGATTCGCTTTCGTTCATGCGATATGTGCAATCTTGGAGCGCCTTTTGCATTTAGTTATCTTTTTCATTTATGCACCATGCTTGTATGAGACGGTCCTTGGTTGATTTATAGAATGCTCTTTGCACTTCACTTAAATCTTTTTGAGTATGGCTTTATAGAATGCTTCATGTGCTTCACTTATATCATTTGAAGTTTGGATTGCCTGTTTCTCTCCACTTAGACAACCGCCATTTGTAGAATGCTCTTTTGCTTCACTTATATTTGTTAGAGCGTGGGCATATCTTTTGTATAAAGGATTAAACTCTCTTGCTTCACTTATATCTATTTAGAGAGATGGCAGGACCTGGTCATTCACATGGTTGGTCATAAAATCCTACATAAAACTTGTAGATCACTGAATATGATGTGTTTGATTCCTTGAATAGTTTTGCAATATAAAGGTGGTGATATTAGAGTCATGCTAGTCAAGTAATTGTGAAATTGAGAAATACTTGTGTTGAGGTTTGCAAGTCCCGTAGCATGCACGTATGGTGAACCGTTATGTAACGAAGTCAGAGCATGAGGTGTCTATTGATTGTCTTCCTTATGGGTGGCGGTCGGGGACGAGCAATGGTCTTTTCCTACCAATCTATCCTCCTAGGAGCATGCGTGTAGTACTTTGTTTTGATGACTAATAGATTTTTGCAATAAGTATGTGAGTTCTTTATGACTAATGTTGAGTCCATGGATTATACGCACTCTCACCCTTCCATCATTGCTAGCCTCTTCGGTACCGTGCATTGCCCTTTCTCACCTCGAGAGTTGGTGCAAACTTCTCCGGTGCATCCAAACCCCGTGATACGATAGGCTCTATCACACATGAACCTCCTTATATCTTCCTCAAAACAGCCACCATACCTACCTATTATGGCATTTCCATAGCCATTCCGAGATATATTGCCATGCAACTTCCATCATCATCATATACATGACTTGAGCATTTATTGTCATATTGCTTTGCATGATCGTAAGATAGCTAGCAGGATGTTTTCATGGCTTGTCCGTTTTTGATGTCATTGCTACGCTTAGATCATTGCACATCCTGGTACATCACGGAGGCATTCATATAGAGTCATATCTTTGTTCTAGATATCGAGTTGTAATATTGAGTTGTAAGTAAATAAAAGTGTGACGATCATCATTATTAGAGCATTGCCCCAGTGAGGAAAGGATGATGGAGACTATGATTCCCCCACAAGTCGGGATGAGACTCCGGACGAAAAAATAAAAAAAAATAAGAGAAAGGCCAAAAAAAGAGAAAAAAATAAGTGAAAAAGAGAGAAGGGGCAATGTTACTATCCTTTTACCACACTTGTGCTTCAAAGTAGCACCATGTTCTTCATATAGAGAGTCTCTTGAGTTATCACTTTCATATACTAGTGGGAATTTTCATTATAGAACTTGGCTTGTATATTCCAACGATGGGCTTCCTCAAATGCCCTAGGTCTTCATAAGCAAGCAAGTTGGATGCACACCCACTTAGTTTCAGTTTGAGCTTTCATACACTTATAGCTCTAGTGCATCCGCTGCAGTGCAATCCCTACTCCTCACATTGACATCAATTGATGGGCATCTCCATAGCCCATTGATTAGCCGCGTCGATGTGAGACTTTCTCCTTTTTGTCTTCTCCACATAACCCCCATCATCATATTCTATTCCACCTATAGTGCTATGTCCATGGCTCACGCCATGTATTGCGTGAAAGTTGAAAAGGTTTGAGAAACGTCAAAAGTATGAAACAATTGCTTGGCTTGTCATTGGGGTTGTGCATGATGTGAATATTTTGTGTGGTGAAGATGGAGCATAGCCGCACTATATGATTTTGTAGGGATGAGCTTTCTTTGGCTATGTTATTTCAATAAGACATAATTGCTTGGTTGGTATGCTTGAAGTATTATTGTTTTTATGTCAAAGGATAGACTATTGCTTTGAATCACTCGTGTCTTAATATTCATGCCATGATTAGACATATGATCAAGATTATGCTAGGTAGCATTCCACATCAAAAATTATCTTTTTTATCATTTACCTACACGAGGACGAGCAGGAATTAAGCTTGGGGATGCTGATACGTCTCCGTCGTATCTATAATTTTTTATTGCTCCATGCCAATATTATTCAACTTTCATATACTTTTTGGCAACTTTTTATACTATTTTTGGGACTAATATATTGATCCAGTGCCAGTTCATGTCTGTTGCATGTTTTTGGTTTCGCAGAATATCCATATCAAACGGAGTCCAAACAGGATAAAAACGGACGGAGCTTATTTTTGGAAAATTTGGAAAATTTGGAAGAAAAATCAAGGCGAACAGTGACCGAGTTGGGCACGAGGTAGGGGGTGCCCCCCCCCCCTAGGGCGCGCCCCTGACCCTCGTGGGCCACCCATAAGGCGGTTGATGCCCTCCTTCGGCCACAAGAAAGCTTACTTTTGGAAAAAATCACGGCGAAGGTTTCAGTCCAATCGGAGTTACGGATCTCCGGATATAAAAGAAACGGTGAAAAGGCAAAGCAGTAATGTAACGCGTAAACAGAGAGAGGCAGAGAGATAGATCCAATCTCGGAGGGGCTCTCGCCCCTCCCAAGCCATGGAGGCCAAGGACCAGAGAGGAAATCCTTCTCCCATCTAGGGAGGAGGTCAAGGAAGAAGAAGACGAAGGGGCCCCCTCTCCCCTTCTCTTCCGGTGGCGTCGGAACGCTGCCGTGGCCATCATCATCACCGCAATCTTCACCAACAACTTCACCGCCATCATCACCAACTCTTCCCCTCTATGCAACGGTGTAACCTCTCTCTTACCCGTTGTAATCTCTACTTAAACATGGTGCTCAACGCTATATATTATTTCCCAATGATGTATGGCTATCCTATGACGTTTAAGTAGATCTGTTTTGTCCTATGGGCTATTGATGATCAAGATTGGTTTGAGTTGCATGTTTTATTATTGGTGCTGTCCTATGGTGCTCTCCGTGTCGCGCAAGCGTGAGGGATTCCCGTTGTAGGGTTTGCAATATGTTTATGATTTGCTTATCGTGGGTGGCGTGAGTGACAGAAGCACAGACCCAAGTAAGTAGGTTGTTTGTGTATGGGATAAAGGGGACTTGATACTTTAATGCTATGGTTTGGTTTTACCTTAATGATCTTTAGTAGTTGCGGATGCTTGCTAGAGTTCCAATCATAAGTGCATATGATCCAAGTAGAGAAAGTATGTTAGCTTATGCCTCACCCTCAAATAAAATTGCAATAATGATTATCGGTCTAGTTATCGATTGCCTAGGGACAAATAACTTTCTCGTGACAAAAAGCTCTCTACTAAAACTAATTTAGTTGTGTCTTTATCTAAGCAGCCCCTAGCTTTTATTTACGCTTTCTTTACTTTCTTGCAAACCTATCCAAAAACACCTACAAAGTACTTCTAGTTTCATACTTATTCTAGGTAAAGCGAACGTCAAGTGTGCGTAGAGTTGTATCGGTGGTCGATAGAACTTGAGGGAATATTTGTTCTGCCTTTAGCTCCTCGTTGGGTTCGACACTCTTACTTATCGAAAACTGTTGCGATCCCCTATGCTTGTGGGTTATCAGTCGTTTCCGGCTTGTTCCCTCCATGGATAAGATGATCAAACAATGGCTGAAGGAAGGGTGAAGGCAAATGGAGGAGGGAGGAAGAGCTAGCGTGCGACAGCAGTTCCAAATCGAGAGGGAAAGGCGAAGAGTCGGTGGACGGTTGCCATGATACACGAAGAGGCGCCTGGGGAGCGAACGGTTGCCACAGAGGTCACACACTGACGACAAGGGCCGAGTGAACCGCATGCAATCCCATCGCACAACACACATGTCTTGTTAAGTTGAACCGTTTTTGTTCTTTTGTGTCAACGCAAACAGTTCATCTGAGTGAACCGCATGCCGTATATCGCACACACCTTGATCTGGCTGACCATTTCTTTTGTGTTGCCTAATCATAAACAGTTCATCCGAGTGAACCTTATGTTGTATATCGCGCACACCTTCATCTAGTTGCCTGTTTCTTTTGTGTTGCCTAATCACAAACAGTTCATCTGAGTGAACCATATGATGTGTATAGCACACGCCTTCATCTGGCTGCCCGTTTATTTTGTTCCTCCTCACCGCAAACAGTTAATTGAATTGAACCGTATGCCCTTCATCGCACACGCAACTAAAATCTGAACAGTGTTTGATGCATCCTCCATCCCAAACGTTTTCACCTTTTTTGACGGTTTTCATACACCACCGTTGGCGATTATTGCATCGCACATAGTTTCCCGAAGGGTCTCTTATCGTAGTGTCGCGTTAGCAGCATCCTGCAGTAGTGTATGATTCATCTATGTCAACAAAGCCCGCGTTACATCAAGATCGTTCCATCTCAAGAACACGAGAGAGAGAGAGAGATACAACACATAGCTACTACTACATACCCTCAGCCCTGAGGGTGGACTATTCCCTCCTCATCATGGTGGCCATCGGGATGATGAAGATGTCCACCGGAGATGATTCCCCCCTCTGGCAGGTTGCCGGAACGGGGTCTAGATTAGTTTTTGGTGGCTACAGAGCCTTGCGGCAGCGGAACTTCTGATCTAGGTCTACCCCGATGGGTTTCAGAATATTTGGGAATTTATAGTGCAAAGAGGGGGTGCGGGAGGCCACCGAGGTGGGCACAACCCACCTCGGCGCGCCAGGCCTGGCGTTCTCGTGGGTTGTGCCCCTTGGGGCACCCCCCAGTGCAGCTCTGGCCCATTGGGTTCCTTCCGTCCAAAAAATCTCCAGAAAGTTTCGCTATGCGTTTGGACTCCGCTTGATATTGATTTCTGCGATGTAAAAACAAGCAAAAACAAGAATCGGCATCGGGCACTGGGTCAATAGGTTAGTCCCAAAAAATGATATAAAGTTGCCATAAAATGATTGTAAAACACCCAAGAATGATAAAATAGCAGCATGAATACTTCATAAATTATAGATACACTGGAGACGTATCAGCATCCCCAAGCTTAATTCCTACTCGTCTTCGAGTAGGTAAATGATAAAAGAAATAATTTATGAAGTGTGAATGCTAGCAAAGTGCATAAGTTTGATCAATGATAATTTCAATTACATTTTCTAGCATCATAACATCAATTCTTTCTGATAAAACTTCTCATGTTATAGTAGCAACCAATTCACATGTTAAAGTTCAAACAATGAACTCTCTTGAAACTCAACAACCTATGTTCTCAGTTACCAAGCAATTGCAATTCAACTTATTCAACAGAGTTTAAGTAAGAGCTCCACATCCTCAACCATCATATAGTCTTCTATGATTGCTAACACTCACCGCATACACATGAGCAAAACATTTCAACCGGACACATAGAAAGATAGGGGCTTATTGTTTTGCCTCCCAACGTATCCACCTCAAGGGTGATGTCAACAATAATAACTCATGCTACCCATATTCAACTGGACATATGTGCCTAGATCTTTCCTCACCACATGATTCTTGCCAAAAGAGAAAAATAAAAAGGAATAGAGAGAAAAACTTTGACTCTTTGCATAAAAGTAAATATTGAAAAGCAAAAGATAGGCCCTTCACAGAGGGAAGCAGAGGTTGACATGCGCTTATTTGTTTGTATGCTCAATCCCTTAGTGCAAAAGAACGTCACGTTATATTGTCCCTTATGATAGCAACCTTTATTATGCAGTCCATCGCTTTTATTGCTTTGCCATCATAAGTTCGTACAACGCTCAATTTTCAATTACACTAAATGATCTAACACTTTTAGAAGCAATTTCTATTGCCTTATTACACCGATGACAACTTACTTGAAGGATCTTGCTCAATCCTTAGGTAGGTATGGTGGACACTTGAAAATAAGATTTGGGTTTAAGGGTTTTTGGATGCACAAGTAGTATCTCTACTAGGTGCGGAATTTTTGGCTAGCAAAGATGGGGGGCAAGCACCACATGTTGAAGGATCTATGACAATATAGCTTCTATGTGAATATGAACAAACATAAATCATTACGTTGTCTTCCTTGTCCAACGTCAACAATTTTGGCATATAATATTTTGATGGGGGCTCACAATCACAAAAGATTTCCAAGATAGTGTATTTGCGTGTGAAAGTTCTCTTCCTTATACTAATTATTCATGAATTGCTTGTATGACCAATATTGTGATTGTCAAGCTTCAAAAGATTTCACTTTCTAAACCCAATGTGAAGCTACCACTAGGCATGATATAATTTCAACTTCATGATATTCAATTCATTCAACAATTTACTCATAGGATATAAGTGAAGCACAAGAGTAAATGACAAGCTACTCCAAAAAGATATAAGTGAAGATTAAGTGAGTAGTTAAGTAAATAGGTAGCTATTTGAGGACTCTCTCTTATTCAAAAAAACTCTCAGGTCTAAGTATTTTATTAAAACAGCAAGCAAAAACAAAATAAAATGACATTCTAAGAATAGCACAACTCATGTGGAGAAGCAAAAACTTAGGCTCAACCGATACTAACCGATAATTGTTGAAGAAGAAGGGTGGGATGCCTACCGGGGCATCCCCAAGCTTAGATGCTTGAGATTTATTGGATTATTAACTTGGGATGCCTTGGGCGTCCCCAAGATTGAGCTCTTGTGTCTTCTTCATTCCTCTCATATCACGGTTTTCCTAAATCTCAAAAACTTCATCCACACAAAACTCAACAAGAACTCGTGAGATAAGTTAGTGTAAACCAATGCAAAAACTTTATCATTCTCTACTGTTGCAAATCACCAAAATTATTATTCAACATTGCATACTAAATGCCTCTGCATATTTAATACTCCTATCCTCAAATAGAATTATTAAACAAGCAAACATATGCAAACAATGCAAACATAACAACAATTTGCCAAAACAGTACAATTTGTAAAGAATGCAAGATTCATCATACTTCCCTAACACCAAAAATTCTGAAAATTTACCACATTGTAGAAAATTTATCAGAGCTTAATGTGCAAAATGTTTCAACATTTTATCATATTCTGACTTTTCTAGGGAATTTTTGCGACACCGATAAACTTTCTGTTTTCAAACAGCAACAAGTAGACTTGCAAAATAAGCATGGTAAAGGCTATCCTTGACATTTTATTGAAAATAAAGATGCAAAAAAATTATTCTAAATAACAGAAAGAAAATCCTAACAAAATAAATTGACGCTCCAAGTAAAACACATATCATGTGACGAATAAAAATATAGCCTCAAGTAAGGTTGTCAATATTGTTGGAGACGAAAGAGGGGATGCCTTCCGGGGCATCCCCAAGCTTAGTTGCTTGGATATTCCTTGAATATTACCTTGGGGTGCCTTGGGCATCCCCAAGCTTAGGGTATTTTCACTCCTTATTCTCCTCATATCGATATCTCACCCAAAACTTGAAAACTTCAATCAAACAAAACTTAACGGAACTTCATGAGATAGGTTAGTATGATAAAGAGCAAACCACTCACTTTTGGTACTGTCAAAGACATGATTCATAATTGTTCTCACACAATTCCTACTGTAGCATATCATTTCCACAATTTATATTGAGCAATATAAGCCATAGAAACTAGAAAACAAGCAAACTATGCATTGAAAACATAATCTGTCAAAAACAGAATAGTCTGTAGTAATCTGTACTCCAACCATACTTCTGCTACTCCAAAAATTCTGAAAAATTAGGACAACCTGAGAAATTTTTATATCTATCACCTGTAAAAAATTCATATCAAAATCACATTCCACTAAATTTTCAAATTTCCTGGACTGAGCGCAAAAGTTTCTGTTTTTGCACAGATTCAAGTCAACTATCATCCACACTATCCCAAAGGCTTTACTTGGCACTTTATTTAAACAAAAGCAGTAAAACATGATTACTAAAGTAGAATAATCATGTGAACACACAAGAACAGTAAGGGTAAATGTTGGGTTGTCTCCCAACAAGCCATTTTCTTTAATGCCTTTTAAGCTAGGCATTATGATTTCAATGATGCTCGCATAAAAGATAAGAATTGAAACATAAAGAGAGCATCATGAAGCATATGACTAGCACATTTAGGTCTAAACCACTTCCTATGCATAGGGATTTTGTGAGCAAACAACTTATGGGAGCAAGAATCAACTAGCATAGGAAGACAAAACAAGTGCAACTTCAAAACAATCAACACATAGAGAAGAAACTTGATATTATTGAGATATGTAAGAGCATAAGTTCCTCTCTCATAATAATTTTCAGAGGCATCATGAATGGATTCAACAATATAACTATCACATACAGCACTCTTTTCATGATGCACAAGCATAGAAAATTTATTACCCTTTATGGCATACATGCCATCATAATAATCATCATAGATAGAAACTTTATTATCGTAGTCAATTGAAACATCTTCCAAAATAGTGGATGTATCACTAAATAAAGTCATGACCTCTCCAAATCCACTTTCATCAATATTGTAATAAGATTCAGCACCCTCCAAAATAGTGGGATCACTACTACCTAGAGTTGACACTCTTCCAAACCCACTTTCATCAATGTAATCATCATAAATAGGAGGCATGCTATCATCATAATAAATTTTCTTATCGAAAGTAGAAGGAATCAAAGGATCATATTCATTAAGCAAAGCATCCCCAAGCTTAGGACAAACACTATTTCCAGCAAATAAATCTTCAAACATTTCATACTCATTAAACATAGCATCCCCAAGCTTGTGGTTTTGCATATCATCACAATTATTCTTATCAATAGCATGAATGGCACCAATAGTATAGTAAACATTATTATCATATTGTTCCAAGCAAGTGCCAAAAAGATTTCCAAGATTATAAGAAGTATCATTATCTTCCCAATCATAATCATCACAACAAGCAATAGGTATCAAAAAATCATACTCAATATCATCATCCTCCATCAACATATTTGATTCACTTTCATGAGGCACAATGGTGATAGGAGCAACATTATATGGAAGAGATACCTTTTTACCTTTATTCTTTCTTCTTCTTCTCTTCTTCTTCACCATACCATGTGTGGGTTTATTAATTTTCTCAAGCTTCTTGTTGAAGAGATTGATTGGATATGAAGCCCCTCCTCGTTACCTGATTCATCATAATAAACACTAGGAGGGTATTGGGAAATATTTTCCCTTTCATTAGTGCTCTCTTCGTATTCTATTTGTTCTCTTGTCTTTAGATAGTTGGCAATATAAGGATTCTCAATGCAATTTACCGCACAAAACATATAAATTTCTTCTAGATCAAAATCAAGAAACCTCTCGGGATTTCGAAAACCCTTAGTTATACGTTTCATTTCGTTATACCCCAAAAGAAGAATAAGCTCTTTATGATGCTCAAGGGTAATCAAGCTATCACAATTTTTGGACACGATTTGATCATGAAATAATTTGCATTGGAGGTTTAAATGACCACATTCATTGCAAAGTTCACAAGGATGGCGAAAAAAATTACATCTTTCAGCACAATCATCTAGCCTCTCTTGCAACTTTTTCGTTTCTAAATATTTATGCTTCTTACAAAATCTATCTTCCCTTTTTGGTGTGCAAAGGCACTCCCAATTCACTCCACAAAAAGTGGCATGCTTATAAGAAACATTTTTATCATGACTTGTGCAATCATCATAGCATTTTGGATATTCAAATAATTCATACTAACAACATTGCAATCATGCTCATCATTCAAATATTTTGTGCCAAACATTTTGTTGACTTCTTCTTCTAACAATTGAGAACAATTTTCCGATCCACCATTTTCAAGAAAGATATTATAAAGATGATCAATAATATGATGCAACCTCAATTCTGTTTTATATAGTTTTATTTTATGAACCAAACTAGTGATAAAACAAGAAACTAAAAGATTCAATTGCAAGATCTAAAGATATACCTTCATGCACTCACCTCCCCGGCAACGGCGCCAGAAAAGAGCTTGATGTCTACTACGCAACTTTATTCTTGTAGACTCGTGTTGGGCCTCCAAGCGCAGAGTTTTGTAGGACAGTAGCAATTTTCCCTCAAGTGGATGACCTAAGGTTTATCAATCCGTGGGAGGTGTAGGATGAAGATGGTCTCTCTCGGACAACCATGCAACCAAATATAAGAAATATCTTGTGTCCCCAACACACCCAATACAATGGCAAATTTTATAGGTGCACTAGTTCGGCGAAGAGATGGTGATAAAAGTGTGATATTGATGGTAGAAATATATTTTCATAATCTGAATAAATAAAAACAGCAAGTTAGCAAATAGTAAACGGGCACAAAAACAGTATTGCAATGCTTAAAAACAAGGCCTAGGGTCTGTACTTTCACAAGTGTGATCTCCCAACAGTGTTGACATAGTTGAATCATATGTAAATCCCTCAAGTGCGGCGTAGAGTTCACTCCAAAATTACTTGTTATATAGAAATTGGTGTCAGGCACGAAACCACCACAAAGCTATTCTTTAGAATAACACCTTAAGATGCAAATCAACCAAAGCCCTAATGTCACCACGAATATCCGTGGGTTTGATTATACGATAAGCATCACACAATTTCAGATTTATCTATTTGATTCCAAGGAGTGCCCCAAAGTATCTATCGGAAAGTCAAGATGAGAACGTGTGTCAACCCCTATGCATAGGCCCTAAAGTCACGGAACCCGCAAGTTGATCACAATAATACACATCAAGTAACTCAATTGGATATCCCAATGTCACTATAGATAACCTCATGCAAAACACATATTAAGTGCTTTCGAATCCTTAAAGACTCAATCCGATAAGACAACTTCAAAGGGAAAACTCAATACAAGATAGAGAGGGGAAATACCCCATATGATTCATCTATGTCAACAAAGCCCGCGTTACATCAAGATCGTTCCATCTCAAGAACATGAGAGAGAGAGAGATACAATACATAGCTACGGCTACATACCCTCAGCCCCGAGGGTGGACTACTCCCTCCTCATCGTGGTGGCCGCCGGGATGATGAAGATGGCCACCGGAGATGATTCCCCCCTCCGGCAGGGTTCCAGAACGGGGTCTAGATTGGTTTTCGGTGGCTACAGAGCCTTGCGGCGGCGGAACTTCTGATCTAGGTCTACCCCGATGGGTTTCGGAATATTGGGGAATTTATAGTGCAAAGAGGGGGTGCGGGAGGCCACCGAGGTGGGCACAACCCACCTGGGCGCGCCAGGGGGCCCTGACGCGCCCTGGTGGGTTGTGCCCCCCTCGGGGCATCCCCCAGGTGCAGCTCTAGCCCATTGGGTTCCTTCTGGTCCAAAAAAAATCTCCGTAAAGTTTTGTTGCGTTTGGACTCCGTTTGATATTGATTTTCTGCGATGTAAAAAATAGCAACTGGCACTGGGCACTGGGTCAATAGGTTAGTCACAAAAAATGATATAAAGTTGCCATAAAATGATTGTAAAACACCCAAGAATGATAAAATAATAGCATGAATACTTCATAAATTATAGATACGTTGGAGACGTATCACCGATCCACCCACATATCAAATTATCAAAGTAACAAACGCGAATCATGTGAGCATGATGAAAACTAACTTGACAGCAATTCACATGTGTCCTCGGGAGCGCTTTGCTTTATATAAGAGTTTGTCCAGGCTTGTCATTTGCTACAAAAAGGATTGGGCCACCTTGTTGCACCTTGTTTACTTGTATTACTTGTTACCCTTTACGATTTATCTTATCACAAAACTATCTGTTACCGATAATTTCAGTGCTTGTAGAGAATACCTTGTTGAAAACCAATTGTCATTTCCTTCCGCTCCTCGTTGGGTTCGACACTCTTACTTATCGAAAGGACTACGATAGATCCCCTATACTTGTGGGTCATCAGTTTCCCACCCGCAGCTACTGCTTCTTTGTCCTCCTGGTCCCATATCGGTTTCGTGTCGTAGTATCCTGCCACACCCATATGGTGGGTGTGGGTGTTCCTCTTCTGAAGTTCCGATTGCTTGGCACTCTTCTCAGTAAATTATGTAGTTGTCCTAACCCTTTTGAATTCTGCCCAGTCTGCCTTTGTAAGTTGGGCTATGTGGGGATTGGGTCCTTGCCTTCACTCAAGTACTTCTTGTACAACACGTGCTTCCAGTTTCTCCAAGCATCCCTGACCTTCTTCAGTGAAGTGTGTTCCACCTGCATTCTCCACTGCTCTGGAACGTTGAAGTGATCCATGACCTCCTGGACTATCTTTTGCCGTGTTTCTGTGTCAGCCTTCTGAAACCCCGACAGGTTAATGTTGAGCCTTGCCCTGCCAACAAATCCACACACACTCCTGAACCTTGTGCGTGCTTCATCTGGTTTAGTTTGAGCCCAAGACTTTAAATCGATGCCGGTTACTTCATATACACCTTTAGGCTGGTGTGTGGGCTTCCTTGGAGCGTTCTTCGGTGTCTTGGCCAGAAGGGTAATTGCTGCAGCTCAATCCCGTTCCAGATTACTTGATCCCTGACCATCTACTGGAGAACTAGGGTTGTTGGACTCAGATGAAGATACATCGCCCGAAGCATGAGTGTTGTCGCTGCTACTCGGCATCTACAGATAACACATGCGAAACTCGGGGAAAGGAGGATAAGCATAAAGCTAACAACTTGGTAGCAAGCTGTCTAAACATGTCATGCAATAATTTTAAAAATGTATGACTAATTTGTTAACTTTGTGTGACTCTGGCGCCCATGATCTGTAAATCGACAATAACTAATTAGAACAAATACAGCTTATATGTACTAGTTAGGAAGGTAGATAATGAACATATATACTCTCCTTTTTTTATAGCCAATTTGGGAACATACCGAATGAAATAGGAAGAGGGATTGCGAGGAAATATGCCTCACCGCGATGGAGAGCAGTAACTAACAGGTTTTTGTGCAAACCCGACAGGACCACGGGAGAGGCGAGGGTTATAGGATCGATATGCTTGAGGGTGGTTGGCGAGCAAACGAAGACAGCGAGGCGCGCGCAGCCACGTGTTGGGAACAACAGTGAAGGTAGGGTTGACGCCGAGGAGCGGGCACACGACCGGGTTGAGCATACCGGCGCCAGAGAGGGTTCTGGTGTGGATCTGGGGGAGGGGGGGAGCTGACGATGAAGATTGGGTGTACTATTGAGTGAAACGGGAACGGGCGGTGGGGTGATGTTGGCAGCTTGGGGGTTTTATTTGGTGGGGGATGTTGTTGGACATTCCAACTAAATATCAGGCCGAAGTCAAGGAATCTTGTGCAAGTCCAACATTTGGTTGGAACATCCGACCTTATTTGTATAGCTTTTGTTTCTGACTTTTCTTCGGCTTCATAGGCTACATACTACTTTGGATTGAGATGACCCAGACCGTAAAATTGTTCACCCCGATGGGAGAGAATTTGTAGCACATAGGTCCGGGGGAACACAGATTTGCGGTCGTCCGATTGCCTCGTGATTCAAAAAGTGGTTTGGTCTTTGCATGAGCTTTAGCCTTTAATGGAAAAAGTCCAAAATAAACCTTGAAGTCGTAGACAGAAGCTAAATTAAACCCTTAACTTTGAATCCCGAAAATTGGCACTCCAAACTTGTAATCCCGATCTATTTTGGACCCTAAACCTGTTTGGCACACCAGGAATATTACAATCCCAGCCGGGATAACCAGCTACTCTCACGCGTGAGAATTTGGGCCGGCCCACAATAACACAACAAGAATTCGTGAAGCTTAAAAAATGTTCACACATTTCTAAAATTGTTCAGAAGTTAAAAAATATTCCAGTTTTATATTTTTGGCATTCTGAAATTCATTTTGTGTTTTAAAAAATTATTTGGAATTCTGAAATTCTATTTGCATTTTAAAAAACTGTTCATGATTTCAAAAAATTCACATTTGTCAAAGAAATGTTCAGAATTCCAACAGTTTTTCACATTCTATGAAAAATGTTTTGGATTTTCAGAATTGTGTCACTTTTTTAATAATGTTTTTGAAATTTCATAAATTATTATGTAAATAATATTTTTAGAAAATGTTTCGGACTGTTGGGCGTGGACTCGACTGGGCCGGCACACCAGACCTAAAGAGACTATTTTAATTCTTATCACGCACCATAAAAATTCTTTCTTTCTTTCTCTTAACGCGCGGCGTAATAATTCCAAAGGAGAAAAACATGCCGTGGAGTGGAACTTGGGACCTGGAAGGTTTGACCTGATTTCACTAGCCACTACACCAGACGACTATGACTGACAAAATAAGAGGCCAAAAATATTTAATCAAAAGCCAAAGCGTAGAACTTCGAAAACTTTTTGTAGGGGCAAACAAGTATTAAAAACATATTTATTTATGAAATCTTCGAACATTTTATAAAGTGCATTTTTTCAAAATTTCAAATACTTTTAATAAACCAACAACTTTCAAAAAGAGAACACATTTTGAAACATAAACATTTTTTAAACCTGAACAAAATTTTAAAGTGCAAACACTCTTTGAAGCATAAATTTTTTCTGAAACCTGAACAAAAGTTTAAAGTGCGAACACTTTTTGTAAAATGTAAAAATATGTTTGCGTGTTGTAAAAAAATGTGTCATAACCATAACAGAATATACGTGACATGTGCTTGCAAAAAGTGTATGCAAATTTAAAAATGTTGAGCCATGTAAAAGAGTGTTCGTGTAGTTTTATAAATGTTTATTGTCATTAAGAAAATGTAAAACATGTAATTGAAAAAATATTACCGTGTATTCAAAAAAAGTTTTGAAAACATTTAATTTAAAAAGGTCGATAATTTATTTTAAAATATCAAAAGTTTATCAAATATTTAATGTATTCGTTGAAAATGTACATTGGGTACTGAGAAAAATTAGACATGTGTAAAAATGAAAACATAAAAGAAAATAATAAGATAAAACAAATTAGTGCGCGCGTGAGAGCGACTGCGCTACTGGGCTGGCCCAATTCAGCAAATACGGACGAAGCCCTCTCAAGGTTTAAAATAGACCGGGATTAGATAGTTTGGTGTGCTGATTTCATGGATTGAGAGTTTTGGGTTTGGTTGAGCTTTCGCCTACAAATTCAAGATTTGTTTTGGACTTTTTTCGCCTTTAATTATCTTATTAGATGGGGTCCGTAGCTTTTGGCAGGTCCACCCATCCTACATCCCATGCTATTTCTTTTGACATTCAAACTTGAATCTATTATATCCTTTAAATCAAAAGCCCAATTTATATTTCATTTGCCTATTCGTGTTTCTTGCAACGAGGACTTTGAAATAAGATTCATTTTGAATAATTGATGACTTTTTAAAGAAAATGTTAAGTTTCAACTTTTGAAACTTAGGGCATCTCCAGCCGCGCCCCCAGGAAGGCCTCCCAGGCGATTTTTTCGCGCCGGCGCCGAAAAAACTGCCCAGTCGCGTCCCTAGGAGCCCGATTTTTGCCGGCTTGGGCCGAAAACAGCGCCGGCGGACCCAGCCCGCACCAGCGCTACCGGAGGCGCCGGCCTGTTTTGGCTGAAAAGACGCTGGCCAGCCGTGTCGGCCGACTCGGCGCCTCTTCTTCCCCAACGGCCTCGGTTCCTTGAGAATCAATGGCAAGGCTGCCACGGCCACCTTTGCCATTGATTCCTCACGGCGGCGCCACGGACGGCGCCACGACGCCTCCTCCTCGCACGCCAGACACACGCTGGCGCGGCTATAAAGCCGGCGGCCTCCACTCGCTGTGCCCACACCACCCGCCGCCGGCCCAGCCCCTCCTCTCCTCGCCTCTCCCTAAGCGCCGCCGCCCCCTCCCTCTACCTCTCCCGAGCCCAGCCCCGCCAGTAGCCATGGCGTAACGCTTCCCGAGACGAGGCGGCGCTAACGGCCGCCGTTCGCCCGCGAACAGAGTCCTGCTCTGTTCAGCGAACATCCCGGCGCGCCACGGACATGCGCGCCGCCAACGGGTGGAGACTCGCCGGGAGTGCCCATTCCCCGCCGTTCGACGCCGTGGCGGCCGGCATTTCGCCGAGGAGGTCGAGATCGTCGCGCGGCCCTCACCGACGCCCAACTCTCCCTCCCCAAGACGCCGCCGACAACCACGCCGCATATGGGCGGCGATTTCGGCGTCGCCAGAAGAGCCGACATGCGTCACCAACGGGCGCGCCGGTGGTTTGGCCGGCAGAATCAGCCGAGGGCGCCACCTACGGTGGGCGTCCCCGCCGCACACTCGAGGGCGTGCTCACGTACCTCGAGGGCGGTAACGACCCGCCGTTGGCGTACTTCGGCAGCAAGACCGACATCGCCGGGCCATGGGCGCCAAGGAGGTTCGGGTCCTCCTCCTCCTCTTCCTCCTCCCGATCCTCATCGCACTCCTCCAAGATTCGCCCCTGCTCGGCGTCAAAGGCCGAGCCCAGCGGCAATCGCCGCTCGGCGCACTCACACGCCCGGCATTGTCATCAACGAGGCGGCCGGTAGCGCCTCCTCCTCGTCGGCTCCTCCGCGCTTCGTCAAGCCAAAGACGGAGCTGGCCGGGCGCCGGTGAAGACGGAGCCGGGTCAAGCGTCGGTGAAGGCGGAGTTCGGCGACGACGACGCTGCCCTAGAATGGGCGCCAGACTCCATTGCGATGGAGAAGGCGCCACGAAAAGGCGAAGGCGCCCGGTACGCCTGCGCCGCTTCGAGGAGCGCCGACGCCGCGATGAAGACGGGTCGTCCTATGCGACAATGACAACGCCGCCGATCCGCCATGGCGACGCCGGGTCCAAGCAGGGCGCCAGCGTCAAGGAGGAGAAGGCCGAAATTGTAATGAAAATGCTGAATTTCGCCAAATTTGCCATGTTTAATGTAAATTTAACTAATTTTTATCATAACTTCACCGAACGGCCCTTCTTTTTTATTTTAATACGCTCTGGGCGGCCTGGGGCCGACGGTCAGGACCGACTCGCCTGTATTTTTTATGCTGCTCACCCTCAAAGCGGCGCTTTTAGACGCTCCCTGGGGGGCCAACGGCTGGAGATGCCCTTAGTACGAGAGGTTGACAAATCACAACTTTAGTAGTACCTACGACCGACAAAAAAATTGCTTAAAGTTTTAGCTCCGAAACTTGATTCAAGCGAACCAGAAATTTGTAAGATTCAGATGCAAAACCGTAAGTTTCAATGATTAAAACGTAAAACTTTTTGTACGCCCGTGAGGAATCTAACGACTTCACTGTCCGCGAGCGAAATCAGGCGGTCCGGTAAGTTTCAACTACTAAAACTTGGTAAATTTAGCAAGTTTCAAAAACTAAAACTAAAAAGCTAAACCCTAAGCCCTAAAACCTTAAGCCCAGAACCCTAAAACCCTACAAACATATGAACTTGGTAAAATTTAATGTTACAAGTATCAAGTTTTAACATTTGCAACTTAGGTTTCTTTTTTAAAGAAAGTTGTCGAAATGTATTCAAGATTGGTCTTCTTCCAAAGTTCTCGCGACGAACACAAATATGCAAACAGAAGTTAATTTTGACTTTTGGTTCAAAAAATATTGTAGACTGAAATTAAAAGATGAGATAGAAAAAGCATGGGAGATGGGATGGATGGCACATATAACTCTAGCAAAAGCTGCCAAAAGCATGCGCTGATGGACCGGGCTGTATAATAATTAAAGGGCTAATGCTAGACAAGTCTATGAATATTAAAGTAATTGGACGGGCGGAAAGGTCTAGGCAGGTGTGTGCCCGCGCACCTTGATGCCTCTACGAATCTCAGTCATCTCGATGAGACCAAGAAATTTCATGTCGAGCACTTTTTCATTCGAAGCCATCTTGAGAACTATTCTGAGCAATCTAATATACTTGTTGTCAAACATATGCTCAATTGAATTTGTCGTAAGTTTCACGTCCGGGCATCGTTTTGGACCATATTTATATCTATTTTGACCATCTCGGAGAGGGTTATCAAACGGCGAACATCAATCTTCAAATCGACATCACCTTGAGCTCAAGCCAATCTTTACAACCGTGCCATTTTTGAGCATCAACAGTTCGTTCAGACTAAGTTGAAATATGGCAATGGACGTACAGCGTGCGGGTGCGACGCCCATTACATACCCCCGCGGTCACGGGGTCACTCGAAGCATCGACCACGCGTACATATGTGCACTCAATTCGCCTGTGCCAGGGTTGATTAAAGCAAACTATGCTTTTCTACGGTGGTGGGCTCAACGGAAAAGTGGAACCGGACGCCGTGCCCCACCCTCCCTACGAATTTGTCTGTCTCAGAGAGAGATGGAGCTCCGATGTGCTCCCCACCTGTCATTCTCGCCAAGCTAGCAGCCTGTATCCATCCATGCCGCCCGACACCTTCAAACGTTTCAAAACCGTCACCTTTCCTCCCGGTGCTACGCTACACAAGTGGACGCTCCACTACTGTACAAACAAAACCACGGGCAAGCGCGCGCGTCACAGGCCGTGTGACTCGCGGCGGTAGGCCACACACATGCCCGCTCCATCCCTCTCGCGCCTCGACCGCATGCATGCGCGCGACGACATCGCACGTCGCGTCACCGCCATGCCGCCGCCTCGAGCGCGCGCAGAAGTGACCGTTGCGCCTGGCCCGCCGCCTCCGGCCGCAATGCGCTGGCATGGTGGTGCACGGCGAATGCGTGGTCACCGCGCGCTCGCCGCGCCCAGCAAGTACGGCGCAGAGAAATGGAGAGGTCTGGATGGTGCGTTCCCACTGTCTTGCAATGGTTTCTACTCTCAGTAAACTAATATAAAAGCGTTTAGATCACTAAATTAGTAATCTAAACACTTTTATATTAGTTTATGAAGGGAGGACCTACTTGGCATTGCTCTGTCAGTCTGTCTGCTGCGTAGCATTCGTTACTGAGCAAATAGTTACTCGCGTTTCTCATTCTCTGATTCGAACCGGAGGATGAATGCATGAGCGTGCATGGATCGATATGGGCTTGCCGATCCAAGGCTACAGCTTTCAGTCACGTCTCTGAACTGCACTGTGCAAAGGTAAAAGTGATCGGTCGAGACGCATGGATCCCAACCCAAAAGTTTATTCTCAATAGCAAGGCGCGGTCCTGCTTTTTGACAGCACCATGCCATGTGGGCCTCGGTACTCAGCAGGCATAGACAGTCCTCCCGTCGTACTCCTATAGTACTAGCAGTATTGCAATGACCAAGGAGGTTCTCATAGCCCAGAAGATAACAAATGCCAACGATGAAAAGGTTTCAGTACACGATCTCTCATCAGCTGCTAATCACTCGACTCGAGACTCAAGGGACAAAGAGCATGGACGGATCGTGCAAAAGGGCCTCAGCTTTGCGGCTCGCGGCTGGGCACGCTCGGCCTGCCCTGCCGCAAGCGCGCGCCTCCCAAAGCGAGGCTTCCTTTAGCTCGGCGTGTGCGTGCGTGCATGGCGGCATGGGCGCGCCGGCGGCGTGCATGCGCGTCGTACGCTCGCTCGTCCTCCGATCGTTCCTGCAGATCTATGCGGTTAATAATGGCATTGTTCTTCAAATTTCTTGCATTTTTACAGCATTGGCACCCGCTTGCTAGGCAGCGGGATCGCGAATAGCTTGGGTTGATGTTGTATGCTGTAGAAGTGCATACTCTAGTCAATGCAACCAAAAGACCGATCTAATGAAAGAGACTAGACATTACATTATACGTCAACACTCCCCCTCACGTGTGGCTTCCTCAGGCCTAAACATGGACCGAAAGTGGGCTGCAATTTAATTGCGCCAGCCGGATCTTGAACTCAAGACCTCTTGGCTCCGATACTACGTAGAAGAAGTATAGCATCGTCTAAATTAACGTCAACCAAAAGACCGATTTGATGAAAGATACTAGGCAGCACATAACGTCAACAGATGCGCTTCTGGCTTCGGCGCGGCGTCTTTCCGCTTCATAGGCCTGCTTCGGAGTTTGCCACTATGTGGCTTTTTATGTTTCTTTTCCTTTTCTTAGGCGTGCTTGTGCTATGGCCCCAACTGTCTGTTCTTACTATCATGTCTGGTATTTGGCTATATGGATGTTTGCTTTATCTATAAACGGGGCGAAAGTATAGTTCGAGAAATAATGGCAACGTATTAAAATCGTACACGCAACATTAGCTTATGATGGTCGCGGCGGGTCGCGGACGCCATGTAAGGATTGGGTTTAGAGGGATGACCAAAGCCACGGTGCACGGTGTGAGGGCGTCAACAAGGGGAGTTCTTCGTCGTTGAAGAAGAGTCGGATTTAGAGGGATGGCTAAAGCAGCGGTGGGCCGGCAGGGCCAGGGAGAAAGGCGACTGAAGGTGAAGGTGGAAGATGGCCTCCTTGGACGTTGGATATAAATCGGATGGTGCAGAAAAAAAGTGACCGGAATGGAAAATCAGTCGACTAACAAATAGTCGGCCTCTTAGTTCAGCCCTACTTGAATTGCAGTGTTTGAGCTCCCATGCACTAATTTAGCGGTGCCTTGGCCGTAAGCCTGTAACGGATACTAGGAAGGAAGGAAGGAAGGAAGAAGATGTTTGTGTGCACTGTTCTATCCCGTGAGTTTGCGGTGGCATTTCCTGAGCCTCCACAGCGAGGAAATGGGCAGTAATCGGTGCATGCATGTTGCTGTTGGTGCTCCTATCAATGCACGCTCTTGTCTACATCCAATCTACCGTTTCAGGGAGGCCCACGGCACATCAGCAGCTCAGGACCATCCTTCCCCTACCGTCTTAGGGATCCGGAAAAGCTGATGTGCCACGCACGTCATAAACATACATGCGTTTTCTGTTTGGCACTGCTATATAGGAGTACTAATCGAGCATTCGACGTGCAAAACACAGCTGATGATCAGTTTAGAGAGAAGGAGTACGTACTTACTAATGCCCGTTGCTCATAGCTAAGCTAGCATGCAAAGCAGGCGAGACCTAGGCGGAAGCATGACCGTTGGGTGGCGTCCGACCAAAACACAACTTCCAAAACAGGCCGCTCCATGCAAGCTATAGCATTTGGACTTTGGTGCACTCCAGAGTCCAGACTCTCTCCTCCATTATTCGCTCCTCGCGCTCGCCTCGTTCGTAGTCCACTCTCACGTCTATATATTTCAAGCCTCTCCGCCGTGGGAAAGAGCCTACCTAGCTAGCTTTGCTCTCAAGGTCTCACCATACACACTGCATATATACATGTGAAGAAGGTGAGAGATAGAGAGCACGGCGAGTGAAAGCTAGGCACACAGATAGAGAGTGCTCAAGAGCACTGTCACGCAAGCACGCACACGCACGAGATCGACGCTGAATCAGATGGCTCGCCCGCTCTTGGCGGCGCTGGTGCTGGCGGCGACGCTGGCGAGCCTCTTGCCGCCGTTGGCGAGCCAGGCGACGACGACGTGCGAGAGCGCGAGGCGCGGGCACCACCAGTACAGGCAGCCGGTGGGCGTGCGGAGGATGGTGGTGGACGCTACGGGCGCCGGCGACTTCCTCTCCATCCAGCAGGCCGTGGACTCCGTGCCGGTGAACAACAGCGTGCGCGTCATCATGCAGATCAACGCCGGCACCTACATGTAAGCTCTAGCTCTAGCTTGTCATCATTCTTCGTGTGTGGAGTGCCGAGCTTTTTCCCTGACTAGACTGGTTTGTGCATGCATGCGCAGAGAGAAGGTGGTGGTGCCGGCGTCGAAGCCGTACATCACGCTGGAGGGCGCCGGGCGCGACGTGACGGTGGTGGAGTGGCACGACAAGGCGAGCGACCGCGGCCCCGACGGGCAGCAGCTCCGCACCTACAACACCGCCTCCGTAACCGTTCTCTCTAACTATTTCACCGCCAAAAACATCAGCTTCAAGGTGAGTCACCAGTGGTCCATGGACGTACGAGACGTGACACGGGTCACAAGGCACAAGCAGATGCGGTTACGCGCCCCCTGTCCCTGTGCTGCATGCATCATATCAATGCGTACCGTCTCGGCAGCGCACTGTGCAGTGCAGGAGGGGGGCAGACAAAGTGACAAAAGCTTCAGGGTCACAAGCCACACATCTCGCAAACGCGCGCTGCTGTCTCTGTGCATCCCAGTTCTTTTTTGTGAGATTTTGAACTCGTAGTACATGCTTGATGTGTTTTGAGTTTGCTTGGAGCAGGCAAATCACCCGGGTTCGTCTGGCTACGGCGAGATGGTGACAGCTGACTGGAGCCTGGGCCGAGCAAACACGACGCCACATTGCTCGTGACTCGTGAGGTTGGCAAATACCCGCAACTTGACTGACGTTGGGTTTTCCTGTGTATGGTTTCACTTTGACAGAACACGGCTCCAGCACCGATGCCCGGCATGCAAGGGGGCCAGGCGGTGGCGTTCCGCATCTCCGGCGACAAGGCCTTCTTCTTCGGGTGCGGGTTCTACGGCGCGCAGGACACGCTATGCGACGACGCCGGCCGCCACTACTTCCGCGACTGCTACATCGAGGGCTCCATCGACTTCATCTTCGGCAACGGCCGCTCCCTCTACAAGGTACCTACTGCATGCTGCGTGCACCACATATGCCACCCACCATGGCACACACATACTCCTACATTACATATGTGTGTTGCGTTGAATATATGTATATACGTGCTAGCTCATGCTGAAAACACGTACGAGCAGGACTGTGAGCTGCACTCCACGGCGCGGCGGTTCGGGTCGGTGGCGGCGCACGGTCGGCAGGGGCCCTGCGAACGCACCGGCTTTGCATTCGTCAACTGCCGGGTGACCGGCACGGGGATGCTCTACGCCGGGCGAGCCATGGGGCAGTACTCGCGCATCGTCTACGCCTACACCTACTTCGACAACGTCATCGCGCCCGGCGGATGGGACGACTGGGACCACAACAGCAACAAGAGCATGTAACTACTACACCTGTACTCAAATGCATACATATTCAGACACACAGCATGCATGAATAAATTGAGCAAAGCTAACCTGCACTTGTTACCATAATACAGGACGGCGTTCTTCGGGATGTACAAGAACTGGGGGCCCGGTGCAGATGCCGTGCACGGCGTGCCATGGGCGCGGGAGCTCGACTACTTCACCGCCCGCCCGTTCCTCGGCAAGAGCTTCGTCAACGGGTTCCACTGGCTCACACCAGATGTCTGAACTCCCAGACAGTTTCCAGCACCACAGATTCAGCAGACAAGAAACATTCATATACATCACAAGCATACAAGAGTAGCACAGATTTAAAGGAACTAGTACAGTATAGTTACTCGTTTTTCATCGATTTAAACTACCCAGTGTAGTTACTACGTAGTTATTAGAAAGCACAGGCACAGCTGGCCTTGTACCAGACCAAATTGTTCATGTAATCTTCAAAACTAAACAGCAAGGATGAATTCGTTATACGCCTGCCCATATATGATGCTTTTAAGAGGATAGTAACTCTTTCGAGGGTGCGTGTACATAGCTCGACGCTGCTTCATGTGGTACAAGGACTGGTATCAACAGAGAACAATTTGTCATATTTCTGCAGCAGCTCGACCATCCCAGTAGACCTGCAAGGTAGACGAGATCCTATAAAGTCAAATCTACTGCAAAAGGTGCACTCAACTTGCAAACAACATACACCTATTCACCTATTATACGGAGTAGTTTGTACAAAATACTACTCCCTCCGTCCGAAAAAACTTGTCATCAAAATGGACAAAAAGGGATGTATCTAGAACTAAAATACATCTAGATACATCCCCTTTTATTCATTCTGATGACAAGTATTTCCGGACGGAGGGAGTATGTGGTTAATAAGGTACCAACATGTAAAACACTACATCTCAACCGAGCAAATAGAGCATTGATGCTTCATCCAGTTACATAACACTTAACCTTGGAATTAAAATCTTATACCTGTTCTTGGTAAGCATGCATGTCGGTGTATTTCAGTATGTCAAGTTATATACTCCCTCCGTTCCAAAATAGATGACTCAACTTTGTACTAACTTTAGTACAAAGTTGGGTCATCTATTTTGGAACGGAGGGAGTAGCAGGCACCGTCCGTTGACTTACTAACGACAGCCAATGAATTTTCTCTTTTGTTAACTCAGTTGCCTGATTCCCACTGTACATATCTTCAAGACTTCGATTGAAGGCTATATGCCCGTTTTTCTAACCATTTAAACAAGGCAATGATTTACCTACAAGACAGCCTTCAACACCATGCATGACATGAACAATCACTATTAAGATCTATCGCTTGCATTACAGATTTGTTCAAGTGGATTCTGATGGACCTATGAGCTGTGTTGGGCTCCCCACCAAAGTCCCAGCAGGACAGCAGAAGCATTATGATAGGTATTCTACAGATGTTAGTGTTAGTTTGAGGTTGTTGTGCTGTGGAATCTGGTTAGTTAGGGACTTGTTTACTAATTCCACTAGGGTGGGTACACAGGATTGCTCCCCCATGTAGTCTGTCATTCCTCTTCTTTTCCAAATCACATCCAAAAGATGCTCTCAAGTTATTATTACATCCTGAATTAGAAATAAATATGTGGTTTCCAAAAGTTGTAATACCAAACGGGATGTCAGAAGAGAAATATGGTAGAAATTCTTATAAAATACATATACACTCAAATCAGTGGATCCTAATATCTCAAATTTGATACAAGTGCATTACACCCTAAATAAGATGGACACCAATCATAAATTGACAATAATAAGTGGGCAATCGATGTCAAGTACGGAGTATCTTTATAACATGATAAAAACGGATGGTGTGTGGTTTTTAGGTCGCAGAAGAAAGCTGGTACAGCCAAATATTTCCAGAAAAAGAAATCCAGCCTCAGTTTGGTAGAGCCTGACTATAACCAAGCCACATCAGTTAAATGCAGAATTGCAAGTAAGATTGTTTGTAGTTGGGCTTTTTATCTACATACAAGGGCTTTATTTATAGATCCAGGTAAAAAGCCTGCATTCCAAAAAGTAAGATTGGAGGCTGCTGACCAAAATTATATAGTTATTACTGCCAAGAGGCTAAGTTTGGTGTGGATCATACGAGTTCCAGAAATATTATTTCCAATACTAGCCTGGAAGACATTGATATTCGATGGGAACATCCTTTTTTCCGTACAGAAACACAATTGCTCAATTAAATTCAAGTTAACAATTACAAAAATAAAATCTAAATTAAATACTCCCTCTGTAAAGAAATATAAGAATGTTTAGATAACTACTTTAGTGATCTAAACACTCTTATATTTCTTTACGGAAGGAGTACATAGGATATCCCTCCTTGCGTTAAGCCATAGTTAGAAACTTAGAATCAATTGACAGAGTCACATATAATGGCAATGAGAGTAAATAGCAAAGGACTTACACTTTCTGCATGGTACTCTCATAAACACGAGGAGATGCAGCATGAATGACACCACTGGGAGGTGGACCATATTTTCCGATCTTGTACATGAGTTTCATTATCATGGAGAAATTCTCAGGCTCGTCATCATAAACAGTAGTAAGGTTCACCATGGACTCAAACTGCTTCACATACTGGTCATAGTTTTCCTTATCTAACTTGTCCTTGTTATCTTCCAGCCACTTTGGGTATTGTCCAACATACTCCTTAAAGAGCTCATAAAGAATTTCCTTGGAATAAACTTTTGGTATCGATGTCTTGACAATGTCCTAAAAATTTTGTAGGATATGTCATTGCCATGTCTGGGGTGTTTATTTACTCAGAGGCTAGTTCCGAAAAAAAATACGACTTGATACAGAAGAAAAATAAAATGATGATAGAAATCCAAAACATGAGGCAGAGTAAGAACTAAACACAGAAATATTACTTACATGAGGGGTGGGGTAAATATAGTTTTTCCTGTGCTCATAAGTGTGTTTTGATCCACAGTTATTGCATAAAGGAAACATACCAATGGATAGATACGAAAAAGTTATTATTGAGGGAGGGGGTGCATTATCTTCCAAAAGTGGGTTTACGTTTCAGTTTGGTAAAAAGAACTCTATCGTTTTAGCATATGAACTGCCAAAAGAAGGAACCTATCTAGCTGAGATGCCAAGTCAATTATGCTGCTCCCAGATAAGTAGCAGTCCCACTGTACAGAATCACAAGACATCTTTTACATCCTACGAATGTAAATTTAGAGAAATATTCCTTCTTAAAATAGTGGAGAACTATTCTTTTCCTCAAAACAGTGGAGAATTATTCGTGTAGCGGACAGTTAACAAACTGTTCTAGAATCTAACAAGGACATCATGAATTCATCATATGAAAGAACAAGGCAAGGAAGTGCCTCTCAATATATCACAAAGACATTTCCCTGAAGAAGATCGAGTCGATTTCAGAAGTTGGATTTCACCACAGTGACTTGTATACAATATAAACTCCGAAGAAAGAGCTGATTGGCGAGACAAAGCTGTACATAATCAAAACTCTCTCCCGGTGTATTTCATATCGCCATGAAAAATGCAGAAGAAAACAACATACCTGCATGCCCTCCACATTCAACAAATTGTCTATCGCGTCCTCATCCAGCCTCTGGTCCAGATCGCCTCCAGCTGCGGCACCAGAACCCACCTCTGGGTCCAGCAGCCGCATGAATTTCGTTGAGACCTGTCCGGCCCACATCTGGGCAGAGCAGCCCTCATGGAGCCCCTCTGTCTGTGCTTTGATGACTTGTGGCACCTTATTGTGCAAAACGTCTACTGCTCCAGCAGCGGCGCTGACCAGAATTATATACACCAATAAATTCAAAAGAGCAGAAAATGCTAAAGACAGATCAACGCTTAGTAAAATCAAATTTTGAGTTTTGGAATTCCACATAAATGCACATGCAATAAATACAGTTGAAAACTTAAACTAGCAAGCATCCTAGTTGTGTAGAAAAATATAAAAAAATGCTTGCAAGTAAGACTGTACTTGGGCTTTTTATCTACAAGGCCTTATTTATAGATCCAGTACTACCGAAGAAAGGCATTCCTATTTGATGGGCACATCCTTTTTTCCCACAGAACATAATTATTCAACTAAATTCAAGTTAAGAATTACAAAACAAAACCTAAATTAAACAGAGGATATCATTCCTAGCATTAAGCCATAGTTTAAGGACTTACAGTTGCTCCATGGTACTCTGATAAAGACGAGGAGATATAGCATGAATGACACCACTGGGAGGTGGACCATATTCTCCGACCTTGTACATGAGTTTCATTATCTTGGACAAATTCTCAGGCTCCTTATCATAAACCGAAGTAAGTTTCGCCATGGGTACAAGCTGCTTCAGGCACTTCTTGTATTTTTCCTTCTCTAACTTGTCTCCGTTATCTAACAGCCACTTTCGGTATTGTGCAACACACTCCATTATTAAGTCATAAAGAATCTCCCTGGAATAAGCTTTTGGTATCGATGTTTTGACAATGTCCTGCAAAGTTTGCAGAATATGTCATTGCCCCGTCTGGAGTGTTTATTTACTCAGATAGTTCAGAAAAAATAGGACTTGATAAAGAAAATAAATAAAATGACGACAGAAATCCACAACATGAGGCAAAGAAAAAACTAAGCACAGAAATACTACTTACATGGGGGGTGGGGTAAAGAAAGTTTTTCTTTACTCACAAGTGTGCTTTGATCCACAGTTATTGTAGAAAAAGAAACATACCAATGGATAGATAAGCAAAAGTAATTATTGAGGGAGGGGGAGCATTAAGCATGTACTCCCTCCGTTCCTTGATATAAGGTGTATAGATTTTTGAGAAAAAATCCAAAATATAAGGTGTATTGCGTTGCATCACTTGTTTGGATAATTTTTTTAGGGATTTGATTACATTTCCTTGTATTAGGCAAGGTCCTCTATTTTCTCATGGCAATTATTCAGGTGTAATCTCGCCCAAAACTTGTGAAATTTACTCTTCACGTGCGTTCTTTAATTTCCGTGCCAAAAACTATACACCCTATATTTAGGAACGGAGGGAGTATTACATAGATCTCAGTTCGGGGAAACTTTGTTCATTCTAGAAACAAAGGCCATGGTATCCATTATGTTGCAAAAGTGGGTTTACATTTCATCAGTTTAGAGATAGAAAAACTCATTTCAGCAAATGAAATGCCAAAAGAAGGGAACTATCTGGTTGAGATGCCAAGTAAAGTATGGTGCTGCCCGATAAGTAGCAGTCCCTCTATACAGAATAACATCCTGCCAATGTAAATTTAGAGAAATATTCCTTCTTAAAACAGTAGAGAATTTCCCCTAAAATAAAATACAGTACGGAGAACTATTCTTATGGCCGTCGTTAGCAAAGTGATCTAGAATCTAACAAGGACATCATGAATTCGTCATATGCAAGAACATGGCAAGGAACTGCTTCTCCATATATCACAAAGACATTTCTGATTTCCCTGAAAAAGGTTGAGTCGAGTTCAGAAGTTGAATTTCACCACAGTGCAATATATACAATATATAATCTGACTACCAACAAAGAGCTGATCGGCGGGACAAAGCTGCATATCATCAAAACTCTTTCCCAGCATATTTCACATCGCCATGAAACACATGCAAGAAAACAACATACCTCCATGCCCTCCCCATTCAGCAAAGTGTCTATCGCCTCCTCATCCAGCCTCCCGTCCAGATCGCCTCCAGCTGCGGCGCTAGAACTCACCTGTGGGTCCAGCAGCCGCATGAACTCCGTTGAGACGTGTAGGGCAAACCACTGGGCGGAGCTGACCCCATGGAGCCCCTCTGGCTGTCCTTCGATGGTTTGAAGCGCCTCGTCGTGCAAAACGTCTTCTCCAGCCGCGGCGCTGGAGCTGGGCTCCCGCGACCCCACGAGCGGCGTCAACTTGGAGTAGTCCACGCGGCGCGCACCCCTCCGCTTATCAGGCTCAGGCATCATCTTCGTGAGCGCATCGCGTACTCTAGCCGCGGCGCCAAAGCCGGCCGTGTCCCGGGGCGGCCCGTCCTGCTTATGGCGCATCACCCTCTTGCCCACGTCGCACTCGCGATACCCCCTCTCCTCCGCCACCGAGAGAGGCCGCTTCTTCCAGCGCCGCGCCTCCTCCTGCAGCCTCCGCCCCAGCTTCAGTATCGACTTAGTGCTACCAAGCACTGGTATCCCAAAGTAGAACGGCATCCCCAATGACGGGGGCGGCGGCGGCGGTGGCGGCGGCGACGGGGGGAGCTTGCCCTCCCTGCAGAGAGAGCTAGCGTGAGGACTACGGGAATTCGTGGCGGACTAGAGAGATCTGGACGTGGATGGATAGGTAGATTCGGACCTTCGGAGACGCCAGTCGCGCAACGACTTCCTGTGCTGCTCGCACGGGTCGCACCACCATGTTGCCGGGGGCGCCAGCGGGTCCTGAAGCTCCGCCTCCGGCCCCTGCACCGGCGCCGACGGCGACGACGATGGTACCCCGTCGTCACTGCAGAGGGAACTAACTAGAGTCAGGATCGCGACGAATCCGCCGCGAAACTCGAGGGTTCAGAGGTGGATAGACTAGACAGATTCCGACCTTCGGGGACATGCCAGGGGATCGAGGCCGCGCGCCGCCTCCCACTTCTCGCGGAGCATCTTCTTGCGCGCGCACGAGCTGCACGCCCGCTCCTCCAAGGCCCACAGCGGCAGCGGGTAGAAATCCTCCGTCGTCCCCGTCACCGACGCACCACCATCGCCCGACGACGTCACCGGCGCAGAGGGCGGCGGCGCCGGGGGCCCGGTATTCCTGCGGAGGAACACGGCGTTAGGGCTACGCAGATTCGTACCGGAACCCGAGATGCTTGGGGTTGAGGGGAATGCGGGTGGATAGGGCCCAACCTGTGGGGATCGGGGCCAGCGGGGCTGCCCGGGGCGCTCTCCGGGGGCTTGTCGTCGCCGGCTTCGGCGGAGGGGGCGGTCGAGGCCATGGGGGCGGCGATGGCTCGAGGGGGGCGGGGCGGTTGGGGGGTTTGGGGATTTGGAATGGCGCGTTCGGTTTTCGCGGCGGGAGGGAGGGCGGGGACGAGACCGAGGGAGGGGTGGAATTGACGGCTGGCGAAATTAATACGGGTCGGGTGGCCAGGCCAGGCCAAGTACCCGTCCCCGTCCGCGCCGCACCGGCCCACTCGCCAGACGGACTCCGCCACGATGTACGGCCAGATTTGGCGCCTCGTCCCCAACGCCTGCTCGCCGCTGCCGCCGATCCGCGCCGGGGCGGGAAGGGGCAGCTGGCCGGCCGGTCGCCCCGCGCCGCTCCGCAGGCCGGCGCTCGCCTCCGCCTCCACCCGAGGACTATGCCGCCCCCTCGCCGTCTCCGCTCAGTCGGCCAGCCTCGACGCCGGTGTGAGGTTCGTTCTTTGCTGAATTTCGTGTAAGAGAGCATCGAAGTTATCGCCCGTGCTCCGTGGCGAATCGGATGCAAACTGGAAAGGGGATTTAACCAGTTTCTGCTGAGCATGTGGTACATGCGCCTGCGTATTCTTGTTCATCTAATTGATTGTTGTGTGCACGGCGCTTCCATGCTTGTCATCTTTAGCTACAAACTATGTCTGTCAGGTACAGTAGCTTCAGACATCAGTGGTTTGTTGAAAGCAGAATTTTACTAATGAACCGCACAGTTTGGTAGTATCTTTGGATGATATACTGAAAAGTGAAAACTATTCTCTGTTCATTCAGTTAAGTTTGGAATGCACATGGATTTGAGTGTGTCACATTGTCTCTAGTCATTCTGATTTTTCAGAGTGGATAAGTTTTTCGAGGTTGAGATGAAGGTGCGCGACTATGAACTCGACCAGTATGGAGTTGTCAATAATGCTATCTATGCTAGCTACTGCCAACATGGTGAGTTCAGACCAAATTCCAGCTGAATCTCTCATTGTTGTACACTTGGTCAGTGAACATGATTCAGATGCCATCTTAAGAACTCGTACTTCATTCAAAAATGAAATTTATATAAATTCATATCTCATTAGATAACATTCTACTTATATCGTAAGCATGATTGTAGTTCATATTGATATCTCTCATTGGGTTCTATGCCTTCAAGTTGAGTAGGCCGTCATGAGCTACTTGAGAGCGTAGGAATAAGCGCAGATGCAGTAGCTCGCAGCGGTGAGTCGCTGGCCCTCTCTGAGATGCACCTCAAGTACTTCGCGCCTTTGAGAGTAATGCCCTCCTTTCTTATGTTGAGCAAAAATAAAAGAAGTTAAGATACTTGTTGCGGTACTCTGAAACCAGTAACATTACTAGTTCAGACTTCAACATATACTGTCATAGGTTATCTTCAGATCTGAATTTATTTTCTTGCGCTGTCAGAGTGGTGATAAATTTGTCGTCAAGGTGAAGCTTGCAAGTATCAAAGGTATAAGGATGATATTCGAGCACTGCATTGAGAAGCTGCCTGACCATGAGGTATTATAAATTCGGAACAGAGTAATAAGATGCAACGTATGTTTCAACCATGTTTGCAGTTAAAATAAGGCAGCAACAACATTCAGTAGCATTCGGGAGTGCATTTTGTCAAATATGTACATCTTGTACAATTTGTATTCTGTTTCATGTATAAATCATTCCTGCGTATTTCTGTGCCACCATTCTATACAGCCAAATATTCATATATCATGATAAAAAGATAGATTGATATATGCGGACTTTGTGTATCTTATCTCTCATGTCAGTTGATTGTGGAAGCAAAGGCAACGGCTGTTTGTCTCAACCAGGACTACCGCCCTACCCGTGTGTCTCCAGAGTTTCTGTCCAGGCTACAGCTCTTTTCATCCGTGGACAACAGTGATTAAGTGACGGTGATATCAATAACAATCTTCTCGGATGATTCTGATACCAGCCATGTGATGAAGAGCTACGTTCAGTTTCCTGCTGTATCCATGTAACTGCTATTTTGGAGTAGTGTTGAACTTGTAGACATTTGTAACCCAAAATTTGTCGAGTGGTGCTGAAGTAAATGTATACAACCTCTGTATTGTTTCGAAATGTATAAACACTCTATAACCCACAAGCGAAAGAAGCTCATCGGACGTGGAGTTTCTACACCCGGGAGCAAATGCTCCTAGTGTGAACAGTAAAATCAAAAATATTTAAAAAAAATAAAAAAATGTGAATTATTTTTTTGTGGCATACTTTCAGAAATGTTTGTGGTGCATGCAAAATTTCATCGCAAAATCACTTTGGTGGAAGGCGTGGTAAAAAAAACAAAATCGATGCTATGAAAATGTTACTTACAAAAGCATTTTGGAGCTTTGATTTTGTTTTTTTTTTGTACGACTTCCACCAATATGATTTCGCAATGAAATTTTGCGTGCACGACAAACATTTACGAAAGTATGTCACAAAAAGAATCAGAATTTTTTGAATTTTTTTCTATTTACTGTTCATACCAGCAAATGCTCCTGGGTGTAGAAAGGCACTTTCGTTGGCAACAATCCTTCCTCCACGTGAAGTAGGGATCATATTTCTTCACAGCATCCAGTATGCACAAGAACAAATGACTGCTCACCCAAAAGCGACCCTAAAGAATCCTTCATGGAATAAGGGGACATGTTTGAAGTAGTCGTTGTATAGACTCTTGAGCCAAGTATCCTATCTCAAGCAACAACTATCAAGCCCTTCACTGAACCCTTCAAATTGAGAACATGCTCCTCTTTCTTCGACATCTCTTCCTGGATGCTCATCACCACCGTCACCTCAATATCTTTGTCATCGTTAATATCTGAATCAGACGAATCAATGAACTCTTTGAATATGTAGTCATCAAGCTCCCTGTGCACAAAATCATCACCGGGTGAATCCACCGTTTGCCTACAAAATGAGCAAAAGAATCCGCTCAAACATTTCGTCAGACACATGGCAGGCGAGTTGTATGTCCGACTGAGTAGGACGTACAGGGGCAACGCCTGGGGTGACGACAGTGCGGGCGAAAAGAATGGTCTGAAGGGTTTTGGGGGCCGTGGTGGCGGCGCTTCGTGTTGGGGACACCAACGAAATTAGGGTGGGGATGACAACGGAGCTAGGCAAGGGACGACATGGATGAGGCGAAAGAGAGGAAGAGGAAGAGATCGGGTCCGGTGAGGGTTAGCGACGGTTTTGGAGGGGATTTGGGTGGGTTCGACCAATCAGATCCGACATGATGGATGCTTCCGAACATGTTCGGGCGTCTCTATATCAGTCTCAAGGATAGCCTGGACATATGCACCCGATATGGTGGGTCCCATTGGGTGGCTTTTTTGCTCCGGGCAATGTCTGGACCGTTGGCCTGGACGTATTAGGGGGAGATTGAGGGTCCGGTCGAAGATGCTCTAAGATGGAGGCGGACATCATACAAATAGGCCTCCCCTGATTTTACCCTAAATTTCAAGAGAAATCGTAGGATGGGTTGACAAATGGACAGTATAGGACAATTGCGAGATGCCCTTGGATTGGTTTTTTTTTTGTGCAAATCCCCAAATGGGAGTTTGGGGGGAGAAACAAGGGGATGCCCTTGTAAAGGCCTTCCTTGTTTGTTTGTTTTTTTGAGGCAATTCGTTCCAGCCGGTGTCACACAGGCACTGTTCTGCAGCCCAGCCTAATATACATGCACGAACATGCATCCCCATGGCAACGGTGGTTCAGAACAAAGCGCATCTGGACTTTAAGGGCCAAAACGGATGTCCCCATCAATTATGTTCACGCTAACTAGCTAGGATTTGCATCAGGAACTGGCAGGAAACAATGTAAGGATACGAGCTCGAAAACACTCGGCCAGTGAAAACCGGTTCCCAGCTGCCCACCGTTTCTCTGACAGCATTCAACTGCTCCACCACTAAAACATTACAAAGAAGAATGGTACACTATGCTAATCTTCAGCAGGACACTAAACAAGCACTAGGTTCCTAGCATGACTAACTAACAGAACCGGTAACAATCCGCAAGTCAGCCACCGGAGATCTTGTTGATTCAAGCTCTGGTCCAGAAGAACACCTTACCACCGGAGCTTGCGCAAGCAAGATGCCCAACTTTATATGGGTGCGCCGAAAACCTGCACGGAATGGCCGTCATGTGTTCACTCTCCAGGCTTGCGCTGTTCGAAGCTGAGAGGCTACTGTCATCGCCACCAATTGAGATAATATCTATTGCCCTTTTCATGTTTCCAATAAATAGGTCGGTGTCGTTCCAGCCCCAGATTGCCCTGCAACAATCGAATTAGTTTGTGAAGAGATATCCATGCAAGGTCATGAAGCTAGTCACTAGGTGAAAAGAGATATCATACTTGAATGTAGAAATCCATCTGCCTGTCTGGTTATTATGCTTGATAATGTGTGACCTATCAAAGTCATCCCCACAAAAGACTCGGACAGTATCATCGAGGCTGGACAGTGGACAGAAAAAGAATTAGGCCTTCTGTAACAACATAATTCTGTATAAACTACACCTCTGTGGCTGAATATAAGAACGTGTATTTAGTGAAGTGCAAAAACGTCTTATATTTAGGTACAGAGGTAGTATTAAATAAGAGCAGTGCTTAAAATAGTATACTGTCGCAGACGGGGAGAACAGCAGCTGTTCTAAAGATCCTACTGGGTTAAGGACAGTATATACTATGGGGGATTATTTAATCTTCAGTACGTGTCCTTTTTAACAAATTCCTAACCCCCCCCCCCCCCCCCCCCAATTTCTTACTACTAACGTGATCTCCAATCTGAACACACGAAGCCCAGTTAAGGGTGAAAAGGCGGAGGTACTGCATGTGATGGTGTGAAGATGATGATGTTTAGGAAAGGAAGAAGCTAGCAGGGGCAGACCCAGGATTTCAGACTATTAAATCTTAAAACATGACACCGATATCAAATTCATAGACATATATTTTGCAATTCAAAAGATAATGACATTTTTGTAGTTAAAATTAATATAATGTTTGAAGCATAACACAAAACTGAAAAAAAGATAAGTCTTTCTATCATATATTGCCTTATGGCTGTTAACTAATCAATTATATTATTAAAACAAGAGGCAAACGAGCCACACCATGTTCTTCCACATAGACTAAAAGTATGATCTGTCGATCATGTGATGAGCCCAGATTAGAAGGTCTAGATCTAATCTCACAAAGCATGCTTAATATACGGGAATTGTACTCCCTCTGTTCCGATGGTTTAGGTGTTTTTTTTTCTCAGTTTTTCCCGTTACTTTAAGACGCAGGGTGGGATTCACAGCCCAATCTTCCCAAACTACCCCTCCTTTCACGCCCCATCTCCTTGATTCTAGCGTACAGATTAATTACAGATGCTCTCTTTTCCCTTTGTCATCTGTGCGGAATTAATTCACGAACAGCGCTTGGTGGTAGAAACGGAGCCTGCACGCGCGTCCTAGACTCATAGGCCATGACTGTTGGGCAGGATGCACTAGGCAGCAAGGCCATGACCATATTAGACATGACCCATCAAGTTGATATCAATTCTTGAAAAAAATTGTAAGCATATTATTGAAGAAAAGATAGGCACCAACGAAGACAAGCATTGGAAAAGGACGTTTGAGATAATCATGTTAGCGATCGATTTTGCATGACCAAAGGGGGACCTAAATGCCAAAGATTGTCAGATACCAAAGTCTTCCAAACAAATTACAATTAATCTAAAGATTTCTACAAAGGTCCAATGCACCTTATACTCTGGAACGGAGGGAGTATCTGCTAGTCGATGCCGACTCCTGGCCCTTTAGGCAACCTCAAGAGATCAGGCTTTAGCGCGTTCTTGAGCAGAGGAGACATGGAGATGAGATCTACGTGGTAGGGCGCCACGTGGGGCAGCAAAGTGATGGTATGCTCCTTGGTCATGCTGGCGGCCAGCTCCGCGAGCATCTCCCCGCCATCTCATGTGGCCTTCCCCGGGTCAAGTCATCAAGTATCGTGTGCTCATACACCGAGTGCTCTCTCGCCAGTAGGGGCTGGATCCAGCGACTCAGCCAGGTGATCATGACGTCCATCCCCGTGAGCCCGCTGTCGATGAGTTGGTTCACCTCAGCTTGGAGGAGTCGGACGTCATGCAGCTCTCCTTTGGCCGGCTTCACGCTCCAAGTCTTGCTCCAGACTGCTGCCCTGCCGGCATATGGATGGAGTCCCTGCTGCCCCGCTCACGTCAGGAGGTCGGGGCGGTAGAACCAATTCTGCTGACACTTCTTGTTGGTGCCTTGGGCTTCAACTGGATGTCAGCTCCACCACAGACAGAGATGTTGGTGCAGCTCGTCTGCGGCTTCACCAAACAACTTCTCCGAAGTGGGGCTGGGTCCCCAAGAACACTAATAGAGCGTGATGAAACTCTATGTGAAGGACGTCACCAGGATTCAGATGATGAAGCTGAATCCTGTAGAAGAACAGCAAAAGGAAGGCCCCACTCTATGGATGGGGCGAGCAGAACCCGTTTATGCGGATGGGGAGCAGGCTCGCTCTCCTTGACCGACGCCCTCCAGTCAGCGCGCTCTCAAAGGCAGCAGCACCCCCTCTCCGGTAAGGGTCTCCAACCACTTCTTCGGCACCACCGACGACAACCATTTGCCCGAACCTGTTCTACTAGCGGCGGCGGCGGCCCTCCTCCTACCTCCGCCGCGCATCAGTGAGGCTGGCGGCCAAGTGCTTGGTGGCTAGAGATGGGAGAGATGAATCTAAGCAGGTAGTTCTCCTTGGTAATGACGATAAACACGAGGAAGAAGAAGGCAGGCGAATTGAATTCAGTCCCTTTCCCTCGCAGTTTTTATAGAGGGAAGGGAGCCGTACCAGAACCGGGATTTGGCGGGATACGTGTGACACGTGGCCACGTTTGCCTGCGGCGGTTGCCCACTACACACGACTCAAACGGGACTCGGGGCGCGATGATGGCGCCCTCTGCACTGTTTGCCTGCATTTAATGCGGGAGGCAATGGGACAATACGTTGACGATAAGACGTCACCTCACCAAGACCCGTGACGCTTTGCGCTCCTATGAGCCAGCTTTTGACCAGGACAGACCAAAGCAAGTGCTCCTTACACGGTCTCAGGGCCATAAAGGAGTCAAATTTTTTCAGCAGACACGTCACGGCGTCAGGACCAATCGGAAGAGTCGGATTGCAATTTGCATCATAGTACTTCGCATGTTTAGCATCGGCTTTACCGGGAAGCGTCCAAACCAGGTGAAGCGTACTTGCCACGTTCGTCCAAAGGCAGACCAACTCTGCTACACTCGAGCGAAGGGCGGACTCAGCATCCCACGCCGCGCCAGTTGGACTCTGATTTCAATTAGAGCCAAACGCTTAAGTTAGGACTCGGTTCTGGACCTGAGAGTCAAGGGTATTCCCCCATGGGACACAGGCCAGCCCCGAAGGACTCGGATGAGACCATATACTACCTTGATTTCAGTCAGAATTCATGATATGCCCCCCTGTCAGGACACTAGCCACTCTCCTCAATGGAGAACATTGGATATAACAAAGATCAACCCGTTATTAGCTCATCCTCCTTGATATTCCTGCCCTTTGGGTGAATAGCACAGGACTCGGGAACTTCATGAGTCCATCAAGGCCTCTCTGCAGGATGATAAGACGGCACGCTCTGTTTGGTTTCTACTCGGAACCTTCTATCCAGAAGAAGATAGAGTCAAGATCAGCAGCCAGACCATGAAAGACTCAATGATTATGAACGATGTTATGCCCCCAGGGTATAGCAATGGAAGGAAGAGTCGGCCCAAGCCCAAGACTTGGAAGCCTATCGCGTATACCAGGGAACATCAACTACACGTACAAGACAAGTACATCCCGGAGATCTAGAGTGATTCCACGGATTAGGCTGGATCGTAACCGACTCAGAAAACCATAGCCTTGTCACTCAAAATAAGGCATGGCACCCCCCCCCCCCCCCAGCAGCCTTCTTCCACCTCATAGCCTATACGTTTTAGGCATCAGAGGAATTTGGAACGAGTGGGATAGCTGGGTATTTGAAGGTAAGGTCGTGCCGGCGCAGCAGGTCGGGTAATCAGATCAAGGTGAGCACAAATTCTAGTTCAGCAGGATGAGTTAGGTTCAGTGACGACAGGAATCTTTTTTTTCTGCTCACCGTTCTTATGTTTTTTCAACACTCTAATAGTGTTTGGTTGGTCCCTTGTTCTTTTAAACTTTGTATGGGGACCCCGCCCCCCTCTCTCTCTTCTAATATATTCACATGCAGTTCTGCATGTTTCAAAAAAAACCTATGATCGAAGCAAGGCTAAAGAAATAATACCAATGTAAATTTTTATAAATGAGTAACAAAAGGTAAATAGTATTATGTAGTAGTCTGTGCAAACACAGATATCACATACTAGTAAGACAAACTATTTAAATAAACATCATACATATGCTAAAAGACTTGTTGAGGTCCCAATTAGAATCAGCTATGTATTGACACAATCAGAGCTCATCACAAGGTGATGGTTGTTAAAGAAACACATTCTAAATCAAACAGGAAATCCTTTCTTTCAAACAACAGAACAGACATTAACCACAGCAAGTGTAGGAAAAATGTTACCTTGTTGTTGCTAGCATGCTGCCACTAGGTGAGAAATAAGCTGACTGAACAGATCTATTATGTTTTAGAACCTTCAAGCTCTCTTCTTTCTTCCTTTTAAGCCTTCTGAGATCCCATATGCGTGCTGTTCGATCTGTTGAACTTGTGGCAAGCATATGTTTTTTCTCTGGATGAAAATCTATTGAGTTAATTGTATTGTCATGTGAATCCCATGTGGTTGATACCTTACCCATCCGCTCATCGAGGAGTTTCACTTCACCATTTCCGTCACCAAAATATAGGCAGCTAGGACTATCTGGTGCTTGACAAAGCGAATAAACAGGATAGTCGCACAACTGGATCATATTAAAGCTCTCCTTCTCAAGGTCCATAAGACAAATTTCACCCTCATAACTACAGCTGTAAATCTACAAGGCAAATATATGAAAGACAACAAAATTAGATTCATGATCGAATGCGGAGATGTTCAACAAAACATAAATCACTCTTAGAAGTTAGAACATTGTCTTCTCATTATCATCAACCTTGTCAGAAGACGCTTATGCTTGTCAACACTACACGTATCAGAAATGGGAGCATAGAACCTAGTTGATCCAAGGTTAGCAGATGTTGCTACCGGATGCTTCTGGGGAAAATAGGTCCGAGAATTAGCTGCTAGAGGATGATTGGCTGCTTAAGATTAATAAGGAAGAACACCAACAAAATCTGTCTCCCTTAACAACTACTTGCCCCTGCCTTCTTCCATCCTCTCCCATGACCCATTTTGTACGGTCACCACACACCAATCAAAATGTTCCTGTATCCTCACATGACAATTAATCCAGAGTATTGACCACCCAACCCTGCAGTCCCCATAACCTAATATACGATTCTCAGCTGCTAAGCAGCAGCAATAATTTTCTTCAATCAGTTCATATCACAGATGCCATCCTAGAAATAATCCAATGACTGGTAACAGTGCTAAATATTAGCATCACTACAAACAATTGCCCATACAATAGAAACTTCTATTTGCTTTATATACACAGCTTAGAACTCATCAACATAGTGAGCTCGGTTAACAGGAGAGAACTGTGAAGTTATGTGTGAAGATTTATGCACAAGTTGGCAAAGAGAAGTCCAATTTACTCTTACCAAATCCTGTGTTCATACTATCCAGCCACCCAATTGAAGCGAGCAACATACAATTGACTTAAATTCCAAATGTTAAATCACTAATCAGAAAACCAGTAAAAGAGCAGAAGAACAGGGAGCCATCACCTTCTGTGGCGCGGCAGGGTGCGCCACGATTGCTGGCACAGGGCCCCTGTGAGGCAAATACTCGAACAGCCCATCTGCACCGTCGCCATCCTCATCTTCCACCACGCCGTCCACAACCCAGAACCCAATATTCCCCAACTTGTTCCCCGCCGCAACCACAGTCCGGTCGACCAGCGGCAGGACCCGAACCCCAAGTATCCTGTCGGGCACCACCTTCCGAACGTTCGCGGGCGTCAGCACGAGCTCCTTCCCGGAATCGAAGTCGTCCGCCCGAGCCCTGGCGGGCGGCGCAAGCGAGGCGGACTCGATGATGGAGGACGCGAGCGAGGAGGAGAAGCTGGTGCTGCGCGGCACCGGAGGGGGCCCGGGCGTGGGCTCGGCGTCTGGGGAGTGGGAGGGGGGGAGCTGAGAGAGCCGGAGGGAGCGGCGGAGCTCGCCGGGGCTTGTCTTGGCGGCGGGCTTCTTGCGGGGCTGATTGTTGGGGCGCCCTCGTCCTCGTTTAGACGAGGACTTGATGGCGGCCGAGAGCTCGTCGGCCTTGCGGCGGAGGGAGGCGAGGATGGCCTCGTTGCGGCGGATGTTCTCCTCGCGGAGGCGCTCGTAGTCGGTGAGGCCGGCGGCCTGCCGCGACGCCATTATTCACCCCTGGACAGTGGCGGGCGCAGGAACCAAATTTAGCCGGGAGGAACATTTTAGGCCTACAAAAATTTAGGTACCAGCGCCGAAGGTAGCGCCGTTGCCGCCAAAGCTACGACCTTCTCGACCTCGGGCGGTGGCTCAGCAGGCAGCAGCGGCACGGAGCAGCAGGCACCAAGGGCGGCGCTCGGAATACAGCAGCGGCGCGGAGCAGCAGGCGGTGGAGACGCACGGAGCGGCCGGCGGCGGCGCAACAGTCGCTACTGGCTAGGGCTCGAGTCGGGGTTGGGGGAATGGGAGGGGATCGATTTGGCGAGATAGAAACCGATCGATTGGATCAGTACTCGGTTTCCCAAAAAAAAAAAAAAAGGTGGTGGCGGCGTGACTGCGTGTGGACTGTAGTGTGATCTAAGTTGGGCCATAAGTGGAACAGCCGGGTACTGCTAGTATCCATTTCAGCCCAAGCTGCTAGCGGGGCTCTTGCTCTTGCGCAAGATCTTAATCTTGAGAGTTTGGTCAATGAAGCCGGTGTTGAAAATCATCAATGGGACAGTCTTGGTACTCATACCAAAGGTAAAAGACCCGACCCTGCTATCACAATTTCGACCAATCAGTTTATGTAACGTTCTATATAAGATTGCGTCGAGAGTGATTTCTAACTGACTGAAACAAGTGCTTCCAGAAATAATTTTTGAGGAACAATCAGCCTTTGTCCCAGGAAGGCTCATAACTGATAATATCATCACAGCATATGAATGTCTCCATTTTATGAAGAGGAACAGGGCAAAGAGAAACCAGTACAGCACTCTCAAATTGGACATGATGAAGGCCTATGATAGAGTTGAATGGACATATTTGAGGGCGATCATGATAAAGCTTGGCTTTTCAGAAGGGTAGGTAAACATCATCATGGATATGGTAAGCTCAGTCAAATTTTCTGTCTTGATGAATGGGAGAAAGTTGGAGCAGTTTTCGCCTTCACGAGGTATTAGGCAAGGGGACCCTATATCCCCATACTTGTTCTTGATTGCAGCAGAGGGCCTTTCGTGCCTATTAAAATCAAAAAGTGAGTTATCAAACCTTCATGGCATAATTGTGGCACCCACGGCGCCGCCAGTAAACCATTTACTTTTCGCAGATGACATCTTGCTGTTTTTTAAGGCCAACAGTATGGAAGCTACGGAGGTCCACCAAACCTTGGATGTGTACTACCAAGCTTCGGGTCAGCGTATAAATTATGATAAATCGTCAATCTTTTTCAGCAAAGGAGTTCCTGATAGTGTGCGCTAGCAAATCAAAGATATATTGCATGTACCCAATGAAACTCTGAATGAAAAGTATCTAGGGATGCCAAGTGACATTGGTACCTCTAAGAATGGAGCGTTTAAATACTTGAAAGATAGACTCTGGAACAAGGTCCAAGGATGGATAGAGAAACACCTGTCTATGGCAGGCAAGGAAGTTTTGGTCAAAGCAGTCCCGGTCTATTCCATGTCATGTTTTAAGCTGCCAAGAGGTTTGTGCGAACATCTGAACATGTTGATTCGGAAATTCTGGTGGGGAGTAGGAATGGACAACGTAAGCCTAACTGGGTATCATGGAAGGCTATGACACAACCAAAGAACATGGGGGGTTTGGGATTCAAAGATTTTGAGCTTTTTAACTTGGCCATGTTAGCTAAGCAGGCCTGGAGGATATTGCAAAACCCCGAGTCCCTAAGTGCCCGCATATTGAGAAGTATTTACTTCCCAACTTCCTCCTTTTTGGAAGCTCCTCTGGGTAGTCACCCAAGCCAAATCTGGCGAGCGGTAATAGAAGGGAAGGAAGTGCTGAAACAGGGGCTGATTAAACGGATTGGCAATGGAGAGTCAACTGATATTTGGAACGACAACTAGCTGCCCCGTACTGAGATGATGCGGCCCTATGGTAGCAAGGTTGTGAACCCTCCATCACAAGTCTCAGAATTAATAGATGCAACATCGGCCGCATGGAATAATGAGAAGGCAGTACAAGTTTTGGAATAACGAGAGTTTGGATATTTGCGGGGAGGAAGTGACGAAGGCGGTGTTGAAAATCATCAATGGGACGGAGTCAGCATCATGCATTAATGAGACAGTCTTGGTACTCATACCAAAGGTAAAAGACCCGACCCTGCTATCACAATTTCGACCAATCAGTTTATGTAACGTTCTATATAAGATTGCGTCGAAAGTGATTTCTAACCGACTGAAACAAGTGCTTCCAGAAATAATTTCTGAGGAACAATCAGCCTTTGTCCCAGGTTGTGAACCCTCCATCATAAGTCTCATAATTAATAGATGCAACATCGGCCGCATGGAATAATGAGAAGGTAGTACAAGTTTTTTCTGCCTATGGACGTCTCGGTTATCCTGAGCATACCCCTCTGCACAAGGAACATTCAAGATTTCTGGTCATGGCATTATGAATCATCTGGGGTGTTCACAGTCCGGTCCGCATATGCGATGCTGGTTTCTACCAGGCAGAGGAGGGAAGCATGGCTTGAGGAAATTCCCGGCTCCTCCAGTTTGGGCTCCGAGGGGAGCGCATGGAAATCATTGTGGAAGACAAAGGTGCCCGGCAAGGTCAGGATGTTTCTTTGGAGGCTGGCGAGGCAATGTTTACCTACTGAGGATGTGAGAGCTCACAGAAATATGTGCACATCTAGCTCGTGCGGGCTGTGCGGGGCTTTGGATTCATGGCGTCATTCTCTTTTGGAGTGCACCAGCTCCAGGTGTGTATGGGCCCTGTCTGATGCGAGTTTAACAGAGCAAATGAGTGTCTCTACAGAGCCGAATGCTAAGCTCTGGCTCTTCTCTTTGCTAGAAACGTTATCGCATGCATCATTTGTTCAACTAGCGGTGACACTATGGGCAATTTGGTGGGCTTGTCGTTAGGCAATCCACGAAGGAATCTTCCAGAGTCCACACGCTACACACAGTTTTGTCGAGCGTTTTCTAGCCGAACTTCATAGTCTGGGAGATGGCGGGGCATTGGTTGTACCTGGAGGGACAAGGATTGTCCCATGTACCCGGCCCAAGCCTCCACCACGAGGCTTTGCAAAGATCCACGTGGACGCAGGGGTTGGCTGGTTCAACAAAGGTGGCTCGGCTGCGGCAATATGCAGGGATGATCATGGAAACTACCTGGGTAGCTCGGCATTGGTGATACCGGGGGTGGTTGATGTGGCGACATTAGAAGCCATCGCTTGCCGTGAAGCTTTGTCCTTGGCAGAAGATTTGCACATTCATGACCTGGTCATTGCTTCGGACTCCAAGCAGGTGATCAACGACATAAACAGAGGCTATGGAGGGAAGCACGGGGCTATTATCTCGGAGATTTGTTTTCGAGCTGCAGCTTTTAATTGTATCTTTGTTTTTTAGGGCCGTGCATCGAATGGTGATGCTCATACCATAGCTAGATCTTCGCTTTCTCTTCAGCGGGGGCGCCATATTTGGCTGATTCACCCCCATGCAAACTGTATCCCACAAACTGTGGCTTATAATCAATAAAGTGTGTTTTACCCCTAAAAAAAAGGTCAATGAAGCCCTAAAAAAAGAGAGAGAGTTTGGTCAATGCTTCGGACTGATTAGAATTTATATTCTTCTAAAAAAAGATTAGAATACGTATCAAACATCAAGAATGGAGCAGCGCCATCTTATGCACCTGTTCTGAAGAAGATCAATTCTAGTAGGAGAAATTTTACTCACGTAGAATTTTGTTTCGAGCAACGTCGGATTACCTTCAAAGCTATATGAACTCCTTGAACCTGTGTGGTACCTTTTCCACGGAGGATATCCTCAAGGGGAAGATGCCCATGATCCGGGTGCAACGCCGGGTTCCAGCCCGCCAAGATTCTCCGAAATGGCCGCGGCCACCCACGGGCTGGGCTGCACTTTTGGTCGATGGCGCCTTCATGCAAGAGGACGGGTCGGCAGCAGGAATGATACTTCGGAACCATGAGGGTGGGGTGATCTTCGCGGCTTACAGATGTATCTTCAATTGTAATGACGCGCTGGAAGCAGAGTTACATGCAATAATGCAGGGTATGGCCTTGGCCCTGCAGCACACATCCTTGCCAATTGTGGTTCAATCAGATTCATCAACGGCATTAGCTGCAATGACCAGAGACAGTATGTCCAGGTCGGTGTATGGGCACTTGCTACTAGAGATCAAGCGTCATCTTCGGGATCGGGAGTTTGTTCTATCAAAAATAAAGAGTGAGCAGAATAGGGTAGCACATCGGTTGGCATTGTATAGTCGTACGGAGTTTACTACTGCTGTATGGCTGGGAAGGAGCCCACCTTGTATTGAGGAGTTGGTGCCTCTCGATTGTAACCCTCTGATTATGGAATAAAACTCTCTTTCTGTCGCAAAAAAAAAATTTGTTTCGAGCATAGCGAGAACAAGTTTGAAGCTCACTCTTTAGCAAAAGGAGATGCGTCTCTTTCAGTGGTCGTCATGTGTGGTTAGGGGTCTTACCAGATGTTGACTATTCCACATGTTTTGAACTTTGAAAAAAATCCCCTAGTTACCCTAAAAAAAATGTCAATATCAATGTTGACGGGTCCAGAAATGATGGCTATGGAGCTCTTGGAGTAGTGTGCCGTGGCCACAACAGCGTCTAACACCAGGTAAATAACTCGATTTCGCGATGGAGTGGATTGGTAATACTAGCCCTGCACTTTCCAATGCATCCTTTGAACAAGCGAAACGCTTAATATCACGCAGTGCCGCGGGATCATCAGACTAACAGATAGGAGCAGCATCTTACGAAACGGGAATATATTGAAGATACCATTCTCTGAACTACAGGATCAAGGCACAGTAGAAGACCCAGACGACCCCATGCCAGATGAATTCGGCAGCAAGCAAAAATGATAACCTGACATGTGTAGCTACGCACTCGCTCAAAGTTAAAATTCAGAAGTTAGTCCTCTTTGCAGGCCAACGGATGTCTACGGCGCACAAGTTCATAAATTTTAGAAGACTACGCTCCCATCTTCAGGCTTGCTGTACCTTATACTGGAACTAAATCAGATCAGATCAGTTGTGTGTAACTGAATCACACTCAACAGTTCAAACACCAAATCCAGAAGTCAATGTCCTTTGCAGGCCAAATAATATCACCAGCACACTCGTTTAGAAATGTAGAGGTGTACCCTCAGAGTATCAGACTGAAAATCTACGGAGAATGTTGAAGAATCAGGTGCCTACTGAGATAACAATCCCTATAAGTAGCAGCATTGCCACCAATAACAAACATCATCGGTATCCACAATGCAGCAGATAGGCGCCCCCATTCCTCTTGCCAACCACCAGTTCCCTCAACATCCTCGCCGGGTATACGCTGCTGGTGGAGGAAGAGACAATTACTGCCAACTTGTGATGCCCTCTGGCCAAGCATATCTCCAGCAGCACCAGGTCAAGGCTGCTCCCAGAGCAATCAGCCCCCTACAAGGTGCGACTACAGTGAACACAAACCAGGAATACAGCATAAGGTTCTCTGAGACCATCCCTCTTCTGTTATTGTATCGTAACCATGATATTATAGTGGTAAATTTGCTAATACTTGCTATGTCAGGAAGGACAAATATTTCAAAGTTGAGATGAAAGTTCATGACACTGAACTTGACCGATGTCATGTTGTCCACAACGCTGTCTACAGTTATTACATTCAAAATGATTAGCCATGTCAATTTTCAAAGAGTGCTGTGGATCCTTTCAAAGTCAAATGATTTAGATATAGCCTTCATGTTGTGACAGGTCATGACAAGCTATTTGAAAGCCTCGGAATCAGTGTAGACGAGATAACATCCAAAGGCAATGCACTCGCTCTTTCAGAAGTACAACTAAAGTACTCCCTCCGTCCGAAAATACTTGTCATCAAAATGGATAAAAAGGGATGTATCTAGAACTAAAATACATCTAGATACATCTCCTTTTATCCATTTTGATGACAAGTATTTCCGGACGGAGGGAGTACATTGCACCTTTAAGGGTACGTTTTGCTAAAGCACAGCAGAACACAGAAAACATAGGACCACTGGTGCTGAAACTGAATTGAAATTCCTTAAGGATTTAATAAATAGAAGATACAAAGATCAAGTCTATTACTCCCTCCGTCCCATAATGTAAGACGTTTTTTCACATTAGTGTAGTGTCAAAAAACGTCTTACATTATGGGACGGAGGGAGTAATTCAGATAGACATGCTGGTCATGCGAAAGAGATACCATGATGTAGTTCACCAGCACATGATTTTCCTAGTCAGATTCATGTACGTCAGATATACCATATCATCAAGAAAACTCAATAAGTTTATCCAGTTTCGCCAGAGTGGTGACAGGTTGTCATCAAGGTGAAGGTCGAACAAATCAAAGGTGTAAGAGTGATCTTTGCGCACACAATTGAGACACTGCCAGATCATAAGGTATGCATTTACATCTTGTGCATCTGCCAAGTATTCCAACATAAGGTACTCAAATTCGTGGTCTATATCAACTATATTTCTAAGCATTGTCGTGTATATCTCACCTTTTGGAACTCCTTGCAGCTCGTACTGGAAGCCAAAGGAACCGTTGTTTGCCTTGACAAAGACTATCGTCCGACTCGCATATTCCCAGATATGTCAACAAAAATTATGCTGTTCTTCTCATCCAAGGATGACTAAAGCATCGAAAGGAATTGCCACTATTATTAATAAGACCTAATGTATGTGATCTCCTGGAGTACAACGTTGCAATTGATCAACAATATTGATCACCAATTCACTGTGGTTTCCTCACAGCACCATATCTCACTAAAAACATTTGTATTTTACAGTGCCGCTTGAATGCTTGAGCTGATCTTAAAATGCTTTACAACTCTGTTAGCAAGTGCAACTTGGAAACAAGTAGTTTTATTTCTTTTTTCAAGTGGTGGTAAGACTACACAAATCAGATGCAAACAATTGAGCAAAAAATTACAGAATGTGCATAATGCACAATAGTTTACTTCCAAAGGATATCACAACAAAAATAACTCATTCACCTGGAGTGTGGCTGATGTTGCAATGCTGCCTTCCTTGAATCCACTACTACACTTTGGTCAATGTACAGAACTAAATTATGCTGGTCCGACGCAAAAATGTCTCTGCTGTGGTCTTGCCTTAACCCATCGCGTGCTTGAGCGAATCACCAGCACCAGCCTGGAAGAACAGGCACGAAAGAGCGAAGTCTGCAATGAAAATTCCAACCAAGGAAATGACCACTGCAGACGTTGTGGACTCGCCAACGCCCTTGGCTCCTCCGTGGGTTGTCACACCCCATGCACAGCTCACCACCGCAATAATGGCACCGAATACCTGAGATTTTATCAAGGCGCTGATCAAGTCCCATGGACGCAGCGCCTTGCGTGCTGACTCCAGAATGATGCTGGTGCTTACACCAAAGACGGCGTCGGCCAAGAACGCCGAGGAGGCGAGCCCGAGGGCGAAGCTGATGAGCGTGAGGACAGGGAGCGCAAGCACGCAAGCGAGGACACGGGGGACCACGAGGTAGTCGATGGGCTGTGAGCCGAGGACGCGGAGGGTGTCGGTCTGCTCGGACACCTGCATGGTGCCGAGCTCGGCCGCAAAGGCGGAGCCAACTCGGCCGGCAGCGACGACAGCGGTGACGACCGGGGTGAGCTCGCGAGCGAGCGCGAGGGCAAGGACGCCACCAACGGAGCGGTGGAGACCGAGGCGGGTGAATTCGCGCACGAACTGGATGGTGAAGGCCATGCCGACGAAGGCGGCGGTGAGGAGCGAGACCCCCGCGCTCCCGGGGCCCACGCGGCGGAGCTGGGCGAGGAGGTTGCGGCGGTGGACGCGTCCCGTGAGGACGCGGTGGAAGACCTGCCCTGCGAGGAGCAACGCCGAGAGCCCCCGCCAGATCGCGCGCGGCGGGGTCCAGTTGGAGAACGGAGGAGGCGGGGGCGTGGGGGACGGGGGCGGAGGGGAAGGCGAAGGCGCTGAATTGCTGCCGGCGGTGGCGGGAGGCGTGAGGGAGAGGCGGAGGACGGGGAGGCGGCGGCGTGGCGAGTGGAGGCGGAGGAGGTGGGATTTGGGGCAGGGGCTGGCAAGGCGGAGGAGAGGGTTCGTCGTGGAGGAGGTGGGCCGGAGGAGGAGGGCGGCCCCTGCCGTGGTGGACGACATGGTGTCGGCGGTGGCCGGAGATCGGGACGGTGGTGGTCGCGGTGGCCGTGTGGGAGTGGGTGGGAAGCGATGGGGAATGGCCGTATCGACGGGGAGGAGGGAGTCTCTGGTGGGCCACGATAAAGGCGCTACTGGGCTGGACAAGAAATCCCCCTAAACATCCAACCCGGTTAGATCATCCCCCATTGTCTGATTCTCAAAAAAAAAAAGCCTAAAAAAAATCACCCCCAAACTCTTGCAAAATCATACAGAACACAAATGTGCCCCTAGGTGGTACTCACTTACCCACTGAACTAGTGTTCTCCTCGCGACAGCCGCCACTCGCTCTTTCCGCGGGCGATATGGTTTGCAACGGGCCATCCAGGAGTTTTGCGCTCGAGATCCGATCAAGCTCGCAGAAGTGACTGAGATTTCATCGTGGTTTTCCCAACCTGAACATGCTAGTCGCCCACACTCAGGAGCCGATAGAGATTGCAACGCCAAGGAGAGGCTCGCATCTTATGTGGATGCCGCTTTCGATTCAGACAAAGGATCTAGATCAATACTCTGTGATGCAAACGACTTCTTCCTGCTATATTTTTTTTTGTGAAAGATGCAAGGAACGACCTCGTTCTGGCAAGCAAGGTTGGTTGCAACAATCAGGGACGCGTTTTGGTTATCTGCATCGTATTTTGTCACTTTGCATACTTGTCCCAGTTGGGCCTGGCTGAGCATATGGAGGCAAAAAACCAACATCTGCATGTCGATTGTTGACTGCATTGCATCAAGGCCCAGCTAGGTGCATGTTGTTTGGTTGCTTGTGTTTGTGCTTCGGGTGTGAGAAGATGCAAAGCACAACTGTTTGGTTGTGTGTAAGTACTTGATCTACTCATCCCTTTCGAATATGGTGGACTTACCACCCATTTGTCAGGACACGACACACATTGATCATTAGCAGCAAGAACACAACAAGAACACGACAAAAAACAGGTAGTAAGTACTACTAGGCATACGTTTTAAAACAGCAGGGCATCCCATGCCCCCGCTGGACCCCAGGGTGATGCTCCCTAGGCAAAATATAGAAAGGTTCACAGCAAAAGAGACGATCGGGCTTCAATTCAAACATACACTACTTCAGTTCAGACTACGACGAACGAACTATATATCATGAGATGTCGCCGACACAGCCATGCTTGGAGCACCAGACCGTGCAGATGTTGGAGCTGCTGGCATTGAAGATCTGCACCTTCAGCCCGGGCCGAAGAGCTTGAAGACTACAAGGTCGACGGGGACGATGTTGTGCCAGCAGCAGAAGTACTCCCAGCCATGCCCCAGCACCATGTGCCCCTTGAACATCTGCACCTGGACCCAGAACTCGCACCACTTGCCGGCGGAGAGGCCGACAATGCGAGGTGGGCCGCTGACCAGCCATTACTTCATCACTGACCTGAATTTAAGCGTGATGATGAGCATTTCGATGTCCTCCTGGTCACTGATCTACATGTAGAACCTGATAGGTTCCCGTGCACCCTCCTCGTGGCCGGTCTTCGGCATCCTGCCAGCGCCCAGCGGAATCCGCATGTAGTTCACCCTGCCAGGGAGCACCACCCTCTTCAGCCACCAGTTGGTGGGGATGAGGTCCTCCGCCCCCTCTGCGCCCACGACGACCTGCACACCACCGCCGGCTCTGTCCCACTCCGTCTTTATTCTTGTAGGATCGAAAGTAGGTCTAGAGGGGGTGATTAGACTACTTGACCAAATAAAAATCTAGCCTTTTCCCAATTTTAAGTCTTGGCATATTTTAGCAACTTAGCACAAGTCAAGCAATCAACCTACACATGCAATTCTAAGAGTATAGCAGCGGAATGTAAAACATTGCACATGAAGGTAAAGGGAAGAGTTTGGAGAAGGCAAACGCAATGTAGACACGGAGATTTTTGGCGTGGTTCCGATAGGTGGTGCTATCGTACATCCACATTGATGGAGACTTCAACCCACGAAGGGTAACGGTTGCGCGAGTCCACGGAGGGCTCCACCCACGAAGGGTCCATGAAGAAGCAACCTTGTCTATCCCACCATGGCCATTGCCCACGAAGGACTTGCCTCACTCGGGTAGATCTTCATGAAGTAGGCGATCTCCTTGCCCTTAAAAACTTCTTGGTTCAACTCCACAACGTGTCGGAGGCTCCCAAGCGACACCTAACCAATCTAGGAGACACCACTCTTCAAAAGGTAATAGACGGTGTGTTGATGATGAACTCCTTGCTCTTGTGCTTCAAATGATAGTCTCCCCAACACTCAACTCTCTCTCACCGATTTGGATATGGTGGAAAGAAGATTTGAGCGGAAAGCAACTTGGGGAAGGCTAGAGATCAAGATTCTTGTGGTAGGAATGGAATATCTTGGTCTCAACACATGAGTAGGTGGTCTCTCTCAGAAAATGAGTAGTGGAAGTGTAGGCACGTTCTGATGGCTCTCTCTCAAATGGAGATGTGGGTGGATGAAGGAAATATGCCCTAGAGGCAATAATAAAGTTGTTATTTTATATTTCCTTATTCATGACAAATTTTATTATTCATGCTAGAATTGTATAGATCGGAAACCTTAATACATGTGTGAATACATAGATAAGCACTGTGTCCCTAGTGAGCCTCTACTTGACTAGCTTGTTGATCAAAGATGGTTAAGGTTTCCTAACCATGGACATGAGTTGTCATTTTATAACGGGATCGCATCATGAGGAGAATGATGTGATGGACATGACCCATCCGTTAGCTTAGCATATTGATCGTTCAGTTTTATTGCTATTGCTTTCTTTATGTCAAATAGATATTCCTTCGACTATGAGATTATGCAACTCCCGGATACCGGAGGAACACCTTGTGTGCTATCAAAAGTCACAACGTAACTAGGTGATTATAAAGATGCTCTACAGATGTCTCCGAAGGTGTCTGTTGGGTTGGCATAGATCGAGATTAGGATTTGTCACTCCGAGTATCAGAGAGGTATCTCTGGGCCCTCTCGGTAATGCACATCATAAGAAGCCTTGCAAGCAATGTGACTAATGAGTTAGTTGCAGGATGATGTATTACAAAACGAGTAAAGAGACTTGCCGATAACGAGATTGAACTATGTATGTTGTCATTACGGTTCGACCGATAAAGATCTTCGTAGAATATGTAGGAGCCAATATGAGCATCCAGGTCCCACTATTGGTTATTGACCGCAGAGGTGTCTCAGTCATGTCTACATAGTTCTCGAACCCGTAGGGTCCGCACGCTTAACATTCGATGACGATTTAGTATTATATGAGTTATGTGATTTGGTGACTGAATGTTGTTTCGGAGTCCTGGATGAGATCACGGACATGACGAGGAGTCTTGAAATGGTGGAGAGGTAAAGATTTATATATAGGATGATAGTATTCAGACACCGGAAGTGTTCAGGAGTGTATCGGGTATTTATCGAACTACCGGGGGGGGGGGGGGGGGTTACCGGAACGCCCCCGGGGAATAATGGGCCTTATGGGCCATAAGAGGGGAGCGCACCAGCCCACAAGGGGTGGCGCACCCCCTTTAGGAAGGAGGCCGAATAGGAGAAGGAAGAGGGGGTTTGCCCCCCCCCCCTTCCTTCCTCCCTTCCCTCTTCATTTTCCCCTCCGCTAAAATAAGGAAGGGGGGGGGGGAGAATTGGAATAGGCCCCCAAGTAGGATTCCTCCTACTTGGGGCGCCCCAAGGCTGCTCCCCTCCCCCTCCCACCTATATATACATGGGGAGGGGGCGCCTAGAACACACAACAACAATTGTTAGCCGTGTGCGGCGCCCCCTCCACAGATTACACCCTCGGTCATATTCTCACAGTGCTTAGGCGAAGCCCTACGCGGATCACTTCGTCATCACCGTTGATACGTCTCCAACGTATCTATAATTTTTGATTGTTCCATGCTATTACATTATCTATTTTGGATGTTTAATGGGCTTTATTATACAGTTTTATATTATTTTTGGGACTAACCTACTAACCGTAGGCCCAGTCCAAATTGCTGTTTTTTTTGCCTATTTCAGTGTTTCGCAGAAAAGGAATATCAAACGGAATCCAAACGGAATGAAACCTTCGGGAGAGTGATTTTTGGAACAAACGCAATCCAGGAGACTTGGAGTGGACGTCAAGGAAGCGACGAGGTGGCCACGAGGCAGGGAGGTGCGCCCAGGGGGGGTAGGTCGTGGCTCCCCCAACCGACTTCTTTCGCCTATATATACTCATATACCCCGAAAACATCCGAGAGCACCACGAAACCCTATTTCCACCGCCGCAACCTTCTGTACCCGTGAGATCCCATCTTGGGGCCTTTTCCGGTGCTCCACCGGAGGGGAAATCGATCATGGAGGGCTTCTACATCAACACCATAGCCTCTCCGATGATGTGTGAGTAGTTTACCTCAGACCTTCGGGTCCATAGTTATTAGCTAGATGGTTTATTCTCTCTCTTTGGATCTCAATACAAAGTTCTCCTTGATCTTCTTGGAGATCTATCCGATGTAATTCTTTTTGCAGTGTGTTTGTCGAGATCCGATGAATTGTGGGTTTATGATCAAGATTATCTATGAACAATATTTGAATCTCCTCTAAATTCTTTTATGTATGATTTTTTATCTTTGCAAGTCTCTTCTAATTATCGGTTTGGTTTGGCCTACTAGATTGATCTTTCTTGCAATAGGATAAGTGCTTAGCTTTGGGTTCAATCTTGTGGTGTCCTTTCCCAATGACATCAGGAGCAGCAAGGCACGCATTGTATTGTTGCCATCGAGGATAAAAAGATGGGGTTTATATCATATTGCTTGAGTTTATCCCTCGACATCATGTCATCTTGCCTAATGCGTTACTTTGTTCTTATGAACTTAATACTCTAGATGCATGCTGGATAGCGGTCGATGTGTGGAGTAATAGTAGTAGATGCAGAATCGTTTCGGTCTACTTGTCACGGACGTGATGCCTATATACATGATCATGCCTAGATATTCTCATAACTATGCACTTTTCTATCAATTGCTCAATAGTAATTTACTCACCCACTATAGATTATGCTATCTTGAGAGAAGCCACTAGTGAAACCTATGGCCCCCGGGTCTATTTTCCATCATATAAGTTTCCAATCTATTTTACTTTGCAATATTTACTTTTCAATCTATACAACAAAAATACCAAAAATATTTATCTTATTATCTCTATCAGATCTCACTTTTGCAAGTGGCCGTGAAGGGATTGACAACCCCTTTATCGCGTTGGTTGCAAGGTTATTATTTGTTTGTGCAGGTACGAGGGATTTGCGTGTAGTCTCCTACTGGATTGATACCTTGGTTCTCAAAAACCGAGGGAAATTCTTACGCTACTTTGCTGCATCAACCTTTCCTCTTCAAGGGAAAACAAAAGCATGCTCAAGAGGTAGCAAGAAGGATTCTGGCGCCATTGTCGGGGAGTCTACGCACAAGTCAAGACATACCAAGTACCCATCACAAACTCTTATCCCTCCATTACATTATTTGCCATTTGCCTCACGTTTTCCTCTCCCCCACCTCTAAAACGAATTTCGGAAACCTTTGCCTTTGCCTTTTCTTCGCCTTATTCCCGTATGTATTTTTGTGCGTGCCTTCTATTTGCTTGCATCTTTGCTTGCTAAAAAAATCTATTGATATGGATCCACTTAAAGTGTTCTACTTGGATCATCTTCGATCCTTATGCGCTCGTGCTGAAACCCCAACTAGCCTAGTTGATGGGAAATCTTTAGATGAGCATGCTCATTTTGTGCGTCACCGTTTGTCTAAAAAAGGGAGACTCTTATGGGATCAAATAAACACATTGCTTTGTTATGCTTGGAATCTTTGTGAAATTTATGGTTTTACTTGTTTCTCTAAGAACCCTAAAAAACACCTTCCCTACCTATGTGAGTTTAATGAAAATAAAATCTTATGTTCTTATGCAAAGGGTGTTTATAGTTACTATGATATCGAACAAATTGAAGAATTTGTTGCTTTTAAGGGTGCTTATGAAGTTGCTTCTTTGATTGAAACGTATGATATTACTCTCTACGAATCTGAAAATTTTGACATACTTAAATATTGCTATGAAAACTATGCTCATAATGTCTATGTCAAAGAATTTATTGAGAGAAGGACCGTTGCTTCGGAAGAAAATAATGATAGGCATGAATCTATAGATAATGATGATTCCGATGATTTGATTGAAATATCCCTTGATGAACATGATGCTTGCTATTCTTGTGGCCATGATGCCAATATTTATGAAGATGAATTTGCTATAGTTCCTCATGTTAATCATGAGATCGTTGCTATTGCACCCATACTTGGTAGTTCCTTCGATGAAAAGCATAATTGCAATGATGTTATTATAAATTCTATTAATGTCAATTGTGTTAATGATATGCAAAACCCTAAGCTTGGGGATGATAATTTTGCTATGTCTACTACTTGTTGCAATGATCATGATTGGGGTGATTCTTCTTATGATCTTGAAAATTTATTTAAGTCCCATGATGAATATGAGATTGATAATAGTGTTTGCAATAATATTGAAAGTGGGTTTGGAAGAGTGTCAACTTTAGATCCCACATATTTGGAGAATGTTCAGTCTTATGGTATTTTTGATAAAAGTGGGTTTGGAGAGGTCATGACTTTAGTTAATGTTAATCCCACTATTTTGGAAGAGTGTCAACTTTGCATGTATGTGGATCGTGTTGAAAATATGTTATGTGGTAGCTATTTTGTTGAATTTTCTTATGATCCCACATGTAATTATTATGAGAGAGGAAAATATGGTTGTAGAAATTTTCATGATAATATATTACCTCTCATTATGTTGAGATTGCTATTGTTTCTTTCCGCTTCCTTGCATATGCTAGTTTTTGCTTGCTATGATAGTTTGTTTGCCTATAAGATTCCTATGCATAGGAAGTATGTTAGACTTAGATGTGTTTGTCACATTTTTTATGATGCTCTCTTTGTGCTTCAATTCTTCTCTTTTATGTGAGCATCATCGAAATATCAATGCCTAGCTAGGGGCGTTAAATGATAGCGCTTGTTGGGAGGCAACCCAAATTTATTTTTGTTCCTTGATTTTTGTTACTGTTTAGTAATAAATAATTCATCTAGCCTCTGGTTAGATGTGGTTTTGTGTTTTAATTAGTGTTTGTGCCAAGTAAAACCTTTAGGATAACCTACGGTGATAGTTAATTTGATCTTGCTGAAAAACAGAAACTTTTGCGTGCACGAGATTAGTTTTCATAAATCACAGAAACGTGCTTTTCAGTTGATTATTTTTGCAGAAGATTAATAAACAAATTATCTAGGGCTTCCTAATTTATCAGAATTTTTTAAGTTCAAGAAGTTTGTGTTTGATACAGATTGCTACAGACTGTTCTGTTTTTGACAGATTCTGTTTTTCGTGTGTTGTTTGCTTATTTTGATGAGCCTATGGCTAGTATCGGGGGATATGAACCATACAGAAGTTGGAATACAGTAGGTTTACCACCAATATAAATAAAGAATGAGTTCATTACAGTACCTTCAAGTGGTGGTTTGTTTTATTTCGCAAACGGAGCTCATGAGATTTTCTGTTGAGTTTTGTGTTGTGAAGTTTTCAAGTGTTGTGTAAATATATGAAGAATAATGGAATAAGGAGTGGCAAGATCCTAAGCTTGGGGATGCCCAAGGCACCCCAAGGGAAAATTCAAGGACAACCAAAGTTTAAGCTTGGGGATGCCCCGGAAGGCATCCCCTCTTTCGTCTTTGTCCATCGGTAACTTTACTTGATGCTATATTTTTATTCACCACATGATATGTGTTTTGCTTGGAGCGTCTTGTATGATTTGAGTCTTTGCTTTTTAGTTTACCACAATAATCCTTGCTGTACACACCTTTTGGGAGAGACACACATGAATCGGAATTTATTAGAACACTCTATGTGCTTCACTTATATCTTTTGAGCTAGATAATTTTGCTCTAGTGCTTCACTTATATTTTTTTAGAGCACGGTGGTGGTTTTATTTTATAGAAATTATTGATATCTCATGCTTCACTTAAATTATTTTGAGAGTCCTTTAGAACAGCATGGTAATTTGCTTTGGCTATAAAATTAGTCCTAATATGATAGGCATCCAAGATGGATATAAAAAAAATCATATAGAGTGCATTGAATACTATGAGAAGTTTGATACTTGATGATTGTTTTGAGATATGAAGATGGTGATATTAAAGTTGTGCTAGTTGAGTAATTGTGAATTTGAGAAATACTTGTGTTGAAGTTTCCAAGTCCCGTAGCATGCACGTATTGTTGGGGAACGTTGCAGAAAATTAAAATTTTTCCTACGGTTTCACCAAGATCCATCTATGAGTTCATCTAAGCAACGAGTCATGGGAGAGAGATTGCATCTACATACCACTTGTAGATCGCGTGCGAAGCGTTCAAGGGAACGGTGATGACGGAGTCGTACTCACGTGATTCGGATCACCGATGACCAAGTGCCGAACGGATAGCACCTCCGTGTTCAACACACGCATTTTAACGGACGACGCCTCCTCCTTATTGATCCAGCAAGGGGAAGGAGAGGTTGAGGAAGAAGGCTCCAGAAGCAGACGACGGCGTGGCGATGGTGGAGAGGCAAGATCTCGGCTGTGGCTTCGCCAAGCACTCAACGGAGGAGGAGAGGTGTTGGGGAGGGAGGGCTGCGCCTTGGATGTGTGTTGCAGCCCTCCCTCACCCCTCTATTTATAGGGAAGGGGCAGGGGGCCCCTCTAGATGATATCTAGAGGGGGCGGCGGCAGGAGGGGGCTTGCCCCTGCCAAAGGGGCGCCCCACTAGGGTTCCTCCGCCCCCAACCCTAGGCGCATGGGCCCAAGGGGCGCCCAGCCCTCCAGGCTGGTTCCCTGCCCTCAGGCCCATGAGGCCCTCCGAGAGGGGTGGCCCTCCCGGTGGACCCCCGGAACCTCTCCGGTGGCCCCGATACAATACCAATATGCCCCCAAAACTTTCCGGTGTCCGTATGACAACTTCCCATATATAAATCTTCACCTCCGGACCATTCCGGAACTCCTCGTGACGTCCGAGATCTCATCCGGGACTCCGAACAACATTCGGTAATCACATACAAGTCTTCCTAATAACCCTAGCGTCCACCGAACCTTAAGTGTGTAGACCCTACGGGTTCGGAGACATCTTGAGACATAATGAGACGGCTCTCCGGTCAATAACCAACAGCGGGATCTGGATACCCGTGTTGGCTCCTACATAATCCTCGATGATTTCATCGGATGAACCACTATGTCGAGGATTCAACCAACCCCGTATACTATTCCCTTTGTCAGACGGTATGTTACTTGCCCGAGATTCGATCGTCGGTATCCCAATACCTCGTTCAATCTCGTTGCCGGCAAGTCACTTTACTCGTACCTTAATGCATGATCCCGTGACTAGACACTTGGTCACTTTGAGCTCATTATGATGATGCACTACCGAGTGGGCCCAGTGATACCTCTCCGTAACACGGAGTGACAAATCCAGCCTCGATCCGTGTCAACCCAATGCACACTTTCGGAGATACCATAGTGCACCTTTATAGTCACCCGCCACGTTGTGACGTTTGGTACACCCAAAGCACTCCTACGGTATCCGGAGTTACACGATCTCATGGTCTAAGGAAGAGATACTTGACATTGGAAAAGCTCTAGCAAAACGAACTACACGATCTTGTGCTATGCTTAGGATTGGGTCTTGTCCATCACATCATTCTCCTAATGATGTGATCCCGTTATCAATGACATCCAATGTCCATAGTCGAAACCATGACTATCTATTGATCAACGAGCTAGTCAACTAGAGGCTCACTAGGGACGTATTGTGTTCTATGTATTCACACGTGTATTGCGATTTCTGGATAATACAATTATAGCATGAATAAAAGACAATTATAATGAACAAGGAAATATAATAATAATCCTTTTATTATTGCCTCTAGGGCATATTTCCAACAGTCTCCCACTTGCACTAGAGTCAATAATCTAGTTACATTGTGATGAATCGAACACCCATAGAGTTCGGTGTTGATCATGTTTTGCCCATGGAAGAGGTTTAGTCAATCGGATCTGCGACATTCAGATTCGTATGCACTTTGCAAATTTCCATGTCTCCATCTTGAACATTTTCATGGATGGAGTTGAAGCGGCGCTTGATGTGCTCGGTCTTCTTGTGAAACCCGGCTCCTTGGCAAGGGCAATAGCTCCGGTGTTGTCACAGAGTTTGATCGCCCCGACGCATTGGGTATGACTCCAAGGTCGGTGATGAACTCCTTCACCCAAATTGCTTCATGCGCTGCCTCCGAGGCTGCCATGTAATTCCGCTTCACATGTAGATCCCGCCACGACGCTTCGCTTGTACCGCACTACCATCGCCCCACCATTCAACATATACACGTATCCGGTTTGTGACTTAGAGTCATCCGGATCTGTGTCGAAGCTAAGCGTCGACGTAACCCTTTTACGCACGAGCTCTTCGTCACCTCCATAAACGAAACATGCCCTTTGTCCTTTTCGGTACTTCAGGATATTCTTGACCGCTGTCCGGTGTTCCTTGCGGGATTACTTTGGTACCTTCCTACCGGACTTTACGGCAAGGTTTACATCAGTCCGATACACAGATGGCATACATAATAGAACCTATGGCTGATGCATAGGGATGATACTCATCTCTTCTTTATCTTTTGCCGTGGTCGGCATTGAGCCGAGCTCAATCTCACACCTTGCAAAGATGCAAGAACCCTTTCTTGACTGATCCATTTTGAACTTCTTCAAAATCTTATCAAGGTATGTGCTTTGTGAAAGACCTATGAGGCGTCTCGATCTATCCCTATAGATCTTGATGCCTAATATGTAAGCAGCTTCTCCAAGGTCCTTCATTGAAAAACTTTTATTCAAGTAGGCATTAATGCTGTACAAGTGTTCTATTTCTTGTCCCATCAAAATTTTGTCATCTACATATAATATGATAAATGCTATTGATCTCCCACTCACTTTCTTGTAAACGCAGGCTTCTCCATAAGTCTCAAGATAAACCCAAACGCTTTGATCATCTCATCAAAGCGAATGTTCCAACTCCGAGATGCTTGCACCAGCCCATAAATGGATCATTTGGAGCTTGCATACTTTGTTAGCATTCTTAGGATCGACAAAACCTTCCAGTGCATCATATACAGCTCTTCCTTAAGATAACCGTTAAGGAATGCTGTTTTGACGTCCATCTGCCATATCTCATAATCATAGTATGCGGCAATTGCTAACATGATTCGGACGGACTTAAGCTTCGCCACGGAGAGAAAGTCTCATCATAGTCAATCCCTTGAACTTGCCGATAACCCTTAGCGACAAGTCAAGCTTTATAGATGGTGACATTACCATCCGCGTCCGTCTTCTTCTTAAAGATCCATTTGTTTTCTATCGCCGCCAATCATCGTGCAAGTCTGTCAAAGTCCATACTTTGTTTTCATACATGGATCCTATCTCGGATTGCATGGCTTCAAGCCATTTGTTGGAATCTGGGCCCGCCATCGCTTCTTCATAGTTCAAGGTTCACCGTTGTCTAACAACATGATTTCCGGATGACAGGTTGCTATACCACTCTGGTGTGGAACGTGTCCTTGTGGACATCTGAAGTTCAAGAGCAACTTGATCCAAGTACCTTGATCATCATCATTAATTTCCTCTCCAAGAGGTGTAGGCACCACAGAACATTTTCCTGAGCCGCACTACTTTCCGATTCAAGAGGTAGTACTTCATCGAAGTTCTACTTTCCTCCCACTTACTCCTTTCGAGAGAAACTCTTTTTCCAGAAAGGATCCGTTCTTGGCAACAAAGATCTTGCCTTCGGATCTAAGGTAGAAGGTATACCCAATGGTTTCCTTAGGGTATCCTATGAAGACGCATTTTTCCGACTTGGGTTTGGGCTTTCAGGTTGAAGTCTCTTGACATAAGCATCGCATCCCCAAACTTTTAGAAACGACAGCTTAGGTTTCTTCCCAAACCATAATTCATACGGTGTCGTCTCAACGGATTTAGACGGTGCCCTATTTAAAGTGAATGTAGCCGTCTCTAGAGCGTATCCCCAAAATGATAGCGGTAAATCGGTAAGAGACATCATAGATCGCACCATATCTAATAGAGTGCGATTACGACGTTCGGACACACCACATTACCGAGGTGTTCCAGGCGGCGTGAGTTGTGAAACGATTCCACACTTCCTTAAGTGTGTACCAAATTCGTGACTTAAATATTCTCCTCCATGATCTGATCGTAAGAACTTTATTTTTCGGTCACGTTGATTCTCTACCTCATTCTGAAATTCCTTGAACTTTTCAAAGGTCTCAGACTTATGTTTCATCAAGTAGACATACCCATATCTACTTAAGTCGTCTGTGAGAGTGAGAACATAACGATATCCTCCGCGAGCCTCAACGCTCATTGGACCGCACACATCGGTATGTATGATTTCCAATAAGCTGGTTGCTCGCTCCATTGTTCCGGAGAACGGAGTCTTGGTCATTTTGCCCATGAGGCATGGTTCACATGTGTCAAATGGTTCATAATCAAGAGACTCTAAAAGTCCATCAGAATGGAGCTTCTTCATGCACTTGACACCAATGTGACCAAGGCGGCAGTGCCACAAGTATGTGGGACTATCGTTATCAACTTTACATCTTTTGGTATTCACACTATGAATATGTGTAACATTACGCCGAGATTCATTAAGAATAAACCATTGACCATCAAGCATGACCATAAAACATATCTCTCATATAAATAGAACAACCATTATTCTCGGATTTAAATGAGTAGCCATCTCGCATTAAACGAGATCCCGATACAATGTTCATGCTCAAACTTGGCACTAAATAACAATTATTGAGGTTTAAAACTAATCCGTAGGTAAATGTAGAGGTAGCGTGCGACGGCGATCACATCGACCTTGGAACCATTCCCGACGCGCATCGTCACCTCGCCCTTCGCCAGTCTCCGTTTATTCCGCAGCTCTGCTGCGAGTTACAAATATGAGCAACGACACCGTATCAAATACCCGTGAGTTACTACGAGTAATCGGTAAGGTACACATCAATTACATGTATATCAAATATACCTTTAGTGTTGCCGGCCTTCTTGTCCGCTAAGTATTTGGGGCGATTCCGCTTCCAAAGGGCCCTTCCCTTTGCAATAAAAGCACTCTGTCTCGTGCTTGGGTCCATTCTTTGACTTCTTCCGGCAAGAACTTGCTTACCGGGCGCGACAACATCTTTGCCGTCCTTCTTGAAGTTCTTCTTACCCTTGCCCTTTTTGAACTTAGTGGTTTTATTGACCATCAACACTTGATGTCCTTTCTTGATTTCAACCTCTGCTGAATTCAGCATTGAGAATACTTCAGGAATGGTCTTCACCATCCCCTGCATATTGTAGTTCATCACAAAGCTCTTGTAGCTTGGTGGGAGCAACTGAAGGATTCTGTCAATGACCGCCTCGTCTGGGAGGTTGATCTCCAATTTGACACGGTGATTTGTGCAACCCGGACATTTTGAGTATGTGCTCACCGATGTAACTGTTTTCCTCCATCTTACAACTATATAACTTGTCGAGACTTCATATCTCTCGACCGGGCATGAGCTTGGAAAACCATTTTCAGCTCCTCGAACATCTCATATGCTCCGTGTTGCTCAAAACGCTTTTGGAGCCCCAGTTCTAAGTCAGTAAAGCATCTTTGCCTTTGAATGAGGGAGTAATCATCAAGATGAGATCGCCAAGCATTCATAATGTCTTGGTTCTTCCGGGATGGGTGCTTCACCTAAGCGGTGCTTCTAGGACATATTGTTTCTTGGCTGCTATGAGGATGATCCTCAGGTTCCGGACCGAGTCAGAATAGTTGCTGTCATCATCTTTCAGCTTGGTTTTCTCTAGGAACGCGTTGAAGTTCATGTTGACATGAGCGTTGGCCATTTGATCTACAAGACATATTTTGCAAATACTTTAGACTAAGTTCATGATAATTAAGTTCATCTAATCAAATTATTTAATGAACTCCCACTCAGATTTGACATCCCTCTAGTCATCTAAGTGTTACATGATCCGAGTCGACTATGCCGTGTCCGATCATCACGTGAGACGGACTAGTCATCGTCGGTGAACATCTCCATGTTGATCGTATCTTCCATACGACTCATGTTCGACCTTTTGGTCTCTTGTGTTCCGAGGCCATGTCTGTACATGCTAGGCTCGTCAAGTTAACCCTAAGTGTTTATGCATGTGTAAAACTGTCTTACACCCGTTGTATGTGAACGTAAGGATCTATCACACCCGATCATCACGTGGTGCTTCAAACGATTTAACTTTAGCAACGGTGCACGCTAGGCGGAACACTTTCTTGAAATTATTCTAAGGGATCATCTTATTTACTACCGTCGTTCTAAGTAAACAAGATGCAAAAACCATAATAAACATCACATGCAATTATATAAAGTAGTGACATGATATGGCCGATATCATATAGCTCCTTTGATCTTCATCTTCGGGGCTCCATGATCATCTTGTCACCGGCATGACACCATGATCTCCATCATCGTGTCTCCATGAAGTTTCTCGCCAACTATTACTTCTACTACTATGGCTAACACGTTTAGCAATAAAGTAAAGTAATTTACATGGCGTTGAATCAATGACGCGCAGGTCATACAATAATTAAGACAACTCCTATGGCTCCTGCCGTTGTCATACTCATCGACATGCAAGTCGTGATTCCTATTACAAGAACATGATCTCATACATCACAATATATCATTCATCATTCATCACAACTTCTGGCCATATCACATCACATGACAATTGCTGCAAAAACAAGTTAGATGTCCTCTAATTGTTGTTGCATCTTTTACGTGGCTGCAATTGGGTTCTAGCAAGAACGTTTTCTTACCTACAAATAACCACAACGTGGTTTTGTCAACTTCTATTTACCCTTCATAAGGACCCTTTTCATCTAATCCGCTCCAACTAAAGTAGGAGAGACAGACACCCGCTAGCCACCTTATGCAACTAGTGCATGTCGATCGGTGGAACCCGTCTCACGTAAGCGCACGTGTGTAAGGTCGGTCCGGGCCGCTTCATCCCACAATACCGCTGAAGCAAGAAAAGGCTAGTAGCGGCAAGCAAGTTGACAAGATCTACACCCACAACAAAATTGTGTTCTACTCGTGCAATAGAGAACTACGCATAGACCTAGCTCATGATGCCACTGTTGGGGAACGTTGCAGAAAATTAAAATTTTCCTACTGTTTCACCAAGATCCATCTATGAGTTCATCTAAGCAACGAGTCATGGGAGAGAGATTGCATCTACATACCACTTGTAGATCGCGTGCGGAAGCGTTCAAGGAACGGTGATGATGGAGTCGTACTCGCCGTGATTCAGATCACCGATGACCAAGTGCCGAATCTGACAGCACCTCCGCGTTCAACACACGCATTTTAACGGAGCAGACGCCTCCTCCTTCTTGATCCAGCAAGGGGAAGGAGAGGTTGAGGAAGAAGGCTCCAAAGAGCAAAGACGACAAATGATGATGGTGGAGAGGCAAGATCTCAGTGGCTTCGCCAAGCACTCAATCTGAGGAGGAGAGGTGTTGGGGAGGGAGGGCTGCGCTTTGGATGTGTGTTGCAGCCCTCCCTCACCCCTCTATTTATAGGGGAAGGGCAAGGGGGCCGGCCCTATAGATGAGATCTAGACGGCAGGCGGCGGCCGGGGAGGGGCTTGCCCTGCCAAAGGGGCGCCCCACTAGGGTTCCCCCAACCCTAGGCGCATGGGCCCAAGGGGGCGCCCAGCCCTCCAGGGGCTGGTTCCCTGCCTTGTGGCCCATGAGGCCCTCCGAGAGGTGGCCTCCGGTGGACCCGGAACCTCTCCGGTGGCCCCAGACAATACCGATATGCCCCCAAAACTTTCCGGTGTCCGTATGACAACTTCCCATATATAAATCTTCACCTCCGGACCATTCCTAACTCCTCGTGACGTCCGGGATCTCATCCGGACTCAACAACATTCGGTAATCAAATACAAGTCTTCCTAATAACCCTAGCATCACCGAACCTTATGTGTAGACCCTACGGGTTCGGGAGACATGCGAACATGACCGAGACGGCTCTCCGGTCAATAACCAACAAATGGGATCTGGATACCCATGTTGGCTCCTACATACTCCTAGATGATTTCATCGGATGAACCACTATGTCGAGGATTCAAGCAACCCCGTATACTATTCCCTTTGTCAGGCGGTATGTTACTTGCCCGAGATTCGATCGTTGGTATCCCAATACCTCGTTCAATCTCGTTACCGGCAAGTCACTTTACTCGTACCATAATGCATGATCCCGTGACCAGACACTTGGTCACTTTGAGCTCATTATGATGATGCACTACCGAGTGGGCCCAGTGATACCTCTCCGTAACACGGAGTGACAAATCCAGCCTCGATCGGTGTCAACCCAACAGACACTTTCGGAGATACCTGTAGTGCACCTTTATAGTCACCCGATTCGTTGTGACGCTTTGGTACACCCAAAGCACTCCTACGGTATCCGGAGTTACACGATCTCATGGTCTAAGGAAGAGATACTTGACATTGGAAAAGCTCTAGCAAAACGAACTACACGATCTTGTGCTATGCTTAGGATTGGGTCTTGTCCATCACATCATTCTCCTAATGATGTGATCCCGTTATCAATGACATCCAATGTCCATAGTCAGGAAACCATGACTATCTATTGATCAATGAGCTAGTCAACTAGAGGCTCACTAGGGACGTATTGTGTTCTATGTATTCACACGTGTATTACGATTTCCGGATAATACAATTATAGCATGAATAAAAGACAATTATCATGAACAAGGAAATATAATAATAATCCTTTTATTATTGCCTCTAGGGCATATTTCCAACACGTATGGTAACCTTTGTGTAACAAATTTCAAACATGAGGTGTTCTTTGATTGTCATCCTTTGTGTGGAGGTTGGGATCGCGCGATGGTTAACTCCTACCAACCCTTCCCCTAGGAGCATGCGTGTAGTGCTTGGTTTTGATGACTTGTAGATTTTTGCAATAAGTATGTGAGTTCTTTATGACTAATATTGAGTCCATGGATTATACGCACTCTCACCCTTCCATCATTGCTAGCCTCTTGATTGCATCGCATTGCCCTTTCTCACCTTGAGAGTTGGTGCAAACTTCACGGCAGCATCCAAACCCCGTGATATGATACGCTCTATCACACATAAACCTCCTTATATCTTCCTCAAAAGAGCCACCATACCTACCTATTATGGCATTTCCATAGCCATTCCGAGATATATTGCCATGCAACTTTCCACCGTTTCATTTATTATGACACGCTTCATCATTGTCATATTGCCTTGCATGATCATGTAGTTGACATCGTATTTGTGGCAAAGCCACCATGCATAACTTATCATACATGTCACTCTTGATTCATTGCCTATCCCGGTACACCGCCGGAGGCATTCATATAGAGTCATATTTCGTTCTAGTATCGAGTTGTAATCATTGGGTTGTAAATAAATAGAAGTGATGATCATCATTCATAGAGCATTGTCCCAAATAAAAAAAAAGAAACGAAAAAAAAGACAGGCCAAAGAAAAAAAAGAAAGGCCCAAAAAAATACATATAAAGGGACAATGCTACTATCCTTTTTTTCACACTTGTGCTTCAAAGTAGCACCATGATCTTTATGATAGAGAGTCTCTTGTTTTGTCACTTTCATATACTAGTGGGAATTTTTCATTATAGAACTTGGCTTGTATATTCCAACAATGGGCTTCCTCAAATGCCCTAGGTCTTCGTGGAGCAAGCAAGTTGGATGCACACCCACTTAGTTTCTTTTGTTGAGCTTTCATACATTTATAGCTCTAGTGCATCCGTTGCATGGCAATCCCTACTCCTTGCATTGACATCAATTGATGGGCATCTCCCTAGCCCGTTGATTAGCCGCGTCAATGTGAGACTTTCTCCTTTTTTGTCTTCTTCACACAACCCCCATCATCATATTCTATTCCACCCATAGTGCTATGTCCATGGCTCACGCTCATATATTGCGTGAAAGTTGAAAAAGTTTAAAATTCTAAAGTATGAAACAATTGCTTGGCTGAAACCGGGGTTGTGCATGATTTGAATATTTTGTGTGACGAAGATAGAACATAGCCAAACATACGATTTTGTAGGGATGAACTTTCTTTGGCCATGTTATTTTGAGAAGACATGATTGCTTAGTTAGCATGCTTGAAGTATTATTATTTTTATGTCAATATTAAACTTTTATCTTGAATCTTTTGGATCTGAATATTCATGCCACAATAAATAAAATCACATTGAAATATATGCTAGGTAGCATTCCACATCAAAAATTCTGTTTTTATCATTTACCTACTCGAGGACGAGCATGAATTAAGCTTGGGGATGCTTGATACGTCTCCAACGTATTTGTAATTTTTGATTGTTCCATGCTATTATATTATCTGTTTTAGATGTTTAATGGGCTTTACTATACACTTTTATATTATTTTTGGGACTAACCTACTAACCGGAGGCCTAGTCCAAATTGTTGTTTTTTTTGCCTATTTCAGTGTTTCGTAGAAAAGGAATATCAAATGGAATCCAAATGGAATGAAACCTTCGAGAGAGTGAGTTTTGGAACAAACGCAATCCAGGAGACTTGGAGTGAATGTCAAGGAAGCGACGAGGTGGCCACGAGGCAGGGAGGCGCGCCCCCCACCCTCGTGGGCCCCTCGTGGCTCCCCCAACCGACTTCTTTCGCCTATATATACTCATATACCCCGAAAACATCCGAGAGCACCACGAAACCCTATTTCCACCGCCGCAACCTTCTGTACTCGTGAGATCCCATCTTGGGGCCTTTTTCGGCCTCACGAGGGGAATCGATCACGAGGTCTTCTACATCAACACCATAGCCTCTCCGATGATGTGTGAGTAGTTTACCTCAGACCTTCGGGTCCATAGTTATTAGCTAGATGGCTTCTTCTCTCTCTTTGGATCTCAATACAAAGTTCTCCTTGATCTTCTTGGAGATCTATTCGATGTAATTCTTTTTGTGGTGTGTTTGTCGAGATCTGATGAATTGTGGGTTTATGATCAAGATTATCTATGAACAATATTTGAATCTCCTCTGAATTCTTTTGTGTATGATTTGTTATCTTTGCAAGTCTCTTCTAATTATCATTTTGGTTTGGCCTACTAGATTGATCTTTCTTGCAATAGGAGAAGTGCTTAGCTTTGGGTTCAATCTTGCGGTGTCCTTTCCGGATGTTAGGGCAGCAAGGCACACATTGTATTGTTGCCATCGAGGATAAAAAGATGGGGTTTATATCGTATTGCTTGAGTTTATCCCTCTACATCATGCCATCTTTGCTAATGCGTTACTCTGTTCTTATGAACTTAATACTCTAGATGCATGCTGGATAGCGGTCGATGTGTGGAGTAATAGTAGTAGATGCAGAATCGTTTCGGTCTACTTGTCACGGAAGTGATGCCTATATACATAATCATACCTTGATATTCTCATAACTATGCACTTGTCTATCAATTGCTCGATAGTAATTTGTTCACCCACTGTAGATTATGCTATCTTGAGAGAAGCCACTAGTGAAACCTATGGCCCCCGGGTCTATTTTCCATCATATAAGTTTCCAATCTATTTTACTTTGCAATCTTTACTTTTCAATCTATACAACAAAAATACCAAAAATATTTATCTTATTATCTCTATTACTTTTCAATCTATATACCAAAAACACCAAAAGTACCACCTCTCTTGCGACACCGTGTAGGCCCCTGCTGGTACGTTGAGGGTGCTACGAGTGCGATGGCTGTCGGCGGCGTGGAAGAAGACTTTAGACGGCAGACGGCCGGGTCGGGGGATAAACCCTATTGCCGTGGATGAGGCGGTCATAGGAGCGGCAACAGCAAGGTGGACGCCGCCGCCGATGAAGCGAGAGGACGCGATGAAAGGATCCTTGTCTGGCGTCGTGGATGAGAGACGTCCATCTCTTGCAGTGGACGATGGGGTAGGGGTAGCGGCTCCGATAAGGTGGAGGATGGGGTGGCGCATGGAGGAGGCTGGCCGCAGTGGGGAGGTTGTTGTGGCGCCGACGGTGTATGAATGGGGAAATGGAGGGGGAGGGGGATCTCAAACTTTGGGACGCACTTGTCTAAAATGTGGGAAAGTTACGAACTTATCCCCCGTTTAAAATTTTGGACATCACGTCGGTTGGGGATAGGACGGTAATCTTGCATCTCCCAAATATTTGTCGGTAGCGATTTCGGGCGAGGAGAGGGTGTTTTGCCGCCCACGGTTGGCTCCCACGGCGTATGAACGGGGCTAACAGGTAGGGCGGTTGTGTCACGTCTGAGGGAAGTTACACATCTGCCCCTATTTAAAATATTTGCCTACATCGATTTCAGACGAGGAGAGTTTGTTTTGCCGCCCACCGAGTATGAATGGGGAAATGGAGGGAGAGACACATGTCTTTCAAATGAGCTTGAATCAAATGTGTTTTGCCGCCCACGTTTGGCGCCCACCGTGTCTGAATGGGCTCAGAGGCGGTCGTGTCACGTCTGATTGAAGTTACTAGTCTACCCCTATCGACAACAGTGTAAATCCGGTCGATTAGGATGTCAAGTTTTAGGGGTAGACAATAATTTCCATCTCGCAAACACTTGCTTCGGGCAGCCCACAAATGATAGTGGGTGTTTAGCCACTTCATTCAAAACTTGGGAGAATTAGCATTCACGTTTACCCTGGGCCCTGGCAACTGAATTCAAATCCAATTTGTATTCGATTACGAATGTCCATAGATAATTCTATGTTTTGTTATTTATTTCTTCAAAACCATGACAAAGATTTATTCCACCTTTATATATGATTATGATTTAGAAATGCCGTGATCTTCGAATTCAGTAGGTTGGATACACTTTGAGTCAAACAGTTATTTCATCCAATACAATATGCTCACAGGAAAAGCAGTTCACCTTATGTCAATCATACAAGTACTGAGGATTACCTCGCCTAAAAATTCGGATCATTACAACACATGGACAACATAGGGGTCATACAACATAATCCATTCAGAGACATGACACAACATGCAAGTACAATAATCTAATGACAATTTCAATCGGTATCTAAAGAAGTACCGGATTACCCTCGGCTTCAGAGCAGCGTAAACAAAGAGTCCTCCTCCGTCTTCAAATGCAACATTCTTACTTCCTCCAATTCTTGGGTTGATTGCATAATGCGTGCAGCTAATTGTATAATTTCCAGCCTCAAGATCAAGATTACCTCATTCATGGTAGCCACACCATCTCTTTCTGCCTCTAGTAGAGCCTCAAGAACTATAATATCTGTGCTCAGACTGCTCCCTGACGGTGTTGCCTCTAAACTGCTACCATCTGGTAACATGGATGGCGCACTGCTTCTACAAATAGATTCTGGGGTTGTACATTGTGCCCTAGTGTGAACGGCATCCTGAAAGGTTTCCGCTGGACATAAGTAAGAGATAGTTATTGCATGATCCAGGCAGTAAGCTTACATGGTAAACGACATACGAATTATTGCCGAGCATGGCAATCTATATTTAAATGGTTCGAAGTAGCATCAGCCGGAAAGAAATTAAAATGGTAAGATGAAACTAGGGATGTAAGTGGCAAATAAATGACATCCGCCAGTCCCATCTAGTTACTTTTTGCTAGCTCCCTAGTTCATTTTCCTCAAAAAACAAAAACTCTTTTGAACTACCATACCACTAGTGGACTTTAATCAGGATTAAACGGGACCCAGTTGACATCCCTAGTTGAAAGGGAGTGTACCACCTCTATATTTAAGTTGCCAAGGCATCTAAGTAGTTGAAATAATCTGAGAAAGCACTTAACAGTGTGGCCTCATATAAACTACGAAGATAGTCTTGTGATGAAGTTCATAGATAAAGTTAAGGACTCAAATGAACTAGGCATGCATTTCCTTATGATAGTACAGCAGTAATCACGACATATTAACCAACTCTGTATAGCCTAACAAGTAACAAACAAGCATTCGAATCAAGCAATACAGCAAAGCAGACAACTGAACTATTTGTAATTCTGTAGGATTATAGGTTGAGGGCACTGAAGGAAATATGCCCTAGAGGCAATAATAAAGTTGTTATTTATATTTCCTTATATCATGATATATCTATTATTCATCCTAGAATTGTATTAACCAGAAACTTGATACATGTGTGGATACATAGAAAAAACAGTGACCCTCGTAAGCCTCTACTAGACTAGCTCGTTAATCAACGATTGTTAAGTTTCCTAACCATAGACATGTGTTGTCATTTGAAAAACGGGATCACATCATTAGGAGAATGATGTGATGGACAAGACCCATCCGTTAGCTTAGCATAATGATCGTTAAGTTTTATTGCCATTGCTTTCTTCATGACTCATACATGTTCCTTTGACTATGAGATTATGCAACTCCCGAATACCGGAGGAATACCTTGTGTGCTATCAAACGTCACAACGTAAAAGGGTGATTATAAAGATGCTCTACATGTATCTCCGAAGGTGTTTTGTTGGGTTGGCATAGATCGAGATTAGGATTAGTCACTCCGAGTATCGGAGAGGTATCTGTGGGCCCTTTGAGTAATGCACATCGTAATAAGCCTTGCAAGCAATGTGACTAATGAGTTAGTTACAGGATGATGCATTACATAACGAGTAAAGAGATTTGCCAGTAACGAGATTGAACTAGGTATGAGGATACCGACGATCGAATCTCAGGCAAGTAACATACCGATGACAAAGGGAATATCATATGTTGTCATTACGGTTCGACCGATAAAAATCTTCGTGGAATATGTGGGAGCCAATATGAGCATCCAGGTTCCGCTATTGGTTATTGACCGGAGAGGTGTGTCGGTTATATCTACATAGTTCACGAACCCGTAGGGCCCGCACGCTTAACGTTCGATGACGATTTGTATTATGAGTTATGTGTTTTGGTGACCGAAGTTTGTTCGGAGTCCCGGATGAGATCACAGACATGACGAGGAGTCTCGAAATAGTCGGGAGGTGAAGATTGATATATTGGACGATGGTATTCGGACACCACAATAGTTTCAGAGTGGTTCGGGTATTTTTCGGAGTACCGAGGGGTTACAGGAACCCCCCCCCCCCCGGGGAAAGTAATGGGCCTACATGGGCCATAGGGGAGAGGGGAGGCAGCCCACAAGGGGTGGTCGTGCCCCCCTCCCATAGGTAGAACGAATTGGACTAGGGGAGGGGGTGCGCCCCCCTCCCATAGGTAGTCCGAATTGGACTAGGGGAGGGGGGCGCGCCCCCTTTTCCTTCTCCTCTTCCCTCTCCCTTCCCTATTTCCCCCTCCATGAGAAGGAAAAAAAGAAGGGGGGGGGGCGAATCCTACTAGGACTGGAGTCCTAGTAGGACTCCTCTCTCCTTGGCGTGCCCCTGGTGGCCGGCCTCCTCCTCTTCCTCCTTTATATACGTGGGCAGGGCACCCCTTGGAGACACACCAATTGTTCCAAGCCGTGTGCGGCGTCTCCCTCCACGCTTTACTCCTCCGGTCATATTCACGTAGTGCTTAGGCGAAGCCCTGCGCGGATCACATGACCATCACCGTTACCACTCCATCGTGCTGACGAAACACTCCCTCGACACTTTGCTGGATCAAGAGTTTGAGGGACGTCATCGAGCTGAACGTGTGCAGAACTCGGAGGTGCCGTACTTTCGGTGCTTGATCGACTGGATCGCGAAGACGCTCGACTACATCAACCGTGTTAACTAATGCTTCTGGTTTCGGTCTACGAGGGTACATGGACACACTCTCCCCCTCTCATTGCTATGCATCTCCTAGATAGATCTTGCGTGATCGTAGGATTTTTTTTTGAAATTGCATGCTACGTTCCCCAAAAGTGGCATCAGAGCCAGGTCTATGCGTAGATGACATGCACGAGTAGAACACAAAGAATTGTGGGCAATGATAGTCATACTACTTATCACAAACGTCTATTTTGATCCGGCGGTATTGTTGGATGAAGCGGCCCGGACCAACCTTACATGACCGCGTTCATGAGACCAGTTCCACCGATAGATATGCAACTTGTTTTGCATAAAGGTGGCTGGTGGGTGTCTGTTTCTCCAACTTTAGTTGAATCGAATTTGACTACGACCGGTCCTTGTTGAAGGTTAAAACAGCAAACTTGACGAAACATCGTTGTGGTTTTGATGCGTAGGTAAGAACGGTTCTTACTAGAAGCCCGTAGCAGCCACGTAAAACTTGCAACAACAAAGCAGAGGACGTCTAACTTATTTTTGCAGGGCATGTTGTGATGTGATATGGTCAAGACATGATGTGATATACGTTGTTGTATGAGATGATCATGTTTTGTAGAAGTTATCGGCAACTGGCAGGAGTCTTATGGTTGTCGCTTTATTGTATGAGATGCACACGCTATGTAATTGCTTTACTTATCACTATGCGTTAACGATAGTTGGCAAGACAACCACGACGCTACGATGGAGATCAAGGTATCAAGCCGGTGACGATGGAGATCATGACGGTGCTTTGGAGATGGAGATCAAAAGCACAAGATGGTGATGGCCATACAATGTTACATATTTTGATTGCATGTGATGTTTATCTTTTATGCATCTTATTTTGCTTAGTACGGCGGTAGCATTATAAGATGATCCCATACTAAATTTCAAGGTATAAGTGTTCTCCCTGAGTATGCACCATTGCGACAGTTCGTCGTGCCGAGACACCACGTGATGATCGGGTGTGATAAGCTCTACGTTCACATACAACGGGTGCAAGACAGTTTTGCACATGCGAAATACTCGGGTTAAACTTGACGAGCCTAGCATGTACAGACATGGCCTCGGAACACTAGAGACCGAAAGGTCGAACGTGAATCATATAGTAGATATGATCAACATAGAGATGTTCACCATTGAAAACTACTCCATCTCACGTGATGATCGGACATGGTTTAGTTGATTTGGATCACATGATCATTTAGATGACTCGAGGATGTCTATCTAAGTGGGAGTTCTTAAGTAATATGATTAATTGAACTTTAATTTATCATGAACTTAGTCCCGATAGTTTTGCATATCTATGTTGTAGATCAAGGGCCCGTGCTACCGTTCCTTTGAATTTTAATGCGTTCCTAGAGAAAGCTAAGTTGAAAGATGATGGCAGCAACTACACGGACTGGGTCTGTAACTAGAGGATTATCCTCATTGCTGCACAGAAGAATTATGTCGTTGATGCACCCCTAGGTGCAAGGCCTGCTGCAGGAGCAGATGCTGATGTTATGAACGTCTGGCAAGCTCGATCTGTTGACTACTCGATAGTTCAGTGTGCCATGCTTTACGGCATAGAATCGGGACTTCAAATATGTTTTGAACGTCATGGAGCATATGAGACGTTCCAGGAGTTGAAGTTAATATTTCAAGCAAATGCCCGAGTTGAGAGATATGAAGTCCCCAACAAGTTCTATAGCTGCAAGATGGAGGAGAAAAGTTCTGTCAGTGAACACATACTCAGAATGTCTGGGGACCATAACCACTTGACTCAGCTAGGAGTTAATCTTCCAGATGATAGTGTTATTGACGGAGTTCTTCAATCACTACCACCAAGCTATAAAGGCTTCGTGATGAACTATAATATGCATGGGATGGAAAAGACTATTCCTGAGCTCTTGCAATGCTCAAAGCTGCGGAGGTAGAAATCAAGAAGGAGCATCAAGTGTTGATGGTTAACAAGACCACTAGTTTCAAGAAAAAGGGCAAAGGAAAGAAGGGGAACTTCAAGAAGAATGGCAAGCAAGTTTCCACTCCGGTAAGAAGCCCAAGTCTGGACCTAAGCCTGAAACTGAGTGCTTCTACTGCAAAGGGATTGGTCGCTGGAAGTGGAACTGCCCCAAGTATTTGGTGGATAAGAAGGATGGCAAAGTGAACAAAGGTATATTTGATATACATGTTATTGAGGTGTACCTTACTAATGCTCGTAGTAGTGCCTGGGTATTTGATACCGGTTCGGTTGCTCATATTTGTAACTCGAAGCAGGGGCTACAGATTAAACGAAGATTGGCTAAGGATGAGGTGACGATGCGTGTCGGGAATGGTTCCAAGGTCGATGTGATTGCTGTCGGCACGCTACCTCTACATCTACCTCCGGGATTAGTTTTAGACCTAAGTAATTGTTATTTGGTGCCAGCGTTGAGCATGAACATTATATCTGGATCTTGTTTGATGCGATACGATTATTCATTTAAATCAGAGAGTAATGGTTGTTCTATTTATATGAGTAATATCTTTTATGGTCATGCACCCTTGAAGAGTGGTCTATTTTTGTTGAATCTTGATCGTGGTGATACACATATTCATAATATTGATGCCAAAAGATGCAAAGTTGATAATGATAGTGCAACATATTTGTGGCACTGCCGTTTAGGTCATATTGGTATAAAGCGCATGAAGAAACTCCATGCAGATGGACTTTTGGAATCACTTGATTAGGAATCGTTTGATGCTTGCGAACCATGCCTCATAGGCAAGATGACTAAGACTCCGTGCTCCAGAACAATGGAGCGAGCTACTCACTTATTGGAAATAATACATACCGATGTATGCAGTCCGATGAGTGTTGAGGCTCATGGCGGGTATCGTTATTTTCTGACCTTCACACATGATTTGAGCAGATATGGGTATATCTACTTAATGAAACACAAGTCTGAAACATTTGAAAAGTTCAAAAAATTTCAGAGTGAAGTGGAGAATCATTGTAAGAAGAAAATAAAGTTTCTACGATCTGATCGCGGAGGCGAATATTTGAGTTACGAGTTTAGCCTTCATTTATAACAATGTGGAATAGTTTCACAACTCACGCCACCTGGAACACCACAGCGTAATGGTGTGTCCGAACATCGTAACCGTACTTTATTAGATATGGTGTGATCTATGATGTCTCTTACCGATTTACCACTACCGTTTTGGGGTTACGCATTACAGACAACTGCATTCACTTTAAACAGGGCACCATCTAAATCCGTTGAGACAACATCGTATGAACTGTGGTTTGACAAGAAACGTAAGTTGTCGTTTCTTAAAGTTTGGGGTTGCGATGCTTATGGGAAAAAGCTTCAGCCTGATAAGCTCGAACTCAAATCAGAAAAATGCGTCTTCATAGGATACCCAAAAGAGACTATTGGGTACACCTTCTATCACAGATCCGAAGGCAAGATCTTTGTTGCCAAGAATGGATCCTTTCTAGAGAAGGAGTTTCTCTCGAAAGAAGTGCAGCGATCCGACCTCAGACGGTAAAATCTCTGTGTTCAGTGTCATCCCTGGATCGGTAATGCTGACACACATAGTACTTGAAGGATTTATAACAGAGTAGCAATCACACACTTATTACATCGATAGTCCCAAAAGAGAACTTATTACAATAAATATGGCTTAAGGCCATCTAAATAAGATAACAGCGGAAGGCTTGGAAGATAAAGCGAGTCCATCAACTCCAACGGCATAGCTGAGTGCATGACAACGACTTAGCGCACCTTACTCTTCGTCTGAAAAGTCTGCAACATGATATGTTGCAGCCCGGAAACGGGTCAGCACATGGAATATGCTGGCAATTTAACACAATAGAGCAATGAACAAGATAATTGATATCACTACATGCATATATGGCTGGTGGAGGCTCTATGGTTATAATGTTTTGCGAAAAGCCAATTTTTTCCTACAATAAAGAATATATTTTATTTAACTATCATGGTGGTTGAAACATCATTGAGAAGGTTCCTCCAACTCAATCCCAATTAAAGTAATCATTAACAACCCAACAAATTAATTTAGAGTGATGAGATCAAATCAATAATTCAAGTACCAGATACTCAAGATGTCCATAACCGGGGACATGGCTAACCATGATTAGTTTATACACTCTCGAGAGGTTTGCGCACTTTTCCCCAGAAGACTCGATCTCCTCCGTTGGATTTCTCGCACTACATGGTGTTTGAGACACGGATGACTGAGACACAGTCTTTCAGAGGCATTAACTCTTTACTCTGGGTGGACAGTTACACCTACTTTCCCCTATATCTGCTAGCCCACCACTGAAACAGGTCATGCAACCTACTCAACTATGCTAGAGCCCATAATAGCTTGTGGCTGCACACGGAAGTTTCTAGCATGAATAATCTTATGACCCCTTTGAGCCTGGGTGGCGGACCATAGGAGGATCACTGCAGTATAACCCCGGATCTCCTAGGACAACATCAGATAACCCTCAGTGCCCAAACCAACAATCCACCCAGATGTGTATTAAAGTTGCCACCTTAAGTTGAACCATTAAATAAGCAATCTCACATCTGTCATGGATACACTCAAACCCAATCCATGTCTACGAGCATAGCATGGCAATATAAGCATAACGCAGAAGTAACTCCCAAGGGTTTGATAATAAAACAGGTAATAGGTTCTACCTCATCATCTACTTCCCAATACCCACATATTAATCACATCCTAATCATGCAGTGCTTGAGGATTGTAACTAGTGCATAAAAACTAGGTAATAAAGGGGTATGATTAATGTGTTACTTGCCTTGCCGACGATTCGCAAACCCTAGAGACTCGTAGTAGCACGTTTCGCACTCCGGGAATTCTATCGCAAGCAAACAATAGCATACATAAGCAATCAAGCAAAGATGCACGGGTAAAAATCAAATAAGAAGATCGAATCTGAAAGCTCAACTGAAGAGATTCGATTTGCAAAAAGAACCAACCGAATCGGAGCTATGGAACTGAAACTATGATCAAAAGAACTCCGAATTCAAATCTGCTTGAAACCAAATTTTAAATTATCAAAACCTTGTTCAAGTTGGTTAAACACAAAGAGGGGCTCGAGACAAATATTTTGGCGTTGGTTTCATTGGATTTGGACAAACGGTTTAGAAACGACGAGGGTTTGAAGATCAGGGGCTAATCTGTGATAAAAATAATCGCGGATAGGTCCCTGGCCGAAAATAAAATAAAATAAAAGATTAATGAACAAACGTTCGCTGTCTGAACCTAACCGACGAACAACGTTCGTTAAAAACAAACGAACAGACAAACGCCCGCTAAATAAATAAACCGACGATAAACCGAAAAAAACGCATCTAGGGTTAAAAAAACAGATCAGTTTTACCTAAACAAAAAAAATGGCGCGGCAGATCCGACGGACGGCGGCTCAGCGGCTTGCGCGGCCATGAGGCGAGGTGGTGCGGCACGGGCGGCGTGGTGCGGCCGACAAGCTACGGCGGCTCAGAAGAAGAAGGATTTGGGCATGGCCAGTGAGGCGGCGGGTGCACAAGCAAGACGGTGCATGGCAGCAGGGTTGCGGGCGGCAGGCGAGGGCAAAGGGCGACGACTTGGGGCTCCAGGGGGGGTCCCGGGTGGAGTTTATAAGGGGGGGGGGCTCTGACTTGGGGCAGAAGTAGGGCGGCGGCGGTGGCGGGCTAGACTCCTCGGAGTCCGTGCCGACCACGGCAGCGGGCGCGAGCGGGAGAGCGGCGGGTCGGGGAGGCGCTGCACTGGCCGGCTGGGCCTTCGGCCTAGTTCGGTCTGAACCACTTTTTTTAAACAGATTCCGCCGAGAAAATCCTAAATAAATAAAAATAAAAATCTAAAATGCCAAAAACAATTTTCGCCGTCTTAATTAAATATTTAGAATAAAGTGAACATTTTCTTTGCCTAAAATGCAATTTTGAAAAATGCATATTTTTCCAATTCAAATAAAATAGCCATAAAATCCAAAATAAATTATTTATTTGATTTTAATATTTTTCCTCTAATATTTCATTTATTTTGGAGAAGTCATTTTATCTCCTCTCTTATATTTTTAATATGAAATATTTTTGGAGAGAAAAATAACTAAAATGAAAAATGATCATGGTTTCGATATTTGAGAGAATTCAAATATGAAAAAGGTGAAATCCCCAACTCTCTTCGTGGGTCCTTGAGTTGCTTAGAATTTCGAGGATTGCAAAACAAAATGCAATAAAATATGATATGCATGGATGACCTATGTATAACATTCCAAATTGAAAATTTGGGATGTTACAAACCTACCCCCCTTAAGATGAATCTCGTCCTCGAGATTCGAGTTGGCTAGAAAATAGGTGTGGGTGGTCTTTGCGTAGATCTTCCTCTCGTTCCCAGGTGGCTTCATATTCCGTATGGTGGCTCCACTGAACTTTGCAAAATTTGTTAACCTTGTTGCGTGTAACTCGGCTGGCAAAGTCGAGAATCTTGACTGGTTTCTCCTCGTAGGTCAGATCACTATCCAACTGAATTGCTTCCAGGGACACTGTATCTCTCAGAGGAATATCGGCCATCTCAGCATGGCACTTCTTCAACTGGAAACATGAAACACATCATGAACTCCTGACAGTCCTTCCGGTAACTCCAACTTGTAGGCCACCTCTCCCATACGTTCCAAAACTCGGTATGGTCCTACGAATCTCGGGACAAACTTCCCCTTAACTCCAAAACGTTTAACTCCTCGAAGAGGTGACACACGAAGATATGCTCTGTCTCCGATTTCATAGACTACCTCCTTGCATTTTGAGTCTGCATAACTCTTCTATCTGGACTGAGCTACCTTCAGTCTATCCCGAATCAGCTTAACCTTCTCTTCGGATTCCTTGATCAAGTCAGGTCCAAACAACTGACGGTCTCCAACTTCATCCCACATCAACGGTGTTCTGCACCTCCTTCCATACAAAGCTTCGAAAGGTGACATCTTCAAACTGGCATGGTAGCTATTGTTGTATGAGAACTCCGCATAAGGCAAATTTTCATCCCAACTAGATCCATAATCTAGCGCACAAGCTCTCAACATGTCCTCCATAATCTGATTGACTCTCTCGGTCTGTCCATCTGTCTGCGGATGAAAAGCTGCACTGAACTCTAGCCTGGTACCCAAAGTCTGGTGCAGCTGGTGCCAAAATTTTGAAGTGAACTGGGTTCCTCTATCTGATATGATGGTCCTCAGAACTCCGTGCAGACATACGATCCTGGTCATGTATATCTTGGCCAACTTCGCACTTGTATAGGTGGTCTTCATTGGGATAAAGTGAGCCACTTTGGTCAAGCGATCAACTACTACCCAGGTAGAGTCATAACCCGACCGGATCCTGGGTAATCCGGTGATAAAATCCATGCCAAGCTTGTCCCACTCCCATTCGGGTATCGGCATAGGCTGCAATAATCTGGCTGGCTACTGATGTTCTGCTTTCACTCTTTGACATACATCACATACAGCTACGTACTCGGCAATATCCTTCTTCATACCAGTCCACCAGAAATGCTCCTTCAGATCCAAATACATCTTAGTGTTTCTGGGGTGAATCGAGTATGGCGAGTCATGAGCTTCCTGTAGTATCAACTTCCCGATCTCTGCATTATTGGGCACATATACACGGTCCTCAAACCACAAGGTGTAGTGCTCATCCTCACAAAAATCTTTGGCTTTTTCTTTGCTCATTCTCTCCTTTATCTCGGCAATTTCTTTGTCATCCTTCTAAGCTTCTTGATTCTTTCCCAATAATGTTGACTGAACCTCCAATGCTGCTACAAAACCCCTAGGAACTATCTCCAAATGAAGCTCCCTGAGATCTTCCGCTAACTCCTTTGGCAATCCTCCGCTTACGAGGGTATTGGCATAACTCTTCCGGATCAAAGCGTCTGCTACAACATTGGCCTTGCCTGGATGATAGTGCAACTTCATATCATAATCCTCTATGAGCTCCAACCATCTCCTTTGCCTGAGGTTCAACTCCTTCTGAGTGAAAATGTACTTCAAACTCTTATGATCCGTGTACACATCACAACGGTTTCAGATAAGAAAGTGTCTCCAGGTTTTGAGCGCATGCACTACAACTGCTAACTCCAAGTCATGCATGGCATAATTCAACTCATGCGTTCGAAGCTGTCGAGAGGCATATGAAACAACTCTTCCGTCTTGCATAAGTAATCCTCCAAGTCCTAAGCGAGAAGCATCGCAATACACTTGGAAATCCTTGCGTATATCCGGCAGAATCAGCACTGGGGTTGTAGTCAAACATTTCTTCAACTCCTGAAAACTGGCCTCACATTCTTCTGTCCATTTGAACTTGGTGTCTTTCTTCAACAACTCTGTCATGGGCTTCGCAATCTTAGAAAAATTCTCAATGAGTCTCCAGTAATATCCTGCGAGTCCAAGAAAACTGTGGATCTCTCCAACTGAGGTGGGTGCTAACCACTCAGTGACTGACTGAACCTTGGTGGGGTCTACTGCTATACCTTCTCCTGAGATAACATGTCCAAGAAATCCCACTTCCTTCAACCAAAACTCACATTTGCTGAACTTGGCATATAATTGGTGTTCCCTGAGCTTCTCGAGAACTAAACACAAATGTTCCTTGTGTTCCTCTTCATTCTTCGAGTATACCAAGATATCATCAATGAACACCACGACAAACTTATCCAAGAACTCCATAAATACCTTGTTCATCATGCTCATAAAATAGGCAGGGGCTTTAGTCAATCCAAATGACATAACCATATAATCATATAGCCCGTACCTTGTGGTGAAGGCTGTCTTAGGTATATCTTGTTCTCGGATCTTCAGTTGGTGGTATCTTGATCGCAGATCGATCTTGGAGAATACTTTAGCTCCTTGCAACTGGTCAAACAAGTCATTGATCATCGGTAGTGGGTACTTGTTCTTGATCGTCACTTCATTCAACGCACGATAATCCACAACCATTCTCAATGATCCATCCTTCTTCTCAACCAAGAGCACTGGGGCTCCTCACGGTGATGAACTTTGTCGAATGTAACCTTTCTCCAATAACTCCTTAATCTGCTTCTTAATCTCCTCTAGATCATTCGCGGGCATCCGATATGGTCTCTTCGATATCGGTCCAGTGCCTGGCAATAACTCTATCAAAAACTCAATGTCTCGATCCGGCGGCATAACTGGTAACTCCTCTGGAAATACATCTGGGTAATCCTTCACTACAGGCACTTCCTCCTGAACAACTCCTGAGAGGGAATTTACTTGGGTCCTCCTTGGTGCATGCTGAAGGAAATATGCCCTAGAGGCAATAATAAAGTTATTATTTATTTCCTTATTTCATGATAAATGTTTATTATTCATGCTAGAATTGTATTAACCGGAAACATAATACATGTGTGAATACATAGACAAACAGAGTGTCACTAGTATGCCTCTACTAGACTAGCTTGTTAATCAAAGATGGTTATGTTTCCTAACCATAGACAAAGGAGTTGTCATTTGATTAACAAGGTCACATCATTGGTTGAATGATCTGATTGACATGACCCATTCCATTAGCTTAGCACCGATCGCTTAGTATGTTGCTATTGCTTTCTTCATGACTTATACATGTTCCTCGTAACTATGAGATTATGCAACTCCGTTTACGGAGGAACACTTTGGTGCTACCAAACGTCTAACGTAATCGGGTGATTATAAAGGAGTACTACAGGTGTCTCCAAAGGTACATGTTGGGTTAGCGTATTTCGAGATTAGGTTTTGTCACTCCGATTGTCGGAGAGGTATCTCTGGGCCCTCTCGGTAATGCACATCATTATAAGCCTTGCAAGCAATGTGACCAATGAGTTGGTTACGGGATAAAGCATTACATAACGAGTAAAGAGACTTGCCGGTGACTAGATTGAACTAGGTATTGGATACCGACGATCGAATCTCGGCAAGTAACATACCGATGACAAAGGGAACAACGTATGTTGTTATGCGGTTTGACCGATAAAGATCTTCGTAGAATATGTAGGAACCAATATGGGCATCCAGGTTCCGCTATTGGTTATTGACCAAGAATAGTTCTCGGTCATGTCTACATAGTTCTCGAACCCGTAGGGTCCGCACGCTTAAGGTTTCGATGACGGTTATGTTATGAGTTTGTGTATTTTGATGTACCGAAAGTTGTTGAGTCCGGATATGATCACGGACATGACGAGGAGTCTCGAAATGGTCGAGACATAAAGATTAATATATTGGACGGATATATTTGGACACCGGAAAGGTTCCGGAGAAGTTTGGAGCTCCGGAGGTTACCGAACCCCGGAGGTATATGGGCCTTATTGGGCCCATGTAGGAGGAAGGGAGAAGGAACAAGGGAGGGGGGCGCGCCACCCCAAGCCCAATCCGAATTGGGGAAGGGGGCCGGCCCCCCCTTTCCTTTTCTCCTTCCTCCTCTTCCTATTCCTACTACTAGTACTTATTCCTAAATGCTAGTACTACTTCCTTCCCCCTCCAAGTGAAATAAGGAAAAGAGAGGGAAACCTACTTGGAGTAGGTTTCCCCCTCCCATGGTGCGCCCCCTTGGGCGCCACCTCCTCCCTCCCTCCTTTATATACGGGGAGGGGGCACCCTAGAACACACAAGTTGATCCTTGAGATCGCTCCTTAGCTGCAGTGTCGGTGCCCCCCCCACCATATTCCACCTCGGTCATATTGTAGCGGTGCTTAGGCGAAGCCTGCGACGGTGAAACATCAAGATCGTCCTGCCACGTCGTCTTGTGGAACTCCCCTCCCGGAGCTTTGCCGGATCGAAGCCCGTGGAGCGCCATCGAGCTGAGCGTGTGCCAAGAACTGAGGCGCCGAGTAACGGTGCCGTGATCGGTCGGATCGTGAGGAGAACGTCTGACTACTTCCTCTACGTCATCATCGACTCGGAGGTGCCGAGTAACGGCGCTGGGATCGGCAGGATCGCGAGGAGAAAGTACGACTACTTCCTCTACGTTGTGATCGCTTCCGCCACGGTCTCACGAGGGTACGTAGACAACACTCTCCCCTCTCGTTGCTATGCCATCACCATGGTCCTGTGTGCGTAGGAATTTTTTGAAATTACTGCGTTCCCCAACAAAGGGTATCGAGCCAGGTTTTATGCGTTGATGTTATATGCACGAGTAGAACACAAGTGAGTTGTGGGCGATACAAGTCATCTTGCCTACCAAAGATGTCATACTTTGGTTCAGCGGTATTGTGAGATGAAGCGGCCCGGACCGACATTACAGCGTCGCTTACGCGAGACTGGTTTCACCGCTACGAGCACTCGTGCTTAAAGGTGGCTGGCGGGTGTCTGTCTCTCTCACTTTAGTTGAACTGAAAGTGGCTACGCCCGGTCCTTGAGAAGGTTAAAAGCAGTCTATTTGTGAAGTATCGTTGTGGTCTTGATGCGTAGGTGAGATTGGTTCTTGCTTAAGCCCGTAGCAGCCACGTAAAATTTGCAACAACAAAGTAGAGGACGCCTAACTTGTTTTTGCGGGGCATGTTGTGATGTGATATGGTCAAGACGTGATGCTATATTTTATTGTATGAGATGATCATGTTTTGTAACCGGGTTATCGGCAATCGGCTGGAGCCATATGGTTGTCGCTTTATTGTATGAAATGCAACGCTACGTAATTGCTTTACTTTATCACTAAGCGGTAGCGATAGTCGTAGAAGCAATAGATGGCGTACGACAACGATGCTGCGATGGAGATCAAGGTGTCGCGCGGTGACGATGGTGATCACGACGGTGCTTTAGATGGAGATCACAAGCACAAGATGATGATGGCCATATCATATCACTTATATTGATTGCATGTGATGTTTATCCTTTATGCATCTTATTCGCTTTGATTGACGGTAGCATTTTAAGATGATCTCTCACTAAAATTATCAAGTAGTGTTCTCCCGAGTATGCACCGTTGCCAAAGTTCGTCGTAGAGACACCACGTGATGATCGGGTGTGATAAGCTCTACGTCCATCTACAACGGGTGCAAGCCAGTTTTGCACGCAGAATACTCGAGTTAAACTTGACGAGCCTAGCATATGCGAGATATGGCCTCGGAACACGGAGGCCGAAAGGTCGGCGTGAATCATATAGTAGATATGATCAACATAGTGATGTTCACCATTGAAAACTACTCCATCTCACGTGATGATCGGTTATGGTTTAGTTGATTTGGATCACGTGATCACTTAGATGACTAGAGAGATGTCTGTCTAAGTGGGAGTTCTTAAGTAATATGATTAATTGAACTTAAATTTATCATGAACTTAGTCCTGGTAGTATTTTGCAAATTATGTTGTAGATCAATAGCTCGCGTTGTTGCTTCCCTATGTTTTTATATGTGTTCCTAGAGAAAATTGTATTGAAAAATGTTAGTAGCAATGATGCGGATTGGATCCGTGATCCGAGGTTTATCCTCATTGCTGCACTGAAGAATTATGTCCTTAATGCACCGCTAGGTGATGCACCTATTGCAGGAGCAAATGTATACGTTATGAACGTTTGGCTAGCTCAATATGATGACTACTTGATAGTTTTGTGCACCATGCTTTATGGCTTAGAATCGGGACTTCAAAGATGTTTTGAACATCATGGACCATATAAGATGTTCCGTAAATTGAAGTTAATATTTCAAGCAAATACCGAGTTAAGAGACATGAAGTCTCCAACAAGTTCTATAGCTAAAAGATGGAGGAGAATCGCTCAACTAGTGAGCATGTGCTCAGATTGTCCTGGTACTACAATCACTTGAATCAAGTGGGAGTTAATCTTCCGGATAAGATAGTGATTGACAGAATTCTCTAGTCACCATCACCAAGTTAGTAGAACTTCGTGATGAACTATAATATGCAAGGGATGACAAAAGTAATTCCCAAGCTCTTCGTGATGCCGAAATCGACGAAGGTAGAAATCAAGAAAAGAGCATCAAATGTTGATGATTGACAAGACCACTAGTTTCAAGGAAAAGGGCAAAGGGAAGAAGGATCTTCAAGAAGAACGGCAAGCAAGTTGTCGTTCGAGTGAAGAAGCCCAAGTCTGGACCTAAGCACGAGACTAAGTGCTTTTGCTGCAATGGAACTGGTCACTAGAAGCGGAACTACCCCAAGTATTTGGCGGATAAGAAGGATGGCAAAGTGAACAAAGGTATATTTGATATACAGATTATTGATGTGTATTTTACTAGTGTTCGTAGCAACCCCTCGGTATTTGATACTGGTTCAGTTGCTAAGAGTAGTAACTTGAAACGGGAGTTGCGGAATGAACAGAAACTAGTTGAAGGAAGTGACGATGAGTGTTGGAAGTAGTTCCAAGATTGATATGATCATCATCGCACACTCCCTATACTTTCGGGATTAGTGTGGAACCTAAATAAGTGTTATTTGGTGTTGAGCATAAATATGATTTGATCATGTTTATTGCAATACGGTTATTCATTTAAGTAAGAGAATAAATTGTTGTTACATTTACATGAATAAAACCTTATATGGTTACACACCCAATGAAAATGGTTCATTGGATCTCGATCATAGTGATACACATATTCATAATATTGAAACCAAAAGATGCAAAGTTAATAATGATAGTGCAACTTATTTGTGGCACCGCCGTTTAGGTCATATTGGTGTAAAGCGCATGAAGAAAACTCCATGCCGATGGACTTTTGGAATCACTTGATTATGAATCATTTGATGCTTGCGAACCGTGCCGTTTGGGCAAGATGACTAAAACTCCGTTCTCCGGAACAATGGAACAAGCTACTGACTTATTGGAAATAATACATACCGATGTATGCGATCCAATGAGTGTTGATGCTCGTGGCAAGTATCGTTACTTTCTGACTTTCACATGATGATTTGAGCAGATATGGGTATATCTACTTGATGAAACATAAGTCTGAAATAGTTGAAAGGTTCAAAGAATTTCAGATTGAAGTGGAAAAATCATCGTAACAAGAAAATAAAGTTTCTGCGATCTAATCGCAAAGACGAATAATTGAGTTACGAGTTTGGTCTTCAATTAAAATAATGTGGAATAGTTTCACAGCTCACGCCACAGAACACCACAATGTTATGGTGTGTCCGAACGTCAGAATCGCACTTTATTTGATATGGTGCGATCTATGATGTTTCTTACCGATTTACCGTTATAGTTTTGGGGCTATGCATTAGAGACAGCTGCATTCACGTTAAAAAAGGCACCATCTAAATCCGTTGAGACGACACCATATGAACTGTGGTTTGGCAAGAAACCAAAGTTGTTGTTTCTTGAAGTTTGGAGTTGCGATGCTTATGTGAAAAAGTTTCATCCTGATAAGCTCGAACCCAAATCGGAGAAATGCGTCTTCATAGGATACCCAAAATGTTGGGTACACCTTCTATCACAGATCCGAAAGGCAAGACATTCGTTGCGGGAATGGATCCTTTCTAGAGAAGGAGTTTCTCCCGAAAGAAGTGAGTGGGAGGAAAGTAGAACTTGATGAGGTAATTGTACCTTCTCCCTTATTGGAAAGTAGTTTATCACGTAAATCAGTTCCTGTGACTACTACACCAATTAGTGAGGAAGCTAATGATGATGATCATGTAACTTCAGCATCAAGTTACTACCGAACCTCGTAGGTCAACCAGAGTGAGATCCGCACTGCGAGAATGGTACGGTAATCCCATTCGGAGGTCAGGTTACTTGACCATGACGAACCTACGAACTATGAGGAAGCGATGATGAGCCCAGATTCCGCAAAATGGTTTGAGGCCATGAAATCTGAGATATGATCCATGTATGAGAACAAAGTATGGACTTTGATGGATTTGCCCGATGATCGGCAAACCATAGAAAATAAATGGATCTTCAAGAGGAATACGGACGATGATAGTAGTGTTACTGTCTACAAAGCTAGAATTGTCGCAAAAGGTTTTCGACAAGTTCAAGATGTTGACTACGATGAGAGTTTCTCACTCGTATCTATGCTTAAGTCTGTCCGAATCATGTTAGCAATTGCCGCATTTTATGAAATCGGCAAATGGATAAACAAAAACTGCATTCCTTAATGGATTTATTAAAAAGAGTTGTATATGATGCAACCGAGAAGGTTTTGTAAATCCTAAAGGTGCTAACAAAATATGCAAGCTCCGATGATCCATCTATGGACCGTGCAAGCATCTCGAGTTGGAATACATGCTTTGATAAGTTGATCATAGCATATAGTTTTATACTGAGACTTGCGGTGAAGCCTGTAATTACTAGAAAGTGAGTGGGAGCACTACAGCATTTCCGATAAGTATATGTGAATGACATATTGTAGATCGGAAATAATGTAGAATTATTCTCGCAAAGCATAAAAGAGTGTTTGAAAGGAGTTTTTCAAAGAAAGACCTCGGTGAAGGCTGACATATTGAGCATCAAGATCTATAGAGATAGATCAAGGCGGCTTGATAAGTTTTTTCAATGAGTACATACCTTGACAAGATTTTGAAGTAGTTCAAAATGGAACAGTCAAAGAAAGAGTTCTTGCCTGTGTTACAAGGTGTGAAATTGAGTAAGACTCAAAACCCGACCACGGCGAGAAGATAGAAAGAGAATGAAAGTCATTCCCTATGCCTTGGCCATAGGTTCTATAAAGTATGCCATGTTTGTGTAACAGATCTATTGTATACCCTACACTTTGAGTTTGGCAAGGGAATACAATAGTGATCTAGGAGTAGATCATCGATGGGCGGTCAAAATTATCCTTAGTGGAATAAGGATATATTTCTCGATTATGGAAGTGGAAAAAGGTTAGTAAGTAAAGGGTTACGTCGATGCAAGTTTTGACACCGATCTGGATGACTCTAAGTCTCGATCTAGATACATATTGAAAGTGGGAGCAATTAGCTAGAGTAGCTCCGTGCGAGCATTGTAGACATAGAAAATTGCAAAATACATAACGGATCTGAATATGAAAGACCCGTTGACTAAGATTCTCTCACAAGCAAAACATGATCACACCTTAGTACTCTTTGGGTGTTAATCACATAGCGATGTGAACTAGATTACTGAATCTAGTAAACCCTTTGGGTGTTGGTCACATGGCGATGTGAACTATGGGTGTTAATCACATGATGATGTGAACTATCGATGTTAATCACATGGTGATGTGATCTAGATTATTGACTCTAGTGCAAGTGGGAGACTCAAGGAAATATGCCCTAGAGGCAATAATAAAGTTATTATTTATTTCCTTATTTCATGATAAATGTTTATTATTCATGCTAGAATTGTATTAACCGGAAACATAATACATGTGTGAATACATAGACAAACAGAGTGTCACTAGTATGCCTCTACTAGACTAGCTTGTTAATCAAAGATGGTTATGTTTCCTAACCATAGACAAAGGAGTTGTCATTTGATTAACAAGGTCACATCATTGGTTGAATGATCTGATTGACATGACCCATTCCATTAGCTTAGCACCCGATCGTTTAGTATGTTGCTATTGCTTTCTTCATGACTTATACATGATCCCGTAACTATGAGATTATGCAACTCCGTTTACCGGAGGAACACTTTGGTGCTACCAAACGTCACAACGTAACTGGGTGATTATAAAGGAGTACTAAAGGTGTCTCCAAAGGTACATGTTGGGTTAGCGTATTTCGAGATTAGGTTTTGTCACTCCGATTGTCGGAGAGGTATCTCTGGGCCCTCTCGGTAATGCACATCATTATAAGCCTTGCAAGCAATGTGACCAATGAGTTGGTTACGGGATAAAGCATTACAGAACGAGTAAAGAGACTTGCGGGTGACGAGATTGAACTAGGTATTGGATACCGACGATCGAATCTCGGGCAAGTAACATACCGATGACAAAGGGAACAACGATGTTGTTATGCGGTTTGACCGATAAAGATCTTCGTAGAATATGTAGGAACCAATATGGGCATCCAGGTTCCGCTATTGGTTATTGACCAAGAATAGTTCTCGGTCATGTCTACATAGTTCTCGAACCCGTAGGGTCCGCACGCTTAAGGTTTCGATGACGGTTATATTATGAGTTTGTGTATTTTGATGTACCGAAAGTTGTTCGGAGTCCCGGATATGATCACGGACATGACGAGGAGTCTCGAAATGGTCGAGACATAAAGATTAATATATTGGACGGATATATTTGGACACGGAAAGGTTAGGAGAAGTTTGGAGCTCGGGAGGTTACTGGAACCCCGGAGGTATATGGGCCTTATTGGGCCCATGTAGGAGGAAGGAGAAGGAACAAGGGAGGCGCGCCCCAAGCCCAATCCGAATTGGGGAAGGGGCCGCCCCCTTTCCTTTCTCCTTCCCCTCTTCCTATTCCTACTACTAGTACTTATTCCTAAATGCTAGTACTCCTTCCTTCCCTCCAAGTGAAATAAGGAAAGAGAGGAAACCTACTTGGAGTAGGTTTCCCTCCCATGGTGCGCCCCCCTTGGGCGGCCACCTCCTCCCTCCCTCCTTTATATACGGGGAGGGGGCACCCTAGAACACACAAGTTGATCCTTGAGATCGCTCCTTAGCCGTGTGCGGTGCCCCCTCCACCATATTCCACCTCGGTCATATTGTAGCGGTGCTTAGGCGAAGCCTGCGACGGTGAAACATCAAGATCGTCCTGCCACGCCGTCGTCTTGTGGAACTCCCCTCCCGAGCTTTGCCGGATCGAAGCCCGTGGAGCGTCATCGAGCTGAACGTGTGCCAAGAACTCGAGGCGCCGGAGTAACGGTGCTGTGATCGGTCGGATCGTGAGGAGAACGTCGACTACTTCCTCTACGTCATCATCGACTCGGAGGTGCCGAGTAACGGCGCTGGGATCGGCAGGATCGCGAGGAGAAAGTACGACTACTTCCTCTACGTTGTGATCGCTTCCGCTTACGGTCTACGAGGGTACGTAGACAACACTCTCCCCTCTCGTTGCTATGCCATCACCATGGTCCTGTGTGTGCGTAGGAAATTTTTTGAAATTACTGCGTTCCCCAACACATGCCTAGATACATACTTGATCCTTTTTCCCTCCAACGTGGTGAGCAGAATTGTCTTACTGGCGCAATCGATGTTTCCCCCATACATCGATAACCAATCCATTCCTAGTATCACATCAAATCCTTGTGACTCCAAAATTACCAGGTCTGAGGGAAAAACATGCCTACCTATGGTTAGCGGCATCTGAAAATATCCTTGGCTTGCCATAAACTCTGCACCTGGTGAGCTTACAAACATAGGTGTTCTAAGAACTTTGGTGGGCCACTTATACTTATCCACGTATCCCCTTGAAACGTATGAATGCGATGCACCAGTATCAAAAAGAACGATTGCAGTAAATGACTTAACCAAAAACTTACCGATAACTGCATCTGGCTGCTCTTCAACCTCCTCCACGTTCACGTGGTTCACTTGTCCCCTGTTGAAAGGGTTGGGTTTCTTCCCAGAGCTTCCATTTCCATTACCATTCTTCAACTCAGGACAATCATTGGCGTAGTGTCCAGTCTTCCCGCACTTGAGACAAGTAATGTGACTTTGATCCTTCTTGGCGGGTGTGGCTGGGTTAGAGCGGTTCTGATTGCTACCTGCTCCATTCCCGTTTCCATTCTTGGGGCCAATATGGTTATGCAAACTTCCGCCATTGTGGTTATGGGTATATCCTCCCGAGTTCGGAGTAAGGCGAGGCTTCTGCTGTGCTCCTGAATTGTACTTCCCTTGTCCATACTTCCTTTTGCGGCTCTCAATCTGCTGCTGCTTCCCTTCAATCATAAGAGCCCTGTCTACCAACTCCTGATAGTTTGCAAATGTTGCTACCATCAACTACATGCTCATCTCATCATTCAGCCCTTCCATAAACTTCTCCTGCTTTGCGGCATTGGTGGCCACATCATCCAGGGCGTAGCGAGCTAACTTACTGAACTCATCGACGTACTGCCCCATAGTACAGTTTCCCTGACGTAAGTTGCGAAACTCACGCTTCTTCATGTTCATAGCTCCAGTTGAGACATGTGCAGTGCGGAATGCTTGCTGAAACTGATCCCAAGTGATATTGGCTATAGGGAAAGTGGTTGTATAATTCTCCCACCATGCAGCTGCTGGTCCATCCAATTGATGTGCAGCAAAACGCACCATCTCTGCATCTGTGCAACCTGCGGTGGTCAATTCCCTTCCAATCCTGCGTAGCCAGTCACCAGCAACTATGGGCTCGGTGCTACTGGAAAACACCGGTGGCTGCAACCTCAGAAAAAACAGGCTAAGTTGTCAACTGGAGGTGGTGGTGGAGGGTTGTTGTTGTTGTTGCCTTGGTTCTGGACTAATATCTGCATCAAGGCATTCTGTTGCTGGATCAAATGAGTGATCTTCGGCGGGAAGACAAATCCGGGGTCACGTCTCGGAGGCATCTGATGGGTTTAGAGGGGAGAGATTAGAATAGAGTGAGGTCTAATGAGAAAGCACTACCCATATGCACATGAGACAAACACAATCATATCACACCAAATCAATTCAAGCAAGGGCATACAATCGGTCTAGAACTATCGTTACACAAGTGCTCGGACTACTACTATGTACATGGGGAAATACTACTAATCATATGGTGGTCATCTAGAAATTTTGATCAGTGGAGGACTCCATGATATCCGCTCCAGCTTCGTCTTCATAATCATCATCACTACCATTAGGGTCGGAGTCGGTGTCGTCGATGATGATGTAGTCTTCAGAACGAATTTCCTTGGGTTCGTCGTCTTCTCCTCCTAGCGCGGGGTCTCCCATGAATACTGCTAGCTTCCTTATCAGGTCGTCGTTCTTCTCCATGAGTATCATGATTTCCTCCTCATATCAATCGGGTGTAGACTTGAGTTCCTCTTCTAGCTCCATGTTCCTTGTCATCGCCTTCTTCAAATCTATCATGCTTGCACACATCTGGTTCTCCTGTCGACGAATGTGTTGATTTAACTCCTGGATGAAAGCTGCAATGGACCGGTCTCTCCTGGTGCTGATCATTTCCCATTGCTCATCTCGGCGCCCACATATCTGGTAGATAGTGTCCTTGAGATCCTTGTGGTAAACTTCGCCGATGCGTCCCATGGCGATGTGGGCTGCCATGCTCTTACCTAGACTCCAGGTTGGTGCATCAAAGGAAAACTCTATGGGCTCGTATCATGCGTGAATGTCCTTCCTGGAACTTGAACTCGAATCATCCATCGCTCCTCTTCTGGTAAAGTGGCGGTGTAGGTCCCGGTGAAGCTTGGTATTCTGATATTCAGGTACCTAGTGACTTCCTTCAAGTGTCGTCCAAAGGGAGTGTCTTCATCCGGTCGTGCAAACTTGTTCCTTGAGTCCGCCATCCTAAGAGTAGAAAATGGAGAGGAGTCAGAAATGAGTAGAGAAGAGTGACCTATGGCTCATCTTAGTGGTCATGTCCTATAATTCAGTGTGGGCTCTGATACCATCTTGTAGCGATCCGACCTCAGACGGTCAAATCTACGTGTTCTTCATCCACGGATCGGTAATCTTGACACGCATACGATTCTGAAGGATTTATAAGAGAGTAGCAATCACACACTTATTACATCGATAGTCTCAAAAGAGAACTTATTACAATAAATATGGCTTAAGGCCATCTAAATAAGATAACAATGGAAGGCTTGGAAGATAAAGTGAGTCCATCAACTCCAACAGCATAGCTGAGTGCATGACAACGACCTAGCGCACCTTACTCTTCGTCTGAAAAGTCTGCAACATGATATATTGCAACCCAGAAACGGGTCAGCACATGGAATATGCTGGCAATATAACACAGTAGAGCAATGAACAAGATAACTGCTATCACTACATGGATATATGGCTGGTGGAGGCTCTATGGTTATAATGTTTTGTGAAAAGCCAATTTTCCCCTACAACAAAGGAATATATTGTATTTAACTATCATGGTGGTTGAAACATCATTGAGAAGGTTCCGCCAACTCAATCCCAATTAAAGTAATCATTAACAACCCAACAAATTAATTTAGAGTGATGAGATCAAATCAATAATTCAAGTACCAGATACTCAAGATGTCCATAACCGGGGACACGGCTAACCTTGATTAGTTTATACACTCCGCAGAGGTTTGCACACTTTTCCCCACAAGACTCGATCTCCTCCATTGGATTTCTCACACTACATGGTGTTTGAGACACGTATGACCGAGACACAGTCTTTCAGAGGCATTAGCTCTTTACTCTGGGTGGACAGTTACACCTACTTTCCCCTACATCTGCTAGCCCACCACTGAAAGAGGTCATGCAACCTACTCAACTATGGTAGAGCCCATAATAGCTTGTGGCTGCACACGAAAGTTTCTAGCATGAATAATCTTATGATCCCTTTGAGCCTGGGTGGCGGACCATAGGAGGATCACACGGTATAACCCCGGGATCTCCTAGGACAACACTGGTATAACCCTAGGTGCCCGAACCAACAATCCACCCAGATGTGTATTAAAGTTGCCACGTTAAGTTGAACCATTAAATAAGCAATCTCACATCTGTCATGGATACACTCAAACCCAATCCATGTCTACGAGCATAGCATGGCAATATAAGCATAACGTAGAAGTAACTCCCAAGGGGTTGATAATAAAACAGGTAATAGGTTCTACCTCATCATCTACTTCCCAATACCCACATATTAATCACATCCTAATCATGCAGCGTTTGAGGATTGTAACTAATGCATAAAAAATGGGTAATAAAGGGGTATGATCAATGTGTTAGTTGCCTTGCTGACGATCCGCAAACCCTAAAGACTCGTAGTAGCACGCTTCGCACTCTGGGAATTCTATCGCAAGCAAACAATAGCATACATAAGCAATCTAGCAAAGATGGACGGGTAAAACTCAAATAAGACGATCGAATCTGAAAGCTCAACTGAAGAGATTCGATTCGCAAAAAGAATCAACCGAATCGGAGCTACGGAACTGAAACTACGACCAAAAGAACTCCGAATTCAAATCTGCTTGAAACCAAATTCTAAATTATCAAAACCTTGTTCAAGTCGGTTAAATAGAAAGAGGGGCTCGAGACGAATATTTTGGCGTTGGTTTCACTGGATTTGGACAAACAGTTTAGAAACGGCGAGGTTTTGAAGATCAGGGGCTAATCTGCGATACAAATAATTGCGGATAGGTCCCTGGCCGAAAATAAAATAAAAAGAAAAGACTAACGAACGAACGTTCGCTGTCTAAATCTAACCGACGAACAGCGTTCGTTAAAAACGAACGTATGGACAAACATCCGCTAAATAAATAAACCGACGACAAACCGAAAAAACGCATCTAGGGTTAAAAAAAACCAGGTCGGTTTTACCTAACCAAAAATCAAGCGGCAGATCCCATGACGGCATGGCCCAAGGATTCTTGGCGGCGCTGGGCGGCGACAAGCGACGGCGGCGGCAACATGAGGCGGCGGGTTATACACAAGGGCGAGGGCAAAGCGACGCGACTTGGGGCTCCAGGGGGGGTCCCGGGTGGAGTTTCTAAAGGAGGGGGGCTCCGACTTGGGGCAGAAGTCGGGCAGCGGCGGTGGCGCGCCGGACTCGTCGGAGTCCGTGCCGACCACGGCGGCGGGCGCGAGCGGGAGAGCGGCTCAGGGTCGGGGAGGCACTGCGATGGGTCGGCTGGGCCTTCGGCCTAGTTCGGTCCGAACCACTTTTTTTAAAACAGATTCCGCCAAGAAAATCCTAAATAAAAATAAAAATCTAAAAAGGCCAAAAACAATTTTCACCGTCTAAATAAAATATTTAGAACAAAGTGAACATTTTCTTGGCCTAAAATGCAATTTTGAAAAGTGCATATTTTTCCAATTCAAATAAAATAGCCATAAAATCCAAAATAAATTATTTATTTGATTTTAATATTTTTCCTCTAATATTTCATTTATTTTGGAGAAGTCATTTTATCTCCGCTCTTATATTTTTAATATGAAATATTTTTGGAGAGAAAAATAAGTAAAACCAAAAACGATCCTGGTTTCGATATTTGAGAGAATTCAAACATGAAAAAGGTGAAATCCCCAACTCTCTCCGTGGGTCCTTGAGTTGCTTAGAATTTCGAGGATCGCAAAACAAAATGCAATAAAATATGATATGCATGGATCACCTATGTATAACATTCCAAATTGAAAATTTGGGATGTTACAAGAAGTGAGTGGGAGGAAAGTAGAATTTGATGAGGTAACTACTTTCTCTTGAATTGGAAAGTAGTTCATCACAGAAATCAGTTCCAGTGATGCCTACACCAATTTGCGAGGAAGCTAATGATGATGATCATGACACTTTAGATCAAGTTACTACCGAACCTCGTAGGTCAACCAGAGCACGTTCAGCACCAAAGTGGTACGATAATCCTGTTCTAGAAGTCATGTTACTAGACCATGACGAACCTACGAACTATGAGGAAGTGATGATGAGCCAAGATTCCGCAAAATGGCTTGAGGCCATAAAATCTGAGATGGGATCCATGTATGAGAACAAAGTATGGACTTTGGTGGACTTGCCCGATGATCGGCAAGCCATAGAGAATAAATGGATCTTCAAGGAGAAGATTGATGCTGATGGTAATGTTACTGTCTACAAAGATTGACTTGTCGCGAAAGGTTTTCGACAAGTTCAAGGGGTTGACTATGATGAGACGTTCTCACCTGTAGCGATGCTTAAGTCGGTCCGAATCATGTTAGCAATTGCCGCATTTTATGATTATGAAATCTGGCAAATGGATGTCAAAATTGCACTCCTTAATGGATTTCTTAAAGAAGAGTTGTATATGATGCAACCAGAAGGTTTTGTCGATCCTAAAGGTGCTGACAAAGTGTGTAAGCTCCAGCGATCCATTTATGGACTGGTGCAAGCCTCTCGGAGTTGGAATATACGCTTTGATGAGGTGATCAAAGCATATAGTTTTATACAGACTTTTGGAGAAGCCTGCATTTATAAGAAAGTGAGTGGGAGCTTTGTTGCATTTCTAATATTATATGTGGATGACATGTTGTTGATTGGAAATGATATAGAATTTCTGGATAGCATAAAAGGATACTTGAATAAGATTTTTTCAATGAAAGACCTCGGTGAAGCTGCTTATATATTGGGCATCATGATCTATGGAGATAGATCAAGACGCTTAATTGGACTTTCACAAAGCACATACCTTGATAAAGTTTTGAAGAAGTTCAAAATGGATCAGTCAAAGAAAGGGTTCTTGCCTGTGTTACAAGGTGTGAAGTTGAGTCAGACTCAATGCCTGACCACTGCAGAAGATAGAGAGAAAATGAAAGTTATTCCCTATGCTTCAGCCATAGGTTCTATCATGTGTGCTATGCTGTGTACCAGACCTGATGTGTGCCTTGCTATACGTATAGCGAGGAGGTACCAAAGTAATCCAGAGTGGATCATCGACGGTGGTCAAGAACATCCTGAAGTACCGAAAAGGACTAAGGATATGTTTCGTTTATGGAGGTGACAAAGAGCTCGTCGTAAATGGTTACGTCGATGCTAGCTTTGACACTGATCCGGATGACTCTGAGTCACAAACCGGATACGTATTTATATTGAATGGTGGAGCTGTCAGTTGGTGCAGTTCCAAGCAAAGTGTCATGGCAGGATCTACGTGTGAAGCGGAGTACATAGCTGCTTCGGAAGCAGTAAATGAAGGAGTCTAGATGAAGGAGTTCATATCCGATCTAGGTGTAATACCTAGTGCATCGGGTCCAATAAAAATCTTTTGTGATAATACTGGAGCAATAGCCTTGGCGAAGGAATCCAGATTTCATAAAAGAACCAAACACATCAAGAGACGCTTCAACTCCATCCGTGATCAAGTCAAGGAGGGAGACATAGTGATTTGCAAAATATATACGGATCTGAATGTGGTAGACCCGTTGACTAAGCCTCTTCCACGAGCAAAACATGATCAGCACCAAGACTCCATGGGTGTTAGAATCATTACATTGTAATCTAGATTATTGGCTCTATTAAGTAGTGGGAGATCAAGGAAATATGCCCTAGAGGCAATAATAAAGTTGTTATTTATATTTCCTTATATCATGATAAATATCTATTATTCATGCTAGAATTGTATTAACCTGAAACTTGATACATGTGTGGATACATAGAGAAAACAGTGTCCCTAGTAAGCCTCTACTAGACTAGCTCATTAATCAAAGATGGTTAAGTTTCCTAACCATAGACATGTGTTGTCATTTGATGAACGGGATCACATCATTAGGAGAATGATGTGATGGACAAGACCCATCCTTTAGCTTAGCATAATGATCGTTAAGTTTTATTGCTATTGCTTTCTTCATGACTCATACATGTTCCTTTGACTATGAGATTATGCAACTCCCGAATACCGGAGGAATACCTTGTGTGCTATCAAAAGTCACAACGTAAAAGGGTGATTATAAAGATGCTCTACAGGTATCTTCGAAGATGTTTTGTTGGGTTGGTATAGATCGAGATTAGGATTTTTCACTCCGAGTATCAGAGAGGTATCTCTGGGCCCTCTCGGTAATGCACATCATAATAAGCCTTGCAAGAAATGTGACTAATGAGTCAGTTACAGGATGATGCATTATGGAACGAGTAAAGAGACTTGCCAGTAATGAGATTGAACTAGGTATGAGGATACTGACGATCGAATCTCGGGCAAGTAACATACCGATGACAAAGGGAATAACGTATGTTGTCATTACGGTTCGACCGATAAAAAAATCGTAGAATATGTGGGAGCCAATATGAGCATCCAGGTTCCGCTATTGGTTATTGACCGGAGAGGTGTCTCGGTCATGTCTACATAGTTTTCGGACTCGTAGGGTCTGCACGCTTAACGTTTGATGACGATTTGTATTATGAGTTATGTGTTTTGGTGAACGAAGTTTGTTCGGAGTCCCGAATGAGATCACGGACATGATGAGGAGTCTCAAATTGTTCGGGAGGTAAAAATTGATATATTGGACGATGGTATTTGGACACCGCAATAGTTTCGGAGTGGTTTGGGTATTTATCAGAGTACCGAGGGGTTACCAGAACCCCCCGGGAAAAGTAATGGGCCTACATGGGCATAGGGGAGAGGGGAGGCAGCCCACAAGGGGTGGCCGCGCTCCCTCCCATGGGGAGTCCGAATTGGACTAGGGGAGGGGGCGCCCCCCCTTTCCTTCTCCTCTTCCCTCTCCCTTCCCACTTTCCCCCTCCATGAGAAGGAAAAAAAGAAGGGGGGCCGAATCCTACTAGGACTGGAGTCCTAGTAGGACTCCCCTCTCCTTGGCGCGCCCGTGGTGGCCGGCCTCCTCCTCTTCCTCCTTTATATACGTGGGCAGTGATGAAGTCATGTACCTAGGGTAGGGTCATGAACCTATCCAAGGTACCCTCCCCAAGGACATCTTTAGAGGAAACGACCTTCTAGTCGACCTGGTAGGGTTTCACTCGACAAACTCAAAGACACTCGACCATGAAGACCCACTCGACCACCAGTAGTTCAAGAACCACTCTGTGTCCAAACGGTCTGTAATTAAGTAGTCTATTCCGTCATGATGACACTTTATGTAAGGCGTTACCAGTAATGCCTGACCTTAGTGTACCTTTAACCCTCCGCTACGTGGGCTGGCTGGGGTCTTGGTGCACTCTATATAAGCCACCCCTCCACACGTAGAAGGGTTTGCACCCCTGTAATTCATACGCATATAATCCAGTCGACCGCCTCAAGGGCTCAGGGCGTGAAACTGTTACTTCCTCTGAGAAGGGCCTGAACTCGTAAAACTCGTGCGTATACAACTACTCCATAGCTAGTATCTTGCCTCTCCATACCTACCCCCCATTCTACTGTCAGACTTAGAACCACGACAGTTGGCGCCCAACGTGGGGCAGGTGTTCTAGCGATTTGTTGGAGAAAATTGGGATTCTTTCGATCTCCTACATCATGGTTTCAGGTGGAGTTTTGGTCGAAGGCTGCGAGATCCGTCTCGGTGCGCTCACGTTCATTGCCGACGACTCCGCTTGGCTTCAGGAGGCACCTCTCGACGTCGACGCGCTCCCCGTCCGCGGGGCAACACACTTTCACGCGTGCGTCCGCGGCGTCCTCCTGCGGCAACCGTCAACCCAGTATGGGTCGGTTCTTGTGCCGTCCTCACTCCCAGTCTCCCACCGGCGCAAGCGCTCAGGTTGGTCGAGGCTTCAGCGATGGGTGAGGCATGCGGCGGCTCGCCAGTCGGCCACTTCCCAAGTTGCGGCAATCGAGCCCGACGAATCTCTCTACGGCCTGTTTGATCTGTCGACTGGCTCCGCAGAGACTACATCCGAGTGCGATAGCAGCGATCCGGCAGCAGAGGTTCTGATGGTCGACGGACCATGCAGTCCTCCTGGATTCCCCCGCACCGACGGAGGCGACGGTGGAGGCGATCCGGCGCAAGCTCACGAAGAGTACCAACCCGAGCCTCTCACTTCGCTGCAGAGGGAGGAACTTCGCCGCCGAAACATGGATGCGCTTCACACTCCTATCATTGGAGAAACCCCCGAGGCTCGTTCCTTGGAGGATGCGCGCATTAACCTGCCGAAGCGCACTCGACTGGAGAACCTCCAGCGAGTTCTCGACGAGCGCATGCGACCACGGGTTCCAGAATCCAGTCGACGTCAGCTCTTTCCACAACCAACTCATGTATATCGAACTCCGATTCAGAATTTGGCAACTGCAGCCCGTATAGCAGAATCGATTCAGCCTTCCCAGTCGGAGGTGGGTAGAGGTTTGCAAGAGATCAGAGATTTACTCTGGGCAGCAGGAGATCAAAATTCAGTCAGATTACAACATTTTAACAGGATTCACAGCAGAACTGTCATGCGAATTCAGTCCAGTCGGCCCATAGTCCAAGATCGCCCCCGAGGTGTGAGGAACGTGGAGGCCGGCGTGATGATCAGTACAAGAACCGCGAGCCGTATGAGCACCGATTCAATCGCAATGATCGATGTCGAGTGCCCACCCCTCCCCCAAGGGGTGGATCATACGCTCCTCGGCAACAAGATGACAGACGCCAGCACAGTGTTGGGTGAAGGGTTCCAGTCGACCTCAGAGAGCCAGGCTTTGATGCGAGATCCATTATCGTTCAAGGCTTGGTCGATAGGAACAGAGCTCACCGAGAAGGCCATGACAGAGATGTTCTCTCCAGCAGCAGAGTTCATGTCTCAGGGCCAGATTGTTTTAGCAGGGCCATCAGAGCCGCAGTGATTCCTCCCAACTTTAGGTTGGCGACTGGAGTCAGCAAGTTCACTGGTGAGTCCAAGCCTGACACCTGGCTTGAGGACTACCGAGTGGCTGTCCAGATTGGCGGCGGCAACGATGATGTAGCTATGAAGCATTTGCCCCTTATGTTGGAGGGTTCGGCCAGAGCATGGTTGAATCAGTTAGCACCCAGAAGTATTTACACTTGGGAAGATCTTGCCTGAGTGTTTGTCAGGACATTTGAAGGGACTTGCAAGCGACCAGCAGGGTTGACAGAGCTGTAGTCGTGTGTACAGAAGTTGAATGAAACTTTGGGAGATTACATCCAGAGATGGATTACCTTGCACCACACAGTTGAGAATGTGTCTGATCACCAGGCAGTCTATGCTTTCAAGGAAGGTGTCAAGAACAGGAGTTGAGTTTGAAATTCGATTGGACAGAGATATGACCCTAAGTCGGATGATGGAGATTGCCACCAAGTATGCTAATGGTGAAGAAGAGGATCGGCTCCGGAGTGGTAAGTACAAGTCAGCCGCTAATGAAGCCGGCGGAGGGAACTCCAGTAGGAAGCAGAAGTGCAAAGCCGAGCCAGCCGCTCCCGGAGAAGCCTTGGCTGTGACCCCAGGAAAGTTCAAGGGGAAACCCAAGGGTCCGTGGAACCCCAAGAAGGTGAAATACCAAGATGGGAATGATGTGTTGGACTTGCCATGTCACATTCACACGTAGAAAGATGAATAGGGTAAACTCATTTACCCGAAGCATACCACTCGACAGTGTTGGCTCTTGATTCAGCAGTTCCAAGGGAAGCAGCCCAAGGATAAGGAAAAGGAGTCGGACAAAGTTGAGGACAAGGAAGATAGTGATGGTGGATACCCCCAGGTCAATTCCACCCTGATGATTTTTGCCGACGTTGAAAGCAAAAGTCGATTGAAAGTTATCAACCGAGAAGTGAACATGGTCGCTCCGGCGACGCCCAATTATCTGAAATTGTCCCAGACCGCCATCACATTCGACCAGTCTGATCATCCGACACACATTGCCACCCCTGGTAGGCAAGCGTTGGTGGTTGATCCAGTCGTCGAAGGCACTCGACTGACCAAAGTTTTTATGGATGGTGGCAGTGGTTTGAACATTTTGTATGCAGAGACGTTGAAAGGGATGGGCATTCCGATGTCCGCTCGACCAAAGAACATGAGCGTCCATGGAGTCATTCCTGGAAAGAAGGCTGAGTCACTCGGCCAAATTGCTCTTGATGTGGTTTTTGGTGATTCGAAGAATTTCCGCAAAGAAAAGTTGACCTTTGAGGTCATGGATTTCAGGCGCTTATCACGCTATTCTGGGAAGGCCGGCGTATGCCCGTTTCATGGCTCGACCATGTTATGTGTACCTTAAACTGAAGATGCCCGGCCCCAAGGGTGTGATCACTGTCACTGGCAATCGGAAGAGTGTTTCCAGAAAGGCTCTAAGATTGCTGATGCTCAGATGACAGTGGTAGAATTGCAATAATATCAGAAGACTGCAGATTCGAGTGATTTGTTGTGAGCCAAGAAGCCCGCTATGGAGTCAGCATTTCAGTCGTCCGGTGAGACGAAGCAGGTTCACATTCAGCCGACCGACCCCAATGCTGCTCTGACTCACATCTCAACAACACTCGACTCCAAATAGGAAGAAGCGCTCATCCAGTTCCTCCGTGAGAACTGGGACATCTTTGCATGGAAGCTCACGACATGCGAGTGTTCCTGTGGGACTGGTTGAGCATCGTCTGCGAGTCGACTCAAAAGTCAAAGCTGTCAAAGAACATCTTCGACGGTCCGCCGTCCAGAAGAGAAAGGCCATAGGCGAGGAGGTGGCTCGTCTCTTAAGAGCAGAGTTTATCCGAGAAATTTACCACTCCGAGTGGCTCGCCAATGTTGTCATGGTCCCTAAGAAAGACAATTCACTGCGCATGTGCATCGACTTCAAAGATATCAATCGGGACTGCCCGGAAGATCATTTTCCTCTCCCCCGCATCGACCAAATAGTCGACTCGACTGCGGGATGTGAGCGGTTGTCTTTTTTAGACGCATATTCCGGGTACCATCAGATCCGTCTGTATGGACCCGACGAGATCAAAACAGCTTTCATCACTCCATTCGGGTGCTTCTGTTATGTCACCATGCCATTCGGCCTCAAGAATGCCGGAGCCACATTCATGAGGATGATTCAGAAGTGTTTACTAACTAAAATCAGTCGGAATGTGGAAGCATACATGGATGACATTATGGTCAAGTCACGGAAAGGTTCCGACCTGTTGACTGACCTTGCTGAAACATTTGCCAATCTCAGGAGGTATGATATCAAATTTAATCCATCATAGTGCACATTCGGAGTTCCTGGCGGAAAGTTACTCGGTTTTCTCGTTTCTGAACGAGGAATCGATGCTAACCCAGAAAAATTTGGCACTATACTCCGAATGAAACGCATACATGCGTGTGCACGATGTCCGAGCTTCTTTGGATGCTTGGCCGCTTTAAGTCGATTCATCTCTTGCCTCGGTGAAAAGGCATTTCCTCTTTACCGATCGATGAAGAAGTCGAGACAAGTTCGAGTGGACTCTGAAGTCGATGCAACATTTGCGAGCTCAAAGCTCGCTCTCCACCTAGCCGGTGCTTGCTGCCCCAATCAGCAAGGAGCCGTTGCTGCTTTACATTGCAGCCACAGGACAAGTCGTCAGTATAGTACTTACGGTCGAGCAGGAAGAGGAAGGAAAGGCCTTCAAAGTTCAGCGCCCAATATATTATCTTTCTAAAGTATTAACCCCGTCAAAGCAAAGATACCCTCATTATCAGAAGCTTGTGTATGGGATTTATATGACCGTGAAGAAGGTTGCTCATTACTTCTCTGATCATTCCATTACAGTTGTCGTGATGCCCCATTATCGAGATTTTGCACAACAGAGACGAATCGTCGAGTGGCGAAATGGGCGATTGAACTTCTTCCCTTGATATCAAGTTTGAGGCAAAGAAAGCCATCAAGTCCCAAGCAATAGCAGATTACATCGCCGATTGGATTGAATAACATTTACCGACTCAAGTTCAAACTGAGCACAGGACTATGTTCTTTGATGGTTCCAAGATGCTGAATGGTTACGGTCTTTGAGGTAGTATTGGTTTCCCCGAGGAGATAAGCTCAGATATGTGCTCCAGATTCACTTTGATTCTTCCAACAATGAAGCATAATACGAAGCACTGTTGTATGGGTTGCGTATGGCCATTTCACTCGGCGTCCGTCGCCTCATGGTCTATGGCGACTCAGATCTGGTGGTTAATCGGTGATGAAGGAGTGGGACGTCGGTCCGATCATGGTAGCTCTTGTAATGCAAAGGAGGAAGCTAGAGAAGAAGTTTGAGGGTTAGAGCTCCATCATATACCCCACCGAAAAATCAAGCTCACGATGATTTGGCGAAAATAGGCTCCAAGAGGGAAGCCAGTGATGTGTTTTTGGAGCACATCCGCACACCGTCGATTCAAGAGGATCCTTTCACTGAAGAGGCTCCACAGCCAAAAAGTGCCACTGATCCGACTGAAGTTGAGGTCCCAGCAGTGGTCGACCTGATCATGGAAGTCGTGGTCATCACTCCCGACTGGACAGTACCGTACATCGCGTATATCCTGAGGAAAGAGCTCCCTGAGAACGAAGAAGAGGCTAGACAGATCGTCCGCCGATCCAAGGCCTTTAACGTGATCAAGGGACAGTTATTCAGAGAAAGCGTGACTGGAGTCAGCCAGAAGTGCATAACGCCAGAAGAAGGTCAGATAATTCTTGATGATATCCACTCGGGGACCTGTGGTCACCATGCGTCCTCTCGGACCATCGTGGCTAAAGCATACCGAGCGGGATTTTACTGGCCAAAGGCAAATGAAATGGCAAAGGAAATAGTCGACAAGTGTGAAGGATGTCAGTTCTACTCCAATATGTCACACAAACCCGCCTCAGCATTGAAGACCATTCCCCTCATCTGGCATTTTGCTGTTTGGGGGTTGGATATGATTGGACCACTGAGAACTGGCAGAAGTGGTTTCACTCATTTGCTTGTGGCAGTCGACAAGTTTACGAAGTGGATTGAAGCTAAACCTATCAAGAACCTTGATGCGTGCACTACTGTCAGTTTCATCAGAGAGTTGATATTCAGATATGGAGTTCCGCACAGCATCATCACTGACAATGGGTCAAAATTCGATTCCGACACGTTCAAAGCGTTTTGCGCCTCTCAGGGCACGCGAGTCGACTACGCTTCAGTCGCTCACCCCCAGTCGAATGGACAAGCAGAACGAGCAAATGGTCTAATCCTCAAAGGACTGAAACCTCGACTGATGCGTGATCTCAAGCATGCAGCAGGAGCATGGGTTGACGAACTTCCGTCGGTTCTTTGGGGATTGAGGACCACTCCTAATCGGTCGATCGGGAGAACTCCATTCTTTATGGTCTATGGAGTCAAGCAATTCTGCCGAGTGACACCTTCACAATGCCCCGAGTCGAACTCTACTCACGAAGTCAAGCGGAGCAAGCCCATCAAGATGCAGTCGACCTCCTTGAAGAGGAGAGAGAGATGGCCCTAATCCGCTCGACCATCTATCAGCAGGACTTGCGTCGATTCCACACTAGAAATGTGAAGAGCCGAGCCTTTCAAGAAGGGGATCTGATCCTCCGAGTGGATCAATAGAAACCACACAAGCTCGCTCCCACTTGGGAAGGTCCCTTCATCGTCACCAGAGTTCTCCACAATGGAGCTTACCATCTTTATAACATCGAACGCCAGATCGATGAGCCTCGAGCATGGAATGCGGAGCTGCTCTGCCCCTTTTACACTTAAGAACTCACTCGGGTGAGATGTAATAAAAGTACCTCTGTAGTTTGTTTATCAAAGACAAGAATGTTATAATTTTCCCAGTGATTGTTATTACTTTTTCGTTTACATAAGAAATTTCCCCCAGTGGGTGGCTTAGCCGCGAACCTGTTTCGCCTCAGTTTGTAAAAAAAATCCCTGCCGAGTGGAGAGCCAGCCTCCCACTCGGGGGCTTAGCTGCGAATCAGTTTCGCCTAAGTATCTGAAAAATTCTACCGAGTGAGGAGCCAGCCTCCCACTCGGGGGCTTAGCTGCGAATCTGTTTTGCCTAAGTATCTGAAAAATCCTACCGAGTGAGGAGCCAGCCTCCCACTCGGAGGCTTAGCTGCAGTCCAAGTACTCGCCTAAGTGTTTGAAAATCCTACCGAGTGAGGAGCCAGCCTCCCACTCGGCGGCTTAGCAAGAGTCCAAGTACTCGCCTAAGTATTTAATACAATGTGCACTTTGCAAGGACTGACGAGGCACAGGTCGATTGTTGCCTTCCCTTCAAAGCTATGACACAAAAATCCTCCTTGGAGGCTTAGCTGCAGTCCAATACTGCCTAAGTTTGAAAAATCCTACCGAGTGGAGAGAAAACCTCCCACTCGGGGCTTAGCCATGATCCAAAGACTACGCCTAAGTTTGAAAAATCCTACCGAGTGGAGAGCAAACCTCCCACTCGGGGGCGCCTAAGTTTGAAAAATCCTACCGAGTGGAGAGCCAACCTCCCACTCGGGGGCTTAGCTGCAGTCCAGTACTCGCCTAAGTTTGAAAAATCCTACCGAGTGGAGAGCAAACCTCCCACTCGGGGGCTTAGCTGCAGTCCAAAGCTACCTAAGTATTGAAAAATCCTACCGAGTGGAGAGCAAACCTCCCACTCGGGGGCTTAGCTGCAGTCTAGTACTCGCCTAAGTATAGAAAAATCCTACCGAATGGAGAGCAAACCTCCCACTCGAGGGCTTAGCTACAGTCCAATACTCGCCTAAGTTCGAAAAATCCTACCGAGTGGAGAGCAAACCTCCCACTCGGGGGCTTAGCTGCAGACAACTAAACTCCTAAGTTCGAAAAATCCTACCGAGTGGAGAGCAAACCTCCCACTCGGGGGCTTAGCTGCAGTCCAGTACTCGCCTAAGTACGAAATCCATCCCGATCTGCAAGGACGATGAGGTGCAGGTTGACTGTTGCCTTCTCCTTCGGAGCTGCGCCACAAGTACAACATGCGCTCCATCCCGATCCGCAAGGATGACGAGGTGCAGGTCGACTGTTGCCTTCTCCTTCGGAGCTGCGCCACAAGTACAACGTGTGCTCCATCCCGATCCGCAAGGACGACGAGGTACAGGTCGACTGCTTCCTTCTCCTGCACCTGCAAGAGCAACAAAGTGTAGGTCGACTGGATCCACCTCAGAGCTGCATCTCAAGCATTGAAGCATAATCCGAGTGAAGAGCAAAGTTCACTCGAAGGCAAACAAAAGCATATTTCGATGATAAGTAAAGTTCGGATAGCATCCTAAGGATGCAGAAGTACCCAGGCCTCAAGCCTGTTAAAGTTTATCGGTTACAAAACCACTCGGCATTCCGAGGCAAATTTAAGGTAGAGCATAGAAATTTTTTACTCCTCAGGTGGAGGACTGGAAGGAGCCACAAACTGGTCAAAGTCGATCCCATCAGCAATCCGGGTGGCAGCGGCGATGAAAGTCTCCATGAAAGATTGGAAATCATACTTCTTAGTATTGGCAACTTTGATGGACGCCTTTTTCCTCTCGCGCCTCCTTGCAAGGGACACGAACCGTAGACAGAGCAACATCAAGACCGCACCGCGAAGACTTTTTCCATTCTTGCACTCGACTTGGAACCTCATTCACCGAGTCATTAAGGACTTCGAGGTCATTCTCGCGTCTGGTCCGCCAGAGTGTTGAGTCGATCCGCGACACCGCAGCTTTCAGTCGAGCGAGATAATCCACCACACCAGCAATGCGAGACTCCAGTCGGAGCACGTTCATAGCAGCTTCATCCTTCACGGGGGAGTTGATGGGGTCCGAGCTTGTCTCCACTCGACCGTCTCCTCTTGAAGTTCGGCGAAATTACGTAAATGCAACTCGGGTTCAAGTTAACGGTTCTATGATCGATCGGTGATAACTAGACAAATGGGTAAAAGAGATTACCTTCGAGCATGAGGAATAACTTTTTGGCGAGCCGTCCCAGATAAGCCTCCAGATCATTCCTGTTCCCCGCCAGTTCGCCAGCCTTGTCAGTTAGAGCAACTTTGTCATTCTTCAGTCGGCTTACCTCCTTGTTGGCCACGTCGAGAGCAGCCTTCAGTTTGGTATTCTCCTCTTCGAGTTTGCCGACTGAGACCAGATTCTCTTCCGCGAGCTTTGTTTTCTCCAAAGCCGCCTTCTGTGCCTCTGCAAGGTCGTGGTCTTTCTTCTTCAGAGCCTCCTCCAGTTTGTCTGCAAAATAACAATAAGCCCAGAGTTGAGAATGGGTAGAAAGACAAAGACAATCGTCAAGTTCTCACCAGCCATACCTTTTGGTTCGTCTCTCGCCTTTTGCAAGTTCTCCTGAGCAAGCTTCAAGTCAAGGTTGAGCTGGATCTGTTTGTTCTCCAATTCGGTATAGCGGGCCACGAGCTCGCAAGATTTCTGCGAAGAGTCAACCGACAAAACATCAAAGACAGGTCACTTCCGAGTGATTAAAGAAAAATCGTAGCATTTCTAAGACTACAGTCGAATCAAAACATTCGACAGTAGTCTCGGGGACTACACCTAGTGGGTGCACTCAGCGTGCCCCCATTGGTTTTTATCAATTCGGTTCGACCAGTCAACCAAAAGAGGCAAAAAGGTTATGATCCTAAAACCACAGCCAACTGTCAGCAGTCAGCCGTGTAAAAAAAATAGTTCCTTAGACTATAGTCAACTGCCAGCAGTCCACCATAGTCTCGGGGACTACACCAAGTGGGTGCACTCAGCATGCCCCCACCGGTTTCAAAGATCCATTCGACATGGCCCGACCAGACCGAGTGAAGAAGTTCAATGTATAAAGATCGTAGTCGATCGCCTGCAGTCCACCATAGTCTCGGGACTACACCGGTGGGTGCACTCAGCGTGCCCCCACCAAAGTGCAAAAATTCAATCGACACACCCACCCAAAGGTGTACAGACATGAATCATAAATCTTCAAAAGAAGAAATTTCAGGTAGCTTATCCTAATGTAACAAGCAGCGACCAACTTACTTGGACATTGCTCTGAAGAGCTGAGCTTGCATCATAAGCCGCCTGACTGGCCTCCCGGACCACCTTCACTTGCTCCATCATGATCCCTGCCTGGCGTATAGCCTCCTTAGCAGCACTCACTTGGTCTTCCGGGACGTGGTGTGTGGCAAAAAGGGAAGGCAGGACAGCAGTTGACGACGAAGGCCGGACACTCGTCAGCGGCACAGCAAAGGACATAGAAGCCCGAGTGGTGTCGCCCCCCTCGTGAACCAGCGTCTCAGGAAGTGATACAACTTGGGTAGTCTGGCCAGCAGGCACCTTTTTGTCCTTCCTCTTTCTCAGCGGTGTTTCATCGTCGTCGTCAGGGAGATCAATGACATGAGGTGGAACTACAAGAAAGATTCAAAGGTAAAAACAGAAATCCAATCGACCATAAAGCAAAACTGCAGAGATCATACCAAGGTTGGAGGTGGTGGCATCTTCAATTTCTTGATCTTCGTGCTTAGCTGAGGTCTCGGAGGTGGCAACACTTCAGATTTCAGAAATCAGTTGATCAGTCAAACGAGTCGACTAAAAGTACAACCATGATAAATAGGAAGACACTAGTTCTGCTGATTACCCGGAAATGGTGGGAATGACCATCCTCATCCTGGGCAGGGCCTTCGTCGGCTTTGATGACGTTGCTCGGGGTTGCTTTGGCGGTTTCTCGATCGGCCTTTGGAGAAGTCGTCCGAGGGCGCTTCGTCGACCGATTAACGGGCGCTGATAGCCTTACGGCCGATCACCTGGATCATGCGTCAGCTTGGACCGCCTTTCCGAGTGGGGAGGATCCACGTCTTCCTCCTCTTCCTCCTCCTCCTCCCTTCATCAGAGCCGTCGTTTCCCTCGCCCTCCTCACCGTCGGACTCCCATTCCTCCGGGCTTTCGCCTCCGCTTCCTTCTTCTTATTCGACTTGTTCTTTCGCCCCGTTGGGCATCGAGTACATCTCAGTGGTGGCCCAGAAGACAGCAAAACAAGACGAAAGTCAATCGGCCGATTCACAGCGGAACAGAGTGAATGCAACAGGATCACAGTCGGAGGTAAGTGGTCATACCTTGTCTGGTTCGTAAGATTGGTCGAGTGGTGGGATCCCCCTAGCTCCACGAGGGTTATCCTTGTTCCCTGTGATGGCAGTCATCCACCTCTCCAATGTGGCGTCGTCGACCTCCTCTGGGTGGACCCGGGTGGTGTCTTCGGTACCAGAATACATCCACATCGGGTGGCCTCGATATTGGAGCGGCTGAATGCACCGTCGAAGGAAAACCTCCAGAAGATCCATGCCGTTCACTCCGTCGCGAATGAGCTGGACTACACGCTCCATCAACAATTTAACCTGGACCTTCTCCTCCGGAAGCACCTTCAGAGAGGACGGCTTGTTCACTCGACCCATGGAGAAAGGAGGAGTCCGACCGGCTCAAGGCGTCGATCGGTCTTGGCAGTAGAACCAGGTCGACTGCCACCCTCTAACTGAGTCGGGAAGAATCATGGCCGGAAAGGCACTTTTACCCCTCATATGGACCCCAAGACCCCCACACATCTGGATTACTTGGGTTCTTTCATTATTCGGACTAGCCTTTTTCACCGTCTGTGAGCGACAAGTGAATATGTGGTTGAAGAGGCCCCACTGTGGCCGACAACCCAAGAAGTTTTCGCACAAAGACACGAAAGCAGCGAGATAGGCAATGGAGTTGGGTGTGAAGTGATGGAGTTGTGCTCCAAAGAAGTTCAGAAAACCCCAAAAGAAAAGATTCGGCGGTAGAGAAAATCCGCGATCAACATGGGTGGCTAAGAGGACGCACTCACCCTCCTGAGGCTGCGGCTGCCACTCCATCCCCGGAAGCCGTGCTGACCCATGGGGGATCAATCCCTAGTTGGACAGGTCGTCGAGGTCCTTCTGAGTGATGGTCGAGCGGATCCAATCTCCCTGGACCCAACCTTGCGGCAGGCTGGACCGCGACGAGGATCCGCCCTGACTGGTCGCTCTCCCCTTCGCCTTCGCCGTCGCCTTCTTCGCCCGCTCCAAGGCCGCCGTCTTCTCCTTCACCATTGTCGCCGGCGAAGCAGGAATGGAGCAGCAGCACTGAGCAGGTTACGGGCGCGCAGATGAATCTGAGGACGGGTGAGGGGAAAATGAGGGTGCACTGTTCAAAAGACCCCCGCCTGGCACCTTATATGAAGTCGCTTCCGAGTGGCTGACTGGTAGGCCCGGGCAATCCTGTCAAATCCCGCAACAGTCGCGCGCGCGATACGTGGCGAAAAAGGTGGCGTGAAGATCGAGGCGTCTTCGCCTTATCCCATCCGAGTACCGCAGCCTTCTCCGCTTCGCGCGCTTCCCGAAATTCGGATCCCGCTAAATCTGCTAATGGCAGAGCAACTCGTCAGACGGCAGATTTCCTCCGATCCATCGCTCAGAGATCTTCAATCTATAAAGTTCACTTGACAGATGTGAAGAATGGATCAAGGCGACTGAAAGAGAAGTTGACGCCATCATTAAAAAGTCATTGGTCCAGAGTAAGACGCACTCGCAGCACAAAAACAGGTTAGAAAGATTATCAACTCCTTCCTCATTCGAACCTCGATCCATTCGGGGGCTAATGATGAAGTCATGTACCTAGGGTAGGGTCATGAACCTGTCCAAGGTACCCTCCCCAAGGACATCTTTCGAGGAAACGGCCTTCCAGTCGACCTGGTAGGGTTTCACTCGACAGACTCAAAGACACTCGACCATGAAGACCCACTCGACCACCAGGAGTTCAAGAACCACTCTATGTCCAAATTGTCTGTAATTAAGTAGTCTTTACGGTCATGATGACACTTTATGTAAGGCGTTACCAGTAACGCCTGGCCTTAATGTACCTTTAACCCTCAGCTATGTGGGCTGGCTGGGGTCTTGGCGCACTCTATATAAGCCACCCCCCTCCACAGGTAGAAGGGTTCACACCCCTGTAATTCATACGCATATAATCTAGTCGACCGCCTCCGGGCTCCGAGACTTAGGGCTGTTACTTCCTCCGAGAATTGCCTGAACTCGTAAAACTCGTGCGTATACAACTACTCCATAGCTAGTATCTTGCCTCTCCATACCTACCCCCATTCTACTGTCAGACTTAGAACAACGACAGGCAGGGCACCCCTTGGAGGAACACCAAATTGTTCAAAGCCGTGTGCGGCGTCTCCCTCCACGGTTTACTCCTCCGGTCATATTCACGTAGTGCTTAGGCGAAGCCCTATGCAGATCACATCACCATCACCGTCAGCACCCCGTCGTGCTGACACTCTCCCTCAACACTTTGCTGGATCAAGAGTTCGAGGGACGTCATCGAGCTGAATGTGTGCAGAACTCGGAGGTGCCATACCTTCAGTGCTTGATCGGTTGGATCGCAAAGACGTTCGACTACATCAACCTCGTTAAACTAACGCTTCCGCTTTCGGTCTATGAGGGTACGTGGCCAGACTCTCCCCATATCGTTGCTATGCATCTCCTAGATAGATCTTGTGTGATCGTAGGATTTTTTTTGAAATTGCATGCTACGTTCCCCAACAGGCACAAGCCAAGAAAGCATCCCACATGCTTTACATTTCACATGTACTAAAACACACTGGCTTACCATATGTTGCTTTGTGAAGCCTCGCTGTTGTTGCAATGTTCTTTGAAGATATCGTCAGCATCCCGTGGTTGCAAATCTAGTTGTTGTAGTTTATTATGCACCCTCTATTTAGGTAAAATTAATTTTAATGGCATGCACTGGTTGGAACTGATCAACAATGGTTCATCTAAACTAATGAAAGAAGGGTGTGTGCTTACACGACAATATATGTGCTTCACTCTGTTTTTATGCTTGTTCGAGGTGCTAGCCCCAAAAGAACAAATATTTTGCTTGATGGGGTTGGCATCTCCATAATTAATAGAAGCATCAAATTAGTCATGGAACTTGGGAAGATCAAGAACACACAAAAAATTAATGAACAGAGGCTCGGAGCAGTGATGTAGGGCCTGTTTGATTCCTAGCCACACCTTGCCACACTTTGCCACACCTAACCTTAGGCAAGTTTGACCAAGGTAAGTGGGTGTTTGGTTCTACCCACACCCAAGGCACGACTTTTTTAATGAGCAGTGAACCCCACATGTCATAGACACAAAAAGTGTGGCAAGATTCCCTTAGGCAAGCCAAAGTGTGGCTAACAATTTGAAAAACTCAAGTAAGGCAAGTGTGGTAAAAATAATGTGGCAATATAGGGAAAAATAGTCACAATCCAAACAACCCCATAATAGCTAGCATCATAAAATGTAGGGTAAAACAAACAAAAAGCAGCGGAACCGCATGCTAGTTTGCTGATGTGTAATTAAGCATAGAGAACATGAAGCAGTATGATGGAACCAACAGGTGGCATCAGAACAACACCATTATCATAAATATAGCATGCAAGAAGTAAAATAGTAGGCAGTGATATCTAGGAAGTACAGTAATACTTAGGACAAAACTAAAGCATTCTAACTATATGTTCACTGGTTTGTAATTTAGCACATGTAACATGTTCACTGCCAGAAGTATGGCCCTACAGGTGCAAGCAGAATAACGCGTCTCATGAAAAATTGAATGATGCCCTGAAGAAATTCAAAGGTGCGGTGCTTATGCTAAGAAAGTGAATGTAGGCGCCGACCGTTGGATAATATTACCTGATTCATGGCGGCGTATGGGTATCGTTGTCATACTAGATAGCTAAGGATCGTCGATGGTGCTCGTGTTGCGGTTGAGTTTGGGCCGTATGTCGCCGTTGCTGAAGCGGCTCCGGTGCTTCGGTTGTGGCGCCTGTTGACATACAAGAAATCTCATCTGTGGTAAGTGAACAGTTCCACGATAGAGAAGAGAAAAATCGAAGGAGTACAAATTGAAATAACCTGATGAGGCTGCGGCGTCAGTAAAGCAGGGCCGGTGGAGTTGAATATGACGTCCATGGAACGGGTCCGGTGCAGTGGACGAAGGCGTCAGCGGGCGCGATGTACAATGCTTTCGGTGAGGCAGATCTGTTGCGGCGGACGAGGGCTTGTATGAAGGACCAACGATGGGGCGGACGAGGGAGTCAGTGAAGGGCATACACTGTGGTGGACGAGGGCGCTGGTTAAGCAAATCCGGTGCAGTGGACCATGATGGCGGTCAAGGAGATCTGGAGCGGTGGACAAGTAAGTCGCTGAAGCGGCTCCGGTGAAGTGGTGAGTTGGCAGTTGGGGGTTCCAAGGTGCGGAAGGTAGATCCAGCGGGGTGTGAGGTCCACCGCTACGGCGGAGGACTAGATTCGGTGGCTTGCCGTGGTTGGGGAGGGGGTAGAGGAGGGGAAGGAGGGCCTGGGAAGAATGTTGGGGGCAAAGAGGGGAAAACAATGGAGTTACCAAAGCAGCCCTTTTCCGTTCATGTGGCAGGGGTAAAACAGGAATATTGTAGGGCTAAAATTTCGGGCGCGAGATATTTCGATGTGAGCAGGAAGTTTGAAAGCTTTTGGCACGTGAAATTAAGTGTTTTTCTCTTGTACAGCCGATTATGATATCATGGCCGAGAATTTGTTCGTTTTGCATGCAAAAAAAGTGCAAGTTTTGAAAATCAGTGTCTCCAACTCGAAACTTAGATTGTCCATTCAATTCAAATATGGATCATTGAGCTATTACAAGAAAATGCCATCACACGGTCCAATTCAAATGAAATTCCAAATGTGTTTATCCTAAATATGATGACAAAAGCAAAAATATGTATGTGTATGAATAAAGTGGATCATTATAAAGTTTGAACATGCCCGTATGTGTATATCTCTAGGTTTGATATATGAATTTGAAATCACAAAATCCTGGCTTAAAAAATGTACCTCCGTTTAAATGAATTACAAAAGCTAATGATGGAGTCGAATTCCAAAATTCCAATCTTAGGTTTGTAATTCTGGTACTTCAAATTATATCACGCATGTTCAAAAGTATCGTTATCTCATGGTTCAAACTGTGAAACAAATTGATCAACCATGAGTGCACATACTATTGACCATATATATCTCAATTACGCTAAAGTCCCTCAAATATAGACACATCACTCTTTATCTGAAGCTAACCTCCCCCCCCCTCGCGTCCGCCCCCCACACAAGTCATTCTCTCCCCCAGACACGAACACACGAGCACATTAACACCCCCTCTCTTCTAAAATCCGGACCCCAATATAGGTCTCTATCACTTTGTCTCTCGGGCACGCACACTTCCCCCACTCTCTAGGTCTCCCGACATCTCTCTTTCCCAAGCACACGCACTATGTAGAGTGTATCTTTCCCATACACACAAAACGTCTCCCCAAACGTCTATCTCCCTAGTTATCTGGTTCTCACACACTCACCTCACACACCACCCCCACTCCAAACAAGCACACTTTGTCTCCTTGTGCACCACTCTCCTCTTTCTATCTCTCCCACATGCGGACCCGCTCCAGCTCCTTCCCTGTATACATATATGTCGTGACTCTTTCCATAGCTCCCTAATGTATCATCATTCTCAATCTAGCACGTTGTTCTCTACACCAACTATTCTAGATCTCTCATGGAGTCCCTATCACACACACGATGACTCGCTTCCCTTGCTTCTCCGTACATAGGCCACTTTCGAACAACATCAACATTGTCTCCCTATCTATATGCCACTTCTGCACACAAACGACCCCTCTCCCCCCTCTTCCTCTCCCTCCCTCTCTCTCTCTCTCTCCGCCACTAGCTCTCTCTCTCTCTCTCTCTCTCTCTCTCTCTCGCTCTCACACCCCTCTTCCACACACACTCGATGTCTCTTCCAAATAGTCTGCTCCCCGCCCGCACCCATGCTATCCCTCTACTACACATGCCTTTGTCTCTCTTTGACACACATGTCACACCATTCCCCCTTCCCTATACTAGGCTTACATCATTAGTGGTCTCTCTACTCCACATACACACACTCCCTCTCACACACAGACGCACACACAAACACACACAGACACGCACAAACACCCATCTATCTGGATCCTTCTTTTAAGACACACACCCTTGCATACTCTCTCCAACTCTAGGTATGTATATATCCCCCTCTCTCTAGCTCAGATGCACACCAAAATTTCCATCTCTCTAACTCACACATCTCTCCCCATGTCCGCATGTGTATCTCACACACTCACTCTCTGATTATGTCTATGTGTCTCCACGTTACACAACACAAATCCCCATGTACATGTCTCTCTCTATCCTCCACACACAGAGACACAAAGAATCTCTTATCATTGCCTCAGTCTCTACACATATCACACACACACACACATACACTGTCTCTCTCTCTCGCACACACGCTCAACAAAGGTTTTCCCGTGAATAACATACCTTCTCTTCATCAACAGTCGTGGCAGTATGGCGAACACGAGACATGAAAAAGAATAAATCTACACGTGCGTAGGCCACCTTGTATGACTACTAGGACTAGAGCAAGCCGAAAGCACGCCGCCGTCACCCCCTCCTTATCGGCGACGGGAAAACCCTTGTTTTACACAGTCGAGAAGTCATTGTGCTGAGACCCCACATGCTGAGCCGTTGAATAGAATGTAGATCCAAGTTTACGGAAAAGAGTATCAATAGTACGTTTGTATCTCCATACTTATATTTCTTCTCTTAAAAAAACCGAGTTGGTCATGATGGTATGCGTGCCATCTTGCAATATAGACCGTCCGATCTATATTTGACGGATAGAAATTAAACTAAAAGATACCCGCACCTCTCTCCACATTTGCAGACAAGGCCTTCCCTCGTTCATCCTTATCTCCAACAACCTCATTGTTGACCCATTAAAAAAGGAAGCCTCTGAAAAAAACTGGCATGGTGGTCGCTGCCGGCGTCGTCCATCCCCATGCCTCCGCTCAGTCCGACCACCAATCACCACCACGCCCCACTCCTATTCACCTTATCTCCTCTTTATCGAGATATCATTAGTTTTTACACATGGGATTACTCCCGCATGGGTCAATCACAACAGGTGTTTTATAAAAAAATGCATCTTGATGTTCCGTGCAATGCATGGACATCTTTCTAGTACTCCTACAGAAGACTTAGTTGGTGATGATGGTGTGTCTACCATCCGTCATTTCTGACCATTAGATCTACGTCTAACGACTGTGAGGTAAGTTGTTGCTTTTTTCTCACCAACATTGCACTTCTCTACCAATTTGCAGAAAACCCACAATTAGTATCTTAAAACCAACCACATCCCTCCCTCACCTCACCAAAACAACCCAAGGAATATATTTTGATTGAAACATAATATATGTCTAGTGATATATGTATATCAAAATTAGAGTGTTTTCTATCAAGTTTGTGAATAAGTATTAGTCTAATTATGATCCGTTGCAACACACGTGAACATTGCTAGTATTTCCAACCATGCAAAAAATGCTAGTATTTCCATAGTTTCGAGTTTTCCATCAAGATATTAGTCACTCATGGTTGATATTTAGTTTTACTCACGTACACATAGGCACTATATAACTAGCCTTTCTTATTGGCTTCCAAAGCTTAACTTTCACTCCTACTTACAGTACATAGAGTATTTAACAAAAATTACCACTTTCAACCAGCGCTACGAACAAACTATTGTACAAAATATAGCGAAAAGATACCCAAAATTTCTTAATCCGTGCCAAAAACTACTACCTAGTGCCGATTAGGCTCGTTTAAACCCGTTTATGACAGGGTTGGCCCACACGTCCGTGCTGACGAGGCAGCTTAAACAAACACATTTTGTTTGACCGTTGACCCGAGGGACCCACATCTGACCTTCTATCCTGTTATTCCCCCTCTGATTGCGGCTTGAAGCTACGTAGGTATTTCCCCAAAGAGGAAGGGATGATGCAGCACAGTGATGTCTACTACACAACCTTCTTCTTGTAGACGTTGTTGGGCGTGCAAGTGCACAGGTTTGTAGGAAAGTAGCAAATTTCCCTCAAGTGGATGACCTAAGGTTTATCAATCCGCGGGAGGCGTAGGATGAAGATGGTCTCTCTCAAGCAACCCTGCAACCAAATAACAAAGAGTCTCTTGTGTGCCCAACACACCCAATACAATGGCAAATTGTATAGGTGCACTAGTTCGGCGAAGAGATGGTGATACAAGTGCAATATGGATGGTAGATATAGTTTTTTGTAATCTGAAATATTAAAAACAGCAAGGTAACAAGTGGTAAAAGTGATCGTAAACGGTATTGCAATGATAGGAAACAAGGCCTAAGGTTCATACTTTCACTAGTGCAAGTTCTCTCAACAATAATAACATAATTGGATCACATAACTATCCCTCAACATGCAACAAAGAGTCACTCCAAAGCCACTAATAGCGGAGAACAAACGTAGAGATTATGGTAGGGTACGAAACCACCTCAAAGTTATTCTTTCCAATCAATCCGTTGGGCTATTTCTATAAGTGTCACAAACAGCCCTAGAGTTCGTACTAGAATAACACCTTAAGATACAAATCAACCAAAACCCTAATGTCACCTAGATACTCCATTGTCACCTCAAGTATCCGTGGGCATGATTATACGATATGCATCACACAATCTCAGATTTATCCAACTAACATAAAAGTACTTCAAAGAGTGCCCCAAAGTTTCTAACCGAGAGTCAAGAACGTGTGCCAACCCCTATGCATAGGTTCATGGGCGGAACCCCCAAGTTGGTCACCAAAACATACATCAAGAGGCACATGATATCCCATTGTCACCACAGATAATCACAGCAAGACATACATCAAGTGTTCTCATAAAAGACTCAATCCAATAAGATAACTTCAAAGGGAAACTCAATTCATCACAAGAGAGTAGAGGGGGAGAAACATCATAAGATCCAACTACAATAGCAAAGCTCGCGATACATCAAGATCGTATCACCTCAAGAACACGAGAGAGAGAGAGAGATCAAACACATAGCTACTGGTACATACCCTCAGCCCCGAGGGTGAACTACTCCCTCCTCGTCATGGAGAGCGCCGGGATGATGAAGATGGCCACCGGAGATGGATCCCCCCTCCGGCAGGGTGCCGAAACAGGGTCCCGATTAGTTTTTGGTGGCTACAGAGGCTTGCGGCGGCAGAACTCCCGATCTATCTTCTTTTCTGGAAGTTTTAGCGTACGTAGGTATATATGGGTGAAAGGAGTACGTCGGTGGAGCTACGGGGGCCCCACGAGGCAGGGGGCGCGCCCAGGGGGGTGGGCGCCCCCACCCTCGTGAGCACCTCCCGTATCTTCTGACGTGGAGTCCAATTCCATCAGGTGGGTTTCCTTCCAAAAATAACTTCTCCAGCTTGATTTCGTTCGCTTTGACTCCGTCGATATTCCTTTTCCTCGAAACACCTGAAATAGGCATAAAACATCAAATCTGGGCTGGGCCTCCGGTTAATAGGTTAGTCCCAAAAATAATATAAAAGTGGATAATAAAGCCCAATATTGCCTAAAACAGTAGATAATATAGCAAGGAGCAATCAAAAATTATAGATACGTTGGAGACGTATCAAGCATCCCCAAGCTTAATTCCTGCTTGTCCTCGAGTAGGTAAATGATAAAAAGATAATTTTTGATGTGGAATGCTAGATGGCATAATTTCAATGTAATTCTTCTTACTTGTGATATGAATATTCAGATCCGAAAGATTCAAGACAAAAGTTCATATTGACATAAAAATAATAATACTTCAAGCATACTAATCAAAGCAATCATGTCTTCTCAAAATAGCATGGCAAAAGAAAGTTCATCCCTACAAAATCATATAGTTAGGCTATGCTTCATTTTCGTCACACAAAGATGTTCCCAACTTCTATACCCCCGATGACAAGCCAAGCAATTGTTTCATACTCAAATAATCTCAAACTCTTTTAACCTTTACGCAATACATGAGCGCGAGCCATGGGTATAGCACTATGGGTGGAATAGAATATGATGATGGGATTGTGTGGAGAAGACAAAAAAGGAGAAAGTCTCACATTGACGAGGATAATCAATGGGCTATGGAGATGCCCATCAATTGGTGTCAACATGAGGAGTAGGGATTGCCATGCAACGGATGCACTAGAGCTATAAGTATATGAAAGCTCTACAAAAGAAACTAAGTGGGTGTGCATCCAACTTGCTTGCTCACGAAGACCTAGGCAACTTTGAGGAAGCCCATCATTGGAATATACAAGCCAAGTTCTATAATGAATCCCACTAGTATATGAAAGTGACAAAATGAGAGACTCTCTATCTTGAAGATCTTAGTGCTACTTTGAAGCACAATATATGAGACTCACTATATGAAGAACAAGGTGCTACTTTGAAGCACAAGTGTGGTAAAAGGATAGTAGCATTGTCCCTTCTCTCTTTTTCTCTCATTTTTGGCCTTTTTTTGGCCTTGCTCTTTTTTTTTAATTTCGTCCGGAGTCTCATTCCGACTTATGGGGGAATCATAGTCTCCATCATCCTTTACTCACTTGGGACAATGCTCTAATAATGATGATCATCACACTTTTAGTTTTCTTACAACTCAACAATTACAAATCGATACTTAGAACAAAATATGACTATATGAATGCCTCCGGCGGTGTACCGGGATGGTGCAATTAATCAAGAGTGACATGTATGGAAAATAATGCATGGTGGCTTTGCCACAAATACGATGTCAACTACATGATCATGCAATGGCAATATGACAAAAGTAATGTATGTCATAATGATGATGATGGAAGTTGCATGGCAATATATCTCGGAATGGCTATGGAAATGACATAATAGGTAGGTATGGTGGCTGTTTTGAGGAAGATATAAGGAGGTTTATGTGTGAAAGAGCATATCATATCACGGGGTTTGGATGCACCGCCAAGTTTGCACCAACTCTCAAGGTGAGAAAGGGCAATGCACCGCATCAAGAGGCTAGCAAAGGCGGAAAGGTAAAAGTGCGTATGATCCATGGACTCAACATTAGTCAAAAGAACTCATATACTTATTGCAAAAATTTAGAAGTCATCAAAAATCAAGTACTACGCGCATGCTCCTAGGGGGGGTAGATTGGTAGGAAAAGACCATCGCTCGTCCCCGACCGCCACTCATAAGGATGCACAAGCCAGGTACACTTCATGTTTCAAATTTGTTACACAACTTTAACCATACGTGCATGCTACGGGACTTGCAAACTTCAACACAAGTATTTCTGAAATTCACAATTATCAACTAGCACGAGTTTGATATTATTACCTCCATATCTCAAAACAATTATCAAGCATTAAATTTATCTTAGTATTCAATTCACTCAAAAGAAAGTTTCACATATCTTGAATACCAAGTATATTAACATTAAGCAAATTACCATGCTATTAACGACTCTCAAAATAATCTAAGTGAAGCATGAGAGATCAAGTTTCTTTAAAACAAATCCACCACGTGCTCTAAAAGATATAAGTGAAGCACTAGAGCAAACAACAAACTACTCCAAAGGATATAAGTGAAGGTCAATGAGTAGTCGGATAATTATACAACTATGTGAAGACTCTCCCATTTTATAATTTCAGATCTTGATACTTTATTCAAACAGCAAGCAAAGCTAAAGAAAATGACATTGCAAGGATAGCACAACTCATGTGAAGAAGCAAAAACTTAGGCTCAACCGATACTAACCGATAGTTGTTAAAGAAGAAAGGTGGGATGCCTACTGGGCATCCCCAAGCTTAGATGCTTGAGACTTCTTGAAATAATATCTTGGGGTGCCTTGGGCATCCCCAAGCTTTAACTTTGTGTCTCCTTAATTCCTCTCATATCATGATTTCTCTTTTATCAAAAGCTTCATTCACAACAAACTCAACAAGAACTCGTGAGATAGGTTAGTATAAACCAATGCAAAACCTTATCATTTCCTACTGTAACAAATCACTAAAATTATTATTCAACATTGCATACTAAATGCCTCTGCATATTTAATACTCCTATCCTCAAATAGAATCATTAAACAAGCAAACATATGCAAACTATGCAAACATAACAGCAATCTGCCAAAACAGTACAGTCTGTAAAGAATGCAAGAGTATCAATACTTCCCTGACTCCAAAAATTATGAACTAAAATTCCCACTGTAATAAATTTATCATAGCTCAATATGCAAAAAGATTCAACATTATACCACTCTCTGACTTTTCTAGAGAATTTTTGTAACAGGGGTAAACTTTCTGTTTTCAAACAGCAACATGTAAACTAGCAAAATAAGCATGGCAAGGGCTATCCTTGACTTTTTTATTGAAACTAAAGATGAAAAACACTAATCTAACTAAAAGAAAGCAAAACAAAACAAAATGACATGACGCTCCAAGCAAAACACATATCATGTGGTGAATAAAAATATAGCTCCAAGTAAAGTTACCGATGAACGAAGACGAAAGAGGGGATGCCTTCCGGGGCACCCCCAAGCTTAGGCTCTTGGTTGTCCTTGAATATTACCTTGGGGTGCCTTGGGAATCCCCAAGCTTAGGATCTTTCCACTCCTTATTCCGTAGTCCATCGAATCTTTACCCAAAACTTGAAAACTTCACAACACAAAACTTAACAGAAAACTCGTGAGCTCCGTTAGCGAAAGAAAACAAAAGACCACTTCAAGGTACTGTAATGAACTCATTCTTTATTTATATTGGTGTTAAATCTACTTTATTCCAACTTCTCTATGGTTTATAAACTATTTTACTAGCCATAGATTCATCAAAATAAGCAAACAACTCAATGAAAACAGAATCTGTCAAAAACAGAACAGTCTGTAGTAATCTGTAACTAACGCAAACTTCTGGAACTACAAAAATTCTAAAATAAATTGGTGGACCTGAGGAATTTGTCTAGTAAACATTTTAAAAAAGAATCAACTAAATATCACTCTCCAGTAAAAAGTTAAATCTAATCTCGTGAGCGCTAAAGTTTCTGTTTTTTACAGCATGATCATAAAGACTTCACCCAAGTCTTCCCAAAGGTTTTACTTGGCACAAACACTAATTAAAACATGAAACCACATCTAAATAGAGGCTAGATGGATTATTTATTACTAAACAGAACCAAAAATCAAGAAACTAAAATAAAATTGGGTTGCCTCCCAACAAGCGCTAACGTTTAACGCCCCTAGCTAGGCATGATGATTTCAATGATGCTCACATAAGAGATAAGGATTGAAACATAAAGAGAGCATCATGAAGAATATGACTAACACATTTAAGTCTAACCCACTTCCTATGCATAGGGATTTTGTGAGCAAACAACTTATGGAAACAATAATCAACAAGCATAGGAAGGTAAAACAAGCATAGCTTCAAAATTTTCAACACATAGAGAGGAAACTTGATATTATTGCAATATGTAGAAGCGTATGATCCTCTCTCATAATAATTTTCAGTAGCATCATGAATGAATTCAAAAATATAACCAGCACCTAAAGCATTATTTTAATGATCTACTTGCATAGAAAATTTACTACTCTCCACATAAGCAAAATTCTTCTCATGAATAGTAGTGGGAGCAAACTCAACAAAATAACTACCATGTGATTGAAAATTAAGATCAAGATGACAAGTTTCGTGGTTATCATTATTCCTTAAAGCATACATGTCATCATGATAATCCTCATAGATAGGAGGCATGCATTCATCATAGTAAATTTGCTCATCAAAGCTTGGGGGACAAAAAATATCATCTTCATGAAACATAGCTTCCCCAAGCTTGTGGCTTTGCATATCATTAGCATCATGAGTATTCAAAGAATTCACACTAACAACATTGCAAGCATGCTCATCATTCACATATTTAGTGCCAAACATTTTAATGCATTCTTCTTCTAACACTTTGGCACAATTTTCCTTTCCATCATACTCACGAAAGATATTAAAAGATGAAGCGTATGAGACAAACTCAATTCCATTTTTTGTAGTTTTCTTTTATAAACTAAACTAGTGCTAAAACAAGAAACACAAAGATTCGATTGCAAGATCTAAAGATATACCTTCACTTACCTAGCCTCCCAAGAACGGCGCCAAAAAGAGCTTGATGTCTACTACACAACCTTCTTCTTGTAGACGTTGTTGGGCCTGCAAGTGCACAGGTTTGTAGGACAGTAGCAAATTTCCCTCAAGTGGATGACCTAAGGTTTATCAATCCATGGAGGCGTAGGATGAAGATGGTCTCTCTCAAGCAACCCTGCAACCAAATAACAAAGAGTCTCTTGTGTCCCCAACACACCCAATACAATGGTAAATTGTATAGGTGCACTAGTTCGGCGAAGAGATGGTGATACAAGTGCAATATGGATGGTAGATATAGTTTTTTGTAATCTGAAATAATAAAAACAGCAAGGTAACAAGTGGTAAAAGTGAGCGTAAACGGTATGGCAATGATAGGAAACAAGGCCTAGGGTTCATACTTTCACTAGTGCAAGTTCTCTCAACAATAATAACATAATTGGATCACATAACTATCCCTCAACATGCAACAAAGAGTCACTCCAAAGCCACTAATAGCGGAGAACAAACGTAGAGATTATGGTAGGGTACGAAACCACCTCAAAGATATTCTTTCCAATCAATCCGTTGGGCCAGGGCCGGTCCTGAGATTTTGGGGGCCCGGGGCGAGACTAAAACTCGGGGCCCTTAATATAGACATAACAGTAACAATGTATATACATATGAATCTGAAATATTATCAATAACCCTTGAATGCATCCATTTAACCTCTCTTGAGTTATTGTTGACCTTAGATAGATCTTCATAATTTCAACTTTGAAAAACTTCTTTCGGCCGATTGACGGTCACATCCATAATAAAAAGATGTAATAAGCAATGGAGATATTAGGATGCCAATGAGCTTCGTGACATGCTTGAAAAATCTCCATAGCGCATACACTACACTATCTGGTAAAGTGAATCTCATAAAGATAAAGATCATATACCTCAACATTACATGAAGCATTCAGAGAGAAAGTCTGCAATTTTTTGTTCTTCAAGATCATTGTGGTTGTACCCACTCATCCACAATTTTCTTCCTTTTCCTTTTAGATGCATGCTTTCTTTCGAACAACATGATAAAACACACTGATGAAAATAAACAAAAAAATTGCATCAGTTGTTTAACAGTGCCGCCGTGCCGTCTATGCATCCAGGGAACTGCAAGAACACAATATGAATATATGATATACCTTGGATGGTCAAATTGGTGATGAACGCGAGCAAAGCGGGTTGGCGGCGACTGGGCGTCGATGCCCAATGGATTGAAATCGCGGCGACTGACGTTCTAAAGTACTAGGGAGGAAACTAGGATTTAGGAGACAAGGAAAATGAGCGCTGAGCACGCTTTAATGAATGAGGAAGCGTCGGTGGTCACTGGAATCACTCCGTGAATGCGTGATTAGGAAGGGATCAATCATTCCTTTTGATGTGAATCACCTTTTTTCCGGACGGAAACAAAGGAAGGGATCGATCGCGCCTCCCGTGCCTCATTGATTATGCGACCTCTTTGCGTGCGTATGGGCGCTGCTTGCTACTGCTTTCGTCTTTGGGTTAGGCCGGCCAGCCCATACAAGTTTTTGCTGATCATCGGAAATTTTTGGGCCATAGCCAGCCTACGTAACATATCTGGGGGAGGGGCCCCTGGATTCTGGGGGTCCGGGGCGGCCGCCCCCTGCCCCCCCATTGGGCCGGCCCTACGTTGGGCTATTCCTATAAGTGTCACAAACAGCCCTAGAGTTCGTGCTAGAATAACACCTTAAGATACAAATCAACCAAAACCCTAATGTCACCTAGATACTCCATTGTCACCTCAAGTATCCGTGGGCATGATTATACGATATGCATCACACAATCTCAGATTTATCCAACCAACATAAAAGTACTTCAAAGAGTGCCACAAAGTTTCTACCGGAGAGTCAAGAACGTGTGCCAACCCCTATGCATAGGTTCATGGGCGGAACCCGCAAGTTGGTCACCAAAACATACATCAAGTGGCACATGATATCCCATTGTCACCACAGATAATCACGGCAAGACATACATCAAGTGTTCTCATAAAAGAATCAATCCGATAAGATAACTTCAGGGGAAACTCAATTCATCACAAGAGAGTAGAGGGGGAGAAACATCATAAGATCCAACAACAATGGCAAAACTTGCGATACATCAAGATCGTATCACCTCAAGAACATGAGAGAGAGAGAGAGATCAAACACATAGCTACTGGTACATACCCTCAGCCCCAAGGGTGAACTACTACCTCCTCGTCATGGAGAGCGCCGGGATGATGAAGATGGCCACCGGAGATGGATCCCTCCCAAGGAGTGCCTAACAGGTCCCGATTGGTTTTGGTGGCTACAGAGGCTTATGTGGCGGAACTCCCGATCTATCTTCTGTTCTGGAAGTTTTAGGGTACGTAGGTATATATGGGTGAAAGGAGTACGTCGGTGGAGCTACGGGGGCCCCACGAGGCAGGGGGCGCACCCCCCACCCTCGTGAGCACCTCCCGTATCTTGTGACGTGGAGTCCAAGTCCATCAGGTGGGTTTCCTTCCAAAAATAACTTCTCTAGTTGATTTCGTTCCGTTTTGACTCCGTCTGATATTCCTTTTCCTCGAAACACTGAAATAGGCATAAAACAACAAACCTGGGCTGGGCCTCCGGTTAATAGGTTAGTCCCAAAAATAATATAAATGTGGATAATAAAGCCCAATATTGCCTAAAACAGTAGATAATATAGCATGGAGCAATCAAAAATTATAGATACGTTGGAGACGTATCACACAGCGGCGGTAGGTATTTCCCTTAGTGAAGAAACCAAGGTTATCGAACCAGTAGGAGAACCAAGCAACACAACATAAACAACCCCTACACACAGATAACGAATCCTCGCAACCCGACGTGTAAAAGGGGTTGTCAATCCCTTTCGGGTAGTGGCGCCCCAAGATGGGCAAAACGAAGTGAGGAAATTTGTAGTAAATTGATAGATCAAACGCCAAATAAAATAAATAAGAATACATTGCAGCAAGGTATTTTTGTATTTTGGTTTAATAGATCTGAAAATAAATGCAAAGGAAAAGTAGATCGCAAAGTCAAATTTATGAGAAAGAGACCCGGGGGCCGTAGGTTTCACTAGTGGCTTCTCTCGAGAAAATTGCAAACCGTGGGTGAACAAATTACTGTTGGGCAATTGATAGAACTTCAAATAATCATGACGATATCCAGGCAATGATCATTATATAGGCATCACGTCCAAGATTAGTAGACCGACTCCTGCCTGCATCTACTACTATTACTCCACACATCGACAGCTATACAGCATGCATCTAGTGTATTAAGTTCATGGAAAAATGGAGTAATGCAATAAGAACGATGACATGATGTAGACAAGATCTATCTATTTAGAGATAGACCCCATCATTTTATCCTTAGTAGCAACGATACATACGTGTCGGTTCCCCTTCTGTCACTGGAATCAAGCACCGTAAGATCGAACTCACTACAAAGCACCTCTTGCATTCAAGATAAATAGATCAAGTTGGCTGAACAAAACACAAATATCGGAGAAGAAATACGAGGCTATAAGCAATCATGCATATAAGAGATAAAAGAAACTTAAATAACTGTCATGGATATAAAAAGATATAACTGTTCATAAACTCAAAGTTCATCAGATCCCAACAAACACATCGAAAAAGAGTTACATCATATGGATATCCAAGAGACCATTGTATTGAGAATTCAGCGAGAGAGAGGAAGCCAACTAGCTACTAACTACGGACCCCGAAGGTCTACAAATAACTACTCACACATCATCGGAGAGGCGCCAATGGAGGTGGTGAACCCCATCCAAGATGGTGTCTAGATTGGATCTGGTGGTTCTGGACTCTGCGGCGGCTGGATCAATCTTTCGTCAACTCCCCTAGGGTTTTTGGAATATTGGGGTATTTATAGAGCAAAGAGGCGGTCCGGGGGGCACCCGAGGTGGGCACAACCCACCAGGGCGCGCCTGGGCCTCCTAGCGCGCCCTGGTGGGTTGTGCTCTCCTCGGAGCACCCCCCAGGCGCAGCCAGGGCCCATTACATGTCTTCTGGTCCATAAAAAATCTCCGTGAAGTTTCGTGGCATTTGGACTCTGTCTGATATTGATTTCCTACGATGTAAAAAACATGTAGAAAACAGCAACTCGCACTTGGCACTATGTCAATAGGTTAGTACCAAAAAATGATATAAAATGACTATAAAATGATTATAAAACATCCAAGATTGATAATATAATAGCATGGAACAATAAAAAATTATAGATACTTGGAGACGTATCAGCATCCCCAAGCTTAACTTCTACTCATCCTCGAGTAGGTAAGTGATAAAAACAGAATTTTTGATGTGGAATGTTGCCTAACATGTCATATCATATTCTTTTCTTTATAGCATGGACATTTGGACTTTTATGTGATTCAAAGCAATAGTCTAGTTTTGACATGATATTTTAAATACTCAAGCATATCAACAAGCAACCATGTCTTTCAAAATATCAACGCTAAAATAAGTTATTCCTAGCCCATCATGCTTAACCATTGATCCATTCATGAAACACACTCACATATTAGCTACACCCAATACTTAAGTATGATCATATTGCCTCCTAGTTGGTGCTTTTATAAGAGAAGATGGAGACTTAAAATAAAAAATTGCATAAAGTAAAAGAATGGCCCTTCGCAAAGGGAAGTAGGGATTTGTAGAGGTGCCAGAGCTCAAAGCGAAAAACTTAGAGATAAAAACATTTTGGGAGGTGTATCCATCCCACCAACAAAAATGACTTAGAGTTCCCAGCACTTTCCATGCTAGATATATCATAGGCGGTTCCCAAACAGAAAATAAAGTTTATTCCTTTTTCCACCATACTTGCACTTTCCATGGCTAGCCGTATCCACGGTTGCCCTCCATACCAACACTTTCCAAGGAATTTATTATTTGACAACATAAGGTAAATTCATTTTTTTTATTTCAGGACTGGGCATCCTTAAAAGCTTTGCCTTACTCTCGTGCAATGACAAGTGAATAAACACTCATCGTGAGAATAACACATCCAGCATGGAAAATATTAGCCACCCCTCACCGCTCCGCGAGCGAAACAAACACACAAAAGAGAAGTTTATTTTGAAAATTAGAGATGGCACATGCAAATTTGCTTAGAACGGCAAAAGAATACCGCATATAGGTAGATATAGTGGACTCATGTGGCAAAACTGGTTTAAAGGATTTTGGATGCACAAGTAGAGATCATACTTAGTGCAAAATGAAGGCTAGCAAAAGATTGAGAAGCGACCAACCAAGAAACGAATTATCTCATAAGCAAGCATTAAGCATAATTAACACCGAATAATGCACCAGAAGTAGGATATAATTTCATTGCATAACTATTAACTTTCGTGCTTGCATAGGGAATCACAAACCTTAACACCAATATTCTTACTAAAGCATAATTACTCATGAACATAACTCACATATCACATCATCATATATCAAAACTATTACTAAGAATCAAGTTTATTTTGTCCAATGATCTTCATGAAAGTTTTTATTATATCCTTCTTGGATATCTATCACTTTGGGACTAATTTTCATGTGTTGCTTTTCATAAGCTCAAACAAGTATAAGTGAAGATCATGAGCATACATTTTTTCTTTCTCTCAAAATAATTTAAGTGAAGCAAGAGAGAACTTCTTGAAAATTTTACTAACTCTCAAATAAATCTAAGTGAAGCAAGAGAGCATTTCTTCAAAAATACTAAATCACACCGTGCTCAAAAATATATAAGTGAAGCACTAGAGCAAGTCCATAGCTCATAAAAATTTAAGTGAAGCATAGAGAGCAATTCTAACAAGTCATGACATAAATTTGGCTCTCTCAAATAGGTGTGTCCAGCAAGGGATCAAGACTTAAAACACAAAATAAAACAAGCAAAGCTCATATCATACAAGACGCTCCAAGCAAAACACACAGTATGTGACGAATAAAAATATAGCTTCGAGTAAAATACCAATAGTCGTTAGAAGAAAGAGGGGATGCCACTCGGGGGCATCCCCAAGCTTAGTTGGTTGCTCATTTTTGGGTAATAGCTTGGGATGCTGGGGCATCCCCAAGCTTAGGCTCTTCCATCCTTCCTTCATCCATAGTAAGATAACCCAAAACTTGAAAACTTTAATCACACAAAACTCAACAAAACCTTCGTGAGATCCGTTAGAATAAGAAAGCAAACCACTACTATAAGTACTGTGTCAGACCAATTCATATTTTATTTTTGCATTATATCTACTGTATTCCAAAATTTCTATGGCAAAAACTCATCAAAGAAAACCATAGAGTCATCAAGACAAGCACACATCACAAAGAAAACAGAATCTGTCAAAATAGAACAGTCTGTAGCAATCTGACTATTTCGAATACTTCTGTAACTCCAAAAATTCTTAAAGATTAGGATGGCCAGGGTAATTTGTGTATTAATCTTCTACAAAAAGAATCATTGAAAAATCACTTTTCTATAATTTATGAAAATTATTTTCGTGAGCGCATAAGTTTCTGTTTTTTCAGGAAGATCAAACAACTATCACCCAAGAAGATCCTAAAGGCTTTACTTGGCACAAACACTAACTAAACACAATCATAACAGTAGCATAATTGTGCAAACACTCAAGATTAGAAAGCAAAAAGTGAAAATAAATTTTATTCATTGGGTTGCCTCCCAACAAGCTGTCGGCGTTCTGGGAACGGAGGTACCCAGACTTGCCTGCCTGCGGCCTGCGGCGTGGCTCAAGGGGTGGCCCAGTACGGCCCATCTTCATCAGCACAAGCTCAAGACCCTCGCGAGGGGCCAAGCCTCGCGGGCGGACGACAGGAAGCTTCCTCAGGCACGGCCTCGTCAGGCTGGCTCGCGAGGAGGCGGAGAGATCAAGGCGGGGTACCTCACGAGGTGCCCATGACGCAAGCCATGATTTACCAAGGGCGCCAGGCGGGCGCCAGCCCACGCAGTTGTCCTCATTTCCTCTTTGGTGCAAAGGAGGCAAGCGCAGCGAGAGCATCAAGCAAAGGCAACTGCTTCGGTGCAACAAGACCAAGCCCATCACAACGGCAGGAAGGAGGTCATCGTGGAGCCCAAGCCACGTCACCACCAGAGCCTTTGACAAAGCGAGGACCAACTTTAGTCAGGATAAGTGTACTAGATGTTCCCCTTCAAAATGGCCAATTGTTGGCGCCCTTCCCGCTCAATATTTGGGAAGAGGCCCAGGGCCTCTGCCTATAAATATGACTAGCCACCCATAGGGTAGAGGCATCTGAGAGGATCGAGGAAGGATCCGGAATCCAGAACAGAGCTAGAGATCAAGCAGTCCAGAGAGAGAAAGAGAGAGCGACCGAACTCCCCCTAGAAGTTCGTCGCACCGGCCAAGAATAGACCCTCACGAGGCTGTTCTCCCTTGTATTGTTCATCATCGGCCCCTTAGGCAATCCACCACACCACACACTGGAGTAGGGTGTTACACCACAATTGTGGCCCGAACCAGTATAAACCTTGTGTCCCTTGTGTTGCTCTTCGTGTAGTTTAGATCCTTGCGAGGCGACGAAGTGCATGTAGGTAGGGGGTGAGATCTCCTTGTGCACCCCAGAGTTCGAACCTAGAGGGTGTGCCGGAACCCGAAATCCGACATTTGGCGCGCCAGGTAGGGGGGCACCGAAATCCGTCTTCCGCCGCCCTGTTCTTCGCCGCCCATCGCATCCATGTCGGACGCTCGTCGGGCTCAAGCGCCGGGCCGCCTCGCCACCGGGTCGCCTAAACGGCCCCCGTCGGCGGCGGCCCCGCCGTTTCGCTGCCGTCAACGCCGCCATCGGCCCGGCGGGAACGGCAGCAAGCATCGTCCCCAGCGGCCGTGAGGCGAGACGGCCGTATCGCTACTCCTTCGCCGCCCCAGCTGGTTCTTTCGCGCCCGCTACATGGAGGCTCGAGCACGCTCATCGCGGCAAACAAGCTCCTGCGCTACCGCCTGGCCGACGACGTCTACGAGGAGAGTGGCTCGACCCGTCGCCGAGCTCGTCTGCGCGCAGGGGGCTCCTCACGCCCTTCTCTGCTGCACCGCGCCCCGCCTTTGCGTGGGCGATGAAGCTCCTGGGCGCCTCGGCCGCCTCCCCTCAAGAAGGCGCCTTGGCCCCAAGGTGCGTGGCCCTGGCGGAACCCACTTCGTCCGGCACCATCACAAAGAAGAGCAGAGCTGTCAAGAGGTCCCTCGCCCCCAAGAAGCTGCCCGAGTGCTCCTCGCACCGCCCACACGACCAAGGCCTCTGCTCCAAAGACGCTTAAGACCCAGCTGCTGCTCGGCGGCAGCGCATGGGGACCCGCAAGACCAAGCCCTTCGTCACCAGAGGCCTCCCGTGGCCACTGCAGGCTGCCGCGCCTTCACCACCGAGCTGTGCAGCGTCCCGTGGCCCGACAATTTCAAGCTAGACCTGCCTCCTCGCTACGACGGCATGCCGACCCTGCGGAGTTCCTCCAGCTCTACGAGCTGGGCATCGAACCACCAACGGGGACGAGAAGGTCATGGCGAACTGGTTTCCCATGGCGCTCAAAGACGGTGCCCGCACTCGCTCCTGAACACAGCTCTGGCACGATCTCCTCCTGGGACGAGATGCGCACCCGCTTCATCGCCAACTTCCAAGGCACTCGCGACCGGCCCCCTGCCGTGAGCGACATGCGCCGCATCAAGCAGCAGCTAGGAGAGACCCTGCAGAAGTACATCCAACGCTTCAACAACGCACGCCTCAAGATTCCCAAGGTGACCGAGGAGGCCATCATCTTAGCCTTCTCCGACGGTGTGCGTGACATCAAGATGTAGGAGGAGCTGGCGATGCATGAAGATCTGTGCACATCCTTGGAGCTGTTCAACTTGGCGACCAAGTGCGCCAGGACTAAGGAAGGACGCCTTTCCCTCCTTGAGCTGCCAGCCGTAGACCCAGAAGAGAAGAAGCCCAAGGTCAAGGACATGAAGCGCAAGGGGGCTGCCGTGCTCGCGGAAGAACCAGATAACAAGCGAGGCAGAGATCAGCCCGAGTCTTCCAAGGGCAGCCGGTACTGTGTGTACCACGACCTCCACACCCACAACACCAACGAATGTCAAGAGCTCAGAGCCGTGCGAGAAGGGCGAATTGTTCGATGCACCGACCGCAACGATCGAGGCTACGACAGAGGCGGAGGAAGAAACGCAGGACCACTGGCAGGATCAGCCTCGCGAGGGAGGTTGGAGGGACCCGCCTCGCGAGGGAGGCTGGAGGGATCAACCTCGCGAGGATCGCCCGCAAGGCAACGCAGGCCTCCCTCCCCTGCCACCGCAGCCAAGGAGAAATGAGGACCATCATCAGGACGAGGGGGATGGGGGCTTCCAGGAGCCGTGCGTAATCGCTTGCATCCTGGGCGGAGCTCAAGCCCCAGCCTCTCAGCGCATCTTCAAGCAGTTCGCCCACAAAGTGAATGCAGTCCTCCCCAAGCTCGAAGCCACGCGCCCTCTCAGGTGGTCAGCGTGCGCCATCACGTTCAGCTCAAGTGCGCGGCCACAACCGGAGTCCTCCCGATGCTTTGTTCCCCAATCATCAGCAACGTGCAAGTCACCAGGACCCTCATCGATGGCGGAGCAGGGCTCAATGTCCCGTCCAGAGACATTCAACAATCTCCAAGTGCCTTACAATCAGCTTCAGCCAACCAAGCCTTTCTCCGGAGTCACTGATGGCTCCACAGTTCCGATTGGGCAGATCCGCATCCCTGTCACCTTCGGGGCGCGCGACAACTACCGCACCGAACTCATCGACTTCGACGTCGCCCACATTCGCCTGCCATACAATGCCATCCTCGGGTACCCAGCTCTGGCCAAATTCATGGCCGTGACTCATCACGGATACAACGTCCTCAAGATGCCGGGAAGCGGTGGAGTCATCACGGTGCCTTGTGAAGAGAGAGACGCGGTGTGCTCCCTGGAGCGTTCTTTTCAAGCCGCGTCACTTGAAGACCCAGATCGCAGGAGCGGGAGGCTCCCCGAGGCTGCACCCAAGAAGAAGAAGACATCGCCTGGCCCGGCCCCTCGGGGGGCAGGCCCCTGGGGGTCCGTGCCTGTTCAGGGGGCACCTCCTTCTGTCGCATAGGAAGGCGCGCCTGGCGCCGTCCTCGAGCAAGGCTCGGGGGCTCTCTCCTAGAGGGCCACCGACCTTGCTAAGATCACGAGGGAGGCGCTTGGGCACCACTTGGAGGCGTGTTTCAAAGCACGTTTCCCTCAGGAAGGAGCAAGGCAAGGAGGGCCAAACCCTCAGGAGTTCGTCAGCCAGATCATTCAGGAGCTGCAGGAGTCAAGAGTCATGAGTGGCAGCCGCCACTCGCCAGTAGCTCCCCATCCAAAGCGAGGCTGGTGGGCTGCGCATCTGCATCGACATACCAGGCTCAACCGGGCCGCCTCTCGAGCCCCTCCGGCCCTCACGCATGGGGCGCCAGAAGGTCCACCCCACGCCTACGTTCGCATGCCTTACAACAGGTCTTAACGCTGGCCATGCGCGCCAGCGCCTCATGGGGAGCATCCTGAGGCTCATGAGGCCAAAGGCGTTCAGCAGTCTGGCGGAGACGGAGATGGTCCGCGAGGAGCCACCAGCGCCCGAAACTCCCGAGGCTCCCTGGGCACTGGGGCTCGTGAAGATCGGCTTCCGCAGCCCACGACGTCCGCTTCTTCAGCATCCCTTTGTCTTCAACGTTATCAGGTGACATCCTTCAAGTTTCATTTCCAGCTGGGAGCGCCCCCTAGGGCTCCATCATTCCCAGGCCGCGTGGGTCCGTCCCTGCGGCGTGTATCCCTTTTGCTTCATGTTCCTAGCTTACTTTATTGGGGGCGCCCCTCGGGCTGCATCATCCCCAAGTCGCTCGGGCCAGACCCAGTGACGTCTGCCTTCCCTGCACCTATCTAAATGAACTTTCTCCTTCACGATTAACGTGTTTGACCTAGTCCCCCGCTCGATTGACACCAACTGATGGAGCTGCTCCCCAACGGCATGACGCTTGCGCATGGGTCCGTCCCTGCAACACCGACAAACCTGAATGGCCGAGCTGTGGCCACGGCAGCCCCGCACGGCGCCACCTCGTCAAGCCTTCAGTGCTTCGTCACCCCTCCAGAGCAACCAACGGCTGACCGTCACTTGTCATGGCGGACTCTTGTTCTTCTTGTGATGATCCTGCAGGATCTCTTCAAGGAGCAGCGCCAGACGAGGCCCCCACGGCGTCTTATTCACTCTCTCCCGCGCAAACCGCTTGCCTGTTAAAGGGGGGTACCTGAGCATCGCGACTCGTGGGCTCCTACTGGCTCTCCAGCCCTCACCCTCTGGCCTTGTCCATGGCATTGCGACCTGGCATACCAGCGACGGCTGAGCCCCGCTCGAGGGCCGGGACCCGAGGACGTAGAGAAGAAAGGGGAGCAAAGGCGAGAAGGAAGAGGCACGCGGGGACCTCGCCAGGAAACACCTCGTCTGCCGATGCGCGGACCAAATGCCGCATCAGGAAGCGGTTCCTGACTTCCGAGATAAGTCATCCTTTGGAAACACTAGCTATCGCAGCACCGACCTCGCACCTAAGGCAATCCCGTGTTAGCAACATCACGCTCCTTTCTCACCGAACGATGGCTGCTTGAGCGCTAAAGGGGACCTCCTGAGCATCGCGACTCAGGGGCTCTTACTGGACCCCGGGCCGCTCACCTCCTGGCCTTGACCACGACATCGTGACCTGGCATACCAGCAATGACTGAAGCCTGCCTTGGGACCGGGACCTGTCGGCGCAGAGCATCAAGCCCTCGTGAGGTTCGAAAGGAGGAACTAAGCTAAGACGGAATGAGCATCTCGCACTACTTCACGACAAGGATCATATTAACAAACAGAACCACATGCACCTTACAAGCCCCCACGGGGTGCATTTTTTCGACTCCTCGCAGGGAACAGAGGGAGAAGATCCTAAAGAACGCTAACTACACGTGCCTCCGCAAGAGACGCCATCATCAACAGTGGGCCGTCAGGCACCGGCGCCAACCCCATCCAGATCAGAGGCGGCGGCGGCCTGACGAGCCTGCCCTGCTCCGAGAGCGATGCAAGCTCGGGGGCTCATAGCTGTCGTCGCTCATCTCCGGAGTCGCGAAGAGCTCGGCGGAGTCGCTGGATCCTTCGACGCCTCCGCCGCCTGAGGAGCTGCTGAGGGAGCGATCGGCGAGCCTGGTCCTCGCCGCGGCAGGGCCCCGACCACCTCTCTCAGGGCAGCATTCCTGCCGGCATCCTCCCGCGTCGAAGACCTTGAAGAGCATCATGGAAGTGTCGTCGTACTCCAGGTGGATCGCGAGGGCGCCCCTCGTCCTGGAGACCCTGGCGATCTTGCCCCAGCCTCAAGTCATGAAGACCTTGCCCGAAGCGACGACCGCGACCTCCGCTTCAGTCGCAAGGGTTCTGCAGCCGGCATGCTGCAACCAGAGCTCCAGAGATCCCCTCTGTGGAATCGCGAAGGCGAAGGAGGGAGGAAGGCGAATCCAAGACTGAGGAGGCATGGCGGCGTGGAGCACCAACTCTTGGGAGGAGCCCTCGGCATGGACCTCGGGGGGAACAACGCGAACCACCGTGACCCGCCGGCACCGGCGGCGGCGTCGTCCATGGCGCTCGGCGACAACTCCTTCAGGGCCCTCAATGCGGGCGTAAAAGGGCAGCGGGAACCCCGGCGGCGGCCGCTTGCACGAGGGCCTCGACACCTCCTGCCGGGCACCCTCATCTCGACGGCAGAGGGCTAGCCGTTTCTTCGGCAGAAGCGGGTCGGGACCCTCTCGGGGAGCCTTTCCTTTCTCTTCCGCGGAGAACCGGCGGATCGGAGCCATTGCCGCAAAGTGGAGCAAGGGATGGAGAAGAAGGAGGAGCAAGAAGAGATGGACCGGAAGGGCACGCGCCGTTCCATACTTATAACCGGGGAAGGCCAACCGTCGACCTCCACGATCACAGGTAATCATGACCCGCTTTGCATGAATGGACTTGTCAATTCGTGCAGTCGCCGAGGCGTCGTGGGGAAGCAGAGGCGCCCACGTCCAATCAACCGCCACGCGGCGCCCAAGGCCGCAGGCTGTTAGGGCCCGCGGCGCTTCGCACTTGCCCCTTCGCTTCTCTGCTAAGCCAAGTCCAGGCGCGCCTTGGGCCCCGGGGCTACTGTCGGCGTTCTGGGAACGGGGGTACCCAGACTTGCCTGCCTGCGGCCTGCGGCGTGGCTCAAGGGGTGGCCCAGTACGGCCCATCTTCATCAACACAAGCTCAAGACCCTCGCGAGGGGCCAAGATTGCAGGCGGACGACAAGAAGCTTCCTCGAGTACGACCTCGCCAGCTGGCTCACGAGGAGGTGGAGAGATCAAGGCGGGTACCTGCAAGGTGCCCATGACGCAAGCCATGACGACCAAGGGCTCCAGTGAGGCGCCAGCCACAGAAGGCTCCCTCATTTCCTCTATGGTGCAAAGGAGGCAAGCGCAGGCGAGAGCATCAAGCAAAGGCAACCGTTTCGGTGCAACAAGACCAAGACCATCACAACGGCAGGAAGGAGGTCATCGTGGAGCCCAAGCCGGCACCACCACCAGAGCCTTTGACAGGCGAGGACCAACTTTAGTCAGGATAAGTGTACTAGATGTTCCCCTTCAAAATGGCCAATTGTTGGCGCCCTTCCCGCTCAATATTTGGGAAGAGGCCCAGGGCCTCTGCCTATAAATAGGACTAGCCACCCATAGGGTAGAGGCATATGAGAGGATCGAGGAAGGATCCGGAATCCAGAACAGAGCTAGAGATCAAGCAGTCCAGAGAGAGAAAGAGATGGCGACCGAACTCCCTCTAGAAGTTTGTCGCACCGGCCAAGAACAGACCCTCGCGAGGCTGTTCTCCCTTGTATTGTTCATCATCGGCCCCTGAGGCAATCCACCACACCACACACTGGAGTAGGGTGTTACACCACAATGGTGGCCCGAACCAGTATAAACCTTGTGTGCCTTGTGTTGCTCTTCGTGTAGTTTAGATCCTTGCGAGGCGACGAAGTGCAGGTAGGTAGGGGGTGAGATCTCCGTGTGCACCCCAGAGTTTGAACCTAGAGGGTCTGCCGGAACCCGAAATCCGACACAAGCGATATAGTTTTACGCCCTTAGCTAGGCATAAAGTAAGGATCTAAGTTTTATCTTCCGAAGTTTTGGCAACTTTTGTAAGGGTTTTCTCAAACCCGGGAGGCTCTATACGCTTCCCTAAATTCTCCGGGAAAGAAACCATCTTAACATCCAAAATATCCAATCACTTGTTGCAAAGGGTAATCAGGGTATTCATGCGATTGATACTACCATTGAGGTGTTTGAGGGGTTTATTATATTTCTGTATTTCAACCATTTGTTTATGCAAACCACCAAGTTTGTTCAACATTTGAGCTTCCTCAGGGGTAAAAGTAAAGCCCTTCTTCTGAGGTGGAATTCCAAAAATTCCTTCTAAAATTTCATAGGCAACATTGGCATCAAGCTCAATAAAATTTCCTTTAGTGGCAAAATCTAGAAGTTGTCTATGATGCAAAGCCAATCCTATGTAAAAATTACGAAGCAAAACCTTAGCGCCCCCCTTTAAATTAGAAATATAATACGATTCCATAAGCCTATACCAGGCACATTTCAATTTTTCTCCTTGTCTTTGCTTGAAGTAAAGGACTTCAAAATCTGGTGACAAAGGAGGAGTAGGAATGCTAGCCATCAAGACTGGAAAGCAAGAGAACGGCGAATAAAAAAAGAGAGGCGAATAAAACGGCAAACTTTTGTGATCTGGAGGAGAGGAAATGAGAGGCAAATGTCAAATAATGTAAATTGCGAGGAGATGAGATTTGTGATTAGGAATCTGGTATATGTTGAAGATCCTCCCCGGCAACGGCGCCAGAAATTCTTCTTGATTGCGGCTTGAAGCTACGTCGGTATTTCCCCAAAGAGGAAGGGATGATCTAGCACAGCGGCGGTAGGTATTTCCATCAGTGAAGAAACCAAGGTTATCAAAACAGTAGGAGAACCAAGCAACACAACATAAACAGCCCCTGCACATGGATAACAAATCCTCGCAACCTGATGTGTAAAAGGGGTTGTCAATCCCTTCCGGTAGCGGCACCCCAAGATGGGCAAACGACGTGAAGAAAGTTGTAGTAAATTGATAGATGGAATGCCAAATAAAATAAATAAGAATAAATTGCAGCAAGGTATTTTTGTATTTTTGGTTTAATAGATCTGAAAATAAATGCAAAGGAAAAGTAGATCGCAAAGGCAAACTTATGAGAAAGAGACCCGGGGGCCGTAGGTTTCACTAGTGGCTTCTCTCGAGAAAAACAGCAAACGGTGGGTGAACAAATTACTGTTGGGCAATTGATAGAACTTCAAATAATCATGACTATATCCAGGCAATGATCATTATATAGGCATCACGACCAAGATTGGTAGACCAACTCCTGCCTGCATCTACTACTATTACTCCACACATCGACCGCTATCCAGCATACATCTAGTGTATTAAGTTCATGGGAAAACGGAGTAATGCAATAAGAACGATGACATGATGTAGACAAGATCTATCTATGTAGAGATAGGCCCCATCGTTTTATCCTTAGTAGCAACGATACATACGTGTCGGTTCCCCTTCAGTCACTGGGATCAAGCACCGTAAGATCGAACCCACTACAAAGCACCTCTTCCCATTGCAAGATTAATAGATCAAGTTGGCCAAACAAAACCCAAATATCGGAGAAGAAATACGAGGCTATACACAATCGTGCATATGAGAGATCAAAGAAACTCAAATAACTTTCATGGATATAAAAAGATATAACTGATCATAAACTCAAAGTTCATCAGATCCCAATAAACACACCGCAAAAGAGTTACATCATATGGATCTCCAAGAGACCATTGTATTGAGAATTGAGCGAGAGAGAGGAAGCCATCTAGCTACTAACTACGGATTCAAAGGTCTACAAAGAACTACTCGAGCATCATCGGAGAGGCACCAATGGAGGTGGTGAACCCCATCCGAGATGGTGTCTAGATTGGATCTGGTGATTCTGGACTCTTCAGTGGCTGGATTAATATTTCGTCGACTCCCCTAGGGTTTTTGGAATATTGGGGTATTTATAGAGCAAAGAGGCGGTCTGCGGGGCACCTGAGGTGGGCATAACGGAGAGTTTGATCCTAGCTCAGGATGAATGCTGGCGGCATGCTTAACACATGCATGTCAGATGGGAAGTGGTGTTTCGAGTGGCGAACGGGTGAGTAACGCGTAAGAACCTGCCCTTGGGAGGGGAACAACTGGAAACGGTTGCTAATACCCCGTAGGCTGAGGAGCAAAAGGAGAAATCCGCCTAAGGAGGGGCTCGCGCCTGATTAGCTAGTTGGTGATTCTTCAATTCAAATTCAAAGTTTTCGAGATCTTTGAAAAAGTGGACACCAAGTGATTGATATTATACCTCCAGGACCAGAACTTCTTGTTTTAGAGGGGGAATCCATCAAGCTTGATCAACCATTAACAAGCAATCCTAGTGTGGGAGGTTTTGGTCAGGGGGACGCAAAAATCATGCTTCAGGATCCATTATGTGGGCTTGATTTTTTTATTTGCATTATCCGTTGGATCCAAATCCATATCATAATCAAGTAGATAATGCGATGACTGCCTATCTCTTTCACCCATAAAACAAATATGGGAACCTAGAGAACGAATATAGGAGTTTAGAGAAAGACTCAAAAGAGGAATATGGGAGCCCAGAGAGCAAATATAGGACCCAAGAGGATGAATATGGAACTCTAGAGGAAGACTCTTCTTTTACTCCGATAGTATTGCGGATCACACTCGATACAAAGAAAATGAATGCATTTCCATACTATAATAAAAAGGTTAGTGTAATATATAGAGAACTGGATCCTGTCACATGACTTATTCCATTTCTACTCTATGGGATCTTACGGAGCCTCCCAAAGGGAGGCCTGCTACGCCAAAAGCGAGAAAAACTCCATCCCTTTCCTTTTGACATCCCCATGCCGCCACATAAAAAAAAGTTTGATTCAGAGGGAGAAGAAGCGGCCGAAATTAGAACAGAAATATCATTTGATTCGTCAATCTTTAAAAAAAAGATAAGAAGCAAAGTTTCTCCCTTGAGTTTGAGTGAAAAAACAAAAATGCGAGAAAAAATGCAATCCCTACCGCGTAATAGTGCACCTACACACCTTCATCGACGTTATTTTTTGACCGGAAAACCTAGAGTTAACTATCGACATTTTGGGCTATCCGGACACGTACTTCGAGAAATGGTTTGTGAATGTTTGTTACCCACCAGGGCGTGCCTGGGCCTCCTGGCATGCCCTGGTGGGTTGTGCTCTCCTCGGAGCACCCCCAGGCGCAGGTAGGGCCCATTACGTGTCTTCTGGTCCATAAAAAATCTTCGTAAAGTTTTGTGGCATTTGGACTCTGTCTGATATTAATTCCCTGCATGTAAAAAACATGCAGAAAGCAGCAACTGGCACTTGGCACTATGTCAAGGTTAGTACCAAAAAATGATATAAAATGACTATAAAACATCCAAGATTGATAATATAACAGCATGGAACAATAAAAAATTATAGATACGTTGGAGACGTATCACCCTCAAATCCTTATTTTTCCTGAACATTACTTCAAACAATACTGATGCGTGTTCTTCAGTGGCGTCGGTGATGAGCGAGTTGGTCGCCGCTCTGCCGGACGGGCCTGACGCCGCGCTGGCCTCCTCACGGGTTGGCTGGCTGGCCCGAGCGTGACTCATGCACGAGCAAGCCGCCGTGCTGGCCTTCGCTCGAGCCAGATGGCTGGCCTTAGCGCGTCGTGCGCGAGCAAGCCGCCGCACCGCCGTGACAATCTAGCTAGCAAACCTTGCAGACAAGTAGCTGGATGCATCTAGTAGGGTGTGTGCTATCTTGGCTGGCTAGCGGCCGCGAGCGCCGGATGGAGCTGGCATCCGGGCTGCCACAAGATGGGCTCCGCACCGCCGGCGGTTTTGACCTCGCATTCTGTCGACGGCGGTAGCTGCATCCCAAGGCCAAGGATGACTAGGTGGGCGGGCCAGAGGTAGGAGGTCACTCAGAGATTTTTGTCCAGACTGACATGTAGGTCCCACAAGTCATAACTCCTAACTTGTCGATTGAATAGAAGGTGTTGACTTAAGGGGCGACATGGGTTGAAACATGCCTATAACGACACTTTGTTTCTTGGTAGGGCTGGTTGGTAAGGGCATGTACAATGGTTCATAAGGTAGTCTTATCTTAAGTTTTCCACGTATGCAAGTGGTAGTAGTTTCTTGTCATTATTAGTGGTTTCTTGTAAGGAACAATGTCCTAGCGACAAAAGGCGATTCTAGGTTGCGTTGTACTCCAACGAGTACTACCAGTGGTCGCGGGAGTGTATAGCTCGTTTTGTGGGTTCGATCCCGGCCGAACGCACGATGAACTTTTTTTAAAATAGTAACTTTGCTGCGAGCCAATATTGTACACTGGTAGTTTGACTTTTTAAGTCGAACGGGCATGTCGCACGACAATCTGGGTGCACTGGATAGCCCAGCCACGTGAATGGGTTTTCCCTCCCATCATCTCATGGCTCGCGTACTAGAGTAGTACTCCTATATATCAATTCACACCATGCAAAGTTTCTCGCATGCGTGCTCGCCCTAGCCGCACCTCGCTTGCACCTTCCTCATCAGCTACATATTTAAACTAGCGCCTCCCAATTAAGCCCAAGAAGCTGGAAAAGCCTGGCGCGGCATTGCGAACTGTGCAATATGGCTATGTACGTAAAGTGCTAGTACTCAACTACTCTGTAGCTTGTGGCGTTGCATGCATGGACTTCACTCCATTATCGGCTCTATAAAAGAAATTCCTCTTGACATGATTTTTTTTTGTTTTGAAACGGAGGCAAAAGCTTTGCCTCATCTCATTCATAAAGAAGGAACTACTAGCAAAGTTCGACGAGATCCATTACACCTCGATAAATGGAAGCGCAAAGCCTAGTCTTGCTGTATCAAATAACTCAAATGGCTACCCCCACAGTAACCGTCGCTGATAAATAGGTTGTTAGTGTGTGCTTGAGAGGAGCGGTTGAGTAGGCCAGCTACGCGCTTGGATAGTGCACTGAGAGTACCCACTACGCAGGTGTACTTTCCCTGCATTGGTAGTACATCGATGGTTCTAGAGAACAATAGTACCCTCCACTTCCAACTGTAGCTCCTTGGCCCTGAGATTCAAGAGTTCAAAACTGGTGCACTATACTAGAAGTACAGTACATCACACTACTAGTTGAGAAAGTAGTACTAGTACTGCTACAGTACGAGTACGTAGTAAATAATAGCCTCACCCCTTTGCTAAGGAACGATCGAGGAGCTACAGTTGGAAGGGACGAGGCCCTACGGTTACTACGCTCTTATCTCCTCCTCGCCAGTTCCCCTCCCCCAAAGAGAAGGTAGTTCGTCGTTGCTCCCATGGATTCGCCAGGCAGTTCTCCTCCTCGTCAGGGCTGGGAGACCTTGGACGACTATCCTATGGGAGAAATCACACGCCGCTTCGACGTCTTCACCGCCGCAAGACTCGGTGCTTCCTGCACCCACTTTTTTAAGACGGTGCTTAAATAGGCTTGGGAAAAGGCCACGCTTGTTGGTCTTCCATGCGTCCTCAAGGAGAAGGTTCTTCTATGGGACAATCCTTCGAACAGTCCGCCGCTCCCTGGCCATGGTTGCACGTTGACTCCGCTAGAGTTGCCGACGTTGAGAGGTAGTCGGATTTTGTCCGATGAGCAGGCCAGTCATGGAGTATGATCAAGTAGTACTTAGTTATTCCATTTTCATCCCGTAATTTCTCCGCTGCCCACCGTCTTATATATAGGTCTGGGTCGGTGCCAACGAAGATTGGCTTGCATACCTTCGGCCGGATACAACCATCATTCTGCACAACATCCACAACAGTGCGGCCGTTCCCGTAGACCCCTTCTCCACCATTGGGATCGGCCTTCCGGACTGGTTGGGCTTGAATACGTATAATGATGCCTACATGAGATTGAAGAAGATAGCAATCGCGGACCCGCCGACAAAGCGAGCGGCTACGACGATTACTATCTCATCACGGTGTTCGACATAAGGATTGCCATCAATGCAAGAGGCAGTAACGGCAGAGGCTGGCGCATGTTGGCCGCGACAGATTTGTACCCCTACACGTTCGAAGACGCCGTGCACCATCTAGGTCGCATCGTCAAGGTGACAAGCCAGGGGACTTGTTTCATCTGATTGCCATCCTACGGTACGGGAGACTACAAACGGAATGCACAAACCATCATTTGCATCCGTAACGGTACTCCATTATTTTGGAGGGACCAGTCATCCCCCGATCAAAACAAGATCGCCGATCCTGGATGTACATTTGCATCCCTGATTCGGTCTAACCTGGAACCTTGTAGCTGACTTTGGCATATTGGGATCAACTGTCTTAGTAGTCGTTACCCATGGTACCACTGATGTGCAACATGGTCACACAATCTACCACGATCGGACCGTCACCATCTACCTGTGTATTCCATTTTCTCATTGTGTGTGTTAGAGTAGTAGAGTAGTAGTACTTGTTAGTTATTTTCTTTTCTTGATCGACATGTTTACTGTACTAGTAGTACAATTTAGTATTATATTTTTTAACCCTCTCGCCTTCTCTTTCATTGTTGTACTACTTACTAGTACTAGTAGGAGTACTTTTTACCTTGGAGGACACGTATAGCTAGCTAGGCCCTTGAAGACTTGAACCCACTAGCTCCCATCATTTTTGTTTTTTCCATGTCTTACTATCTCATCCATGTAGCCAAGAGCGGCTATATATAATAAGCCGGTTATTTTGGTTCCTCTATACCAGAGTACTACTATTTCTTGCACAATATTACTGACCGCCATATTTGAGCACAACATTATTATGCATGGACCTTGACTATGTACGTCACCATGTGTCCAGATCTGAGATACCTCGTGTACCAGATGAACGGCGCCGAGTTCGACCCCCGTGATGCTATGTGGGTATCGTGGAACACTCTTGGAGAGTAATCGCTTTTCATTGGGGACATCTACCCCATTGTGAAGCGGATGCCACCTTCCGTGCACGACACCGAAGGCCTACCGTTCATGAAGCATGGTTGTGTCTTCAGTGCGCACCGCCGGATGAACGACATGCCGGGACACGCTATCCCTGATTTATGCCGCTTCAGCTTGGATGAGTCTCCATCGTGTGGAACCGAACTAGAAATCAGAGACAATGATTCCCGTTGCCCACCGCTATGGATCGTGCCGTCCATGAAGAACACCTGGGACTGGAACCTGGAGGAGGACATGTAGCCCATCTATAACGTGTAAGTGGAGTATGGTAAATTGTGAACGGTAGCGCTGTGAATATATGTAGACTAGCCGTGAACAAATTTATCACATGAAGTGCAGATGAACTTTTGTGGCATACTGGCATTTGTCCTTTAGAATTTATTACTAGTAAATCTGTTATGTATACGTGCAACTTGTGTGGTTGTTGCACGGGCTCCAACACACTCTTTGAGAAAAAAGGTGGCACAACTTTGGATATAGGTGACGTGGCGGCATCATACAGTAGCATCGTTCGCTATAGTTGTAGTATACTCCTACTAGGACGACAACTCCTATAAAACCTTGCGCTTGGCTATTTGCCTCTTTGGGAGGTTCAACAGTTCATACTCATGTGAACCTTGCACTTGACTCTTTGCCTCTTCGGAAGGTCCAACAATGATGATACTATAGTACAATATGCTTCTGGCAATCTGACACCGATTGAACTGCTGCACATCCACCGCGAGGGCGAGAGCGAGGGAGAGGGAGAGGGAGAGGGAGAGGGCGCTGTAGTCAAAACCCTCTCCTCGTCCTGCGAGCCACCGCGCGCTTGGGCGAGGGAGAGGCGTAGTAAGCAAGCTTCTCCTTGTTCGGCGAGTTGACGGGACACATCAAAGCAGTACTAGTACTAGTCCATACTGCATCCTTTCCGGATAATATGGCTTAATTTGAAATGAGAAAAATACACTGGCAGTCAATGTATGTAACAATACGCTCTTTACGCTAACTATATAGTTTTGCGGTGATTATATGATCACTAGCTCATTGTAGAGCACTGTATTGCACCCTAATGACCGCTCACATAGTCGACGTGGCACTTTGTCGACTGGTTAAATTGACACCTGGTTTCTGAGTCCCACCTGTCAGTTGGCAGAGCAAAGAAATCAGTTAAACAAAACTTTACGCAGGCGTGACTGGAGTCCAACCCTTGCGCGCGAACCACCCTGGCTGTGTATGTGAGTGTATGCTTGTGTACTCCCTCGGTCTTCCAACAAAGAGTGTACATCGGCTCAAAAACAAAGAGTGTACATTTACACTTCCAATGCATTTAGCCTTTAATCTAATCGATATTGATTGACTAATGCACCAACTTGTGCTCTAGCTATAGGCTACATGTCGTGTATCCTTAATTACAGCATGCAACAACCATCATTTAATCTTCTTCTCTCAATGGTCGCATGCACACACAAGTCTGCTACTTTTGGGCGTTAATTATGCACTGGTCAATGTGTAAATCTCTATATGTACACTCTTTCACGGATGTAGGGAGTAGGTTGAGCACTTGAGCGTGAGCGTGTGTGTTGTGTCATGTGCTATGTGCCGCATGGGTGCGTGAGTGTTGCGTGCGTCCATGTGTACGTGTGAGTGTTGCATGTTGCATGCATGCATGCATGAGGCTTTTACTCCCTCCCATTGACATGTTCATATTTCAAGCTTCATTAAAACGTTGCATGCAAGAATTAAGAGATAACTCACCAATGCATGTAAAAGTTCTGGTCATTTGTTCCTCACGCATGAATTCCAATTAATACGTTCGTAAACACAATTTGCTTGATGGAAACGAGCCCATTATTGAGTACTTTCGAAAAAAAATCTTCGGGCACTCATCATTTACTACTACATTGGTTGATAATTTTTTTATTGACCTGTATATAAACCTCCGTCCTGCTTTAATGGTCCCCTTCGTACTTAGTGTAAAATTTTGACCATAAATTTAACTAACAAAGTGTCAATGCATGTCATAAAAAACTATACCATCAAAAACTATGTTCAAATACGAATCCAGTGATATGATTTTTGGTGAGTACATGGTCAAAGTTTGACACAAAATTAATGCATTGGTAAACATAATTTTTTGAGGAAAACGAGTGCATTAATTGAGTGTTTTTGCAAACTACAAAAAATATTCCAGCACTCACCATCTACCTTGGTTGATGAGATTTTTGAATTGAGCCCTATAAACCGGAAAGGAGGTAGTACTAGTACTCCTACATTATTGGCGCCGGGTGCCTTGGCCAATGTTTCATCTTGTTGGACAGGATGAGCGTAGAGGCATAGGGATACTGTAGATAGGAAGTCTTAGCGATCCATTATTCCCCATCTCGGTCAGAGAGAACTATTCAACTAGTCTTCACAGTGAAGTGACAATACACGCTGCAGCAGATGGGATACTTAATTAATAAGCTGAACTAGCGTGTTGGTGTTACTAAATCAGCCTTACCGAGTACTGCCATCATGTTTGCCAGTGGAGAAGGCTTCCGCAAATACGCCTACGCACCTCTCTCCTCAATTAACCGACATATGGGCCCTCTTGAGGTAGACCCACATGTCATCGGCGTAACTATTTACACTCCAAAGGACAGTATATCCTTGTAGTAGTACTAGTAGAATTGAGATTTAATGCACTTTCTTCTCCGTCTTTCACTCTTCTTCCTCCTCTCTTTTCTTCCTCCTCTTTTCCCCACCATCGGCCGCACACCATTCCCCCCGCTCACTGCTCACCCGCCCATGCCATCTTCCTTGGTAGCTCGCGCGTACCATATCCCCCCACTCACTGCTCGGCCACACATGCCATCTTCTTCGCTCGCCCGCTTGAATCCACTTCCCCGCTGGCTCGCAGGCACCGAAAACCCAAATCACTCAGCACCCTAAAAAATCCTATGGCAGAACCGACTGACACGCAGAGCCGCGATTGGAATTCCCTCCCCGATGTTCTCTTGGAGCAGATCTGTAATTGTATGGACATGCTCAGCACCGTCCGTCTGACCGCATGCTCAGTGTCTTTGTACTGTCTACTCATCTCCAACCGGCAGGCCCTTTTCAAGACACCCTGCTTGCTGATGCCCGATCCTCGCAGGTGGCCCAGACACCGACTTTATGATCCTACGGAGGTTGCCGTAGTGCCCCTCGACATGCTATCACTACCCGTCCACCTGTCCTTCATGCGCGGCCACTACTGGGCGGGCATGAAGTCCAACTAGATCGTCCTCATCCACCAATCCGGTAGTTCGCGGCATCTCGTGGATATCTACACCCAGCGAGAGATCACCCTTCCATCGTTGGATACCGCCTTCATCGAGCCTCGCGTCTCTCCAGACACTCCTGCCTACTACGCAAGAGACGCGTCGAGCTTTTGGCTCGACCTCTGTTTGCTAAAGGTTGTAATCTGCGAAGTGCCCACACCATCAGAAGACTACATGGATTACAAGCTCATTGCCTTGTTTAACATGGGATTAGTCTATCTGGAATCCGGTCGCCATACATGGTTATGGCTCATCGTCAACCCTGTTGAACCAACATTTCTGTCTGATGCTATAGTGCACGATGGCATCGTTTATGCGACAAGCCCGCAGTTGGCTGCCTATCTTTGGTGGAATCTATCATCGTGTAATTGTTCTATCTCATCTCATCTTTACCTTATGAATACGACTGCCTGTTGATTGTTACAAATTTAGAATAGATAGTATGCCTATAACCACATCATTGCTATATGTTCCTCTCATTTCCTAGATTTTTATGACCACACACGTTATTGTTAGAGTTGATATGAGAACAATTGGCATCTAATGATTGTTAGAATAGATATTATGAGTATAACCTCATGATTGCTATATGTTACTCTCATTTCCAAGATTTTTATAACAACGCATGTTATTTCTTAGAGTTGATATGAGAACAGTAGTAAGTTCTATCGTAGAATATGAGTAGGCCCTGTCATAGCTGTTTTCCTCTCATTGTTACATGATGTTTGAACCATGACATATTGCTAGAATATGAAAGCCATTGGCTTATTTTTTAACTTGGGGTATGATTATGACCACTGCATTGCAATTCTCTGTCTATGATATGTGTCACTGTTATAATAATCTTAATTACACACATACCCTGAACATGATTGTATATTTTTGTCCTTTTGGTCTCCAATTGGATTTGTTGCAGCAGACGCAAATGCGCTGGCCTTCATGATTCCAGGACCTGGAATCATACCAGTCGATGGGTGGTTGTTTATCGCTCGTTCAGCTGACGGCAGTCATTTGATGCTCGTTCACACGTACCAAATTGACCAAACCATTACATCAAACCACATGCGACAATGCCCGGGGCGTTCGTGGATCGTGATGGCTATGGCTGCTTCGTGTTCGAGAAAGATCCTAGCTCCATTGGGCCAAAGCGTATTCAATCGAGGCGGGTTTACGTACCTCGGCCACCACTCCATGTTCCTCAGGCTCAATTATCCGATCATCCAACCAATCATCGATCATATCACCGGCGATGATTACCATGCTATGCAACTTCCATTCGCCAGGGGGGACTATGTTTACACATCATACCTTGGGTTTCATGACTCACCATATCCAGAGATTTGTCGACACAGCTTGTTGCCTGATAATCTTCAGCGTGTGAAAGGCATCAAGCTTCCATGCGATGGATGGCTTTTGCAGGCCCGACATGTGGTGATGTGGTTCATGGCAACAGCAAATATGCACAACTTGATTCGTACTGATATCTAGACTGAGACATTTTTTTGAGCAAAAGAGGGGTGGGGGGCTCCCCCTTCGATTTCATTAACGAAACCACCACGAATCCAGGTCCAGACCAGAACAACCCTAACCAACTACTAAAAACCATGTATTGTGCTGCTATAGCATGACCCTCTTTTGTTGGATATTATGTATTGTTGTTAGTTTGAAGCACTCCAATGGTTTGAAGGATAGATACCTTTCTGGGATCAAGTGCATCCTAACTCACCTGCGTAGGATGTACTGATAATGATGATGGAGATGTTGTGCAGAAGCCATATATATATATATAGATATATATATATATATATATATATATAGTATTTTGTTAATGAAAGAACTTAGGCTTCAAGGATAGTATTTTGTTAATTCACCTGCGTAGAAGCCATATATATCAATTAGGCTTCAAGTGCGTACTTGTTGGTGAAAGTGTTGTCCAATGGGAATTACATTTAGTATTACTCATGTAGCCTACAAAGTATGTCGCACGGCCTTGTAACTTCTTACTCCATTTCTAAATTTGTACTAGTCCTCTATACCGTATCTTGCGCTACCCGTACTACTACCTTCCTCCTGGTTTATTGGTCCCCTTCGTAATTTGTGTCAAATTTTGACCATAAATTTCACTAACTAAATGTTAATGCATGTCACAAAAAATTATATTGTTTGATTCGTATTTGAACATAGTTTCCAATGGTATAATTTTCGGTGACATGCATTGACATTTTTTAGTTAAACCCATGGTTAAAATGTGATACTAAATACGACTAGTAAGTAGTATGGTAGTAGTACTAGTATACGCCGGTCAAATTATTCATCATGTCCTCACATTGAATTGACGTTACAACATGCTGCGTGTGAGGTGACACAAGAGTCCCAGCGGCGTTGATGACACACATGTATATGGGATCAATTTAGCTCTTTTTGATAAGTAAGAGTGTCGAACCGAACGAGGAGCAGAAGGAAATGACAAGTGGTTTTCAGCAAGGTAGTTTTTGCAGGTGCTGAAATTGTAAGTAGCAGAGTAGTTTGATAGCAAGATAATTTGTAACGAGCAAGTAATGATAGTAGTAACAGAAGTGCAGCAAGGTAGCCCAATCCTTTTGAGGCAAAGGATAGGCCAAAATGGTCTCTTATGATAAGCAAAGCGTTCTTGAGGGTACACGGGAATTTCATCTAGTCACTTTCATCATGTTGGTTCGATTTGTGTTCGCTACTTTGATAATTTGATATCTGGCTGGACCGGTGCTTAGGTGCTATTCGTACTTGAAAAAACCTCCTACTTATGATTAACCCCCCCCCCCCGCAAGCATCCGCAACTACGAGAAAAGTATAAAGAATAAATTCTAACCATAACATTAAACTTTTGGATCCAATCGGTCCCTTAAGGAATAGAGCATAAACTGGGGTTTAAGCTTACATCACTCTCACAACCCATCATCTAATTGCTACTCCACAATGCATTCCCTTAGGCCCAAATATGGTGAAGTGTCATGTAGTCGACGTTCACATGACACCACTAAGGGAATCACGACATACATACTATCAAAATATCAAACACATATCAAGTTCACATGATTACTTGCAACATGATTTCTCCCGTGACATCAAGAACAAAAGTAACTACTCACAAATGATTGAACACAAGAGATGAACTAGGGTTTGAGATGAGATGGTGCTGGTGAAGATTTTGATGGAGATTGCCCTCCCCAAGATGGGAGAGTTGTTGGTGATGATGATGACGATTTCCCCCTCCGGGAGGGAAGTTCCACCGGTGGAATCGCTCCGTCGGAGGGTAAAAGTGCTCCTGCCCAAGTTCCGCCACGAGACGGCGGCGCTCCGTCCCGAAAGTCTTCTCCTTATTTTTTCTAGGTCAAAATTACTTATATACATGATGTAACATCCCAAAATTCTAAATTTTGGAATGTTATAAACAAATAGATAGATTTGATTGATTGTTTGATTGATTGACTGAAAGTGGGTGAATTCGAAACTTTTTGAAAGTTAAATGAGAGGGAATAAAAGGACTTTCCCAAACTTTCATTTTGCTTTTATGATCTTCGGGAATTCAAATTCTTTTCATCACAAAACCACAGATGTAAGATGATATGACTTCTTACATTTATTTAAATGACAAGGGATGTTGAAAATATTTGAATTTCATTTGAGAATATTTCCAATTCTGGAACGTTATGCAACTCAATGATTTTCACGAGCGAAGATAAAATGAATTCTTCAAAACAAATGAAATATGAGTTGGGAGTTTCAAAGAATCAAATTCAAAGTTCTTTTGAATTTATTTTTCAATTTGGAGTTATTTGAGTTTTATTCAAATTATTTTTCTCCAAAAATAAAATATATGGAAAATAGGGTAACATGATTCCCTACATTAGAAAATTGGAGAGAAATAAATTTGAATTAATTTTGGTATTTTTAAAATGATTTTCTTGGATTTTACTAGGCGTAAGCACTCTTTGCTTTATTTGAATTTTTGTGTATTTTATTTGAAGCTAGAATAATGTTCATCATGTAGGAAATATTTTTCTGAAAATTTTGATATATTATATGCCTATACAATATTTTTATTTATTTGGTTTTATTATTTTTATTTGTCTCATTTAAAAAAACAAATGTTTTAAAAATAAAAGTTTCTCACTTACTTTGGGCGGCCCGGTAAGCCAGGCCAAGGCCTCGCTGCGTCTGCCTCCTCCCAAGCCCACCACCGCGCCCAGGCCAGGCCACCCGGCCCGGCCAGCCGGCGAGCCGCCGCCAGCCCGCGGCCAGTAGCGCCCGCGCCGTCCCGACCTCATTGAGGCCGGATCCACTGCGACTCACGCCCGCCTCGATGTCCGTGCATGGCGGACTCTCCCGCCGCCTTGCCCTCCTCCATGCCACCCGTCGCTCCCTCCGCCTATTTAAGCCGCCGCCCCTCTCTCTCTTCCTCACCGATCGCCACACTCGCCAGAAAGCCGCCATCACGGCGAGATCCGCCGCCTCGTCCGCTCCGTTCTGTCGCCGTGGACCACCGCCGACGCCGCCATCTTCCTCGCCTCGCCGCTTCTTCCTTCACATTCTCGCCGTCGCCGGCGAAACCGAGCAGCCGCCCGGTCAAGCCCGGACGACCGCCGCCGTTGCCCTTCGCCACCGACGCCGCCGCCGCTGCAGTAAGTCGCCGTCGCCGCCTCCTCCGTCCGATCTAGAATCGGCGGCCAAGATTAGATCTAGTTTTTGTTTTTTTCCTTCTGAACCGTTATGCGCTAAGTAGAGGACGTTCGCTGTTTAGTCTGCGCAGCGAACAGTTTTCAGCCACTAACAATCTGACACGTGGCCAGGGACCTAGATGTAGTATCTTTTTCCAGTTTAACCCCTGGTTTTCAAACGATCATAACGTTTTACTCGTTAGTCCAAATTCAACGAAACCAATGCTCACGTCTTTGTTATGATCCCCTCTATCCAGTAATCCAACTCAAACATGTTTTTGAAAGTTTAAAATTTGAATTAGATCAGATTTGAATTCAAACTTCGTTTGATCATAACTTGAGTTTCGTAACTCCGATTTAGCTGATTCTTTTTGCAAATCAAGCTCTTGACCTAAACTTTCTGATAAGGCCAAATCCATATAATTTTGGTACTGTTAGAAATTGTTTTATGTTGCAAGAGTTATTTGCTTGGTTTTGATGTTTTCCGAATCGTTTTCTTCGTTCTTTCCGATCTTTTGAGTGATTGCTTATGTGTGGCTACTATTGCTTGATTACGATAGATTGACCGGAGTGTGACGAGTAGAACTATCAAGAGTTTGAGTGCGAATCATCTTCATCTACATTGCAAGCAAGTAACACTTTGATCATACCTTTTCATACCCTGTTTTTATGCATTAGCTCAATCCTCAAACATTGCATGATTAGGATGTCATTAATTTGTGGGTTGGGAAGTAGATGATGCGGTAGGAACCTATTGCCCTGTTACTATCAAACCCATGGGAGTTACTTCTACGTGTTGCTTATATTGCTATGCTATGCTCGTAGACGTGGTTTGGGTTGAGAGATATTCATGACAGATGTGAGATTGTAAATTAATGGTTGACTTTAAGGTGGCAACTTAAATACACATCTGGGTGGATTGAGGCACCTAGGGAACCCAGTGTTGTCTGTTTTATTTTTTGGAAATCCCGGGGTACCGTGTGATCTTCCTATGGACCGCCACCCAGGCTCAAAGGGAACTGAGATTATTCATGCTAGAAACTTCCGTGTGCAGCCACAAGCTATTATGGGCTCTAGCATAGTTGAGTAAGTTATGTGAATCTCTCGAAGAGGTAGATCAGCAGGTAGTGGCTTTTGTAGGTTTGGTATGATCTATCCGGAGTAGAGAGTTAATGTTTCTGAAAGACTGTGTCTCGGTCATCCGTCTCTCAAACACCATGTAGTGCGAGAAATCAACGGAGGCGATCGGGTCTTGTGGGGAAAAGTGCGCAAACCTCTGCAGAGTGTACAATCTATTCATGGTTAGCCGTGTCCCCGGTTATGGACAATTTTGAGTATCTAGTACTTGAGTATTCGCATGTATCTCATCACTCTAAATTAATATTGCTGGGTTGTTAATCACTTTAATTGGGATTGAGATGGGGTTATACCTTCTCAATGATGTTTCAACCACCATGATAGTTAAAGTAAAACTTATTCCTTTGATGTAGGGAAAAATTGGCTTTTCGCAAAACTGTAACCATAGAGCTTTCCACCAGCCATATATGCATGTAGTATAGCTTATTCTTTCATTACTCTCTATGTGTTACATTGCCAGCATATTCCATGTGCTGACCCGTTTTCGGGCTGCAACGTTTCATGTTGCAGACTTTTCAGACGACGAGTAAGTGATACGTTAGGGTTACGATTTCTACACTCAACTTTGCCGTTGGTGTTGATGGGAATCCACAACCTTGTTGCTTCCGCTATATTTTGGATTGAGGTAATAGTATTTACGTTACTTTATACATGTGATTTACCTCTGTTATAAATCCTCGAAATCTTGTGTGTGTCGAGATACCGATCCAGGGATGACACTTAAGCACAGAGACTTGACCGTCTGAGGTCGGGTCGCTACACATGAAGATGGAGCCTTTAGGCAAGTCCACATACTCAACCATCATATAGTCTTCTATGATTGCTAACACTCACCGCGTACACATGACTAAAATGTTTCAACCGGACACATAGAAAGATAGGGGCTTATAGTTTCGCCTCCCAACGTATTCACCTAAAGGGTGATGTCAACAATAATAACTCATGCTATCTATATTCAACTGGACATATGTTCCTAGATCTCTTCGCACCACACGATGCTTGCCAAAGGAGAAAAATAAAAAGGAGTGCAAGGATGGCTCTTTGCATAAAAGTAAATACATAAAAGTAAAAGATAGGCCCTTCGGAGAAGGAAGCAGAGGTTGCCATCACTTATTTGTTTGTATGCTCAACCTTTTAGTGCAAAAGAATGTCACGTTGCATTGCCCCTTGTGATAGTGACCTTTATTATGCAGTTTGTCGCTTTTATTCTTCACCATCACAAGTTCGTGCAACACTCAATTTTCTCTTACACTAAATGATCTCACACATTTAGAAGCAATGTTTATTGCCTTTTTGCACCAATGACAACTTACTTGAGGGATCTTGCTCAATCCCTAGGTAGGTATGGTGGACACTTGAAAATAAGATTTGGGTTTAAGGGTTTTTGGATGCACAAGTAGTATCTCTACTTAGTGCGGAATTTTTGGCTAGCAAAGATAAGGGGCAAGCACCACATGTTGAAGGATCAATGACAATATGACTTCTATGTGAATATAAACAAACATAAACCATTAAGTTGCCTTCCTTGTCCAACGTCAACAATTTTGGCATATAATATTTTGATGAGTGCTCACAATCACAAAAGATTTCTAGGATAGTATATTTATATGTGAATCTTCTCTTCCCTTATTAATTCTTTCATGAGCTGCATCATTGATTAATGCTATGTTTGTCAATCTCTAATAAAATTTCTATTTATACTTTTCCTTATGTGGTGTCATCACCAACCATAGGATTAGTATATGATCTTCTTAATTTATTTCTTTTCTATTTTATTTATTTCCTTTCTTTTTATTGCAACATGAAAGTAAAGATAGCAAAAACTCAAACTAACTTTATTATATATCTCGCACGCGATTACAAGGATAGATCACTAATCAAACTCTTGAAAAGAAAGGATTGAACTAAACTTTTATTCATCTAAAGAAAAAGATCAAACTAAAATAAGTAAAGGTAAAAAGATAGTGGGATGATACGATACCGGGGCACCTCCCCCAAGCTTGGCGGAAGCCAAGGAGAGTGCCCATACCTGATACTCTATTCTTTTTTGGTGATGAAAAAGAAGGTGGTGGTGATGAATTAGTAGAGGGTTTGCCCTTCCTCAACTTATGCTTGAGGATAGAATTTTCCTCCTTCAACTCTTCGATCTCCTGTTCAAGCTCTAATACCTTTTTGCATAAATCCTACTTATTTTCCTGCAAAAGGCGAAAGGGTATAAACTGAACCTTAGGCCTCTTTGGTTTATTCGGGAGGCTTGACTTCTTGAATTCCACATGCATGTCCCTAGGTTGAAGCGGCGGGGTTTCATTTTCATCGGAGCTCGTCTCCTCCTTTTCCCTAGGATAATAGTCTTCCTCTTCCTCCGTAGTCCAGCCATAGTGCTCCACATCCCCATAGGACTTGGGGTTTGCGATGAAATGAACAACATAGCTCTCACCCTCAGAGTCTTGGGATGACATATTTTCAGATCTGACAAGAAAACAACAATAAAAGGGAACAAAAGATTTCTCCGTGATACGGTGGTTAACAGGATCGGGAATAGATTTTTTTATCTTGGAGGACAAGCAAATGGAAGAAAAACGGAGTCCGGGAGGTGTCCCAGGTGGGCTCAACCCACCTGGGCGCGCCAGGCAAGCCAGGCTCGCCCTGGTGTCTTGTGCCCACCAGGGTACGCTTCCTGGAAGTTTCTTATTTTCCTAATTTTCTAAATATTCCAAAACTGACAAAAAATATTTTTGCAGAATTTTCTGAGTCTGTTTACTTATCGTATCACGTACCTCCTTATTTTCACGAATCTGGAGTGTTTTGGAAGGACTCTTTTATGTGTTCTTCCGGTGTCAAAGTTTGGATAATATTACTTTCAACATTAATGGGCGTACCTGAGATATAATGTTTTATTCGTTGCCCATTGACAACCTTCGGGTTAGTACCTTCGGCATTTTTTTTGATGGCTCCAGACCAATAAACCTCCTCGATAACATATGGGCCTTCCCATTTTGAGAGGAGTTTTCCTGCAAAGAATCTGAAATGAGAGTTGTACAGAAGAACATATTCTCCGACTTTAAACTCACGCTTTTGGATTCTTTTGTCATGCCATCTTTTAACTTTTTATTTGAATAATTTTGCATTTTCATAAGCTTGGGTTCTCCATTCATCTAATGAACTAATATCAAATAACCTCTTTTGATCAGCAAGTTTGAAATCATAATTGAGTTCTTTGATTGCCCAATATGCTTTATGTTCTAACTCAAGAGGCAAATGACAAGCCTTTCCATAGATCATTTTGTAAGGAGACATACCCATAGGATTTTTATATGATGTTCTATAAGCCCAAAGTGCATCATCTAATTTCTTAGACCAATTCTTCCTGGACCTATTAACAATCTTTTTCAAAATTAATTTTATTTGTCTATTGCTAAGTTTAACTTGACCACTAGACTGAGGAAGATAAGGTGATGCAATTATATGGTTAACATCATACTTGGCAAGCATTTTACGGAAAGCACCATGAATAAAGTGTGAACCACCATCAGTCATTAAATATCTAGGGACTCCAAACCTTGGGAAAATAACTTTCTTAAGCATTTTAATAGAGGTGTTGTGATCAACACTACTGGTTGGAATAGCTTCTACCCATTTAGTAACATAATCAACAGCAACCAAAAATATGTGTATACCCATTAGAGGAAGGAAAAGGTCCCATGTAATCAAATCCCCAAACATCAAATGGTTCAATAGCAAGTGAATAATTGATAGGCATTTCTGACGCTTACCGATATTACCTATTCTTTGGCATTCATCACAAGATAAGACGAACTTACGCGCATCCTTGAAGAGAGTAGGCCAATGAAATCCAGATTGCAATACCTTGTGAGCAATTCTATCTCCAGCATGATGCCCTCCATAAGCTTCGGAGTGACATTTCTGTAGAATCTTAGGTACATATTTAGCAACAATGTAATTAGCATAGTCAGCATACCAAGGAGTATTATGAGCAACATTTATTGCAGCTACCTGCTCATCAGGAAAACTATCATCAATAGGTAGTGGGCCATCAAGCACATTTTCAAGCCTAGACAAGTTATCAGCTACGTGGTTCTCAGCTCCTTTTCTATCAGTGATATGTAAATCAAATTCTTGTAACAAGAGAACCCATCAAATAAGTCTAGGTTTAGCATCTTTCTTTTGCATAAGATATTTAATAGCAGCATGGTCGGTCTGAATGATAACTTTAGAATCAACAATGTAGATCAACATTTATCACAAGCAAACACCACTGCTAGAAATTCCTTTTCAGTGGTAGCATAATTTCGTTGAGCACTGTCTAGAGTTTTACTAGCATAATGAATAACATTTAGTTTCTTATCAACTCTTTGTCCTAGAATAGCACCAACAACATAATCACTAGCATCACACATGATTTCAAAAGGCAAGTTCCAATCAGGTGGTTGAACAATAGGTGCAGAAATTAAGGCTTTCTTGAGTGTTTCAAAGGCTTCCAACCAATCATCATCGAAAACAAAAGGAATATCCTTTTGCAAAAGATTTGGAAGAGGCCTAGAAATTTTAGAAAAGTCTTTGATAAATTTCCTATGGAAACCAGCATGACCAAGGAAACTACGAATGCCTTTGATACCCTTAGGACATGGCATTTTCTCAATTGCATCAACCTTAGCTTTGTCCAGCTCAATACCTCTTTCAGAAATTTTATGACCGAAGACAATGCCTTCATTAACCATAAAGTGGCACTTCTCCCAATACAAGACAAGATTTGTTTGTTCACATCTCTGCAAAACTCGATCAAGATTGCTTAAACAATCATCAAAAGACTTCCCATAAATAGAGAAGTCGTCCATGAACATCTCAACAATCTTTTCACAAAAGTCAGAGAATATAGCAGTCATACATCTTTGAAAGGTAGCAGGTGCATTGCATAAACCAAGAGGCATACGTCTATAGGCATAAGTTCCAAAGGGACAAGTAAAAGTGGTCTTTTCTTGATCAGGTTGAGAAACAGGTATTTGTGAAAAAACATAATATTCATCAAGGAAGCAAAAATGTGTGTGCTTAGATAATCTTTCAAGCATTCGATCAATAAAAGGCAGAGGGTAATGATCTTTTCTAGTTGCTTTGTTTAGTTTTCTAAAATAAATTACCATTCTATAGCCTGTAACAATTCTTTGTGGAATAAGTTCATTCTTATCATTAGGAACAATAGTTATACCTCCTTTCTTAGGGACACAATGAACGGGACTTACCCATCTACTATCAGCTATAGGATAGATTATACCTACTTCCAGAAGTTTTCATATTTCCATTCTTACCACTTCTTTCATCTTCGGATTTAACCGATGTTGGTGATCAACAACGGGTTTAGCATCAGGTTCCATATTAATTTTGTGCTGACATAGAGTGGGACTAATGCCCTTTAAATCATCTAGAGTATATCCAATAGCAGCTCGGTGCTTCCTTAGAACTTTCAATAATCTTTCTTCTTCATGTTCCGAAAGGTTAGCACTAATAATAATAGGATATATCTTCTTTTCATCAAGATCAGCATACTTTAAAGTGGCTGGCAATTGTTTTAATTCAAACACAGGATCACCTTTAGGTGGAGGAGGACCTCCCAGAGTTTCAATAGGCAAATTGTGTCTAAGCAGAGGACGTTGTTCAAAGAAAATCTTATCTATTTCATTTCTTTCATGCATATGTAAATCATTTTCATGGTCTAGCAAATATTGTTCTAGTGGATCAGTAGGAGGCACAACAATAGAAGAAAGACCAATTAATTCATCTTTACTAGGCAAATATTTTTCATGAAGCTTTCTACTAAACTTGGAAAAATTAAACTCATGAGATTCATCACCAAAACTAACACTGACAATTTGTTTCTAACAATCTATTTTAGCATTAACGGTGTTTAAGAAAGGTCTACCAAAGATAATGGGACAAAAGTCATCTTGTGGGGAACCAAGAACAAGAATATCGATAGGGTATTTTATTTTTCCCACACAAGACTTCAACATCTCTAACAATCCAAATTGGTGATATAGTGTCTCTATTAGCAAGTTTAATAGTAACATTTGTCTTCTATCTCTGCGGGTGTTATGTCATTCATAATTTCTTGATATAAGGTGTACGGAATAGCACTCGCACTAGCACCTATGTCACATAAACCATGATAACAGTGATCTCCTATTTTAACTGAGATGACGGGCATGCCAACAACAGGTCTATGTTTATCCTTTTTATCAGGTTTGGCAATTCTAGCAGCTTCTTCACAGAAGTAAATAACATGCCCATCCATATATTCTTCCAAGAGATCTTTAACCATAGCAATACTAGGTTCTACTTTAATTTTTTCATCTGGTTTAGGTGTTCTAATAGAAATTTTGTTAACCACAGTTGAAACTTTAGCATGTTCATTTATCCTAACAGGGAAGGGTGGTTTCTCAATATAAGCAGAAGGAACAACTGGATCAACATTATAAATTATAGTTTCTTCTTTAACTAGTACCGGTTCTTCGATTACTTCTTTAGCAGGTGGATGATATTTAAACCACTTCTCTTTAGGGAGATCAACATGAGTAGCAAATGATTCACAAAAGGAGGCTACTATCTCAGAGTCAAGTCCAAATTTAGTGCCAAACTTTTGAAAAGCATCGGTATTCATAAAGGATTTAACACAATCATACTTAAGCTTAATACTTGACTCTTTACCTTCGTCGAGTTCCCAATCTTCAGAGTTGCGTTTAATTCTTTCCAAAAGATCCCACTGAAATTCAATAGTCTTCTTCATAAAAGAACCAACACAAGAAGTATCAAGCATGGTTCAGTACGAGAAAGCCGAGCATAAAAGTTCTGGATAATAAATTCTCTTGAGAGCTCATGATTGGGGCATGAATATAGCATTGCCTTCAGCTTCCCCCAAGCTATAGCGATACTTTCTCCTTCACGAGGCCAAAAATTATATATATAATTCCGATCATGATGAACTAGATGCATGGGATAAATTTTTTGGTGGAACTCCAATTTCAATCGGTTCCAATTCCAAGATCCAATATCATCGCATAGCCTATACCATGCCAACGCTTTTTCCCTTCAAAGATAAAGGGAAAACCTTTTTCATAACTTCATCCCTGGGTAAACCTGCAAGCTTAAACAATCCACAAATTTGTTCTACATATATCAAGTGCATATCAGGATGTTCGGTTCCATCTCCTGCATAAGGATTAGCTAGCAGTTGTTCTATCATACCCGAAGGATCTTCATATTCAATATTTTCAGTAGGTGCAGTAGGTTGAGGGGTAGCTAATTGTGGTTCCAGTCGAGGTGAAGATACCCCAAAAAAATCCCTCAAAGGATTGTTTTCCATAGTAACAAGGGACAATAAATTTCAGCACACTATATAAATGTTTCCTTACCAAATTCCACTTACCAAAGGCGCTTCACTCCTGGCAACGGCGCCAGAAAATAACCTTGATGACCCACAAGTATAGGGGGTCAATTTTAGCTCTTTTCGATAAGTAAGAGTGTCAAACCGAACGAGGAGCAGAAGGAAATGACAAGTGATTTTCAACAAGGTAGTTTCTGCAAGTGCTGAAATTGTAAGTAGCGGAGTAGTTTGATAGCAAGATAATTTGTAATGAGCAAGTAACGATAGTAGTAACAAAAGTGCAGCAAGGTATCCCAATCCTTTTGAGGCAAAGGACAGGCCAAAACGGTATCTTATGATAAGCAAAGCGTTCCTGAGGGTACACGGGAATTTCATCTAGTCACTTTCATCATGTTGGTTCGATTTGTGTTCGCTACTTTGATAATTTGATATGTGGGTGGACCGGTGCTTAGGTGTTGTTCTTACTTGAACAAACCTCCTACTTATGATTAACCCTCCCACAAGCATCCGCAACTATGAGAAAAGTATTAAGAATAAATTCTAACCATAGCATTAAACTTTTGGATCCAATCGTCCCTTACGGAATAGCGCATAAACTAGGGTTTAAGCTTCTATCACTCTCACAACCCATCATCTAATTGCTACTCCACAATGCATTCCCTTAGGCCCAAATATGGTGAAGTGTCATGTAGTCGATGTTCACATGACACCACTAAGGGAATCACAACATACATACTATCAAAATATCGAACACATATCAAGTTCACATGATTACTTGTAACATGATTTCTCCTGTGATATCAAGAACAAAAGTAACTACTCACAAATGATTGAACACAAGATATGAACTAGGGTTTGAGATGAGATGGTGCTGGTGAAGATGTTGATGGAGATTGCCCTCCCCAAGATGGGAGAGTTGTTGGTGATGATGATGACAATTTCCCCCTCCGGGAGGGAAGTTCCCCTGGCGGAATCGCTCCGCCGGAGGGCAAAAGTGCTCCTGCCCAAGTTCCGCCTCGAGACGGCAGCGCTCCGTCCCGAAAGTCTTCTCCTTATTTTTCTAGGTCAAAATGACTTATATACATGAAGATGGACACCGAAGGTGGGCCTGGGTGAGCACAACCCACCAGGGCACGCCTGGGATCCCTGGCGCGCCCAGGTGGTTTGTGCCCACCTGGTGGGGCCCCTCTGGTACTTATTTTCTCCAATATTCTTCAAATATTCCATAAAAATTCTGCGTGAAGTTTCTGCTTGTTTGGAGTTGTGCAGAATAGGTAGCCTGACATAGCTTTTTCAGGTCCAGATTTCTAGCTGCCGGAATTCTCCCTCTTGGTGTGTACCTTGCAAATTATGAGAGAAAAGGTATTAGAATTACTCCAAAAAGTATTATTATTCATAAAAACATCATAAATAACAGTAAGAAAACATGATGCAAAATGGACGTATCAAGCGTGTTCGGGTATTGTGGACTTCAGATTTGGAGTACCACTTATCTGTCGAAATCTTTCAGCATTCACTTAAAATAGTCGATTGATCATACATTGAGTACCATATAACTGGAATTAACCGATGCAAGTCCAAGAAGGATTGGCTGGTGCTGCCGGCTGGCGTCAAGTTCGATCCCATGGATCAGGAGTTGATCGAGCACCTTGAGGCCAAAGTGAGTGCTGGCAGCGCGAGATCTCACCCTCTCATCGATTTGTTCATACCAACCATCGACAGCGAGAACGGCATATGCTACACCCATCCTGAGAAACTTCAAGGTGAGACACCGATCGGCGGTCTACTTGCACAAACATATTCCTTTGTTTATAGCTCTATGTTTCTTTTTAGACATAGACCTAGTGAAGCAATTACAATCTGACAGTTAATAAAAAGTGAAACAAGTGACTGCAACATGCCAAAGATGTTATGAAAATGCCAACTACGTACACTAAAACCTATTTTGACAATACTTAAGGTATCACATTGAGTGGCCTAAGCAAGCATTTCTTCCGGCGCAACTCCAGGGCGTTCAAAAGGGGCACGTGGACGCGTCGCAAGATACAGTCGGAGTGCGGCATGCACGCGATGTGGCACAAGACTGGCAATACCTTACTGATGATGGTCAACGACCGATAGGCGGGCAGCAAAAAGGTTCTGGTGCTGCACACCAACAAGAACTTCGACCAGCAGAGGACCAACTGGGTGATGCACCAGTACCACCTCGGGGACCTGGAGCAAGAGAAGGAGCGGGAGCTGGTCCTCTACAAGATTTTCTACCAGACGAACACTAGGGCGAGGACTAAAAAGATTATAAGTTAGTTTGGTATTGGTACTTGTACTACCTAGTCGTCTACAAGTTGGTATTGTTGTTAACGATCTTTCAGTATGAACTTGGCATTTGCTTCCAACCATCATGCGAGGGTCGACGTGGATAGAAAGTTGAATCATTTGTTTTGCAACGAATTTTCAGGCACCTAATTTTTATTTGATGGGTAGCATAAGCACCTGCCGTCGAATTCCCAGTTCTCCAATTTTTTTACATCTTCGAAGTATGCAAGGGATCCATCCGGTTTCACAGGCTGATAGTTGGACGCAGCACGACGGAACTGGGATGTGGCATGCCAAGGCCAGCTGCAAATTATTAAAAGAGAGGAGCGATGGATTTGGGCCTTCCAGAACAGTCAACCGTCGCGACCTCGATCGTGAAGCGCCTCCCATGGACTAAAAAAGGCCTAGTCCGTTATTATTAGTTGAAATATGTAAAATATTCCATAATAAAAATAAATATGTAAATGCAATGAATTTAGTCCGCTTTCACTGAAAACCATCCGATTTGCATGAAATTCGTCCATGGAACCACAAGACGGCTGTCCATACAGAGCCTAACCGTACGGAACCAGCAGGTCCATGGACATACGCAAGCAAGTGCATGCACTTATTATGACGATGGAAAAATAATGCTGACGTCTGAAACGGTGAAACCTATGAAAACTTCAACGTACTCAATAAACGAGAGAATTCTGCAAGTACAGACTGATAACTGGGATCGAGCAGGTACATTGTTTTTTCAGGTCGAGCAAGTTTCAACTGGGCTGTAGAGTGCCCAGGCTTGGTTTAATTTTTAACAGGCCCAGCCCATGACAACAACTGGGCACAAAGATCCAGCAGGTATCTACTAGCCTCTGGCCCGCCAGAGTTAGTTATATTTTATCTTAGAAGATCCGCAGGCAGTTTTTTTACTAAATCAAACACACAACCGAGTTATATTTTCCTCTTGAAACGCAATGTCCTACTTCCATTTTCTAATCTCTACCTATAGTTTTACTAGTTCATATACACGTATCATTATATTGAAAATACATAAAAGTTCCCTTTTCATATTTACATCCTTATTTTTTTTGTTTTCCCTCCCAGCGCTGATTTTTTACCACTGGTTTTCCCTTAAACCAATTCAATTGTCCCATGTCTTATTTGCTTACAAAAACAAAACAATTTTTCGGCAAATCAATAAGTTCTTAAAAAATAAATGTTTACCATTTTGGGATTACAACAGTTCGGACTCCACCAAAATATGCAAAATAAGGTTTAACTTTTGGACCGTGGTCCTGGACAGAAAATGGGTTGTAATAAATTCCTTAAGAATTAGCACATGGGCTGCAAATTATTGAAAAAATAGCAAATGGGCTCTATGTTGTCTGCCATAGATCTGGAGGCTGAATTGTGGGCCTACTAGTTCATGCGTAAACAAGGTTTCTCAAAAAAAGAAACTTAGTCAACAATCGACTCTACCAGCATCAGACCATTAGATGTCAATCTAATGGCAATCGTGCTTCTTCAGTCTCTGATCTTCCTACTCGAGCCGCCCAAACCAGCACCAGCGGAACCGCCTGCTCCCGCCTCCCGTGGACGGTTGTGCTATCGGCAGGCCTCACGGCCCCACCATACTCACATCCCTGGCCTGGCTATCCCTCTACTCACCCACACCTCCTGTTATTTTCCGGTGACGGCAGCCGAACCAGTTAACCCTCATACTCCCCACGCATGGGCAACCACTGCCGAGTCTTCCCTGGCTCCGTGTCATTCCCTTCCTAGGCCTCGCCGTCGTCCACCGCCCTGGTGCTCTACGCGCGGCGTGGTCAACATGGTCAACGAACGACATCCATCGGAAGTGGGCTGTACATGGAGAGGCTGACAGCTGGGTCCACGGCCGGACACAAGGAAATGCCTCCTTGTTTCGTGCAAAATAATGATTCCTCCACCTGACAGCTGGGACCCATCTGAAGGGCCTCTGCATTTCGTGAAAAAAACGTTTCCCCCGCTGACAGCTCGGACCCACCAGCTATATCTTCGCACGCAAGGAAGTGCCTCCTTATTACGCACAAAAAAATTAATACCCCCTACTAGCTGGGACCCACCATAGTGGGAGGCTAACTTGTGGGCCTACTAAGTTGACGCAGACGGAGGGTTTTGTCATCTTAGTCAATATGAACGATTCTAGCTCTAGTGACCGTATGATGTCCATCCAACGACCGTAGTACTTCTTCAACCTCTGGTCTTCTTGCTCGAGCCGCCCAGACCAGCGTCGGTCGTGCCGCGTGCTCCTGCCTCCCGTGGCCGGCTGTGCTGCCGCGGAGCCCTCACCGCCCCCTACTACTCCCACCACCAGCCAGGCCATCCCTTTACTCACCCACACCCCCTGTTATTCTGCGGCAACGACAGCCTCACACTGCAGCCGAACCAACGAACCCTCGTACTCCCCTCCGCGTGGGCATCCACTGCCGCGTCATCCCCGGCTCCGTGTCGTCTCATTCCTAGGACTCGCAGTCGTCCACCGCCTTGGTGCTCTCAGTGCGGCGTGGTCAATGTGGTCAAGGAATGACTTCCATCGGAAGAGTACTGTATGTGGAGAGGCTGACAGCTGGGTCCACGGCCGCAGCAAGGAAGTGCCCACTTATTACTAACAAAATAATGATTCCTCCACCTGACAGCAGGGACCCACCAGACGGGCCACCGTATTTCATGAAAAAACGTTTCCCCCCTGACTGCTGGGACCCACATGCTACATATTTGCACGCAAGGAAGTGCCTGACAGTCGGGACTCACCTGGTCAAAGCGTACATAGCATTGTCATTCTGGTCGCGAACGTGTCCGTACATACTGGTCGATCGGTCTGTCTGCAGGCTACAACGATGAAACGTGGCCAAGTAAGGAAGGGCACGTGTCATAGTAGAGGCGCGCACGTAGCATGTACACGAACGTACAGGCAGGGTGCAAGAAAGTAAATACGGCCACATACGTACATACGGGCGGGGTCTCGAACGCCTACTCACACATACGTACGGCCATGGCTCGTGTACATGGAGAGGCAGCGAAGGCGTCCTGTTCATCGGCTGCCAACCAGCTGGGTTGGAACGGAGAAACTGCGTCGTCATGTTCATCGGGAGCCAACCGGCTTGGATGGAACAGCCGATCGAAACGAGGCCTGGTGTACGGCAGAACGGACGAAACGGCCATCTGTTCGACTGGCCACGGTCGAAACGAGATCCTGTTCATCGGGAGGGGTCTGGCGTACCGCAAAACGGAGGAAACGAATTTGTGTTCGAGTGCCTACGGTCGAAACTGGGTCCTGTTGATCGGGAGGGGTGTAGGGTACCGCAAAACGGAGGAAACAAACTTGTGTTGGAGCGCTACGGTCGAAACGGGGGTCCTGTTCATCGGGAGGGGGGTGGCATACCGCAAAATGGGACTCCACGGGCTACTGTTCATCTCTGCCGTCGACCTCCTCGAGCCTCCACGGGCTACTGTTCATCCACCATCGACCTCCTCCAGCCTCCACATGCGACTGTTCATCCACGGGCTCCTTTTCATCCAGCCTCCACCGCTCCTCCACCGGCTATTGTTCAACCAGCCCTCTCCAGGGGGTCCTGTTCAACCACCCCTCCACGGGCTACTGTTCATCCAGCCCTCCACGGGCTACTGTTCAACCAGCCCTCCACGGGGTCATCCTGTTCATCCAGCCCTCCACGGGGTCCTGTTCATCCAACCCCAACTGGCTCGATCGATCGGGGTCCTGTTCATCCAGCGGCAACAGCCTCTACTACCACAGGGTCCTGTTCATCCAACCCCACCGGGAACTGTTCATCCACCCCCAACAACGCTCACTGTTCATCAAGAGGCAACAGGTTCGATCAGTTTCAGTTAGCAGCAGCAGCGAAGGAATCGCTCGATCGGGTTCAGTTAATAGCCAGGGATCGATCGATCGCTGGGGTTCAGTAACGCGTAGCCTACAGTGCAAACGCTCGGGTTCAGTAGGCGAATGCCTCGCTTGGGTTCAGTTAGAGCCCAACACCTCGCACCCACGCACGTACGTGTATGAGAGAAACGCGCATCGCTCGGCCCCCGACCACCCACCGTAACCGGGAACTCCCTGATATTTTCCTCGCCCTCGCTTCTACCACGATTTTTTCCGTCATGGATGTCCCAAAGAATGTCATGCAGCTGCGTCTCCGGCCAGCCCAGGACGAAAAGCCCATTTTCTGTCATGATTTTTTGTCATAGAAGTAGTATCCCACCACATCTATGATGATACCGGGTTTTGTCACAATTATAGTCATAGAAGTGTCATAAGCATGACGAGAAAAAAATTGTTCTGCCCAAAATGTCACGGATGTGTCTTTTTTTGTAGTGCACCCCCTTCGGCAACTGCGGGCGTTATGGACGCCTGGCAATCGCGTGTTGATGACTACTCGATAGTTCAGTGTGCCATGCTTTATGTCTTAGAATCGGGAGTTCAAAGATGTTTTGAGCGTCATGGAGCATATGAGATGTTCCAAGAGTTGAAGTTAATATTTCAAGCAAATGCCCGAGTTGAGAGATATGAAGTCTCTAACAAGTTCTATAGCTGCAAGATGGAGCAGAACAGTTCTGTCAGAGAACACATACTCAGAATGTCTGGATATCATAATCACTTGACTCAGCTGGGAGTTAATCTTCCAGATGATAGTTTTGTTGACAGAGTTCTCCAATCACTGCCACCAAGCTATAAAGGCTTCGTGATGAACTATAATATGCAAGGGATGGAGAAGACAATTCCCGAGCTCTTCGCAATGCTGAAAGCTGCGGAGGTAGAAATCAAGAAGGAGCACATCAAGTGTTGATGGTTAACAAGACCACTAGTTTCAAGAAAAAGGGCAAGGGAAAGAAGGGGAACTTCAAGAAGAATGGCAAGCAAGTTGCCACTCCCGGGAAGAAGCCCAAAGTGGGACCCAAGCCTGAAACTGAGTGCTTCTACTGCAAAGGGACTGGTCACAGGAAGCGGAACTGCCCCAAGTATTTGGCGAATAAGAAGGATGGCAAAGTGAACAAAGGTATATTTGATATACATGTTATTGATGTGTACCTTACTAACGCTCGTAGTAGCGCCTGGGTATTTGATATTTGTTCAGTTGCTCATATATGTAACTCGAAACAGGGGTTATGGATTAAACAAAGATTGGCTAAGGACGAGGTGATGATGCGCGTCGGGAATGGTTCCAAGGTCGATGTGATCGTCGTCGGCACGCTACCTCTACATCTACCTTCGGGGTTAGTTTTAGACCTGAATAATTGTTATTTGATGCCAACTTTGAGCATAAACATTATATCTGGATCTTGTTTAGTGCGAGACGGTTATTCATTTAGATCAGAGAATAATGGTTGTTCTATTTATATGAGTAATATCTTTTATGGTCATGCACCCTTGAAGACTGGTCTATTTTTGTTAAATCTCGATTGTGGTGGTACACATATTCATAATATTGATGCCAAAAGATGCAAAGTTGATAATGATAGTGCAACATATTTTTGGCACTGTCGTTTAGGTCATATTGGTATAAAGCGCATGAAGAAACTCCATGCAGATGGACTTGATTATGAATCATTTGATACTTCCAAACCATGCCTCATGGGCAAGATGACTAAAACTCCATTCTCTGGAACAATGGAGCGAGCCAATGACTTATTGGAAATAATACATACCGATGTATGCGGTCCGATGAGTGTTGAGGCACGCGGCGGGTATCGTTATTTTCTGACCTTCACAGATGATTTGAGCAGATATGGGTATATCTACTTAATGAAACACAAGTCTGGACCATTTGGAAAGTTCAAAGAATTTCAGAGTGAAGTGGAGAATCATCGTAACAAGAAAATAAAGTTTCTATGATCTAATCGCAGAGGCGAATATTTGAGTTATGATTTTGGCCTTCATTTAAAACAATGTGGAATAGTTTCACAACTCACGCCACCTGGAACACCACAGTGTAATGGTGTGTCCGAACATCGTAACCGCACTTTATTAGATATGGTGTGATCTGTGATGTCTCTTACCGATTTACCACTATCGTTTTGGGGTTATGCATTAGAGACAACTGCATTCACGTTAAATAGGGCACCGTCTAAATCCGTTAAGACGACACTGTATGAACTGTGGTTTGGCAGAAACCTAAGCCGTCGTTTCTTAATGTTTGGGGTTGCAACACTTATGTCAAAAGGCTTCAGCCTGATAAGCTCGAACCCAAATCGGAAGGCAAGATCTTTGTTGTCAAGAATGGAACATATCTAGAGAAGGAGTTTCTCTCGAAAGAAGTCAGTGGGAAGAAAGTGGAACTTGATGAGGTGACTGTACCTTCTCTCGAATTGGAAGGTAGCTCATCATAGAAAACCGTTCCCATGGTGCCTAACCAAATAGAGAGGAAGCTAATGATGATGATCATGAAACTTCAGATCAAGTTAATACTGAGCCTCATAGGTCAACCAGAGCACGATCCGCACCAGAGTGGTACGGCAATCCTGTTTTCGAAGTCATGTTACTAGACCATGGCGAACCTACGAACTATGAAGAAGCTATGATCAGCCCAGATTCCGATAAATGGCTTGAGGCCTTGAAATCTGAGATCCATGTACGTGAACAAAGTGTGGACTTTGGTGGACTTTCCTGATGATCGGCGAGCCATAGATATTAAATGGGTCTTCAAGAAGAAGGCTGACGCTGATGGTAATGTTACTGTCTACAAAGCTCGACTTGTCGCAAAAGGTTTTCGACAAGTTCAAGGAGTTGACTACGATGAGACCTTCTCACTCGTAGCGATGCTTAAGTCTGTCTGAATCATGTTAGCAATTGCCGCATCTTATGATTATGAAATCTGGCAAATGGACGTGAAAACTGCATTCCTTAAAGGATTTCTCAAAGAAGAGTTGTATATCATGCAACCAGAAAGTTTTGTCGATCCTAAAGGTGCTAACAAAGTGTGCAAGCTCCAGTGATCCATCTATGGGCTGGTGCAAGCATCTCGAAGTTGGAATATACGCTTTGATGAGGTGATCAAAGCATATGGTTTTATACAGACTTTCAGAGAAGCCTGTATTTACAAGAAAGTGAGTGGGAGCTCTTTAGAATTTCTAATATTATATGTGGATGACATATTATTGATTGGAAATGATGTAGAATTTCTGGATAGCATAAAAGGATACTTGAATAAATTTTTTTCAATGAAAGACCTCGGTGAAGCTGCTTACATATTGGGCATCAAGATCTATAGAGATAGACCAAGACGCTTAATTGGACTTTCACAAAGCACATACCTTGATAAAGTGTTGAGGAAGTTCAAAATGGATGAGTCAAAGAAAGGGTTCTTGCCTGTGTTACATGGTGTGAAGTTGAGTCAGACTCAATGCCCGACCACTTCAGAAGATAGAGAGCAAATGAAAGTCATTCCCTATGTGAGGGAGTCCTGGATTAGGGGGCGTCCGGATAGCCGGACTATAACCTTTGGCCGGACTCCCGGACTATAAGATACAAGATTGAAGACTTCCTCCCGTGTCTGGATGGTACTTTCCTTGGCGTGGAAGGCAAGCTTGGCGATACGGATATGTAGATCTCCTCCCATTGTAACCGACTCTGTGTAACCCTAGCCCTCTCCGGTGTCTATATAAACCGGAGGGTTTTAGTCCCTAGGACGAACAACAATCATACCATAGGCTAGCTTCTAGGGTTTAGCCTCTCTGATCTCGTGGTATATCTACTCTTGTACTACCCATATCATCAATATTAATCAAGCAGAGTAGGGTTTTACCTCCATCGTGAGGGCCCGAACTGGGTAAAAACATCGTGTCCCTTGTCTCCTGTTACCATCCGCCTAGACGCACGCTTTGGGGACCCCCTACCGAGATCCGCCGGTTTGACACCGACATTGGTGCTTTCATTGAGAGTTCCTCTGTCGACATCTTTAGGCCCGATGGCTCCTCCGATCATCAACAACGATGCGGTCCAGTGGTGAGACTTTTCTCCCGGACATATTTTCAGATTCGCGGCTTTAGATCTGGGCCAATTCGCAGCCATCTGGAGTAGATCGAAAGCGATTTGGAAGTTTGAACTACACGGCTGACGTCCGCAGAGACTTGATCTTCGACAGGTTCGAGCCATAGCCGAGCGCCCAGCACTGTTACGATGGGCATGATCGGTTGGGGATTGTAGCAGAAATTCAAAATTTTCCTACGTGTCACCAAGATCTATCTATGGAGAAACCAGCAATGAGGGGAAGGAGAGTGCATCTACATACCCTTGTAGATCGCTAAGCGGAAGCGTTCAAGAGAACGGGGTTGAAGGAGTCGTACTGCCGTGATCCAAATCACCGGAGATCCTAGTGCCGAACGGACGGCACCTCCGCGTTCAACACACGTGACAGCCCGGTGACGTCTCCCATGCCTTGATCCAGCAAGGAGAGAGGGAGAGGTTGAGGAAGACTCCATCCAGTAGCAGCACAACGGCGTGGTGGTGGTGGAGGAGCGTGGTGATCCATCAGGGCTTCGCCAAGCACCGCGAGATATGAGGAGAAAGAGAGGTAGGGCTGCGCCAACAGGAGAAGAACTTCGTGTGTTGGGCTGCTCCTATGCCTCCACTATATATAGGGGAAGAGGGGGCTGCGCCCCCACCTAGGTTTCCACCCCCTAGGGGCGGCGGCCAGCCCTAGATCCCATCTAGGGGGCGGCCAAGGGGAGAGGGGGAAAATTGCCCCCCAAGCAAGGTGGGGCGCCTCCCAAACCCTAGGCGCCTTGGGCCCTTGTGGGCGCACCAGCCCACCTGGGGCTGGTCCCCTCCCACACTTGGCCCATGCTGCCCTCCGGGGATGGTGGCCCCACTTGGTGGACCCCCGGGACCCTCCCGGTGGTCCCGGTACGTTACCGATAAAACCCGAAACTTTTCCGGTGACTAAAACAGGACTTCCCATATATAAATCTTTACCTTCGGACCATTCCGGAACTCCTCGTGACGTCTGGGATCTCATACGGGACTCCAAAAACATTCGGTAACCACATACAAACTTCCTTTATAACCCTAGCGTCATCGAACCTTAAGTGTGTAGACCCTACGGGTTCGAGAACCATGCAGACATGACCGAGACGTTCTCAGGCCAATAACCAACAGCGGGATCTGGATACCCATGTTGGCTCCCACATGTTCCACGATGATCTCATCGGATGAACCACGATGTCAAGGACTCAATCGATCCCGTATCCAATTCCCTTTGTCTAGCGGTATTGTACTTGCCCGAGATTCGATCGTCGGTATCCCGATACCTTGTTCAATCTCGTTACCGGCAAGTCTCTTTACTCGTTCCGTAACACATCATCCCGTGATCAACCCCTAGGTCACATTGTGCACATTATGATGATGTCCTACCGAGTGGGCCCAGAGATACCTCTCCGTTTACATCGGTGACAAATCCCAGTCTCGATTCGTGCCAACCCAACAGATACTTTCGGAAATACCTGTAGTGCACCTTTATAGCCACCCAGTTACGTTGTGATGTTTGGTACACCCAAAGCATTCCTACGGTATCCAGGAGTTGCACAATCTCATGGTCTAAGGAAATGATACTTGACATTAGAAAAGCTTTAGCATACGAACTATGATCTTTGTGCTAGGCTTAGGATTGGGTCTTGTCCATCACATCATTCTCCTAATGATGTGATCCCGTTATCAACGACATTCAATGTCCATGGTCAGGAAACCGTAACCATCTAGTGATCAACGAGCTAGTCAACTAGAGGCTTACTAGGGACATGGTGTTGTCTATGTACCCACACATGTATCTGAGTTTCCTATCAATACAATTGTAGCATGGATAATAAATGATTATCATGAACAAGGAAATATAATAATAACTAATTTATTATTGCCTCTAGGGCATATTTCCAACAGTCTCCCACTTGCACTAGAGTCAATAATCTAGTTCACATCGTCATGTGATTAACACTGATAGGTCACACCGCCATGTGACCAACATCCAAAGAGTTTACTAGTGTTTGTAAACTAGTTCACATCATCATGTGATTAAGACTCAATGAATTCTGAGGTTTGATCATGTTTTGCTTGTGAGAGAGGTTTTAGTCAACGGGTCTGCAATATTCAGATCCCTATCTATTTCGCAAAACTTTATGTTATATCATAGATGCTGCTACCACGTTCCACTTGGAGCTATTCCAAATTATTGCTCCATTATACATATCCAGTATCTCTACTCAGAGTTATCCGAATAGGTGTTAAGCTTGCATCGACGCAACTCTTTTCGTCGAACTCTTTATCACCTCCATAACCGAGAAACATATCCTTATTCCTCTAAGGATAATTTTGACCGCTATCTGGTGATCCACTCCTTGACCACCTTTGTACCCTCTTGCCAGATATGTAGCAAGGCACACATCAGGTGCGGTACACAACATAGCATACTGTAGAGCCTATGTCTAAGGCATGGGGGACGACCTTCATCCTATCTCTCTTTTCTGCCGTGGTCGAGCTTTAACTCTTAACTTCATACCTTACAACTCAGGCAAGAACTCCTTCTTTGACTGATCCATCTTGAACACCTTCAAGATTATGTCAAGGTATGTGCTCATCTGAAAGTACCATTTAGCGTCTTTTGATCTATCCTTACAGATCTTGATGCTCAATGTTCAAGTAGCTTAATCCAGGTTTTCTATTGAAAAACACCTTTCAAATAATCATGTATGCTTTTCAGAAATTCTACATCATTTCTGATCAACAATATGTCAACAACATATACTCATCAGAAATTCTATAGTGCTCCCACTCACTTCTTTGGAAATACAAGTTTCTCATAAACTTTGTATAAACCCAAAATCTTTGATCATCTCATCAAAGCGAACATTCTAACTCCGAGATGCTTACTCCAGCCCTTAGAAGGATCATTGAGCCAACATACCTTTTAGCATCCTTAGGATCGATAAAAACTTTCTGATTGTATCACATACAACCTTTCCTTATGAAGACTGGTAAGGAAACTCGTTTTGACATCCATCTGCCAGATTTCATAAATGCAGCTAATGCTAACATGATTCCGACGGACTTAAGCATCGCTACGGATGAGAAAATCTCATCGTAGTCAACTCCTTGAACTTTGTGAAAAAACTCTTCGCCACATGTCGAGCTTCATAGACGGTGACATCACCGTCCACGTCCGTCTTCTTCTTAAAGATCAATTTATCTCAATGGCTTGCCGATCATCGGGCAAGTCCACCAAAGTCAATGCTTTGTTCTGATACATGGATCCTATCTCGGATTTCATGGCTTTTAACCATTTGTCGGAATTTGGGCCCACCATTGCTTCTCCATAGCTCAGAGGTTCATTGTTGTCTAGCAACATGACCTTCAAGACAGGATTACTGTACCACTCAAGCGGACACATCCTTGTCACCCCACGAGGTAATGCAGTAGTGACATGATCCAAGTTTCATGATCACTATCATAAGCTTCTACTTCAATTGGTGTAGGTGCCACATGAACAACTTCCTGTGCCCTGCTACACACTAGTTGTAGTGACGGTTTAATAACCAAATCAAGTCTCCACCATCCTCCCACTCAACTTTTCGAGACAAACTTTTCCTCGAGAAAGGACCCGATTCAAGAAACAATCCCTATTGCTTTCGGATCTGAATTAGGAGGTATACCCAACTGTTTTGGGTGTCCTATGAAGATGTATTTTATCCGCTTTGGGTTCGAGCTTATCAACCTGAAACCTTTTCACATAAGCGTCGCAGCCCCAAACCTTTAAGAAATGACAGCTTAGGTTTCTCTAAACCATAGTTCATACGGTGTCATCTCAACGGAATTACGTGGTGCCCTATTTAAAGTGAATGTGGTTGTCTCTAATGCCTAACCCATAAACGATAGTGGTAATTCGATAAGAGACATCATGGTACGCACCATATCCAATAGGGTGCAACTATGATGTTCTGACACACCATCAAACTATGGTGTTCCAGGCGGTATTAATTGTGAAACAATTTCCACAATGTATTAATTATGTACAAAGCTCGGAACTCAGATACTCATCTCTATGATCATATCATAGACATTTTATCCTCTTGTCCCGATGATCTTCAACTTCACTCTGAAATTACTTGAACCATTCAATAATTCGGACTTGTGTTTCATCAAGTAAATATACTCAACATCTACTCGAATCATTTGTGAAGTAAGAACATAACGATATTCACTGCATGCCTCAGCACTCATTGGACTACACACATCAAAATGTGTTACTTCCAACAAGTTGCTATCTTGTTCCATCTTACTGAAAACGAGGCTTTTCAGTCATCTTGCCCATGTGGTATAATTTGCATATCTCAAGTGATTCAAAATCAAGTGAGTCCAAACGATCCATCTGCATGGAGTTTCTTCATGCGTATACACCAATAGACATGGTTCGCATGTCTCAAACTTTTCAAAAATGAGTGAGTCCAAAGATCCATCAATATGGAGCTTCTTCATGTGTTTTATACCAATATGACTTACATGGCAGTGCCACAAGTAGGTGGTACTATCATTACTATCTTATATCTTTTGGCATGAACATGTGTATCACTACGATCGAGATTCAATAAACCATTCATTTTAGGTGCAAGACCATTGAAGGTATTATTCAAATAAATAGAGTAACTATTATACTCCTTAAATGAATAACCGTATTATAGACATAATCCAATCATGTCTACGCTCAACGCAAACACCAAATAACAATTATTTAGGTTTAACACCAATCTCGATGGTAGAGGGAGCGTGCGATGCTTGATCATATCAACCTAGGAAACACTTCCAACACATATCGTCACTCACCTTTAGCTAGTCTCCGCTTATACCGTAGCTTTTATTTCGAAAGTTACTAACACTTAGCAACCGAACCGGTATCTAATACCTGGTGCTACTAGGAGTACTAGTAAAGTACACGTTAACATAATGTATATCCAATATACTTCTATCGACCTTGCCAGCCTTCTCATCTACCAAGTATCTAGGGTGGTTCCGCTTCAAAGGTCCGCTCCTCTCATTACGTAAGCACTTAGTCTCGGGTTTGGGTTCAACCTTGGGTTTCTTCACTAGAGCAAGAATCGCTTTTTCCGTTTCATGAAGTATCCCTTGTTGCCCTTGCCTTCTTGAAACTAGTGGTTTTACCAACCATCAACAATTGATGCTCCTACTTGACTTCTACTTTCGCGGTGTCAAACATCGCGAATACCTCAAGGGTCATCATATCTATCCCTGATATGTTATAGTTCATCACGAAGCTCTAGCAGCTTGGTGGCAATGACTTTGGAGAAACATCACTATCTTATCTGGAAGATCAACTCCCACTCGATTCAAGTGATTGTTGCACTCAGACAATCTGAGCACAAGCTCAACGATTTAGCTTTTCTCCCTTAGTTTGCAGGCTAAAAAAATTGTCCGAGGTCTTATACCTCTTGACGTGGGCACAAGCCTGAAATCCCAATTTCAGCCCTCAAAACATCTCATATGTTCCGCGACGTTTCGAAATCGTCTTCGGTGCCTCAACTCTAAACCGTTTGACTGAACTATCACATAGTTATTAAAATGTGTATGTCAGATGTTCACAACATCCATGCATCGACGCTCGAGGTTCATCACACTTAGCGGTGCATTAAGGACATAAGCTTTCTACCGATCGCATAATCGCCATCGTCAACTTTCAACTATATTTTCTCTAGGAACATATCTAAACAAGTGGAACTAAAGCGCGAGCTTTACATAATTTGCAAAGATCTTTTGACAATGTTCAGGATAATTAAGTTCATCTTATGAACTCCCACTCGAATAGACATCCCTCTAGTCATCTAAGTGATTACATGATCCGAGTCAACTAGGCCGTGTCCGATCATCACGTGAGACGGACTAGTCATCATCGGCGAACATCTTCATGTTGATCGTATCCTCCATATGACTCATGCTCGACCTTTCGGTCTCTTGTGTTCCGAGGCCATGTCTATACATGCTAGGCTCGTCAAGTTAACCTAAGTGTTTCGCGTGTGTAAATCTGGCTTACATCCGTTGTATGTGAACGTAAGAATCTATCACACCCGATCATCACGTGGTGCTTCAAACGAACTTTAACTTTCGCAACGGTGCAGTTAGGGGAACACTTTCTTGAAATTTTAATGAGGATCATCTTATTTACTATCGACGTTCTAAGCAAATAAGATGTATAATCATGATAAACATCACATGCAATCAAATAGTGACATGATATGGCCAATATCATATTGCTCCTTTTGATCTCCATCTTCGGGGCTCCATGATCATCGTCACATCGGGCATGACACCATGATCTCCATCATCATGATCTCCATCATCGTGTCTCCATGAAGTTGCCTCGCCAACTTATTACTTCTACTACTATGGCTACCGGTTAGCAATAAAGTAAAGTAATTACATGGCGTTGATCAATGACACGCAGGTCATACAATAAATAAAGACAACTCCTATGGCTCCTTCCGGTTGTCATACTCATCGACATGCAAGTCGTTATTCCTATTACAAGAACATGATCAATCTCATACATCACATATCATTCATCACATTCTTCTTGGCCATATCACATCACATAGCATACCCTGCGAAAACAAGTTAGACATCCTCTAATTGTTGTTTGCATGTTTTACGTGGCTGCTATGGGGTTCTAGCAAGAACGTTTCTTACCTACGCAAAAACCACAACGTGATATGCCAATTGCTATTTACCCTTCATAAGGACCCTTTTCATCGAATCCGTTCCGACTAAAGTGGGAGAGACGGCACCCGCTAGCCACCTTATGCACCAAGTGCATGTCACTTTCAGTGGAACCTCGTCTCACGTAAGTGTACATGTAAGGTCGGTCCGGGCCGCTTCATCCCACAATACCGTCGAAACAAGATTGGACTAGTAACAGTAAGCATATTGAACAAAATCAACGCCCACAACTACTTTGTGTTACGCTCGTGCAAAGAATCTACGCAATAGACCTAGCTCATGATGCCATCGCTTGGGGGAACGAGCGTAAATTCAAAATTTTCCTACGTGTCACCAAGATCTATCTATGGAGAAACCAGCAACGAGGGAAGGAGAGTGCATCTACATACCCTTGTAGATCGCTATGGAAGCGTTCAAGAGAACGGGGTTGAAGGGGTCATACTGCTGCGTGATCCAAATCATCGGAGATCCTAGTGCCGAACGGATGGCACCTCCGCTGTTCAACACACGTGACAGCCCGGTGACGTCTCCCATGCCTTGATCCAGCAAGGAGAGAGGGAGAGGTTGAGGAAGACTCCATCCAGCAGCAGCACAACGGCGTGGTGGTGGTGGAGGAGCGTGGTGATCCAGCAGGGCTTCGCCAAGCACCGCGAGATATGAGGAGAAAGAGAGGTAGGGCTGCGCCAACAGGAGAAGAACTTCGTGTGTTGGGCTGCTCCTATGCCTCCACTATATAGGGGAAGAGGCTGCGCCCCACCCAGGTTTCCACCCCTAGGGGCGGCGGCCAGCCCTAGATCCCATCAAGGGGCGGCCAAGGGGAGAGGGGAACTTGCCCCAAGCAAGGTGGGGCGCCTCCCCAAACCCTAGGCGCCTTGGGCCCTTAGGGGCGCACCAGCCCACCCGGGCTGGTCCCCTCCCACACTTGGCCCATGCTGCCCTCCGGGGATGGTGGCCCCACTTGGTGGACCCGCCGGGACCCTCCCGGTGGTCCCGGTACGTTACCGATAAAACCCGGAACTTTTCCGGTGACCAAAACAGGACTTCCCATATATAAATATTTACCTCCGGACCAGTCTGGAACTCCTCAAGACGTCCGGGATCTCATCCGGACTCAACAACATTCGGTAACCACATACAAACTTCATTTATAACCCTAGCGCCATCGAACCTTAAGTGTGTAGACCCTACGGGTTCGGGAACCATGCATATGACCGAGACGTTCTCCACCAATAACCAACAGCGGGATCTGGATACCCATGTTGGCTCCCACATGTTCCACGATGATCTCATCGGATGAACCCACGATGTCAAGGACTCAATCGATCCCGTATCCAATTCCCTTTGTCTAGCGGTATTGTACTTGCCCGAGATTCGATCGTCGGTATCCCGATACCTTGTTCAATCTCGTTACCGGCAAGTCTCTTTACTCGTTCCGTAACACATCATCCCGTGATCAACCCCTAGGTCACATTGTGCACATTATGATGATGTCCTACCGAGTGGGCCCAGAGATACCTCTCCGGTTACACGGAGTGACAAATCCCAGTCTCGATTCGTACAACCCAATGTACACTTTCGAAATACCTGTAGTGCACCTTTATAGCCACCCAGCTTATGTTGTGACGTTTGGTACACCCAAAGCATTCCTACGGTATCCGGGAGTTGCACAATCTCATGGTCTAAGGAAATGATACTTGACATTAGAAAAGCTTTAGCATACGAACTACGATCTTTGTGCTAGGCTTAGGATTGGGTCTTGTCCATCACATCATTCTCCTAATGACGTGATCCCGTTATCAACGACATTCAATGTCCATGGTCAGGAAACCGTAACCATCTATTGATCAACGAGCTAGTCAACTAGAGGCTTACTAGGGACATGGTGTTGTCTATGTACCCACACATGTATCCGAGTTTCCTATCAATACAATTATAGCATGGATAATAAATGATTATCATGAACAAGGAAATATAATAATAACTAATTTATTATTGCCTCTAGGGCATATTTCCAACATGATCTAGCTCTTTCGCCGAACAGTGCCCTGGAGGCCGCACCCATGTCCGCTCCGACCCTTAGCTCGGAGCCGACCGCGCCAATCAAGGACGGGTGGCTGGACACCGCCTCGGGGGCTGCAATCTCTACGGCGATCGAGCCGAACACCAGCCTTGTCCTTCTGCGAAGCTTCGTGACTCCAAGGTGCCGACTCCTCTCCTGACTCGAACCTTCCGCCCGCCGATCGAATCCGATTGGCGCCCGATCATGGAGTTCGCCGCCCGCGGACATCTTTCAGACTTCGCCCTTTGGCGACATTCTGAATTCACTAAAGTCTCTCTCTCTATCAAGAGAGCCTGGCCGGACTATGGTCAGCAAGGTTGGGATGCGGACGACGAAGAAATTCAAAGCCCACCCACCACCCACTTTGTAGCCACTGTCGATGATTTAACCGACATGCTCGACTTCGACTCCGAACACATCGACGATATGGATGCCGATGCAGGAGACGACCAAGAACCAGCGCCTATAGGGCACTGGAAGGCCACCTCGTCGTATGACATATACATGGTGGACACCCCAAAAGAAGGGAAGGGCGATGGAACAACGGAGGATGACCCCTCCAAGAAGCAGCCTAAGCGCCGGCGTCAGCGGCGCCGCTCTAAATCCCGCCAAAGCAAAAACGGCGATTGCGGCACGGGAGATAATAACACCCCGGACAAGGTCAAGGCAACCCCTCCAAAGCAGGATTCAAAGACAGAGGATGGAGAAGCCAGCCCTCATGAGAGAGCGGCAGACAGAGAGGTAGAGGACGATAATTACATGCCTCCCTCCGAAGACGAGGCAAGCCTCGACGACGACGAATTTGTCGTGCCTGAGGATCCCGTCGAACAAGAGCGTTTCAAACTCAGGCATATGGCCATGGCGAGAAGCCTCAAGAAAAAACAGCAACAGCTTAGAGCTGACCAAGACCTGCTAGCCAACAGATGGACTGAAGTCCTTGCGACCGAAGAGTACGAACTCGAACAACCCTCCAAGAGCTACCCAAAGCACAGGCTGCTACCCCGATTAGAGGAGGAAGCACCTAAACCTACATCACCAGCGCACGATGCGGCCGACCGGCCACCTCGTGGCCGCGACAGAGAGGCCTCTCGGCCCTCCACTCAAGCCGCACCCCGGCTTCGCTCAAAAAATACCAAGGCGTGGGGAAATGCGCCAGACCTGCGAGATATATTGGAGGACAAGGCAAGGAAAACAAGATCAATCTACGGATCGCATGGGCGCCCCACGACACATGACGATAACCGTCATGCCGGATATGGAAAATCCGGCCGGACCGAACACAGTAGACAAACCTCATTTGAGCTGCGTCGTGATATAGCCCAGTACAGAGGCGCCGCAAACCCACTATGCTTCACAGATGAAGTAATGGATCATCAAATCCCTGAGGGTTTCAAACCCGTAAACTTTGAATCATACGATGGCACAACAGATCCTGCGGTATGGATCGAGGATTATCTCCTTCATATCCACATGGCCCGCGGTGATGATCTACACGCCATCAAATACCTCCCACTCAAGCTTAAAGGACCAGCTCGGCATTGGCTTAACAGCTTGCCAGCAGAGTCAATTGTTTGTTGGGAGGACCTGGAAGCCGCATTCCTCGACAATTTCCAGGGCACCTATGTGCGACCACCAGACGTCGATGACCTAAGCCACATAATTCAGCAGCCAGAGGAATCGGGCAGACAATTCTGGACACGGTTCCTAACCAAGAAAAATCAAATAGTCGACTGTCCGGACGCAGAGGCCCTCGCAGCCTTCAAACATAACATCCGTGACGAGTGGCTTGCCCGGCACCTAGGATAGGAAAAGCCGAAATCCATGGCAGCCCTCACAACACTCATGACCCGCTTTTGCGCGGGAGAAGACAGCTGGCTAGCTCATAGTAACAACATGACCAAGAGCCCCGGTAATTGGATACCAAGGACAAGAATGGCAGGTCAGCGTCGCAACAAGCACAAGCGCCGCGATTAACGGCGACAATGCCGAGGATACGGCAGTTAATGCCGGGTTCGTGAGGCTCTAAAACCGTCAGCCAGTAAAAAGCCATTTAAAAGAAATACTCCGCCCGCCCAGCTTTGGACCGAATACTCGATCGCCTCTGCGAGATACACGGCACTTTAAAAACTAGCCAATCACACCAACAGGGATTGTTGGGTGTTCAAGCAGGCAGGCAAGTTAAATGCCGAAAACAAAGACAAGGGACTGCATAGCGATGACGAGGAGGAGCCCTGGCCACCGGACAATAGGGGACAGAAGGGCTTCCCCTCACAAGTGCGGACGGTGAACATGATATACGCAACCCACATACCCAAAAGGGAGCGGAAACGTGCACTCAGGGATGTATATGCGTTGGAGCCAATCGCCCCAAAGTTCAACCCGTGGTCCTCCTGCCCGATCACTTTTGATCAAGGACCACCCACTAGCATCCGCCATGGCGGATTCGCGCATTGGTTCTAGACCCAATCATTGACGGATTTCACCTCACTAGAGTCCTTATGGACGGCGGCAGCAACCTGAACCTGCTTTATCATGATACAGTGCAAAAAATGGGCATAGATCCCTCAAGGATTAAACCCACAAAGACGACCTTTAAAGGCGTCATACCAGGTGTAGAGGCCAACTGTACAGGCTCAGTTACACTTGAGGTGGTCTTCGGATCCCCGGATAATTTCCGAAGCGAGGAGTTAATCTTCGACATAGTCCCGTTCCGCAGTGGCTATCACGCACTGCTCGGACGAACCGCATTTGCAAAGTTCAATGCGGTGCCGCACTACACATACCTCAAGCTCAAGATGCCAGGCCCTCGAGGAGTCATTACGGTTAATGGAAACACCGAACGCTCTCTCCGAACGGAGGAGCATACAGCGGCCCCCGCGGCGGAAGTACAAAGTAGCCTCTCAAGGCAATTCTCCAGTTCGGCTATTAAACGTCCGGACACCGTCAAGCGCGCCCGGAGTAACCTACAACAAGACCACCTGGCACGTTCCGAGCAAGCGTAGCAATGCGGCCCCAACCCCAGCCCTCGCGAAATTGCGAAACCAGTACCACGCGTACATAATTACGCTCTGGAAATACCATGGGCATAGGGGGAGGGGCACGACCACGGCATGCCCAAAATGCGGCTCAACTGCACTTGGGGCTCCCGATTTTGTCATTCTTTTCTTACTTTCAGGACTCCACTCTCCGGAAGGCCTGTCCGGCAGTACAATCGCCGAACACACGATGCAACAGCCAGGGAGGCAGAAAGCTACGACGAATGTCCAGGTGGTCTCTATAACGAGCAAGATAATCGTTTCACATATCATCCCGCAGCTCGCCTCGAGGGGGACATGTCAAATAGTCCCATCTCTTGCTTATCGCACTATTTGTATCGTTCTGCTTTTACCGCAGCCTTTTCGAATAAACAATACATAGCTTTTGTCTATTATTGCATTCCTTTTTTATGTAAATATGTTCAGTTATGACATTATGCAACCGTACACTTTGGTACGGCCAATACACCAGGGGCTTAAGTACCCTAGAATATGGTGTGAGAAGTCCGAGCACTCTCACGAAAAGTGCACCTCAACTTATAGCATTATATGCATCGGCTCAATCATGTCTTGGGTCAATAGTTGGGTTTGCCTGCTCCCATGTTTTGGTACCTTACGCCCGTTATATCGGCTAAGGTAGCGGCGGGAGAACTACTGCGATTGTGCCTCGTTGAGCTGGGTTAAGCACCTCAAGAGAGAAAGCTAAAACTGGCCGTCATGATAGGGCGAGAGCTGGTCGCTGTTCGAGAGGTTTCGAGTCCCTAAAGACTTATGCCGCTTAGAGCGAGGAGCCGGCTTTGTCCGCCTAGGCGTGGATAGCGCCTCAACTCGGTCTTCCGAATACTAGGGGCTTCGCCGAAATTTAAAATTATAGAATTCTATGGCTAAGTGAGAGTGATAAAGCATTATAGTCCGATTGCCTTGTTCGTTGTGCTGAGCGCCTCCCACGAAGGACCCAAGAATGGGAACAATAGCTCTCAGGATCACGAACACCCCAGCACTCGTGGCATGGGGGTAGAAGCCGACGACCTACCATCTCTCAGATTTAATAAACGGCCGCACAGAAGGTAATATTTTAAATTCAAAAAGCGTTGCTTAGCGCATATGAACAAGTTTTCAGCGCACAGGATAACACGAGCGAGTTTACTCAAAATTACATCCTTGGAACATTCATCCGCCATAAGGCGGGCACCCTTCAGGATGCCCTCATAATACATCTCGGGCTTGCGATGCTCCTTCCCCTGCGGTGGCCCATCTGTCACCAGCTTCTCAGCATCCATCCTGCCCAGTGCACTTTAACACGGGCAAGGGCCCTATGGGCACCTTCGATGCATGCGGAGCGCTTGATGACTTCAAGGCGTGGACAGGCATCCGCCAACCGCCTCACCAGCCCAAAGTAGCTCCTGTGCATGACCTCCCGTGCCATAGCCGGACTATAAGGCCCTTCATGGCCTGTTCGCCACCTTATGGAGCTCGACCAGCTTCTTCACCGGTCGCTCAAAGCACTGGTGTCCCGCCTCGATATCGAGACCGTAACACCTTCTCCGTCGAGCTCCCCTCCTCGGCCCACTAGTATGCGGCAGCGTCAGACACACTGCGGGGCAGATCTGCGAATGCTCCTGGAGAGCTCCGGACTCGGGTAAGTAACAAGTAATTCACTTTCACGTGCTTTCTTTGCAAAAAGAATGTCTTACCCGCCGCTATCTTCTTCATCGCCTCAATTTCCTGGAGGGCTTTTTAGGCTCCGGCCTTAGCAAATTTGGTGCTCTCAAGGGCCGAGGCGAGCTCAGACTCTCGAGTCTTTGAGTCAAGCTCCAAACTCTCGTGTTTTTTCACGAGAGCCTGGAGCTCTTGCTGCACCTCCGCCACCCGCGCCTCCTGCTTTTCTTGCTCGGCGCGCTCCACGGCCGCATTGTCTTCGGCCTTGGACAGCGCTTTCTTCGGGGTCGCCACCTTGGTTGTGGCCCCTGTAATATTCACGTTGGTCCTGTCATTTTTTGCAACCACATCTTTTTGATATACTTACATAAGGTATTACTCACCTTCCTTGTCCTCGAGCTGCTTCTTGGCAAGGCCGAGCTCGTTCTCGGGCCGCTAGAGGCTCTGCTTCAATGCATCGACCTCCGCAGTCAGTGCGGCGGAGGTCAGCAGCGCAGCCTGCATTCTCATATTGACATACTTATGTTAGACTCCTGCGTATATCTTTTAGATCCTCGGCCGGCTTTTCTTTCCAACACCAAACCGAGCATCGTGGGCTACCGCTCACGCTGTAATATTTTTACATATCTTAAATACATACATCAAAGCTCGTTAGAAGGTCGAGCTTCAGTCAGCCCGCTCTTAGCGGATCAATCCTTTTCAGATCACCGCACTCATAATAGTGCGGTGCTCCTCGTCGATGGAGGCGCTGTTAAGCACCTCCAACAAATTATCCGGTGCCTCCGGTGGGACGGAGGTCACCGACGTCGTAGGCTTGCCCTTCTTACTAGGGGTCGCTGCCTGACTCGGAACCACGAAGGTTCTCAGGCGGTGTCCGGCCCGGGGCCGGACTTGGAGCCCTTGGGGGTTTTGTCCCCTTTGCGCCTGGAGTCCGGGAGGTCGCCTTGCGGCACCTCCAGAACCACCTCCTCCTGGCTTGAACCCTTTTGGGGCTCCACCTCGGTATCGTTCGTATGGCGAGGGGAGGTAGCGGTCGGAAGCGAATTCACATCCGACGAATCCAAGGAGCCGCTCGACGAAGCGTCAAGCCGAGCCTTGGGCGGACTGCATGATTATATTCGGCGTCAGAAGATACTGTGCAATAAAGGAACGCCATGAGTCATTCTGGTATCCAAACACCTACAATTTCGCCAAGGGCTTGGCCCTATGCGGCCACTCCTCTTCGTCGTTGTCGGCATTGGTGGAGTAGTCCGGAAGGAGGGTCCTTCCTTTCTTGGACCCTCCAGCCTCCCCCGTTGGGGTGACCTTCCTTTTCTTCTCTCCCACCGCTGGGGGAGAGACCTCTCTTTCCTCCTCCTCGTTTTCGTGGGAGGAGTCTGCCTCGGAGTCATCGGACGATGAGTCCGACACCACCAGGCGCCAAGAACTCTTTCGAGTTCACGTGGCTTTCTTCTTGCCTTCTTCTCCGGCACCACGTAGGGGTCCGGAACCAGCAGCCCCGTCAAGCGGGCGTCCGCTGGGTCTTCGGGCAAGGGAGCCGGACAGTTGATCTGCCCGGACGTCTCCTGCCAATCCTGTCAAAGGTAAGGGAGTTTAGATCCCGCACGGAGTCAAACTATGAAAGACAAATATCTTGTAAAAGGTAAAAACAGCTTACCGCGTTGGCTTGACGCTGCGCTGAATCCGCGATCCTCGGTAGCGGATGCGGGAGCCTCGGCGCCCTTGAACATAACCTTCCAGGCATCTTCGTACGTAGTATCGAAGAGCACCTTTCGAGGTTCGTGCTGTGCGGATTAAACTCCCACAAGCTGAAAGCCCGTTGTTGGCACGGGAGGATCCGCGGATGAGCATGACCGGACTACATTGACAAGTTTGAGCTTCTTGCTCACCAGGCTTTGGATGCATGTTTGGAGTCCGGTCAGCTCTCCTTTTTTGCCCCACGGCAGGCCCTTCTCTTTCCAGGAGGTGAGCCGTGTGGGGATGCCAGATCGGAATTCGGGGGCCGTTGCCCATTCAGGGCCACGCGGCTCGGTGATGTAGAACCACCTCGATTGCCACCCCTTTATGGTCTCTACGAAGGAGCCCTCGAGCCATAGGACGTTGGGCATCTTGCCCACCATGGCACCTCCGCACTCCGCTTGGCGGCCGCCCACTACCTTCGGCTTGACATTGAAGGTCTTCAGCCATAAGCCGAAGTGGGGCTGGATGCAGAGGAAAGCCTCACACACGATGATGAACGCCGAGATGTTGAGGATGAAGTTCGGGGCCAGATCGTGGAAATCCAGGCCGTAGTAGAACTTGAGCCCCCGGACAAATGGGTGAAGTGGGAAACCTAGTCCACGGAGGAAATGGGTAAGGAACACCACCCTCTCATGGGGCCTAGGGGTGGGGATGAGCTGCCCCTCTTCCGGGAGCCGGTGCGCGATGTCGTTAGACAAGTATCTGGCCGCCCTTAGTTTTTTGATGTGTCCCTCCGTGACGGAGGAGACCATCCACCTGCCTCCCGCTCCGGACATGGCAGGAGAAGGTTGAGGTGGAGAATGCGGACTTGGGCGCTGGAGCTCGAGTGCGCGAAAATGGATAAGCAAAGGAGGAAGAAGGTGTAGGTGAAAAAGGTGGATCCTTATCCCCTTATATGGGCGGACGAGACAGCACGTCCCCACCCGCCTGGTAAAACTCGCTTATCTCCCAAGCGCCATAATTAATGGCACGGTTGGGTTACCCACGCCCGTATTGACGAGAATCCCGGAATAAGGGGACACGATCTCTGCTTCAACAAGACGTGCCAAGGAAACCGCCTCGCTAAGTGCGCTGAGGTGGGATAGTAAAAACGATTCGAATAAAGACTTGGCCGTGGTGTGATGTTATGCTACGGAATACGTCAGCGGATTACATTTGTGCAAATATTATTCTCTCTACGGTGATTTGTGCAAATATAACCTTTGGCCGGACTCTTGGACTATGAAGATACAAGATTGAAGACTTCGTCCCGTGTCCGGATGGGACTTTCCTTGGCGTGGAAGGCAAGCTTGGCGATACAGATATGTAGATCTCCTCCCATTGTAACCGACTGTGGAACCCTAGCCCTCTCCGGTGTCTATATAAACCGGAGGGTTTTAGTCCAGAGGACGAACAACAACCAAACCATAGGCTAGCTTCTAGGGTTTAGCCTCTCTGATCTCGTGGTAGATCTACTCTTGTACTACCCATATCATCAATATTAATCAAGCATGAGTAGGGTTTTACCTCCATCATGAGGGCCCGAACCTGGGTAAAAACATCGTGTCCCTTGTCTCCTGTTACCATCCGCCTAGACGCACAGTTCGGGACCCCCTACCCGAGATCCGCCGGTTTTGACACCGACACTATGTCTCAGCCATAGGTTCTATCATGTATGCTATGCTGTGTACCAGACCTGGTGTGTGCCTTGCTATAAGTTTAGCAGGGAGGTACTGTTGGGGATATTACTACTGGGCGTAAACCGGCCTATCTGGGCCGGGTTAACTTCATCAGTAGTTCAATGGTGTAAAAGCCCAAGAGGCATGAAAAGTAAGGGCCCAAGGCCTGTAGTCGGTTTAGAACCTGTAGCCGTAAACCGGCCTGATATGTAAACTTGTATTGTAAGTTAGGAATAGAGAGAGACCAACCCGGATACAAATATGAACCGGAGGTTGGGACTCTCTGAACCGACGCGCCACCCGTGTATATAAGGGGACGACCGGGCGGTTCAAGGGACAGAGAACAACAACTCGAGGCCTAGGCGAAGCTTATTTGCTCCCTAGTCATCGAGACCACATCAATCCCATCACAAACTAGACGTGAGGCTTTTACCTTCATCGAAGGGCCGAACTAGTATAACTCTTGTGTCTTCGCCCGCTTTAACCCCTTTCAAGTTAACCCGCAGCGATGGCTCCACGACTAAGTCCTTTCATGAGGACATCTGCCGTGACAAAACCACGGCGCTTGGCGCCCACCGTGGGGCTATCGCATCGATGGTTTGATGATCTTGGAGGGCAAGCTCGAAGGACTCGAAGGCTACGCCAGGGCCGGATGACCAAGAGTCGCCGCGGCAAGTTCTACATCGACAATGCAGGTGGGGCCCGAGGCCGGCTCGATTGAGTACGGTACCAGGTCCCCTTTGGTGGCATACACGCTTTCATCGGCAAGATCGGTGAGCCAGGCCTGAGCCGACATCCGCACCGACCTCGTCGAGACGGCTCAGCGTGCAAGACCTGCCTGTGCTAAACCGCCAGAAGCGAGCCTTCGTGGGAGTCATCCACGGAGGAAGTTATGAGGACGGATCAGAATCGGGTGGCGAAACCGTCGTCTACTCTGATGACGAGTCGTCGACCGGAGAAACTGAGTCTCTATATCAGCTACAAGATGGCCAGATTGGGGGCTGTTCCGACGGTGACAGCATTCCGGACCCTCTGATCTGCCCAACCGGGTTGGAATATTCATGGCCGGTACACAAGCAATACTTCACTCTTCGACCGCTGCGACAATGGTTGCCGGTTCAACAGCGTAACGGCGGCAGAGGCCCTGTGCGCCCACCGGCTCAAGTTTTATCAGAATTATTCAATGCGTTGGATGTGCTCATGGCAGAGGTTAACCCGGCGGACCAGGACGCTCATAACGCGGAGATTGCGAAGGTGAAGGAACAAATCACTCAGGCTAAAGCGGATCTGGCATTGCAGACGCCGGAGATGGTGGCGTAACGGGCCGCTTTGGATGCGCAGCTTATAGGCTCATGCCGGATCGTGAGCGTCGCATGAAGTCATGAAGAGGAAATACAGATCCCGTTTGCCTTGAGTTTTCGAGGGAAAAGATCTCTTCAACACCCCAGGAGCAGGGACCAGTAATCCGTCGGTGGTGAACCGGGCGGAAGCACCTGGGACGGGCGCGCCGATTCAGCCCTGCGTAATAGATCTACCTCGCCATAATGCCAGCACGCCTCAGGCTGTGCAAACACCTCCAGGTCACTACTCCAACCCGATGGATAACCTTGTTGCAGCTGCGGCACGGTTGGAGGCAATTCCAATTGAAGGCGATTCACCACAGGCAGTAGAGACGCGCCGGGTCAAGGAGCTCCTTAGGACAGCTTTGGTCCAACAGGAAGCGTATTCGTACAGCCGCGACCGGATCCACTCTACCCCCCGCCCAAGCCGAAGCTATAGCAGGCACGTGGATGAACCGGCCGTATCAAGTAATGCACGGCGTGCGCCCCGTGGCAACAACCCGGCAGGTGGTTTCGACAACGCCAGGAGGTGGTGGACCGGGCCCGGCACGCAGGGAGGCCGAGTTAGCGGTAGCGACATCGGGATTATCAGCCACGCCGGTTCGTCCACCATCTTTGAGCCTGGGGTTACCTCTAGCTCTTTGGGGTGCCTTGCCTGCCCCCGCTTTACGCAATGTACGCTTGCCCAAGGATTTCAAGGGTCCGCAAGGTGCCAAATTACACCACCGATTTGGCTCCAGAAGCATGGATAGAGAGTTATGAGATGGCCATGGAGATGCTGGATGTGGATGAAGCCGCGTGTGCAAAGTACTTCACCATGATGCTCGAGGGCACGCCCGTACTTGGTTGAAGAGCTTGCCGCCCAATTCTATCAGTTCATGGGCCCAGTTGCGGACCCGGTTTATCCAGAATTTTAAAGATACCTGTAAGTAGCCCATGTCTGTGGTGGACTTGGCGGCTTGTGTCCAGGGTGAAGGGGAGTCAACAACCCATTGGGTACGCCGCGTTTCGGAAATCTTACATTCTTTAGACCGGATCAACGCTGATTCTGTGATCTTGACCCTGGAGGGCAACTGCCGGTTTAAACCTTTAAAGTTGAAGTCAGCGCATGAAGCGGTTTTGCAATGACATGGGCACTCTCATGGGCGCTTTAGTGAAGTATGCTGATTCGATAGTACCAAGGATCCCGAGTCCGATGATGACGAGACAGGAAGGGAAAGAAGAACAGCAACTCCAAAGGCCAAAGCATCACTCGACAGTAATGGTGGAGGCAAGCGTAAAGCGAATGGCAACATGGACTTCAGAGCCAACACCAACGCTACAGGACAAGGCTGGCCGCAAGGGTAAACAGCCAAATCGAGGTGGAGCGCCTAATCCCAATCCGGACCGCTTGAACTATCTGTTGAATCAACCCTGTCCAAGCATGGGACGAAGGAGGCGCCAAAGAAATCACCTCTGGAAGGATTGTTACATTATGCAGGAGTTCAAAAGTTCTAATGCTTTCCGATATGATCAAGGTTCGTGGCGGTTCAGATCCGGCCGGTTACGGTGGAGGAAATTCCGGTTCAGATTAAATGGTAATCCGGGCGGACATAACAATCGAAACAATTAGAATAACCAAGGTGGTTACAATCAGCAGCAGCAGTCAGACTATCGAGCAACCCAAAGCAGTTGAATAGTGGGCGTTACCACGTCTTCACCACCAGCTTAGACAAGCGAGACCGAAGCTTGAGCGGGCAATAACGCCTTGAACCGCCGTGCCTCATTACCTACGCTGGTCGAGCAGCCCATTGTATGGAGTAGAGAGGATCATCCTCCCGGGTTGACAATCCGGGTCAGCTAGCCCTGGTGGTGGCACCTCGGTGGGAGGTTATAAGTTCACCAAGGTGCTTATGGATGGAGGAAGCAAGATCAACATCCTGTACTACGAGACCTTCCGTCGTATGGGGTTAACGAGATAAACATCTCAAACCGTCCAATACAAGTGTTCCATGGTGTGGTACCGCAAGTCAGCGTATCCGGTTGGTAAAATAGCTCGAGGTGACCTTCGGGATGAATATGACTCGGATCGGAAACATTGACGCTTGAAGTGGTGAAAATTCAAAGTCCATATCACGCCTGTTTGGGCGGCGGCTTAAGCCAAGTTCATGGCACGACCTTGTTATATCTATTTGCAGCTCAAGATGCCGGGTCACAAGGGGACAATAACGGTTCATGGGAGCCGCAAGATCGCTTTGGAGTGTGAGGAAGGTGATGCGGCTTACGCAGAGTCAGTTTGTGCCACCAAGGAGCTGAAGTATTATAAGGACAATGTTGATCCGTGGACATGACTCCATTGAAGAAGCCAACTACAGAGCACGATCCGCCCTGAAATTCAAGCGGCAGCTGAGACTAAGCTTGTTGACTTCGTGGTTCTGGCGATTCGTCCAAGCAGTTCAGCATCAGTGCCAACTTGGATCCGAAATAGGAAGGCGCGCTCATCGAGTTCATCCGTGAGAACCGGGACATTTTTGCATGGAAGCCTTCTGACATGCCAGGTGTACCGAGGGAACTCGCTGAGCACACTCTTAATGTTGATCCCAAGTACAAACCGGTGAAACAGTTTCTCCGCCGGTTTAACGAAGAAAGGCGTAAGGCCATTGGAGAGGAGGTGGCCAGGCTCTTAGCGGCTGGTTTTATCGTTGAAGTTTTCCATCCAGAGTGGCTTGCTAATCCGGTGCTGGTTCTTAAGAAAAACGGCACTTGGCGCATGTCGGTGTACTAGAGTAGGGGTACCCTAGTATCCCGTACTCGTGCACGGACAGTTGCAGCACCCCGCGGCAGGGTTTGCCTCGTCACCGCCAAGATCCTCCGTGGCTCCTTTGGAGCCATTCAAGAACAAAGTATTTGATTAAGAAGACAAGGCCCGGCAAGAGGAGCTTGCCGGAAGGCCACTCAAGGCATGCAGAAGACAAGGCCCCGGCAAGAGGAGCTTGCCGGGAAGGCTCGGAGCGCGACAAGCCTCCGGACGCGACAAGGATTCGGCCGCGGCAAGGCGCTTGCCGTGGCAAGCAACCTCTCTCCATCCCCGCTCCAGCTCATCCAACAACGTGTCGCCATGGGACCATTCCATGCGCGCGTGTCAAGAGGCTGTGCAGCCAGCGGAGAGCAGCGTGCCATCGTGGCGGCAAAGGGCGCACTGACGGTCTCATTGCCTTTGTTTGGGCGACAATCGACGGGCATTTATTGTTTTTGTCCCTTGCCGTCAGAGTTAGGTATTTTGCATCAGTACAATCGCTCGAGTAGGTGTACCAACTCCTGTTTTTTACATTTGTACCCTCGCCTATGTTGCCATCTGTCGGAGACCCCTTGAGCATATAAAAGGAGGCCAATGCGCAACGTAGAGAGGGTTCGGTTCATTCGACTCACTAGAGACCAGATACTCTCATGCTAGGTTTTGTAGCTCGCATCGCTGCCTAGCAAGAACACAATACATCAAGCAAGCAGCAGTAGGAGTGTTATCTCTCCGGAGAGCTCCGAAGCTGGGTAAACTGCTCGTGTGCCTCGCCTCGATCCGCTCTTCGTCGATCTCCACCCTCCGAACCACAAAGGGGCCTGGTCCGCCGCCCCATAGGTGTTCGTGGAGTACGATCAGCCTCCCGACATCTTTGGCGCGCCAGTAGGGGCGTCGAGGCCGTGTGAATCTGATCCGACGTTCACACGAGCAGCGTCCTCAACATCTTCCTCAACATGCCACCGAAGAAGAAGGCTTCAAGGCAGCAGAGTCCGTCCGCTGCTGCACTCCACCCTCACCGCAGCAAGCGAGTGGTGGGGCAGACGGCTGGCGGAGGAACGCGGCGCCGACGAAGGTGTTCGCGATGTTGCCAAGTCCAAGGACAAGGCCCGCAAACCTCGGCGTCACAAGCATCCCCCGCGCCCATCTCAGGAGACGCGGGACCAACAACGTCATGGCGTTCACAATGCCATACGTTCGTTGGATCGAGACCCTCAAGACCAGCATGCGCACCAACATGCTGGCACGAGTGAGATACGGTCGCCTGGACGAGGTGCTGCTCCTTCTAATGTAGTTAGAAGTCCGAGCATATCCCGCTCCTCGCACCGTTCGCCAATGCCACCCACTACTCCAGCAGAAGCTCTGGCGAGAGCTCAGCTGCTCTCGACTACCCCCCAACGGCCAACAAGGTCGACGAGTGGAGGGCCACTATCCAGAGCCTCATCGGCTTTGCCAACGGTGACGCTCCGTGGCAACCAACGCCATCATTGCCGCGGCAAGACGACAAGGCACGAGCCGGTGGCGGCGAGACCGCTTGAGGTGCAACCACCATGCACTCTCCGCCACGAAGGCCAAGATCGCCGACTCACCGGATCCACCTCGACAGCGTCTCCACGCGTCGCCGGATCCGCGAAGCTTCGCCGCGATCGCCGCCAAGTTCTTCATGAGCGACAACAAGAGGACGCCGAACTCGCATCGGCGCCAGAGAGAAGCGCGACGTCGATCCGACAAGCCGCTGGGCCTTCTGTTGACGCGCGCCGGAGGAGCCAGGCGACTTGTCAGACGCGGTAGGTTGCCCTGCGTTCACTCGTGAGCTGCGGCAAGTCCAAAGGGCCCAGCCGAAAAAACTTCAAACCAGACGTGCCGGAGAAGTACGATGGCAGGACGCATCCGTCGGAGTTCCTCAAAGCATCTACACCATCACGGTGCGAGGCTGCGGGGACGGGACGACAAGATCCTCGCCAACTACTTCCGCCGTGCTCAAGCCCAACGTCGGATCTTGGCTCATGCACTTGCCGGACAGCTCCATATCCTCTTGGGCAGATCTGTGCCATCGGTTTGTTGGCGCCTTCACAGTGGCCACAAACCTCATGGCCAAGAGAGTGACCTTCATCTGCCGCCCGGAAGGAAGGAGAGTCCTCGCAAGTTCATTCAGAGATTCAGCTGCAGTGCACTACAACATCCCAGATGTCCACCCTGCCGCTGTTATCAGCGCGTTTCATCATAATGTGCTGAACCGCAGGATGAGGGAGGAGATGGTGATGTGCAAAGTCAAGGACGTCAGTGAGCTGTACGCCTTGGCCGACAAGTGTGCATCGCTGAGGAAGGAGGAGACTCCTGTGAGAGAATGCGGAAGCAGGATCTGACAGTGAGGAGGCCGCCCCGGCAAAGAAGGGCCAGCGGCGAGGCAACAGGAAGAAGAAAGGTAGAGAAGTGCTAGCTGTTGAGCAGTCCGGCAACGGAGGTGGCGACAAGAACGCCAAGGCTGGTGGCTCCGGCAAGGAGGTTGCCGCTGACGCCAACCACCAGTCGGTGGCGGCAGCCGACAAGCGGGGCGGCTCCGGCAAGCGATCGCAAGATCCACCGCACCAAGGGCCACGACCTCCGTGAGCTGCAAGAAGGTCGAGCAGCTTGTTGAACAAACAGAGGGCTGAATACGAGCGGCGCGACAAAGAGAAGGCCCAGAAGGTGCCGGGGAGCAAGCAAGAAACGTCCGGACGGGGAGGACGCCATGGCAAGGCCAAGCAACGGCAAGGAGATGCACCTTCCCGTGGCCGTGACAAGGATGAAGATGATGACGACGACGAAGATATGGAAGACGACGACGCCGATGAGCAGGAGTTTCAGAAGCCACAGAGGTCCTCTGCGTTGACGGAGGTGCTTCTCGCATACCTCCCACCGCCAACTCAAGCAATGGATGCGGAGGTCAATGCAGCGGAACCGTCCGTAGAGTCACGCAAGCCTCTGAAGTGGTCCAAAGACGCCTATCGCCTTTGATATTGAGGACCACCCGATCGCGCATAATCTGCGGTCGGGTGCTTGCCGATGTTGGTCTCACCAACCATCCGCAACCTCAAGGTCACCAACATGCTAGTTGACGGGGCCGGCTTGAATCTGATCTCCTCCGCGGTGCTCCGTAAGCTTCAAATCCTCGACAATGAAGCTCGAAGAGATCGGCACCTTCCAAGGAATCAATCCGGGAAGGAGCAAGCCGAAGGGGAAGATTACGCTGCGGTAACATTTGGCAGCGAGCTGAACTTTAGGATCGAGAGGGTCACATTCGACGTTGCCGATTTCCCATTGCCTTACAATGGGATACTTGGCCGCCCAAAGACTCGCCAAGTTCATGGCAGCCTCTCACTACGCCTACAACTTACTCAAGATGCCAGCCCGATAAGCGTCATCTCTGTCCATGGCGACAAGAAAGATGCCCTTATCTGTGCCGACAAGATCTACTGGGATGCAGCAGCCGCGACAGTTGCCAAACACTTGCCGCTGAAGCTCCCGGGGAAGAAGACAAAGTCCAAGTCCGCAAGAGCTCGATGCTCACTCCGCAAGCGCACCTCTTCGGAGTGATGCGCGCTACCGTCGAGGACGCACCATCGAGCTCCACCGCAAGTGCAAGAAGATGGTAGCTCCGCCAAAGACCAAGAAGGTGCCCACCAAGGAGGACGGCACTGGTGGTACTTTTACCATCAGTGCCTCTCTCGACCCTAAATAGGAATGCGCGCTCGTAGCTTTACTGCGGGCGAATGTCGACGTGTTTGCATGGCAACCGTCGACATCCCGGTGTTCCTGTGAAAGTGATTGAGCACCGCCGCCGCTTTGTCCTCATGCACGGCCCGTCAAGCAAAAGTCGTGAAACAAGCAGTGGAACGCCAAGAATTCATAGCGAAGAGATCAAGAAACCGGAAGCAGCAGGCCTTGTCGATGAGTGCTCCATCCCACGTGGTTGGCCAATCCTGTAGTCGCATGCGCAAAGCAAATGGAAAATGGAGACTTTGTATTGACTTCACGGATGTTAATAAAGCTTGTCCCAAAGATCCATTTCCTTGCCGCCGCATTGACCAGATTGTTGACTCCACGGCTGGATGTGATTTGCTTTCGTTTCTTGACGATACTCGAGGATACCATCAGATCTTCATGGCTGAAGAAGATGAGGAGAAGACCGCATTCATTACACCATGTGGCACATACTGCTTTATACGGATGCCTTTCGGTTTGAAGAATGCTGGTTCAACATTTGCAAGGGTAGTCCATGACGCTTTTGAGCCGCAAAATCACGTAAATGTAGAAGCCTACATGGATGACATAGTGGTCAAAAGCAAGGACAAAGCAACTCTGGTTCAAGATTTGGGCCGAGACCTTTGCAAATCTGCAAGATCAACCTCAAGCTCAACCCCGAGAAGTGCGTGTTTGGAGTCCCTTCCGCAAGCTTCCCGGGTTCTTCGTGTCTCAACGAGGGATTGAAGCTAATCCCGACAAGATCAAGGCCATTGAGCAGATTGAAGCACCAAAGCGCCAAGGATGTACGAAGACTTGCGGTTGCCATGTAGCTGCTCTCAAAGAGTTTATTTCTAAGTTCTGTTGAGCGCTTCCGCCATTTTTCAAGATTTTGAAAAAGGCAGGTCCAATGAAATGGACTCGAAGCGGAGGCTGCGCTGCAGGACTTAAAGAGATACTGTCCTCCACTCCAACACTTGTCGCACCTAAACCACAAGAGAAGTTGCTGCTATATATAGCAGCAACCAATCAAAGTGGTTAGTGCTGCGTTAGTAGCGGAGAGGGAGGCGGATGACGAGCCAAAGAACCACGGCAAGCACATCTAGCGACAAGCGGGGGCTTCGCCCGACAAGCTCTCCCGACAAGGACGAATCCAGCAGACGCATGACCAGATGCGAGAAAAGGATGGTGCAGCGCCCGGTCTACTTTGTCGATTCCCTCCTGCGGGGGCTAGGTCAAGGTACTCGGTGTGCAGAAATTGCTTTTCGGCCTCCTCATGGCCTCGAGAAAGCTGCGCCATTACTTCCAAGCACATGAGATCACAGCTTGTCACTCGCTTCAATGAAGAGGATAATGCAGAATCCGTAAGCAACGGGCAGGATTGTCGAGTGGGCATTAGAACTGTCAAGCTTTGGTCTCAAGTTTTAAAGCACATCAACTATCCAAGCAGAGCGTTGGCAGAATTCATAGCGTAATGGACGCCAACGCCAGATGAAGAGTTTCCGAGACGAGCATTCCCGTCAAGGAAGCAAGCAAAGAGTGGTCGATGTACTTTGATGGTGCCTTCTTGCTTTGCAAAACGGTGCCGGCGTCTTGCTTATCGCACCCACCGGAGAGCACCTCAAGTACGTAGTCCGGATGCACTTTCCCAAGGAGCAAGCAACAAACAATACCGCAGAGTATGAAGGTTTGCTTGCCGGTCTCGAGATCGCAGGACCTTGGGATCAAAAAGCTTATTGTCGGGGTGACTCGCAACTTGTCATCCGCCAAGTGAACAAAGATTACCGTAGTCCGTTGATGGAAGCCTACGTTGATGAAGTGAGGAAGCTAGAACAACACTTTGACGGGCCTGCAAATGGAACATGTTCCAAGAGCTCGAATGATATTCTTGCCGGCTGTCAAAGTCACGCTGCACTTAAGTTGCCTGTGGAGCCAGGGATTTTCGTGCTCAAGCTGACTCAACCAACTGTAACACCATCAACTGGACAAAGCAAGAAGAGGAAGTTGGTCTCTGGTGACTACTTTCTGGCAGAGCTTCCCGGGCCGTCGTTCTGAAGGTCCCCAAGATCAACACCAACAGTGCTGAGGGGCAGTCTGCTCCGACAAGCCCCAGGGTTTGTTTCGTTGAAGCAGACGCTTCCGACAAGTTTTGCTCCGGCAAGCTTGCCGGGGAACGTCAAGCTCCGGTAGAGCCGCAGGTCCTTACCGTAGAAGCTGGTACTCCCGCAGCAGCAGATGTGCCTTTGGTCCTTGTTGTCGAGCTGCAAGCTCCAGCATGGGCGTAGCAGATTGTCCATTTCCTTCAGACAGGAGAACTTCCCGAAGAGCGAGAAGAAGCGGAAAGAGTAGCCCGGCAAAAGTATGTACCAGTTTGTCGACAGCATAATTGCATGTAAGAAGACTCAACGGTGTGAAATTGAAGTGTATCCCGTGGAAGATGGATGTAAGCTTTTGACAGAGTTACACGGAGGCATATGTGGTCACCACTTTGGCGCTAGAGGACTTTCATGCAAAGCTTTCCGGCAAGGTTTCTTCTGGCCGACATCCCTCCAGGATGCAACTGCACAAGTAACCAAGTGTGAAGCGTGCCAGTTCCATTCCAAACAGATACACCAACCAGCTCAGGCTCTCCAGACGATCCCTTTATCCTGGCCATTTTCGGTCTGGGGGCTCGACATCCTTGGCCCCTTCCCCCGAGCTGTCGGGGGCTTTGAATACTTGTACGTCGCCATCGACAAGTTCACAAAGTGGCCGGAAGTGGAAGCAGTGAGGAAGGTGACGGCACAGTCAGCAGTCAAGTTCTTCAGGTCGATTGTTTGCCATTTCGGAATCCCTAACAGGATCATCACCGACAATGGCACACAATTTATGAGTCGCACCTTCATGCAGTACGTCCAAGATCTTGGCGCCAAGGTCTGCTTTGCTTCCGTTGCTCACCCGAGAAGCAACGGTCAAACAGAGAGGGCAAATACTGAAGTGCTGCGCGGGCTCAAGACCAGAACTTTCGAAAGGCTGCACAAGTGCGGAAGAAACTGGATCGAGGAGCTGCCGGTGGTTCTTTGGTCGATCAGGACGACGCCAAATCGAGCCACTGGCCAGACACCTTTTGATCTAGTTTATGGAGCAGAGGCAGTTATCCCCACGGAACTCAGATAACGGATCGCCTCGAGTGCTCGCTTATGATGGGTTTGAGCAAGAGCAGCTGCGACAAGATGACGCGCTGCTCCTTGAGGAGGATCGCCTTCAGTCAGCCAGGCGAGCTGCTCGCTACCAAGCTTTGCGCCGCTACCATAGCCGCAGAAAGTTAGTGCCAAGTCTCGAGGAAGGCGACCTTGTTCTTCGGCGCTGCTCAGTCCGCCAAGAATTCAAACAAGTTGGCCTTGAAGTGGGAAGGCCCTTATCGGGTGAAACGAGTCACTAGGCCTGGCGCTGTCCGCCTTGAGATCGAAGATGGCATCCCGGTGAGCAACTCCTGGAACATTGAGCATCTTCGTAAGTTTTACCCATAGGGCGCGGTTGCCGGAACCCGTTCCGGCAACCACCTTTTGTACAAGTCTTGCCGCTGTTGCATGTAATCCTTTGTACAAAGTCGGGCGCAGACCTCGTGCATCAGTAAAGCTCATGTGTTGCGCACAACTTGTCAAATTCATGCTTTCATCATTTTATTGCGTGTTTTGGCTAACACTTTGTGCAGCAACCACACCCGGTAAGCAAAATCGAGCCGCTGGGCTCCATAACTTTATTTCCTCTTCTTTCTCTTTTCTCAAAGAAAGAAAGGCTCCCTCATGCACAAGTTAACCAGGGGGGAAGGAGAAGATAATACTATGGACCAGGCACCGCTCGAGGAAGTTTCGCCTCATCGGGAAGCAAGAGATGTAAAGCTAAGTTGCCAAAGTTTGAGCAATCAATTTTAAATTTTTAAGTTATCTTCCTCGAACGATAGTCCTTTGTATGGAAAACACATGCGCGCAGAGGAACCAACTCGCAGGCTAGTCGCGCCCTTACTTTGTTTCGAGTCCGCTCAACAACTTAAGTGAGTTATGCTAGTCGCGACAAGGTTGCTTGTCGGCGGCGCTGCCAAGAAGTTGACGTTCGCACTCAGCGCCATGACAAAGGTGCCTGCACCGACAAGTCCCCCAAATGCGTAAGGCGGAAACATTGAAATGATGGAATCAAGTAGAGGAAATAACGTTGCATTGATCACCTAAGATAGAGTATATTACAAAATAACTTGTCGCTGATCTAACAAAGTGTTCCAAACATGATCAGAAGCGACAAGGGAAAGATAAAATTGGCGGCCTAGTCTACGCGGTCGCCATCAATCCGCTTGATCTTGTTCACCTTGTCCACAATGGGTGCGACAAGGGCTTTGAGCTCCTCCACGTTGGCATCTGGCGGCAAGGATCTGAGGACGCCGTTAAGGTTGAGGCCCGGATTGTGGAAGGCCACCTTTATCAACACCTTCTCGAGGGCTCCTGCATAGATCTGGCGTGATTCCTCGGCCAGATGCTTTGGGACCTCTTCCCGGAGTCGCTGGAGACCCGTCACCACGCCTTTGAAGAATAAACTGAGTTTGGCGCTGGGTTGGAGATGCTCGTCGGAGGAGTATGCAAGGTCCGCCATCCCCAGCTCCATCAGCTCGTTGTGGATGTCGGCGGCGGTGTCCACAAGAACTTCACCCAGTGCTCCACGCTCTCCCTCAAGGCGCCTGGTGGAGACAACATTCGCTAGCAGCTCCTCCTTGGCCTTGATCGTCTCCAACAAGCCCACCTCCCGCTCTCCGGGCGCCGGCCCAACGTCTGCGTCGAGTGGTCACTCAGCTCAAGATCCGCCTTGGAATCCTTGGCGGCGTCGAGCTCCTTGCCCCTATCGGCGAGGCGACTCTGCAGCTCGCCAAGAGTGTAGGCGTCCTTCTCGGCGCTCATGCTTGAGCGCTGCAAGCTCTTCGCCGCTCTTCTTGAGGCTGGCCTCCAGCTGTGCCACCTTCGCCTTCAACTCTTCCTTGGCGGCCTCGGCGGCTGCGGCGGCATCCTTCGCTTCCTTAAGCGCCCGCCAAGTGACTCCTCGCGCTGCAAGGTCTTCTTCGTGGCTGTCCAGGTTGACCTTCGGCTGCGCCCATTCGCTCTCTGTCGGGAGAGCTTCTCGGCAGCCAGCCGCTGCTCCTCCTCACCTGTGGCCTTCTCAAGGATGAAGGCCGTGCGCTCTTCTGCAAGTTGCCCCAGCGCTTCGCTACGTCGCGGAGAGTTTCTTGGTTGGCGCCCGGAGCTCTCTCGCATGCTTCTCCATGTCCGCTCCTGCCCTCGCGACAAGCGCTTCCCGACTCCAACTTGGCTTGCCGGGCGCGGTAGAGCGGCAATGAGCTTCTTCAGCAACTCCTCCTCAGACTCGCCGTTGCTGCTGCTTGGCGCGTCCACCAGCGTCAGCCCAGTAGAGGCGAGTAGCTCGCTGTCGACGGTCTCCCCTTCGACCGGCGCCCTGGAGCTCGGTTCCCATGGAAGTTTGATGAAGACACCCTCGGCCTTCGTAGGCGCTGGCCGGGCTCCTCGAACTGGCAGCAAGCGGCGGGGAGTCGGCTGTCGGTGTAGCGCTGGCGCTCCTGCGGCCTCGGGGCCGTCGGTCACGTCATCGCCCGACCCTCGCCCGGCTTCAGGTCGGCAGCCTCGGTGGCCTTCTCGCCAACAGGCTCGTCAGTGACAGCCTCTTCTTCCACAGCAACGACCTCTTCTTCCACGACGGCGGCCTCGTCGGTGTTGCCGCGCGCTTCCTCCTCGCCGGCAGCCTCGACCTCCATCGGCTCTGCGTCACATGAAGAAAGAGCAGTCAAGCAAATGTTCAAAAATAGAAACAAAAGAAAACAAGCCCAAGGGAGATTTTCGTGTAAGGAAATTACCTACAACAGGATCCGCAGCCATGGCCTCGACCACTGGAGGGTCACTGGCGCTGTCCCTTGCCGGGGTAGCCTCCCTTGCCGGAATGGCCTCCCTTGTCGGAGGGCGCTCCCTTGCCGGAGAATCCTCCCTTGGCGGCGTAGTGGCAGCAGACAGGATTTCAGGGGTGGCTTCTGAGCCCTCCTGATGAGGCTGCTCTGCTCCTACACAAGCAAATAATTAGATATCAACGAAGAAGGAGCACCCCTGCACACCTAATAGTAAGGAGAAAACCGCACACTTACTTTGGGGGCTGTGCTGGGGGCTGCTCTGAGGAAGGGTTGCCGGGTCCGGCAAGGGGTCTTGACGCGTCCCTGTTGCCACGGGAGAATCGTCCTCAACGACGACCGTCGGGATCTTGGCCCTCTTCGACGCCCTCTGGGCCAGCGTCCTGAAAAGGAAAGAGCCCAGAGCGAAGCAAATCAGATTCAAGATGAAGAAATAAAATTGAAGAAATACAAGCACAATCTCAAGAGCTTACTCTTCGCCTTCCTCCTCGGAGCTGAGCGCGGAGAAGTCAAACTCGGCTGCGCCTCCGTGCGATGAGGCGGGAGTGGGCTCTCTTGGCCGCTTGGACGGGCCAGCGTCGCGGTGGCTCGAGAAGATCCCGCCCAGCTTGTCGCAGCAGGTGTGGCGCCTCAGCAACATCGCTTGTCATGATAGAGCGTCAGCTGGCGCTGCTTCTTGTGGGCGATCTACCGCCCGACTTCGTCTCCGGCCTTGCGGAGACGCCTCTTCAGCGGAACCGGGGCTCACCGGCGGCAAGTCATGGGTGGTGGAGAAGAAGCGCCCACGGCGGGGCCACACGACCCGCCTCGGCTCGACAAGCTCGCCCACGCCGGCGATCTCCTTCGCTCGGCAAGGCTTGCCGCCTTCGCAGTCCGCCTCCTCCACGGTATACCCGAAGGCTCCGGCGGCAGCGGCCGCTGCCGCCTCCACCTACGGTGGCAATACGTGCCATCTCCTCGCCGGTAGTGTCGCGAGTGAGCCTTTTTTCTCGCTCGTCCGGAGCGGATCGGCACTTCTTCCAAGTCGTCGAAGAACTGCTGCACGACCTCGTCGGGGGCTCTCGCCAGTTGGAACGATCCCATGGGAATCGCTGACAACGGCATCATGGCGCTGGATGCGGTCGGCGCCGAAGTTGTTGCACAACTGGGACGACCCCTCGGCAACCGAAACCAGTCGAGGTGATGGGGTCGTTCTTGAACAGCTCTAGCAGATCGCATCCAACTCCAAGACGGTGAAATTCCAGTTCAGGCCCGGCGCAACCTCATGATGTCCGCCGCATTTTGGAACTCCCAAGCAGGCCTCCTCCTCTCCTGCAAGGGAGATGGCGCGGGCGAAGGAAGTCTACGCCAACTGCGCCTACGGTTAGTCCGGCAAGCCTGAGGGGCAAAATCCGGGTCACATCTATCTTCAACCTAGCATCCTCCGGCGCCAAGTTACTCCAATCTCTGCCGCGCACTATTGGGGTTTGGCCCACGGCAGTGAAGGGCTGCGGGTTCTCCTCTACGACCAAACACCAATTGGCTCTCCACTCCTCCCACTTGTTGCGGAACTCTCCTTCCAGATAGGCTTCTTTCTTGCCGATCCTGGAGACCCAAGCTATCCCTCCGCAAGTGGCTCTCCTCTCTCGACGCTGAGGCACGAAGAAGTGGCGGAAGAGTGCCACATTTGGGTGGACTCCGACAAAGTTTTCGCAAAGGTGCGCGAAAACTGCCATGGTCAAGACGGCGTTGGGGGTGAAATCAAGGAGGCGGAGGCCATATGTGTTCATGATATCGCAGAAGAACTCGGAAAAGGGCGGGCAAAGCCCGCAATAGAAGAAAAGGGCAAAGAAGGGGTACCCAGTTGGGGCCAAATCAGAAGCGAAGGCGGGGAGTACCTTCGTCCGCGGATGCGCACGCGTCTCCGTCGACCAAAAGAGATAGAAGACATCCCGCAGCTCCTTTGCGCCGAGATGGGGGGTGAAGATGGCCCGCTCCTTGCGCAGCGCCGCGAGCCGCTGCGCCTCGGCCGACTTGACACCTTTCTCCTTGTCGGCTTTCGGAGCCATGGCGAGGGCGGCGGAGGAGGCCGACGGCGTTAAGCGCGCTTGAGGCGAAAGGGGGCGGGGCGCTGCTCACTTCGCACTTGAGAAGAAGGGGGGAGCGGTGGTGGTTTTCTTGACAAGACAACAATGGCGGAGTGGACGGCCTGCCCCTGTTTTCTCCGCTTATAAAGAGGGAGGGTGGACGCCCGCTTTTCCTAATAAAGAAACCCCACGACCACGCCCACGATCTTCGCAGACGGGCGCCACGCTCGCGCGCGTGCTGCTAGTGGGGGTCGGTGGGTCCGGGCGAATCGCGACGTGATCAAGGCCGCGTGTGACCGTATCTGTTTTGGGCCTGGCCCGGCGCTTCGGCACCGTGTCTGACGCCGAGCCGGGGCTCCTGTCGGTGTACTAGAGTAGGGTACCCTAGTATCCGTGCAGACTGCACGGACAATTCAAAGCACCCCGCGGTGGTTTGCCTCGTCACCGCCAAGATCCTCCGTGGCTCCTTTGGAGCCATTCAAGAACAAAGTATTTGATTAAGAAGACAAGGCCCCGCCCAGAAGAGCTTGCCGGGACGGCCACTCAAGGCATGCAGAAGACAAGGCCCCGGCAAGAGGAGCTTGCCGGGAAGGCTCGGAGCGCGACAAGCCTCCGGACGCGACAAGGATTCGGCTGCGGCAAGGCGCTTGCCGCGGCAGGCAACCTCTCTCCATCCCCGCTCCAGCTCATCCAACAACGTGTCGCCATGGGACCATTCCATGCGCGCGTGTCAAGAGGCTGTGCAGCCAGTGGAGAGCAGCGATAAGCAATGACAAGCTTGCCATCGTGGCGAAGCGGTGGCGCACTGACGGTCTCTGCTAATTGCTTTGGGCTTAATCGACGGGCATTTATTGTTTTTGTCCCTTGCCGTCAGAGTTAGGTATTTTGCATCGCATAATCGCTCGAGTAGGTGTACCAACTCCTGTTTTTACATTTGTACCCTCGCCTATGTTGCCATCTGTCGGAGACCCCTTGAGCATATAAAAGGAGGCCCATGCGCAACGTAGAGAGGGTTCGGTTCATTCGACTCACTAGAGACCAGATACTCTCACGCTAGGTTTTGTAGCTGGCATCGCTCCCTAGGAAGAACACAATACATCAAGCAAGCAGCAGTAGGAGTGTTATCTCCGGAGAAGCTCGGCTGGGTAAAGCTGCTCGTGTGCCTCGCCTCGATCCGCTCTTCGTGCGATCTCCGCCCCCCTCCGAACCACAAAGGGGCCTGGTCCGCCGGCCCCATAGGTGTTCGTGGGTACGATCAGCCTCCCCGACAGCGCATGTGTGTGGATTACACAGATCTTAACAAAGCTTGCCCAGCAAATCCTTTTTCCCTCCCCCGCATTGACCAGATTATTGATGCCACTGCGGGTTGTGAGCGTTTGAGCTTTTTGGATGCGTATTCTGGATATCATCAGATCAAGATGGCAGTTAAGGACCAGGAGAAGACGGCGTTTATCACTCCCTTTGGAGCCTTCTGCTATGTGACTATGCCTTTTGGGCTCAAGAGCGCCCAAGCAACTTATCAGTGTTGTGTACAGAATTGCTTGCATAAACAGATCGGCCATAATGTGCATGCCTATGTGGATGATATTGTGGTTAAGTCAAGGAAGAAGGAAACACTGATTGATGATTTGAAAGAAACCTTTGACAACCTGCAAGTTTACAAGATGATGCCCAACCCGGCCAAATGTGTTTTTGGTGTTCCGGCAGGCAAGTTATTGGGTTTTCTCGTGTCCAACAGGGGGATTGAAGCTAATCCGGAGAAGATTACGGCTATCACCTCCCTGGCTAAACCAAAGTGTATTAATGATGTCCAGCGTTTGGCGGGCCGGATTGCCGCGCTGAGCCGGTTTATCAGCCGCCTCGGAGAGAAGGCCATCCCTTTGTACCAGATGCTGAAGAAGACAGATCAGTTTGTCTCGAGTCCACCACCGATGAAGCGTTGGAGGACTTAAAGCGGCAATTGGCCAACCCGCTGCATTTCGCCGCTCCCATCGACAAGGAGCCGCTTACGCTATATGTTGCTGCTAACGCTGTATGCGGTCAGCGTGGCGATTGTGGTAGAGCGGAATGAGGCAGGAAAGGAGCATCCGGTTCAACGTCCCGTTTATTATATCAGCGAGGTGCTTATTGAATCTAAGCAAAGGTATCCGCATTGGCAGAAGCTGGTGTATGGAGTTTTTATGGCAAGCCGAAACCGAAGCAAGATTTCCAAGGGCACCCCATCACAAAGTGGTCGATTCTGCTCCCTTAGGTGATATCATACGTAACCGGAAGCGATCGCCGGATTGCAAAGTGGGCTATAGAGCTTGGGCCGCACGGTTTGAAGTACGTGCCTCGGACGGCGGTGAAGTCTCAAGCACTTGTGGATTTCATTAATGATTGGACAGAGTTGCAAGCGCCTGAAGAATAGTCGGATCATACATATTGGACCATCCATTTTGACGGATCCAGCAGCTTGAGGGCTCGGGGCCGGAGTCGTATTAACTTCCCCACGAGGTGACAAGTTTTGTTACGTTCTCCGCTTAATGTTCCCTTGTACTAACAATGCAGCTCAAGATGAAGCCTTGCTCCATGGTCTTCGGATGGCTAAGGAGATGAATCTAAGCCGGGTTAAGTGCTTCGGTGACTCGGACTTAGTGGCTCAACAGTGTCCGCACTTGGGATTCAAAGGACCCACTCATGGCTGCATATCGTTGTGAGGTGGATGTTGTCGCAGGTCATTTCAAGGGCTACTGTGTGGACCACGTGGACCGTCGGAAGAATAAAGCGGCGGACGCTTTAAGCCGTTGGGCTCTCAACGCAAACCGGTCCCGCCCAATGTTTTTCTTGACGTACTGCACAACCCGTCAGTCAAGCTCCCTGGTGAAGCGGATTTGGCTATTCCTGATCCGGAGGCTCAATTGGTGGCAGCTCTGCACGTCATTCCGGATTGGATGCTTCCTTATCTGGCGTACATGAATCGGGGCGAGTTACCAGAAGATGAGACATTGGCCCGACAGATAATTCGGCGATCTAAGTCTATGACCATTGTTAATGGCGAGTTGCATCATTGCAGTGTGTCAGGGGCCTTTCAACGTTGTGTGTCCCCTGAGGAAGGCTGTGAAATATTGCGTGAGATCCACGAAGGAGATTGTGGTCACCACGCCGGTTCAAAATCCTTGGTGGCTAAAGCGTTCTGCCACGGTTTCTATTGGTTAACTGCCCATGCTAATGCGGAAGATTTGGTCAGACGATGTGATGGTTGCCAAAAATTTTCCAGACGCGTTTCATGTACCGCCCAAGAATTGAGGATGATTCCAATTACTTGGCCGCTTATGCATTTGGGGTTGGATATGGTTGGACCTTTCAGAAGGTCCAAGGACAAGAAGACCCACCTGCTGGTGGCGGTCGACAAATTTACAAAATGGGTAGTGGCAGAACCTGTTAGCAAGTGTGATGCAGCCACAGTGGTTCAGTTCATCAAAAAGGTGATTTTCCGGTTTGGTTTTCCACACAATATCATCACAGATAATGGTACCAATTTGTCCAAGGGTGCCATGAAGGAGTTCTATGACGTGAGCACATCCGGCTTGATGTTTCTTCAAGAGCTCACCCACAGTCCAATGGTCAAGCGGAAAGAGCCAATCAAGAGATCTTGAGAGGCATCAAGTCCCGGCTTATGGTTCCTTTGCAGAGGACGCCGGGTTGTTGGGTAGAAGAGCTACCGTCTGTGTTATGGAGTATAAATACTACACCTAACAGATTCACGGGATACACGCCGTTCTTTATGGTTTATGGAGCGGAGGCGGTTCTCCCCAGCGACATCCGTCATGACTCACCTCGTGTGGCAGCTTATGTTGAAGCGGATAATGAGACAGCACGACAGGACGCTTTGGATCGGCTGGATGAAGAGCGTGACATAGCAGCTGCCCGCCGGGCGATTTACCAACAGGATCTTAAATGCGTTATCATAGTCGCCGGTCGTAACCGTAACTTTTCAAGAAGGAGATTTGGTGCTTCGACTCGTCCAAGACCGCATCGATATGCACAAGCTATCCCCACCTTGGGAGGGGCCTTTCGTGGTCAGCAAGAATCTGCATAACGGGTCGTATTATCCGATCGATGTTCGAGAGCATAAAGACTCACGCCGCCGAGGAGGAGACCAACAGCCGTGGAACATAGCTCATCTTCGCCTTATTACACCTCGAGCCATCGGCTCTCATCGATGTACATATTCGATCGTATATATTATGAATAAAGTAATAAACCGGAGCCTTAGCTAAAGCGGGTATCTGCTCATTATATCATGCGTGGTTACATGGAGTTGTTCTGTCTTAAAGCGGCCTCCGGTTTACCCCTTGAGTTTTCTTTTCAAAAGCTTTGTGATATCACTTGGGGGCTTGGTCGTGTCCGAACCAAAGCAACACCTTTTGATAGGCGAAAGCCACCAGATCACTTGGGGACATGGTCAAGTCTGAACCGGTCATGCCTCTTGATCGGCCTAAGGCCATAGAGTCACTTGGGGCTTGGTCGAACCCGAACCATTGCCACGCCACTTGATCGGCATAATGCCACGGTTTTAGTTGGGGACCTGGCTGACTCGAACCATGGCTACACCTTATAGGGAGCTTGGTCGTGTCCGACCATGGTAACACCATCTGATCGGCTCAGTACAGCTTTATCTTTTGCAAACGGTTTATCATTGCCTTTGCTTCCATGTTTGTCATAACTATTATTTGATTTTTGTTGCGTTTCTTAAACCGATAACATTTTTAAACCGTTTTCAAAACTGTCAGTTGATGGAATTCGGTCAATTTTTTAATCCGGAGATAATTTAACCAGTTTGATGTTTTTTCTGTTAACATCCTATTATGGAGTAACAGGGGGCTTATTATGACCCGGAACGGTTTACGTGGTAAACCGGCAGTATAAATGACAGGAGCTGTTTTCTCCTTTGACGGTAAGGGTTTATACAACCTCTGCTTCAAGATTGGCTAAGCCAACCTTATGCCCAGCGATGGCAGGTATTTGACATCATAAATTTCGATTATATACCTTAATATTTCATTATATATATATGAACATCACAAACCAGTTGGCGGCATAAACCGCCGTGGCGGTTTAAGATTTTGTAACTACGGGCAATATAAGATGGAAAGTTTCGATCATTCAAGCAAGAGTATCAGCACCTATGCACGAAGGCATGTTCAAAGCAAAAGTGTTGGCTATCCTATTACAAGGCAACATGGTGCCCAAATAAGATCATTGTTTCTTGGCGGAATGTAATGAAGCAGCTCTTCAAACCGGCTTCCGGTTCATGCTTGCTCGCCGCCCCGGTTTGATGGTTGTGGGTCGTCCTGCGCCGCTTCGGCCTCTTCCTCTCTACCCAGCTGCTGGAAATCAACAGTGGTCCAGTCGATTCCCATTAAAGCTTGAAAGACAGCCTCTTCATGGATCAAGGAAGTTGGGTCAATATCAGGAGCATAAGTTTGCTTACGGATTGGAGGGATCAGGTTCTCCGCTTCAGGAATAGGTGCAGCCACTCGCTTGTTCTGATCATCATACAGAGCTTGATAATGTGACAAGTTGGCTTCTTCAGCTAATTGGCAAGCCGAGGCGACCTTTGCCCGGTTTATTGCTCTCAAATCATCTTCGTTGAACTCGAGCCGTCTTCCTTCGCATCGATAGCCCCGAGCCGCTTCAACGGGATCGAAATCGCACCCATGCTTTGGCCCGGATTATAAAGCGTTGATGGCGCCGGTTCGAGCAGCAGATTTCTTCAGCTCTTCAATCCGGGCGGGAAGCATGGACAACCTCCTGAGGGTATCTTGAATTAAGGAAGGTGCTGGATTGTTATGAGATGCGGTGGAGATGATCCGCTGCGCTCCAGTGTACAGCTGCTCTATTAAGGTATAGGCAGCCTTCAATTTTTTCCGAACATCTGACCCCAAGTGACCAATGCGCAGCTACAAAGCATTGCAAGAGAAATTACAAACCGGACTTATCATAAGAAAGGTCAAGATTATCATAGAAGCCAAAGGAAACTTACCAAGATGGCAGCAATCATGGAATGCACTTGCCGCTTCACGCCGGTCACTCATCTACCACCGGTTTAAGGGCAGCCTCAGCATTTTCAACCTTTTTGGTCAAAGCGGCCTTTTCAGTATCCCAGCCGGCCCGCTCAGACTTGAACCACTCCTTGAGTTGCTCCATAGTAGTTGACGCGGTTTTCAGTTCATCCTTGGCCTTGGAGGTTTCTGCTTGTTGAGATTTCAGATTTTCTTGGAGGTCATGGATTTGTGAGGCTTGTTGAAGTATCTCACTCTGCAACAAAAAGGGAGCATGTTACATATCGTCATTTCGAAGTCCCCAGTGCATAACCCGTTATACACTTGGCACTTGGGGGCTAATGCATATTTAATCTTCATCTGTCAATAAAATCACAAAGTCCCAAGCTCAATACAAGTATTCAACTTGGCACTTGGGGGCTAATGGCTATTTGTTCGAACATGTACTGATGTGGCGATATAAAATACAGTCCCGGTTTAACTATGCTAAGTTGAACTGGCCCTTGGGGGCTACATCAGTGGATTCTGAAGCATTGAGTTTATACTAAGTCCCGGTTTAATTATGCTAAGTTGAACCGGCCCTTGGGGGCTACATCAGTGGATTCTGAAGCATTGAGTTTATACTAAGTCCCGGTTTAATTATGCTAAGTTGAACCGCCCTTGGGGACTAGGAGAGTTAACAAAAATTCAAATATTCAAAGTAGAAAAGAACATGGAGGTTACCTCAATTTCTCTTTCATCATTTTCACCGGGCCAGCTTCATAGTCACGGCTGGTATACAGCCGATTCAAGTAGCCGGAGTGAAGGTCTTGGGGTTCAGAGCGGCATAAGTTGCCGATCAACATCCCACTTGCCCTTGCTCATAGTGGCAAACTCCTCTTTGGCAGAATGTTTGGATATAGCGACTGGATTGCCCTGTTCGCTGTGGCCTAAACCAGTAATTACGACGTCATCGTCCTTGTTGTCTGCTGTTTGACCAGGGGCCGGCGGTTTGTCAGCAGGCCGGATTGGACTGGTGGATTTTTCAATCCGGGTTGGGCTTCTGGGCTGATCAGCAGGAAGGGCGGTGTCAACGGGCCTTTCTTCAGTAACAAGATCGCCATTTTGCTGTGGCGGATCATTGGGCGTGTCTTCACAGATAGCTGCTTCAAGATTTGGGGTGCTACCCGGTTCAGGGGCAGTTTCTTCGTCGGCCGCTTTGTCCGCATTTGCCTTTTTGCTCGGCGTAGGCTTGGCCTTTGAAAAGGCACAACAACGATTAAATACGGCATATATTACACAATGATGCAAGAGAAATAATATGAAAGGTATAACTTACCCAAGCACCGCTTTAGCGGCGGCAGCTGAGTGGCTGATGACTCGCCAGATGAGGAGTGGGAAGTGACCTGATAATCGGAATCAGACGGATTAAGGGGTTGACGAAACCAACCTGCTTTAGGATAAGCACTGACAAGCAAATAAGAGACCTCTGAACGACGTTTCCGAACCGGACTGTTTGGTAAACCGGTGGAGGTAACTACCTGGCCGCTGTGCCGAGTTGTGCAGCGAGCTTCATGTTGTTGAGTCTTCATAAGAAATTTGGGATCCAAGTAAGCAAGGGGATGAGAAAATTTAATTTTCCGGTTTGCTCGACGTTTTTTAGTGAAGGCAAAGGGTTTGAGTCGAGGAGAGAATAGTTACCTCTACAACATCAAGACATCGGCTTGACATCATCCTGACAAACATCATCATTAATTAGGCGTGTGAAAAGTAAGCCAAGTGAATCAAGTTCTACCTCAAGGTCCGGATTACCCACATCATCATCCGCAGCCGGATCAAAAGATGCAGTGGTTTTCCTCTTATAAGTAGTCTTCTTGACAGCTTTTGTCTTTTGCCTAAGTGTTTTTTCCGGTTTGTCTGGCTTCTCCGGTTTCTCTTGTGGGCGTTTCTTGCTCCAGAATGGATCATCGCCCTGGTTAAGCAGCAGTTGATGTTAAAAGTTATACCGGGATGGCAAAAATATATTCAGTGAAAAATAATCAGAAATCTTACAGATGGCGGTTTGTTGGTAGCACAGAAGGGGAGCAGACCGGTCCGGGCATAGAGATTTTCCGGTTCGTTCAGCATCTTTTTCACCGCCTCGGTGACCTCATCATCGGTAAGCTGGATGTTAATGTGTCGGAGGGGGTCATCAACACTACCAGTGTACTCACACATTAAACCGGAGCGCTGGGAGAGGGGCAGTATGCTCCATGATATCCAACAGCAAGAAGATCAATTCCGTTAAACCGTTAGCCATGAAGGCTCGAGCTTGGAGAGTTGAGGAGCATATTTACTTCTCTCAACGGGCAGTTAATCTTTGTGGAAAGGGATGTGTTCTTTGAGTCGCTCGGACGAAAAACCTGGCAGGGGATTCTCATTGGCAGGGGAAGTATCTTTGCAATAAAACCATGTTTGATTCCATTCCTTGGGGTGGCTATGCAGTTTGACATGAGGATAAGTGACCTCCTTTCTTTTCTGAATCGCCACGCCACCCAATTCCGTGTTAGGCCCGTCAGTGAATTCTGTGCGGCGGTTTAGATGGAAGCAGTCTCTAAACAGCTCAACTGTGGGTTCTTCTTGAAAGTATGCCTCACAGAGCACTTGGAAGTGGCAGATATTGGTAACAGAATTGGGGCATGTATCTGTATCTTGTGGACGGAGTTGAAAATTGGCTAGCACATCTCGATAAAATTTTGAACCGAGCGGATTGAAGCCCCGGGCTAGGTGACCTGCGAAAACTACAACCTCTCCTTCCTGATGGGTGGGTGGACATTCTTTGCCAGGAACCCTCCAATGGATGCTATTTTCTTGGCTAAGCGCTAGCTGTGACCAAAGTTGTTTAATTGAGTTTCAAAGGACACGGAAGGAGCCCAGTTGCACTCATACACTTGTTTGGCCATCTACAAAAGATATATAAATCCGGTTCAAAGAAATGTGTTGGGATAAAGAGAGAACCGGTGTACAATGCTAAATCGGAGACAAATACGACTAAACCGGAGTTCTATGAAGTGACAGTATCTGCTCAAGAAGTTCTGGCGGTTCAACAAGGGGACTAATGGTGTATACCGGTTTATCTAATTTTTTCTATGTTAAGTTAAACCGCCTGGTCTAAGGTCTAAATATCGAAAGCAATTGAGGTTGTGAACGGCTAAGTGTGCAGAAACAGGTTTCGCAAGTTTTTTCTACAATGAAGGATCTGAAGCCAGATCAGAAAATAAGAAAAATATTCAAAAAGGAAGACAATGAGCAAAGATTGATTCAATGAGCAGAGATGATGTGCGAGATCCATGGATGCACGCGAGACTACAAAGCGGAGGCTAAGAGCTACCGCTAATCGGTGAAAGTATCACGAGATATATCCAAGAGTCATTATGAGCAGGAACAGTTCATGGAGTACGGCAAGAACAGAAACCCTAGAATGGATCTAGGTCAAAAGGGAACCGAGGACCTACGAGTTGAGGAGAGGCGAAAGAATCTGCGTTTCTCCGGTGCTGCGTCAGTCGATGCAGCGCCCAAGACGGTGTAGAGGTCGACGGCGGGCGGAGCTCGAGGCCAGCGACGCGAGGAAGACGAAGAGAAAGGGGACGAAGGGAAGAGAAGGAATGACCCTTCGGGCCTATTTATAAGGCAAGATACCTGTGTCAGGCGCGGGAATTAAGGAACCATAAACCTAGGAAGCGGAGCTGTCGCCTCGATTATTGCAGATCTATTAAACAAAGAAGATATCGCGGATGCTATCTTTATGAGGACGTCATGCCGGTTTACAGCAATCGGAGAAAGTGACATCACGGCGGTTCAACGATTTCAAGAAGGCATTGAAGATGAAGGCTTTTTCTCAAGGATTGACATGAACCTGTTCAAATCAATCTGGGGCCTAATGTTGGGGATATTACTACTGGGCGTAAACCGCCTATCTCGGGCCGGGTTAACTTCATCGATAGTTCATTGGTGTAAAAGCCCAAGAGGCATGAAAGTAAGGGCCCAAGGCACGTAGTCGGTTTAGAACTCATGGCCGTAAACCGGCCTGATATGTAAACTTGTATTGTAAGTTAGGAATAGAGAGAGACCAACCCGGATACGAATATGAACCGGAGGTTGGGACTCTCTGAACCGACGGGCGTCACCCGTGTATATAAGGGGACGACCCGGGGCGGTTCAAGGGACAGACAACAACAACTCGAGGCCTAGGCGAAGCTTATTTGCTCCCTAGTCATCGAGACCACATCAATCCCATCACAAACTAGACGTAGGCTTTTACCTTCATCAAAGGGGCCGAACTAGTATAACTCTTGTGTCTTCGCGTTTGCTTTAACCCCTTTCAAGTTAACCCGCAGCGATGGCTCCACGACTAAGTCCTTTCATGAGGACATCTGCCGTGACAAAACCACGACAGGTACCAAAGTAATCCAGGAGTGGATCACTGGACAGCGGTCAAGAACATCCTGAAGTACCTAAAAAGGACTAAGGATATGTTTCTTGTTTATGGAGGTGACAAAGAGCTCGTCGGAAATGGTTACGTGGATGCTAGCTTTGACACTGATCCGGATGACTCTAAGTCACAAACCGGATACGTATTTATATTGAATGGTGGAGCTGTCAGTTGGTGCAGTTCCAAGCAGAGCGTCGTGGCGGGATCTACGTGTGAAGCGGAGTACATAGCTGCTTCGGAAGCAGCTAATGAAGGAGTCTGGATGAAGGAGTTCATATCCGATCTAGGTGTAATACCTAGTGCATCGGGTCCAATGAAAATTTTTTGTGACAATACTAGAGCAATTGCCTCGGCGAAGGAATCCAGATTTCACAAAAGAACCAAACACATCAATAGACGCTTCAATTCCATCCGTGATCAAGTCAAGGAGGGAGACATAGAGATTTCCAAAATACATATGGATCTGAATGTTGCAGAGCCGTTGACTAAGCCTCTTCCACGAGCAAAACATGATCAGCACCAAGACTCCATGGGTGTTAGAATCATTACTATGTAATCTAGATTATTGACTCTGTGCAAGTGGGAGACTGAAGGAAATATGCCCTAGAGGCAATAATAAAGTTGTTATTTGATATTTCCTTATTCATGATAAATGTTTATTATTCATGCTAGAATTGTATTGATCGAAAACCTTAATACATGTGTGAATACATAGACAAACACTGTGTCCCTAGTGAGCCTCTGCTTGACTAGCTCGTTGATCAAAGATGGTTAAGGTTTCCTAACCATGGACATGAGTTGTCATTTGATAACGGGATCACATCATTAGGAGAATGATGTGATAGACATGACCCATCCGTTAGCTTAGCACTTGATCGTTCAGTTTTATTGCTATTGCTTTCTTCATGTCAAATACATATTCCTTCGACTATGAGATTATGCAACTCTCGGATACCGGAGGAATACCTTATGTGCTATCAAACGTCACAACGTAACTGGGTGATTATAGAGATGCTCTACAGGTATCTCCAAAGGTGTCTGTTGGGTTGGCATAGATCGAGATTAGGATTTGTCACTCCAAGTATCAGAGAGGTATCTCTGGGCCCTCTCGGTATTGCACATCATAAGAATCCTTGCAAGCAATGTGACTAATGAGTTAGTTGCGGGATGATGTATTACAGAACGAGTAAAGAGACATGTCGGTAACAAGATTGAACTAGGTATGAAGATGCCGACAATCGAATCTCGGGCAAGTAACATACCGATGGCAAAGGGAATAATGTATGTTGTCATTACGGTTCGACCGATAAAGATCTTCATAGAATATGTAGGAGCCAATATGATCATCTAGGTTCCGCTGTTGGTTATTGACCGGAGAGGTGTCTCGGTCATGTCTACATAATTCTTGAACCCGTAGGGTCCGCGTGCTTAACGTTCGATGACGATTTAGTATTATATGAGTTATGTGATTTGGTGACCAAATGCAGTTCAGAGTCCCGGATGAGATCATGGACATGACAAGGAGTCTCGAAATGTTCGAGAGGTAAAGACTGATATATAGGATGATAGTATTTGGACACCGGAAGTGTTCCGTGTTGGGATCTACGGTAGGGTGCATCGACTGCAAATTAAAATTTTCCTACACGCAGAACATCCAGGAACGGGAGATGGATCACAGTTTGTTACCACTAGACGCGCAGTGCCGTGCAACGGAAGAAGAGTTGGGGCAGTGCGTCCGCGTGGATCTTCTACTCCTTGTCCGATCTCCCTCGAACAGCCGGTCGTCCGATCCCACGTACGAGTTCGCCGGAGCGGCGCAAGTGCACCGCCTCTAACGATATCCGCGCGTGCAGGAGGAACACCGTGCGGCGGACGGCTAGGTCCGATCACACAGTCGGCGGCGAGTGGAGGTGGCTATTCGCAACACACGCAAACCCTAGTCGTAGCCGAAGCGATGAACCGCATGAGTGTGGTGCACCTCCACTTTATATAGGCGTCTGTCGCAGGCTCAACACTTGGGCCTCACATGGACCCTAAAGCCCAAAGTCTACTCGGTCATGTTCCTAGTCCAGTTCGGATCACATCCAACCAGTGTCCTACGAACCGACCTCGTAGGTTCCTTCCCTTAAGCGCGCGACCCCTTAGGTTCAAGTCGACTTGGTCACAGTTCGGATCACCTCCGACCTGCGTCGTTGGTAGCGGCCTCTAGCAAGGCGTGCCGACCACCAAGCATACTATGAAGCTGGTTAGGCGAACCTATACAACGTGTCACACTTTTGTTCCCTTTGCCACACGATATATGTTGTCAGGCTCAAGGCGAGACTGTCATCCTTGTGCTAGCCCGACCTCTTTCTCGTTCCAGTGATACCGACCACTATCCGATTATCTCATAATCCTTGTCGCATGGCCATGCTTCTATTGGTCGGATCAAACGAGGGGCCCAGAGTATATCTCTCCTGATCGGAGGGGCAAATCCCATCTTGCTCGACCACGTCTCGCAGCATGGGTCTGGACAAGCCTGAAACCTACCTTTGTAACTACCCAGTCACGGAATAGCGTTTGGTTGGCCCAAAGCAAGTCTGTCACCATCCCGAGTACATGCGTCAGCTCAGGTCTTAGGACATAGAACGTATGTTGTACTAGAGACTCACAGATGACATATCGATGTGTCTCTTAGTTGGGTCTGTCCGACTCGGACCTTATATCGACTCGGATCCGACTACGTCGAATCCGACCAGACCTTTCCAAGTCCATATTATCCGGTTAGCATCCAATGCTCCATGGCTAGTGAGACCAAGCCATTGACCGTGTCATATGCTAGTCTAGTCGGCTGCGCGTCCACACAGCCCTTTCGACTAGGGACCTTTTAGGACAGTCATCATACAATGCATAGTCCCACAGACAAGTCACGTACTTGATGATACACATCATTGATAATGTCCAAGGACTATCTTTATTCATAAACACATAGGAAATATCATCATACATGATTGCCTCTAGGGCATATCTCCAACATTCCGGAGTGTATCGGGTATTTATCGGACTACTGGGGGGTTACCAGAACCCCCCGGGGGAATAATGGGCCTTTTGGTCCATAAGAGGGGATCACACCAGCCCACAAGGGGTGGTGCCCCCCCCCCCTTAGGCAGGAGGCCGAATAGGAGAAGGAAGAGGGGGTTCTGCCCTCCCTTCCCTCTTCCTTTTTCCCCTCCGGTAAAATAAGGAAAGGGGGGCGAATTGGAATAGCCCCCCAAGTAGGATTCCTCCTACTTGGGGCGCCCCAAGGCTGCTCCCCTCCCCCTCCCACCTATATATACATGGGGAGGGGCGTCTAGAACACACACAAACAATTGTTAGCCGTGTGCGGTGCCCCCCTCCACAGATTACACCCTCGGTCATATTCTTGTGGTGCTTAGGCGAAGCCCTGCGTGGATCACTTCACCATCACCGTCACCACGCCGTCGTGCTGACGGAACTCATCTACTTCCTCGACACTTTGCTGGATCAAGAGTTCGAGGGACGTCATCGAGCTGAACGTGTGCAGAACTCGGAGGTGTCGTACGTTCGGTACTTGATCAGTCGGAACGAGAAGAAGTTCAACTACATGAACCGTGTTGTCAAACACTTACTCTTTCGGTCTACGAGGGTATGTAGACACACTCTCCCCCTCTCGTTGCTATGCATCTCCTAGATAGATCTTGTGCGAGCGTAGGAATATTTTTGAAATTGCATGCTACGTTTCCCAACAGCGGAGGGGTATTTATAGCCTCCACACAAAATCCAACCGTTACACACATTTGACCCAACTCGGTCAGACCGAATAGAAGAACTCGGTGAGACCGATTCAGTTCAAAATGTGAACATTAAGAATCTCGGTGGAACCAACAAGAACAACTCGGTGTGACCGATGTGCAAGGGCTAGGGCGAACATCAACTCGGTGTGACCGATTAACTCAACTCGGTGGGACCGAAGAGAAGTAATAAGCAATTGAGCGAATGACAAGCAGACTCAGTGTGACCAATTTCACTGACTCGGTGAGACCGAAAGAGTGAAATATGTCACAGTGAAAATGCAAGGCCATCTCGGTGAGACCGAGATCCATATCAGTGTGACCGAACTGTCTATGGTTTCTGGCAGTGGCTATGTCAAGTGAACTCGGTGGCGCCGGATAGATCAAATCGGTGGGGCCGAGTTTGACTTTGGGTTTTAGACATATTTGGAATGAGAAAGTGGTTGAGGGCTTTGGAGCATATCACTAAGCACTTTGAGCAAGTAGACCATTAAGGAACACCTCATCCCCTTTTAATAGTATTGGCTTTTCCTATGGACTCAATGTGATCTTGGATCACTAAAATAGAAATGAAGAGTCTTGAGCTTTAGCCAATCTTTGTCCTTAGCATTTTGAGGGGTCCACATCTCTAGTCCATGCCATGCTAATCATTGAACTTCCTGAAATATACATCTTGAAAGGATATTAGTTCAATGAACTATATGTTGTTATGAATTACCAAAACCGCCCACGATTTAGTTGCACTTTCAATCTCCCCCTTTTTGGTAATTGATGATAAGATATAGATCAAAGCTTCGACAAATGATAATGTGAATAAAACACATCATCGCTTTGAGAAGTATGTGATAAGCAAGAGCTCCCCCTAAATTTGTGCATTATTTAACATTTGCTTTTGAATGCAAATGCACAATCTATTAGGATCATGGGTCACTCTTCCATGTCACATACAACTTGGTGGAGCGCTCAAAATGATAGAATTGAATAACATTCACTCATCTCCAAGGGTAAACATGATTGATCATACACAAATATCATAGATAGCATCAAGCAAGCACACATTAAGGCATAGTATGATCAATCACATGATCACAAGAGTATCTCACACATAAGCACAAATATTGTAGCAAGAATCAAACAAGCAAACAATCAAAGTATCAAGAGAGGCAAAAGAAATGCAAAACACTATCTCTCTCTTGAAGACTAATGATCTATACACTTTCTCCCCCTTTGGCAACAAGTTACCAAAAAGCTTGAAAATGCATAGTGCTATGTGGTACTCTAGGCACGATCTCTGGGAGCTCTTGAAGTGGTCTTCTGGCTTGATGCTTCGGTGTGCGTAGACGGCGTGGAGAGGATTCCTTCAACAAATGCATCTGTAGAACTCAATGGAGCTGGAGGGGTTGACACTGGGGGTACACCGGTGGCAGTTGCTGCAGGTGCTGATACTGTAGTCCTGGAATCTCTGACAACTGGCATAGTTGAAGACCTTTGTGCCCTTGGCACTCTCTAAAATGTGTCTGTAGTCTATCTATCCACCCTTTCCTCAGCTTCTTCTTGTAGCTTCTCAAAAGTGGTCTGAATCTCGGTGACCTTCACATCTAGATCATGAAGTTTAGTCTCAATGATCCTCTCAAGACTCTCTTGATTTTGAGTCAGGGTGGCCAGTCCTTTCTCAATTCTCACGGTACCCTCAAGTAGATAACTGAGTTGATCTTGCTTGGTCTTGAGGTTGACAACTGAAGCATCTGGTGTCTTTGAAGCTTTTGCTACCTTTGCTTTCTCTCTCTTCTCCTGGGCTTCCACTAAAGTGGGATGTGAAGCATCCATAACAACCTCGTTGTCCTCAAATTCTGGCCTCAGGGGAAGATGCTCTTTGTCAAGCAGATATGTCCCGCTTCCCATCTTGGAGTTGATCAACATCTAAATGTGAGGGGCATATCCACATGATCTCTTCTGATCAGCTGCTATTGTCTTCATTGTCTCAACTATCAAAGTCATCACTTTGAAATTCTGGGGCACATCAAACATATGGAGCAAGTTGATGGAGTGACCATGAATCATCCTATGATCTCCTGACTTGGGCAACAGAGTGTGCCTCAAGATGGTGTTGATGGTGGTCAAGCTAGACAATAGAAAGTATATGGAGCCGAACGTGTGGGTCTCCAAGGCATTATCAGGAATAGGCTTATACATATGAGCCATGGAGTTGTGATCTTTTCTGGGCTTGGCATATACATCAATGTCATTTTAATCTTCTTCTGGTGCATTGATTAACTTGGCCCACTCAGAAATTGTTGATTGATACCTTGTGCCTTCAATCATCCAAACAATCTTCCCGTCTGGGTAGAACTGAGCTGTGGAGTAGAATTGCATGATCATCTCATCATTCCACTTTGTCAGCTTCTGACCCACAAACTCATCAACTTCATTCATTCTGAAGCTCTCATGCACACCTGGGAAGTAGTCCTTATTATCGTCAATATACTTTCAGTCAACCCATTTCATGTCACACACAATGGGCTTCTTGTCCAACAAGACTGGCTCATAGAGATCATGTTGTTCCTTGGTGTGGAAACAATAATCAATAGCAGCTCTTCTCCTTGTAGCATAGGGACCAGTCTGTATCCACTGTCTCAGACCTGCATCCTTCCTCAATTTCATGTTTTCAGCCACTGGATGATCATCACTATGATATGGAATCTTTGGCTTCAACTTTCTAAGCACTTGGGACTCTTCATCCTCTTGATCTTCAGGCACTGGGGCCTTGTTCTTCTCAGCAGCAGGGATGTTTCTGGTGGAACTCTTGGATTCAGTAGGTTTTGGAGCTTCAGCTTGAGTTGTAGGCTTGGGAGCTGTCTTGGGCTTAGATGGAGCAGCCCCAGACTTTATAGCATCCCCCATGAGCTTTGGGGTCTTTGGTGGAGGTGCAGCAGCCTCTTCCTCCTCCTCCTCTTCATCATCACTTCTCCTCATAGAAGGTTTTCCAAGCACCTTTGCAGTGGTAGTTCTTGCTCTTTTTTTGTTCTTGCCAACCTCAGTAGCCTCATCATCTTCAGACTGCTCTAAAGTGAACTGCATAGTTTGTTGAGTGGAGGCTCTGACTTTGGACATTGGCTTCCTCCTTGCAGGTTGCTTTTGTTTCTGTCCTAGCTTGGTGCTGGCAGTAGCAGCATACTCCTTATTTAGCACTTTCTTCTTGGAGGTCACCTCCTCCTCAACAACAAAATCTTCATCCTCAGATTCTGAGGTTCTCTTCTTTCTTTGCCTGGTAGTAGCCTTAGGCAAGTTGCTGGGTGTACTTCTGCTACCATCTTCATAACTGCTATTGGAGGGACTAGTGCCCTCACTGAGATTGGCATGCTCCTCTGACTAATTCTGAATATCACTGCCCTCTGACGTCTATGAATCTAACCCTGTGAGTAGATAGGTATAGGTAGAGTAGATGAGCATCACAAAGCACAGCTATTTTGCAAAAAAAATATAGAGACAAACTTAACTTTAGTTTTCTGCAAAAAGCATTTCAGAGCTACCGATATGACAAACTCGGTGACACCAAAGCAAGTTTAGAGTCTAAACATACAATTTCGGTGATAGCGAAATGCAGTTCGGTGACTCCAAGATGCTAGGGTTTCACAGAGAAAGTGAACTCGGTCACACCGATTAGTACACTTCGGTCAGTCCGAGTAGTACATGTGCAATGGCCTGAACCAAATTGGTGAGACCGAGGTCCTCAGATCGGTCGGTCCGAGATGAGTTCGGCGGAAACCTAACCCTAATTTTTTGCATCAAATCTATTCTAACGAAGTTTTCGGTGGATAGGATGATCTCAATCATGGTAAGAATCATGGCAATGATCTTTGTGCAAGAATCGGAGTAAAAAGACGCACAAAGAGATCGAGTTTGTATCCTAACTTGGCGACGAACCCACTACAACGACAACGGCGGAGTGATTCCCGTTGACAGCGACAGAGACCTGCGGCTGGAGGACATTGGCGATGACGGAGATGATCCGGAGACCAAGGGGGCGGCAGAGCTGGGAGGCGCGGACGAGTGGTTTGGAGAATTTTCCAAATTTCAACCCGCGGTATATATACCGAGTCACTGTCGGTGTGACCGAGTGGAACGACTCGGTGGCACCGAGATGCAGAACTGCAAGTGGTTACTGCAACTCGGTGTGACCGAATTGTTCTAATTAGTTGCACCGAGGTGAAAACCTAGATCAACTCAATGAGTTCGGTGTGACCGAGAGGAATGAATCGGTCAGACCGAAATCCAGTAAGAGGTTTGGGAAGTGTAAGCCCTTGACGGATCGGTGGCTCCGAGTGCTCCTCACCTGAAGAGTCCGAATTCGACTTGATCAAACTTTGTGACGCAGCATGAATAGAGTTTGAGACGAGAAAAGCATAGATAGCTAGAGGAAGTACTTAGGCACTCTTGTCCATCCATTTGGCAAAAGAAAAACCAAACAATCAAAGCAACAAATGGATGTCCTCGAATGGAGAAAATTATGCAACCAACATGCTCACACAATAAGATAGCAAATGAAATATGTGGCAAAGCATGCACAAACACTCTAGCATCGATCAAGCAATTGGCGATGACTAGGTCATCTATATATGAGTATATTGACTGAGGATTCAAATGAGATCATTTGATCGTAGGTCATACTCATCGTTTAAGCACAAGTGGGGTTACCACTTTTACATAAAGCATTGCTGTGTTCACATCATTAGAGTTGCTTTAGCTCAATTCTTAGAGCAAATCTCCCCCTAGATGTGATATCCCCCCTAAGAGGGATGAACTAACCTTGGGTTTTGTCGATGATGACTTCATGTAGATGTTGAAGACGTGGATGCTCAAGGTTGATGTAGATCATTTGGAGCAATCCATCGGAGTGAGTTGCACTTTCAATACCTACATGGGTTAGTCCCACAAGGAACATGCAATAATATCCATAGAAATAGAGTGAAACACACATATGATGATGTCCATGAAAGCATTGGATTACCTTGTCCCTTGTCTTACCGACAATAGGGTTTGTGACTACATGAACTAGTGCAAGATATGGAAGTTGATTGCACATGTCCTCGCCAAAATGAATATGAGTGAAATATGTTGGCCGAGTCACCCTCAAGAACTCTCTAGTTCTTCTTCTTCGGGATCCACATCAATTTGATGGGAATCCTTGGAGTTGTAGTCGTACTTGATGAAGTAGAACTTGACATAGTCCTGGGAACCCACTTGACCATGGCCTTAGGAGCTTCTTCAAATGAATCAATATCTTCTTTAAGCTTGTCCTTGCCCTTTAGCTTCTGGTCTTGTGGTGGAAGATCATCTTGAGCTTGTGTTCCCTTGAAAGAAGTAGGGTCACACTTCTCTTGTTGAGGAACAAACTTCGTCTTGGGGTATTGATCTTCTTCCCACTCAACTCCATTGGCATTGAACTTCGTTCAAAACCAACACCTTGATTATTCCGGTGTCTTCCTTGCTTGCATACAATTTCCTTAAATTGCTTACTTCCGGCAAGACTCTTGTAAATACCTTTCTCTATAATTCCCTTCAATAAGTTGTTTTCTTGCTCAAGTGTAACTTGGCTAAGAGGATCATTAGTGGAATCAATAGAACTACTAGAAGAAACAATATTGGATGTAGCATTGTTATTGTTACTACTAGAAGAAGAATCTTTCTTGTTCTTATTGCTATATTTTACTTGTGGCATGTAAGTAGACAAGAGTAAACGCTTGGCAATGTAAGAAGAACTTTTCTTTCGAAGATCATCATTGATTGCTTTTAAGAACCCATGCTCTTGCTCTAAATTGAGCTTCTCAAAGCTTAGCTTTTCATGAGTCTTTAAAAGCTCTCGATGATCCTCTAGGATAGTTTCATGAGCTAACTTAAGAGTGTTTAGTTCTTTAGTTACACGCTCAATCTCCTCCTTATCATTGTCATTCATTTCATCTTGATTAGCATGCTTAATAGCAATTTCATCATAGTTTTCATCACTAGCATTGTCAACAAGTAAATCATCATTACCTAGCAAATCATCTTCATTACTATGGAAATCAAAGTACTCGAGGTGTGATACCTTAGGAACTTTAGCCATGAAGCATCTTCCAATTCCTTCATTTGGTGAGTCAAATATGTCATAGGAGTTGGATGACACAAGTGCAAGACCGGCAACACCTTCATCTTGAGTATAGTCGGAGTCAGAGTGAGAACTTCTCTCAGAGTTGTTGTCGGAATCGGAACCGGAAACCCATTCGCCAACATGAGCTTGATGTCTTCATCTTGTGTAGCTCTTTGATGACTTGTCCTTCCTTTCCGAATCCTTGCTTCTACGAGAGGGTCTTCATTCATAACGATCATCTCTACTCATCTCTATTGGAGGTGATTCATCTCTTTTACTTCTCCTTCGGGTGAATCTTCTCTTCTCTTGTAGGGAGCCGTACACTCATTTGAGTAGTGTCCGGGTCTTCCACAATTGCAGCAATTACGATCCCGACTAGAACATCTTTTTTCATTGTAGGACCTTGATTTGGAACTTCTCTCTTTGCTTCTATTCTTGTAGAATTTGTTGAATTTCTTCACCATTAAGCTCAATTCTTCATTGAATACTTGTTTCTCACTTGATGTTGTAGGAGCATCAAATGAAGCTTTGTACGCACCACTAGACTTGTTGTGGACCTCTTCCTTGTCCTTGAGTGACATCTCATGAGCAACAATTCTACCAATGACTTCCGTTGGCTTGAGATCTTTGTAATTGGGCATCATTTGGATCAATGTGCACACGGTATCATATTTTCCATCCAAGGCTCTTAGGATCTTCCTGATGATGAATCTGTCGGTCATCTCTTTGCTTCCTAAGCCGGCAATCTCATTTGTGATAAGAGCAAGCCTAGAGTACATTTCCGCGACTCCTTCACCATCCTTCATTTTGAACTTGTCCAGTTGACTTTGAAGCACATCCAAGTTGGATTCCTTGACGGACTCAGTACCTTCGTGCATATCAACCAAAGTATCCCAAATTTCCTTTGCATTCTCAAGGCGGCTGATTTTGTTGAATTCTTCAGGGCACAATCCATTGAAGAGGATATCGCAAGCTTGAGCATTGTATTGCAACATCTTCAATTCTACCACGGACGCTTCACGATCCGGTTCTCTTCCATCTTCGAAGTATTCACCTTGCAAACCAATACGCACAATAGCCCAAACAACGGGGTTATGACAAAGAATATGCATTTTCATCTTATGCTTCCAACTAGCAAAATTAGTGCCATCAAAGTAAGGACCCCTACGGTGGTAATTGCACTCGCTAAACGCCATACTCTCCTAGGTTATGAAACCAAGGCTATGATCACCAAAGCTATGGAAATCAAGGCAAATGGAGACCAAAGCTCTGATACCACTTGTAGGATCGAAAGTAGGTCTAGAGGAGGGTGATTGGACTACTTGAAAAAATAAAAATTTAGCCTTTTCCCAATTTTAAGCCTTGGCAGATTTTAGCAACTTAGCACAAGTCAAGCAATCAACCTACACATGCAATTCTAAGAGTATAGCAACGGAATGTAAAACACTGCACATGAAGGTAAGGTGAAGGGCTTGGAGAAGCCAAACGCAATGTAGACACGGAGATTTTTGGCGTGGATCCGATAGGTGGTGCTATCGTACATCCACGTTGATGGAGACTTCAACCCACGAAGGACTTGCCTCACTCGGGTAGATCTTCACAAAGTAGGCGATCTCCTTGCCCTTACAAACTTCTTGGTTCAACTCCACAACATGTCGGAGGCTCCCAAGCGACACCTAACCAATCTAGGAGACACCACTCTCCAAAAGGTAATAGACGGTGTGTTGATGATGAACTCCTTGCTCTTGTGCTTCAAATGGTAGTCTCCCCAACACTCAACTCTCTCTCACAGATTTGGATATGGTGGAAAGAAGATTTGAGTGGAAAGCAACTTGGGGAAGGCTAGAGATCAAGATTCTTGCGGTAGGAATGGAATATCTTGGTCTCAACACATGAGTAGGTGGTTCTCTCTCAGAAAATGAGTAGTGGAATTTAGGCATGTTCTGATGTCTCTCTCTCAAATGGAGATGGGGGTGGAGGGGTATTTATAGCCTCCACACAAAATCCAACCGTTACACACATTTGACCCAACTCGGTCAGACCGAATAGAAGAACTACCTGAGACCGATTCAGTTTAAAATGTGAACGTTAGGAATCTCGGTGGGACCGACAAGAACAACTCGGTGGGCAAACATCAACTTGGTGTGACCAATTACCTCAACTCGGTGGGACCAAAGAGAAGTAATAAGCAATTGAGCGAATGACAAGCAGACTCGGTGTGACCGATTTCACTGACTCGGTGAGATCGAAAGAGTGAAACATGTAACAGTGAAAATGCAAGGCCATCTCGGTGAGACCGAGATCCATATCGGTGTGACCGAACTGTCTAGGCTTTCTGGCTGTGGCTATGTCAAGTGAACTCGGTGGCGTCGGATAGATCAAATCGGCAGGGCCGAGTTTTACTTTGGGTTTTGGACATATTTGGAATGGGAAAGTGGTTTAGGGCTTTGGAGCATATCACTGAGCACTTTGAGCAAGTAGACCATTAAGCAACATCTCATCCCCTTTTAATAGTATTGGCTTTTCCTATGGACTCAATGTGATCTTGGATCACTAAAGTAGAAATGAAGAGTCTTGAGCTTTAGCCAATCTTTGTCCTTAGCATTTTGAGGGGTCCACATCTCTAGTCCATGCCATGCCAATCATTGAACTTTCTGAAATATACATCTTGAAAGGATATTAGTTCAATGAACTATATGTTGTTATGAATTACCAAAACTACCAGGGGATTAGTCGCACTTTCAAATCTTTTGTCGACAAGATGGACATCAGTTAGTAATATATGACACATGATCAAAGCTAACAAGTAGGACATCATCTATGCTCACTGAACACAGCTTACAATGATCACTACTAACACATGATCAGTGCTAACACTGATCACATCAAGCAACCACTCTAATCAGTGCCATGTGGGATGAACAAAGTACGCATGCACTCTGGTTCATGCCCAAAACAGTGGACTCTGATCAAATCTGGTCAACCAGTTGAATTGGGTCGAATGTACTGTCCACAATCTAATCTAACACACTTAGAACTACCCTAAGAACCCTAAGTATGAAGCGAATGGAGATTTGAGAGCTTAGAGTGGGGGTTGGTGGCAAGCGTACGCGCTGCCGTGGTGAAAAACCTGGCGGGAAGAGGGGTGTTGGCGCCGCCGATGAAGAGGACCCGACCATTCCGAGGGCTGCGTTTGTGGACCTCGTCCTGTGTCGGCTCAAAGATGACACCGGTGTCCTGGAGCTCCCGTCCCCTTGCACCAGACATAGAGGAGAAAACCCTCGTATGGGGGTAAAAATACCCCCATAAGAGGGGCATGCAAAGGACGTTGTCGACGGGTATTGGATCCTCGCCAGGTTTGAGCCGAAGGCGTAGACCACCAGCTCTGGTGGCGGAGCCAGAGCGACAGGCGCCGGCGCTGCATTGGCCCGAGGTGACAGAATAGTGCAGAAAGGGGGGAGCTCGTAGTGCCGCGACCCAGATCTACTCCGGCTGCGAAGAGGCCGGCAATCCACCTTTCTTGGATGGGATTTCTACCGGCGATTACCGGAGTGGGTGGGGCGTGGCGAGATGACGACGTTGCCATCGGAGAAACCAAACAGGCAGTGAGGTGAGAGAGGGAGTGGGTGTGAACTGGCGAGGGAGGTGACGGGAGGGGGCGTGGGGAGTTATGAGCCGTCGCGTCGTCTCCCGCGCTTCCCCGGGCGTGCAGGCGCTCGTCACGCGTTGCTCGAGCGAGCCTGACTCGCAAAAAAGAACGATTCAGCCGTTTCTCCAGAGCCAGGCCCAGGCCTGCTTTGAGGTTCGTGCGGGCCACGAATCGCATGCGAGCCAGGCAACCAAACAGGTCAGATTCTTCCTGCACAGACCTGGCCCGACCTAATGCAGCCTACCAAACACGTCACAGGTGGTTGAAGTCGATTTCATGAAATTGATCCAGGTGATGCAAAGTGTGGGCAACGCCCAGACGACGGCAGCTATTTTTTAGGAATGCATCTTTTTATGTCGGAATTTCAATATTGTTAAGTTTAATCACTGCCCTAGGGAAGCGAATATGATGGCAGTGTGCTGGCTAGCAAGTCGGAGCCCTTATGAACCATTGTGTGGGTTTTTCTAGTTGATATATTAACAAACGATGTATCGTTGTTCTCACATGAGATATAAACCACCATGTAGGCATTTCTTCAAAAAAAACATAGTGCAAAACATTGTGCACATATAGAACGGCACGATCCTCCACGCCGAATTCACATGCTCTGCGCTTGGGTAGTCGGGCTCGCACCGCACCTCCGTGTAACTCAATCGACGTGTAGGGAGGGGATGGCACTTGGCGCAGCAAGACGTTCAGTGGAAGAAGATGTTTATGTCGTCTACGATGACGTTTGACGACTTCGTGAATCTCAAAATAATGTGCAAGTTCAGTCTCTCGGAGATGCTCATAAGGATAAGATATGTGTGCATTCGTTCATAGGGATATGAGCATATGTGTATGTAGATAAACGTTTATGTTTGTACTCTGTTAAAAAAGATTGTATATCATTTTCGACCTGATGTACCCAGGGCCCTGGACGTGACAGGAGAGCAAACCAACCAACGCCTCCGAATCGTTCGGACCTTCGGGCACGTACTCGGCACTCTGTACGTACTCCTGCGAAAAGGCACACCTCTCTCTCCTGCCTACCAGCGGCTCACTATGGAAACCCTAGAAGGCTCTGACAATTAGGGTTTGGCGAACCTGACGGCGCCTGCAGATCGCATCGGCGGGGCGCACCGGAGTTCCACCGGACGGGGGATGGCGACACCCTCCGGGAGCGGCGACGGGGCGATGGGGGCGACGATGTCGCCCGGGACTGCAAGGGCGCGCCTGGAGGAACAACTCGGGAAACTTGACATCTTCGAGGAAGATGCGACGCCCCTGGTGCTTGATGATCGCGTTGAAGGGGCACCGGAGAAGTGGATGGTAGCAGGGAAGATCTTGCACCACAACACACTTCATATCCAGACCATCACGAACGCACTTCGACCCGCATGAGGTAACCCTAAGGGTCTATTCTTCCGCATGGTAGGAGAAAACATGTTCGTTGCCGAGTTTGCGACGAAGCGAGACAGAGACCGCGTATGGGACGGATCCCCATGGCATATCAGCAAGAACGCGGTGCTGCTGTCAGAATTTGATGAGTGTATGTGCCCGTCAGAACTCAAATTCGACAAGGGCACCGCTAGGCGCCGGTGCGTCGGCCGAAAATTTCGGCCGGTTCAGCCCTAGCCGTTCGATGCGAGCCGCGCGGCGGTTGGATCTGGAGCAGAAAAAAAGAACTCGCCTCAGCTTCTTCTTCCTCGGGCTCGATCCTCTCGCCCGGGCTGCGCGGCGCCGCGGATCCTATCCCTTTCGGTAGTCGTCCTCGTCGCCGGTCCACACCCTTGCCGGCCATCCCCGTCGCCGGTCCCCACCCTCGCCACCCGTCCCCGTCGCTGCTTCCAACCCTCATCGGCCGTCCTCATCGTTGCCGCGATGCATGAAACAATTGCATATGTGGTTGCAGCTTGCAGCGGCGACACTTGTAGCTCTCCCCGGTTGTAGCTCCGCCGCCGCCCCTCGCCGTTGATGCTCATCGCTGCACGAAATTGCGTTGACGATGGTCACCAGGCCATCAAACTGTGATTGCAGCTCCGGTGGCAACGCACGCCGGTTGAAGCTTTTCACACATACGGTTGAAGCTTTCTCTACAACGGATGCAACTTTTCTGATTGTGCAGTGTATGGTTGTGGCATTCTCTTTCAATGGTTGTAGCTTTTTTCATCTACGGTCGAAACTTTTCTATCAACGGCTGCAGCAATTTTTCTTTTTCTCTTAGGGCAGCAATTTTTCTTTGTAGCAGTCTTGGTTAATACTTTCTCTATCATTTCGGTTGAAGCTTTTTTCATCAAGGGTTGTAGCATTTTATGTGAACGGTTGTAGCATTCTGCCATGGCAATGAATGCTTGCAGCTTTTCATATATCTGGTTGAAGCTTTTTTCCATGGCCATTGAAGCTTTTTCACTCACCGGATGGATCTTTTTTATGCACTGGTTGAAGCTTCTCCTGCGCCAATCATAGCCTCCTCTCTTTCTCTGGCTCCAGAAAAAAAGGGTCAGTCGTACCATTTTGTATCACCGGTTGCAGCTTCGTCGATTGCTGGTCGCAGCTCCACCGCCGTCGGTTTGGTGGTTCCAAAGAAAAAGAAGCCGCCGCATGACATTTTGTACAGCTGGTTCCAGCTCCGATGACCGCTGGTTGCAGCTCGTCTGCAGGAAGGTGAGGATGCGCAGGGGACTGAGAGGGAAAAAAGGGGAGGGAGGAGGTGCTGCCCCTCTTTCATGCCGTTGTCTTTGCCGCACGTGAGCCGCAGAGATGGAGGAACCGAGCGGTTGCAGTGGCGTCTAGTGCATGCCGCAGGGTAGAAGAAAGAGGAGGTGGAAAAAACGGTTCGTAGAAGAAAGAGGGAGGCCTGGGCGACGCACGATCCGGATTGATCGCGAGGCCCGCGTGCGTCCGGCGCAAGTTTCAGCCGGCGCACGGGGTGGGAACGTTTCCCATTCGACAAACTGAAAGTTTGGGCTCGTGTTGTCAATCTTCCTTTCAATCTGCATGATGATTCATGGTGCAAAGCAATTTCGAAGCAGATAGACAAGGAGGCTAGTTCGATCCACTTTGATCATGGGGGAGGCTACCTGCGAGCTCGTGTCACACTTGATGTAGCCAAACGATTGAGAAGGTGGATTTTGATCAACTCTGCAAGGAGGGGCAGTACAGATCCATATGACATTCAATATGAAAACATACCCCACTTTTGCTTTTCGTGTGGCCGATTAGGTCACTCTGATCTGGTATGTCCAACACCAGTAACGAGAGATGGAAATGGTGACTTGCTCTTTGGCAAAGGTCTGCGGCCGTCGGATGAGAAGAAGAAAGCTGCATCTTCCGAGGGTTCCTCAAGAACTCAGCCAGCAAAATCCAGCAGGAACAAGACCAAAAACTCCAGTGATGCAGCAGAGGTAGATGTCGAGGTGAACTCCCCTGTCAAGCGCAACACTGCTCCAAAACGCAAGGGGGGCGCCCACCCAAGTTTACCGCAGAATTGAGCTTCCCCTCCTCACAAACCACGTCACAAATGATGAGGTTGGGGCAGAGCACACAACTGCGGGTATCGCAAAGGAGGGCCCGCTCTAGTCTTTGTCATGGAAACTAAGATTAGAGGGAAACGTGTAGAGAGATTGCAACAGACCTTAGGGTTGGCGGGTTGCTTTGCTGTCAACAGCGATGGATTAAGCGGAGGTATTGGTCTCTTCTGGTCCAAAGACGTGGCAGTAGAGCTCAAGAATTAAAGCTCGGCCCACATTGATGTAGTGGTGCGCGATGCTTCTGACACTTCGGTGAACTGGAGATTCACTGGCTTCTATGGAGCGCTGAGAGCAGAAAACAGGCATCATAGCTAGCGCTTTCTCCGTACCCTACATACACTACCGCACTCCGCGTGGTTATGTATGGGTGACTTTAATGAGACCCTATATGGGGAAGAGCGCTTCAGTCGGACGGCTCAACCAGAATGGCAGATGAGAGCTTTTCGCGAGATCACTGATGAGTGTGCATTCCAGGATCTAGGTTGGACAGGAGTGCCTTACACATGGGACAACCGACAATCCGGCGATGCAAATGTTAAAGCCCGGCTAGACCGAGCCTTTGCTAACGAGGAATTTAGAAAGATTTTCGAGTATGTTAAAGTGCGTCACATCTGTTTGGTGGAGTCAGATCATTGTTTTGTTTTAACTGATCTTCGGCATCAATCTTCCAGCAATAGTTCACATACGTCGAAACCGTTTCGCTATGAGAACATCTGGCAGTCTCATGGTGATTACGAACAACTTGTCACTGAAACTTGGCGAGCACAAGCCATGCAGCCAGGTTTGCGTGGTATTATGAACTCCCTCGACGCACTACAACACAGGTTGGTGCCGTGGGGGGGTCGAGAATTTGGCTGTCTCACTAGGACGGTCCGACAACTACAAAAGCGCATTGACAGACTGCGTAGTCAGTCTGTTGGCTGGGGCCCTTCAGAGGAAGAGAAAGCTACAATGCTCAAGCTTCGAGAAGCACTAAAACTAGAGGAGATCTGGCTGAAGCAGCGCTCACGAGTACCGTGGCTGCGGGAGGGGGATCGCAACAATGCTTATTTCCAAGCGCAGGCAAAGCAACGTCAGCGCATCAACAAGATCGCCAACCTGCAGCGAGCGGATGGCTCTGTTTGTGCCTCGGGAGTTGAAGACAAGGAAGAAATCCTTGCGTTCTACAAAGCTCTATACACATCTCAAGGCTACAGTAACAACGAGGAACTATTATCGCATGTACCAAATCGAGTTACACCGGCTATGAATGACATGCTCTGTCGTCCATTTGAAGCTCAAGAGGTACATGATGCATTATTTCAAATGGCACCGTCCAAGGCGCCGGGGGTGGACGGATTCACAGCAGGGTTTTATCAACGTCACTGGGAATTATTGAAGCATGATCTAATCCCAGCGGTGCTTGATTTTCTCAATGGTGGTGAGCTACCTGCGGGTCTAAATGACACTTCAATCACATTAATCCCCAAGGTACGCCATCCACAGAACATCTCCCAATATCGACCCATTACATTATGTCCAGTGCTTTATAAGATCGTTGTTAAAGTGATCACTAGGGATGGCACCTGCAGGGTATGGGTACGGGTGGAGCCTCCCCATACCCTTACCCGTCCACCCTGAACTTGCCTATCAACCATACCCATACCCGTCAAGGGTACAATTTTTTTCCATACCCGTCACCCGACAGGGTATATGGGTACCCGCGGGTAAAAATACCCGCATTTACAACACATCAAATTAAATAGAAAATAATTGTGAAAAGCAACATATAATCATAAATTATTTATAGCAACACATTTTAAACAAAAATGTACAAAAACGCATTCTCAAAAAAAGTTGCCCATAAAGCAACCCATAGAAATGTTAAACAACAACACATAATCATAAATAAGAACACATAGTCATACACTTTAAGTTCACAAAATCACGATAAATTATAGAGATAATTTGACTACACATGAGAGTTTTTACCTAGCGTGATTAGGAGGAAAAGTCAATACGTTAGAATATTAAAGGAAAATCAGTTGCCAACATCTTAGATGGGTACATGGGTACGCGGGCATGGGTTATACGATCCCATACCCATATCCTCTCTACCCGATGGGTATGATATTTTTCCCATTTAAATACTCATGGGTAAATTTTTGCATCATACCCTTACCCTAATAGGATTTTTACCCGCAGGGTACGCGGGTAATGAGTACCCATTGCCATCCCTAGTGATCACCAACCGGTTACGGCCTTGCATGGATGAGATAATCAGTGAGGAGCAAAGTGCTTTCGTCTCGGGTCGACTGATCACCGACAACGTCCTCGTGGCTTTTGAAAGTGTTCATACGATGAAGAGGCGAAAGAAAGGGAAGAATTTCTCATGTGCAATAAAGTTGGACATGGTGAAGGCATACGATCGAGTGGAATGGCACTTCCTTGAAGCTATGATGCTGAGGCTCGGCTTTACGGGCAACACAGTCAGATTAATCATGAAGTGCGTCACTTCGGTTCGTTTCTCTGTTCGTCTCAATGGAGAACGGTTGCCTTTTTCACACCATCGAGAGGCCTTCGGCAAGGTTGCCCCGTATCCCCATATCTATTCTTGTTCTGTGCCGAAGGATTCTCCTCTTTGCTGAAAAGTTATGGCAACTACGTGGATCAGAGCATACGCGTGAATTTTCGGACCCCATGGGTGAGTCACCTCTTATTCGCTGATGATAGCTTGATCTTCATCAAGGCGAGCACGGAGAGTGCAAATCGACTGAATGATATTCTAAGAACATACGGGGAGGCCTCCGGTCAGTGCGTGAACAGAGCTAAAAGTGCTATCTACTTCAGTCCAAACACGTCGGCGGCGCTCAAAGGATCCCTCAAACAGCTGTCAACGTCCACTCAGAAGCTTTTTCAGAGCGGTATCTTGGTTTGCCCACCGCTGTTGGGAGAATCACAAGTGGTACCTTCGAACACATCGGAGATCAAGCTAGGGGGAAAATGCAGGGTTGATCTGAACGGTTCTTCGCTTGTGCAGGAAGGGAAACGTTGATCAAATCTATTGTTTAGGCTATACCAACATTCAGTATGTCCTGTTTTCTGCTTACCAAAAAAGTTTGCAAAAACTTGACTTCAAACATGGCAAAGTTCTGGTGGGGGAGTTCGGTTGATAGACGTTCTTTGCACTGGATCGCCTGGGACAAACTTGCTACACCTAAGATTAAAGGAGGGATGGGCTTTTGTGATCTCCGACAGTTCAATCTAGCGCTCCTCGGGAAGCATGGCTGGAGGTTCATGACAAAGCCAGATGCTCTTTGTACAAGAGTCATGAAAGGAAGATATTTTCCTAACTGTGATTTTATGCAGGCAACAACACCAAAATCATCATCTGCCACATGGAGGGCCATAGTTGCTGGTCGCGAAGCTCTCAATGTTGGCCTGCTAAAACACATCGGTGATGGTGCATCTACCTCCGTTTGGGAGGACCGATGGATCCCGTCTACCGCCACCATGCGGCCACTATTCAGGCCACCGGCATCGGTGGTTGCAACGGTCAGTGACCTGATCGATGAGGTCAACTGGACCTGGAAACATGACCTTGTTTGTGCTACCTTTATTGCGCTTGATACGGAGGCTATATTGAACATTCCACTACGTCAGGGCGGTGGAGATGATTTCTTTGTGTGGGCACACGAGAGGTCCGGTATCTACTCTGTTAAATCTGCCTATCGAGCTCTAATGAACCAAAAAGAGCGTTTAGCTCTTGAAGAGGGGCAGATAGCGACGTCATCAATGCGTGAACAGAAGATGTGGAGCCAACTATGGAAACTCAAAGTTGTCCCAAAAGTAAGGGTATTCTGGTGGCGGGTACTTAAGGGAATCATCCCCGATGAGTGCACTCTCCAACACAGACATATCAAAGATACCAGCTTATGCAAATTGTGTCTTGCTATGGACGAAGACTTGATGCATGCATTAGTGCACTGTTCCCATGCACGAAGCTTCTGGGAGGAGGCAAGGTTACTATTTGAGATCAGCTTGTCTCGGCTCCACCCCAATACTTGGGCGCGCGACATCCTCTGTGAATCACGATTTGCTGACAAGGATTGTGCTACGATCATCACAATCATGTGGGCAATCTGGATGTCCCACAACAGAAGGGCGCATGACCAAGAAACCATTGATCCTGCTAGCTCGGTTCGTCGCATCCGCGAAGACCTAGCGCTGCTTGACATACCCCGTCAGAGTTTCATACCATTACCGGGTCATGGATGGCGACCCCCCGAAGATTCTCATATCAAAATCAACACGGATGCGGCAATACAGTTTGATGCTGGTTCGGCCGGATTGGGGGGTGTTGCTCGTTCCTCCTCGGCCTTCCTGGGTGCATGGTGCAAACCCCAATTAGGGACAATGGATCCTTTCATTGCTGAGGTGCTCGCGCTACGTGAAGGAGTCATCTTTGCCAAGCTTCAAGGCTTTTTGCACGTGCAACTGGAATCCGACTGTCTTCAGGCAGTAAACCTCTGGAACCTTGGCTACATCGATCGGTCGATAGTAGCACCAATAGTTGCTGAAATTAGAGAGCTCTCTGCTAGCTTTTTGCCTTTCAATATTTCTCATGTAATAAGAGCCGCTAACGGTCCTGCGCACTTGTGTGCTAAGCGTGCATGTACGCTTACTGTGACTGAAAGTTGGCTAGACTCCACCCCTAGCTTCCTGATCAGCAGCCTCCTGGCTGACTGCCCAGCGAATGCCTTTACTTAATAAAGCTCTCTGAAGTTCCCCATAAAAAAATACCAATGGCTCACTCCTCACACTCACACAGATCCTACACCCGATCGAGGGACTGAGATCCACGGACAGAAGCGTGCCCGTTTCATCTGCCCAACCCCTCCTGCGTGTTTCTTCCAGCGTTGTCTCGTACACCTCTCCGAACATGCATCTCGACCTGATGCGTCTGCAATGCACGTGACCAGTACGCGATTAAAATGAAAAGCTTAAAAGACGCAGGAATATCTGAGAGTAGCATACGGTCCATTTGCGTACAACGGATCTAGCCGTCATACGGAGAGGAGACTGCATAAGGTAGGCGTGAACCAAAGCAACCTAGCTAGACTATGAATTGGTCTGCAACGTAGGATGAGGATTTGTAGCACATAGGTGCTCCCCCCACCGATATCTATGCCTCACGTTACTTTAGCCAGATCAAGACATTAAATGCTGAAATCATTTTACAATTCAGAGATACCCCGGGATACATCCGCTCAATACAATCACCGGTGGGCCCATCTTTAAATGATGGTTGTACTCTACAACACCTAAGAACGGCAACAATAATGTGTGGTGCAGACTGCCGTGACTGAATTAATTCAAATTCAGCACCAGGTGTTGCTAGTCATAATGAATGGGAATGAGTAGAAGCCTCCCGTTAATTTTGATTTCAGTTTAGGACTTTCATTAAATCCGTTGAACAATGCATCTCGTTTATGATGGACGAGAGTCGATTCATTTGAGTACCTAATTATGGGAGACTCTGATAGTTGCCAAGACAAATGTTTCATAACATTTGGGGATATAATAAGAAACCTAAAAACATGATACGTGGTTGTTCCTCAATATCCAACTTCTTGGTTATAAGGCAAAAAGTACACCTTGGAAGACAGAAATATATCCTGATTTACGTAATATCTAGCTTATTGGTTATCAGTAAAAAAACATCTTACTCACAATTAAATTCAACTTAGTCAAAAATCCACATCCTGAAACTTAAACCAGGATCTCTGTCTTCCAGGATATTAAGTAAACTTCCTGGAACTTAATATCCTGGTTACATCTTGGAAGATAGAGAAGCTACATATAAATCTGAACTTCCTAGAACTTTTTATTTTCACATGAACTTCCTGGATAGGGCAGGTAACAATTAACTAGGTGATTTTCCGCAAAAAAAATTAGGCTAGCTATAGAGATCTTATTTACAGGTTCAGTTGAGCCTCAGGAAAAGATACAGAACGGCGCTAGATTGAGGATCCCCAGGATGAGGAGGACCTTGAGAGTGGCAGCATGGACTTACTGCTCCCCATCTCGTCTGTGCCACCTATTTCTTGCTGCTCGCTGACGCCACGGGCTGCCGCTGCTCGCCGACACGGGCTGCCCCTGACTCCAGCGTCTTGCAGTGCTGCTCGCTTCTCGCCGCCACAAGCAATCACTGCCCCAGCGGCTAGCGTTGCGTACTTCTGCTGCTGGCCGCCGCCGTTGCATACCGAATGGTGTCAGAGTTGGTGGAAAAAAAACAGAAAACCTCAGCGAGAAATTTTTAGGAAAGAATTTTTCAGAGAAAAAACAAGGAAAGAAAATACGATCTCAACACCTCAGAGAGAAAATTTGAGAAACAAAAATTTGCAGAGAGAAAATACGAGGAAAGACTCAACACCAAGCTGCCGAGGATCCTTGCCTAGTCGCCGACCTTCATCCCCAAAGTCTCAGCCCGTGCTGGATCTGCAATGACCGGCTCACACCCGAATCCATCGATGTTTGTGTGCGGGGTGGGGTGGATCTGCAGTGACCGCATGCGAGTTTCCCTTGAATAACATGATCAATCCGGGACAGAAAAGTATTCACTAACTCGATGGCCTTTCGCACTTGTAGAAGTGTTTCCCGGGGTTCTTGGGAGTCCGAGAAACCCACCACTCGATGTCGTCGTTGTGCACCAGGGGCAACGGATGAGAGGAAGAGGAGGCTGCTCTTGGAGGATGGGTGCGAGGGACTGGGAGGTCGAGGACGAGGCAGACATGTCGACGGGCGCCGGTGTTGGCCGGTACAGGGAGCGAGCGGAAGTATTGGCAGTTTAGATCTGAGAGGATAGGAGTCGAGAACGAAAATAGGATGAGGAAGAGGAACAGTGTCCAGGACGTGTAAATATCAGCCGATCCCCACCAACCTTGCGTTAATGCTCCCAGGGTGGACCGGCCCAGCGGGACAGAATACATCTGGTAGGTGGACCACGCAAGTAGAAACCCACTGGCATATACGAGACGTTTCGATTCAATTACCTCATGGATACAAAAGTTAATACAGGGCATTGATTAGGACAGGCACGAATCTATATGAGATCCAACGGTACATTTATGCATGTGTGGAGCACCTGGGTGCTCCTCTGTAATTTCCCTGCAACGTACCGCTAGACTGGTCAGCTAGTGATTCACCGGTGACACGTTAATTTTACAGCCACGCTACAATGCAACATGGCAGGTAGACATGATGGTACGTACATCATGGGTAGCCAGCTAGCAAGGCTGGTCTGATCGACTGATCGCCATGACGCATGCCAATTCATCGGGTAGCTGCTGGCTGTTGCCCAAAGGGAAAAGATAGAAAGGCCTAATGGACAGGCAAGCCAAAGCCACCCCATGTCAATTTACTCGCGCGCAAAGCAAAGATGCTTCTGCCTTTTCCCATCTCCTTGTTCTGTGGAAGCTTGTACTGCGATCACAGGCACAAAGCTATCTATCTCTTTTGGCATGGCATCGGTTGTTCCTAACTTGCTACATGCATATATTGGACAAAAGAGCAAATATGCTCGTTGTGCCATAGTCCACCACTCTGATCTCATGTCAGACCCGTCTCCTAGCTAGAAAACAAGGAACGTGCAGCTTTACAGTTCCACTAGTTCATTCTTACTAGCTGTATCTACAAGTATACAGTACATGATATGCCTACTGTTCGTGACTTCAGAGTGATGGTGAGACAGTAACTCGTGTCGTGGAACTGAAACAACAGCAACGGAAGCTTCACCATGCTGTTCGTTAACCTGGAGGTACATCACACGCAAATAAACCAAGAGAAGCTTTAATTCTTAACCAATCTTTCCTTTACTGATTTCATCAGAACAGCTGCAACCCTTCACTGATTTTCTCAGAATAAGCAAGGTTCTTCGCTATTAATATGCAGTTATCCCTTTCTCCAACTACCTCCATGATGACATGCATGTCTTCCACTTCATCGGTGTACCATATCTAGGCTAGGAACTAGATCACTCACTCACTGCCTTATCAGTTGGAGTAGAACCAACCGGGAGAAAGAGGGGCATCCATGTTCCCTTGATATTGTTCACCAACCTAGCAATGCTGAATTTTTCGTGGCTCTACTGATGCTGCCTCACATTACTCATTTGGTGTGTTTGTGAAGCATCTGACTCCAGGATGAATACTGAATCTGGTGAGTATTGCCAGTCCCAGCGGAATTATGCTTACCATAAACAAGCAAATAAAGAAGCAGTAACCGACCAAGAAAAAAGAGCCTGGAATCGAGAGATGACCTTGAAATTAGGGTGAATACACGTTTGTCATCCTATTACATCCGATCGACATCTGGTCCTTAATTTCATAGCTAACTCTAGGACTCATGACCGAGACAGCGAGCTGATGGTGAGATGTACGAGTAGAGGTGTGGAGGAGGCGAAGAAGCGTCTTGGCTGCGGAAGCAAGCAAGAATCCTACCACTTGGCGTGAGCACTTTGATTGAGCCCTACTAACAGTGGCCCCTGAACAAATCAGGAGGCGCTGCACCAACCAAAGTATATATGTGACCGGCACGCTGATGATGGAGTGAGTGTCGGTTTGCATTACCTTTGGAGGTCACAAACTGCAGGTGAAAGATAAGGAACATACTACGTACCAGCGACGAACAGGAAGAAAAACATACTCTTCCGTTTCAATTACTTGTCGCACAAAATGAATAATTCTAACTAAAAACGCCTCAGATACATCCATTTCTACGACAAGTAATTCGGAACGGAACGAGTACTACTACCCTCAGCATAATTTGCTCATGCAGCTTCATAAAGTTCCCCGTTCTGCAACTGGCCTACAGAACCAACTCAAGGGAAAGCAGAAGCCAAGATCTCCGCGGTAGCTAGTTGTTCGTGCGCCACCCGCACGCCGTCGCGTTCTGGCTAGCCAAGGGGCATGATCACAGTGTACTACTATGCGTGCCCCCTTGATTGCTCGATGCATGGCGACGGTGGCCACCTAACCTAACCGACCACGTGAGTGAGTGTGCGACGCCGACGTTCAGCTGTGCTCAACGAAGGACCCCATCAATGTACGCACGTCGTGTACATACATGCCTGGTGCGCAGGCCCGGCTACTACGTACGTACAGTACTTGGCTAGCCGGTGGCATTTATCCACACCTTCGGCTTCAGTCTTCAGAGACCGCATGCTACTGCATTTTCGTTGCGAGATCATTTTCACGTACGGACTCACGGACCTCTCCGCTGGCTGCCTGGCCAGACCGGGTACCAAAAATGCTATCGAATGTAGCATTGCCAGTAAAGGTACGGACGCTTCTCTCTGCTGGGTAACGGAGTGTGGTACTCCTGGCGGGTCTCCTCTCCGGTCCTGCAGGCTGCAGGTCGTACCTTGACCATGGTAAACAAGGAGAAGAAGGGAAAAACCGTCGCGTCACACGAACAGCGCCGGGCCGCGCGGCACGCACGGCACGACGACTGGAGGAGCCGGCGGTAAACCGAGGTAGGAGAGGGTATGTACAGATGGATGGTGGTTCAGCCACGCGCTGTGAAAGGTGACCTGTTCGCTGGCGTCTGGGTACGAGCGCCTCCCGGGTTTCCCTTCGCCGATCACCAAACGGTGGAGAGGTAGTACTACTGCAACCACCTCTATACGCGTAGGGAGGCGAGCCAATCAACTCGGTGGTCAGTCAGTTTACCTTGCCACTGGCCCCTGTTCCTGTTGCCTGCTGCTCAGTGCGCGGAATAGTCGCCTGCGCAGCGGATACGTACGTACATTTGTGGCACGCAGGTTAAAGCATTACTAGTAGAGCCCTCAAACCCTCAAACCCCTAAAAATAAATGTTGTTTTACAGTTTTCGCGGAAAAAACACTGTAGACTAGAACCTCTAAACCCTTAAACCCGTAAAAAAATTTAGAGGTCCAACCCTCAAACCAGTTTGCAATCTGTAGAAGTAGGGGTTGAGAGGAAAATCGCCCCCCCAACCCGCTTTTCGCTCGCTTTCGCTCCTCGCTTGCCAGAGCCAACTGCCTCCTCCCCGGCCTCCTTCTCCGGCCATGGAGGGCCCGCCCCGCCTTGCCCGGCTGCCTCGCCCGCCTCGCCCGCCACACGGCCGCGCCCGGCCCGTCCCGCCCGGCGCCCGTCCCGCCCGCCCCCACCCCTCCCTTTGCCGACCGTCGCCCGACGTGGTGGCGGCGACCACGTCGGGCGGCGGCGGTGGCGGAACCTCGCCAGCCTCCTCCTCCGCCTCCCAGAGCTCGCGCCCCGCCGGCGCCCCCGCCACCGCCGCGCCGCCCCTAAGAAGAGCCGGCCGGCGGCGGCCGTGAGCCTCGAGGGGCTTCGGCCAAGGTCGTCGGCTCGTCCCGGCCGTGAAGAAGCCGCGGAAGAAGCCGCCGCCGCGGCCAGCGGCCCCGCCCGCACACGTCGCCGAACCTCCTCCCGCCAAGACGAGGTGTTCGAGGAAATGGCAACCCCATCCTCGTTCACGGACCTCCTCCAAAACGCGGAGGTGGACCTCGGAGCTCCGCCTCTAGACCCCTTTAGGGTTGACGACGACTTGGAGGAAAAGGAGGAAGATGAGGAGGATGAAGGGGATGACGAGGAGGAGGTGGCCGAGATAGGGGTGGAGGCATTCACCGCCGCTTCCCGCCCACACGCTCGGTCGACAAACTACACCGAGGCGGAAGATGTCCTCTTGGTTCGTGCTTGGGCAGCTGTGGGAATGGATGCTACCACCGGCACCGATCAAACCGGTAAACTGTATTGGCAAAGGATCGAGGACGTCTATTGTAGGATCAAGCCGAAGAATAGTGGGTTCATCCATCGCACTTACCGGTCGCTTCAAGGCCGTTGGGAGTTGATCAAGCCCGCTTGTTCTCGTTGGAGTGCGGCCATGGACCAATTGAGGGATGCACCACCTAGTGAAACCGTGGAGAGTGACTATGTGAGTACATATTTCTTCACTATTTTGATTATGTGTGTGCACTATGCTATTGGTGGGTTCTTATGTGATTTATGTGTGGTTGATAGGAGACAATTGTCGGCTTGAGGTACAAGGAGATGGCCGCTTCCAAGGGCAAGCCATTCCCATTTAAGCATGTTTGGTCAATTCTTCAAACCTTTGACAAGTGGAAGTTGAGGGATCAAGAGACCGCACCCAAGAAGTCGGCAATGCTAAGGATGGACGATAGTGAAGATGAGGAGGAGAGGGAACATTGGGCAAGCCCGAGGGAAACAAGAAGGGCAAGCTAAGGGTGAAGATGGAAGAAGAGGCGTCAAGCCTAAGGGAGAAGATGGACCACATGATGAAGGAAAGAGAGGAATTGACAACGAAGACATTGGAGATGAAGCTTCTTATCACCGAGAAGAAGAAAGAGGTCAAGCTTGCACAAGTTGAAGCAAAAGCGTGAAGAAGCAAAGCGCAAGGCCGAGTTGGAGGAGAGGATGATCAAGGTCAAAGAGGCAAAGGTATGGAAAGAACTCATGGTGGAAGAGAAAGAGCACATGATGATGTCCAAGAAGGACATGGATCAAGACCAATTGCAATGGTGGAAGGACTACAAGGAGGACATCAGCGGAGAGGAAGAGGATGTTCCGTGTTGCGTCCTCTACTTTTCGAGGTGACACTCCGATGAGTAGTTGTGGTGATGGCGGTGTATGCGACTCCACCGGTGCCGATGGAGATGCTTGATGGAGCCCGCTTGTGGTCTAGGAGATGGCGCCGAGGTGCAACTTTTGGTGATGGTGCCGATGAGAGGAGGAAGATGATGATTTTGTGATGTAAACTATTAAACCATGCATCAATGATTGTCATTTGGTAGTTTGTTTGGAAGTTGATTGTGTTCTTGTTGTCATAAATTGTGAGTTCTCAAATGATAGATTTAAAGGTTGGGGTTCAGGCAAAGACTAGAACCCTCAAATCCAACCCTTAAAGCAGTTTACAGGTTGGGTTTGAGGGTTCTAGTATTTGCCCCTGTTTTTCAACCCTTAAAAGTGTCAAAAAGTGGCACTTCTCAACCCTTAAAAGTGCTTTAAGGATTTGAGGGTTTGAGGGTTCTACTAGTAATACTCTTAGAGCATCTTCAGCCGTTCGCCCCCGAGCCCACCCAGTGATAGTGGTTTGGACAATGCGCCGGCGGTCTTTTCGCCGGGCGATGTAGTTCAACCCGGCGCCCCAAGGTTTCGGCCCCAAAACGCACATAAGTTCAAACTTGTATTTTCCCGCTACCAAAAAAACGCCCAAGTCCGACGATCAACGGCGATCTGCCACAAAGTTCGGCGATCACCATGCCACAGTCCGGCGATCAAACATAAACGATAGTCGGCGTTCAAAAGGAAGGACACGTAGACGAAGGAATGCATCAAACGACGGGCTCCTCGGGCGTGGGACTGGCCGGCGTCGGCGACGGCGTGGCTTCTGTGCTCGGGCTATTCGGCGTCGCCATGGTTCCTGGGCTGGGCGTCGCCGTGGCTTCACCACTCGGGCTGGGCGTCGGTGTTTGGGTCGGCGTGGGCGTAGGCGTTGGGGTCGGCGTGGGCGTAGGCGCGGTGGTCGAAGGCATCTGGTTCAAGATCAGGCCGCGCTCCGCCAGGTACCACGACTTGACCTGCTCGTCCATCGTCGACATGTCCGCCCCCATCAAGAACGCCAGGTCGGTGTTCCTCTTCTTCGCGGCGACGTTGGTCCGGAGCAGGTCTAGTTTGACGGCGTTGTTCGTCATCAACGCCGACGACCGCGCCTAGGATTTATCCTCCCCCTTTGCGGCGTGGTTCTTGGCGTCGGCGATGCACTGCTTGATCGACGATTGCAGCCTCTCGGCCGCCGGTGCAGCGTCCTTCGTCGTCTTGGCTTTTTTGTTGCCGTCAGGGCGCCCATCCGCCGTCCCCGGGGCGGGCGCGTCCGGCTTGTACGTCTCCTTGGCATTGGCGAGGGTGTGCCGAACGTCCGTCCACCTCTCGCACTTCTCGATCTGGGTGAACACGTGGAGGTACTTGAACTCGGCGTCGCTGTTGCTGTCCTGGCGGTACATGGTGAATATCCGAACCATCTGCGCAGCCGAAGAACAAGTGTCGGCGCATTACACGACGAAAAAAAGTGAGAGTCGACGTCTGTGCGTACCTGACCCTTGACATTGGCGCCGCTTTCCGGGCGAGCCGCGATCTCCTCGACGACCCATGCCATTTGTTGCAAGCCGTCTGGATGATCTCCCAATGGTTCGACATGGCCTTTGGGCCGCGCTGCATGTGGATGGTGGCGAAGAGGGGTCGACCAGCTTGCGCTCATCGAACGCCAACTTGATACGCATCCAGTACGGGTCAGCGTTCTGGTTCGCGCTAGTGACCAGGTCGAGGCTGGCGGTCTTCCATGCTTCGGCGAGGCACTCGTCTTCTTTGGATGTCCACTTGACGCGCAACTAACCCGTCCTGGCCCCCTGCTTCTTCTTTTTCCCTTTCCCCACCGACGCCGGCATCGGCTCCATCTCCTCCTCATATTCTTCCTCCTCCTCCTCTCCGTCGTCGATCTCGTCGTCCATGTCATCGGTGGTATCCATTGTGTCATCTTGCGTGTGGAACCCGGGGTCAGAGGCGGCGGCGACCGATCCGCTCGTGATGATCTTGTCCATGCCGGCTTCCGTCGTGTCGGGGAGGCCAAAATGTGACGACAGGGTCTGTGAGAAGGGCAGGGCGCCACGGCGTAGAGGCG